>OU696534.1:5694370-7094739 GCA_916048285.2 Bellardia pandia
GCCCTTTTTCAAAAATGTTTACGCGCTTTGAGTCTCAAAAGTTGGCATCACTGGTCACCTGTTTTGTCGTGCGATTCTCCCCCTCTAAAAATACAGAGTGTGAAAGGTGCACCATTTTTTTTTTTGGTTATTGTGACATTTTTGAAAAGAACACACTACACTTTAGCAGTGTTGACATTTCCTCAGAAAAGAACACAAAAAAATTAAAAAAGATGCGAAATGGGAAAAACGTGTAACATTTTTGCCAGAAAAGAAAACGCCATTAGTTTTGTTTCTTCGTAAGTAAATAAATGCTCGTTTCGTGCTAGTTTCAAATTTAATTTTGAAAGTAATTTTAAAATTTTCAATTTGTTTTGTAATCGAATCGCAGTATGCACGTCACACAAATCTAATACTTACATATATGTATATGTATGTACATATGTATGGATGCATCTATGTATACATACATACATACATATGTATCTCAAGAGAAAGAAAATCAGCGTCAGTTTGTTTGTAGATTATAATTTTTGTTTTTAATAAAGATTTTCTTTATTTAGCTTTCTTTGGCTTATTACTAATATTTGTTGTTTGTTTGTTAATGTAAATTTTGAAATTTTGCATTAATATGTAAAAACAAATCCTTTGCGCTTACCACAAGGTCAAAATTATACTAGTGTTGTTTGTATGTAGTAATTTTTAAGAAATAAATAAATAGAAAAGTAAAATACATACTACATATATTAATAAAAACAAATTTCAACAAATTTTTACATTACTGTTTAAACAAACATAAATATTTATTAAGGCGTATGTATTAATAAAAGAACGGCAATTTCAAACGAATTCATTTATTTTTTAAAATACTGAGTTTGATATTCAGACGAAATATTAGCTGTAACCGCCGGTTATGTAGCTGAGGCCATTAAATAAATTCGCCTAAACATTTATGTTTTACAAATACATATTATAAATAGATGTGGTGGTGGCCGCGCCGCGCAGCACTACTATACATATTTAGAAATGGTCTTTGTTATTATTGCTGCTGCATTTGTTGTATTTTTGTTTATGTTTTATACGGCGGTCTCGGTATGACTGTGTGAAGATAAACGTTCAACGTCTATTTCTGGTATTGTTAATTCATCAGGTATATTATCGGCATATTCCAATGAGGACGTCTCCGAAAGGCGCTTACTGAGCGAGGTCTGTTTGCGTAAAACTTCGGCCAATGAAGTATTTGCATGATCACCGTAACGAGCATCCAATCCCTGACGGAAGGCGTTAACCACACGTATCTAAACGTTTAAATAATGAAAATTGAAGTTTGAAAAAGAAATAGTACAGTTTTTAACAGTGAAACAAATTCACAGGTTTGAAAAACAAACAAAAAATGACAGACAGATAGACAGACAGACAAACAGTTACAAAAATAAATAATGACAGCGTAAAGATACAGTTTCAGTTATAGAAATAGACAGTTAAAGTATTATAATATATGCGTTAAAATAGATGTATAGATAGATATGTATACAGTGTAGGTAGTTAGTTAGATATGTAGATATACAGATAGAATAGATTATAATAATAAGGAAGCCATTAAAATAACAAAATCAATAATAAAACAACACAAACAAACATAGAAAGCGCAATCAAAATTAAAGCTTATGTTTAGGTGTGCGTGCACCTAATAATAATAATATGTATTTACAATTTTGTTAGCACTGCAAACTTTCAAATATGTATGTATGTATGTTGAATGACTGACATACTACTACATATGTATGTATGTATATTTATACAGTATTTAAAAAATATTAACATTTGAATGCAATGAATGCGTATATGCATGCGTTTTAAGTATTTGCAACAGATTATTAATTTCATGAATAACAACAACAAAACAATAAAGTTGCGAAACAATACATATTTTGCTACGTTTCTTACAATATAGTTGAACAGTTGTAACTTGCTGTAATAAAATTACGTTCACAATAACCCAAACTCGAAAACGAGTCGTCGTTTTGCACAAATCACTCTTATCTTTCATATTTGTCCATACAATTTCCCTCCCCATTAGAGCTAAATTTGTAAAATTTTAAAAATTACTTTAAAAACAACAAATGTATGTTGATCTACATTTGATTTGACTACGTTTTAATTTTGTGCCCACAAAACGATTGCTCGACAAGACAAGGTGCAATGCCAAACAGAATTTATTCAAGTTTATACACACGCATGGTAAAATTACTTTACAATTACTTATTCATGGTGAAATTCTTGATACATATCATGAAAATGTCAAAAACTTGTTTACAAATAGTCAAAGTTTATATTAAAAAGTTAAAAAATTATTTTGTATGTATTTGAAAAAGTGAGTTTTTGTCGCCGTTTTATTTTTAAAGTGTTAAAGAACTATTTTATATTAAATTGTGTGTTTGTTTTTTGAGTTGCTTTACTAAGCGCTGTTTTCTCATTAGGCGATTATCTTTTTTCCCAACGAAAAACTGCCGATTAAAGAAATTTGGATTTCTCAATGTCTCATTTGCTTCTATTCTGTCGCAAAACTAACCAGCCCTCATCAGCTGATTATTTATTTGTTGTACAGATAAATTCAATCAGCTGACTGCTGTTCATTTTTTGTATGTGGCAATACCTTGAGTTTTTGTAAAAAAAATTAAATAGATTTTAGAAAAAATGTTTAATAGAGGTATAAACATTAATTTTATGGAGGATGAACTCGAAGAACATGAATTCCAACTGAATGTTGAAAGAGTTTATTATGCAAGACCTAACTACCTGGCAGACATGGATATTATTTATTTTTTAAAATATTTGTTTTTTTTATTTTATTTTTTGTTATATTTTCATATTTGGAAAACAGCTGATTTATGTCAACAACTTGTCACTTGCAGACAGAGTTTCCAATTTTCACATACATTTTGAGAGGTATTGCCAAATGAAAATAATGTTTCTGTCGGTATATTGAGAAAACCAAAATTGTTACCAGACATATACAGCCCAATCATGAATAAAAATTCCGCGGGAGTTTTTTTTCCCCTTTTCTCATTTTTCCTATTTAAATTCAATGTTAAAAAAATAAAAAGGGGAAAAACTCGCGCGGAATTTTTATTCATGATTGGGCTGTCTAATAAATTTATGTCGACATTTAGTAACAGGCAGTTTATCGACACATTGAGAAAACGGGCCTAAAAGTGTTAAGGCCCAACTATAATATGCATAAGCAAGCTTAAGCAAATTGCAAAAGTTAACGAAAAGGCTGTCAAATGCATAACTAGTTCAGAGTTAACTTTTAGGTGGCTACAATTACTTTGAAACTTTTTGTCCACAGTTGCTCATTTATGTTTAAAAAAAATGTTTTTATTTTAACATAAAGCCATTAAATGACTATATTTTATAAATATTATTATATTATTTTATAATTAAAAGAAAACTTCGTACCAGAAACGCATAATTTTTCCTTTTTTTTAATTTATCGGCAAAAGTATTAAAATGTACAGCTGTGGCAGCACTACATTGTAAATAATAATAAACGTTTACATATGTTTTGTTAATTTTCGTATTGTGTTTGTAAAAATGGAGAAAAAACTTAAAAATTTAAATAATATAAAAATATTAAAGTTAGCGCTTGAAGGCCTGTGCACATTAAAAGAAATAAGTGAACTACACTGAAGAAGAAGACACTCTTGTTCTGTCAGAGAAATAAACCACGACAGAGACATTTTTGTTAAAATAAAAAGGGCCCTTTTATTATAAAGGCACTTATTTTTTCCACATTTTCTATTAAATTTAAAATAAATGTATTTTCTTCTTTCTCCATTTTGTTAAAAACACAAACAAACAACAAACACATTCTGTACGGAATCAGCGATCAGTTTCGCTTTTTGCTTAAGCAAATGACAGTTGAAAAACTTAACGAAAAGTTTCGTTAAGTACATTATAGTTTGCCACATACAATTTGTATGTGTTCGCACGTTTGCTTAAGCTAGCATATGCATATTATAGTTGGGCCTTTAGTTTTTTTTTTTGTTCTGTTTTTATCCATATTTGTATGTTGTTTCCTTTATTTTATGCCAGATATTTTTGACAGTAACGAAAGTATTACACAAACAAAAATGCCTGTTGTTCTTGCCTTGTTGTAATTGTAAAGTAATTTCACCTTGATACATACGTCTGTATTTTATTTTTGACATATTTTTGACGTATAGTTGATAGCCTTCTGCTCTAAAACAAAATCGTAAAACCAACAGCACAGAGTATATTCAACTTAAGCTCCGTAAATATTTTAAAAGTATTTATATCGAGATAAAGTTTAACATACACAATATTTATATTCACAGAAATCATGACACTAAATTTTTAGATAATCGGTCCATAATAGGTCATATCTCCCATATAGCGCACATTTCTGAAAAACTGTTTTATACATATACTGGGTGTAAGGTATTATATGGTCGGGCTTGACCGACTATACTTTCTTACTTGTTTCTAATTTAAATGTTTTTTCATATGACTGGTTGAAATAAGCTGTAAGCCACTGTAGTAAACAACGGTGAAAATTAATAAAATACTGCTAAGCAATAACATAGTTAGCACATTTCCGAAATAAGATGCTGCTTTTTATTATAGGCTTTTTTTGTTGTAGTTTTGATATTACATTGATATATAAAAATAATTATTTTTAAAATTTTTTAGAATTTCGTATGTCTCATAAATTTTTCCCAAGACGCCAAATTTGTTTACATTATTAATTTACGATTGCGATTAAAAAACATTTTAGAAACTCAGTTTTACAACAACACAATTGAGATTTACTTTAAAAATGTTAAATTAAATTCAGCAAGAAATATACATACATATGTATGTATATACATATGTCATTACTTAGAAGCTGTATGAAAAATGTTTAGATTTTTTTTAAAAATCTTCAGTAAGAAATAACATTTTGCAATTAAATAATATCCATAGATTTTTTCAATTCTAGTAGCAATAAGTCAGAGTCAACCAACTAAAATTTTAATCCATAACCGAAAAATTTGATAATTTTGCGAATGTTTAGGCTACACAGGCCAATAAACAACTTTGAGTGCGGCATGACACATAATAACATGTACGAGTACATTTGACGTACGAGCTGTGAAAACTCGTAATATGGGCCAACTTTACTAAAATAAACAGTGTTTTAAAAGTAGGCTTTGCACCAAATATACTTTGAATATTACGTGCATTATTGTCAGAGAAATGTTATGAGTGTTTTTGTCCGATATTTTATTTTTCCATTTGTTCCATGACAATATTTAAAATTTTTAAATTTAATATAAACACACACACACACACACAGTTCTGACAATGTTTGAAAACATATGTATCTGTCAACTTTTGCCTTACCACAATCTGACAACAGTGTAAACTGACAGTTTCTTTTGACAGATAAATTTATAGTCTGACAATTGTCTGCCAATGAAATTGTAAGGTTTTCGTACAATCGTCTGAACTGACAAGTTGCCTTTTGATTAACATTTTTCATTGTCAGTACATTACCAGCTCATTTCCAGATTATTCTTACTTATTGTTAAGATTTTTACTCGAGAGATACAAAGGGAGAAGAAACGAGTACACATTTTTGCTTTCATATATTGTGTGCAGTGTTTCGGACACTGTTTATGTGCCAGTTTAGGGGATTTGGCCCCTAATAGAGGATTATTTTTTGCAGATATGAGGATGGTGTGTAGATATGGGCATTTGGTGGGAATGAAAAAAAAATACTGGAGAATTTTTAGGGATAAAAATATTTTGATTGTTTTCAGACATTAATTTATTTGAAATGATATTTTACAATGCAGTTTTAAACTTATGAGTATGGATGACATCACAAATATTTGAAGCATTCGAATTTTACCATTCATTTTGATGTACTTTTTATTCGTAAAAAGATGCGAGCTCAAGCTAAATTAATCAGGTCTATTCGGGAAGTCACTTTCACCACAAATACGCGTTTCATTCACTTTTTGTTATTCTAAAATACGTTAGCGATGTGAGTACAAGAAAACAAAAGATGTACAAACAGAAAGCATATGTTTTTGTTCACTTTGTATGCATTCTAAAATACTTGTTCACCACACATCTACATAATTTTCGTTCGACGCTTGATTTAGCGCGTAAAAATAAAATACCTACATAACTGAAAAATAAATAACAAGCGTATGCTTCAAATGTAAGTAAATATATGTATGTACGAAAAACATACAATGAAATTCTGTTTATTTGTCCAGGTCTAAAAAACAAACATCACCGCAACAGTTCAGAGCCATGGTCATCAATAGCCATGATTACGCCTGATTTTCGAAAGAAGTACATTTGGGCTCCTTTTGTCTGTTCATCCATTTTGATACTTATCCATTTATGGCATAATTTCTCTTCGATCGCAACTAATACTTCAGACAGAAGTTTAGAAAAAGTTGACTGGGAAATATTAAGATGCCAATCCTCCATGTTGGTAATTTCCTTCAGCGAAGAAATGAAGGGCTGCTGCCAGCTTGTCAACAGGCATTAAGCATCCAAGCCGTGATTGCTGTTTGATTTTGTCTTCCAATTCAGATAAATTTAAATGCCTCTGTTCATTCTAAAATTTTTCCTAAAACTTCTTTTGGTATAAATTTGTAATAAACATACCTACCTGGCATCATTCATTTTAAATATATCCGGCGTGTTATTTCTTAAATGTGCATTAATTAAAAATGCAATCGAATCCATCTTAATTTTTATTTTTAAATTATATTTTTCTTTTTAAAATTTTCTGTGTATTAATTAGACAGCTGTTTTCAATGTTTATGTGTTTCATAAGAGATTACAAAAAATCGATTACTGCAAACGATAATACTTCACTCGAATATGTCGAAGACGAAATGTCGAAAGTGAACGTTCGACGACGAAAAAATGCGCGTATTCCCGAATAGACCTGAATTTCAAATTTCATTTGTGTACCGACAAGTACCACAATAACTCACAATAAAATACAAACATATGAATTATTAGAAACTCTTTTCATATTGAATACATATATTAACAAGAAAGTATAGTCGGTCAAGCCCGATCATGTAACACCGTACACAGAGTATATGTTGAAAACTGTTTTTTTAGAAGAGGCGCTATATGGAAGCTATGACCCATTATGGTGCCATTATCATGATATTTATTAACATGACTTTTGTGCATATAAAAATTATTTACATTTAATTTGCATTCACGTTAAAGTGATTTTCAGAAGAAGATCTAATTTGGAAGGGAGATATTAAATTTTTAAAAGATTTATTTATTTATTTGTGCCGAAATTTGTTTTGGATACTTACCTATATAAACCAAATATTTATGATCGATAGTCATATTTCAGGAGGACATTTGTATTTGCTTTAGCTAAAATAATGGATCGATTTCAAACAATTTCCATACGAACCGTTATTGGGGCCGAAAAAAATTCGCATACCAATTTTTTTTTTCGAAATAACTTGAATATTCCTACTTGTACCAAGCGTTACCAACATCAATACAAATCTAATATGCCCTCCCCACTATGGTGGTGCAGGTTATAAAAATAATTTAGATTTCTGTAATGTAAAAACAAACTGATAATTGGGGATTTTTGATTGTGTGAAAGGCAAAGCAAGTTTAAAGAAGGAATAGTAAGAATCTCATCAATAAGCAGCATAACAGCCAGCATAGAATTGTCATTGAGGTGTCCTCACCACTCATAAGAGTGCTCCAATATATGGCCGCGGAAAATATCAAGCTACGAACCACATTAGAATTGTGCCATGAATTTTTGAAACATGTTCTGAAAAATATTTAAATAATTGACTGAAGATAACAAATAGTAAAAGATACATTTACAAAGGCAAATATTATTTCTTTTCAGTTTTTGCAAAAAATTGGAATTAAATAATTATGTTTGATATTTTTACTTTATATACTATATGTATGCATATGTATCTGTACCACCATAGTGGAGGGTATATTGGATTTGTGCTCATGTTTGTAACGCCCATAGTCCAATACACAAGTATACCGATCGATTTAATAAATGTTTGATTTATAAACGTATCCAAACAAATTTCACCACAAATAAGTTATATACATACATATAAAAGCAAATTGCACCTACAAATTTTGTACAGATCGGTCGATAATTAGTCATAGATTCCATATCCGAATATCACTTTTGGAAATCACTTTAACGATCATAAATCTCTTAAGAAACTTGGTATAAAAATAAAATTCAACACAATTAAGTTTCATATACGAACATCATGTCGCCTAATTAAATAACAGTCGGAACATAATAAGTCAAAGCTACAAACAATACTGATATTATTAAAAGTCATGCCGCTAATTTTTTGGATAGCTTTCTTAAAAAAACTGTTTCGCACATATTCTGGGTGTAGGGTATTTTATGGCCGAGCTTGACTTTCTTGTTTAGATTTTAGAAGATATGATATAGATTTAACAAAAGCTGGTTAAAATAAATTAATTTTATAAACATTCAATAGAAAATTTAAAAGAACCCTAAACTGTGCATCGATCCTATTTTTATTTGATATGTGTGGTTAAAATGAAACGACTTTCAATTCGCAGGGCTTATTGATGGTCTAATTTGGCCTCTATCTGTTTCAATTCAAGATTAACTTGCCTTACTTGAAAGACTTTCGTTTTCATTATAACTAAAACACATGCTATTCAGAAACCGTGTTACAAATTAAATTAAAAACGGTTCGGATTATTGTGACATTTATAATGAAATATATAGGGCAGTTTTTTTAATTATATAAAACACGAAAATCTACTACTTTTTACAACTTTATAAAATCATCAGAATATAGTATGTAAAGCTAAAATTATTACAACGGTACGTCTCATAATTTGTTCAACTAGCCAGCCAATTGAACTTAATGGAAAACTTAATCACATTAATCACATAATCACTTATCATATTGTTTTATTAAAATAAATACAGATTAAATGAGAATTATTCCTCTTGCGAGTATTATTCAACAAATTTTTCAAAAATTTAATCGAAGTTACCTTCAAGTCAAATATACAATTTATTTGAAAACAAATTGTTACACTACATTATTGAATAATACTCGCAAGAGGAATAATTCTCATTTAATTTATAATTAAAAAAAGTTAAATATACAAAGTTTGAAAATAAAACACTATTAGACACAAAGAATGCTGATGACGGCTTTAGCAGGCCAGAAAATGCATTACATTTTGCTAGTGTCTCTTTGAATTTTTTTGTATGTTTTTACATTTATGCTTTCCAACGGAAGGCTATGTAGAATATATAACAGAAATATTCAAAAATAAATGTAGTGTAACAATTTGTTTTCAAATAAATTGTATATTTGACTTGAAGGTAACTTCGATTAAATTTTTGAAAAATAAATACAGATTAATAGTAACCAATCCATTAATAATAAGTATATGTAGTATTTACTTAAGTTTACTTGGAAACGGTAACCCTTTCAGTGATGTCAAAGGTCAAATTTTTAAATTGGTGTGTAGACGTGTATAAAACATCAGAAAAGTACATATATAACTACATATGTGATCTGTTACCTGTTCATTAAAGCATTAAAGTTAAATTGGTAACCACACTCGTATTCTTCTATGCACATATATCCTTTATTAGTGTTCAGGATATGTTTCAAAAGGTTTATTTTCAAAATGGAAAAAGAAGAAAAAAATTAGTGTTGGGCCTTAGACAAAAATTCATATTTCAGATATTTTAAGATTCCTACGAATATGAAAATATTATTGCACCAAAGTCATTTGATCTAAACTACATGTTTTATTATTTATTTAAAGTAAAAATGTAATCAAATATTTTTTTGTCTTATTAGATTGGAATTTCTCACCCTCTATCGGATACACAATACAACTGATATGTATAAATAGTAAAATAGTAAAGTACCAAATGAACTTCACCTGACAGCAGCATTAGAAATTAATGCAACTAAACATTTTCTTCTTGTATTATAATATATGTACATCTCAAAATTTCATGAAAAACTATGAATGTTAGAACAAACTGTGAAAAACTATAGCGGCTTTTATACCAAGCTATGGGATTTTTTTAGGTACGTTTTGATACGAGTATATTATATTTATATAAGCCATGCCTTGTTATTAGTAATATTCTCATATAAAAGCTATATTATCTTCAAATCCACTCATAAATGCTTCTGCAAACGATTTAATAATTGACAGTGCCGTAGGTGAAGAAGGTTACTTTAATACCGGTTGCTGCTAAATATATTTTTTATTTCTGCTTTTTACTGCTGGGATATACATACATATCTGTGTACTGTGAACGTCAATATAATATATTTAAAAAAACGTTTTATTATACAAGTACGAATTTAAAACAAAATATATTGCATATTTCATAAGTAGCAAAATATATGTACATATGTATGTGTGTTACTCAATAACAAGAAATAGAAAAATAAGAAGCATACAGAAATAATTAAATTTTAATGGAAAAGTTACAGATTTTTCGCGTCAAAAAAAATTAAACAGGGCTCTACTTCACAAAACAACTTATCAACTTTTCAACTTTGCACTTATGCAATTTTTCGTCAATTTGCAAAACTTTATGTTCTCCAGAACTATAAATATTGATAAATGTTAAGTTGAAATTGATAAATGTAATTTGCAAAGACTGCAAATAATTATGGTAAATAATATATAGGTAAACGAACGCTTTACAGATTCATATTGTTATACATAGTAAAAATGTCAAGAAGTAAGTTTTTGTTTGACGATAATGAAGACGCGGTTACAACCAGAAATTATAGAGACCGAATTAATTTTTCGGAACTACAAAACTTTAATTTTAAAGAGTGTTTTGGTTTAAATCAAATCCAAGTTGATTTCATTTTAAATGTATTTAGGGAAATATAATATAGAAATATATAAAGAAAAATTAGAGCACAATACACAGCGCAGGCATGCTCCTATCAGCTGCTACTGTGCATTGACTCGAAAATGGTTGACAGTACCATGGAGTTGCAGTTATGCAGGGTGTTGCAAAATCTATAGTTTTCAGTACTATCCATACGTTTTATTTCAAAACACCTTGTGCCTTAAAAGTTTTCTATGGGAGACTACACATTTTACATTGTAAATGCAAGCGTATTGCAGAATTCGGCTATAAGTCAAAGATTTAACAATGTATGGATTCCATTTCCGAATGCTGTTGTTTTGGGTGATAGTGGTTACGGGCTGAAAAACTAGTTGATGCTTTCCAAGACAAGACGCGTCCCCTATGACATACCTTGTATGCATACATATTACACTCTTGAATGTTGCGTATCTTGATTGTGTTTTGATACTAACAAGAAAACATAAAGTAAAAAGTTAGATACAAATTGTGCAAAACATTATACTAAATATTTTGTTTGTGGTTCTTTTACCTTTAACACAGCTGACATTCTCCTAGACATAGAATCAACGAGTTTTTTTGTGGAATCTGGCGAAATTTTGTTCCATTCATCCTGTATAACTGCCTTTAGGTTGTACTTGCAAGAAATATTTCTTTGTCTATGTTTTTTGTCCAGACACTCCCACAGGTGCTTAATTAGATTGACTAATCTAAGGTGCAACCACTCTTTCATAATATTGAGTTATGTTTAGAATCATTGTCCTGTTGGAAAATCTAGTTCTGCACTAGTTATAATTTATTTTCGCTATGGGGTTACATACGCCCATGTTCTGAAAAACGCAAAACGCCAAAAAGGTGTTCTGACAAACGAAAACGCTAGAAATTTGGCGTTTTCAAACCGCTAGTGTATACTGAAGCTATCTGGCTTATTTTATTGAAACTGCACTTTAAACACAAAATGAAATGATGCACAATTTAAATTTAATATGTTTTCTTTTTATTTAAGCTAAAGCTTGTAACACTTTTCCACGATTTTAATTAAAAATATGCAATTTAAAAATTTTCTTTAAGTTTGTCAATTGTCTATTTCAATTGTTTACTTTTGAACTAGCGATTTGTGCAAACAGTTGATCAACTTGATCTTCAAAAAGTAATGTAATGTATTTTAATTTGAAATTTATTTATTTGTTTACGTTATTTTATGACAAAATATCTGTTTTTATTGTTCGAGCATAGCTTCGAAAAATGGCAAAACGGTAGCAAATCGTAGCGATTTCAGAACAGGCCAAAATGCGTTTTTAAAACTGTATGCGATTTGAAAACGCTGCGTTTTTCAGAACATTGGGCGGTTTTTGACTCCAAATATCTCAAACTTACTTAATTACTTACTGTCATCGGTGAAAATTATATTAATTCAAAAAATTTTAGCCTTTTTAATATAAAGGGATTCTGACGTGGCGCTCTACCATGTAGGCCATTTAAATGTAAAGATCTTCTAATCGTATTCGAAGTTTTCGTAATATTTTCAGCTATTTTTACAGCACAAGATGTTGGGTTTGCTTTTACTTCTCTTACTATAGCTTTTACTTTTTGCACCAGGCCAATTTTATACAGTAATGTGTTTGGTATATTTATTTATAATTTTTTGTTTGTGCACTGATGCCTTCCAACGCAGTGATTTAGCTCTTATATGTCTGTAAGTCTATTACGATTTGCCGAGTCTCAATAGATGTTTGTCTGATTATTGTAAAATTTTCACTACTTAACGTCACAACTTAAACTTGCATTTATTATCAACGGCCTTTACCGAAAGAAAATTTTAAAGAATTGCCACTACTTTTGTACGCCACTGTTTACTTTATTTTGATGCGTTAAAATTGATATTTTAACAATAAATGAATTAAATTTGTATACGCTTTTGTTTTTGTGTCTTGTTTTGTGAATACAATTCTAACTATATAAAAATGCAATATAATTTTCTAATATAATAGATGTAGTTATTCGTTTTCCAAGACTGTTGCAGTATAAAACAACTTCAACAAGAAATAATAGAGGTTAGTAGGTTGTATCTGAGTTAATGTTGTTTTCTCTCACAAAAGTCTTGTATATAATTATAAAATAAATATGTAAATAGGTACATACATATATATGTATGTACGAGTATGTAAACAAATGTTATGACACTTGCTTTTTATGTAATAATTTTATTCTTATGGGATTAAAATAATGAAACATAAACACTATAGCAAACCAATATATACAAATCAACCAATTTTTATGGAGCTGACAGTTAAATGTTACAAAAAAAAAAAGATAGCTGTGCTGGTGAGTAGAAATATTCTAAGCAAACAATCTTGCATACTTATTGTCCTTAGAACCAAGGACCATTTCAAAAATAATAAATAAACAAAAAAAAATAAAAGAAAATCGCTGGAGTGGGCTACAAACAGATAACTCCTTAGCATATAGTACATATCCAGCTCGAAAATTTCCTAGGTCTTCACTTTTCATGCCTTCTAAAAGACCTTTACTTATTATTCCTAGATGCTGTCTCTCATCAGTCATGGGCTAAATTGAAATTTCGCAGCACATCAACATTTTGATTACGCTGTGTTGACACATGTACACTACAAGTCCCAATTTACACGAAGCAATTCTTTAAGCTAAACTAATTACATTTCAGACATTGGGGTGAGGGGACGATAAGACGAGTGCACACTTGATTGTCAGCGTTGTCAACATGGTGCGTATAATTTTCCAAAAATATGATGAAATCTTTATTTTTACAAAATTTTTAATTACAGTTTTTTAATAATTCATTATCATGAAATCTATACGATGAAAAAAGAGCCCATTAAATGTATTTCAACTCAAATTTTTACACGACATTAACATTTTAAACATGGAAATAAAAATTCTTTATAGCCTGATGGTTTGGTCTACTGAACTGTAGACGAACAACCACGGTTAGAGTCCCAGTGGAGCCCTAACAAATTTTATTAAAAAAATTTAAATAGAAGTGTGTACTGAAAATGAAAAACAGAATTAATTTTAAAAAAGTACCAAATATGTACTGAAATTAGCCCTTTTTAACAATATTAACAATTAGTACTTCAGTTCCGAAACGAATATTGTGAGTTAAATTTTTATCTTTATTAATTTGTTTATTAAAAAAGGCTTTTACTATTAATCGTTGATAAAAAAATTTATATAGAATTTATGAAATTAAAAAATGTAATGTAAAATTAATTCAATAAACATTAAAAATAAATTATAACTTTGTGCGTTTTTTTCTCCATTTTGGTACGTTTTGAAATTTCAAAGTTGACAACGCTGTTGATTGTACTTGCAATTCGTTTTCCCCTCTTATTTCTATACTCTCAAATAAAAATACGAGCGATTTAAGCAATAAGAATTGCTTAAGAAGAAATTTCAAGGAAAATATTGTATCAATCTTTTCAATAAACATTGTTTAGTGTGAAACGGAAACTCAAAATCCGTAACGTGATTAACTAAATAGATCCGCCAATTTTGTACACATTTTGACTAACTACTCCATTAATAACGATTTCAGCTTGCATTAAAACGTACTTTATGAGGGCAAAGTGCTTAGACAGACATTTTACAATAAAATATAATTTTTTGGACTTTATTAGTTATATTCACAACTTGACTGCCTTTTAATATTCCATAGTCTCTGACATGTAGGCTTGATAAAAGGGTTTACTTTTTAGGCCTCAAATTAAAGTGTCAAAGTAAGCATATACAGCGATGTATTAAGTAGGATACTTATCAGTAGACAGAAACTTTGCTACAAACGACACGCCGTGTAAAATTTTAACGAACTCGCAACGATAAATATGTAAGGCATCTCGGACAGCCACTTTACTATAATATTTTCCCGCTGGGTATATAATGCCAATATATGCATTTGTTCTCTTCTCCACAATTGTCAAAATACATAAAAAAAAGTAATTAAAAATAAGCAAATAAACAAACAAACAAAAAAAAAAAAACAAGTGTCATAAGGGCTCAATTCAAGTAATGTGTTTTTGTTGTTTCATGGTAAATAAAATTATGTTTTTAATTTATATAACGATTAATAACGATTAGGATAAATAATATATAATTTTGTTAAGACAAACAAAAAATACTTTTGCGTGCTTGCGTGTAATTGATGAATATGTTATGTACTTGCAAAGTAGAGAGGAATCGCAGTAGTAGTTATCCAGCATATAGGTATATTTTGAGTTACAATCGCATTTTAAAATGTATGAAAAAACAAACAAATAAAATAAGAAATAATAATAAATAGAAGAAAAATACATGATATATAAAATTGTTACTATTTTTTATATTTAAATTATCTAATTTATTAAATGTTATTATGATTTCATATTGGTTAAATCAAAATATATCTTAATATAGGTATGTATATAGTTGTCTCAACTTAAGAGTAATGTGCTTTAATTATGTTACGATAATTATTCAATAAATCAAATTTCGTATTTAAAGAAATAATAAATTATTACAAAAATAAATCAGTAAGTAAATACGTAAATAAAACAAATCAAATCATTAAATGAATAAGTAACTAAAAATTCACAAATAAATAAATTAATTAAACAATACATAATATGTATGTATGTATGTACATATATGTATTTTAGAACTAAGCGGGAGATATATGTATATTATATATATGTACTATACTTCCAACTCTGGTTACACAGAGTAACACAGATTCTGCGGCATTGGGGGTTTTAGACAATTTTAATAAATACATACATATTAATAATGAAGTTCTAAGCCTATAAATTATTGTACCATAGTTTGAAGCAAAACGTCGATTTTTCATATTACAGAATAGTCGACTTTGTTCATACCTGCAATGTGAAATACTCGGCTAGCTCTGTAAATCACAATTACGAACCAATTGTTTTGGTTTCATTTTGACATTTAGCAATCTGTCTCCCAGAAACTTGAAGATTTGTCCTATATAGTAAAAGTACTTAATTTACATTCACATCATCCTTAGTATGTATATACAGTGGCTCTTAGCTTTTTCCGACCAACTTGAATTAAAATATTTAACTGCACTATGCAAAAAAAAACCGAACTTTTTCAATCTTAAATTAAAAAAATAATGTATTAATGTTTTAAACAAAAGTCAGAAAAATATGTGGCTTAGATAATGCAAAACACAAAAAGTAAATATAGGGCAAATTCTTTCGTCACAACAGTAACTATTTCAGTTGATGAGCCTTACTTAGTCAGAAAAATAAGGCATAACCCTAAGGCCGCGTTTTCACTATGTCATTTTTGTTGTCAAATTGTCCAAATTGTTGGCAATTGTATGAAAACGGGTTGGGTTAGGGCTAGATGATTGCAATGACAACATGATTGTATGACAACCCGTTTTCATACAATTGCCAACAATTTGACACCAAAAATGACATAGTGAAAACCAAGCATAAGTTGTCGGCTCCAAAATTTTCTACACACGTTCAAAATGTGCTTAACAAAACACGTAGTGCAGAAACTATTCTTCGTGTACTTTGAAACCATGATTTTAATGGTGGAGTAGACTGGAAAACCCCTTTATTAACAATAAAAATCAACAAGAGCGTCTAAAATTTGCCAAAGACCTAAACTTTTGGAAACATGTTAATTTTTCGGGCGAGTCTAAGTTTAACATCTTTGGCTTTGATAGTCAAGCTTACGTTTGTACAAGCCCAATACAGAGCTTCAAAACAAAGACTTAAAATCTACCATGAATCACGCCGGTGACAGTGTCATTGTTTTGGCTTGTATGTCATCATGTCTGGCTGATTTGCAATTGTCATCAGTTGAAGCAACCGCCGGCACAGTCACAGTTGATAGTCATTGAGAAGTAATGTGCAATTTTAGAATAAAACGTCCGCAAGCAACATACATATTTCGAATAAGAATGACCTTAAAACTTTGCTAAAGGAGAAATGGGTAAAAATAACTCTACACACTACACGAAAGTTATTGGAATCAATGCAAAAAAAAAAAAAATGCTAAAAGCTGTAATTGACCAAAAGGAGACGGAAAAAAATTATTTTTCCTAATTTAAATGTTTTTTATATAAAGCTAGATTTACACGATTGAAATTTTCTTCAAAATGTTTCAAACTTGTGTAAACAGCAAAATTTCTTTAAAATTTATTTATTTAATAAGAAGAAAATTTTGCTGTTTACACGAGTTTGAAGCATTTTGAAGAAAATTTCAATCGTGTAAATCTAGCTTAACTGGTTGAAATAAGCTGTAACTACTTTTGTACCTATATATATATTCAGTTTTTAGCTTATAAGTTTTTATAAGTGTAACTTATTTCCATTTAGGTAATATCTATCTTTATTTCGAAATAGTACACACTTTATATTCTTAACAGAAGCTGGTTGAAAGAAGCTGCAAACCACTGTAAATTTCGAAGCACTAGCTGTCACCTTGTAACATTTTTAAGTAAGCAATATTACATATTACATGTAGTGTAGTAGTTTTAATTCAACAAATTGGTCAATCGTTCCTAAGTTATGCTTAATATGTACATACATATGTATGTGCCGCAACCCAGTAAAAAATGTGCTCCAAAAGGAGTGGGTTTTATGTATGAATTCATACCTCAATTCGCTTCAAACCTGCTGATGGAATGCATGATTTTTGTATGAGGTGTTCCCGGTTTGGAGAACTACTTTCTTCTGACAATAAACGCTTCTTTTAACCTAGTCAAACATGCAAATAAAGCACTTTCCTAAACTGTTTTACGTTACTTTGCGCACACCAATTAAAGAACAAATTCTATCTGAATGTTTTTGCTTAGTCCCCTTTTCCACAGGCAAATTTTTATTTGGCAAATTCTGAGTTAGTAGGCGAGAGGGGTGCGAGGAAGAGAAACAAAACTTTACCTTTTCAGAATTTGCGGTACACGCAAATTCTGCTTTGCTCTGTTCGTTGAAAACAATTTTGTTAACATTTCCTTTTTAACCTAACCACACAGCCGGCTTTTGTTTACAAACCTTTTGCTTTAATTTGTGCAAGTGAAATTTAATTCTTCGAAAAATTCTTTAAAATGTAAACACTTTTGACGTTTCTTTCTTTCTTTTGTATTTTGATTCGCAAATTTGGCAAAGAAAAATTTGCTAGTGGAAAAGCAAGCGAAAATTTCAAAAGAGAAAACAAAAAATTTGCCAAATAAAAATTTGCCTGTGGAAAAGGGGACTAAGAAAAAATTCATAGTAACTGAGAAGCGCGATATTCGTTTTGTAATTGACTTTCGTTGTCATACGTAAATCTTTAGGCTATAATTTCATTTTTGTTTTTTCTCTTCAAACCCTTCTTCGTTGTCAGCACTAAAAAAGCATTTTCTGCTTCAAAAGAGCGCTTTTATTGAAGTGCTCGATTATGCACTTTTTCTCTTAAGTGCTTCAAAACTACTTAATTTTCTGTAAACGCGGCTTATATTGACAACCAGACTCAATTCATGTAATTTTTTTGGCAAAAAAATTCATTATGATATGTTATAGATAAATTAAATCAAAAGTATTATGTTACAGAATTTCTTTATAGTTCTGTGTTATTATTTGTAATTACTAGGAGACTGACTGACTGATTTATTACAATTGATTGTTTTCGCGATCATCCAAATTAGGCTTGTCATTCGTATACATATTATTTGTATAATTATGGGAAAATGTATTTTTTATTTGAATAAATAATATGTTCATTTCATTTCATTAAATAAATGATTATTTTATATGATCATAATTAAAATTTGTTTAAAACAACGATTCGTCGCTTCATCGAATACTGAAATTAATTAAGTGTTTAAAGTAATATTGTGTATATATATAAAATTATTTACAAAACAACCTCAGAGAAACAACATCTATAATTTATTTTCATCAAAATATGTACATATAATGATTTAAACACTTCGCTACACTTTTTACACTAACACAAGGCGAATTAATAAGGAAACTGCATAAAATCAGCTGATTATTAATTCGCCTTTGTATGTATCATCTGCAAATTATATAAAAATATGAGAAATTAAAAGAAAAACTAATTTAAAATTAAATTTTATGCATTTAATTAGCATTTTATTGACATTTCTTGTAAATTTAAACAACAGGAAATGCGTGTTGTTTTAAAATTGTTGAATTTGTTGCCGCGACGCACTCACCTTTTTAATTCGCCTTGCACTCACACTTGACTCAACCAGTCTAATCACAATTCGATAAAATTTATACGCTGATCTTTAACATCATCATGCCAAAAAATATTGTGTTATGATTAGCAGTCTTAAGGCCCAAGCATAATGTGCATAAACAACAGAGTATACAGAGGCGGCAGAAGGGTAAAGAAAATTAAGTTTTATACTTGTCTCTTTCTTTGAGAACTGCCTATTTCTGTTCTTTATGTTACTATTTTTCTTTATTTTTCTGGCGCAATAAAATTCGATTTGGTCACAGAGTATTTTTGTATTGTTTGATACAATCATACAAAAATGCATTTATATCATCTAACGATTGCACAAACTTCACAATGCATACCACAAAGTAAAATACAATTTAGTAAGTTATTAAAATCACATACATATAAACAAAATTCCAATTCAAATATTCTAACTCAAATTGTGTTGTTTATTTTGTTTTGTCCACAAAATTCTTGTTGTATATAGTGCTTTGCTTTTTCACATTACCAAATCTTACCACAAAATATTTTCTTTCTCTTTTCAAGAGAACTGCCTTATTGTAGCTGATTGTAGCGATTTTGAAACGCCAAAATTGCCGCCTCTGTATACTCTGTGGCATAAACTATCTTAAGCCAACTTAAGCAACTGTGCGAATACATGTAAAACGTATGTGACAAACCATAATGTACTTAGTCCCCTTTTACAGTTGAGAAATTGAAAGACAGACATTTTTCTCATTCCGCTTTGAACTTGCCTAAACCTTTTAGGGTTGCGAAATTAATAGACAGACAGAAATTTTTTGTTTATTTTTTCTTTCTTCTTCTTTGTTGATTGTTGTGGAAATTTTTATTATAAAAACGCATTGAAAATAAAAGAAATTAAAAAACATATTCAAACAACCGTTAATTATAAAGTTTTTGTTATCAATAAGTCTATTTGGTTAATAAATTTAATTATATTTGCAATACGCGCGTTAAAGTGAGAAAAATGATGTGAAGCAACAACATGAAAAATGCGAAGGGTGGAAACTGTAAACGAAAAATTTCTTAAAATGCCCAGTACAGTAGAGGTCTACCGCACACTCTTCCTCTTCAATACATTGCCTACAAACTTCGTCTGTCTGTCTTTCAATTTCTCAACTGTAAAAGGGGACTTAATAAAACTTTTCGTCAAATGTCATTGCTTAAGCAAAGTGCTTAATTGAACGCACTTTCCGTACGGAATCATCTGTTTTTTGATTTCATTAAAAAAATAAAAAAAATTAAAATGCAAAATCAAGAAATAGATGATATTACTCATATCTTATCACTGTTTTATTATTTATTCAACAATTAGCAGTTTTTACTCTTTGCAAATTTTCAATAAAATAAAACATAAAATAAACAAATACAGGGCTGTAATTCTTAGTACTTTTTAATTTAAAGTACTCACAAAAACATAAAATACTGCACAAATATATAACGAGGGTAACATACATCGTATGTTCATGTAATACTATTGGTGTTTTCTTTTCTGAAATAAAATGTTACACCGTTATTATGTACATTTTTATAATGTTTACCCCACATTTTAAAGTTGTCGCATTTTTAATGGTCAGAATAGAACATAAAATTACAATAGTGTAACACTTTTTTTTCATGTACAGTTGTTTTTGTTTTTTTTTGTTAAAAAAGAAGAAGCAGATAGCTCCCTGGTAAGATCGCTTGAAATAAGACAATGAATATTTATCAAAAAGACCAATGGCACCTTCCCGACGAATACGCAAATTATTCTTAAACTATAAAAATTATATATATATAGACATACATTACATACATATATAAGAAGTAGGAGATATTGTCGTATGAAATTTGACATACATCAACTTCAGAGTATTCATTAATTACGTTCTCTACGAAGCCTTTCACTTTTCCATAATCATATAAAATATTTCATCATCATCAGATGATGAAGATGAATTCAACAAGTCATCCAAAATTTGTTCAGCACATAAAAAAGTAGTAATATTTTCCATTTTGTATATTTTTTTTGTTTCTTAACACAAAAACACATTCATAAACAAAACAAATGTCAGTTGTAGCGATGCCAACTTAGCCCTTTTCGGGCTAGATTTAGCCGGATTTTAGTCACTCAAAACGCAAAAAAAGAATGGATGTGGTTTTATATGGATTTTTTTCCATTTAGCCCTTTTTTCAAAAATGTTTACGCGCTTTAAGTCTCAAAAGTTGGCATCACTGGTCACCTGTTTTGTCGTGCGATTCTCCCCCTCTAAAAATACAGAGTGTGAAAGGTGCACCATTTTTTTTTTGGTTATTGGGACAGTTTTGAAAAGAACACACTACACTTTAGCAGTGTTGACATTTCCTCAGAAAAGAACACAAAAAAATTAAAAAAGATGCGAAATGGGAAAAACGTGTAACATTTTTGCCAGAAAAGAAAACGCCATATGTTTCCACGACGACTTGAATCACCTGGGGGGTTACTCCGTATTTCGATTCGAAAGCAAAAGCTTTCGAAATACAATGTAAAAAGTATACAAATTCGAATGATTTTCTTTTCGAATCGAAATACGGAGTAACCCCCCTGTTTCGCTCTCTGAATCATGTTTATGAATCATGCTGTTTACATGACCAAAAAACTTGATTCGATTTGACAGTTGTTTTTAATAAACAAACAGAATAAAAAAAAAAACAGAATTTACAATTTGTGAAAAATATTTTTTTTTTTAATGGACAAAAAAAGTGAGTGGAAATTAGTTAGCTTATTTGAAAAAAACATACATTCGTACGTCTTTACTTCCAGCAAAAAGAAAATAATTTGCTTTGTTTACAATAATATTAAATTTGTACAGCTAGTGCAGATAAACTTGCGATAAAAATTAGAGAAGAGAGCAATTTTTCGTGCTTCGCTAGTAGATTCAATATGGATCTACTTGATTCGCTCTTGAAATTTTGTTTGGTGTTTTGCACTAGCTGTACAAATTTAATATTATTGTAAACAAAGCAAATTATTTTCTTGTTGCTGGAAGTAAAGAAAGTAAATACGTACGAATGTATGTTTTTTTTTTTCAAATAAGCTAACTAATATCCACTCAGTTTTGTTTGTCCATTAAAAAAAATTATTTTCCACAAATTGTAAAATCTGTTTTTTTTTTATTCTGTTTGTTTATTAAAGACAACTGTCAAATCGAATCAAGTTTATTAGTCATGTAAACAACATGATTCATAAACATGATTCAGAAGGCGAAACAGGTGATTCAAGGCGTCGTGGAAACATAGTATAAACTAGCTTATGTACATTATAGTTGGGCCTTTGTTAAACTTTTTAAACAGTAATACATACATACATATATAAAATACTAACTTATTTTACACACAATTTACTTTTTATTAGACCGCTGCCATGAAAATTTAAATCAAATAAGAGCCACAAAGGCTCTGAAAAACAGATATCAAAAATAAATTAGTATTCTTCCAAAAAAAATTTTTTTTTACTACATTAGAAATAGTATAGTCCGTTAGGTAGTAGGCCGATTTTATGCATTATCCGAAATCAAAAACTGAAAAAAATAGTTTGGGAAATGTTGACTATTGTATTTAACATTTTGCCATGAGCCCTACCCCACATGTAAACATACTAGGTACATGCCAGATTACGAAGCCGTTATATGCTAGGAAAACAATTGGGACGAACGTTTTATTTTTGGCGACGAAAAATTCATCGTTCGTTCCAGTTGTGTTCCTAGCGTACGCCAGTAATGAATGATTTGTGTGTCAGTAGTTTCGCAACCATGTGCACACTACAATAATAAATAAAATATAAAAAAGCATTAAATATAATTATAATTGACATACATATTTATTTAAAAACAATGTTCGTTCATAAGGACATACTATACATATATATACATACTATACATATATATATACATATATATTAGCTGTAGGAGAACTGCAAAAAAGCATCATTATATTCGATTTTGTTTACAATTTTGGGCAGAAATTAATTAATTGGCAGCAGTTTGAATGTGTTATTAGACTTATATGTAGGTCAATTATGTATGGCAACGAGACTTAAGTTGGATTGACAAATAAATGGCCTTGTCACGCAACTACGAATACAAAAAAAATATTTATATATTATAATTACAAAAATTTAACATTTCAATTACTAACATTTAATATTAACCGCTTACAATTGGCAACAATTGGGCAATTACCATGTATAACATATTTTTGTCACCTGTCAACTCCACTGAGGTTGGGTTGGGGTGCTATCCGCAATCGAAGAATTTTATTTAAGAAAAACAAAAACATATAGTGTAACAAAAATTTTTTTCTATCTTAAAATTCGATACGAAAATGATTCTTTTTTATGAGTTATATGATAGAGAGTAAATAAGCTTCGTCGATTCGACGAACAGTAACCATCTAGGGTTAAAAAATTTATTATTTTCGTACACATACTCGTACATATAATATCAGCATTCAACACTCTAATTTATTTGCGGAAATAAGAAAATTCAACACTGAATAAAACATATTAAATGTAATGTCAATATACTCTCTTGAATGCTAGGCTGGCTTGTTTTATATTTCAATATCCATTAATTATATAAGTTCCATTTTGTCGATTCTTAATTTATACCGATTCATATGTATGTGTCCTTACTTTTTTTTTAAGAGAAGTAACACTCAGGCAATTAATATGCCTAATAGGATGGGGCGATTAGTATGGAAGGAAGAAAATCTTAATGGGCGCTTTGCGTGATTCTTGGGATTGTACTGAGCAAAAAAGTCCACTAGACCACACATCTACGGTGAAAATCGAGCTTCCAGATTTTGACTTTTTCTCAGACTTTATTTTTTTGGAAAATTTGCAAATTTTCTTGGGCTCATATTTCGCAAACTATTTCAAATTTTGACTTATTTTCATTTGTCTCGGGCTACAATTTCTTTGTTTTCATGGTCAAAAAGTCAAAAATGTAGATAACTCACCGCTTTTTCTCAAGTTTTTTGGGATATTTTGGCCTATAACAGCCAAACCATTGAGATTTTCGATCCAATACTATGACAAAAATTGTAGCCAAGAAAATAGTTAAGAACTATCTAATACTTTGCAAAAGCATTGGAACGCTTCTTCAGGCGGTTTTGGCCTTGTGAAAGTGCAAATTTTTCGTGAAAATATTGCTAAATTACCATTTTCAGTTGTGCATAGCGCAAAATCATAAAAATGTTCTATTTCTATTTTGTTCTACTTATTTTATGTCTTATTTTTTATTCTTCATTTTAAAATATTTGTCGCAAACGTAAGTTTTAGAAATAATTGTTTCGTGTATAAACTGTGCTGTGCTAATAAAAAACATTTTTTTAACTTTAGATATAAAAAATGGATAATGCAGTGGATTCTGATAATACAGAGAATGTGGAGATGGAGACGCAGCCAGAATCATCAGTGTCATCATCAAATCTAGAACATATATGTACCTTCGCAAAACGTATTGGCATTCGGTTTAGAGGCTGAATTAGACGATATTTCTCTTCCAACTACGAGCGACATTTTGAAACATTATTTTTTCTTGACCGGTCGTTGCTATTTTAAAGACTGCCAACAATATATAACATGACCTACTTATAAGAACCATTTGGAGGGCAATTTCGAGAAAATTATTTTTGATACGATATTTTTTAAAAAAAATCTAAAAAATTCGGCTCACGAATATTCGTTGCCAAAAATAAAACACATTGTTGTACATATATGAAAATACACACAATACTGGCAATGGATGAATTCGTCATACGCGACGAACTCTGAAATATACAGGGTGGGCCAAGTTTGACTGAATGATTTGAACTCTATTGGCATATTGTAGCCGTTGTGGTGCATCCCTCGGCAATAATTCTTGGGCCAATTGAATTTTATATGGAAACATCTTCAGATCAACTTTTAGAATACGTCGTAGCGATGTTCTGGAGATGTTCAATTGAGTATTAAATTAAAAATGCAAAAGTTATAAGCATTTCAAATCAGTCAGTCCAAGTTGGCCCACCCTGTATTTATTTTTATTTCTTACGCCGGCGAACGACGAGCAAACCATACGGGGTGACCATATTTCGTTTAAATTTTTAATGTTTTACTAAATACTTGTACTATTAATATTTACTTTCATTATTGCTTTATTTTTTACTTTATATAATTTAAAATAAATAAACAAAATAGTTAATGGCAAAAAAAAATTTTATCTGTGTTTTTGTTAATGTTTACTTTTTATATATTTTTTTAAACATAATGTGACCATGAATATCTATCAGCTGTTATACGAAAACAAAAATATACTAAATAACAAAATGTTTGGAAAAATACTTAATTTCTGGATACTTTCTGCGAAATTTAAATTTTAACAAAATTTGGCTCTGTGTGAATGGGCTATTTTGTTTTATTATATTATGCAATAAAGTTTAAATATGGTTGTAAAAGCTTTAAGCTGCGAAAGAAGTGTTGACCAATAGAATTGTTTAAATATAATATAATTTATAACAAAATTAATGTGATAATAATTAGTAAAGAGATTGAATTGAACACAAAGCAATCAAACAAGGAATAGAAAAATTAATATATTGAAACAAATAAATCGTTAATAAACAAAATCTACGAAAGGCTTACAGCTTGATCAGTAGAACTCTTGCTGTAGGGGACCGGTATCAAGCGTTCTTGCAATTCGCCACCTATAACCTTTAAATGGGGGGAAAAAAACAAAAAACTAAAATATCGTTTAACGTAAACATATTTGTGGTTTTAATTTTTTATTCGTGTTTTATTATTTTAGCTTTTATGCATTTATTTATCATGTTATAGTCAAAGTACTAATAGTTAGTAAGTAAAAGAAGCACTTTTATATGACAAAAAAAAAAAAACAAAAAACCATTTAAATTAATATTATAATTGAAAAAAGCTAAATTAAATGCAGCCATCCATTTCATTAATAGTTATGAAAAAAAAATTAATAAGAAAAATTGTGTTTCTATACATATGTATGTATTAATTTTGATTATATTATTTTTGGCATATATTATAAAGACATATAGTACATACGTGTCATTACATAATTATCATTACATAATTACAAGGTGAATTTATACTAGGTGACAGCATAGCGCCAGCTGATTATTCATGGTGAAATTGAAAATGTCAAAAAGTTGTTTACAAATAGTCAAAGGTTATATAAAAAAAAACTTTTTGACAGTGGCGAAAGTTTTTACACAAACAAAAATGCCTGTTGTTCTTGCCTTGTTGTAATTGTTGTAGCAATGCTGTCACCTAGTATTTAATTTCACCATGATTAGCCATATGCAATCGATCAGGTTTGCAATGAATTCAAAAGCGTCAAAAAATAAATGTGGTTTGTTATAGCCGTATTATAGCATTTATGAAAATTACCTACAGATTTATTGTATGAACGATACACAATTGTCTATGCAATGATTTTTATACCCACCAACAAAAGGATGGGGGGTACATTAAGTTTGACAGCCGTAGAACCAAAAAGTACATATATGCATGGTGAAATTATATACCAGGTGACAGCATAGCGCCAGCTGATTATTTTTGCTCTATTCATTGTGAAATTCTGGATATCATGAAAATGTCAAAAACTTGTTTACAAATAGTCAAAGTTTATATTAAAAAGTTAAAAAATTATTTTATATTTGAAAAAGTGAGATTTTGTCGCCGTTTTATCTGCGTAAAATAGTTTAAAAGTGTTTTATATTAAATAGTGTGTTTGTTAGTGTTAGTTTTTTTTTGTTGTAAGATAAATATTACGATTCTTCTTTAAAAGTTTATTGATAATGTAGTCTATGCTTACCAATATAAATCTTTCAAATTCCTTAAAAACAAATTTACCATTCTGTAAAAATATTATGCGTAACTTAAGAAAAATTCGTTGAGAAAATAAAAGAAACAATTTATTCACTATTGTTTTCTGGTTTTATCCATGTTTTCTTTATTTTATGCCAGATGTTTGTGACAGTAACGAAAGCATTACACAAACAAAAATGCCTGCTGTTCTTGCTTTGTTGTAATTGTTGTAGCAATGCTGTCACCTGGTATATAATTTCACCATGCATATATGTATGTATGTATATTTTGGGTCCTTATGAAATTCTAAGATGATAGACACGATAGAACCTCGAAGAAACACCTTTGGGAAATGAAATTGTCTCCAAATTGTCTTTGTTATTCAGGGCTGTTTGGTACTGAAACCAGTTCATTAACTTCCGTCCAATTTCACTTAAATACACATACATACATACACCTTCTATGTCTACATCTTATAAAAGCCGATATCGAATCAAAATTTTACACGGTAATATTTGCAAATGCGGGCCAAATAAAAAATTTGAAACAAAATATTCGATTTTTAAAAACAAGACACCTTGAATGAGTTAACAACGCATAGTTATTGCTATATAATATCAATGTCCAAAACGACCAAATTGGTTTGGTTTCAGGACTTGTAAATAACAATGCTCGATAAAGACTATTTTGAATTTCTTCAGAATCATTCCCAGCTTCCGACAAAAAAAAAACACAATTTTTCTACCATTCTCTTAATTCAAAACTTTTTTAATTAAAACATCAATAGAAAACCTTTTGGTTCAACGTCTTTTCTACAGAAAATCTTGTTTAATTAATATGCACTCGTATGTGTTTTTTAATAAAGAAATGCAATAGTCGCAGTTTTTTGTATGTAAATCAATTAGTCATTGTTTTTATCAAGAATTGCTAAATGAACTGTAAGTCCAAGTATTTTTTGGTGAGAAGGGTTAAGAGAATAAAAGTGGTGCATACTTAACGCTAGTAGTAAATTTTCTTATTTCTATTTGTTTTCCTTTGTTTATTCTCATCGTGTTATTCTACGCGAAACTGCTTGCATGTTAATTTGCATGAAAAAGTAAAACTTACTGGTAAAGAGCACCAAAATTGAAGATACGCATGTGGACGAAATGGCAGGTTCAAAAGATAATTGAACAAAAATTGGTCAACTAAAACTGAAACAGCATTAAGGAAATCTTAATTTTTGGCAATAATTGGTTCAATATTTATGTACATATACATATGGTGAATTTCACGTCTAGTGACCCAATTTTAAAAATCGATGTCTTCCGATTTGGATGAAATTTGCACCAAGGTGCAAAGGCCAGACACGAATTTTCAGCTCTATCAGTCAAGAACTACCGGAGTTAGAGGGGGTCAAAGTTGGATATTTTGGTCCATTTTAGTCATACAGGGGTTTTTTAAAATTAGTGTAACTTTTCACCTATTGGTCCTAGCAAAAATTGTCCAAAGAACTTTATATAGCTATTTCTTCAATCATTCCAAAAATTTTTTTTAAAAATTATTTTTTTTTCAATTTTCTCAAAAGAAAGCTTATACAATTTACTTTAAGGCCTTTATAATCGCTTAATGGGATGCGAGTGGGATATCTAACAAAAAAATTATTTTTTAACTCAAGAATAGGATTTTTTAATATTTGGCACATGTATCATTTTTGTGCAGGGCCTCTGGTGGTGAGTAGGCGCATTATTTTTAAAGCTTGATTTTATAGCCTTTATGCCCGTAACTTCAACGAATAGATATCTACCAACCGTGTTAATAAAAATTGGTAACTTTAACACGCCGGTAGCCTTGCCGACTAGATAAACAACAGTGTATTTTACACCAAGGATTGTAGCGGGTTAATCCTCAGGTAAGCATTTTTTTCTCAAATTGTAAAATAATTTTAAAAACAATTACAGAAAATATGAATTCAGAACTTCTAGAACTAAGAACTTTGAGAAATATCATAAAACAAAATTCCCAATGGTTAACACACAAATTCAGGGAAAGAATTGACCATTCTAAAATTTCGACTGATTTGGAATTTATAAGAAGATTTCGTCTTTCAAAGAAAAGTGCATCAGCTGTTTTTTCCCCCTCCAAAAAATTAGCACTTCTTTTGGCACCTTTTCCAGACATTTCTGGACAAAACTAAAAAAGTCGTTGCAAACAATTAAATTTGGCAATTAATTGATGTAATTCTAAACGTCAAACACCAATGTTACCACATTTTTTACCGAATACAGTCGGTAGTTACACGTAGGTAAAAAAACGTTAAAATTACCAAATTCTTTTTACCGGTTAGGTAAGGAAAACTAGTAGGTATAAACTCTAGCAGTTATCTATTTGTTAAAATTACGGGCATTATTTAATTATTTTACTTCGGTGGCGTTTCAATGATATACCACCGAAGGAGGGCGCTGTGATAAATATTAGTTATGATGGATAGAAAGAAAACTAATAATTATCAGAAACTGATGTTGTTTGCGTGGCAGCGGCTGGGAATCGAACCCGGGCTACAAATACCAACTCACGCTTAATGATCAAATGCGCTAACCAATGTATGTACAGCACCCTCAAAACTTATTTTAATGTACGAAAAGCACCAGGATTAATTTTTTCTAAAACTTTCCTTTTCACTAATTTTGCCAAAATATGACCCTTGATCGTAGGTTGCTGTCGCAATAAATAATGAACGAATGGCTTAAATGTTTTTTGTCATCATATTACTTCGTAGCACACAGTGGTTTAGACACGTTTTATTTTGGAAAAAATTAGCTACCTCAGGAGCTAATGCCAATATCGTAACGAAATGGTTGGGGCTGAGGTGTTTTCAAATTGATTTAGTTTTTTTTAGCGTCGTAGGCAAATTTCATCACATTTTTTTACAAATATCGCCAAGAATCCATTTGAGAAGATCTACAAAAAAAAAAAAAAGAAAACGCTTAAATGCGTATATAATTTTTTTAATTTTGCTATATCCTGTTTAGGTATTTTAGATATGGCGGGCCTACGGAGGATCGAAATAAATATCTGCCATATTTCTGTTAAAATTCTATATACATATAATTAAAACAACTTGCACAACAACTATTCTCTATTAAAAGTTACACGCATCCAAAGTTGGAACATGTAAAAACATCGAGATTTTTTGTACCTATATTTTGTCCTTACATATACTATATATAAAATATAAAATTTGACTAATTTATGCGGACATATCCCTTTCCTATTGAAGCTTTGCAAATACTTAAACAATAATTTAGGTTTAAGTAAAATATAATAAAAACGCAAAGCACCAATCTTTTAGAAAGTTCAATATCATATTTGTATAGCCCTATATGTTACTTCAATACACAGTCTAGTGGCCACTTTTATAAAAAATTAAAATTTTGGAATACGAGTACATTTCCCCCCTTTTAGAAATAACGATATTTGAAAACAACAAATAGTAAAAATTATAATTGATTAAAGTAAAAGTACATTTGGTTCTATATTAGTGTTAAATTTTGTTATAAAAATAAATTTTAAAATGGAAAATCAGAGAAAAGTAATATATATTTTTTTTGGTGTCGAATGTGCATAAATGTAAATGGTATCTTTCTGTTCTCTGGAGTGAAAATATTATTGTATTGTATTATAACAAACAAACGATTTTTGATTTTTTTGCCTTTTGAACTAGATACTTACAACTACAGTATCGGACAAAACCTAAGCACCCCATCAGAACATTTTTTTTAAATGTTAATTTTTTTAAGAACACAAAGTATTAAAAATTTTTTTTATTTTTTTTATTTATTTATATCTTTATTATTGAAAAACACTAACTTAAGGAATTCAGAATTTAAGAAAAAAAAAGTTAAAATTCAAAAAACAATTTAAGTCGGAAATATAGGTGGACAAAACTAAAGCACCCCCAATTTAAGGTACCAAAAAAACTATTGAAATCAATATATCGTTGCGAATCCTTTATTCTGGATGAAACACGCACATCTTTTAGGCATAGAGGATATTAAATTATTAATTATATCAGGTGATATTGCTTCCCAGGCTATTTTTGCGGCTTCAAATAAATCTTCTTTGGTTTTGCAATTTTCTCGGTTGAGTTTTAAGTTAACGATCTCCCACAAGTTCTCGATTGGGTCAAGATCGGGGGATTGGGCAGGCCAACGAAGAACTTCTATCAAATTGTTCTGGAACCACTCTTTAACCACTCTTGACGTATGTTTTGGGTCGTTTACTTGCTGGAATGTCCATTTAAGTGGCATCTCTTCTACAGCATAAGGCAACATCACGTCTTTTAATATGTCACGATACATGAAACGATCCATAATTCCATCAATCTTATGAATAGGCCCAATCCCTTGCCCAGAGAAAAAACCCCAGACCATTATGTTACCGCCTCCATGCTTTACAGTGCCTTTGCAATATTTAGGATTTAACCGTTGTCCATTTGCTCTGCGTACATGCCTTATGCCATCTGAATCCTTTAAATTAAACTTAGATTCGTTAGAAAACAGCACAGTCATCCATTTTTGGACACTCCAGTTGAGATGGGTCTTGGCGAATTCGAGTCTCGCTTTTTTATTTTTTGACGATATGAAAGGTTTTTTTGCTGGTCGTCGACTGAATAATCTGGCGTCTACCGCCCTTCTGCGAATCGTTCTTTCGCTAATTTTTAAATTTAAGCGATTTCGTATGTGGCTAGAAGATGCTGTAGGATCATTTTAGATTGTCCTTTTAATTAAGGAGTCTTCATGTCGCGAAGTATCACGTGGCCTTCCTCCAGATTGAGTAGAAGATGTGCGACCAGTCTCCAAAAACTTTTTAATTAGCCTAGAAATAATTGATCTGTTGATCGAATATTTTGCACTCAATTGATGTCTTGATAAGCCGGCTCTAAAATCATCAAGAATTCTAATTTTAAATTCACTTGAGTACTTATTGCGCGCCATTACTCTTTATCTCAACGAAAACTTTAAAACAATGACAATTTTCGCATAAATTCGAACAAGTTCTTCTTCTTAACACTGCATCTTAATAGCTGTTGCATTTTTGGAATTTACCGTTAACTAATGCAGTAATGTAGCAGTAGTGTAGTAAAATTTTCAAACACAATATTAGGGGGTGCTTTAGTTTTGTCCACCTATATTTCCGACTTAAATTGTTTTTTGAATTTTAACTTTTTTTTCTTAAATTCTGAATTCCTTAAGTTAGTGTTTTTCAATAATAAAGATATAAATAAATAAAACAAAAAATAAAAAAAATTTTTAATAACTTTGTTTTCTTAAAAAAAATTATCATTTAAAAAAAATGTTCTGAGGGGGTGCTTAGGTTTTGTCCGATACTGTATGTATGTATATAAATTCCAGTACCGAAATAATATTATAAGCACAGATCCTATGGAAATCCGAATTTTAGTATTTTAAACATAGTAACTCTCACTTCCATAACTACTTTATTTTTTTTAAATTTTTATGTTTCCTTATTTATTACTAACATTATTACTTTGGCCCGTTTTCTTTTTATTAATTACAAGATTTGTTTAATTAAATACTTTTTATCTCATTCGTAGGTTATTTACGAGTAATAATCCTATAATTTATAATATGGTAAATTAAATAAAGATGTTATCGGAAGGCTAACATCCCGATGATTAGTTACTTATATAACTAATCAGTTGCCAGTTGTTCTAGGGGGAAAAGAACAGAAAACATAAACATGTTTATAGTAATAATACTCTATATATGAAAACGTACTATCATTTTAAAATGGCAATAGCAAGAGAAGTTCACACCTTTTTCTCTGTGAAAAAATATGTATATTCTGTTTTGGATATTATTAAATTTTATTAAAATTAATTGATTTTACTTTTGGCCAGATTTATTTACATTTCCCAGAAAAACTGTCTTTTTTGTGATGTGTCCTCTTTTCTCAAGTCAGGGTTTCCGTTTATTTGAATTAATGGAATCAAACTGTTTTCGCGACGAATGTTCTTCAGTGTTTTCATAAATAAGCAAAAAAAAAGAAAAAAAAAATAACGCATTTGGGCTGATGGGCAATCCGAAGACTTTTGAGGTTATGAGTCCGATTGCTGTAGAATTAACTTAAAACATGAAAGGTGGTTGCATATTAGAAGCAATTTGTTCGGATTTCATACTATCATACAACTAAACCGATTGTAAAACATAATAAACGAAGAATATAAAATTAATTACAGGGTGTCACAGTCAATTACCTGTAGTTTGCATAACTTTGTAGAGCTCGAAACTTGTACAAATTAAAAAATTTCTTTTAGTTTAAAATATATTTAAGTTTAAATTTTAAAATTCTTGTTTTTTATATCTTGTATTTATTTACCTTCGGTAATAGTTGTTCAAAAAAATAACGTTTCTAAGCTCCAAAATATCGTTCTTTACAGGTATCTTAATCTGACTAGTCATGGGAAATAATCAAAGTGAAAATATTGAAATGAATATAAAAAATGTTCATTCAAAGGTTGCTAACTAATTGTAAACTCATTGTGGACAATGAAGCTGATTTTGTAAAAATATTAAAATTCTCAGTAGCATTTTATTCAATTTCCTATCTATCTCTCATTAAAAATATAACAATCATTTCAAATTTTAAAAATTATGTATTATCGTAGCAACGGACATTTCTTATGATTTCAAAGTACAATGCATCTGTCCATATTTGTACAAATCGTGAGTTCTACAAAGTCTGTATCTCACTTTGTATTCGAACGATTTTCTGAAATCGTATGTAATCATCTACAATTCGTTTCGCAATAGTACTAGTAGTGCAGAAGATACAGATTTATTACCACTTTGTTTACGATGGAGCCCACAGTGCGTTGATATGTTAAACTCCATATTTATAAATACAATTTATACAAGAAGAAAGCAATGGCAAATTCGTATGAATTCATTATATTTTTATACATACATACATTTATTGTGACATTCAAAAAAGTGAGATTATTGTGTTGAATGTAAAACTACATATATAAAAAGTTGCATTAATTCGCTTAAATTCGCCACAACTTTCACTTTGTATAAATTCGCTTTGATTCGCCTGAAAGCTGGTGAGCCAAACTCCATATCACTGTTAAAAAAATTTTGTCAATGTTTCTCATCAAATTATGTACATTACAAATACCGATAGAAATCACAATTAAATAGTGGTGAATACAAATAAAATACTGCTAAAATTTTAATTTCATACAATTCATGCAAATTAAACAATTAGTTCCGTTTATGATATTGTATTTTTTATTAGAGCTAATTCAAATAAAACCTATATGCTTTTTTATAAAACGGTTTACACACATAGGTATATTTCGAGGTAATATCACGTTATTGTGAAAAAGGCCACTGAATTAAATTAAACTTTGTTAAATTTTGCATTAAAAAGCGTATTGCATTATTCATTTAATGAAATTTAAAAATTTAATACACTGAATATGAGTTCAAAATGTTACATCTTTCTATCTTTATTATATGCCCCAAATATATACTACATGTACATACATATATATAAATGGATATGAATTAAACGGAACTAAACTGTTAATTTTGTGTTAATTGTAAGTCTTGTTTAGGAAACGTTTAATTTTTCGCTGTTTACTAAATTAGCGGTTTTTGTAGTGTGATTGCCGGGGAAAAGTGGAAAGAAGACGTCAGCGATAATAACTTTGTAGTTTTTGGTTATATGTTGCCATATTACTAAAATCAGCTGCTTCGTATTCGTGTATGTATTTTATGCTAATAATATATGATCATAATCACTCCTATTGTAAATAAAAATTCCACATGAAATTTGTTCCCTTTTATTTTTTTAACATTAAATTTTAATAGGAAAAATGTGAAAAGGGAACAAATTTCATGTGGAATTTTTATTCACGTTAGGGGTGGATGTATATGTATGTATATCTTAAGGGAAATTCTTAAAAAAGTGTTAAGTTTTTTATTTTGGACCTAAATGTAGACTTAGTAATAATACAGGTAATGTATGGAATGAAAAAAGCGTTTAAGAAGAATTATATTAGTTCGTCCAATGTGTTTGTGTGTCTCTGCGTGTATTTTTGTGGTTCGAGAGAGAGAGAAATTGTGTAAATATTAATTAATATTGAATTAACATCTTTGTTATTTCGTCAATGAAATTCGTGTTTCGCTGTCTGTTTCAGGCGATGGCGATGAAATTCGATAAGCCAATGGTTGTTGCTCTACTGCATTTGTCAGGCCATCAGCAGCAGCACCACCACTACCATTGCGTTTTTGATATTTTTGTGTTGTAGGATCTTCATCGATATAGATCATATCAACAGGTAGTTCCAGAGGATTTGGTTTTTGTGACTGCTTTGCTTGTTGCTGGGGCATATGGTGGGTAAAACTATTGTAGTTAGGGTTTAATAAATGACTATTGTAAAGCGGGGAAAACCCTGCCCCATATGGATAATTAGCGGTGCGTGGTGTACGTAAGCTGTGCATGCTATGAATAGAACGTCGCTCACTCAAATCTTCCAATGTCGAACGGAATGCACGGATAACGCGCAACTGCAACAACAACAAAAAGGGGGAAATAGCGAGCAAAAAAACAAAAGAAACAAACAAAAATTAAATAAAATAAAAAATTCAACATATTGTATTAATTAGCAACAAAGTAATACCATAAAATATTAAATATTTGTTAGATATAAACGTAATTTGCAAACAAAAACAAGAAAATAAAAATAAATAATATTAATATTAATAATAATGAAAAGAAATAGCTAAAACAATATAAATATTTATGTAGCATTAGGGTATTTTAGTGGTTTATACATATAAATAAACATATTTAACATTTAATTACAAACAAAAATGTAAACTAAAGCATGGTATTCTGTTCATCATTTCGTGCGAAATACTATCAACAGCCCATATAAAAAAAATTGATGCCAAAAAAATGCGAACTAATGCTGCTGAAGTTGTACTCTGCTCTTATTGTGAAAAGTTACGAAATGTTTCTGGCAGCATGTTTTTTTTTTAACCAAAAAATGTATATGGCAACATTTTTTTTCCAACTGCGAAATAATGTAAGCGGCACTTATTTCGCACGAAATTGAAAACAACAGCTGTTTAGAATTAATTTGTCATTGTGGTTTTAATTTAATAGTTTCGCACAAAAATTAATCAAATTGAAAATAGTACTAATAAAACAAAAAATAATAAAGACAAAAATAAATTTAGTGAAACTGAGAAGCAGTATCGGCATTTATTTTCCTTATATTTTATATATATATAAATTCCTTATATTTTTTCGAAAAAGAAAAAATATAAGGAATAAAACCAATAAATTACATTGCAACCGCAACGCCATAAAAGCATCATGGATAGTAATATAATTTTTGTATCCATTTCTTTACCACATAAAATAAAAACATATGGTTTTTGTTTACATAAAAGAAACAATGTTGCATACCTAAGGGCAATAAAAACGACAATTTTCTTCTAAATCGCGGCATTGTCACCACTTGCTAATTGTCAAAATTTTCAAACGAAATAATTGATTTTGCTCAATAAATTTCGGAAATTTGAACAGAGTACCATGCTTAACAGTAAAACAAACCCCCTTTTTTCCCCCTCCAATAAAAAACGGGGGAAATTTGGAATAAAAATTTTCTGGATCCAGGTATAGCTGGAGCATATAATAATATAAGATTGAAATTATTTATGTTTTATAAAGTATTTAACAAAAAGTGATAAACTTTTTTTCAATTTACACTTTCGGCAAAACTTTCTGAAATGTTCGAAACTACAATTCCGTTATAAAAATATGGTTAGAGTAAATCGGTGAGAAATTTAATTTGTATGTATGTATTCGAGTCATACTGAAACATGTTGTGTAGCCTTAAAACATTCCGGCCATTTTTTAAAAACTTTTGCAATGTTCGGTTAAACATGATATTATTGGATCTAAACTTTTTAATTTTTGTGATTAGTTTATTTACATTTAGTCAATGAGTATAAAAAATATTTCGTACTTTATGTATAATTAAAGAAGTCAAATTAAAAATGTTTTTAGAAAGAAGTGGGTAAATCAATTCTCTACTTCGACAGAAGAATTCACAGAGAAAATGTAAAAAATTATGAAAGATAAATGATGATATACATACATAACTATGAATTACGCACCCTACAGAACACGTAAAATCCTATTTGACATCTCCTTATTTTTTAACAATTTTTGAAAACAATTCAAATATATGGTAATATGATAATTTACTAAAGCTAGATTTACACGACTGAAATTTTCTTCAAAATTGCTCTTCAAAATGCTTCAAATTCGTGTAAACAGCAAAATTTCTTCAAAATTATTTATTTAAAAACTTTAATAGCTATTAAATAAATAAATTTTGAAGAAATTTAGCTGTTTACACGAGTTTGAAGCATTTTGAAGAAAATTTCAATCGTGTAAATCCAGCTTAAGTGTAATGAATACGAATTATTTCAAATTTTCAACATGCTTATGGTAAAAGTTTTTAATCACCCCTATCGTGAATAAAAATTCCACATGAAATTTGTTCCCTTTTATTTTTTTAACATTGAATTTTAATAGGATAAATGTGAAAAGGGAACAAATTTCATGTGGAATTTTTATTCACGATAGGGGTGAATATTAACTGCTAGAGATACTTATGGAGAGAACAAATTAATATTATATATGGATATTTTACTGTTAAATTTGGCGTACGGCGTTGGGTCTTTGATGGTTTGGTGTTGTATGTCAGCTGCAGGACCAGGTAATCTTGTATTCATTTAAAGCACAATGAATAGCCGAGACTATTTACAAATTTTAAAGGACAATTTGAAAGTAAGTGCTAAAAATTTAGGTCCTGAAATGCCAGGGGTGTTTTAGCAAGACAACGACCCAAAACACAACGTCAGAATTGTCAGGGAGTGACTATTGTACAACGTGCCTAAGCAATTAAATTGTTATGAGAAATCACAATAATTTTATGAGAAAACTCCCATGCACGAAATTGCTATGATATTATACTCGTACGTGTTATTCGTTTACTTGTTAATTTAGGATTTCATTTTCATGAAAAACGTTTGAAAGAATGGAAAACGTGCACATATTTACTCTGTGGCTCTTTGACAATTGTGAAGTTTTAGAATATTGTGATATCCTTGAATAAAATAAGAAACGGAGCCAAAATTAAGCCAAGAAAATATTGTTAAAATAATTAATTGGTATCGATCCCATCCAGTTTTATGGGACATGAAAAGCTTTTATTTTCAAGTTGGCACAAACATTTTTTTAGCCCTAGTAAAAGAGCATTTTTTTTAATTGTTCTGCTGTCGCCGACATGTTTAGAATGAACTTTTATCTGACGTTTTCTCAAAATTTTCGATGATAATACGTACATAGAGCTTGCATGCAAGTACTTGCATGTGTAAACGCAGGGTAACACAATCATATTTTTCACACTTGCAGCTCAACTTGCAAGAGAATAAGTAAATTTTTGATACTTGCCGCAAATAAAAGTAATGTTTATAAAAGATTTTCGGAGTTTTATAAAAAATAATAAAGAAAAAAGAACACAACTATACCACAACACATCTTAATGGTATTTAAAAAAAATTGTAAATTTAAATAATTACTTTTTTCTGTATTTTCTTTCTTTTGACAATACGGCAATACTGGACCCACATGTTTGAAAATGAACTTGCACTTGCTCGTGTAACCCAGGGATGCAAAATAAGATTTTACAAATTGTACTAAATTTTAAGAAAGTGTGTACTTTTTCATCTCAATTGTACTAAATTGTTTTCTTATTATACCCTTCACTTTCATGAGAGGGTATATGTATATAAGTTTGTCATTCCGTTTGTAATTTCCACAATATAATTTTCCGACCCTATAAAGTATATATATTCTGGATCCTTATAGATAACGGAGTCTATTAAGCCATGTCCGTCTGTCTGTCTGTTGAAATCAATTTTCTGAAGTCCCCAGATATCTTCGGGATCCAAGTCTTAAATAATTCTGTCAGACATGCTTTCGAGAAGTTTGCTATTTAAAATCAGCACAATCCGTCCATAAATAACGGAGATATGAGCAAAAATCTGAGACAACCTCAATATGAATCTACTTGATTCGCTCTTAAAATTTTGTATGGTGAAGCAAGTTGTTTCGTTCATGATTGGGGTGTGAAGCATGAATAGAGAGCGAAGCATGTACCGTGGAAACATAGTATTATCCAAGGTGAATTTATACTAGGTGACAGCATAGCGCCAGCTGATTATTCATGGTGAAATTATAAATGTCAAAAAGTTGTTTACAAATAGTCAAAGTTTATATAAAAAAAAAAAAACTTTTTGACAGTGACGAAAGTTTTTACACAAACAAAAATGCCTGTTGTTCTTGCCTTGTTGTAATTGTTGTAGCAATGCTGTCACCTAGTATTTAATTTCACCATGATTAGCCATATGCAATCGATCAGGTTTGCAATGAATTCAAAAGCGTCAAAAAATAAATGTGGTTTGTTATAGCCGTATTATAGCATTTATGAAAATTACCTACAGATTTATTGTATGAACGATACACAATTGTCTATGCAATGATTTTTATACCCACCAACAAAAGGATGGGGGGTACATTAAGTTTGACAGCCGTAGAACCAAAAAGTACATATATGCATGGTGAAATTATATACCAGGTGACAGCATAGCGCCAGCTGATTATTTTTGCTCTATTCATTGTGAAATTCTGGATATCATGAAAATGTCAAAAACTTGTTTACAAATAGTCAAAGTTTATATTAAAAAGTTAAAAAATTATTTTATATTTGAAAAAGTGAGATTTTGTCGCCGTTTTATCTGCGTAAAATAGTTTAAAAGTGTTTTATATTAAATAGTGTGTTTGTTAGTGTTAGTTTTTTTTTGTTGTAAGATAAATATTACGATTCTTCTTTAAAAGTTTATTGATAATGTAGTCTATGCTTACCAATATAAATCTTTCAAATTCCTTAAAAACAAATTTACCATTCTGTAAAAATATTATGCGTAACTTAAGAAAAATTCGTTGAGAAAATAAAAGAAACAATTTATTCACTATTGTTTTCTGGTTTTATCCATGTTTTCTTTATTTTATGCCAGATGTTTTTGACAGTAACGAAAGCATTACACAAACAAAAATGCCTGTTGTTCTTGCCTTGTTGTAATTGTTGTAGCAATGCTGTCACCTAGTATTTAATTTCACCATGGTATTATCTTCGAAAAACAATATTTTTTTGAGTGGCTACACCAGTGATGCCAACTTTTGAGACTCAAAACGCGTAAACATTTTTGAAAAAGGGCTAACTGGAAAAAAATCCATATAAAGCCACATCAAATTTTGTTTTTTTCGGGCTTTTTCGTATTTTGAGTGAATAAAATCGGGCTAAATCTAGCCCGAAAAGGGCTAAGTTAGCATCGCTGGGCTACACTCTTATTTGAGAGAGAGAGAGCGAGTCTTGTTAAGTGGTTGACGCTACTTTCTTCGAAATTGAACACATTCAGCACAGCATCGACTACAATATTTCAAAAATAAAATACAAACGTTTATATGTGAATGATTATTTTGACGACAGCAGGGCAAAATAATCATTCGCATATAAATGTGTGTATTTTATTTTTGATATATTGTAGTTGGTAGCTTGCTGTGGCGAATTTGTTCAATGCTTTACTTTACATACGTTGTAACATAAATATTATACAAAAACATTAGTCTTTTTTTTTAGCCTTTTTCGAATTTCAAGGAGCAGATGTAGGATATGTGTGAGTGACAGCGTTGTCAACTTGGTGCGTTTCGCACTATTTTTGGTGCGAACAATTTTTTAGTTGGTGCGCGGTGCGCTTTTTTTTTTTAAATTTTGGTGCGCTTTTTAATTTTTGGTGGCACCAAAACAAATTCAACACAATTTTTTTTTTCAGTGTGAGAAAAAATCTTTGTACAAAAAATACACCTGTTTCATTCAGAAGTACCATTCAATATTCCAATTTTTTTTACAATCAATTTTACAAGCGACAAATAATGACTGACGTTCATTCATAACGTACCAAATCATATGAAAAGTGTGAAGAAACATTTTACATACATATATAAAAACTGTGAAGCTTTAAAACTGAAAGTATAGAAAGAATGTTTATAAAGAAATATTTAAAGTTCTCTACATGCATACATAAAATTTTCAATAATTCTATTTGATGTCACAGAGCTGTTGTCTTTGTTAATGTGCTTGCACATAAAAAATAGTCACCCCTATCGTGTATAAAAATTCCACATGAAATTTGTTCCCTTCATTTTTTTAACATTGAATTTTAATAGGAAAAATGTGAAAAGGGAACAAATTTCATGTGGAATTTTTATTCACGATATGGGCGATTAATTTATCATTTTAAATAAAAAAATCTAAAGTTGGTGCGTTTTATTCTCTATTTTGGTGCGTTTTGAAATTTCAAAGTTGACAACGCTGGTGAGTGGCACTTGGTTTACAACAACATTAACAAGGTCAATTTAAATACTAGGTGACAGCGTAGCGCCAGCTGATTATTCATGGTGAAATTGAAAATGTCAAAAAGTTATATAAAAAAAAAACTTTTTGACAGTGAGGAAGGTTTTTACATATAGAAAAATGCCTGTTGTTTTTGCCTTGTTGTAATTGTTGTAGCAATGCTGTCACCTAGTATTTAATTTCACCATGAACATTAATGTTGTGGATAGTATGAGTGGTACCCATCACGATTTGTTAAAAATCTACAAAATATCTTAAGGTAAGTTTAGACGATATGTTGAATCAGGATATATATGCTGACAGCCATATGATTAAAATTAGCAGCAAAATCCTATGTCATATGTTAGACGTTTACACGATATGTTGAAAGTAGCAAATTTTTTGATGTCAGCATATGAAATGTCAACATAAGAGTTAGCATACGATTTTTGTGTTTATAAGATATGTTGAATTTTATGTGGTGCTACATATGCTGAGCCGTATAAACATTTGTTTGTGAAATTAGTCAGTTTGACATTTTTTAATTATTTAAAATTAAATAATAAAAATGAAAATAATATCAATAAAAAAAAACATAAATAATGACGTGAAAACATAAATAATGTTCTTGGATAACGATGAAGTGGAATTAAAAGCAAAAAGACGCATTTATAATAATTTATTGTTTATTTCCAGAGACCTGTGTCGATTAATATCAACAATGCCGCCGGCCACTATATTGCGTTTTGTGTGTTTGTAGGTACATATGCAACAAGAAGTGTATTTACATAAAAAAAACTATCGGCGGCTGGGCTTAAAGGTCGTACGATTGATTCATTCACTGAAAAATCAGACCGATTTCTATCACATTCAAACAAAAAATCACAACAAAGTCTGTCATAAGTGCCACACTATTATACAAAAAAGATGCAAAAACATATGTTTTTGCTAATGTAAACAAACGCAGTTTTCCGCCATTTAAATTAATATTTGTGTTCAATTATTGTGTTATTATATGTGAATAATAAATTGTCAAAAAAATCTGTCATTTAGTTAAATTTTTAGGCCACACTATCATACTTTATGAACACACACGATTTTTTGACATACCGTACGAATAAATAGGATAGTCAGTAGTGGCCTTAAGCATGCGGCGCATATGCATACGAATTTGTCATATGCTGAAAAGCTTGCATAAGCTTTTAAAAAAATAACATATCTGTCAACATACGCAGGAAATTTGTCAAACACTAATAATATGCTGTTTACACGATATGCTAAAATTACCAACATACGTTTATTGACATTTATAACAAAGTGTTAGCAAATGTTGTTAAACATACGTATGCTGAAAAAAATTTGCGTTTACACGATATGTAACCACTTGTAACAAATTTTTCAGCATAAATATACTGATTCAACATATCGTCTATGACTAGGTTAAATAAGTGTGTTTTAACCTATGTGAAGCTTTTAAGACATACGAGTAAATGAAAATTGCTAATTATTATTAGAATTATTTGAATTAATAAAATATAAAAACAAAAACAACAAAGAAAAAAGAACAAATAGTGTGCATGCAGAAACTTACCTTTTCGCCCCAGTTCTGTAAGAAGTTCGTGTTACATGGCTTTTCAAAACTGAAGCGACCTGGGTTGCATGCTTTATTCAAGCTTGTAATGACCGTATTAATAAACAAAAAAACAAACGCTTTATTTACAGAACACAGGGGCTACAAATTCGTTTTAAATTAGATTTGTCATATCATGCATGCATTAAAAAGATTGTACACATTGGAAGAGATGTAGAGCAAAGGTTTATTTTAGAAAGATATAGAAAGATCGTTTATACCTGTTATTTGATATACGACGAGTTTTAGATTACAAATGCAATTATTTTTTAAACAATGTTTGCAAAGCAAAAAAAATATGTGACAAAATCTTAACTAACTATTGTGTTCCTTTGTTTATTTTTTTAACCTTCTCTGTTATTTTCAAGTCGCCATATTAAAAAAAAGAGTTTATTTAACTTTTTCTATAATACAAAATTTGACAAATAAAAAAAATACACACAATATTTGTTGTTGCGTTGAAAAAAAAATGTATTTGAAATTTCAGAAGACTATTTACACTAAAATATATAAACAAAATCAATTTATTTTTATTAATTAAATAAATAATAAATAGTTTCGCAATATACAGGGAAAACGATTCTTGGTAAAATACATGGAAAATGTTAAAGTATCATAGGTACTACTACCGTAACTAATTTGTTAAATTTTATACTCAAATTAATATTCGCGTCGCCAGATTATCGGTTGTGTTAAAAAAAAAAACAAAATATGGCTGTCAAAAAAAATTAAACTCTATGGCAAGGTCACTGCATAAAAACATTTGATTACACTGTGCTAGTTGGAAAATGTGACAAACGGGGCACCTGGCGGGTTAACCTAATTCGGGTACGCTGAATCCAGTGGTGCTAACCGTTTTTTTAGGTTAGCTCGTTTTTTCGAAATATACCGTTATTTCGAAAATGGAGGAGGTTGCACAACATATATTCGCGTAACTCAAAAACGGTTGAGTTTATTGAATAAACTAAAAAAACCGAAATTCCGCAATGAAATGCTTTAAGTAAGGTTAAATTTTTTTCCAATATGCGCAGTCGTTGTAGAAACATAATTTTTTTTTTTGACCAAAAAAATAGTTTTTTTTAGCAAAATTTCAAAAATTTTGTTTTTTAAAACGGCATAAAAAATTGGAAAACGCAGCTGTGCTTCTAATTTTTTCCGCAGGTATAGCAAACAAAGTTGCAAACAAAACAAGACATAAACAATTAAAATCTGTCTACAACTTTTGATTTTATTCACAAAGGATGAAATATATAATAACCAGACGAAACTTCAAAAATTAAAACATTTATTTTTGTTGTTAATTAAAGTTTAAGTTTTTATTTACAAATTTATTCTTCTTCCTCCTGCAGATTCCAACAAATATCCCCTAATAGCGAATCAAGTTGTTTGCCACTATACCAGTGTTCGAGTCTGGCTGTTACTTGGTGAAATCTCTCGCCATGTTTATCAGACTCGACTGGTGATTGTTCATTAAATTTTTCTGCATGACAATGCAAAAAATGTATTTTCAATGACATTTTGAGGTTTAAGTTTTTAAATGCGGTTAGCATATCTCCAATTAAAATTCGCCAATTTTCAGACCGATGATTTCCTAATACATTTTCTATTACTGATTTCACAGAATTCCAGCCCAATAGCTCCATATCATTCAATGCAAGTTCAAATTGTTGGTCCTTCATTAGACGACGAATGTCCGGTCTATTAAGAATTCCTGTAAAATAAAAACATTATGATATGAAATATAAATCTAATTTAATAAAGTAGCTAGAGTTCATACCTTCTTTTACTTTCATGCCGCTTAATCGTGGAAAAATTCGGCGCAATTCGGTAAAAGCAATTCCATTTGGGTTCAATGCTTTTATAAAATTTTTTACAATACCCAGTTTGATGTGGAGTGGATGAAGCAAAATCTTTTCCATCGGCACAAGTGGTAATTCAATAATATTATTTCTATGCAATCTGCTTTCCTCACGTATAGCCCAATCCCGTGTATTGTACTGGTCGCCATGGAAACGCGTATTCCATAAGCACATGAAGCACATATTTTTAGTATAGCCCAATTGCATGCCTCTTAAAAGAGCCACCACTTTTAAATCTGCGCATATTTTCCACTTGTGGTCTTCATATTTAATTAACTCTATTATTTTTTTCATTGATGCGTATGTCTCTTTAGTATTTGTGCTTAGTGCTATCGGAATAGGACTTTTTAAATTAGTGACATGTAGCAAAACTGCTTTTAAGCTAATTTTGGACGAATCGATGCATAAGCGCCAATCTTCAGGATTATATTCATGTTGCATTGTTAAAACCAAGCCGCGAATGTCAGTACAATACGCGAGAGAATTATTCTCAATAGATTTAAAAAAAGTCGTAAATCGACGATGGCGATTGATAGCCCCGTATATTTGTACGTCTGGTGCTAAAATATTAGCTCTTTTGTTAAGAGAATGCTCTGTCTTTGAGACAATTTTAGGCGTCGTACCATTATATCCAGACGATTTTGCGTGATTTCTTTGTGGTTACATGGAAACGTGATGTATGACGGTTGATACATCGATGCAGCTGCTCCACAGGTTTCAACAGATTGAATTATTGAGGGAATATCTTCTGTTGGTATTTGGCTATCCGGAACAGGAACTTCGTCAGAATGTGGCAGCGGAAATTGAGCATATATTGTTGCAGTGTAAGATATAGAACCACTTTTTCTTCTGTTCATGCCGGCTGTATGATTTATGCACGCATTACACTCATCTTCAACATGGAGTATGGGATCTCTCCAAATCATTGGAACACCAAATGGCATGGCATCTCCATTTGTTTTCTACTTATTTAAATGGTAAATGCACTTTGTACACACTATTGATAGTGACCAACTCTTGCCACATATGACACTTAAAAAAAATATGTTTCATACAAGTTAATTGTTTCAGTAGTCATTTTACGGCGACTTGGCATATTTGTATATTTCCCACACACATAACAAAAGTTATGAAACTTGTTACACGCTTCCATTTTAGATATTTCAATATAAATGATTAGACTCAAGACTGTCAAAGACTTTAAACTTCACTATTCACTTTCGCAAGCACTCGCCATATGACATTGAAGGGGTTGAGGAACTCTTATTTATACTGTAATTTTTTTATCATGAACATAATTCGTAAAAAACCCAAAGCCGGGACGATTTCTGTTTCTACCTGTTCCAGGTATAACAATAGAATACGTTACTTAAGTTTTTTACAAGACCGATTTGTTCGGTTTTTGTCCGCACAAGAAAATACAAATATGTACATATATGCACCCAACATCAATGCAACCAGAAAATATCAAAATATTTAGATATTTTTGGTATACCTGAAACAGGTAGAAACAGAAATCGTCCCGGCTTTGGTTTTTTTACAAATTATGTTCATGAAGGTTTTGAGAGGTACTTTGATAAAAAAATTACAGTATAAATAAGAGTTCCTCAACCCCTTCAATGTCATATGGAAAAGATTTTGCTTCATCCACTCCACATCAAACTGGGTATTGTAAACAATTTTACAAAAGCATTGAACCCAAATGGAATTGCTTTTACCGAATTGCGCCGAATTTTTCCACGATTAAGCGGCATGAAAGTAAAAGAAGGTATGAACTCTAGCTACTTTATTAAATTAGATTTATATTTCATATCATAATGTTTTTATTTTACAGGAATTCTTAATAGACCGGACATTCGTCGTCTAATGAAGGACCAACAATTTGAACTTGTATTGAATGATATGGAGCTATTGGGCTGGAATTCTGTGAAATCAGTAATAGAAAATGTATTAGGAAATCATCGGTCTGAAAATTGGCGAATTTTAATTGGAGATAGGCTAACCGCATTTAAAAACTTAAACGTCAAAATGTCATTGAAAATACATTTTTTGCATTGTCATGCAGAAAAATTTAATGAACAATCACCAGTCGAGTCTGATGAACATGGCGAGAGATTTCACCAAGTAACAGCCAGACTCGAACACTGGTATAGTGGCAAACAACTTGATTCGCTATTAGGGGATATTTGTTGGAATCTGCAGGAGGAAGAAGAATAAATTTGTAAATAAAAACTTAAACTTTAATTAACAACAAAAATAAATGTTTTAATTTTTGAAGTTTCGTCTGGTTATTATATATTTCATCTTTTGTGAATAAAATCAAAAGTTGTAGACAGATTTTAATTATTTATGTCTTGTTTTGTTTGGAACTTTGTTTGCTATACCTGCAGAAAAAATTAGAAGCACAGCTGCGTTTTCCAATTTTTTATGCCGTTTTAAAAAACAAAATTTTTCAAATTTTGCTAAAAAAAACTATTTTTTTGGTCAACAAAAAAAATTATGTTTTACAACGACTGCGCATATTGGAAAAAAATTGAACCTTACTTAAAGCATTTCATTGCGGAATTTCGGTTTTTTTAGTTTATTCAATAAACTCAACCGTTTTTGAGTTACGCGAATATATGTTGTGCAACCTCCTCCATTTTCGAAATAACGGTATATTTCGAAAGAACGAGCTAACCTAAAAAAACGGTTAGCACCACTGGATTCAGCGTACCCGAATTAGGTTAAACCGCCAGGTGCCCCGTTTGTCACAAAAAAAAGTGTCAAATTCTAGCACAGTGTTATTAATTCGCCGTGGAATAATGTAGGTCGCCTGTCAAATTTTATTTATTATTATATTTTTTGATTATAAGAAATTAAATGCACTAAGTGTAAGGATATGTAAATGACTTGAAAAAAAGGGTTATTAACCAAAACTTATTTTAATTTTAACTTAATGCATTTAATAAAGTTTGTTGTGATATTTTTGCTATATTTAATTTTTCTATTTTTATTTTTTCTATATTTTCTATATGTATTGCTCGTAACACAACGAATGTATTGCTAGGAACTGGACGAACGACGAATTAGTCGGTGACATTTCGCTGTGTAAGTTCGACGTATGCTTCACATTAACGACGAAAAAATAAGGTTTTTGTTTTCGTATAACAGCTGATAGATATAGACCATATTTAATAAAAATATATAAAAAATAAACATTAACAAAAACACAGGGGGTATTGCGATTCGAATCGAAGACTTTTGAAAGCAATTTCCGATACGAAAATTAAATAATATTATGTAATACGTTCGAAAGATGTACAGAGTTGTATTTATGTATATTACAGCAGTTTTTATAATTGCTTCACGTTTTGGTAAATTTCAAAATTACTTTGAAAAATAATTACATTAAAAAAATTAACTAGAGCAAAAACTCACAAACTTATCAATGGATAGTGCTTTCCATAAAATCGATTTTTTATTAATTCGCAAGTTTATTTTAATTGTCGTGTGGTTATAATCAATATTGTTCAAAAGCTAGAATTTTTCGTTTGTAATAGATGTTCGTTATCAAAATGTTTTCTTTGTTACTACACTGAGACATTTATTTTTATTTAGTTAATAATTTTAGGTTTCAATATTTATTTAATTGGGGAGCTAATTAGTTGATATATGTACATTAGGGTGGCCCCGTTTGTATGGAGAAAAAATAAGGTATCGATGTTCCCGACTAATATGAAAATTTGATTCATTTAAGACTACGTTTCTCAATTTTTTTGTCCTGGGGTCAATATTTGGTGAGCTGTATCAAAGGATAAAAATGTTCTTTGTAGAGGTTTTTTGATTTTTTTTAACATTTCTTCCAAAGGAACTATATGTAAATTTGGTATCATATGAAAGGTCTTTGAGAGGCGCATTCAATGGGTTATCAAAAATTAAAAAAAAAAACATTTTTTTTTACTTCAAAAATTTTGAAAATTTCAGACAAAATTTTAGTGTATAGGTAAAATTAAAGGTAAAAAATAAAACACTAGTTAAAGTAAAAATTAACATTATTTTTTAAAACATTAAAAACTAAAACGAAGCATGGTCACCCCGTATTGTTTGTTCGTTGTTCGACGCCATTATTGTATGTATTTTCAGATACACAAATGTGTTTTATTTTTGGCAACGAATATTCCCGACCAATACTCGTCGTTCGTCCTAGTTGTGTTCCTAGCATAGACATTTTCAGGATAGAGTTGTTACGAGTGTCAAACTTCATATACATTTAATAAATTCACAATATTTTGCCAAAATTTGCTGCTGCCAGCAACTTAAGTTTCAGCAGTAGGACTTCTGAGTTCATATGATACTGAGCTGGTTTCTCTAACATTTCTATTAACGTACATAACATTTTTTGGAGTCGAACCTAATACGCAAGAAGAATTTTGCAATGTAGCAATGATACAGAGAAGTATTTTTTAGTAGCAGATCTTCTCATTTCATACTTTCATAAGAAGCGTTACACTTTGGGGTCATAGGTTTATTATTTCCGTAATACGAAAAGAGAGAGAGGGTGTGAGTGATTGCAAAAACACTAAACAACAATAGATTCTATCAAATTCTCTATCAACAAATTATCAGTTACCAGGGGGTTATTGTTTATATCGATTCCAAAATAAAATCGTTCGAATTTTTATTTTTTTTTTAAATTCGCAAAAATTTCGCAGTTAATAAAAATTTCAAAATAATGCTGTATATTATTTTGGAAAAAAAGTTCAACTCAGTCAAGAACAATAAACGGACTTTATTTAGTTTGACTTTTCACTGAAACAGTAGGTAGCCAAATTGCCAAACATATACATATACATAAATGTCCAGTTTTCAGTTTTAGTCCCCGTTTACACAGGGAAACATTTGGAAGGGAAACATTTTGTTTGGTAGAGAGGGCCGGGTGGGGAAGAGAATATGAAATTTGTTTCCCGTTCTCGGAGACACGCTTTGTGCTTTAATTTTTATTGTGTACATTAGCAAATCAAATACAGGGGCCAAATTACCGCATTCGTGATCGAATGAGCTATCGTATCGAATAATGATTTCGATATTGAAATTACTATAAAATGTACTAAATTTCTAGCTCGATATCGTATGCCATAATCTCAAATAAGAAAATTACGATCAATTTTACTCGATATCGTATGCGTTAATTTGGCCCCAGTAGAAATTAAAAAAAACAACAAACACTGCAAATGCCAAAAAAAAAATATATATAAACTGGAATGTTTCTGACAACAATGTTTCCCTGTATGACCTCGAAGGAAAATACAAAAGAGAATTTCAGATGTTTCCCTTCCAAATGTTTCCCTGGGTAAACGGGGACTTATTAAATTACAGATGAAAATTTTCTAGTGATTCTACGATTTATACTGCAAAGAATTAAAGCGAAACGATGAAATGAATTTAGAAATCTACTGCATACATAGTTATTTATAAAGATATATTATATGTATTATGTATAGAATTGGAATAGGGAGACTCATATGGTATTATAATTTGTATAATATTATCTACTAGTTGTGTAGTTGAATCGATACGTTTCTAAGAAAATGTCATGTTTAAGAACAAGAGCAAGTAATGCAAATTAAGGGATTAGATTGGGGTCAAAAAGTTGCAGGTGTAATTTGATTGAATTAAGTGCTGGGTAGTAGCGTATGCCTAGAAAATATATGGTAGATACGTATAACATCTATAATTTGGTATACATTGTACATATACATACATGCCCTTTTTATGAAAAACAAAAGAAATACAATTTAATATTTTTTATATTAAGAAGTACGTACGGTTTTGTTATTATATAAGTTTTAGGTTCTCATCAGGTTTTTTTTTTTGTTTTTGCGAACATAGTGGATGAGTGACATTGTCACATATGGTGAAAATAATGTTGAAGAAGAAGAAAAAAGTAGTAGTAGTAGTAGTAAAAAACAGTAGTAGTATGTAGTACTTAGTAGAAGTGTGAAAAATAGTAGTAGTAGTAGTATTAGTTGTAAATATATAGTTGATTGCTTGGTCCCAGAATGCAAAATTTATTAATATTTATTAGAAATTTTCTTTTTTTTAGAAATTCGTATACATATGTAAATATATACAAGATATATATATATATATATATATATATATATATATATATACATATATTCATGTATAATACGATTATGTATACATATACATATTTAATAAACCACAGTAGGTACTCAAATAATAATAGATACGTTTGAATTTCAAAATTTAAAGAAAGTTTAGCTTGTCTATGACAAGCACACAATTGGGGTATTCACAAGGTGTGCTATCATGTTATATTGTCATAATGTTCTAACATTTTACAATGGTTTAAAAATATTGTTGTTGCTTTGTAAACAAAAAGTGTCTTAAATTAATAGAACTTTGCTTGCTATGTTTATTGTGCTGTCGTAATTAATCAGAAGAGAAAATTTTTTGTTTATTTACTTGAGTTTGCCATCACAACATCTAAAATGTATTTTTCGCACAAACTGGCTATTATTTTAGTTTTTTCACTTATTTTTGGCATTGTGGAAAACAATATTAATTTTTATATTTGTTTTAAATCAGCTGATTTAAATTCAAAATAGCACACTGAATTATGAGGGGTTGTTCGCAGCAGTCGTATTTTTTCATGTTATTATTTTAAGACATATGACTTTATGACACCTTGTGAATCCCCCAAATATGTTTCAAAAATGAAGAATTTGGAAGTCTATTGTTGCTCAAACATAGGTATGTTTTTATTGTTTTTATTTTTTATTTATTACTTTGTTCATGTTTTCAGTTTTGTATAACTGTTTTAGTGAATTCTGTTAAGATTGCATTAATAATTATCATTGATGTTACATTACATTACAATTCACTTGTTTGGTATATTTTTGGAGTTAATAATAAATATTGTATGATTTATTTACTACAATGGCTTAATTAAGTAAGTATCATATTTTGTGTTTGCATTTTGTGAAGTAACAATTTAGACTTCAGTCTCTCGTATTGCATCCGCGGGCTTAAATGTGAAAAAAGTAATAACAAAAAATATAAAATTAATCTTTCACCACATTGCATTTATTTTGTAATAAATATTTTTTAATTCTTTTTCACATATAAATATATATTAGATATACATATATTTACAGATTTCCTTTCACAAAATGTTTGCTCAGGCCATGAAAACAATGAGTCATGCATTTTCATCAACTGATATATCATTTCTTTAAAAAAATAATGGTTTTTGGCAAATCAGAGGTAAAAATTAAACACACATTTTTCTTAACATTGTTCTTCATCCATCACACGGTGCGTTTCAAATTGCAAAGGTTTAAAAATTAAATTTTTAGTCACTTTTCTTTGTAAACTTTGAACTTCATGTGGTTTTTCTTGGTTTTCTTTGTTTTACTTTCGCTATCAGTTTAATTTCGCCATGTTGAAAAGAGAAAACAAGAGAGCGATGCCAGCACAATCAGCGATGCCAACTTAGCCCTTTTCGGGCTAAATTTAGCCCGATTTTATTCACTCAAAATACGAAAAAGCCCGAAAAAAAGAAAATTTGATGTGGCTTTATAAAGATTTTTTTCTATTTAGCCCTTTTTTCAAAAATGTTTACGCGTTTTGAGTCTCAAAAGTTGGCATCACTGAGCACAATACATATTGCAAACACTCTAACCCCCCGTTGCCACATGCAAGTGCAAGTTCGAAAAACTCAATACAATTACAGTTTTTTACTAACACAATCATATTTTTCGCACTTACAGCTCAACTTACGAGAGAATTTGGTTGTAAGCACTTGCCGTAAGTAGAATTACAAATAAATAAACAGTGCTACCAGTGTTAAAATAAAAGTTATGTTTATAACAAATTTTCAGGGTTTTACAAAAAATTATTAAGAAAAAAGAACAAAACTATTACAGAACAAATCTTAATAGTATTTTTAAATATTAATTTCATTAAAAAAAATTGTAAATTACAACATTTTTTTCCGTATTTTTTTCTTTTGACAATACGGCAATACTGGATCCTTATGAGCTTGAAAATTAACAGAATTTTATGAAAAAATTTAGTTTGAAGTTTCTTTGCTGACGACATTTCAAAAATGAACTTGCACTTGCTAGTGTAGCCACTCAAACAAATATTGTTGTTTTTCGGTATTTTTCGTAGATAATATGTATACTCAACTTGCAAGTAATTACTTGCATGTGGCAACGGGGGGTAAATCACTTTGAGCGTTGCCGATTGTGACAATTGCAACCCTTGTTCGTTGTTGTTTTTTTGCAAGACAAAGCGACGCACAGTGGAATTTCGGCGGAAAAATAGGGTTTTTCAACTTTCCAATTTTAAAATTTTAATAATTTGGTTTTGTAAAGAAATATTTGGATAAGAAAAATTTAACAAGGTTTTTTATGAAAAGTGAAATTTTGTAGTTAACCCTTTGAGGACAATAGTTGCTTATAAGCAACTTCTGACTTTATGACCATATTATTCCCGTATGGGATATTATAATGGTAAATAGCAAGCAACAGAATGATGTTGTGTGTGTAAGAAAAGAGAAAAGCTAATGCAATAATGTGTTTACGTTTTTGGCTTTTCGCAGTTATTCAGTGTGATTTTATGTGCGCGATCAGTACACGATAAATTTGCTTATAAATAAAAAATATTTTTAAATATTCCTGCATAGCTGGAAAAATTAAAGTGAACAAAATGTTGAAGTACAAGGGTAAGTAAATTTATTTATGTTTTTAGATAGAAAAAAATTCAATATTTAGAGAGGTAGAATTTTTTTAAACCTGAAGTTGCTTATAAGCAACTTTGGTCCATAGTGGATATAGAAAAAGTATAAATTAATTATGTTTGCAGAAAAGCTTACACAGAGGAAAGGCCTGACTGATGCTGAAATTGAAGCTCTTGCAAACTTTGATTGGGACATGTCAGATGATGAAGACGAAGCTGCTGATGCTGAAGGTGATCCTGACTTTGTGGACGAGGCAATTGAGGCAATTTTAGAAAGGGGCGAGGAGGTGGAAGCAGAAATCATTGACAACTTGCTGAAGGATGATGAGAATATAAACTGCTGTGATGATGAAGAAGTAAGTACTGAGGCTAGTTTTGAAAAAATCGAGCCATCAACATTGAAGTGGAGAAGACGGGATATGTTGCCTGGAGATGTAATATGGAGGGAAAATGCTGAATGTAATGACGTATATGCGGAAATAGCTCCGATAGAGTATTTTGAAAAATTTTTTGATGAGGAAGTATTTGAACTAATGACTTCACAAAGCAATTTATATGCAATGGAAACGCTTGTGACAGAATTGAAATGTTCACCATATGAAATGCGACGTTATATCGGGATACTCTTGTATATGGGTATCATAAAAATTCCTCGAACAAGGATGATTGGGTCAAAAGAGTTGAAGTTGTATTTTATATCCGACGGTATGACACGATCAAGATTTGAAAAAATTAAGTCTTCTTTTCACCTGAATGAAAATTCAAAGCAGCCGAAGAAAGATGAACCAAATTTTGACAAGCTATATAAAATACGCCCATTACTGTCACTACTAAAAGATAAGTTCAATAAAATACCTCAAGAAGAACATCAATGTGTGGACGAGCAGATTATAGCTTTCAAAGGGAGGTCAAGTCTGAAGCAGTACAATCCCGCGAAGCCTCATAAATGAGGAATGAAAATGTTTACCAGAGCTGGGGCATCAGGCATTATATATGATTTTTCTTTATATGTTGGCGATGGAACATGTCCAACATACGGACTTGGCATATCATCAGATATAGTTTTGTATTTGGCTTCAACCATTCCCAAACATAAAAATTACAAACTATATTTTGATAATTGGTTCACCTCAATAAGCCTTATGGTAGCTCTGAAAGGAATGGGCATATTCGCAACTGGCACCGTGCGGCAAAATAGAATGGCTAAATGCGAACTTCTTTCAGAAGCCGAACTAAAAAAACGTGGAAGAGGTTCGTATGATATGAAATGCGAAGTAACACATAATTTAACTGCAATCCGCTGGATTGATAACAAAAGTGTGCAGCTGTTGTCTACCTATATGTCTGACCAGCCATTGGGATCCTGCAAGCGTTGGTGTGGCAAAGAAAAAAAATTCATACATATTCCCAGACCAGCTATAGTTAACGACTATAATCAACACATGGGAAGAGTTGACTTATCCGACATGCTCATGGAGCTTTACTAAATTAACCATAGATCCAAAAAATGGTATATGCGCATTGTTTACTGGTGCATCGGAGCTGCTGTTGTAAACGCCTGGTTACTCTATCGTAAAGACTTGAAAGCTACCAAACAAAAGTCTAAACCAATGCCACTAATATATTTTCAAATGGAAATAGCACAATCGCTACTTAGCGCTTCGTCTTCCTCTAACGTCAATAAACGTGCAAGGGGACGTCCTACTACAAACCCCTCACACCCACAGGTCCCTTACACCCAGCAAGCCTCACCATCAACCTTGCCTTCGTCATCAGGCAGTGTTTGCAGCCCTTCATTAAAACGGAAGTACACCCCAGATCCAGCCAAAGCACTGCGATATGATGAAAAAGGACATTGGGTGGTATGGGATCAGAAAGGTCGCTGCCGTCTTTGTAAAACTGGAACTCCGCTTTCCAAATGTTCCAAATGTGGAGTTTATTTGTGTTCGAACACAAGCAAGAATTGTTTTCTTTTATACCACACATAACTCATACATTATACAAAAAAACTGCTAAATAAAATATGAACTATATTCGTAAAAATACCCTATTTTTATTTACCGCTATGGACAATTGTTGCTTATAAGCAACTTCTTCCAGGACTTCGTAGGAAGGACATATGACTTTCACATTTCGCAAATTGCTTATTTAAGCCTATACAAGTAGAATTGGTCATAGTTTGTATTTTTAGTACCAACGGGTTAAAAGCTGTCCTCAAAGGGTTAAAAAAACTAACAGAAGTCAACGGAAATTTATTCAATGAAATTAGATTAAAATTATTGTCAAATAAAGAACTTTTTTTGTGTGTAAGTTTATAGCTTTGGCTTTTGTTTTATTTTTTAGTGAAAATATAGCACTTACTTTTTTATAAAAAAAAATTATTGAAATTGGAAAAGTAAACTAATTACATATTATAATTTATCAAAAATTATAAAAAAATATCAACTAAAAAAATGAAAGGTCCGAGCCTGCACTTTCAATTAAGTAAAAAAAAACAACCGCCAAATACCGTCTCTTTTATTAACATCGATTTTAATTTCAAAAGTCACTTCCAATATTTCATACAAATGGTCAATAAGACAAAAAATTGGGTATACTTTCAGGCTTTCGGGAATTAAAGCTTGAAACGATTTATAAGTGAAACATTATTTTTGTTTACGAATATGTAGGCGTAACGAAATTTAATGATATTTCAATCGAAATAAAAATGTATACATAGTTTTCACGGCTTAAAATATATTAAATTTCATTCATAAACTTATATAGTTCATGTTAATATGACAAATTTAAATTATATGCGTTGGCCACTGCGAAACTGTTCGTACAAAAATATAGTTGGTTTTATATGCCTGTTACTGTGCACAAGGTACTAATGCATAGTAAGGATATAGTAATGGATGCTGCCGTATTACCAATAAGAATGCTTTCAGAGGAAGCCGAGGGAGCCAGAAACATCGATTGATGTTTTCCAAAAAGTGTGATCGAATTTCCACAAATACTGATGTATTCAACAGACTTCTTTTAACTTCGGATCCTTACATAAGTAGCATAAGGCGTCATTCGAACAAAATTTCCTTAGAACTAGATCCCATTGTTAAAGATATGGTGCTTGAATAATATTACAAATAAAAACTAACATAATTTTTTGCCTGTTACATATTCAATTAACACATTGTATATTATATTGGCTTTTTATCAAGCTGAAAGGTATAAATAACCATTTTTTTCATTAAAAAGGGTTCATAACTGTATTTTATATTAATTTGTTTCAATGACTTAGGTGTTACACACTTTAACTTGGCATACTTGACTAGAAAAACGACATGCATTTGTGCGATATTTTCGGTGTATTTGAAGGCTAATATCTTTCGCGGAGGGTTGTAGGGGATATTCTCTTCTTTTGTATGGAGACAACACATGTTTAACTTTTGAATTAAAAAACACCTAAAATCTACAACTTTCAATGGGCGTAAAATCTAAAGTAGGCGTGACATCCCCAATATGTTTAATTTTTTTTCAGAAGGAGAACTGAATTAAGAAGTGTCCCGAATTTCAAGTCCCTAGGTAGAAAAATAAAAATTTTGTCAAGTGCAGTTATATGGGAGGTGGGTGTGGCAGTGGGCGGTTTTCCAAGATTTTTTAAAATTTTCTTAATTTAGCCCAGAGAAGTGTTTCTGCACAATTTCATTGCCGTACGACCACTCCTTCTATTTTTTCCAAGAAATGTATGGAGCGGTGCCACTGTGCGACGCAACGTTTATGAAATACCAGTTGCACCAAACACTGAACATTTATTACAATGGCTGGGTGGGTCATTTATCAATGAATAAATATAATTTATTTGGCCAAGACCAACCCATTAATGACACCAATTTACTTTCTATAAAATAATTTCGCTTGAAAATGTTCATCGGTAAATTCGTTTACGCTCTAAGAATATTTTATAGATAGTATTTGCACAAATTGTTGATATTGTTATACATATTCAATTATTTTATTAAACATATAACACCTCATTTAGAAATGCTTAGTTTGAAGTGTTTTACTAGGTGATTTTTTATATTATTATATTATGTTTAATACATCGGATTTTAAAATGAGGCGTGGCAATATTTGTTTGTCTGTCAATCGGGTTTTAATACAAAAACTTTTGATTAAAACCAAATTACTAATTATTCGTTACAAAATCTTATTTTTATAATTGGGATTATTTCTGTAAAATTTTTTAAACTATATTTTGGGGGAATTTAGACTGTAGCGGTAAACGATACACAGGACTATTCTCAAAGTTTTTCCACAAATCGTTTAACTTTAACAGTTTGCATGTTGGGTTACATGTAAAGGAAAATGTTGACTTGTTTGGGAAAATTTGCAATTTAAGAATATTTTTAAATTTATTGCTGCCAATAGTCGTCAATCACTAACAATTACAAACAAATTGCAAAAGATTTTTGAAAAAAAAAATTATATTTTTTTTAACATTTTATAAAAACTGCTAAGAATTTCAGGAACAACTGTAGATATGCATCATCATATAATCTATAATTACGGATGGTGTCATATTTTGGAAAAATATATTAAAGAAGAATGAAACCAGAGTACCAAATATTCATTCATTTGTCGCTCATGTTCATGAAAAAAAAAATTTGATTTTTTTTGTGTTATGTTCTATTCGTGTATGAAGAGACACGAAATATTTTGTTTTATTCATTCATGTATGATAGGATTTGTAATGTTTTTTTTTCTTACTAAATTGAGAAAATAAGAGAAACACTTTTTATTTCATACATTTGGACATTTTTGTAATTTGTTCACATAAGAACGTGTATGAAGAGACACAAAATATTTTGTTTTATTCATTCATGTATGATAGGATTTGTAATGTTTTTTTTCTTACTAAATTGAGAAAATAAGAGAAACACTTTTTATTTCATACATTTGGACATTTTTGTAATTTGTTCACATAAGAAGAACATCAGGTTTTACTTTGCACTAGCATTCAAAAATCAAAAGCAAAAAATGTTTTTATTTGAAGCTGCATACATGAAGAAACTAAGAATGCGTGTAATTTTGTTTTGCATTGTTGTGGTATGATTTATTGAGGTCAGTGCAGATTTGAATTTACAATTGAATAAACAAACGTTTGCGTAGCAATGAATAGAAAAAACTTTCTAATATTCTAATAACAAAGCTTAATTATGAACTCTTAAATTTTGATATTGAAAATGTTTTTACTTCTGTAAATGAATAAAGAATATACATACATACATATGTATGTATGTACAAAATTTCTTATGTTTTAAATTAAAACTTTTAATAAAAATTGGTATGAAACCTACTCAATTCATTTTGAAGTTTTTTTTATATTTACTAAATATTATTTAGGTACCTACACATAATTTAATAAATATACATAGTACATACATATGTAGCAACAAAACGAAATATAACATTACAATTAACTTCCCATAACAACTAAAGTTAAACAACACAAAATAGAAGATCATAAAGTAAACCGTTATAACATAAACACGTGCATTGTGAACAATTTTTTTGTTTCATTTTTGTATAGTAGCATTGGACATTTTTTACTTCTCACTATTCACATACGTATATGTACTCTAAAGAAAAAAACTAGTGTATTTATTTATGTATGCTGTAATGTCAAAAAATTCTTAGCTAATCATTTTCGAATGTGCGCGTAAAACAAAACATTTGCAAATTTCATTCATGACAATTTATCATGAATGCATAAATTTAAGTGTTCATACATGAATTCTTCTGAACCCTGAATGAAACTCATTAAATATTTTCCGTTGTCATCTATTGCACCATATATGTGTTGTAAATTTTAGTGACAGAAGAAAACGTAGACAATTTTAAATATTCCGTATTTTTATTTTCATATATACATAGATTTCGATTAATCGCTGTTAAATATCTAAAGATAATTCGATATAGATAACATTTGCGTTATAAATAAATGCAAGATTTAGCATTTAATAAAAAAAAAAAATTTTAAATCTTAAGTTTATTGCCTAATATACGCATTAGGACACGCCTTAACTTTAGCCGATTTGTGTGATATTTTAGAATTTGTCGTAATATATCAAATGCCAGAATGAAACAATTAAAAGCATTTGAATATAAAAAAGAGTATGCAGAGTATTACGAATATTTTATATTTTCAAATAATTCGATACAATATTGTTATACCCTCCAGCAACACAAGTGATGATTGAGGATTTGGACTCTTACGTCTTACAGTGGTGGTAACACAATTAAAACCTATTTCCAAACTCACCCAACTTCGAATTTTTAATGTTTCTTTTGCGGTACTTTTTCACAATAATTTTCTGTTTTACGCTCTTATTCCTCAGTTATTTCTTTCTATCATCAATTTATTTTGTAAAATGCAGTAATGCGTTATTTTTCGGTAATACGTTTTGCGAGGTGTCTATTACAACATTTTCAACTTTGCTTCAAAATTAGTTTTATAGTAACATATAAAATTATAAAAAGAATTTGAAACTTCCAGGCAAATACAGGTTAAAGTGCAGTCATCGCATGGGATACGACGAAGGCTTAATAAAGTTTCACTTCCTGGCTGCATCGCACAATGCAAAAAAAAAGAATATAAAAAAAGGATATAAAATCGAGGCTACAGATTGCAAAAGAAATTTTGAAAAAAAAACGATAACTTTTTAGAAAAACGTACTTTGGAGTGATGAATCAAAGTTTTGCCGCTGAGGATTTGATGGCGGCGTTGGGCCAATAGCCAGAATTTTCTATCTACCATTCCATATCTACCGCATAAAAACAGAATTGAGTGTATATGACCACAACTGTATGAAGATCAGTAATTTGTATCCAGAGATCTAATGAATTTCTTGAATATCGGACCATAATTTGATATATGTATGTAGATTCTATATAAATCAACACAAATATGTTTCATTTATACAACTGAATTTTTTTTTAGCTATCAGTCCGTAATTTGATATAGCTTCTATATTAGGAACACAAGCCAAATAAACCTTAAATTCATAGAAAGTAACTGATGATTTTTTATACTCGTTTCCTAAAGAAAAATTTTGAGCCAATCGGGCAAACTCTGTAAAATATATGTATGTATACTTTTAAAACATTTGAAATAAATTATGGGCTGCGCGAATAAGAAACACTGAATATTGATTTTCCAGTCTTTACATCAATCTATTTTCTGTAATTCTCATTATATTTAGGTGGAGGGTATTTAAGTTTCGACACGGCCGAATGTAGTATTCTAACTTGTTTTATTTGAATTAGAAGTAGAAGTGTTTTTGCATCTAACTTAGTTGCTACCAAGTCTTTCTAATACCTACATATATAAAATAATAAAGAAAACTTAAATAATTGTGTGTGTTTAACAAAAAATCTCATCGATGACGGTTTTTTAAGCTAACACCTGATATATTAACGGCTCTAATAAAAAATGAAAGCACAAGAAGAATAAATAAATAGCTAAAAATTATTTTAACAACTTCGCATACAAAGCGGCACAAAGTGGATGAGGGAATTTCCAAGAAAATAAAAATAAATCTGTTGTTTCTTAAACATTACTACAATTTTATTTTAAATTTTAATAAAATTACTTCCGTAATATAGTAAACAATAAGTTTTGAATTTGAAGGGCGTAACAAACAGCTGCAAAAATCCAATAGGTGTTGATTGGATGGTTGTGGTTTTACTCAGTTACTACTTTACTGGTTACTACAATCAAGAATGATAAAATAAAGATTACGCCAACGCGCGTAAAATTTTAAAATGTTCTGCGCATTTTGGAACTGTGACGTCACACAGTCTGTGTTTCTATTCGCTAATTTTTTTCTCAATTGTTTTTTTACTCATGTTTTGCTTGCATTTGCTCACTGCACTCTTCATGTTTATATTTTTTGTTTGTTTTTGTTTTATTAAACAGATTTGGATCACGGAAAAAGGGTTAAAAATCGATCCAGTCTTTCACACAGGCGGACAGACGGACACTACGAGCTTTATACTTTATATATAAAAAAAATCTGACGTGTATATGAAAATTACCGATACACGTGTATTTTTTATTTTTCCTCCCTTTTCCTAAAAAGTATATTTGGTTCATAGGACAGAATGTGTGTAACGCGGTGTTATATTTCAGCTTGTAATAACTTTTTAAGCCTTAAAATATCTTGACAATCAAGCTCATTCAAGTTTGTAATAGCAAGTCATAGCCAAGAATTTAGCTTATTTCTTAGATGCCTCACTTTGGAAGTTTGTAATTCATTCTACCGTTGTTCTACGAGTATAAGCTTCAGAAATTTAAAAATCAACTTAACTATATATGTATCATATATGTATATCCTTGATAAATTTTATTAAAATCGCTGTATGTTTTTAAAAATTACAGATTTATTTGCATATTTTTGTTGGCGAAAATCCCCATAGTGCGCGAAAGCTTAAAAGCGGATTAATGAGAACATTTGACTTAACTTCATTAAAAAAAAATAATAAATATATATAGACTTTAATACATATATTTATATTCTTGCATGTACACATGTATGTATGTAGTTTTTTTATATATACATATATGTAAAAATAAAACACAATTTTTCATTGTTATTAATTTATAGTTAATTCTTGGTTTTGGGTTATGTAAAAATTTAAACACTGTTTTTTTCTTACCGGTACTGAAATCTATGTATAGTATAGTATAGTTGATTTGATTTATATATATATTCAATCGAATTCGTGGTAATTGGGGTTTTTTTTTGTGAAAATTTGGATTTAGTTTGAATTTTTTTTTTTATTTTGTTTTTTTTATGGTTTTATAAAATGCATGTATTGTTTTTTTGGTACGATTTAATGCAACATGTAAGAAACAATTTCAGTCAATAAATCAATCAGTCACATGGTTGGATTTGTTGGAGTATGATGGATTGATTGGTTTGGTTTTTATTTGTTTTAAGCAGTTCCAAAATTTAATTAAAATAAGAACACGCCAACATATGATTAAAAAAATTAAAATAAATAATTTAGTAATAAATAACACATTGTAATGTATATGAGGAGACACTAGTAGTAGGTTGGTATATAGTTAAGGTTTTTTAATATTATTAAGTAATTTGTTACATTATAGAGTTAAGATGGTTAAAAATTTGTTAAGGTTAAACAGTAATAGAGTTAGAATAATAATTAGGTCAGGGATTTTAAGGCATTTATCATTAAAAATAAGCCCCTTAAAATACGCAAGAAAAAAACCAAAACGTAAAACAACAAACCACACAGATTACTTTTGTTGTTTTCACATTTCTTTTATAAAGCATTTTTAGGCGCATACTTTTATCTATAAATGCATAAAAATGATAGCCTTAATAACAATTGTTTACAAAACGATTTACTTCTAAGGAGGACATGGTGGTTACGAATTGTTAACACTACATACTTTAACTACTAAAATAATTGAATTTAAAAAGGAGTAATAATTACGGTGAAAATTGATACAACATCAATACTAGTACACATACAATAATAAATAACAACAAATAATACAATAAATGTTTTTATTCAAAAGGTATAACTACAAACACAATAATGTACATTAGCATTGTATTTTTATTGGGGAATTTTGAAGAGTACACCAGGGATTATTGTGACTTGATATGACGATTAAACAGTGTTCCAATAACACTGGAGTTTGGAAATGCATATACAAACGGATAAAATATGTATGTATGGAGATCTTTGCATTTCCATATAACGTCATTGTAATACATACTATATACAGATTTTTCAACACTGAAATTTTTAAATGCGTTTGCAGGGTACCATGCGCACTTAATACAGCAGAATACAGCTATAGTTTTATTACGATATGTCACAAAACACATGTAGGTATGTATTTTTTGTGCATTTCCTAATAACTTTCACGCATTTTTAAACCAATTTTAAGCTTTCAAATTCCATTAGAACGGTAAAAGTGTTACTAAAAGTCCATTTACACTATCACATTTTATGAAACTCTTTTGTGGCAGTCTCAAAAATAAAAACAAACCAAAAAAATTAATACAGCCACCTTATTTCATATAAACATAACTTAAGCTATGCACAGGCGGATGTCAGATCATACAATTTGTTCCGTTCTGGCAAAGTGCTAGCAATGTCCTGACATTAAATAATTGTTAACAAAAGATAAATTTTCAGTTCAGACAACTGTAAGAAAACCTTAAAATTTCATTGGCACACAATTGTCACAGAATAAATTTATCTGTCAACAGAAATTGTCAGTCAGATTTTGGCTGTCAGATTGTTGTATGTCAAAAATTATCAAATTCATTGTCAGGCATTGTATGTGTTTAAAAATGTTTAAATTGTCATGGAACACAAATAGCAATTGAAACAAATTTAGCTGCATATGTATGCACTAAAAAGCGGAGGGATGAAGACAAAATAACAAAAAAAAAAAAAAAAAAAAAAATGCCGCAAAGTTTAGGTGAAAGAACTGTATAGAATCTGCGACCTCTTGCAATAAAATATATTTGGGAAGTTTTTATTTAACACAACCAGCATCCCATGAAAATCGCCGGGCCTTAACTTCCTTTATAAGTTTGATAAAACTAATATTGATAATACTGAATAGAAAAATTCAATTCAATTGGATTTTAGCTGCAATCTATGACGCAGGACTCATTAATTGAAATGTCACTATGCATATATTATTTTCTTCAATTTTCTTTCCCCTTTTTTAAATAATATTGATACACACTTTTGTTTGTTTATTTATAATTTCTCCGACAATAAAGTGTTTGACAATTATTAATGTGGTCACACGATTGTTAGATGTCTGAAAACGCTTTTTCTGACAACGTTGGAAGACGAAAACTGTAAGTTCTAACAGTTGTTAGGCATTTTCTGAACATTTTACTGACAATGTTGTAAGATCTGATAACCGTCTGTATATACCTTAAAGTAAGCTTTCAGAGCGATGTGAATCCGTTACATATTATAAAAAAAATGAATGATCTCAAGCAAATGGCTAGAAAGTAGCCAGCTAGATTACAGATAATAAATAAGATTACTTCGTGTATTAACATAAACACCGGCATCGCATAATTAAGATTTGTCTTTTGCAATCCATAATCGTGGACATTAATACAGATTTTGATGTGTCACAATGACTATGGACGTTATGACACGACACCGCTAAAAAACATCCTTTATTATATGTGTGACCCCACAATGCATGTGTTTTTAAACAATAAACAGATCATTTTCGGAAATGCAGCACTGCGCTGCATCTAATGCGCATCTGTGATTAGTTTGCGATGCTGATGCTCAATTATTGCATCAACCATTTTTGTGATGCTTATTTTTATGCTTGCGCATCAGCTGCTTCACGGTTGCATTTTAGAACACAATACATTTGCTGTGATGCCAACTGTTGCTTTTCTGAACGTATTGCGCATCAGATGCAGCGCAGTGAGGCATTTCCGAAAAGGTCCATAGTTTGGCCTTGAAAGGAATCTGCAAACGCCATGCAGCTGGAGCAAAGTTACTTTATCATTTTAAGTATAATACACAACAGATTTTTGGCATAAAAAAAACAGTTCAAAGGGGAGTGACGTTTTAAATTCAAAAATTAACTTAAACACCCTAGCAAAGAGTTAGTTTACAATTTTGTGATTTCACTTTTGAATACAGGCTTCGCATAGTTGACATTTTTTTTCGATTATTCCAATCCATCCATAATTTAACACTTAATAAAACATTTTGTTGTGTAATTGTGTTAAAAGAACTTCATGCCACTTTTTGCGTGTCATTACGTCTATGCGCGTCTAAAATCAAGAAGATCCTTATAAAATTGTTAATTTTGTTTGAAATATTTATTAAACTCACAATCGCAGGGCTCCCTCCCTTCTTTCTCCTTCTTTATATCTTATCTTTATAAGTAACCTTCTATGTCAAACGTCCCAACCCTATCTTTTTTTGCAGATGGTAGCAACATTTGCCATACTGATACTCATTCAACCAAGGACCAAACCCTTTGGAGTTTGAAGAAATGAGAAAAAACATGAATGATACACTTAAGAGTCGCTTTTAACGCATGTAAGACACAATGTTGTTTGTTAACAAACAAACGCACGACAGATCATGTTGCTTCATAGAGAAGGCGAAGGAGCTTATCGGTGACAGTAGGGTATCCAACTATATTGATTCAATGCAGCATCACCTCAATGTGTTTTGTGTTTCACTGTTCTATTGATACTATAATGGAATGTGTTCAGCTGAAGTTAGGAAACTTGTTCCCGAAATTTATTTAGTCTTCTATGATTTGAATTATTAAAAACGTTATACATTTTTCAAAAAATATGCAATTAATCATGTTTTGAGGGTTGTGCGGTCACCAAACATACAATATTACAAAAGACAAGATTCGGCAAATTTCCACCTAGTTTTTGATTTTTATGGCATTTATTTGACTAGTGGAAAAGGAATCCCAATTTTCATCAAAAATAACTTTTTAACTAAGTAACTTTATTTTTAATATTTCCTATACATACAAATATTTTTTAAACGTTTCGTATAACTAAAAATAAATGTATGTATGCTCCAACGCATAATCGGACAAGACTGATCTAAATATGCTCTAAACAAAGACAAAATGTACTTAAGGTATTGTTTTTTTAGATTTTATTTACAATTCACCTACTTAAGTTTTACAACAATGCAAAAAAAAACAAAAATCTTTTAATTTATGCAAAAAAAAACAAAAATCTGGACTGGACTGGATCTTTTTTGTCATATTCATTTCTAAGCAGAGAAAACATTAACTTTTTAAGCGAAAATGGCTCCAAGTGGTAATCAGACTACTGTCGAAATAAGAAAATTAATAGTCAACTTAAAATTGGATGGTAAAACTGTGAGAGAATTGGTTGAAAAAAGTAAATTCTAACCTGGTACATTAAAAAAAGGTTCCACAATAAATTTATAATAGCCAATAAAAGCAGGGAAGGCCAAGGCAAAATATTAAATGAAAGAGAAGAACGTTCTATTGTCAAAGAAATCAAGCAAGATATTTTTGAAATCCCAAAAGATCTTAAAATATCATTAAAATCTCGCGCTGGAAAAGGTGTTTCTCTGAATTACACAAGGGTCGCGTTTTCACTATGTCATCTTTGTTGTCAAATTGTTGGCAATTGTATGAAAACGGGTTGTCATATGGCGTCATCTATGATCATGATCATGATGGCAAACATAGATGACGCCATATGACAACCCATTTTCATACAATTACCAACAATTTGACAACAAAAATGACATAGTGAAAACCAAGAAAGTACGATTACTATTATTACTATTACGATTTCTGGCAGTTCGTCAGAAAAAAAAACATTTTTAAAAAGTTAGCCAAAGAGTGTTTACTTAAAAAGGGAATTCATGTAATTTGATGGGAAATAATATAAAAACAAGAGTGCTATATTCGGCTATGCCGAATCTTATATACCCTTCACCTTTGTTGTGGATGCATAATTATATTATATACATACATACATACATACATATATTATATTAATACACTTTGTTTGGCAGTTTTTTTGATGAAATTTTCAGAGGTTGTCTCGGATTTTTGCTCATATCTCCGTTATTTATGGACGGATTTTGCTCATTTTAAATATCAAACTTTTTGAAAGCATGTCTGACAGAATTATTGAAGATTTGGATCCCAAAGATAGCTGGGGACTTCAGAAAATTGATTTCAACAGACAGACAGACATGGCTTAAGGATCCAGAATATATATACTTTATAGGGTCGAAAAATTATATTGTGGGAATTACAAACGGAATGACAAACTTATATGTATATACCCTTTTCATGAAGGTGAAGGGTATAAAAAGTTTCCATTGAAAGTTTACATTATTTTAAGGTTATGTTCATTGACGAAACAAGTTTAACTTGAATGGTTCGGACGATAAGCAATTTGTGAAGCCACAGTTTGCATTTTAAAGATGGTAAAATGGACAAATTTGTCTACTTCGACATTTCGAAGTAAATAATTGTAAAGCAAAGTGCAAAGAATTTCGGAATCCAGAAAAGCTTTGCTTTTTATCAAGATAACAATTCTAAGCACAATTTAGGAGTTCCAAAGTTTAGTTGCCCCAAGGTGAGAGTTAAGAATTGACCAGAAGAGTGCATCAAAATAAGTTCAACGCATTAGGTCAGCTAAAAAAGGCTTTATTAGAATCTTGATAGTACCGGAAGTTCGTCATAATTTGGTGAAACGCTTAAAGAGCGTTCAACAACAAAGGATATGCTAGAAAGTATTAAGTGTTACATTTTTGTATTTAAATCATTTCTACTTCGCTTTGTTCGATTATTCGTAGAGCAATTAAGTTGTTTTAATTTTTTCTTTTAAAAAGTGTAGTTATCGTTAGAATTTGTTAAAAAAAAACAAAACAATATTTAAGTATATTTTGTTATTGTACAGAGCATATTTAGACCAGTCAAACTCTTGTCCGATTATGCGTTGGAGCCACTTTAATTAAAACCGATAAAAAAATAAATAACTCAAAAATTTCAAAGATTTGCATCCATTATATGTAGAACACAGACGTATTAAAAAAAATTATTTTAAAATGCAAATACGAGTGTTTAGGTTTTTGTAGACCTTAGCTATTGGATATAAAACAAAAAATTGGGCTATTTTACATTATGCAAATATTCTACAGCTACATATGTACAGAGAAATAGCGCAACAATGTTCTATAAAGTGACAAACGTACTATATTAAAAAATGAAATGATAATAACATGGAATCTATGCTCTTCATTTTCTCCACTCTGCTTTTCCAAAAATTCGTTGGAAATGTCCTATTAAATGTTGCACGTTCTTTATTTTGTTAAAACTAAAATAGCTGAAATAATTGGATGTTCTGGAAAGATCGTTTATAATGTCATTTAATGTGTTAAATCAGATGCAAATTTGCTTTATGTAAAGAAGCCACCGCGAAAGACAACAGTTCGTGAGGATAAGGCAATAGTTAAAAGTAAGCTAGATCCTTTAAAATCATCAAGAACAATAATGATTGAAATAAATGAGGAATTAGGGTTAAATGTTTCCAGTAGACTTGTGCGCAGACGCTTCAATGATCTGGTCTGGTGTAAGTCACTTCTGTCCAAAAAAATATAAAGGCACAATTGTCCTTTAAAAAAAAATTAATCTGATTGGTCCTGACGGAAAAACGTTTGTGTGTTGAAAAAAAAACAACAATACAATCCCCGTTACACTACTAAAACAGTAAGTGCGTTATTTATCTGTCCATAGCTGTATATATCTAAATATAGTTATATATCGATGGTCTCATATAGACAGGCCCTAATTCGCATATTTGAAACTTTACAGGAGAAGGTTAAAACATAATAGAAACTGTAATATTCAACATGTAACTTTTATGTACAACTGCTTATAAAAACGTTGTTTTTTACACGATTGCAATACATTTTTGTGAGGAGGTGTATTTGCGTTAAATGCATTGGAATCGCAAAAAAAAACTAATTTCGAAAAAATAGCGAGTTAGGGCCTTTCTACATGAGACCAACGATAAGTACATACATACATAGCTTTAGCCAGTTTTATTAAAATCGGAATATAGGTTCAGAAATTTTTTTTCGAAATTCCCTCACAGTACACCGCTTGCTCTATAATGCGGAAATTGCAAATTTAACTTAAATCGATGTAGCCGTTTTGAAATTACAAATTTCTATTTTGAAATTCCCCAAGAACAGGCCTGTCTATGACTAGTTATGTGTCAATCGATGGGTATATGTAAATACATACAATTAATTTCAATCATTTTCATTAGGTTTAGAAAACCATCTATGAAAAGCGATGAAAGATTTTTGTTGTATTTTGAATATTGTTCTCAACCTTTTAACAATAAAGAATCGTACATATTATTCTAAATGTATTCTGAATGTATTACAGTTTGCTGGTTAGTTTATACCGATTTATTGAATATAAAATTATCTTTATTTTATCTTTGGTAGCATAAACAAACATAACTGCCACGCCTCCTAGCAATTTGTTACCGAGAGTTTATCAATTGTTTAAATGAAAAATTAAAGTTAGATTTAGTAATAAAATGAATACCTAATAATAATAATAAAAATAATAGAATACGTATAATATATATTATAATACAAATATTTAGTGCATTAAAGGGGACACATAAATAAAAAAGAAATAAAGTCTGTAGATCGTTTTTATATTATATTGCTTGCACAAAATAAATCACAAAAACTTCAGACGTAATGAAAGTTATTTGTATTACACTAAAAAGATTAACAAAACGAACGTTTTGCACATTTATTAATCTTCGAATACACATTTGTAATATCTAAAACATTCCCTCTCCACGTTCGTTAAATATTTTGTATTGAAATCAATGCTTATCAGTTAAACCTTTTTTCTATTTTTTAAATTAGAATATGGGCGAAATTCCGTAATGAAATTTGTATGGTAGCTGAGGACGAATTTCATACAAATATACATTAGGGTATTTTTTGTTTGCCTGTTTTTGGTATGAATTAATTTCTTTTGAGATTGTGAACTTGTTATAAATCAATTCTTTGACAATCTTTGATCGCATAATGTTACCTACCTCGTGCCGATTAACACTAAATTTTGCAAATACATTTACAACGAGAAAATTTCAATTTATTTTAAATATTGAAACAATTTCTTTAATAAATTTTAGAATTCACATTTCCATACGTTGGTGTTATATAAAATTGAATTGGAAAAAGGAATATATTCAGTTTAAATTAAAAAAAATTAATACATTTTGTGCAACATGGAAAACTGTCTAAACTAAGTATGTAGTATACATACATACAGCAGAGGTGGGCAAGCACATCCCAGCGGGAAAACTGCAAGTGCCTCCATTTGTAGGGCTTATAGAAGACCAGTTTAAACATTCTAATAGATTTGATCTCACGCATTCTCATAGAAGATGTTCTAGAATATGTTTTATACACATTTAAAATTGCATTTCAAAAGAATGTCAACAAATCATAATTTCAATAGCAAACACGAATGGTTTTGCAATTATTCTTGCATATTTTACTCACTTTGTTGTACGAGTAATAGAAATGAATAGAGAGAGCGTCTACAAATGTAGTCATGCAGTACTTTATATAGTATAAGTGATTTTTTAAATTACAGTGGTTTCCCGGTTTAACGATTATTGTCCGGCCCATTCGTCATCGAAAAATTCGTTAAATCCGGCAATTTTTTAAATATGTTTTATTAAATAAAAAATCATGTTTATTTATTGCAATTCATAACAAAAACAAAAAAAATAATAACACAGTGCAACAACCAAAATCCGAATGGGATGAGACCAAATACAAATGATAGCTGACATTGTCCATAATAAAACCTCCAAGGGATTTTTTTGGTTCAGTGCTAGAATTTTTTTTACAAACATTTGAAATTTGTGATTTTGGAACCCTGGCTAACGAAAAAAACTCATTACAATTTTGATAAAATTATAACAGTAAATGTCATATGTTTAGAGCACGATTAATGTCATATTAAGCTATCTGTACACTATCTGATTTCTCATTTGAGTTTGACAACTGATATGATCTCAGAAGGTGAAATAGCAAACTTTACGGAAAAAATGTTAATGCTGTCTGATCTCAGATGAATATAGAAACTTGTATTTTCAAACGAAATAAATTAATGGACCGATTTTATATTTTTTTTCTTTGCAATTTTTAAAAGATAAATAAAGTAACATATGTACATTTTAATAAAAATATAATACTTTGAAATAAAACGTTTTTTTTTTTTTTGTAATAGAAAATAGGTAATTCCAATAAAAACTAATTTTTTCCATGAAAACAGCATTTTTTTTAAAGAAACGTACTGACAATAATAAAATGTACTTTGTAAAATCATTATAATTATATTTTAAAATAAATCCAACAACAAAAATTGATTATTCAGCCTCAAGAAAGCATATGCACCGTTTTTTCTATGAAAGTCTATAAATAGTAACGCAAATTGTATGACAGCGCCACCTAGCGTTATTTTTAGGTAACACATAATATCAAAAATGGATTCCCCGACCCCATAAACATAAATATATCACATTTCTCCCGGATAGTAAAAATATATAGCCATTATTTTCTCGTTAGCCAGGGTTCCAAAATCACAAATTTCAAATGCTTGTAAAAAAAATTCTAGCACTGAACCAAAAAAATCCCTTGAAGGTTTTGTTATGGACAATGTCAGCTATCATTTGTATTTGGTCTCATCCCATTCGGATTCCAAAAGTTTGATTTTGTGTCACAGTGTAATTAGTTCATATCACATTCAATTAAATAATTAGTTCAAACAAAACTAAAAAATCTACTTCGTAACGTATAAATTTTAATTTTGGTGAGCGAAAATCAAAATAGAAGACAAAATATTTTTGGTAAACAAAACTAAAAAATGACTTTGTAACGTATAAATTTTGATTTTGGTGAGCGAAAAATTTCTTTACATACAAATAAATTTGTCTCTTAATCCATTTTTTTTTCGTAAAGCGTTTCTTATAACATTGTACAATTGTAATTGCAATGACTCTCTTTTGGTTTCAATTATTTTTTTAACTTTTTTGCAAAAATTCGTTAAACCGAGTACATGACATGACAGGCTGTTAGATGACCGGTTTTAAATCACGAGATCTTAATAATTTTTGTGCACAGAACACCTTTTGAGTGATTTTCAGAACTAGCCTGTATAATATATAGTATTAAATTCTTTCGTCACAGCTTATTTCAACCGAACACTTTTAGGCACTACTAAATTGGCATCGCTCCTCGACTTACGGTAAATTTTGAAGCGTATATTTTGTAGTTATGGTTGCAAATTTCGACAACGGGACGAAGTACTACCATAGAACAGAGATTATTAACCATTTTAAAATTGTCCACTCGCTCCGGAAAATTGCTGAAATGTTTTGCCTAAGTGATCCAACTGTGCATAATATATCGGTTCGTTAAAATTTGCTAAAGATCACGTTACCAAAGACCTAAACTTTTGCAAACATTTTATTTTTGCGGACGTGTCGAAGTTTAATATCATTGAATATCAAAGAAAAACTTAAAATCAACAGTGAAGCACAGCGGGGACAGTGTCATGGTGTGGGCTTGTCATCAGGTCATCAAGTGGTGTGAAAACTTGCAGTTTATTGAAAGTACGATGGACAAACATATGTACCTTGACATTATAAAGCCCAATTTACTACAAAGTGTGGAAAAAGTGGGCATTAGGGAGCAAATTCAGTTATATCAAGACAACGATCCATAACATAAATCAGGTATTGTGCATCATGGCTGATTTGGGATTGTCCCCACTTAATGCAACGGCCGGCACAGTCAACTGATTTGAATATTATTGAGAAATTATGGGCAATTTTAGATCAAAACGTCCGTAAGCACCAGATTTCGAACAAGAATGACTTTAAAACTTTGCTAAAGCAGGAATGAACAAAAATAACTCCTTAAACTTCACGCAAGTTAGTAGAATCTATGCAAATAAGGCTAAAAGCAGTAGCTGATCAAAACGGAGGCTATACTAAGTTTTAGAGATAAAAAATTATTTTACCTAATTTAAATGTTTTCATTCAACTGGGTGAAATAAGCTGTGACTACTTTTGTATCTACATATATTTTTAGTTTTTAGCTTGTTAGTGTTTATAAGTGTAACTTGGAGACTAAATAAAAATCCTATTTTTGATTTTAGAAAATATTTAATTCTTTTTTATCTTTACTTCGAAATTATACGCACTTTATATTCTTATAGCGTGTTCACATATAAACCTTAATTGCGATAATCGCAATGAACGCCATTATTGAGCTCAATATTCCATATAAAATCACAATTAATTATTGCGCAATAAGTACGAAATTGTTATAATATTGAGTAAGATTTCGATTGCAACACTGTTCACAACTGTGTTTAGTGAACAAAATTGTATAAAATGGTAAAAGCCAACAAAAGAAAACAAAAGATCTCATTAAAAAATCAATGTGAAGGTAAGTTTGTTTACATAGAAACACAACAACCATTTAGAGTATTTTTTGTATTGTTTTCCAACTGTCAAATGATTATTGAGTAAGCTGAAAATTACGTATGTCTGAACACTTAAAATAATATTGTCAATTAACCGAATATTGACTCAATTAAGTTTCATATCTGAACACCTTATTAACAGAAGCTGATTGAAATAAGCTGTGAGCCACTGTATATAAATTTGTTACAATTTTGTTCATAACTCTGATCCTACTGTAACGCTTTTGCGGATTTGTAATATAAAACTGCTTAGAAAAATGGTAAACATTTTTAAACCAAACTGATATAATATATATGTATATGTATGTATATTATGTATGTATACCCTCATTCACCACTTGTGTTGGTGGAGGTTATAATAAAATGTTGCCTTCACTTGATAGGGCACGAGCTAACATTATGCGATTTTTGTCAACACAGTAAACAGTTTGTTAATTGTAACAATTTAACAATAATCCCAACTGCACTCCTTAAATTTTGTATAATACCTATTGGCAATTATTAATTTTAAAACAAATTATTGCATGAACGTGAAGAAAAAATCATAAATTAATATGTAATTGTTATTTGATAGCAAAAAAATATCGAGTGTTAAGATCTTTAAATAAAAGATAACTTTTTTATTCATTTATGTCGCTTGTTATTCGAAATGAAACAAATTAAAATTAAATAAAAAACAACAAATACACAAAATATGTTTAGGAAAATTAAAGATAGAGAGAGATAAAGTTTCTGTCCTTTAGGCATAAAAAAGTATTAATTGTATTTTGTACGAAGCAATATTCATACCATAATTAAGCATTTTAAACGTCTATGAAACAGTAGGCGCGTAACCAAACTTTTGGAGGAATTTCCAAAAAAAATTTATTAAAAAATTAAAATAAATCTGAGATTTCTAAACGGTTTCGCCGATTTTAATAAAACTTACTACTTCATAAGAAATATGGTTGAGTTTTAGTTTTGAACTTGGAGCATAAACACTGTTAAAAATAAACTCAGTTACAATACCTATAGCAAAATTTATCAATATCATTTTTTAAAGTCATTAGATCTACTAGTTGAGGTCTACAACACACCTTCTTCTTACACCACCTATGCATTATCTCTTATAGTTTAAATGATATTCGCATTTATTTTTAATAAAAAAAAATCGCGTAACATATTTTTTGTAGACCTCAACAAATAGATTTCAATTACATTACATTTATATTGAATTGTGAATATACACGATATATATGGCTACTATAGCATATAGAAGTTTTATTAAAATCGCTGCAACCGTTTAATAGTTACAGAAATATATTTAATTTTTTTTCTTTGTCTGTATTGGGTTAGAATTTGTTAAGTGTGCCAAATTATTTATATTAAAATTAACCTAAGACTTAATTAAGAAAGCACAATTCTTAAAAACACTATTTTTATTCAGTTCATACTTCATACATGTGACTATTATAATAATAAACAAAATATTTTCCATATTTCTGTGGATTACTTATCTCAACCTAGTAGAATTATCTGATATATAATTATAACGTGACTGTACATATTTTCTAAAAATATGTAATTGGACAATAACTTTGAATTTTGTGCAAATGATAGAAAAACCCCTTCTTCATAAATAACAATGGATACGCGCCTGTTTCACTTTTTTGTTACAAAAAACACATTTAATTTTTGTTTAATATCGTGAAACAATACGTTTTAAGTATTATAGTTCTTCATAATGATAATGATAGGAAAATATCTTATTACGACAAAACATAAGATAGATGAAAATATAATATAACTAAATAAAAAGTGTGATAAGAGTTTTTTTAAAATTATAACATTAAAAATATATAAATAATACATATAAACTTTAAAATCGTTGATATTTTCATATTATTTCTGTTTCCTAAATTATGTGTATATAAATATATATATATTAGGGCGGTTTTTTAATGGAGAATTATGTGAATACGAAACGGATTAATGTGACCCTTGATATGTTGACAAATGCGACAAAAGTGTTAATAGGGCGTGAATTAATTTTAGACGATTTGACTCAAAATATCAGGCGTCATTATAATCCCAACCATACTCAACGGAATTCCCAAAAAAAGTAAAAAAATACATGTATATACACCCTAATGTATTCTACCGTTATGTGATTAATATGTATAATATATGCAGTTACAGTGTTAGAAAAAATAATAAGAACGGCATTTCCATTTTCAATGATTATAAAAACGTAACGAATTCATACTAATAATCTTTCTAACTATTAATATATTTAATGGTCATAAGTTAATTGCCTAAATTTTATCAAAATTTCTGCAGAAATCTGTTCAAAATTTGTGAGATCTATGAATCGTAGTTGCGAAAATGTGTTAAAGAAAATGAATAAAGGTTCAACAAAATATTAATATTATATGAGACATAAAAGTATGTACATATGTAGATTGGTAGAAAGTTATAAATAATTCTGAAGAAAATATATTGTTCTTATTATTTTTTCCAGCATCTTATGAATAAAATAAACTTTTTTGCTGAAGAAGTGGTAACGTAATTTTATTGGTTATTCATATGTTTTCCTTTACCAGACTGAAGTGCTTTAATTGCACATATGAAAAACAAAAATTAAAAACAAATATGAATTGGGAAGTATGTAGTATATCGATCATTCTTATTTGTTTCCAATACTATATTTTTCTTCAGCAGTAAGTTCACGCACGTCGTTTAAAATTAAATTTTGTTTTTATACTTTTATTCTAAAGTTTTATATTGATAATATTGGTGAGTGTGTAGATTATGTATTTTTTTAAATAAGGATAAAGTAAATGCAAATAAAAACACAAAAATTCAAGTATGTTTCTGATTCAGTCAGAAACAAATCATTATATGTGTATGTCTGCTTGTTCCCTCCCTAGCGTGTTACAACTTCTTATAAAATTCGCAAAGCTACCCTTCACTTTATGCAGTTTTCTTTTATCTTTAATTAAAAAGGTGTTGCTTCGAATAAAGCTTACTGGACATTGAATACAACATATAAGTTATTAAATTAAAGGTACTTTCAAGGACTTAATAAGGAGATCAATTTTATAAACAATATTTTTATAAATTGTATTACCATTAATTTGGTACCAAATTTATCTGCAATTGATACCATTATTGAAACCAAAAATACGATTTTGCAAAAAAAAAAAAAAAAAAAAAGCAAATTTATGGCTACATCACTTGATATGACATCGCGGATATATGGGAAATTAAAAACAAAACCGTCTACAAAAAACCTAGTTACACATTCTAATAAAGAAATACATGTGGATGATATTGCTATAAGCCCAATCGAATATTCGGTTTCGGATGAGACTAAAGAGAAGGGAAACAATTTTTAAATATAATTAATAAAATCCAACTACTTAATGCTTGGTTTTCACTATGTCAGGTTTGTTGTCAAATTGTCCAAATTGTTGGTAATTTCATATCAATTTACACAATTTGACAACAAAAATGACATAGTGAAAACCAAGCATAAGCTATGTACAGACGGTTGTCAGATCTTATAACATTGTCAGAAAAATGTTCAAAACATGTCTAACAACCGTGTGATCTTCCAACGTTGTCAGAATAATCATTTTCAGTACAAAATATTGTCAGACATCTAACAATGTCGTCAACATTGTCAGAGAAATTATTTAGATTTGCAACTCTGTATATACATACATAAATAAACAAACAAAAGTGTGTATCAATATTATTAAAAAAAGTGAAAGAAATTTGAAGAATTAAATTGAAGAAATCAAATTGAAATAAATAATAATATACATTGCTAGCACATTGCCAAATTGGACAACATTGTATGATCTGACAACCGTCTGTACATAGCTTTTACTCAAAAAACTAATGGAGTCCACAATGTCAAGTGAGGGTTGTTGTTAAAAATTATTTGAAAAGGGTCTATAATAGGTGTTATTATGTTAATAAAAATGGCTTGTTCACATTAGCCTAATTATTATTAAAGAAAATTTTCTTAAAGAACTTAAATATAGTTAAAGTAATTTTTTCTTTAAAAAATCAAACCCTTAAAAATAAAACTGTTTAAATGCTATAAAATAATTGACTGGTTTGTATATTGTATATTGTTAATAATATTGTAAAGATTATTACTTAACTTTTTGGAAATTGTTTAAATAATAATATTTAAAAATTGTATGTCGGAGTATTGAAAATTGTAGAAAAAATAAAATAATTTTTGTTGGCAATATTGAATGGAGAGTTTTTGTGAATCTTAAAATTAAGAGTAAATTTTTTGTTTGGCATTAGATGCTTCGCATGTGACCAGATAGAAGATTTTTTAATAATTCGCTAATTTTTCAAACGTTTTTATATGGTTTTAGACAGGTAATTCAAATTAATTGTTAAAAAATTTAAAAATTAATATTTAATTAAAACTGTTTGTATAAACTGAATAAAATGCTAACTGTTATGTATGCTAATTGTTTTGTTGTAAATACATTTTTTAGAATTGATAGAGCACGTGTTATCTTTAGTCGATTTTGTAGTATTATATATAAAATGTGACAATAATACCAAGAATGTGTATAATTTTTGAGCAGCTTAAAAATTATGCTTAAGCATCCTTAATTCTCTAAAGTTTCCTGCGATAACATCAACTAATGAATACAAAATGGCTTGATTTATTTCTAAGCTATTTACGAATTTATAATAATGTAAGAATATAATCGCATTTTTAGTAGTTTCAGATTTTTTTATAAATTTTGAATGGAGTTCTTCAAAATTGCATTTGTTCGATATTGAATTCTACTTAAAAAATCGTTAATCGAAATATTTGTTAAAGAAAAATATACGAAAAGCAATATAAATGTGGGAACAAAGCAGACATACCACCATTATTTTTCATAACTAATTTTACATATTAATAATAATATTATTAATTCATATTTTAATTTATTATTATATATTATAGTATAGTATATGAACCTATGTTTCGCAGTGCAGAGAAATGGCATTGCATACTCACTTCTCAACTGCATATACATACATATTTCTGATAAATTTTTAAATGTTTAATTAAAAATAAACTTAAAAAAATCCGTAAGTAAATCCATAAATAATAAAAATAAACATAATAAAAACAATAAATAAATCAATAAATAAATAAATAAATAATATGATATATAATTATAAAATAATTTAGTTAAAAAATATAAAAATTTATTTGATTCAATGAAGCATTTAAACAAAAGGGTTTGACTTACTTGAGTTTGTAAGCGTGTGAGGCCACGAATCCATAAGATTTGACCAGCACGGGGTTTCTTATCAGAGTCAATGGAGTCAAAACGCTCTTCTCCCAAATTCATTCCATCGGTATATTCCTCTGGATGCCCCCTTCCCCATCTAAAAGAAATTATTATTTTTTAAAATTGGACTATTTTTCGAAATAAAACTTTATAAAAATTAAAAGAAATTAGTTTGTTATACCCTTCACCACCACTTGTAAGAAATATGAAATTTGAAACCAATCCAAAAAATAAAAAACAAATAATAATTTTAACTATCACTCCCCCTCGCCACTTAATCGTTGTATAAAAAAATTCTTGGAATTTCCTCCCAACGCAGAGTGGAAGTGAGACAAAAATAGTCCTGTTGTTATTATACATTTTAAATTATTTACGTACAGCTGCGTACAACTAATTAGGGACAGTAATATTCAATATTAAAATCGTTATGTTAGAGGTAGTATTTATTAAATAAAACGCTAAAATTTAACGCTTTTAATTTCTTACTTTTTATGTTTTTTTTGTTTGTGGTGTTTTTATAATTTGCAAAATAAACTAAAAATAAGATCAAATTAATTATAATTACAAAAAGTGTTTTTCAGTACATATATGAAAAGTTCTTAACATGTCGAATCGAAAAATTATTGTACAAATGCATCAGGATGGAAACACTTTTCGAGAAATCGCGAAAACAATGGCTTTATAAGCGTTGAAATCTTTCAGAAATTTCGACTATAGAAAAGATGGCTGTTCCGATTTCTTGTTATGTTTATGGTCAACCTCAAATTAACATAGTCACAGTCCCCCCATAAAATTGTGCTAACTGGCCAGCAATAAAAAATTGGGTTGAAAATTAAATTAAATGTTTTTTATTCTCCTTGCATATATGTACTTATATCAATATATCAACTACTCTACAAAAATAGTAATAATATTGGATATCCAATTTCAAATTACAAATCAATCAGACATGTGATGCAAATCAAAATTGAAGGCGAATCAGTTTTGGAAATACATTTTAATGCATTTATAATTTAATTTTTCAAAATCTTTGTTTAAAGATTCTCTTTATTAGCACAATATCTTTATATTTTATGAGATAAAAGTTTTCAATACACAAATATTACAAAAATGACTTCTAAGACTCGTTCGCTTTCGCTCTCGATTTTCATCACATGCCTGTATAACCTTTTTAACACATTTAATTTTTTTTCCTCTCAAAAGCTATTCTCCTTTTCTGGCTTTATAGATTCAAATATGCAAAACATTATCTCTAATTAAAATAATTATGGTAATAATTTATACGGCTGGGGAGCCGCTTATATATAATCTAAATTTTTTATTATAATCACATTAATTAAAATATAATTAAATAATATACATACATATATAATCACATGAATATAGTTCTTAAGATACATGTATAATTGGCCACAAGGCTTTCTATGTATTGAAAATAAAGAATTGAATTGAAATGTCACAATATTGGCCAAATAGAAAATAACAATAATAACCTTGATTTCTCATTAAATAAATTAACTTGTATAATTAAAGAGGCTTACGAAAAGATACCAGTTGGTCAAAGAAGTTCCTGGCAGAGAGAGATTTCAAATACATCGAAAATGCTCATCTCTCAGAGGAATAAATATAATCGCCAGATTCAGAGATGTAGAGATTCAAACCATAGAGCCCACTTAATCAGCATTTTAAAACAACTGAATCGTCTAATTGATTTTCACTTGAATAGAGACAGAAATGAAGCGTGGTCCAATTTTATTTCAAAATTGCCTTCCGGATCCAAAAAATTCTGGAAATTAACAAAAGCTTTCAAAGGTAAGAACTCAACCGTTTCGGACTTATATATAAATAGTGATGTTTTGAGAACTGGTGAAGAAAAAGCAAATGCCATCGCAGAGATTTTCTGTAGTAATCATACTATCACTACTAACAATACATCACCACAAGATAATGTTGTTTCAAATTATGTACACGATCTTAACAATGTTGTGCTTACTGAGAGTGACAACACTGAACTCACAGACCCTTCAGAAGTTAAATCACTCATTTTCTCATTAAAAAATAATAAAGCCCCTGGACTAGACGGCATTAATAGTATTATTCTAAAACATATGCCTCAGTATTTCTTCGAAGCACTAAGCAAACTATTTAACTACTGCTTAAAAAATAGTCACTTTCCCTTGGTTTTCAAAAAGGCTAAAATTATACCAATTTACAAAACCGGGAAAGATCCCAAATTGCCTTCCAGCTACAGACCAATAAGTATATTAAGTTTATCTAATAAAGTATTCGAAAAAATTATCCACAAAAGAATCGTTGATTTCGCTGAACAGAATGATATTATTAATAAAAGACAGTTGGGTTTTCGAAAGGAGCACTCAACTGTTCATCAAATAAGTAGAGTCGTAAATATCATTGAAATGAATAAAGTGAATCGTAGAAGTACAAGTGTCATATTTCTGGATATTAAAAAAGCTTTCGACACAATAATGCACAACGGATAAGCTTAACTCCTACAGTTGTCCAATATATTTACAAAAAATAATCCAAAGCTTTTTAACGAATCGCTCGTTTGTAGTCTACGTAGATAACAAATTTTCAAGTGAAAAAGTTATACTCGCGGGTCTACCGCAAGGGTCGGTTTTATCTCCAACACTTTATTCCTTATATACAGCAGATATAACTATAAGAAGAAATCAAGAAGCTGCATTTTACGCAGATGATAGCGCTTTTATTTTTTTTTTTTTTTTTTTTTTTTTTTTAATACATTTAATTTATTTATTGGATCTTCAGAAATGAAATGACAATAAGTTTTCGAATCTTAATACTAAAAGAAAATAATAAGTCCAGCCAGTGCTAGACAAAATATTATGATACTACAAAAAATTTATATCCACTGATCCAGTCATCTGTTTTGCGCTTGAGTTAAAGCAAGGGTATCCCTCCTTCTCAACCGAACATGGCCAGTAAAGTTAAGGATGTCTCGTGCAATTGGGTTTGGATGGTGTTCAAGTTTGCTGACATATTTTGAGGCGTGTTTTGTAAATTCGACTTTCACCAAAGGAATGCCTAGATCTTTATGGATTCGAGAATTTTTAACATGGAGCTGCAGTAATTGTACGTAGAATCTTATTTTGACCCCTTTGAATTTTTTCAATGTTGGATGCTGAGGCAGTACCCCATAATTGAATTCCATAACACCAGATTGGCTTTAGAATTGCATTGTACAACAAAAGCTTGCAATCCAACTTCAATGTAGAATTTCTGCCGATTAGCCAATTAATTTGCACTGCTTTTAATCTCATCTGGGTAAGTTTTGCGTCGATATGAGACTTCCAAGTTAAACGACGATCGAGGTGGATTCCGAGGTATTTGACTTCATTGTGTTGCGGGATAATTTGATTATTTATTCTGATGAACGAGCAAGTTTCTTTTCGCAATGTGAAAGTTATATGAATACATTTCTGTTCGTTTTCCAAAGCTCAAGCCAATTCTCTAGGTTATAAACAAGTTCTGTGATGCTATTTGATGGTCCTTATGAACGCTAATAAAGGCTGTATCGTGTAAATAAATAAATAGAAAATAGAAAAAGTTGAAGTATGTATTATGGGGTCTAACGGCATATCGGATGCATAAATCAAATATAAAGTTGGACCCAGTATGCTACCCTGGGGTACTCCTGCTTCAATTGGCTGAGCGGGGCTTAAAAAATCGCCTTCTTTGATTGTAAATTTGCGACCATATAAATAACTTTTCATAAGTTTGTGGGTGTTAGCAGGCAGAGTTAATTTAATTTTATGCATTAAACCTTTTTTTCTCTTCAAACGACTGTCTTATCACATTTACCAATCTGTGTGTTTGTTCGATGGTACTGTGTTTAGCTCTGAACCCGAATTGGTGATTTGGGATACATTGAGTGTCGTTAAGAATTGGAATCAACTTAGCCAATAACAATTTTTCAAACAGTTTTGAAATTGTCGGCAGTAGACTAATTGGCCTATATGACTCTACTTTAGTGGGGTCCTTCCCTGGCTTAGGAATCATGGTAATCATAGATACCTTCCAATCTGCAGGATAGTATTCTAGGCGTAAAATAGCATTGAAAATAAATAGGATAATTCTTTTAGCTACACGAGGTAACTCCACAAGCATTTTGTAGCTGATTTTATCCATACCTGGAGCTTTTTTAAGATTCAGAGTACCAATAGCGCTTTGAACATCATTAAAGCTAAGTCTTAGAGGTACAGGAGGTCTAATAACGAGTGGAGGCAAATCAGATGCATTATTTGAGTTGTTTATAGTAAACACATTTCTCAAATGGTTAACAAATAAAATCCCTTTCTCGGAATCATTTCTAGCCCAGTCACCAGTCGGATTTCGCAGAGGAGGCTTTCCTCTAACTGGTCTTTTTAAACCTCGTGCCGCCTTCCATAACGAATAGTCAGATTGTGGGGTACTATCAAGACCCTCCAAGTAAGATTTAAGTGAAGCCATTCTTTGGGTTTCTAAGAAATTTCTTAGTATATTTCTGCATACCCGTAGCCTAGCTTTCAGTTCAGGAGACCTGTGAATTTGCCACTCTCTTCTAACTCTTCTTTTTTCTGACAGGAGATGATCGAGTTCAGCGAAATAAGTTCTAATTGTCCCACTTCTGCACTCAACGTCGTATGTGGAGGCGTGATGTACAGCTCTTCGTATGTCCTCAGTAAACTTGCCAATCGACCCATCAATATCCTCGGTAGTTCTCAACACTACATTTTCCGTGTAGTGGGAACTTAAATACTTTTTATACTTTATCCAACTTACTCTGGTTTTAGATATGTCCCGAAATGGAGAGCCATTCCCTTGAAGGAAACGCATTGAAATAATAGAAGGAGAGTGATCTGAAGACAAGTCTAATGAAGGCTCCACTTGTATCGATTCTACAGGGATATTTTTCACTACCCCAAAGTCAATAACATCGGGAATCTTCCGTCGGTCCGTCGGCCAATAGGTGGGATGTCCACTTGAGAGTACATCTAATCCCATTTTTGCAATGGTGTTGAAGAGTTCACGACCCTTCGGGGTCACCAGACGTGAACCCCAAAAAGTGTGTTTGGCGTTAAAGTCACCAGCAACTAAAAATCTAGCTCCAAGGGAATTGAAGAAGCTGTAGTATTGGTGTTCTTTTATTGAAAATCGAGGTGGCGAATAAATTGATGATAAAACAAAATTGTATTGACAGAATTCAATGCAAATGTTTGTTGCTTGTAGGTAATCCTCACATATGTTGTTCATTAAATAATGTTTTATTCTGTTCTCTATAAGAATTGCCGAACCTCCACATGCTCTTCCGCGGGGATCTTTAGTATCATATAACACGTAGCCAATAATTTTGAAGTACCCTGTCGCCGTCAAGTGAGTTTCAGCAATCATCATGACATCAATCTGCTTATCCATCAGGAAGTGTTCCAGTTCGTTTTTATGTTGGCGGAGGCCGTTCGCGTTCCAAAAACAAATTTTTAAACAAATCATTTCTTTAAAATGGCTTGTAAGATAGTGGATTGCATTTTCAGCATTTCCTGCATCATGGATGTCATAGTGGTCGTAAAAGTGTTCATAGTTTGGACAAGAGTCTGCAATGTAGTCTCTAGAGTGTTAATATTAGGCTCGAAATATTGTGATTTAGGTTCCTGTTCCAAACCTGGCATATTAGATTTAACCACGTTTGCGTAAGAAACTTGTCTAGAACTAGGCACGTTTACATGACTAGTGGACCGTAACAATTGAGGGAAATTGTTACTCGAAGCAAAATTAGGCTGTTGCGGACGATCAGGTAATACTGACGTCTTGTTGGTTCTTATGCCTTTCAAATGAGTGTAAATTGGACAACCTCTATAATTTGCGGTATGATTACCTCCGCAGTTACTGCATTTTTTGATTTTTGAGTCAGTTTTCGACTTATCGCATTGAGCAGTTGCATGTAGCTCCCCACACGCAACACAAACTGACGGCAATTTACAATACGCCTTGGTGTGACCAAATTCTTGACAGTTAACACACTGGACGGGTCCCTGACGCTTATGCGGTTCTTCCACGGTGATTCTACGATGCAGGAGGTAAATCAGATTGTAGATGGGATGGGACTCGTTTTTCTTTAATACGACATCTCCAGGTTCCAATTCCACCCTAAACATAGGCTGTGGAATCTTTTCACGGTTTCTAATATTCACAACACTCTTAATTTTGAACCCTTTGTCCATTCAGCCGGTCTTTATCTCCGCAGGGTCAACACATGGGTCTATACCCTTTAGAACGACTTGGAGACTAGAGGTGGAGAAACATCGATGTTTGCTACCACCGATGTTTTCGATGTTTTTAAGCGAAACATCGATGTAACATCGATGTTTCTGAAGAAAATATACATATTATTGTAAAGTATGCAAAATGAACGTGCAAACACCAAACTGGTAAAAATAATAGTAATTAAAATAAATAAAATATTAAATATAAAATTGTATTTATTGAATAAAATAAAAAAAAACATAACATTTAAATTCATAGGTTAAAATAATAAAACGTTTCACAAACGTATTTAAAAATAAGAGATCGTGTATAAAAAATAGAGATCGAAAATCTTTACAAATTTTCAAAAATTGACTGTTTTTTGTTAATAAACATAAGTTTATCGACCACGAGCGGCTTGAGGCGCGTTCGCCGATCGGAAATAATTTGCCCAGCCTTGCTGAACATTCGTTCCGACTCGCAGGAATAAATATTTTTTTGCTAGCTCTTTGATAGCCACCATACTTTCTGCATTCAACTTGCCGATTTTTATAGAGGTGACAAACAAAACATCGATAGTCTTCGTCAAACATCGATGTTTACCAAAAATGCAAAACCATCGATACATCGAAAGTACCATCGATGTTTTCTCCACCTCTATTGGAGACCTTTTGCGCTTTTGAGCTGATAGGTGTAGAAATCCCTAGCCTCCCTCTCCAACTGGTTGGACAATTTTCGCAAATCATCTTCCTTTTTCACTTGAATTTTGGTTTCGCTGATATTTCCATGTTTAATTGATGTTACGCTAAACATATTTTCACCTATTACCGAAACAATTCTTTGTACCAATTTACTGGAAGTGGGCTCTCTCAGATAAATTGGTGGGGGCTTAAACGTCTTCTTAGGAAGTTCTGGGTCATCCGTCTGGAGGAGAGCAAACCTATTTTGATCATTACTCACGGTCTTAGGAGCTTTTGAATTTGATGATACTTGAGCAGATGTTGACGTATTTATCCATACCTACTTGTTTTCTAGGTTTGATTGCACTATTTGATGTAGAAGGTGTTGATGTTCCTTCATCTATTGAAATTACTATATTGGGCGAACAGGAACGACGCCGTTCCACGGCTCTTGCAGTGAGAAGATTCTCCACAGATTTTTTATGGATTCTTCCTCAGAGACCCATTTAGTTTTTCTAGTTGAGTTAAGCTCTTTCTCAGAATTACATCTGAGAGGAACACTCATACAGTTTTTATGTGATGTTTAATGTTTTTTTTTTTTTTTTTTTTTTTTATATTTTTACCTATTACGATTTTTTCACTTTTTTTGTTTAATTTCAACTTTTTACACTTTTTCACCTCTTACGATTTTTTCACCGAAAATTCAGCCGCACTAAAAAAACACGTCCGAACAGTTCGATGAGACGAGACGAGCTTTTATTTGTAGTGGTAAAGTTTCAAATGGGATAATTAAAAGAATGCAAGAGGCTTAAATTCAAGCCAAAAATATTTTAATAAATGGAAAATCAAAGTAAACGATAACAAAAATGAAGCCATCATATTTTCTTTTAATAAGTCTCCAAAACGTATCCCTTCTCAAACTATGTTTTGTCGTGGTAATATTATTCTGGTAAAATCGGAAATAAAGTATTTAGGTATTATCTTAGATAAGAAATTAAGATTCAAGCAACATGTTGATCACATTTGTCAAAAAGCCATAAAATGTGGGCGCGCACTGTACCCTATACTTAGCAGGAGATCCAAACTTACCTTGCTAAACAAAACACTGCTCTATAAGATGTGTATTCGTCCAATTATGACCTACGGCTGTCAAGTCTGGTTTCATAAGACGGCCAAAACACATACAGAGAAGCTTCAAATGTAAAGTAGTGGTAAAGTTTCAAATGGGATAATTAAAAGAATGCAAGAGGCTTAAATTCAAGCCAAAAATATTTTATTAAATGGAAAATCCAAGTAAACGATAACAAAAATCAAGCCATCATATTTCCTTTTAATAAGTCTCCAAAACGTATCCCTTCTCAAACTATGTTTTGTCGTGGTAATATTATTCTGGTAAAATCGGAAATAATGTATTTAGGTATTATCTTAGATAAGAAATTAAGATTCAAGCAACATGTTGATCACATTTGGCAAAAAGTCATAAAATGTGGGCGCGCACTGTACCCTATACTTAGCAGGAGATCCAAACTTACCTTGCTAAACAAAACACTGCTCTATAAGATGTGTATTCGTCCAATTATGACCTACGGCTGTCAAGTCTAGTTTCATAAGACGGCCAAAACACATACAGAGAAGCTTCAAATTATTCAAAACAAGAATTTAAAAATAATACATGGTCTTCCCCATAGGTATCCGACTAATTTACTTTATAGAAACTTTGGACATAAGATGATAAACTCATTTATTAGTAAATTGACGCTGTCATTTATTGTAAAATACAGATTGTCTAACTTTAAGACAATTAGAAATTTTCAAGGCGATCACTATGATTCATTCGTAAGAATGAATTAATTTAGAGATGACTTAATAAATTTCTATTTAACTTCCATAGAGATCATAAAGGTTTTTGTCATAAATTTTCCTTAAGACTGTATCATTTAGTTTTTATTAGTTATGCATATTTAATTTTAAGACTCTCATTGTTGTAGTACTTTTTAGTAAAATCTCATGCTCATTATACCTTATACATATATTTTTGAAATTGTAAAAAAAAAATATAGATAAGGGTTTCAAATGTATACAAGTTTTAACATTTACTTAATATTGTTGCTAGTCAGCGCATTGGTGTCCTAAATATTAATATTGATAGCTGATATAGCTTTCCCTATATCTAATTTGCCATCATATCTATGGGAGGTGCCACGCCCACTATTGATAGTCCGCCCATTCTTTTCCTAAATATTAATATTGATGGTAGAATAATCGTACCATATATCTTATTGTATACAATATATTTGATTTTTTTTTTATTATCATCATATAGGAGGTGCCACGCCCCCTGTCGCTACTACTCCCATTTTTTAAGTAAATATTTAAACAAACAATGGAATTGTTCATGCAAAATTTGAGAACTATAGCTATTATAGTTTTCTAATTATTTGATTTTTAAAATTAACTTTGTATGGGAGGCACCACGCCCACTTACAATTTCGGAAAAAAGTAGCCTATAGCTCCTTCCAGACATACAGAAGTATACTTTGAAAATTTCAAGCAAATCGGTTCAGCCGTCTATAGATCCAAACTAATAATAATAAACATACATTATACATTTAATATATAATTCCAATCATTGAAGCTAATTTGCGTACCATAATGTGCATAAACTAGATTAAGCCAACTTAAGCAATTGTGCGAATATATGTAAAACGTATGTGACAAACCATAATGTACTTATTGAAACTTTTCGTCAAGTTTCGTCAAATGTCAATTGCTTAAGCAAAGTGCCAAACTGAACGCACTTTCCGTACGGAATCATCTGTTTTTTGATTTCATTTAAAAACAATAAAAAATATTAAAATGCAAAATCAAGAAATATATGAAGAATCGGCGTTTATTTTTAATTTAATTGAAAATGGGCAAAAACACAACTGCCTGTACGAGAAGAGAAGCCCCTTTTACTTTAACAAAAATGTTAAAGAAAAGTCTTGGCAACAAGTAGTAGAAATTTGTTGCAAAAGTGGTATGTATGTATATGGTGAATTTCACGTCAAGTGACCGAATGTTAAAAATCGATTTAGATGAAATTTGCACCAAGGTTAGTACTATTGGATAGTAGGCCAGACACAAATTTTTAGCTCTATCAGTCCAGAAGTGCCGGATTTAGAGGGGGTCAAAGTTGGTGGAAATTTTGGTCAATTTTGGTCATACAGGGGTTTTTTTTAATGAGTGTAACTTTTCACCTATTGGTCCTAGCAAAAATTGTGCAAAAGACTTTAGATAGCTATTTCTCCAATCATTTCAAAAATATTTTTTTTTTCAATTTGGGCCCTTTTTTTAAGAAAGCTTATACAATTTACTTTAAGGCCTTTATAATCGCTTAATGGGATGCGAGTGGGATATCTATCAAAAAAATTATTTTTTAACTCAAGAATAGGATTTTTCAATATTTGGCACATGTATCATTTTCATTTATATATTAATTTTATTAAATTATTTATTATTACTATCCAATAGTACTAACCTTGGTGCAAATTTAATCCAAATCGGATGACATCGATTTTTAAAATTGGGTCACTTGACGTGAAATTCACCATATATGAAAGTTTGCAAATTTTCAATAAAACATAAAATAAACAAATACAGGGCTGTAATTTTTGATACTTTTTTTTAAAGTACTCGGAAAAACATAAAATACGGCACAAATATGCAACAAGGGTTACATGCATCTTAAGTTCATGTAAGTACATTATGGCCACCTAATTTTTAATTTAATTTACTTATGCATTTGACAGACTTTTCGTTTATTTTTGACAGTTGCTTAAGCTAGCTTATGCACATTATGGTGGGGTCTTTAAACTTAAAGTTCAATGAGATAAAAACAACATTTTGTTGGATTTCCTCAAGTAAAGTTACAAAATTTAAAATGATACCAATTTCCTGTTTTTATTCCGATCCGAAAAAAAAAAAAAAAAAAAAAAAAAAAAAAAACAATACATAGATTATTTTTTACAGTTTACGAAGTATTTACAATTTGTAATTAAAATTTAATTTTTTAACAATAATAAATAAATAATAAATAAATCAGAACTATACCTAAAAAACAAAAACTAAAAAAAAATCATTTCTTAATAATAATTAATTTTTTTATTTAAAAGATTACGGCCACAAATTAAACAACAAAAAATTTACTTTATTCGCAACTAACGTTTCGTTATATAAAATACAAAATCTAACATAATGGGAACAGCATGGTTTTATTTCCTTCTATTTATTTAATTCTGCCACCATGTTTTAAAAGTAAAATCTATAGAAATTTTAGATTTATTTAAACATAAATAAATTGATAAAATGTTATTTAGTTTGTTATCCAAATTTGTATGCTTAAAATCCTTCATTCTAAGTGTGACCACCTCAATTTTGAGCGAAACCGGGACATTTTTCGAAAAAAGTACTAAAATCCGGAACATTCAAACTTTATACCGGGCTATTTTTTATTGGAAAAAAACTTTATTATTCAAGTTAAATTTAGACAATTATAAATGTTATAAGTAATTTGAATCTAATTTTCTGTAGCTTTTTGTTTAAAATCGTATTTATCATGTGATGAAATTTGCTTCAGCAATTTATTTATTTATTTTATTTATTTATTTATTTGTGTTTATCCTGTACAACAAGATTAAATCTTATAATTAAAGTACAGGAATTTTAGATTTAAAGTTAAAGTTAAATTTAAAGTTAATTGAATTAAAGTTTAGAATACAAATAAAAAAGACAAAGTACAAAAATAAGTAAAAAATAATTTTACAATAAGTATAATTTACGATTGAAACAATTAGAACATTTAAAAAAATTGTGAAAGGTTAAAAAATTAAGAAAGAAGAAGAAAAAAAAAATATCAATAAAAAGATGAAAACAGTAGTAAAATGGAAATAAAATTAAATTAAATTAAATAAAAATGTTATGAAGTTGTATGTACAAGTACCCATATGAAAATCAAAGTTAGGAAGTTTTTTAAACAAAATAATTTAAAAATCACTTAAAGTGTTCAAAAAGATTTTTCTTAAATGCGTTTGCATTACTAAGGAGCTGAATGTTATGAGGGAGCAAATTCCAAAGACGAACAGCATGTATAAAGAATTGCCACTCGGAAACAAGACTGCAGCGCCTTAATGGTACAATTTTCCTTCCCCTGTTGCTTCTATTAAAGTGAATTTTCTGATAAAGATAGAAAGGCTTACCAGTATAAATAATTTTATGAAGGAGCACAAGTGTTCTGACATTTATAAGGTTTTCGAATGAAACGCCATAAAGTGAGCGGGAAAAATTCGACACATGATCAAAACGTTTAATACTATACACGTATCGAACTACATTATTGAAGACTACGTTTAACTTTTGCTTACTTACGGAATCACAGCTGGCGAAAAGCTCACAGCCATAAAGTAAACCGGGCATAATGTACGTTTTTGCTAAAAGTATTCTTATATTTTGCGGGGTAAAATGTTGGGTTCGCCAGAGTGATCGTAGTTTAGCATACGTTTGACCTACAATAGCATTAACATGATTTGACCAAGTCAACCTATCATTGAAAACTATCCCAAGGTTTTTTGAGTGTGACACAATTTCTATAGGTACGTTATTCAGAAGTATGTTGAGTTCGCAAATCTGTGCAGAACGTCTCTTTTGTATTAGCAAACATTTTGATTTTTTTGGGTTGAGACAAAGCCCATTTGCCGTTGCCCAGCAATGTATTCTTGACAGATCGCTATTCAATTTGGCCACATATTCAGTTAAGTCATTAAGAGGAAATCCGAGTGTCAATTGCACGTCATCAGCATACATATGTATATTACAATGCGATAACTGCAAAGGGAGGTCATTAATATATAAAGAAAATAACAGAGGACCCAGGATGGAACCCTGTGGTACACCTCTTAATACTGGGAGAACCTCTGAAATGGAGTTGTTTGAGAAAACAGCCTGTGCACGCCCAATAAGATACGAGTTAAGCAACGAGATAGCGGAGGAGGAGAAATTAAATAGTTTTGTGAGTTTAGAGCATAGAATATTATATTCGACGGAGTCAAAAGCCTTAGAATGGTCCAGAAGAACAAGGAACGAGACATTACCATCGTCTAAGTTTTGTCGAATATTATCTGATACTTCAGCCAACGCAGTAATGCAACTGTGATTAGGTCGGAAGCCCGATTGTTTTGCTGTCATTAGGGAACAAATTTGTACATTATCCGTAATTTGTCTGTGCAATAGCTTTTCCAAAATCTTAGATAAGAAGCAAAGTATTGCAATGGGGCGATATTCAGTTCTAGATTTGGGTATTGGTATTATTTTCGATTGCTTCCAGATCTGAGGAAAAACACTACGAGTTATTATTGAATTAAAAAGGTAAGTTAAATAAGGTAAAATGTAAGGTAAAAGTATTCTCACGAAGCGAGGGTCCATATTGTCAACTCCTACTGCATTGGACTTAACATGAGTAATAGCTGCTAAAACATCAGACTCAGTTACACAACAGAATTCAAAAGTACTGCGACCACTACCAAATGCTGAGATATTCTCGAAATCGTAGAAATCAGTGTCGATGTCAACTCTTGGCACATCTAAGAAATTTCTGTTAAGTTCGTTCACGTCAATCTCACAGTTAACAAGAACAGAGCCATTTCCCACCCCAATGTCACGGATCACTTTCCACTTTTGTTGTGACCCCAGGGCAGAACTGAAACGCCTCGTGAAATATTCTAATTTTGCAACTCTTATTTTCATATTAACATCCCTTCGTGCTGAACGAAAAGTGTCATAAAGAGAAGGAGTTTTAAAGCGTTTCCATCTGTAGTATGCTAAATCTCGCTCTTTTATCGCCGATTTAATTACCTCCGTAAACCAAGGTCTGGATTGGGCAGAAATTGTTCTCGTCTTCAGAGGAACAGTTGCGCTATAAAGAGAGGCTATATTGTTTTGCAAAAACATTAACTGATCAACCACGGAAGTAAGATTAAATATTAAGTTCCAGTCCACTACGGAGAGAGAAGAAGGTTGTAGTTTAAATTCTTAATATCTCTGTATGTTATTTTCTGATCAATATACGTCCCAAGATAGTCATACACCATGAAGATCAAATCATGTTTAGAGAAACAAAGAGCAGAAATTTGGTCATAAAGAAGTACTTTGGTAGCGTCATTAACGAAGAAGATGTCAAGTAATGAATTGGAAGAATGGGTAAAATGTGTAGGTGTTGAGGTATTTGTGGGTGTTAGACCTAACGATGACATAAAATCAGTTAACGATGATTCTGATAGGATATCCGAATTAAAATCACTTGAAATTATGATGTCAGAGAATGAAACTGTTAAGGTTTCCAGCAAATTAAAAAAACTACTAAAGTTAATATGACGATTCGGTCTATACACGGATCCAATTAGCATCCTACCATTGGAAGATGAAGCTTCCACAAATAAGTATTCTACTTGGTCGTCAACGCCAGACTTCAAAGATAATTTTGATTTAATGTTTGATCTCACAAAAATAGCTACACCTCCACCGTTACGTAACCTATCAGCCCTATACGTAGTGTAACCTTTAAGACATATCAAGGCGTCATTTGTAGTCTCGCAAAGCCAAGTCTCCGAAACACAGATGACATCAACTCCACTGTTTTCAAATGTGAGTCTAAACTCGTCGATTTTGTTATTGAGACTCTGAGCATTAATGTGGCATATTTTCAGTCCTTTCCGTTGTTTTGACAAAACTCTTAACATGCTGAATGTTGCATCTATGGAAGATGAATACGGATTAAGTCAAAAGGTCATAGCGGAAAAAAGTATAAAAAGATTATAATAAAAACATGCTCCGTAATGCAAATAGAATGGCACGCATGGAAAGTGATTTTTGAACTAACTACGAACTTGTACATACGAAAAGATAACATAAAGTAGACATTATGAAAACTAACAAAAATTAACGATTGGAGAGGAATGGAACTAACTACAAAGTATTTATGCTTAAATGACATATAGTCCAGATTAAGTTCATAATTAACGAAACCCATCCAAGGAGTTTAAGTGGACAATACAAATTGGTTCATCCGTGGGAACACGCTTGACATAAACTAAGCCTCTAAATGTATAGGCAGACTGAATACATTTGTCCTTTTTTAATTTAATTGCCTCTCTAAATATTTTGTAGTTAGTGTTCGAAAGATTTTCATTTATATAAATTGGTTTGTTAGAGTTAAATCCTAAACTGTTTAGAGTCAGTACAAAGTTATTATTTTTTTTCTTATAGTCATAAAAAAGCTTAAGAAAGAAATTTTTGTCATAGGGACTTAAAAATTTTACTATAATTACTGCATCAGTAGAATTATTCTTTTTAGTATTATTTCGATTTTGGAGGCGATAAATACATTTCAAATTAGGGGCAGCAATATTGAAGATTGAGCATATGGAAGAGAACAAAGCAGGAAGATTTTCGTTTACATGGTGAGGAATGCCATTCAAACGCAGCTCATCAGCCACTAAGGAATTTTCCTGTTTTAAATCCTTAATTTCCAGTTTAGATTTTTTAAATTCGTCTGCAAGTCTTTCTAGATTAGACATCCGTTCAGCAACATTGTCACGTTCTTCTTTAAACACACAAATTTCCTCACGCAATACGCTGATTTCCGAACACTGTGACTCAAGTGAAGTTACACGCTCAATAATGTGTTTAAATTCAGTTTTAAGAGAGTCAGCGCTAAGAGATATGATGTTGGGGATTCTTTCGAAAAATTGTAAAATTCAACGCATTCGTACTTTAAATTATACTTGAGAAATAGCATATGTTTCAAAGTATCTAGCTTGAGTTGCGATTTTTCTTTTGTCCATAATTTTGCGATCAACGAAAATATACGCTCTAAACTTGCAGATACAAAATATAAATTCAATGATTCGCGCGAAGCGAGTGTACGGTACATTCTTACTTTGAAAATGTTTGAAACATTCCACCCAACGTTGATGTGGTTTAGTAGAACCTGACTTAGTAGGAGGATTATTTTTATTCAATTCGCTAATTTTCTCTGGGGTAATAAATTTCAATAAGTAACCAAACTCGTCAAACAATTCTACATTGTTGTCTTCAGGTTTTAACCAATTCTTTTCAATCATAAATTTGATCGTTGTTTCTGCATCTTTCCAATTCAGTGCAGCAGCGCAACCCTTTTTGTTTAAGTAAAAACAATTTAAATAAATAAAAAAAATTAAGAAACGCTTTGCTTTACCTTAATATGTATATTGATCAGTTGTGAACACAAAATAAATATGAATACTAAAAAAATCGACTAAAAGTTAAAAAAATAAGAACATTTCAAACAACATAAACTTTTAAATCAAAATGGAAAAAATCTCACACATCCCTTAAGGAAAAGCGTGGTCATGTCCTGGATTTTCCGGGCCAGTTGGTCGCACTATTCATTCTACACATTGTATATATTTTTTTTAAAGAGAGGTAACACTCAGGCAATTAATATGCCTATATATTAACGTTACTTTCTTTGGAAAAGGAAGTGTTGAAGAAGTAAAGGTGGTGAAAGAAGAAAGCTTTTTATATCACAACTCTGCAATTGCGCATTATGTTTGTTTTAGTGCAGCATTGAAGTGCCTCTGGTGGTGAGTAGGCGCATTAATGTTAAGGCTTGATTTTATAGCCTTTATTTAATAATTTTACTTCGATGGTGTTTGAGTGCTATCCTACCGAAGGAGGTGTTAAATATTGGTTATGAAACTAATAATTATCAGAAATTGATGTTGTTTAAGTGGCAGTGGTGGGAATTGAAGCCGGGTTACAATGATCAAATGCGCTAAACAATTAAGCTACAACACCCTTCTTGAATCTCAAGTATGGATCTTAAGTATTAATACAAATTATGTGTACGGTGCATATTTTATACAAATAAAAGTAGCATCATTCATTGGTTAGTCACGAATATTAAATAGAATGTCAGTAGAGGCAAATACATATCAGAAAATGATGGTTTTTAAAACTTAAAGATCTGATCAAATTTGAAATACTGCAATGCATTTAAGAATTTAAAAATCAAAATAAAAAACCTATTAAGCCAATTTTTCTGTTAAAAAAAACTGATCGAATTTCAATACTTCATATTTTGGAATTATTGCGATAGGCCGATAGGCTTTATGTACCGGTTAACCAGTATTATCTTATTTAAGAAACTTTTTTAATTTTTGGTAAAAAAATATAAATTTTTGGTAAAAAAAATATAAATTTTTGGTAAAAAAATATAAATTTTTTTAAAAAATTCCGTTTGTAATTTTCACAATATATCTTCGTGATCCAAATCTTCAATAATTCTGTCAGACATGCTTTCGAGAAGTTTGCTATTTAAAATCAGCAAAATCCGTCCATAAATAACGGAGATTTGAGTAAAAATCCGAGACAACCTCTGAAAATTTCATCAAAAAACTAAGTGTAACAGATGGTGTTGATCAAACAAAGTGTATTAATATTAAAATTCATCAACAGATGGCGTGTTTATCGACATAATTATGCATAATATAATTATGCATCCACAACAAAGGAGAAGGGTATATAAGATTCGGCATAGTCGAATATAGCACTCCTACTTGTTTTTAACAAAATTTGTATAACCAAACAGAGCCTGTTACAAAAAATAAAAAGTTTTCAGTTTCAAAACCGATTACAGCTGTTTATGACGATTCCATCAAATTCTTAATATTTTCGTTTATCAGACAATTTAAGAATTCTATTTAGACAACCTTTGTGGTCTCCATAAGCGTTATTTTCAAATTTCGCGAGTTTCGTATGTTCGATTTTCGCATTTTTTTCTGTTATGTTGGTACACATGTCTGTTATATATGTTGGTAATAAGCCATTTTGAATTGTCAGTTTGTTTTTGTGTGTTCTTCGATTTTTTTTACTATTCGAAAAAATGGACCAAAGAAACTATATCAAGTTTTGTTTTAAAAAATTAAATTAAATGTGCAAGGACATTTGAAATGTTGACTGTGCCGTTTGGCGAGTCTACTATGAGCAGAACATAAGTTCAATTGTGGGATAACCGGTTTAAGAAAGGCCGAGAAGATGTCAATGACGATGCTCGTCCTGGTCGCCCGAGCACGTCAACAACCGATGAAAACATTGAAGCAGTGAAGAAAATGATTTTGGATAATCGTTGAATCACTATTAGAGGTTGCTGATGATGTTCGCATATCGTTCGGCTCATACCAAGCAATTTTTACGGATGTTTAAGATATGAAACGTGTGACAGCGAAGATTGTTCCGAACTTGCTAAATTTTGAGCAAAAACAACGTCGCACAGTGGCTGAAAATCGTTTTTCATTGGCCAAAATTCTGTAACTTTTGAACCGATCAAAATATTGAAGTATTTTTTTTTTTAATGGATAGATATTTAGTTCAGCTTGGCTCAGTTTTAATTACATTAAAATTGATTGATGACTTTTTAAGGACTTCTAGGTCAAAGTTGAACTTTTGATTTTTTTTAACTTTTGGAGTGAAATATGCGTTTATTTTTTTTATTTACATATTAAAAAATTTAATATTTGGAACTTAATAATAATTATAATTATTTTTTGTGATAATTTTTAATGATAATGTGTTAATGTTAAACTCAAAAAAATTTTACACTCAAAAAAATGTTTACACTAAAAAAAATATTAAAATTCACTGGAGATTTTGCTGTTACTACAGAAAAATTTATTCTTTTTTGCTGTCAGATTTGATAATTTTAAAAAACATTTTAAAAATAAAAACTGCAATAGATTTAATTAGCATTTGTAACAATAGTAGGTTCTATTTATTATTATTTTTAACCGACTTCAAAAAGGAGGAGGTTATCAATTCGAATGGTATGTTGCTTTTTTTATGTTTGTTCCACGATAACCATTTCTGAACCAATTTTAAAAATTCTTTTCTTGTTTGAAAGGGTTTGCTTGCAGGTGGGTCCCATTTAACTTTTATGAAGATCGGACGGACATACGGTTTTTTATTTACCGTTATCTATATTTTTTCTGTTCTTCTCTTATAAATTGTTGAATAACTTCGTGATTTATGAATCAATTTTAAAAATAATTTTTTTATTTGGAAGATATGGATGGCTTGCAGAAAAATATATTTAAGGTAAAAAAATGAAAATTTCAGAAATTGATTGAGATATATCGGGGATATATAGCATAAACCGATTTTTAAGAATATATCGAATATGGGTGTCAAAATTTAGCTCTGTTAATGGGAAAACATTATAGATTTAGCATAAACCGATTTTTTAGAAGATTAACAAGATTTTCAAAATTCTTTCTTTCAATCAAAAAAGTACAACAACATTAGTTATATTAAACATTTTTAAAAGTTAATCCAACATTTTATTTGGCCGAAATTTTGAAGTCGGTTTTTTTTAAAGAATAATTTACGAATACTATGTTTTTCGTACTTAAATAACAATGAAGGCAATTATAATTATTATTCATTTGAAACAAATATTGATTGCAAATATTCTATATTTTGTTCTGCACTATTTCTGTTCTTTAGTAGTTTTTTGGCTTCTTCATCTAAATCCCGATGTTCCACTTTCCATTGATTTCGAATATTGGATATGAACGGATCTGATGTTGCCAATAATATATTAAATAGATCTTCATTTGTGGAATTTCGGGAAATTTTTCTAGTATTGTGCTCTCTATAAAATCTGTAATCCTTGTTCCTTTTTTCCTGAGCCTCCTCTGATAGCTCTTCAAGTGGCACCAAATGATATTTAATGATATCTTCTCCATGATAAAGGATTTTGTGGACTCTTGCAGACATATTTCTCCATGGGTAGTTGGTTGTATATATTTTTGCAGTTTCCTTAGCATAATCTCCAAATTGTCTAGCGTCAATTTCTTCATTGCACGCAAGTACTTCTAGGATTATTTTAAATCTGAAAATAAGGTTTAAATCCACTCCTGTTATTTCAGATGCTGTTTCTGGATCTGAAAAGAATCTTCGTGAGGTATTGTCATCATTTGTATTCCCTAACCCTTGTTTTGGCTGATCTATAATTAATCCAAATTTGCGATATTCATCTTGAACATGTTTCTTTTTTGAACTTCTTAACTCTTTGTTGGTTCCATTGTTTCTTATGGATCCTGAAGACCCGAAATCCAAATCACAACTGATTTTTAGTATATGTTCCATAAGTCGTCATTTGATCCACAGTAAAAAGTCATGAAAAAATATGTGATGCTCTTGGTAGTCACAGCTAAATTCAAGTGCGGCCGAAAGGGTTAATATCAGGTAAAACTAATTAGTATCTCGCCAATATTGTTTTTTTTTTTCTTTAGTGGTTTAATGTCGCGATTATTATTATAAAATTGTTTATGACTTTGGTTGACCCTAACAGTTGATAACAGGTATATTAGAAAGAGATCATATGTTTACTGTGAACCTATTGTGATATTTTTATGACTTATTTTTTTGCTAATCAAAACAAAGCCATAAAACCCTTTCGCAGGTATTATATTTAATTATTTTAGTTTTACGTAGTCTAAAGTAAAAAAACATAAACCTTTAGGCGAAAAAGTGAAAATTTAATACACCATTGTATACGAGTAACTATAGGGCTGTTTAAATTATCGTAATTTCAATTTTTTTAGAGTAATTTCATTAAAATTAAAAAAGTGTTCTACCGGCGGGTCGTGGCGGGTGCAAAAGTATATATAGGGTTAAAGAAGACACTTTCACCTTTCTTCGGGTGGTATACGTTTCTTGTTCCCTTTTGTTCCCTAGAAGTTCTATTCCACTAAAGTTTAAATTTCAGAAAAATATAGTAGTTTCATAAATATTTCAGAACGCCTCTAATATTAAACGCTAGAGCGGTAACCACTTACAACAACTAAAGACTATAATCCTACCAACATTATAAAACCGCAGGCCATTATCGATGATAGCTTGCGAGTAGTAACCATTTATTTTTGACAAAAAACAAATAAAAAACACCTTTTTCTGAAATTAAAAAAACAGTTGAGTTTGACAGCATGCCACGCCCACAATTATTAATAGTTTAACCTAATTTTTTGGCTACCTTAATATGGATATATTAGCTCCAAAAAGGTGTACAAGTTTTAAAAATCGGTGACAAAAAAAAATTCGACTTTTGGCCAATGAAAAACGATTTTCAGCCACTGTGCGTCGCATGGACATCGCTCAGGAGATGTTGAAAATCGTCAACGACGATCCAAATTTCCTCAAAAAGTTCATAACTGATGTCGAATCATGGGTGTATGGCTATGACATTGAAACCAAAGACCAACCATCCCAATGGAAACGTCCAGAAGGGCCAAGACCGAAAAAAGCACGTCAAGTTCGGTCAAATGTGAAGGTTTTTCTCATTGTTTTCTTCGATTGCAATGACGTGGTGCATCATGAATTTTTGCCACAAGGTCGTACGGTCAATAAGTTATGCGCCGTTTGCGCGAAGCAATTCGTCAGAAATGCACAAATGGATTTTGCACCATGATAACGCACCAGCTTATACATCGATGCTTGTGCGTGAGTTTTTGGCCAAAAACAAAACCGTTATCATGCCTCAAGCATCCGTGTGGAGTTGACAGTCTCCCATCGGACGCGTCCCAGGTGGCGGATAGGGGGAGCCCTCACCGTTTTCTATGATACACTGTACAAGTGGTCATAGCATACGTTGAATGCTCGAGCGATGTCAATATGTATCGATACATTTTTAATAAATGGTCCAGACATAATTGACATAGCTAGGTTGTAATAGTAGTTGGGAGAGCCAGCTGTCACTTCTTTGTGATACGCTTGAAACGAGTGGTTACAAAGGAATGACAACTGGAGGTATAGGAATTTTTGTTTAGAATTAATGATACAGTTAAACGTGACTGGTTATTAATGAAAATATGATCCCTTCCCTTCATCTCCTATTACAACCCGCGGACCAAAACTGTCTCTCTCCCTCATCCCACTCTCCCTTATCCTTATTCCCTTTTATCTCCACTCTCCTTCTCCCCCACTTGTAGGCAGCTGTGCCGAGAACCTGAATGGCTTGTTAGTGGTTAAAGAAGACTAGCTGGTCCATCCCCTTTCATGCCTACTCGTGGGACCAACATGAAAACATTAAATACAACAACAACAAAAACAACTACAGCGAAAGGTTACTTAAGGAAACTCATGCTGACCAATTGCAAAAAACCAACCATCGGACCATCTGATGGTGTAATCCAAGAAGTTACTCTGGATGTCAGGCCGAGTATTTCAAAGACCGCAAAAGCTCTCGCTGAAGAGAAATCAGCCAGAATTATTTTTATGAAATGGGCCTGGACGCTTTTGGCCCAATCTGAAAACCAAAAACAGGATCAGCGGACCAAGTTGACTCTGCTGCGCCTAAACGGCAAAACAAGGCGGGGCCCAGTTTATCAATAGGCCGTACAGTGAGGTTGCTAAAAACTCACTGGTGCGAGCCATTATAGATAGAAGCAAGAGCGACGGTGCCATCTCCCATGAAAATGGGTATTGATCCGTCAGAAAATGGTGGAGATGTACTGGAAGGTGTTAAAAGAACACACCGGACCCTCCCCCAAAACAAATATGATGGCTGGTGCCAAGGCCACATCAAACTGCTAGCGTGCTCCTCAGAATGCTCAGCTAAATTGCTGGAACTAGCAATCGCGTCCCTAGGGGAAGTGTGGCTAGGTGCGAGACTGGAAGTGATCTCGGTCAGTGAAATCCCTCGCCGGACTAGGTCTTTAACGGTCATTCCGCACGAACCACATGACCCTGAGGAGATCCTGGCACTAATCAGGAGCGGAAATCCTGAACTACCAACCCACAACTGGAAGGTAGTAAAGGTCTTCGCTTCGGATGGGGCAAACAGGACCTTCCTGTCCTGTTGTCCTTAACATGGAATCCTTGGTAAATTATACTACGGATTTGATAGTATAAAGCTGCGCATCTATCGAGGTGACGACAAGCTCGACCCCGAAACTTCCAGGGTAATACTGGAAGCTCCGCATAATAAGGACGAATTAAAATCGAATGACGCAAACTCTAGTATGGTTGGAGATCTATTCCGTCGTTTATGCGAAGCGGAGGACGAAGACGTGCTTCTGGATTCAGATTCAGAAGACGTGGACGTTACAGTCATTTATGATCCGGATGTTGAAGGTGATCCAAGTGAACCTTCACCATTCTTGAGCAGCATCTGCTGCACTGCGTTAGTCCAGGAACCGTGGATACACAATGGCGACATTCTTGGATTAAACGCAAAGGGGTACAAACTCTTGTACATCAAAAGCGCAGGTTAAATAAGATCATGCTTTTTGGCTAAGAACCATTTAAATATCTTCATTCTATCTGAACATAGTGATGGAGACATATTAACAGCCGCATGGGAGTCAGTGACAGCTAAGGTGTGGCTGATTTCCTGTTACATGGCACATGACGAGGTAGAACCACCACCAAATAACCTGGTAAGAACTGCGGTGCGTGCAGCAAACGCTAATAGGACTCCGATCATACTTGGAGCAGATGCAAACGCTCATCATACTATCTGGGGAAGTACCAACACAAATGATAGAGCTGAGTGTATTTTAGACTTTATATTAGAGTTAAAACTGATGATAGTCAGTAAAGGTTCAGAACCAGAGATCGGCAATGAATCGTTTTTTTACGATTCACAACTGCTCATAACATTTTAAGTATAATCAATGAAATTTAACTACTCTGAGTTACTCAAACTCACAACAACGTTGACTTATAAATGCAGGTGGATATAAGTATGAGTACAACGCCGATATCGAGCTCATACCATTCCAAATATGTTTGATTAATAAACCACAGTATTTAGATTTACATTTTAAGAAAAATACTCACTCATAAAGTATTCAACTCAGTTAAGTCATTGAAAAAAATTTTCAGCATATTCCGTTAGGTATTTATACAAAATAAGTAAAAAAGAAATATAAAAACATACAAGTAAGTTTATAGGAAAACATATTGGGGAAAATATAACATTTATTATTTTATATAATTTTTATAAGCAGGCTGTAAAAATTAACGACACTCGCATGAGTGTATGCAAGTCATACTTATTTTTTTGTCGTCTACGTACATTGAGTTAAGGAGAGTCAAAATAAACAACATCATACATGAGATTAAGTATGAATATAATGAGTTTTTCAAACTTTTCAGATGAGTAGTGGTTTGATGATATTGAGACAAGTATGAGTACGTATAAGTACAATAAATTATAAGTCATGATTCGAGTATACTCACTTTTTCAGTACTCATAACTGATCTCTGTTCAGAACCTACTTTTGTAGTGGCGAATATGAAGGAAGTTCTGAACATTACGCTTGTAAGTACAAGTCACGAGCATTTATTAAGAAACTGGAAAGTTTCAAGACTGCTCATAGATATCTGACAATCTTAATGAACCTGGAACTGAGAAGGAAAACTCCTTTTCTGAATAGGAGGAAGACCAAATGGATTGACCACAATCAAATCCTACATGAAATTCTCCCACTACCCCCCGTAATAGAGGATACAGGAGATATTGAACTAGCAGTAGATATGCTTACGCGCTCCTTAAATGAAACAACGACAAGAACATGCACCCCCTCAATCTGTATAGGGAAGGAAAAACCAGCAAGGTGGATATAGCGAACTACAGATGTAGTTGTCGTAAACTTTTCAACGAGGCAAAAAGAACAGAAAATTGGTCGGCATATAAGTCAGCGTTGAACAAATTTAAGAATCAGGTTAGGAGCGCAAAGCGTATGTCTTGGAGAAACTTTTGCAGTGGTGTCGAAGGTGCATCCGAAATAAGTAGCTTCCGTAAAATCCTATCAAGAACACCACCAACCCAGGGTTATATTCAGAAACCAGACGGTAGTTGGACAAAATATGGACGTGAGACACGGGAAGTGCTTATGGACACTCACTTTCCGGATAATCTGTTGTCAATACCAACAACTGCAACCGTTTATTCGGATAACCTCCTCAATAGAAATTACCAAGGACAAAATCAAATGGCCTATAAAAAGCTTTGACTCCTTTAAGTCTCCTGGCCCTGATGGAATCATACCAGCTGATCTACAATACAATATAGATCTAGTCATTCCATGGCTCATGAACATTTATCGAGCATGTTTGTTGTGGTCATATATACCCTCTGGCTGGACTGAATGCAACGTATCATTCATCCCAAAAGGAGGAAAAACCTCTTATATAAAAGCAAAGGATTTTGACTAATCAGTTTATTCCTTTTGAGAACATTGGGTAGAATCATAGATATTCACATTGATCTCTCTCTATTGATCAAACACTATTATCGCCATCTCAGCATGCCTATTTAAAGGGTAAATCTGTTGAAACGGCACTTCATAAATTAACCAGTCACAAAGAAAAATCTCTAGAATTTGTAAATTTTACAATGGTAGCGTTTCTGGACATAGAAGGTGCTTTCAATAATCACCCCTATTCTGACTTTCGATTCGAATCGAAATTTTCTCCGTTTGGCAAATTTGGTATTCAGAGTTTCGATTCCGCTACGTTTCTTTCGATTGTAGGTATTCTGAATTACGATCGTAGTTACGTTTTTCTACGCTTATATTTTAGCAACGGAATTTTTCGATTGCTCTTTTTATAAACTTAAAAAGTGTTTAATTTAATTAAAATTTCAGGTAGTTTTTTATTACTATATAATATATTTTTATTTTGGCCGAGAAGGCTTAATATTACAAATAAATGAATAAATAAAAATGTAAGTACAAAATATTTAAAAAGTGATTTATATAAATTTTTGTTGTACGGCAATCAAGAGGTGATATGCAGCAACAAAGAACACGGCTAAACAAATGTGTAATGGTAGAACGAAGGAGTTTTGAATTACTGTCACTACAAACAGGAAAGCAGCCTATTTATTTATTTTTCAAGGTCAAAAACAACGACATCAGAGCAATACGAAAAGCTGGCAAGTTTAATGTCAACGAAACAGGATATTGCTTGCGGCTACCATAAACGATCCAAGGAGGAAGTTCAAGTATTTTCTTTTCAAGCTTTTCAAGCCTTACCCTGTGTTCTGAGTCACATTGTTCTCCTCTTACACCAATAAAGCCACTGCCATTTCACCTTCAAATACAAAAATTAAAAATACCACCTCCGGCTTGACAGGATTCTTAAATATTTTGCAAACAAAAATGATTACCTTTTTATTATTATTAATTCACAAATTATTAATTCACATTTATTAAAATAGTAACAAACTTGCTCATTTCTTTGTTTCTACTCCATATTTCATAGTAACAAATTGGTTTTGTAAACATTGTTGTTTTCTTCTTGTTCTTTCTATTCAGCTTTTGTTTGGAATACCCATTTTCGATCGTAGCGTAACTGAATGCGGAGACGTAATCGAAACTCAGAATAGGGGTGAATGTAAAATCTGGGGCACTAATTTCTGCTTTACATGACTTAGGTATTGACGAGTCAATAACTAGATTTATAAAGAATCTACTTGAAAATAGGACCATAAATTCCAAATTCGGTGCAACAAAAATCACAATATTTGCCCGAAAAGGCACTCCTTAAGGAGGCGTGTTATCTCCACTCTTGTGGAATATAGCCATAAATAGTATTCTACGTAAATTAGATATCACTGGACATAAGACTGTCGCTTACGCGGACGACGTGGCCGTGGCAGTCTCAGGATTCCATTTGCAAACTATTTCGCTAAGAATGGAAGATGCACTTAGAACACTAAGTAAATGGAGTACTGATAGTGGTTTAAGTGTGAATCCAGTCAAAACGATGCTCGCTTTATTCACTAGAAAATATAAAATTCCCACTTTTAAGCTTCCTAGATTGAACAATCTCGGATAATGGAAAATTCTTGGGTGTTATCCTTGATAGAAAATTATCTTGGAAACCAAATATATTAGCAAGAACATCTAAGGCCATGTCGGCTTTATATGTCTGTAAAAAGGCCAAAGGTAGGAATTGGGGTATTAAACCTCAATACGTAAATTGGCTCTTCGAAGCGTTTATAAAACCGATATTATTCTATGAGGTCGCGGTCTGGTGAAAAGCACTTGACAAAACCTCGAACTGTGCACTATTTGATAGAATAGTAAGGACGACTGCTATACTGACTACTGGAGCAATGTGTACAACTCCGACTAAATCACTTTTTACAATAATGAACTGGATACCAGTTGATTTGACGGCCAGAAAACTGGCTCTGAATACTGCCGTAAGGCTGGATACAATAGGCGCTTGGAAGCATGTACATTAGGGGCATGCTACCATAATTAAGGAAACAAACTGTCTTCCTCATGAAATTGATTACTGTACTCATAGACCCTTCTTCTCGAGGAACTTTAGCTACTCCATTTCGGATAATGAGGTACCAGAAAGGTCTACCCCTCAATACTATGAGCTTATCTGTATACACGGATGGCTCCAAAAAAGGGGAGAAAGTTGGCGGCGGAGTCTACATTCAAGAATTTGGAAGAAGAATGATGCTCAGAATTCCAAATGAATGCAGCATTCTACAGTCCGAAATATCAGCTATAAAAAGAGCAGCCAACTGGATCAGTTATAACAAGATATCGGGCAGGGATATTCGTATATATACTGATAGCCAGGCTGCAGTTAAGTATTTAAGTGGTGTATACACTTGGTCCACGAATGCCGTACATCCTTAAATAGGATGGCGAGACATTCAACAGTATCACTCGTATGGGTGCGTGGACATGGAGACATAATTGGAAACCTTGTTGCTGATAACTTAGCAAAGAATAGTTCCATGCTACATGATGATGATATTGATCATCTATGTAGTATTCCACTAATAGCATGCAAGCAACGAATTGGAAAATTTTATTATGAGCTTGCTCAGACCAGGTGGGCAAATTTTTTTTTTTTTTTTTTTTTTTGCATTTAATTATTTATTGAATCTTCATATTTGAAATGACAATAAGTATTCAAATCTTAATACTAAAAAGAAAATAATAAGCCCAGCCAGTGCTAGACAAAAATTTTTATGATACTAAAAAAATTTCACATCAACTGATCCAGTCATCTATTTTGCGATTGAGTTAAAGCAAGGGTATCCCTCCTTCTCAACCGATTGTGACCACTAAAGTTAAGGATGTCTCGTGCAAGTGGGTTTGGATGGTGTTCAAGTTTGCTGACATACTTTGACGCATATTTTGTAAATTCGACTTTTACTAATGGCACGCCTAGATCTTTGTGGATTCGAGAATTTTTAACATACCATGGAGCTGCAGTAATTATACGTAGAATTTTATTTTGACCCCTTTGCTGAGGCAGTACCCCATAATTGAATTCCATAACACCAGATTGGCTTTAGAATTGCATTGTACAACAAAAGTTTGCAATCCAATTTCAATGTAGAGTTTCTGCCGATTAACCAATTAAGTTGCACTGCTTTTAATCTCATTTGTGTAAGTTTCGATTCAATATGAGACTTCCAAGTTAAACGGCGGTCGAGGTGAATGCCGAGGTATTTGACTTCATTATGTTGAGGAATAATTTGATTATTTATTCTGATGGACGAGCAGGTATTGTTTCGCAATGTGAAAGTGATATGAATACATTTTTGTTCATTTACCCTGATTTTCCAAAGCTCTAGCCAATTCTCTAGTTTATAAACATAATTCTGCAAATTCTGTGATGCAACTTGGTGGTCCTTATGGACGCTGATAAAGGCTGTATCGTCTGCAAAAGTTGACGTGTGGATTTTGGGGTCTGACGGCATGTCGGAGGCATAAATTAAATATAAAGTAGGGCCCAGTATGCTACCCTGTGGCACACCTGATTCAATTGGCTGAGCGGTACTTAAAAAATTGCCTTCTTTGATTTTAAATTTGCGACTGTATAAATAACTTTTCATGAGTTTATGGGTGTTAGCAGGCAGAGTTAATTTAATTTTGTGCATTAAACCGTCATGCCAAACTTTGTCGAACGCTTGGTATACATCAATGAAAAGGGCGGAGCAGTATTTTTTATCTTCAAACGACCCTCTTATCACATTTACCAATCTGTGAGTTTGTTCGATGGTACTGTGTTTAGCTCTGAATCCCAATTGATGATTTGGAATACATTCAGTGTCATTCAGAATTGGAGTCAACTTAGTCATTAACAATTTTTCGAACAGTTTAGAAATTGTCGGCAGTAGGCTAATTGGCCTATATGACTCCACTTTGGTGTGGTCCTTCCCTGACTTACGAATCATAGTGATCATAGACACCTTCCAATCTGCAGGATAGTATTTTAGGCGTAAAATAGCGTTGAAGATAAAGAGGATAATCTTTCTTGCTACACGAGGTAACTCCACAAGCATTTTATTGCTGATTTTATCCATACCTGGAGCTTTTTTAAGATTCAGAGTACTTTGAACATCATTAAAGCTAAGTCTTAGAGGTACAGGAGGTCTAATAACGAGTGGAGGCAAATCAGATGCATTATTTGAGTTGTTTATAGTAAACACATTTCTCAAATGGTTAACAAATAAAATCCCCTTCTCGGAATCATTTCTAGCCCAGTCACCAGTCGGATTTCGCAGAAGAGGCTTTCCTCTAACTGGTCTTTGTAAACCTCGTGCCGCCTTCCATAACGAATAGTCAGATTGTGGGGTACTATCAAGACCCTCCAAGTAAGATTTAAGTGAAGCCATTCTTTGGGTTTCTAAGAAATTTCTTAGTATATCTCTGCATACCCGTAGCCTAGCTTTCAGTTCAGGAGACCTGTGAATTTGCCACTCTCTTCTAACTCTTCTTTTTTCTGACAGGAGATGATCGAGTTCAGCGAAATAAGTTCTATTTGTCCCACTTCTGCACTCAACTTCGTATGTGGAGGCGTGATGTACAGCTCTTCGTATGTCCTCAGTAAACTTGCCAATCGACCCATCAATATCCTCGGTAGTTCTCAACACTACATTTTCCGTGCAGTGGGAACTTAAATACTTTTTATACTTTATCCAACTTACTCTGGTTTTAGATATGTCCCGAAATGGAGAGCCATTCCCTTAAAGGAAACGTATTGAAATAATAGAAGGAGAGTGATCTGAAGACAAGTCTAATGAAGGCTCCACTTGTATCGATACTACAGGGATATTTTTCACTACTCCGAAGTCAATAACATCGGGAATCTTCCGTCGGTCCGTCGGCCAGTAGGTGGGATGCCCGCTTGAGAGTACATCTAATCCCATTTTGGCAATGGTGTTGAAGAGTTCACGACCCTTCGGGGTCACCAGACGTGAACCCCAAAAAGTGTGTTTGGCGTTAAAGTCACCAGCAACTAAAAATCTAGCTCCAAGGGAATTGAAGAAGCTGTAGTATTGGTGTTCTTTTATTGAAAATCGAGGCGGCGAATAAATTGATGATAAAACAAAATTGTATTGACAGAATTCAATACAAATGTTTGTTGCTTGTAGGTAATCCTCACATATGTTGTTCATTAAATAATGTTTTATTCTGTTCTTTATAAGAATTGCCGATCCTCCACATGCTCTTCCGCGGGGATCTTTAGTATCATACAACACGTAGCCATTAATTTTGAAGTACGCTGTCGCCGTCAAGTGAGTTTCAGCAATCATCATGACATCAATCTGCTTATCCATCAGGAAGTGCTCCAGTTCGTTTTTATGTTGGCGGAGGCCGTTCGCATTCCAAAAACAAATTTTTAAACAAATCATTTCTTTAAAATGACTTGTACGATAGTGGATTGCATTTTCAGCATTTCCTGCATCATGGATGTCATAGTGGTCGTAAAAGTGTTCATGGTTTGGACAAGTGTCTGCAATGTAGTCTCTAGAGTGTTAATATTAGGCTCGTAATATTGTGATTTAGGTGCCTGCTCCAAACCTGGCATATTAGATTTAACCACGTTAGCGTAAGAAACTTGTCTAGAACTAGGCGCGTTTACATGACTAGTGGACCGTAACAATTGCGGGAAATTGTCACTCGATGCCAAAATAGGCTGTTGACGATGATCAGGTAATACTGACGTCTTGTTGGTACTTATGGCTTTCAAATGAGTGTAAATTGGACAACCTCTATAATTTGCGGTATGATTACCTCCGCAGTTACTGCATTTTTTTATTTTTACGTCAGTTTTGGACTTATTACATTGAGCAGTTGGATGTAGTTCCCCACACGCAACACAAACAGACGGCAATTTACAGTACGCTTTGGTGTGGCCAAATTCTTGACAATTAACACACTGGACGGGTCCAATGCGCTTATGCGGTTCCTCCACGGTAATTCTACGATGCAGAAGATAAATGAGATTGTAGATTGGATGGGACTCGTTTTTCTTTAAGACAACATCTCCAGGTTCCAATTCTACCCTGAACATGGGCTGAGGGATCTTTTCACGGTTTCTGATATTCACTACGCTCTTGATTTTTAACCCTTTGTCCATTAAACCGGTCTTTATCTCCGCAGGATCAACACATGGGTCTATACCCTTTAGAACGACTTGGAGTCCTTTTGCGCTTTTGAGCTGGTAGGTATAGAAGTCCCTAGTCTCCCTCTCCAACTGGTTGCACAATTTTCGAAAATCATCTTCCCTATTCACTTGGATCTTTGTCTCGAAGATATTTCCATGTTTAATTGAGGTTACGCTAAACATGTTTTCACCTATTACCGAAACAATTCCTTGTACCAATTTACTGGAAGTCGGCTCTCTCAGATAAATTGGTGGGGGCTTAAACGTCTTCTTAGGAAGTTCTGGCTCATCCGTCTGGAGGAGAGCAAACCTATTTTGATTATTACTCACGGTCTTAGGAGCTTTTGAATTTGATGACACTTGAGCAGACGTCGGGCTCCTCTGTCGCTTGAGAACGGTGATGTACTTATCCATACCTACTTGTTTTTTTGGTTTGACTGCACTATTTGATGAAGATGATGTTTTTTCATCTGTTGAAATCACAATATTGGGCGAACAGGAACGACGCCGTTCTACGGCTCTTGTAGTGAGAAAATTCTCCAGAGATTTTTTTAAGGATTCTTCCTCAGAGACCCATCTAGTTTTTCTACTCGAGCTAAGCTCTTTCTCAGAATTATATCTGAGAGGAACACTCATACAATTTTTATGCGATTTATAGTGTTTCTTTTTAATTACCGATATTACCGTAGATTTTTTTAACCTATTACGATTTTTTCACTTTTTTGTTTTATTTCAACCTATTACACTTTTTCACCTATTACGATTTTTTCACCGAAAATTCAGCCGCACTAAAAATAACACGTCCGAACAGTTCGATGAGACGAGACTGAATGAGGTGGGCAAATGAACATAAAAAAATGATAAAGAACGGACGTTATATGCGCTGAAATTACAACGATCACAATTAAGCGACTTGGTGTCAGTAATTACCGGACACTGCAAATTCGGCAATCATGCCAGAAGATTAGGCCTGCCTTACAATGATTTCTGAGTTGTAAAGATGAAGAAGAGGAGGAAACAATCTCTCATCTTCTCTGTCACCATGCGTAATACCGTACTTCAATGATCTATCTGAAGTATCAGACTTAAAATTAGAGCGTATCAATGCCTTCATTAGAAAAAGCAATTGGCTATCATGATTTGACACCCTATCCCTTCACTTGAATGGAACCACTGGCTATTAGGTAGCTCGGAATATTTTACTCCATCTTTTTCTCTAAACTTCCGGACCCGATATCTTCATCTTCTCTTGACATCTCTTTCTACTACCTATCCACATCTACTCTATATCTACCTCTACAACATATATCCTTTCTGTTTTCTTTCATTTATTTCTTTTCAGGCAACACAAAAGAACCAACGTATGAACCTAAGTGGGCTGTACTAGATATGGCTGCCTGCTGACCTAACCTATGCCTCAACCACCGTATTCACAAACTTGGACTTGGCCCCCGCTGACTTTTTCCTCTTCCTAAAACTGAAGACACCGATGAAAGGAAAGCGTTTTGCTACGATTGAGGATATAAAAAAAATCGAAACAGGTGCTGTTGGCGATGCCACTTTTTGGTTTTTGGCGTTTCAAAAGTGTTTCGAAGATTGAAAAAAACGCTGGAAAAAATAAATACTTTTTGGAAAAAATTAAAATAGCGGTTATTTTTTTTATCACACCTTGTACATATTTTGTGATCGAATAAAAATAACTTTTGGAAACACCTCTCTGGCCTTCAGCTAGAGTTTCGTTTTCTTGTATTAATTATGTAAAATTTTCAACAACGACATTATTACGACGTATTCGACAATTGTAAAAAGTCAATTGAATTGTTAATTAACAATTTATTTAAGTTATTGGACGTACAAACATACATATATACATACATTCAAAGATCATCGATTAAAAAGAAATTTGTTGTTATTAGTATTATTATTAGCATTATTTTTTTTTTAAAGAGAAGTAACACTCAGGCAATTAATATGCCTATATATTAATTAATTGTGTTACTTTCTTTGGAAAGGGGTATATAGAAGAAGAATAGGTGGTGAAAGTAGGGAAAGCCTTTCATATGACAACACTGTAATTGCGCGTTATGCTTATTAATAGTAAAGTATTGCAGTGCCTCTGGTGGCGAGTAGGCGCATTTATCAAAGCTTAATTTATAGCCATTATTTTAATTATTTTACTTCGGTGGCGTTTAAATGCTATAACATCAAAGGAGGGCGCTGTGATAAATATTAGTTATGATAGGATAGAAAGAAAAATTAATAATTATCAGGAACTTATGTTGTTTTTGAGTGGCAGCGGCTGGGAATTGAACCCAGGCCACAAATACCAACTCATGCTTAATGATCAAACGCTAATCAATTAAGCTACAGCACTCTTATTATCATTTTTATCATTATTATTATTGGAAAAAAATATTTTCGTATTCGAAATATTTTGATTTCGTTTAGTTTAAAAAACAATAAACAAACATTATTACAAAAACAAATTATACAAAACTATTATTTCCGACACATAAATATTAGTGCTGTTAAATAGAAATTTATTAATAAAAAATATATTAAAACACAAATCTATTTGACAAATAGAAATTGCTCTTTAAATGAGCAATTTTATATTACCCGGAAAATAACGTGTCTTTGAAACAAATTGTCAGCTTGTTAGTGTCATTTATAAATGATGTAGATGGGTTTTTTTTCCTCTTAGTAATATTTAAAATGTTAACAATTGTTTAAAGGTAAATGATTGAAAAAAATTAAAAAAAAAACAATTAGCACAACGTTGTGACAATGTTGACCAACAGCACACACTTAAGTACATTTCAAAAATGAAAATAAGTCTGTAATAATATGTAAACTGTTTTTATAACACTACTCAACGCTGTAAAATATATATTGAGTTTCAGTTTTAAATTAGCTTCTTGGGCAACAATGGGTGTGAAGTCACAAATAAGGCATTTCGGGTATATGCGAAAAATTACACCCATTTTGATACAAAATTTAAATTGAAGCTTATTAAAGTTTTTGGCAAAATGAAGGCAAACTAGTTTCCCAACATATTAAGCTAAACAAAGCAGCTTTTAATTTTTCTCACATATGATAAAAGAAAATGTTAAAATTTGAAAGTAAAAATTCATTTTATCCTACGAACAACAATTTCGAAATTGGATTTTCTTTTATAAAATGCAACTTAATGAAAAAATCAAAATTCATCATATAATATTATTGAAATTTATTAATTAACTAACAAACTAAATTAAAATTTAGATTTTAATTTGAATTTAGTACTGTTTTCTTTAAACAAATTAAAGAAAAATAAAATTATTTTTAACTACTACATTTTATTAAATATATATCGAAACTTAAATTCAGGATAGAAATTACAAGTTTATTTTCACTTTTGTTGAGATGTATTCATCAAAATTATATATTGTTTATCCAAAAAATATTCATTTATTAAATATACATTTTTTTAAATATACTAGTGTGAATGGTATATAAGATTCGACCCAATCGGATGTAACACTGTTCTTCTGTCTGGATAGCGCAATAATTTGCTTTTATCAAACAATTTCGAATTAGTAGTGGTATGTGGACGAAGGACGAAAATGTGTTAGATGAGTATGTGTGCTTGCAGTTGAGAGAGAGAGAGAGCGAGAGATAAATAGAAAACAAATATACAATCACACAAACATTCAATTGGCATATAGTACATACCCACAGATATCAATGTTGATACGTTTTTGTAATAAAAAAAATGCAACTATGTTGCTCAAAAAAATGTTGTACACAAGTATATATTTTGTTGGTTTTGGTTTTTTTAATAACATGTGTTGTTAATACTGTTAAACTTATGTTATATACATATTTTTTTATTTTGCTTTCAATCAATCAATCATTATTTATTTATATTTACTACAGAGTATGTTAAAAACAAAAGTTCTTTGAATTTCGACTAATGGCATTTCCATTCCACTTAAATTCATTAGTTAACAAAAATTAAATATATCTTAGCATATTAGATAAACGTTTGTTTTAATAAAATAATAAAACAAAAGTGGCCTAGTAAGGCTAATACTGTTTGAACTTGTTAAAAGCTTATGACTTGTTTAAAATATTATGATCATACTGCTGCGAATACAGCCAACTACATAAAATTAAAATTAAACAAACAATTCTTGAATGTTTGTATTGTATATATTTTGATAAAACACTAAAACATTTTGTTAAATAAATAAAGCAAATGCAAAATGTTTTTTATTCAAAAAAAAAAAACGCTGTAAGCCGATAATCACATTTTTTTTAATTTAACTTGTATTTATGTTTTATACCTAACGAATAATAACACAGGGCGACAAGAAATTGAGTTCTTTTGCAGCGTTACTTTTTGAGGATCAGATAAATAATAAAGTTATCTGCCTATAAATTATTATTTTTATTTGACTTTGGTTTTCAAGATAATATAAAAAGTTCAAAAGGGTGCTTTCCATATTTTAACTCAAGTCAAGAATGATTAATCCGAAAGTAATCTATAGGCTGAAAACTTCATAAACTAGGCAGTGTTGCCCTGTGTTAAATTCAAAAAGTAAAGGTAGATATTGTAATTATTTATTAGTTTTAGGCAAATAGCAAATAGCACAAAATTAAAATATTCACCTTTTACAATTGTTATTGATATATTAATGCAGTTTAATATAAACATAAAGTATAAATTGCATTTCACTTTAGTTTAATTTAATTAATGCAATTTTATATAATTATATTTTAATACTATTATTATATTAATAACGTGTTGTTTCATAGCACATATACATAAGTATTTAGTTGATACATAATTTTAAATTTGTTTCAATGATTACTCACGATAAGATTTTAGGTAATTTTCGTGTAGGTACTGAAGTGATTAGTTGTCCCCAAACTAGTGTGCCAAGACCAAAGAAAACACACCACAGCCATTGGTCGAGTGACAAAGCTTTTGTTGAGAATGCCATCTTTCCATATTGTACAATAACGACCTAATTAAGAAAATGAATATGTAAATGAAAATATATACATACATATATCCTACATATTTTAAGGATAATTGTTTGTTTATTACTCTTTCAAGGTAAAACTACTGAACCATTATAAATGAAATCATGTACAAGGAAAATTTCTTATGGTGGGTCGTATCATTACCCTACAATTACACAATCGGTCACACTGCTTTACGAAGGTTATTTGCACAAAAATTGCAAGAAACAAAAATTCTTTTTTTTAGGTTTTAGTTTTATTTTTACGTTAATGTGTTTTTAATACACACATACGGTGATAAATGAGTATTAAAAGATCTTATAAACAACGAGAGCATTGTTACGCTCTTTATTTGTGCTTCTTTCCCTTTTGTCTTCCCGCCCGCATCATGAATTTGTTTTCAAAAATATTTTGGTTTTCGTTCACATGCGCATTCTATATGATTAATATTCTTTGATTATACATACTTGAGAGATCATAGTAAATATCCAAATTGTATAAAATATTGGATTTGTGAACAGTCCTTCTAAAACATTTCTCTGGCCATGGATTTTGCGGGCGTTGATCTCATTAAACAAAGTCATCATAACAAATGTATTAAAAATAATTGTGAAATGTTGTGTGGGTCCAGCATTAAGTTCTTGTCCACGTCCCGATTCAATATCAAGTATAAGATCACCTGGCAAAAAGTAACAATTGTAAATGTAGGCATGTATTTGGTAGTAGCTAAAATAAGTGTTATTTATGTTACCTACCAACAAATAGGAGACTAAAAATTATTACTAATTGATATAAAGCTTGTCCCAAAATATTTTTCATCATGGTACGTGAAATCAATGGTTTTGTGCGACCGTAAGGTTTGCGCAACAACAAATCTGGTGTCGGCAATTCGGTGGCCAAGGCCAAAGATGCCAGAGTGTCCATAATTAAATTAACCCATAACATTTGCACAGCCTAGTGGAAGGATATAATTAAGAAATGTTAAATTTTTTATAACTTAATTTGTTTCAGTTGAATTAGCATTGGTTACCTTAAGTGGTGAATCTTGGACTGCACAAGCACCAATGAATGCCACAATCACAGCAACTACATTTACTGTAAGTTGAAATTGTAAAAATTTTGCAATCGAATCGTATACGTTACGTCCCCACATCACAGCTTTAACAATACTGCTGAAGTTGTCATCAGTTAATATAATATCGGAAGCTTCTTTAGCCACATCAGTTCCAGCAATACCCATAGCAAAACCAACATCAGCTTTCTTTAGGGCTGGACCATCATTAGTGCCATCACCAGTTACAGCAACAACTTCACGATTCTCACTAACCGAACTATCGATGATACCTGCAAAATATAGCAGTGGATAAAAATCTGTAAATTGTAAACGTATACACTAATTTTTATAATTTTGAATTCTCTAGGTTTTTTTTCCGAAATTTAAAGTTTTTTGGCGGAAATTAAATGGCAATATTAATGTTAAGAGTACGATGGACCCAAGTAAGCTGTTTCAAGAACGGCTACCCACGGAACCTAACCTAACCTAATGCTAAGAGTAATAGAATCAAAGAGTTCATATGTTGAGTTATAAATGGTACACTACCATTATTAATATTCAATTTGTATAGTCTTTATCAGGGTTTCCCCTATTAAAAAGACACGCGGTTGGTGCAAAGGCCGTAAAACAATAAAAACGACATGCAATAATTGTCATTTTGCGCGAGGTGTTAATTAACCCAGAGCTACGTTGCGACTGTTATAAATAGCAAGTCTAAAAAGGTGGAGTACATTTTCGCTTTTCGTAAAACTTTGCAGTATAACCCAAGTCGATAACTCGCTGTGTATAATTTCGCAGACGTCAATTTGGCGATTCTTGCGACCTGGTCTGCACCAGATCTAACAGTATGAATGAAAACTAAACTCAAAAAGAAGTAATTTTCATATTCTCACAACAAAATATTTACCAAAGAAAGATATTGAAACTCTGGGTACTCAAATATTAATTATCGGTTTATACTATCCATATTTTTGACAATACGATATTACTAAGTATTTCAAATTGTTGAGGTTATTATTATTAATGAAATGTTAATAAATACCTTTGACTAGAGTGTATTTATCAGTGGGAGATGATCGAGCTAATACGCGCAGTTTCGGCCAAACTTTATCAATTAAATGTTGTTGAATCTAAAAGAAAGAAAAAAAAAAACAGAAACTTGGAATTAAAAAATATGACATATTATAAACCACTTTTAATAAAAAATTAACAATCAGACAGTATTTTCGTAACATGGTCCAATTTTGAATGTACCCTCTTGAAACCTTGCTGTCTATATTTAAAACTGGAAGACAACTATACCTCTTCTGTGGCTTGATTAAAATTCTTATTCTAAATTAATTTACTGCGCGGCATATATAATGTCTGATAATAAATGAATGTAAATCCTGATCGACGTGCTGAGTGTCATAGTAATAGTAATAAAAAGTTAGACGTAGTATGTATATATATATTACTGCACAGATTTATAAGTCATATCAAATAAGTATCGTTTTAATACTTTGAATTTATTTTCCAATTTTGGGTATCCAATTTTTAAATTAACTAAATATTAATCTTCTCACCTAATGGAAAAATTGATAAAACTAAGCTAGTAAACATTTAATATTCCATCAGCATTAAATAAATTATGAGATGTATTCAGCAAATTATTTAGAGCTTTAAATCTGGTATATATTGTAAATAAATCCTAGAGTCTGAACTTTAAGAATTTGTTGAACAAAATTTTAAAAAAATCTGATGTTTCTGTCAAAACACAAAATCAAATAAAATGACGCCTTAATGAATTCAAAAATGGATAACAAAAGTTCCCGTTCTTGAAACGTGTAGCAAGCATAATAATTTTGGGGAACGCTTCCGGGTTCGAAATAATAAGCCCGCAATAAAATCGTATTGAAGAAAAATAAAGTTCCAAGGTGTAAAGAAATGCTAATTCTGTGGTAAACTATATCAAAGCATTTATCATGTTGAATAATTTTAATAAAGGAAATTAAATTAAAAAAACATCAATACTTACATCTCCATTACTATCTCGAATGCGTCTGTTAAATTCTTTGCCTTCTAGGATTAGGAAATCTTCATTTGGTTTCAAAATGCCACATTTGCTTGCAATAGAACGTGCTGTGTTGATATTGTCACCAGTAACCATACGTACTGTAATACCAGCTCGTTGGCACTTACGAATAGCATCAGGGACTTCGGGTCGCACAGGATCTTCAATACCTACAACACACAGGCACGTCAAGTTAGTCATCATATTTTCTTCGTCATCCCAATTCGGCTCATTATCTATGTGGACCTCATTAATGGCGGCTTTTCCAGGCACAAAATCACGATAAGCAATGCTAATGGTTCGTAAACCATCGCAAGCCATGGGTTCGATAACTTCCCGAATTAAACGTTCCTGCATGTCACGTGTAAATTTCTCCAAAACACCATCATGACCATAAATAAACGAACATCTAATATATAAGGTTTCAGTTATTTGTTTTTTTTTGTCTGAATTGTCTTAATATTATAAAAACAACTTACTTTTTCAAAATAATTTCCGATGCACCTTTGCTATATAACCGAAATCCACCATTTGCTCTAGGTATAACAGTACCCATGCTCTTGCGCACCGAATTAAATGTATATACGCGGGTAAATTTATCTTCAGTAATTTCATCTCTTATAGATTGATATTTAACACCTAAACCCTGTACAAAGCCCAACAGAGCACACTCTGTTTTGTTGCCAACCTGCATCGGCAAATCTCCCGGTTCGGATCCAGGCTAAAATGTTAAGATTAAAAAAAAAAACACAATATTAATGTTGAGTTTTTATTGTTACATATATATTAACAACATACCAGAATATTTGAAGTATATGCTGAATTTACTGCAATGCCTTGGGTTATAAGATTGCCCACATGTTGTGGTATGTCATTTAGAGTGGGTAAAACTTTGCATAACTTTTCGCAAATATACGATTGCACAACAGTCATGCGATTTGTGGTTAATGTTCCAGTCTTATCTGAACAAATGGCTGTGGCATTGCCCATAGTTTCGCAAGCATCCAAATGACGCACCAAATTGTTATCTTTCATCATTTTCTAAATAGGCATTGGAATAGGAAAGATTATATTTATATTATAAAACATCACCCGCGACAATCTGAACATTATGACTATGAACAAATTATAACAAAAATATGAATTAAATGCCTATTTCTTATACAAATGTTGTTATACTGTAACGTTAAATATTGTTAAATTAGATCTCACGGGATATAAAACTATCGCTTATGTGGACGTAGCGTTGTCAGTATTGAGGATTCATCTGGGCACGATATCGCAGAGGCTCTTAAAACACTAAGTAGGTGGAGCAATGAAAGTGGTGTAAGAGTAAATCCAGTAAAAACTGAACTTGTATTATTCACGAGAATATATAAGATTCCTACATTTCAGTTACCTAGATTGAACGGTGTAGAACTGTATCTCTCAGAAAAACTATAATTTATAATTATTAGAAAATAATAAATACATATTTTAATATAAAAAAAAACAGGAAATATTTGTAACCACACTTTATTTTGTCCGACAGTGTACGTTGTACTTACTCAATTACAGTGATCATAATTAAGTAACTTGGTGTCACTGATCACAGGACACTGTGAATTCGGCAACTTTGCAAAAAGACTAGGTCTACCCTACAACAACTTGGAAACCGTCTCTCATCTTCTGTGTCAATGTCCAGCAATGAGTACTTCATGTACCATTTTTCTGGGACAACCATTCCCTAATAGTATATCTGAAATATCCAATATGAAGTTAAAAAGTATTGATGCCTTCATTAGAAAAAGTAATTGACTACCGCGATTTGATATTTAAATCCTCTTTTGGTAAACCTATTTGGTCGTTAAATGACTCGGAGTGATTACTCCATATTTTTCTCTACAATTCTACGGACCCGAAACCTTGTCTACATCTACTTACTGTCTATCTCTATCAATCTCCTTCTCTTTCTGATATTGACCTAACTGAGATGTGTACATTACGGCCGCCTGCTTACCTAGCCTATCCTATACTTTGCAATTGTCCTAAAGATCAGCATATAGGGGCTTTCGAGGAGTGCGTTTAACGTTATTTTGGGCTTGATATAGAATTTTGGAAATGCGTTTACAAAATAAACATTAATTTAGTAATTATAACCTTTTACATGTGTATGTATATTTATTCAAATCCGATTTGACTTAAATTTTTCATGTTGGAGTTTATTACTAAAGGCGATATTAATCCCAGGCGCACTTCTCGAAATAAAAAGTACAAAAAGAAAGCAGAATTTTTATTTAAGTTACCTTAACAGAATACGCTAGTGAAAGTGTAACGGCTAATGGCAGACCCTCTGGTACAGCTACAACCAAAACAGTAACACCGATTATTAAATGTTTTACCAGATTATTGGCATAAGTATTCTTCCAAGGTCTCTCTTCAATGACAAACGTTTTAATACAAAATTGTATAACAAGTATTATGACAGTTAGAACAGCAATCGTTGATCCAGCATATCCAATTTGTATGGCCAACTTTGTGAGTTTTGCTTGTAAAACTGATTTTTCCTTTTTGTGGCCGGACTCGGGAGCTGGGGTAGATGAAGACTGCTGCTGCTGAATGTGATTACCATCGGAGTCAGCCTTTTGGCTAACAACTTTACCAGGTGCTCTTTCATCGTCGCCTAGTGTATAAAATGTATTATGATGTCATCAAAGATATAAAAAATGAATACACATTTTAATGATGTAATTGATTAACACTGTGCTAGTCGAAAACTTTTATATTGCTTGATTATTAGTTTTTTAAAGTTTTCACCAGTTTTGATATACTGAGCTTATTATCCGAAATAAAGTCGCGCCCACTCGATTGCATATAGAAATTATGAAGGTTGGACATATTTTAGCAATGCATGGCTATAGAACAGGTATATTGGAGTTTAACAGTCTAATTCATAAAACTTACAACAGGTTTATAAGAGGTTTATAAAACAAATTTTGTATGAAAATTTGTTTTATTAACCTCTTATAAACCTGTTCTAAGTTCTTATGAATAACTGGGTAAGTATTTAATAATGAAATAGTTAATCTGATTTGATAACTTCTATTATTTATATAATCTAAAACCAGACTAGGTTAGGTCAAAACAATGAAATGTATACTCTATGGTGAATGATATAATATATATCACAGCTGACTATAGTACTCTTTCGTGTTTTAATTGGTTAACATTTTTGCTGTATGTATTTAAAATAATATTTTCCATTCATTAGAAAAATAAAAGTGTCCGATTCTAGCACAGTGATCTAATAATCTTTTTTTTTTATTTTTGTTGAATAAAGCATTGAAAATAAACAGAATAACAATATATAGAAACCCATTTCATGTGAGAATAAGTTAAAAAAAATAAATATTGAATAATATTCTTGCCTTTTTCGCATAGCATTAAAATAATATAAGGTGATGGTCATATAATTAAAATATTCTAAGTACCAAAAAACAACTCACATTATTTTCCAATTTAAATAAGAAAAGAAAACTATTTTCTGTTTTATAAATTTAAAGTTTAGACGGTTTTTTTTATCAACTTTTATTATGCCATTTAGTTGTATTTTTCTAAGCTGTAGATTTATAAAACAAAAACCTTGTTTTCTTTTTATAAATAAAATGACTAATTTATTGAAACTATGAATGTTGTAATAATATGGCCACCACTGTACCTACTATAAATATGCATATGTATAATTTGTTTAAGAAACTTAAAAATATAAAATGAGTTGAAGCAATTTATGGGCTCATTTTGCAAAACGTTTATTCGCATATGTACATCATAAAATTTAATAATTCAAGTTGTAAAATCTAGAGATGTGACATCAACAAGAATTATACAATTTTACACATATCAATAAAATAGTTAGAAAAAAATAGTTTTTATTGTTAAGTGCGTGAGAAGCCAAACTGAGTCGTTAAAATTAAAGACGATGTCGTTCATAAAGTTTCAACTCTTCTAGTAAGAGTATCTCTCATTTAGTATTTTATATCTGAAACTCAATTGGAACTTCTTAGTCCTGATTATGTCACGTGTATAGATTAAATTTAATATATTGTTGTTGTTTGATTCAGATGCATATGAATCAATATTTGAACGTCAGTATTTCAGTGAGTTAAAAATCAAAAGCTTTTGTATAAGAAACTACATTTAACTGAACCTTTTAAACAAGCTTAAAATCTGTTTAGCTTCTCAACACAACAGCTCAGACAATAATATATGTATTATTGATTCAGATCTAATTAATTTATATTTTAATCAGTCATCTCTGATTTAGAACTAGCTAGGTTCTAGTATCTGTCTACTTAAATTTTATTATTTTTAAGTCATCCAAACTAAAATTATTAAAAGTTAATCTTAAACTAAACTGGTGACTAGTATTCAAACTGTCAGTTTAATATTTATTAATTTTTTCACTCTCATTTTTTACAAATGAAACTAAACGATACGTTATATAAAATGAGCCCATATACAAAGGATTGCTTAATTTTAGCATAATCACCTGTTAAACTCTTACTCTTTTTGGCCTTTTTAGCTTCTACACAAACGTCATTTACCAATTTGTTCATTAAAAACGAGAATAACAAATAGATAGATAGTAGTTCGAGCATGTTGAATTATGATCAGAAGTGTTGTTATTTTTTTTTTTGTGGTTGTGGTGATGATTGTGGGCATGGTGATGTAGATGTTGGTATCGGGGCATTCAGAGGTAAACAAAAAAATAATGATTAATTAATAACTTTAAAGTAAAATTTGTTACAAAAAAATAACTTAAAATAAAATATATATAATGAATAAACATATGCTTCGCTTGATAAGGTTGAGAAAATAATAGTTCGAGTTCAGTTATTGTTCAGGAATTGCAAGGAAAGGTAATGAATACAGCAGCTTTCCCTCCTACAAATACATATGTATATGTACATATATATATATACAGTGTGTATATATTAATAACTTTAATTAATAACTTTAAAGTAAAATTTGTTACAAAAAAATAACTTAAAATAAAATATATATAATGAATAAACATATGCTTCGCTTGATAAGGTTGAGAAAATAATAGTTCGAGTTCAGTTATTGTTCAGGAATTGCAAGGAAAGGTAATGAATACAGCAGCTTTCCCTCCTACAAATACATATGTATATGTACATATATATATATACAGTGTACTGTACTGAAAAATACTGAATTGAAAATAAAAAATTAATTGTAACAGTAACAGATACATATGTATATACAGCATCACTCTAAGTTTGTAAATTTTGTGTTTGTTAATAATATCAAACTACTGTAGTTTGACCAAATACGTTTTTATATAAAAGCAATTTAAAGTAATTGAAGCAAAAATAGCCATATTTCTGATGAAGACACCATATTTATATGTTTCTAATATTTCTAATTTTTGCTAACATTTAAAATAAGTATAAGAATTACTACCTTATCTAAATGATATGTGAACTAAACATAATATTCTTCTGCAGGACTAGCCGGCTTTTAGACCATATTTAAATCCGAGTAGAATATTATTTAAGCACTAACATAAATATTAAAAACAAAAACAATAAATGTACAATTGATCTTTTAATTAATATAATTAGTATATAAACAGGGAAATGACATACGAAGACTAGGAAATAAAAAGTAAAATATAATGAAACTTCATAAGAATGTTTCTAAAACTTAGGTCATTAGATGATGATAGACTGTGTATTCAAAGTATTAACAGATATATTAACAGATCAGTACACACAAATGGATCTAAAATGTGGAGATAGATACAGAAGATACCAAATACTGATACTTTGATGTCGGTGAATGTTGAAATTTTGGTATTCAAAGTCTCAGAATTAATAACAGATGGGGCTTGTGTAATTGTACTGTAATATCTGAGATCTACTTGAATAATATTAACCGACCCATTAAAAACACAACGATTAAAAAGTGTCGATGGCAAAATGTGCCAAATTGGGCATGACAGGAACCAGAGTTGAACTGGTGTAGTCTGAAGAACTGTTGAAAGTTCACTTTCAAAAACGAAGCCAATATAAATGTGACGACGGCGCACGGAAATGGCGAAACAAAAATCTTTTTGTTTTTGTTATCTTGCTCATTCTAGACTGGTAGAGTTTTCGAAACCATAATTTATTAAATATAATATTTATCATAATAGTTTAATTATATTTTCGGTATAAATTTATATTTACTTGCTTTAACTAAATATTTCATAATTCAACAAAGAATATTTTGTTGATCTTATTCCTAAGTTCAAAACCAATAATAATTTTACCTAATAAATAAATAAAAGTACATATTACATACGCCTACCTTTTTTCATTTTCTTGATTTCCGCTTCTTGTTCGTCGACGGCAGCACCCAATAGAGTGAAGATAATACCAGCTTGAGAATTAACTCCGACAGCAGTTACTATCATTTTACCGCTACCTTCCATAACATGAGTCCCCGATAATACCATAGGATCACTATCAATACCTTTCTTTACATGATCAGACTCGCCAGTTAGTGAAGACTCATCAACCTAGAAATAATTTATTTAATTTTATGGTGTTTAGCAAGCTTTGTCATATAAGAATTGCATATTATATTAGAAATTTGTTATTATTAGAGCTCATTTCCCATTCAATATATCAGGACTAGTAAAACAATACGATCTCCTGTGTATTACTAACCCAGCTGATAATCAAATTGTAGCGGACTTTTACGTGCCCTACACGCTCTGTCATTTAAATCTAGAACATGATCAGAGGTGTGTGATGTTAGTGGATTGAATTAACGAAATCACCATTCACCTGAATGAATATGCCACACACGGATTATGGCTAATTGCGATTATGGGTAACATTCTATAAGTTCAGACCACTTATTCATAAATGGGATGTCAACGATGGAGAAGTTGCTACGATCAAAGACTATAAATATATATATATATATATATATACTAGCTGACCCGGCAAACGTTGATTTGTCGTCAAATTTTATTTTTATTGGAAAGGCTTCATGCCAATCGGTCTATTATAAGAAACGCCACCAGTGCCATTTTTGAAAAGGGGCGTGGCATTGCCTACCATATAATATCAAAACACAGCGCACAAAAAAATTAAATGCATTGAATGAATGAATACACAAAAATTCATTCAAGATACCGACTGCAGCGCCATCTGTCGGGCTGGTTTGTGCATGTAAACCAGCCAAGGTGGCACCTAAATTTATTCAGTGACATACACACGTACAGTAGAATTATATGCATAAAGAAGATTTGTAGGGGAGGTACCACGCGTCTTTATCAAATTCCGCCCATATTTGCAGCAGCACTTAAAAAATGCACACCAAACTGACGTACCAAATTTTGTTCAAATACCGTTATCAGGAGCAGAAATAATAGATTTTTTTAATTTGTGGTTTGTATGGGAGGTACCACGCCCCTTTATACAGTCCCGCCAAAATATGCGCAGCAGCACTTAAAAAATGCACACCAAACCGACGTACCAAATTTTGTTCAAATACCGTTATCAGGAGCAGAAATAATAGATTTTTAATTTGTGGTTTGTAAGGGAGGTACCACGCCCCTTTGTCCAATTGGACCGAATTGTAAATCTAAACCACCGCATACAAAAAAATTTATGCAAATCGGTCCAACCGTTTAGGAGGATTTTAGTCACAACACACTACTGTACCTATATGGTGAATTTCACGTCAAGTGACCCAATTTTAAAAATCGATGTCTTCCGATTTTGATGATGAAATTTTTAGGGAATCTTCAGAATATTCGGTCGGCGGGCGGAGGGGCGTGGAAAAATCCATTCTTCATATTATATATATGAAGATATATATATTTTTCTTTGCTTTTTTATATTTTATTTTATTTTTTTTTTTGAAAGCCGTTGTCATGGTTTTCAAAACGAGATATCAAACTCTTAAATCGGTTATGTAGTTCCGCAGATATTTACATCATTCGATAACTCAAGAGATATTTTAATCTATATACATCTATACATATAAAAATGAATGTTTGTATGTAAGTATGTATGTATGTCCTTTATAGACTCCTAAACTATGCATCTGATCATGTGATGATCTTCGGCAAAGTTGTTGCACATGAGACCGGGAAGGTTTCTGAGTTGGTACGCCCACGCCTACTCTAACGCCCACTTTTTTAATTGATTAATTGCTTCTGCATGGGTTTTTACAGATTTACTTCACACATTTAATTTTTTTGAAATCCGTTGTCATGTTTTTCAAAACGAGATATCAAAGTCTTAAATCGATTATGTAACTCCGAAGATATTTACAAAAAACTTATGTGATTAACGATAAAATATCAAAATTTTAAAACTTTCGAAATGTTGCATTGAAATATCCGAGTTTTCTGTTTATTTACAAAATATTTACATTATTCAATATCAGAAGATATTTCGCGCTTACTAAGGTGCAACATTAAACAATAAGTTAAAAATAATATTATATTATCAATCGATGATAAAAGAAACTTTATGTACTCTTGCATTTAAGATACCTACATTTTGTGCACAGTTGTGAGTTTTTTTCAAACGCTGATAAAAAAAATAACGGTACATTCAAACAAATTGCACGAAGCGCTTGACCGGACTTTACGTGATTTTCGAGGAAACTACAAACCGATGGGAGGCGCTCTTATTCTTTTTGTTGGTGATTTTCGTCAAACTTTGCCCGTTATTTCAAGATCAATGCCCGCAGATGAGCTGAACGCATGCTTGAAAGCTTCATATCTTTGGAACCGAGTCGAGAAAATCACGCTATCGACGAACATGCGTGTACATTTGTTGCAAGACCCGTCTGCCAAAACATTCTCAGAACAATTTTTTGATATCGGAAATGGGAAAAATAAGAATTAATCGCGCCACGAACGAGATTTCGCTCCCGCCTAACTTCTGTCGAATGCAAATGAATGTTTAATATTCCCAAGTCTAACAATCTTCTACAAAATTTCGGATTGGCTGTAAGCACGTGCAATTTTGGCACCAACAAATTATGATGCCAACAAGCTCTATGAGCAAATTCAATTGAAACTGCCCGGCAAATTAATCAAATACAAATCGATCGATACAGTAATGGATGAAGAACAAGCCGTCAATTATCCGACTGAATTTTTAAATTCATTGGAACCACCCGGAATGACACCGCATGCGCTAACATTAAACGTTGGATCACCGGTAATTCTTATTCGCAACTTAAACGCACCAAAGTTATGCAACGGAACCACATTGACCATCAAAAACTGCTCACAATCGAGGCAACAATTATCGGTGGCAGATTCAAAGGCGAAGACGTACTTATTCCACGAATTCCGATGATTTCCAACGATTTACTATTCCAACTCAAGCGGCTCCATTTCCCTTTGTGTCTTACCTTTACTATTGCCATCAATAAAGCACAAGTCCAATCATTGACTATTGTTCTTTGGCTGGGGTATAACCCACGGCTGTCCAAGGTTCTGTCACAATACAATTTCTTTAGTTTTGTGACCTCTAAATTAAAACACGGCTTCGTTACACAATTTCAATTCTATCTTTATTACAATTTAGATTGTTTTACTATAAATCTATCACTTTACTTTAATCTTAACCAATTATCTGTTGACGAGTGATGAGAGTACGAACGACCGGGATCGTGGGGAATTGGCAGTGGTAGTTGGTAATCCAAATCACCTTCGAAGTAACCTGTTATGATTGGAACGAGGTCGCGTGTAAGGCCCAGTGAAACTACACTTGAAGGCGAATCTGGGGTATAACCCACGGAAACGCTACTCAGGGGTAGTTCGTAGTTGGGATCCTGGAGTATAACCCACGGGAATGCCAACCACCTCAAACATGGCCCAGTCAAACTACACACGAGGGTGAATCTGGGGTATAACCCACTGGACACACCCCCTTGTGTAGCTCGTAGTGGTGCTCCTGGAGTATAACTCACGAGAACACTACTACGCTCGGCTTTGAGCTGGGTGGAAGTGCGACCACCAATGAAACCCGGTGAAGCCTACACCGGGAGACGTATCTGAGGTATAACTCATTGGACACACTCCCTTGGGTGATACGTAGTGGTGCTCCTGGAGTATAACTCACGAGAACACTACTACGCTCAGCTTTGAGCTGGGTGGAAATGCGACCACCAGTGAAACCCAGTGAAGCCTACACCGGGTGATGTATCTAGGGTAAAACCCACTGGACACACCCCCTTGTGTGGCTCGTAGTGGTGCTCCTGGAGTATAACTCACGAGAACACCACTACGCTCGGTTACTGTGTGAATAGATTACTAAACCTGTGGTATAACCACGGGTTTTGCAATCTATCAACACTACTCAACTACTACCAATACCACTCACCTGTTAGCAATGATCACTCCAACTGCTCAACACACACTGATCTGACTACAGTCTTTTGCTCTGCTTTTATACCTTTTTCTCAACTCGCGTAATTACCCAGATGGTAACATGTACTCGTTCGCTCAGCTGATTCTGACAGCGCGATAATCATTGTTTATAACCACCAGCCGTAGGGGCGCTAGTGTACATGTGTTGTTGTTGCCGGCGACCACTAGGACTTGGACTGACTGATTTGAAATGCTTATAACTTTTGCATTTTTAATTTTTTTTTAATTTTTTTTTGCAGATAATACAGAATTTTATAAAATTTCATAATGTCATCATACTCAGTGGAAGAACGTGTAATTGTTGAATTTTATTATGCGATCAATTGTTACAACACAAAGAAAATACCGTCAGCATTTTAATACTGCAGAGGCTCCCAGTGTAAACATGATAAGAAGCTTAATGACCCGTTTTGGGTACAGAGAATCCAAGAGCATTGCATCAGCGACAATTACACCCTGTCAGATGCACTGTTTGGTGTGGAATCATGGCTGATAAAGTTATTGGTCCATATTTCTTCGAAAATGAGCTTAATGAACCACAAACCGTCTCTGGGGTGGTATACCGGACCATGTTGGAAAATTTTTTACGTCCGATAGTTCTCAATAATCGTAACATATGGTTCCAGCAAGATGGAGCTACAGCTCATACCGCAAGAGCCACAATGGCACTTCTGCGAGAACTTTTCTGTCAAACTTGGCCCACCCTGTATAATAATATACATTCAATATAATCATATGAATTCATAAATGTAATGATATAAAATTTCACAATTCCATAATCGTCAACTTATATATATTTTATAATTCACTGGAAAAAAGAATAACTTCGTAAACTAATATTATTCATAGCCATAAACAAAAGAAACAAAAATAAAGTTCATAAATAATCAAAAATCATCCATAATAATTCACAGAGTGGGTGGAAACGAGGGTTCCGACTTCCACCGTCACACTATTGCTCCCGAGTAGGCACGCCAAAAAACATTGTCTATCCGCTGGCTCCAAGATGAAGTAATAAATAAATATAATTTCCAATTTGCGCATCGCTATGACGTTCGCATCGCAATACAGAATAAGCCCCCAGGTCTAACTGTTGCAAATTAAACAATGAAAGTGTATGATGGCAACACAGAGTTGTGGCCTGTTCTTATGAATTATCTTAACTAGAAAGATTTGGCGAAAACCAGGGATTTAGTGAATGGAGTGCAATTTCAACAAAAATATACTGATAGCTGCAACGCTTAAAATCAAGTGCCATTCAGCATCAAACCATTGTTCCGTACAGCCCACAGAACGGCGTTGCTGAGCGAATGAATCGCACCATAGTCGACCGTGCAAGATGTATGTTAATAGACGCTGGTTTGCCAAAGAAATTTTGGCCTGTATATGTCGACAAAAGATCCGTTTGTTCTGCAATTAATAAAAACATACCTGGGGAAATTTTTTTCACGAATCAAACCTGATTTAAGTCAACTACGTGTGTTTGGTTCTCGTGTGATTGCCTACATACCTAGTGAAAAGCGTAAAAAGTGGAACTCTAAGTCAGAAGATTTATTATATGTTGGTTACTATGACCACACAAAGGGTTACCGACTATTGAATCCCGAAAATTAGCGTATAGTTAAAAGCCGTGACGTATCAATTTTTCAAAATTATTTTCGACACAAGTTTCACAATCATACGAAGGTGCTAGTTATTATTTTAGATTCAATGGAAGCTAATGAAGACAAAGTTGACAATATTCTCAGTGAACCTTATTTTGATGCTGCAGGTGATGTGGAAATGATATTCAGATCGCAGAAGATAATATTGTTAGCCGTTCTGAACGACCTCGTATGCCTGTTAATATGGTACATTTTTTATTTATTTATTTATTAAATTCAGAGATTACAAGCCTAAAGGCCTACTTAATCTAGATATCTTATGGCGAAAGAAAAAATTCCAAAATATACATCTAAAAAGATAAGAGATATTCATATAAAAACAATTTATGTGTTTAAAAAAAAACCCCCACTTCTGCACAAACATTAAAGCTAAATATATTTTTGTATTACGTTACATATCGCGATCGAAACGCTGATGGAATTGGACAGGCATAGCCTCAGGATTCTGGTAGGAGTGATAACCGGGCATTGTTCGATTTGGGCCTTCAGAGGCAAATGGGATAATAACACACATGATTTCTGTAGAGTGTGTGGGGATGCAGAGACAATAGAGCACATCATGTGCTACTGTCCTAGGTTGCAGGGTCGTAGACTTAAGTGGCTAGGAAATAGATTCCTGGACGAACTCAGTGATGTTGCTGGCTGCAAACCGAGTAACATCCTGGGTTTCATTAGAGGAATAGGGTGGCTATTTAAGGGACATTCTAAGGCGACTCCAAATCCGTACGGGGATATTTCTCTCTTTCCTTCTTTCTCCCCTTATCAGGCGGTTTTGGTTGTTCTTATTTCTAAATCTATCCTTCTATCTTTCTACTCTCTATCTTTTCTACTGAAGGGAATCGCAATGGACCACAGGGTCTCCGAGTGGAAGTGCACTTACTGCACAAAACTTCATATCCTATCCTATCCTACATATCTTAGAACTGTTTTACGTAACAGAACATTTTTATTTTTAGAAATACTTCTTAGAAATACTGTTAAAATTTGCAACTGATCTCCTAAAATTACGTTCTTCATAGTGGTTCCAAATTCGGGATACTCTTACCACAAATGATCTAGTCATGTACAATGAAGAGTGCCTAGGGCAAACAATAGTATTAGTTCTGGTAGACCTGCCAAAAACAAATTTCTACATCAGATATGGAGGTTTTCCAAACTTCATAATCTTAAAAAATTGTAGTAATAAACGTTGATTAACAAAAGTATAAAAATCAGAACCTAAAATGCTAATAACATGGGCAGAAATATGTTCATTATACCGAAGATTACAAATAAAACGAACTACACGGTTAAAACACAATCGTAATTTAATCATATTTTGTTGGGACGTTCCGGAAAATATTTCAATCCCATACAGAAAAGAAGGTAGGCACAAAGACAGCGCAACTCTCTTTTTGACTTCGAATAGCAAAAAATATCAAAGACAATAAAGCTTTTTTAAGATAAAAGAAATGTTTGATATTATATGACTTATATGAAAATTAAAATCAAGTTTAGAATCTAAGTATATACACAAAGACTTATAATACGATACGTACGCAATTTTTTAATTCATTACTGATATATTAGGCAAAATTAGGTTGTTTGAAAAATACATGGCTTTTGACTTTGATGAGTTTAAAGTCATGTAATTTAACTGACACCATTCCTCAATAGATTTTATATTGTTGTTGATAGTATTTTCCAGATGTGTTACCCCTAATCCAGAATCATCCACTAAAAGTTGAATATCATCTGCATACGTATAGCAACTGCATGAAGTAATTTCACGATACAGATCATTCATGTACATTATGAACAAAAGTGGTCCAAAATAGATCCCTGTGGAACACCTCTGAACATTTCTAGAGTCAATGATCTTTTTCCTCCATATTCAACATACTGAAATCTGTTCGTAATGAAACTCTAAACTAATATACTAGAAGAGGTACCAAAATCAAAATCTCTCTGAAGTTTATGACATAAAATTTCATGACTTAATTATGAAGAATTATAAGAGCTGTCGATATTCCTCCTTATATTTTCAGTAATATCCAATACCAATCCAGTAGTATTATAATTTTTTCGATAAGCAGATTGAAATGGACTTATCATGCCCCTTGTACTAAGATGATATTCTATTTGCTTTCTAAGTAACACTTCCAGAACCTTGGAACTAGCATTTAACACACTTATAGGTCTAAAATCTGAAGAAGAACGTGGCGACTTTATTTTTGGTATGGGTAAAACTCTACCAATTTTCCAAGATTTAGGAAAAGTTGAAGAAGTAATAATGGAGTTCAATAAAAAAGCGAATTGAGCTGAAATAAAAGGGTATATGATTTTTAAAAATTTAATTGATAAACCATCAGGCCAGCTCGAATTACTTTTAATACTTGTCATAGCATCAAATACCTCTGATTCATCAACATTTCTAAATGTAAATCCTCCATTGTTGTAAAATGAAAATATACCGGTACTAGCTTGATTTATGGGAGGAAGTACTGATTGTCGATTAAATTCGTCAACATCAATCATACCTTCATAACAATTGTCACCCAACAGGCCTTCCGATCTCAATCTTTTCCAAAACTGTGACTGGAGCAATTTTCAAAATAACTCATGGCATATATATACTTTCCTTAATCGTCTAATAGTTGATTTTACTCTATTTCGGTATTTACAATAAATTATTTAGTTCGTTTATTTGACCTTTTTCAATATTTAATAGTTTCTTTTAATAAGCAATAAGGTCACTTGAATTTTATATAAAAATATTTAATTTATTTATATATATTTATTTCCAATATTTCGCTATCACAATGGATAGCTTCTTCAGGGATAATACAATAAATTCTACGATTAGAAACTGAATTACATTTACAGTATGCCCTCCAGGCTAAATCTCTGTTTATCCTAGCAATTTTAAATTCTCTGGATTCCATCCATGTTTCCTTTTTGGAAACATAAAATTTCCTAAGTGGAACGCTTTCCTCAAAACAACTTCCTACAATATTATTAAAAATTTCCAATCGAACATCAACACTTTGAGTATTAAAAAAACAAGAAGAATTAAAATCATTGCATATTGAATTACATCGATCCAAGTTTATTGACTTGTAGTCTTTATACCAATGTTCCGAATGAAGTGTGTCATTCTTCAGCTTATAGCCTAAGGATATAATAGCATGGCCAGAATTTAGTGGAGGAAATTGGTATTGAGCCTTATGGCCTACCAGGTTAATATCTGAGACATACTTACTTTTCATACTTACGCAGTGGATGCAAATGTTAGTGACGATCCGATAACAATAAATAATGCTCTAAACCGAAGTAATACCGCATTAAGGAGAGCAATAATGGAAAGCGAAATGATATCGTTAATAGATAACAACTTGGACACTCACAGACTTACCGATTGAAGCAAAGCTGTAACTGCATTTTTACAAGGTGAAGAAATCTACTATACATTGAAACCCCAGAGGGAGTTAATATCAAAGTAAAAGTAAGATAAGTTTGTAAACTGAATAGAGCGATTAATGGGCTAAAACAGGTAAGTCGTGAGTGGAACGGAAAACTAGACCACGAATTAAAGGAAATGGGTTTACAACGGTTGAAGCTTAATCCATTAATATACTTTTGTGTTTCTGACGCCCAATTATTTTTCATTGCAGTATATTTGGACGATCTATTGATTTTTTTAAACAACGAAGAACTGAAAACCAAAGATAAGTGTGCTCTACGGAACCAGTTTCAAATGAAGGATTTGGGGGAGGCAAGGACCTGTGTTGGTATTCGTACTTCTAGGGATCGAAAGAAAAGTGCAATATAAATTGACCAACGACGGAAATTTTACGAAAATATAACATGTCGGATTGCAATCCCATATCAACACCATTTGACATTAATACAAACTTGCCAAATCCTTCATCAATAATACATCCAAAAAGTTAAAGTGCAATATTCGGCTGTGCCGAATCTTAAATACCCTCCACCTAAATATAATGAGAAATACAACAACTAAAAAAGTATAGTCGGTCAAGCCCGACCGTATAATACACTACACCTAGTATATGTATAACAAGTTTTTCGTAAATGGGCGCTATAACCTATTATGGACCGATCATTCAAAAACTCAGTGTTATGATTTCTGTGAAAATTAATATTAAAAGATTTATGGAGATTAAAGTAAATTACGGTCTCTTATATAAGAGTTTCGACTAATTATGAACTGACCATTATAAAATTAGGTGCCATCATTTCTGTATATATGAAACTTATTTGTGTTGAATTTTATTTAGATACCAACATTTTTAAGAAATTTATTTAAAGTGATTTTAGGAAGTGAGCCTTATATGAGAGATCTGATTTGGCTTCATTTAAAACTCATTTGTGGTGAAATTTGTTTGGATATTTGCCTAATTCAAACATTTATAATCTTTGAACCCTAATTTCGGGAGGACATTTGTATGGGGACTGGGCCACAGTTAACGGCCTTGGGGTAAACCCGAGCAAAACGGAACTTGTACTTTTCACGACGAAGACCAAGATTCCAAGCTTCAGACTTCCAATGTTGAGAAACTGCGAAATTCCCCTTTCAAACAATGCAAAATATCTAGGCATTATACTGGACTCTAAATTGTCATGGAAGCTAAATACTCAACACAGGGTAAAGAAGGCAACGGTGGCCTATTACACCTGTCGTAGGATGTTTGGTAGGAAATGGGGACTTAGTCCCAGCATAGTTAAATGGATGTATACGGCTATAGTACGTCCAATTCTTACTTACGGATCTCTTGTATGGTGGACTGCAACTAGAAGGAAGTATGTCGTAGACCAACTATACAAAGTTCAGAGATCAGCCTGCATAGGCATAACGGGTGCACTAAGGACTAGTCCTTCAGAGGCACTGAATACTATATTGCACCTTATGCCAATTGACCTTCACATAATGTCCACTTCTGCCTGCAGCGCAGCGAGGCTTCAAGCGTCCGGTTGTTGGAAATCGAGAATATATGGCCACGCGGGGATTCTTGACCAGTTGCCTTCAAACGTTCTCCAACCATCTGACTACATTACTCCATACACGGACTTTGATAAGATATTCAAGGTCTTAATTCCCTCTAGGAGTGAGTGGAATAGGGGCAATCTCGTGCACAAATACGACACTAGGATATACACAGACGGTTCTAAGATGAGCTGCGGTGTGGGTTCTGGGGTCTTCTGTGACGAACCTGGGGTAGGCACCTCGTATCGTCTTCCGAATGAGTGTAGTGTTTTCCAGGCGGAAATTTTTGCAATCATGGCAGCTTGTAATACATTACACGATCATAACATTAGAGGCAATATAGGTATTTTTGTCGACAGTCAGGCGGCACTCCTCTCACTTAATGCCTACACAATTTCATCTTCACTAGTCAGACAATGCAGGAATTCTCTGTCAAGGCTAGGTCGTCTATCTGACATTACCTTGGTCTGGGTGCCTGCGCATAGGAACCACTACGGCAATGAACGGGCAGACGAATTAGCCAGAACGGGATCTGCCTTAGATATCTCCAATGCGGTCTCAGTAGCGATTCCACTGGGGACCATCAAAGGTATCATCCTCAGACATTTTCTTGCAAAGGCTGAGTATAGATGGCGAAATTTAGACACATGTAGGATAGCCAAGTTGATGTGGCCATCTTTCAACGAGAAACGTACTATGCAACTGATAACTCGAAATAGGAAGGATATATCAAGATTGCTGGCAGTATTAACGGGACACTGGACGTTAGGCAAGCATGCAAATCGCCTGGGACTCCCTTTTAACGACCATTGTCGTAGCTGTAAGGATAGAGAAAAAGAGGAAACGATTTTTCACCTTCTCTGCGAATGCCCAGCCCTGTGTGTCAGGAGACATAAATTCATGGGGAACTACACACTGAACGACCTTGGTGAGGTAGCCGGGTCAAAACTTAATGACCTGCTGAGATATCTCACAGCTACAGGTTGGGTCTAACAAGACACGACTTTTTTGCACACACATATTAGCTACGGTATGTTGTACAAGACATTAAATCTGACGAGTGGTGTGGTCTTTTAAAACGGGGTCCCTTCGACCCTACTTAAGTGTTCGCACGTAGTGAACTACCACGTAAACCAACCAACCATGGGGACCAGGTGAAATAATGAACTGATTTCCACCAGTTTCAATCCCATCCATCCTCGGGCCGAAAAAATTTCACGTACTAAATTTTATCGAAATATCTTCAAAATTGTGAACTGTACTCCGCACACAAGCTTTACATTGACAGCCAGCCATCCAGACGGACGGACATCGTTAAATCGACTCAGTGTGATTCTGAGTCGATCGGTATACTTTAAGGTGGGTGTTAGGCCAATATTTCTGGGCGTTACAAACATCAACACAAATCCAATATACCCTCCCCACTATGGTGGTGCAGGGTATAAAAACTACACTGGTTATAAGAGTTCGAGTAGAATATATTTATTCTGTGTTTTTTTTTCAACTAATAGCTTAGCATTTTATATATTAATAGCTTTTTGAAACCGGCGTTGCCCGTGGATTTCTTATCAATTATTCCTGACCGCTGATCATTTTAAATTATTAATTTTTCCGTATTGGTATTCCTAAAAAAAGTTGATCTATCAAACACTCTCGAGTGATCAAAAATTTAAAAATTTACCGAACGGTATATTTAAATATGCAAATCGTAATAGTTTAAATAGTTTACTGCTACGCCACCAATAAAAATTAATTTGAAAGAAAGGCATTACACAAATATTAAATTCATTTTGAGTAATTTTTTTGATTTTGTTCATTTGGAAAAAAAAGTAGGCGGTCGAAAAAAGTATTCTTAGTCATACCGGAGTCTTAGTTATATCCCGTTAAAGTTTGAGTAAGATCGGTCCAGCGGTTTTAATTAATTAAAAAAATGGGCGTTAAAGTAGGCGTGGTCGTACCAACTCAGAAACCTTCCCGGGCTCATGCACAACAACTTTGCCGAAAATAATAACATTATCAGATCCATAGTTTGCGAGAATAGAATAGTAGAAATGAATTTCAAAAAAGTACCAATATAAGTGTACTGAAATTTGGCCCTTTTTACACCTTTATATTTCAGTCATGAATAACATGTTCTGGGTCCTTTTTTGTGTGAATAGTAGAATATTTTATCTTTTTTTGTATTTTTAAATTGAATAAATAATATCAAATGTCCGTTTTTGTCCCTTTTTTGTCACCCGTGAAAAAATAATTTTAAAAAAAGTACCTATTAATTATCCGTAATACGTATTATTTGAAAATAATAGTTCATGGAAGTTTTAGTGAGAAAATACATATTGATAAAAAAAAAGTACCAAAAAGGGAATACAATTTTTAGGCCATAAAAATTCGAATTTCAAAAAAGTACCAAAAAAAATTTCTAGTCTTTATTGATCTGAACCAGATCCATTTAATAAAGTATTTCTATGTTATTTATGTAGGAGATATACATGTTAACGGAGCGTTCTACGGGGACTATTTTTACCCCAAATGGTCACTTGAATTTCGAATTTCAAAAAAGTACCAGACACCTGTCGGCTCTTTTTTTGATTAAAGGCGGACTCATTTAAAATATTATTTCTAAGTTTATTTGTTTTGGAGATATAGAGGTACTGGTCATGAAACTTCGTTCTAACTACATAACTACGAGTAAAAGAAATATGATTAATTCCCGAAATCTATTTCTCAATAATTGTGAGTCAAATAAATAATGTTTACAAGTAGATGTTGGATAATAAACATTGCTGATGATGCCATTGGCAGGGTTGAAAATACTTTCGAATGTGCCAATTGTCCAAAAATATTACTTTACAATATTAATTAAAAATGAACTCAAGCCAAATAAAATGGCTCTTATGTTTTATTACAAAGTATGTTTTCGGGATGACATTTGTAAGATAGAAAAATGGATCGGTTTCAGCCAATTTCAAAACCAAAATTAACTTAATCATTAAAAATTAACGTTCTAAATTTTATCGAAATATCTTCAAAGTTGCAACCTGTACTTTGCGGACAAGATTTACATGCGCACAACTGACTGAGAAAGGGATTCTGAGTGGAAATGTGTAAAAACACAACTGCCTTTACGAGAAGAAAAGTCTTGGCAACAAGTAGCAGAAATTTGTAGCAAAAGTGGTATGTATGTGTATGTTTGTTAGTTTTTATAATTTCCAAAATTAAAAGGAGTTTTTCCTGTTTGCAAATTTTCAATAAAATAAAACAGTCTGGTAACTCTATGCCTGAGTGAACGTGTTTTAATTTGACGGCTAATCATTTTTTTAATTATTTAACTTAATTTGCTGCTAAAAATTACAAAATTACAATATTTGTTATTCTGTAATAACATAAATAATCATTAAATCAATGTGTGTACCTGAATACTGAAAATAAATTAGAAAATTTACGTTTAATTTGCTTGAATTACTGTTGCTGTTGCTGCGTAATTACTGCCGCCATTTTTTGCTGTTTATCTGGAATTCCTTAAAATGCCTATCACTAAATTACAATATAAATGTGGAAATTGTCAAGATGTTATTAACAAGACTCAATCCAGCGTACAATGCAAATCCTGTGCTAATTGGTTCCATGTATCTTGTGCTGGGTTAAATGATAAAGCTATTTCATCATTAAAAGATTACAAGTCTTTATCGTTTTTCTGTAAATCTTGTGGAAATGATTCTTCGTCTGGAATAAATTTGTTGCGGCAGGAGTTTAGTGCGCTGAATTTGAAGCTCGATTCATTTATTGATAAAGCTAATAATGAACAAGCAGCAATTTCTAAAACATTAGCTGATACAGTTGCTAGCTTTAAAGCTGAAATAGCTAGTTGTCTCAAAGACATGAAGACCGAAATTGTTGATTGCAACAAACTTATAAGTTATATTGATTCCTCTACCACTAAGAAAATTACTGATTTGGAGACTGAAAATAACATTTTGCATAGGAGAATTAATAGAGGTGATATTGTTGTTAGTGGTCTACCAGATGGACTTGATGACCTTATCACGCCAATAACCAAAATTGGTTCTATCTTTAATATAGAGATTTCCCCTTATAACATAAATTATGCATGTTATATTAACAATCGGAAAGCTGTGTTATATAAATTTAATAATGTTTTTGTACGTGACAATATTATGAAGGCATACTTTAAGACTAGGTCCTTAAAAATATGTGATGTAATTGGTGGTGAGATTGATATGCGCCTATATTTAAATGATCATTTTTCTCCTGCGGCTAGCAAATTAAATTATATTTGTAAGAAATTATTGCATAAAAAAATCATCACTAAATATAGAATTTTAAATACTGATGTTGTTAAAGCTAAGCTATTAATGGTTGATGGTAAACAAATTGTTTATAATTTTTCAGAATGTACTTCTCTTCTTAATGAATAATCTTTCTATTATATATATCATTATAATTACTATTTGAATTTTTGTTATTATTATTTTTATAATAGTTGTGTTTTTGTTTTGCTAACGCTCATATTAAATTCATACAAATTTTATTCTAGTATACGTTAAGAGTCAACATTTAAAATTATACATGTTAACTTCTACGTATATTAATATGCTCCCAATTTGAAAATAAAATCACATTTATGAAAATTATTAAAGCCAAAAACTTAAATAACTTAAATTAGAACAAATTAATTAAATAAGTGAAGTGACAAAATCAAATAAATGTTAGCAACATAACACAGCTATTATGCCTAAGCATCAAATTTTATTTTTTTTATCGATCTCATATATTCTATGATTAGCTGTTTAATTAATTAATGAGAATTTGAAAATAATTAATGTTTTTTTTAATATTTATAATTATATATATTTTTCCTTTAGCTTTTTGGTTCCCCGCCTCATTGTTTTGTATTTATTTTAATGTCTCTTAATTGTAATATTGGTCCGGTATTCAGTAGCAAATCTGATATTGACGCAATTCTGCGTCCTTATGAAAATAAATTCAATATTGCCCATCTCAATTGCCAAAGCATCAGGCCATCTGCAAATTTTTCTAAAGTTGATGAACTTAGATCTATATTGGTTGGATCATATTTTAGTATTTTTGCTGTTACGGAGACTTGGCTAAAGCCACACGTATCTAATCGGGCTGTTGAAATTCCTGGCTATAAATTCTGCCGCAATGATCGCTTAAACTCAAGAGGTGGTGGTGTTGGTATGTATGTATCTATTGGTCTTAAATACAAAATAGTTTTTAGGTCTTCTGAGCCTGGTATTTGTGAATCCATCTTTATTGAAGTTGTTTCTAATGGATATAAATTGTTGTTTGGAGTTGTTTATTTGCCTTATGGTGATCTTTGTTCATTTGAGAACTCTCATTATGATTTGTTTCTAGGTTATTCCAATATTGTCGTGGTTGGAGATTTTAACTGTAACATGTACGACACATCTAAATCCTGTAACATGCGGACTATGTGTTCAAGAAATAATTTATCTGTCGTTCATAATTCTAGACCCACCCACTTAGATATTACACATGGATCTACTTCATTAATTGATTTTTGGTTGGTTAGTAGTAGTTGTTGGACTGAGTATTCTTATCAATTTCAATGTCCCTTAATTTCTCACCATGCATTAATATTGGCCTCATTCGATATAACCTGTGATAAAACAATTGAATTTATAGAATATCGGGATTTTGAAGCTACAAATTGGAATGAAGTTCATTCCTTTTTGGCTAGTTTTGATTTTTCTGCCTTTTCTTTGGGTAATGCTGATGAAATGTGCTCTTCCCTAACAACTTTGTTTGATATTCTTCTTACCTTTGTTCCTTTAGTTAAAAGAAATGTTTTTAAAGATAAGTCTAATTGGATGAATTCTAAACACATTTTATATGCAAAATCTATTAGTATATTGGCTTACCGTTCCTATATGATTCACCGCTCTGAAACCAACTGGAAAATCTATTGTAAGTACCGTAACAAAGCTAAGTCAGTCATTAGAAAGGCTAAGAGAGAATATTTTTCTAAAACATTTCATAATATGGATGTTCGTACTATATGGAGAACGTTAAAAGCTCATGGTTGTTTGAATAATGATTTTGATAATTATCTTGGTGATGCGAATGTCATTAATGATTTTTTTGCTGGTAATGGTGGTGGTATTTTGGAGAGTTTGGCGTTTGATGACTTTGTCGAATCTCCAAATCGTTTCTCTTTTCATTGTGTTTCAGAATTAGAGGTCATTGATGCTCTTGCTAAAGTTCGGTCACAGTCATTAGGGATTGATAATGTTCCAATTCGCATGATTAAAATGGTATTTCCTTTTTTGTCTAATTATATTCTTCATTTTTTAAATACTATCTTAACCACTTCAATTTTTCCACAGGCTTGGAAAATTGCTCGTGTAACTCCTATTCCTAAATCTCGCGTAATAAGTCAGCCTGGAGACCTAAGACCTATTTCTATTCTTCCGGCTTTGTCCAAGGTTCTTGAACACATAATGAAACAGCAAATATTGGATTCTGCAATTTTAAATTTTAGTGATAGTCAATACGCTTTTCGTAGAGGCTATAGTTCTACGCTGATGGTTGTTGATCTTACTGATCACATTCGTAAATGTATTAATGATAACAAACTAAGTGTCCTTGTCTCTCTAGATCTTACTAATGCTTTTGGTTCTATTTGTCATTCTATGATGATAAGGAAACTCAAAGATGAATACAACTTTTCTAAATCAGCTTGTAAACTTATATTCTCGTATTTGGTTGGTAGATCCCAATATGTGGACTACAATGGAACTACTTCTTCTCTGCGTGTTTTGTCAACTGGTGTTCCTCAAGGTTCCGTTTTAGGTCCCCTACTTTTCACGTTATATATAAATAGCCTTTCTGATTTGGTTACCTCATCCTTATGTAAGACCTTTATTTTTGCTGATGATGTTTTCTTACTTTTCAATAGCCAAATTGACTTTAGTGATGTTTTACAGAGCAATATCGATTTTTGTTTGGATAGAGTATGTGAGTGGACTTCTTTCAATTCATTATCTATTAACCCTGCAAAGTCTAAAGCGATTATGTTTGGTCCAACTAGTCGTTTCTTTCCTGACATTAATATAGTTTTGGGTGACGTTCAAATAGCCTTAGTTGATCGTATTAAGTGTCTAGGTATACTTTTGGATAGCAAATTCTCTTTTGATCCCCACATAGATATGGTTTATGGAAAAATTTGTGGTACATTACGTAAAATTTATTCTACTAATTTATATTTACCATTGCGAATTAGGTATAATTTGGCTCACGCTTTAATTTTTGCACAAATCTTATATGGTCTTGAGGTTTACTCTGGTACTGGCTCTATTCGATTGAGAAGGATTTTTCGTATTTTTAACATAATAGTGCGTTTTGTTTATAATGTTAGACGCTATGAACATATTACGAACTTTGCTATTCGTTTTCTTGGATGTACTTTTAATAACTTTATTAAATGTCGCAATTTGCTTTTGTTTTATAAAATTATAAAGAATGCCAAACCTCCTCGGTTATGCAGAACTTTTGTTTTCACACGATCTACTAGAAATCCCCAAATAAATTTACCAAGAATCTCAACATCTTTTTTTGAAAAATCTTTTATTGTGCGGATAGCAAGACTCTGGAACTTTTTGCCTGTTACCTTACGTATTTTTTCTTGTTCTAACAATGCCTTTCGTTTAAAAATCTTAGACTTTTTAAATACTCATGTATAGCTACTGACGGACAATAGTATAATTATATATTTATTGATACATATTTTTTAATGTGGCTGGGGAGCCTTAATCTAAGTGATAAATTCTTTTGTTTTTATTGAATTTGAAGTGAATTGTAAATAGTTATTTATTTTATCTTTCATTAATTAAATTAAAGGAATTATTTACTTGTAATATTATTATTTTGGCCTATAAGGCTTGATATTACATAAATGAATAAATAAATAAATAAAAATAAAATAAACAAATACAGGGCTGTAATTTTTGGTACTTTTTAAAACATAAAATACTGCACAAATATGCAACAAGGGTGACATGCATTTTAAGTTTATGTAAGTACATTATGGCCACCTAAAAGTCTTCTTAAGTTTACTTATACTTTTCGTTCATTTTTGACAGTTGCTTAAGCCATCTTATGCACATTATTGTTGGGCCTTTAATTGTACTAGCAATTGGTGTTACTCTATTATTCGTATTACATATGTGTATACAAATGCGTGTATACTCTCAAATAAAAATACGAGCGATTTAAGCAATACAATTGTGCTGTGTAAACACCGAAGAAATTTCAAGGAAAAACTTTCAATTGAAAAATTGTTGTTAGACATTTTCTGAACATTTTTCTAACAATATTGTAAGATCTGAAAATCGTCTGTACATATCTTTTTTTGCCGTTACAATCATCAGCACAAACTAATATACCCTCGCCACTATATTGATGTAGGGTATAAAATGAAGCTAATTTTATTGTTGCTTTAATATTTAGAACATTTTCTATTATATACCACGCTTTTGACATACACAAAATATTCAGGATTTTATTCGCTTTATTTACAGTTTTTCAAATTATTTTGATACCGAACAAAAAAAAATTTATTTTGCAATTATGATTTAAATGCACGTGTACATTATTTTATATTTTAGTATTTTATTTATTTTGCTCGTAATTGTTGCCGTTTGGTCAGTCGGTCGGTCGGTTTAATTTCGATGTGTTTATTTTGTGATTGGATTTCATAAAATAATATTCTATGGAAGATTGCTTGTAGAACAGTTTTTTTATAGAAAATTGTAAAAAAATAATTTTCTATGACGAGTGCATCTCAGGATAAATATGCGCCACAAATAACGCTAATTAACATTTAATTTTAGTATTTTGCAAACAAATTTGCATTTGAATATTGAACTCTTGTTGAGTCCTGGCGCTCTATTCCCCGAATGAACGTGGCTGTAGTGTGGAGCTCAACCGAAGAGGGACTTATTTCAGCACCCCAATCAGAGCGTTTGCATGTCCATGTGCCGTTTATTACAGCAAAAATATTTAAAAAAAAAATTAAAACAAAAATTTAGTAGATATGATGCAATTTTCATATGTATCACCAGTGATACACTATGCAATGTATAACATAATAATAAATAATAATATTCCAATAATAAAATTGTGTATCACCAGTGATACAATATGAAGTGTAAGCTTAACGCTGGTTGTTTGTTCCACCGACTTCAGAAGGGTATTTAGAAGGTAGGTTAAATTTCCTCATGGATGGCATCCATCACAGCTACCGCAATCCTTATCTGCTCTAATGGGGGCTTTCGAATCTGCTAATTCTTATGTATAAATCATGCCACTTTAAACCATTACCATACCTGATCCAAAGCTCACATAAACTTAAACTTAAAAAACTTATTAATTTGTCCAAATAGGTCTACTGACTTTCGTCCTTGGTTAAGGTCGACTGAGGTGCACAATTGACCAGAACCAAAATAATTTAAAAAAAATATTCAATATATTTCAACAAGGATCTGTTGTCAACAGTAAATATTTTATATAGTTTATATATAAAAGTTTTAATTGTTTAAAACCAAATAATTACCTTCAAGTCATTGCTTTGTATAAGTATGCCATCAGCAGGCAAAAGGTCACCATATTTAATTTGAGCAATATCACCAACAACAATATCACCGACGGATATTTGGCACACTTCACCACCACGAATGACTGAGAATTTGTGTTCGCCTTCTATACGATTTTGCAAGCCCCTAAATTGGCGTTCCTTGGAATAATCATTAAACGCTGTCACTAGGACAACCACTATGACAGAAATTAAAATGGCTAAACCTTCAATCCAGCCATGATGATCTTCTTCCTCTTGTAAAACAGCTGAGGAAAATACAAAATAAATTTCAGAAAAAATTCATCAAATATCCAAAAGTTTTACTTACGAGCATCGTCGTCGGCGGGTTTATAAAATGATAGACCAAGTGATACTAATGCAGCTACTTCTAAAATAATAAGCGTTACATCTTGCAAGGCTTCCCATACTAGAGTTAGAAAGGTTTTTGGAGGCTTCGGTGGTATAGTATTAGACCCAAATGTTTCCCTTCTGTGCTCTACATCAGATTTTGATCCACCCAAACCTAAAATAATAATTTATATTTTTTCATTGCATACATTGCAAACAATTCCATCCTCAATATATTCTTACCTTCATTTGGAGATGTATATAGCTTTTTACAAATTTCCATTATACCACCATATTCTTGAATTTTTTGCACACCTTCTCGACCCCTGTGCTCCATGATCTCCCGCAATTGCTTAAGAGAAATCCCATATTGAGTCGGTCTTCCATCTATTGTGGCCATTTATAACAATCACTGAAAATATAAATTAATATAAATTATATGAATTTAGTATGTACGTGTGGTGCCGTATATCCAAAATATATAAAATAAATAAAAAGCAATAGTTATCGGAGATGTATAGTTAAAGAATATAAATAATAATGACTTATAAAAACGATACCATTAAAGATTTTCCCTATTGAATATGAATTAAAACTTCCAGCGAAGTTGCATAAAAAAGGTAAATAGCATTTTCTTAAATTGATTGAAATAGTGCAATTTATCAAAAGTAGTTGATCGCAAAAAGGAAGTCACAACAAGACTCAAATTTTGCGGCCCGATGTGTGGCCAAGTACATTTAAAATTTTTACAAAAGACATTCACGTGAAAAGAACTGTATTTTAAAAATTTTAATGATATTCAGTCGAATTATTCTTTACCATGCAGATAACCCCATTGAGTGTGTTGGAAAGAGGGACTAAATTTTGTCTAAAAATCACTTTTAGATATGCGGCTTATTTTCCAATAAATGTTAACAGTTGCCATATACATATGAAACAACGCCAGCACTGAACGACACTACAAACAACAATTTGAGGTTATGTTTATTTATATATGTCCAATTTACACTCATTTGAAAGGCATAAGTACCAACAAGACGTCAGTATTACCTGATCATCGTCAACAGCCTATTTTGGCATCGAGTGACAATTTCCCGCAATTGTTACGGTCCACTAGTCATGTAAACGCGAGTTATGGAATCATCCATGACAACAACAACACAAGCACCACCAAAACCACCAAGACAACAACAATAAGTAATATGTAGTAATCAATAAGTTATAGTACGGAAGTAGAACAGCCAGAATTATTGAGAAACCTAATTAAAAGTTTATAAAATATAAAATAAGAAATTAAACTAAGCACTTTTGTAAAATAAACAAATTATTAAGAAACCCAATTAAAAAGGTTACAAAATATAAAAGAAGAAATTCAATTAAGCATTTTTGTATTTAGTAAATTAAGCACTTTTATATTTGGTAAATAAGTTTCATTTTACAAAATATTAAATAAAGAATCATTAATTAATCAGCTATCAAAAGAAAAGGTTGTTTTGTTTTATTGAAATAAGTATCTTAACATAACTGGCGCAGTCGAAAAAGTTGACGGTTTATCAACTTGTGGTTCCCTAAAAACATATCGTTACGGTTTATAACGCAAGTAAATAATTTTCCTACGGCTTATAGGAAAATATATATAAAAAAAGAGAAAAAAAAAAAAAAAAAAAACAAACACCCATATTATTAGAGTACATAATAATAGGTGAAAGTGAACATTTTTCCTACGGTTTATAGGAAACTAAACATTCACGTTATTAATTAACATATTAATTGTGAACAACCTACCGTTACAAACATTTAAGCAAATAACAATAATCAAACCCTTAGTGTAAAGTTTATAAGTAATAAAATCATCCGTAAATCAACAACAAAAATCATCTGAACTCATTCGTAATTAACTATAAAATCATCTGTAACTCAACAACAAATTCATCTGTAAATCAACAAAAAATTCATCTGTAAATCAACATAAAATCATCTGTAACTCAACAACAAAATCATCTTTAAACCAGCTCTATTAACAACAACACGGATCATCTATAACAATTACTGGACATCATCATATCAACATGCAAATCATTATAATTTTAGTTTGGTAAATACATAGAATTTAAGCAATAAGTGAAAGAAAAATAAACACAATTAATAAATAAATAAAAAAAAAAAATATAAAAAGGTTCCTCTACCAAATACTAGCCAAGTTTTTGAATCATTACGTATACCGGACGCAATAAAAGACCTCCCGAAATTTGACGGGAACCCCAGACTTTTATATGAATTCATAGCGAATGTCGAAGAAATTCTAGGGTATTTGACTAACATTGACGGAACAAATTACGCCCGAATACTTCTAAGGGCAATTAGGAATAAAATTACCGGACAGGCTAATGAAGTCTTAAATGTATACGGTACCCCTTTAATTTGGGAAAACATTAAGGCAAACTTAATCCTAACATATTCAGACAAAAGGAACGAAACGTCATTGATCCGAGACCTACACAACCTGAAGCAATATAACCAGACAGTCGAACAGTTCTATGGCTCAATTATTGAGATTCAATCTTCAATTAATAATAACATATTGATACACGAAAATAATCAAAGCGTGATAAGTGCAAAACAAAAATTGTTTACTGAAATGTGTTTAAACACATTTTTATCGGGACTTAAAGAACCCTTGGGTTCAAGCATTCGGTCAATGAGGCCAGGATCTTTGTCCGAAGCACTTGCATTTTGCATACAGGAACAAAACATCCACTATGCAAAAAAGACTTCCCTGTACAATCCTGTCGGACAACAAAAACAATTACCACCAAACTACCGAAATACCCCACCTAACCAAGTATATCCAATGAACAGACCATATTTTGTCACACCAAATCTTGCAAGACTAACGCACCCAACTAATCAACAAACTAACACATCAAATGTCCCTACAGCACAAAGACAATTTAACCAGGTCAATACCCCTGTAAATGCTTTTGGCCAAATAAGACCATTTAATATCAGAAACCCGAACACGGTAAATATACAACGGCCTCAAACCGCTCCACCCCCAGAACCCATGGACATTAGTTCAGGCTATACCCATTTAAGAAGACCTACTAGCGTTCAGTCACATAGAGCAACAAACACATTCAAACCTCAAGAACTTCATAACTATGACACCACTTTAGACAGATACTATTGTTATGACCAGAATGAAACTAGCACACAAGACATCAATCCGACATATGTTTATCAGGACTATGACTATAGTCAAAATCACAACGCGGAACAACCCATTAATTATGAATACTACACTGTTCATAACACGAATAATGAAATCGAAGACTCAGAAAATTTTCAGCTAAATGCCTCAGTATCCCAACCGGATACATAGACATTAACAAACACGGACAAACTTTACCTTATATCAATATCTCATCCCCGTTTGGCCGATCACTCAGGTTTTTAATAGATACCGGTGCGTCATCGTCATTCATAAACCCAGAATTTGTGAAACAGGAAGACTGTCAGACCTGCGAACCTATAACCATTACTACAATTCTGAACAAACATTTGTTAACAAAAAAAATTAGTTTACCACTCTTCATGGAATTCAAAGAAAAAGGCAAAATAGAATTATTCGTTTTCAAATTCCACAACTATTTTGATGGACTGATTGGCCTTGACATTTTAAATTCCTTGAAAGCCAAAGTTGACCTGGGTAGCAAAACTTTAATCACCAAAAATTCTTCAATAAGACTACACCTCAAACCTAACCTCACTTCTGATAAATTCCACATCCCCTCATGCTCAAAGCTTGTAATTAAAATCCCGGTAGATACTCATAATGGTGACTTTTTCCTGCCAAAAACGTTCTTACAACCATATTTATTTATCTCAGAAGGTATATATTCTGCAAAAAACTGGTTCAGCTATGTAGAAATATCAAATACATCGAATCAGGAAGCAATAGCTTACATAGAACAACCCATAAAGACAGTTCCCTATAACTCTGAAATGAACATTGAAGTTAATAATTTTAATATTGACTACGACATACCCACACCCACTACCACCGACGACCTATCTGCAATTTTGAGAACAAACCATTTGAATAGCGAAGAAAATCCTTGTTGTCACTCTGCAAAAAATTCGAGGATATATTTTTCAGAGAAGGAGAAGCCCTTAGCTTCTCAAACCAGATAAAACATGAAATTAATACAACAGACGACATCCCCATATACACTAAGTCATACAGATACCCGTATGTTCATAAAGAAGAAGTACGACGACAAATAGATAAAATGTTAACGCAGGGTATAATAAGGCCGAGTTTTTCACCATGGAGCGCACCAGTGTGGATAGTGCCGAAAAAGAAGGATGCCAGTAACACTCAGAAATGGAGACTGGTTATTGACTTCCGCAAATTGAATGAAAAAACAATTTGCGATAAATACCCCATACCCAATATGAATGAAATACTCGATAAATTGGGTAAAAGCATGTATTTTACGACGTTAGATCTGGCAAGCGGCTTCCACCAGATCGAAATGCATCCAAAAGATGTTAATAAAACAGCATTTTCTGTGGAAGGAGGGCATTTCGAATTTCTTAGAATGCCTTTTGGTCTAAAAAATGCACCCTCGACATTCCAAAGGGTAATGGACAACGTACTTAAAGACCTAATAGGTACCGTTTGTTTAGTGTATTTAGATGATATAATCATCTATTCCACCTCATTACAAGAACATATACAGAACCTTAGGAAGGTGTTCGAAAGACTTAGGCAAGCTAATTTAAAAATCCAATTAGATAAATCCGAATTTTTGCACAAGGAGTGTGCTTTCTTGGGTCATATAATTTCTACAGAAGGAGTAAAACCGAACCCTGAGAAAATTCATGCAATAAAAAATTTTCCCATTCCTAAAACACAAAAGGCCATCAAGTCATTTTTGGGGTTGTTGGGCTATTACAGGAAATTTATCCGAGATTTCTCAAAATTAACAAAACCGCTGACCGAATGTCTGAAAAAGGGTAGAAAGGTTGTGTTGGATGATCGATTCATAAAGACCTTCGAAACATGCAAGAACCTGCTGATTAACGACCCCGTACTTCAATACCCGGACTTCTCGAAACCTTTCAATTTGACTACTGACGCCAGCGATTTTGCTCTAGGCGCAATTCTTTCGCAAGGACCAATAGGTAGCGACAGACCAATTTGCTTTGCAAGTAGGACATTGACGGATACAGAAACAAACTACTCAACAATAGAGAAGGAACTTTTGGCCACCGTTTGGGCAACAAAATATTTTAGGCCTTATCTGTTTGGACACAAATTCAAAATTGTAACGGACCATCGACCCCTTACTTGGATAATGAGCCTTAAGGAGCCCAATTCAAAATTGATCCGGTGGCGACTAAAATTGGAGGAATTCGATTACGAGGTCATATTTAAGAAGGGCAAACTTAACACAAACGCGGATGCTCTGAGTCGCATCAGATTGGACGAACCTAAACGCTTGGAGGAAGCTGATGTTAACCTGACTTTTTTCCGACACTACTGTAGCAACAGCGGGAACAACAATTCATTCCGCCGAGGAAAACAACGATGATGGCATTGCAATTTCTGAGAGACCGATTAACGAATTCAATTTACAAATTATCTTACAAAAAGTGAACAAAAAACCCCCGATGACCCTGGAAGTCGTATTCAAAAACAAAATGAGAAAGATTATACGTAGACGAGAGTTTAACGAGACAGTTATGACTGATATTTTCAGACAATTCATCACCCCCAATAAACTTACAGCGATAATGACAGACGATGATACATTTAGAACAGTTCAAAATACATACTCCAAATACTTTGCTAATGGTAATATTTATAAACTCCTACGTTGCAAAACTTTATTGGAGGACATTAGAGACACTGATGATCAGGACAAGGTGATAAACGACTATCATATAAACCACAACCATAGAGGTATTCAGGAAACGTTTGCACACCTAAAACGTCGATTCTACTTTCCTAACATGAAGCATAAGATTACCCAATGTATCAACCATTGCAATACCTGTCAGACCCTTAAATATGACAGAAAGCCCCCGAAACCAAAATTCGAGAAACCTGAAATTCCAGACAAACCACTAGACATTGTCCATTTGGACGTATATTGTATCAACAGACATACTATTCTCACCATGATCGATAAATTTTCTAAATTCGCTTCAGCCTACTCATTGGAATCAAGGAACAGTATATCTATTTTGAAAGGTTTAAAACACTTTGTAAGCCTTCACGGTTTCCCAAGAAAGATTGTCTGCGATCAAGGTGCGGAATTTACCGCAACGATTTTCAAAGACTTTTGCAGGATCAACAGCATTGAAGTTCATTATACGTCCTTTCAACAAAGCTCTGCTAATTCTCCAGTCGAACGTTTACATTCAACCATTACAGAGACATATAGAATCATTGACAACAAGTATAAAAATTCCGGACTTCCATTCGATCAAGATGACATTTTGTTCGAAGTAATCATGACATATAACAATTCAATTCATTCTGCCACGAAAATAACCCCGTTTGAACTATTTTATGGCAGAACACCAGAGTTTGAGAAGAAATTAGAATGCGACACCCACCATGACTATTTAATACAATTGAGAAAGTTTCAAAACGAATTACATCAAACGGTAAAAGAGAAATTGACACAAGACACTCATAGGCGGATAGAAAGGTTAAACCACAATAGAGAAGAGCCTCAAACGTATAATGTTGACGAAAGCATATATAGAAAAGAGTGTAGGCGAAATAAAATCACTCCCAGATACTCTAAAAGAATTGTTAAACAGGACGGTAGAGTAACACTTCTCACACACAACGGACAAAAACTCCATAAATCTAAATTAAAACAAAAGCGTAAAAAACTAAACTAATATTTTTTTCTACCCCCACCCTTCTCCAGGCTTGCTCTTGCACAAGCAAATGTGACGGTAATTAATATACCAGATACACAGGGAATAATTCCATTGAACCTCGGTACTGCAAGAACTGTAATTGATTACAAACATCTGATACACATTATAGACATTCAAGCATATATGGATAATGTCCATAGAATCGAGAAAACAATTGAACAGATCAAACCGATACACCTTGCTAAAACTGCATTGGAAACGACAAAATCAAAACTAAAAGGACTAAAGACGAAACTTGACTTGCTCACGCCGAAAAGCAGGCCAAAAAGAGGCCTTGTAAATGCGCTTGGGTCCACAATAAAATTTATAACCGGTAACATGGACTATGCAGACGCAGAAAGAATCATCAAGGACATAGACGAGTTGTTAGCAAGGAATAACAGATTGAATACGACATATAACCAACAAATAATCCTAAACTCCAAAATGATTCAAAGATTTGAGAATATAACTAACCATATTAACGCTGAGCAAATCATCATAACAAAATCAATCCAAGATATCCAAGAACGAAACCGAAACACACTTAACCCTACCACCCTGCAAATAATATTGGACTACGTGATCCATTTTAGGTGATATGGACTACTCCCAACATGGTCCAATGTTATGCAGTCACGGACCAGTCATAGTTAAACAAGAGTTTGTAGTTAAACGACATGGTTTCGTGTTAACACGATTGCATATTGAGTTGTTGTTGTTGTTTAAAACTAACCCTCGTGATTACTCCATGGAGTAGTTTTGGGACTACTCCGATGGGTTATATGGTCCAGCCCTAGGACATCGCAATGTTAAATCGACCATCTTTTCTTCATATATTTGGAGTAGTTTTGGAGTACTCCTACTCCTCTTTGGACTAGTCTTTACATGCATGTATGGACTAGTCGCCTTATTTGCAGGGCATTAATACCCTTATACAAATTCAACAACTTAACCAAATAAACTATAATATTGATATATTAACACAACACTTTAACAACATAGGTGAAGCAATCGTATTATCCAAATTAAACATTATTTCCAAATTAATACTGGACCCGTCAGAACTAACACAAATTCACAGATCACTAAACAACACAATAGACATTATCTCCCCGGGACATATTTACGAACTACTAGAATTAACCGCATACTACAACGACACAAACATCATATTTAACATACAAATTCCCACTATATCAAACAATTCCTATACAATGTTTCACATTATCCAGACACAAATTAATAAAACCCTACAAATAATAAGCGAAGACTTTGCATTAGTTAACAATAAAGACTTGATATTTTATAAGGAAAAATGTAAGAAAATAGAAGAAATATTTTATTGTAAACACCTATATAGAAATAAATTCGAAATACACAATGATTGTATAAAAAACATAATACACAAACACAATACATCCTCATGCCACCTACGCGACATTGGCGAAAAAGTTGCTATTGAAACTCCCGAAGAGAACTATCTCCTCTTTACTAATCTACCACCAACAGAGATAACGACCAGATGTGGCAATCGCACAGAAAAAACAATTATAAACGGAACAAAACTAATTTACTTAACAAATTGCATAATCGCCGTGAACAATATATGGTACAACAGCCTTAAAAACATATACTGGGACAAAGGATATTTACTCGAACTACAAACAGTTTATAATACTACGATAATTTCTCTTTCAATAGAAGACCAGATTACCATTCCAAAACTTAACGAATTCCGATTCCGAAATACGAAAATGATAGAAGAACTGCAAGAAAGTAAAGGAAAACATGAAATTTTTACATATTCAACATTGGGACCAATGATGATCATACTTCTAATAATCATCAGTATTATAATCGCAAAAAAAACCTACAATCAAAACCTATAAAATCACTCAACATATTAATGAAGTTCCGGAAGTAAACTCTCCAAAGCCCCTTTGGCCATCACTTCATTCTAAGGAGGGAGGAGTTATGGAATCATCCATGACAACAACAACACAAGCACCACCAAAACCACCAAGACAACAACAATAAGTAATATGTAGTAATCAATAAGTTATAGTACGGAAGTAGAACAGCCAGAATTATTGAGAAACCTAATTAAAAGTTTATAAAATATAAAATAAGAAATTAAACTAAGCACTTTTGTAAAATAAACAAATTATTAAGAAACCCAATTAAAAAGGTTACAAAATATAAAAGAAGAAATTCAATTAAGCATTTTTGTATTTAGTAAATTAAGCACTTTTATATTTGGTAAATAAGTTTCATTTTACAAAATATTAAATAAAGAATCATTAATTAATCAGCTATCAAAAGAAAAGGTTGTTTTTTTTTATTGAAATAAGTATCTTAACATAACTCGCGCCTAGTTCTAGACAAGTTTCTTACGCTAACGTGGTTAAATCTAATATGCCAATATTATCTAATATCACAATATTATGAGCCTAATATTAACACTCTAGAGACTACATTGCAGACACTTGTCCAAACCATGAACACTTTTACGACCACTATGACATCCATGATGCAGGAAATGCAATCCACTATCTTACAAGCCATTTTAAAGAAATGATTTGTTTAAAAATTTGTTTTTGGAATGCGAACGGCCTCCGCCAACATAAAAACGAACTGGAACACTTCCTGATGGATAAGCAGATTGATGTCATGATGATTGCTGAAACTCACTTGACGGCGACAGCGTACTTCAAAATTAATGGCTACGTGTTATATGATACTAAAGATCCACGCGGAAGAGCATGTGGAGGATCGGCAATTCTTATAAAGAACAGAATAAAACATTATTTAATGAACAACATATGTATGTGAGGATTACCTACAATACATTTGTATTGAATTCTGTCAATACAATTTTGTTTTATCATCAATTTATTCGCCGCCTCGATTTTCAATAAAAGAACACCAATACTACAGCTTCTTCAATTCCCTTGGAGCTAGATTTTTAGTTGCTGGTGACTTTAACGCCAAACACACTTTTTGGGGTTCACGTCTGGTGACCCCGAAGGGTCGTGAACTCTTCAACACCATTGCCAAAATGGGATTAGATGTACTCTCAAGCGGGCATCCCACCTACTGGCCGACGGACCGACGGAAGATTCCCGATGTTATTGACTTCGGAGTAGTAAAAAATATCCCTGTAGAATCGATACAAGTGGAGCCTTCATTAGACTTGTCTTCAGATCACTCTCCTTCTATTATTTCAATGCGTTTCCTTCAAGGGAATGGCTCTCCATTTCGGGACATATCTAAAACCAGAGTAAGTTGGATAAAGTATAAAAAGTATTTAAGTTCCCACTGCACGGAAAATGTAGTGTTGAGAACTACCGAGGATATTGATGGGTCGATTGGCAAGTTTACTGAGGACATACGAAGAGCTGTAAGACTTAACTCTAAGACTTAGCTTTAATGATGTTCAAAGCGCTATTGGTACTCTGAATCTTAAAAAAGCTCCAGGTATGGATAAAATCAGCAACAAAATGCTTGTGGAGTTACCTCGTGTAGCTAAAAGAATTATCCTATTTATTTTTAATGCTATTTTACGCCTAGAATACTATCCTGCAGATTGGAAGGTATCTATGATTGCCATGATTCCTAAGCCAGGGAAGGACCCCACTAAAGTAGAGTCATATAGGCCAATTAGTCTACTGCCGACAATTTCAAAACTGTTTGAAAAATTGTTATTGGCTAAGTTGATTCCAATTCTGAACGACACTCAATGTATCCCAAATCACCAATTCGGGTTCAGAGCTAAACACAGTACCATCGAACAAACACACAGATTGGTAAATGTGATAAGACAGTCGTTTGAAGAGAAAAAATACTGCTCCGCCCTTTTCATTGATGTATACCAAGCGTTCGACAAAGTTTGGCATGAAGGTTTAATGCATAGAATTAAATTAACTCTGCCTGCTAACACCCACAAACTTATGATTTTTTAAGCCCCGCTCAGCCAATTAAAGCAGGAGTACCCCAGGGTAGCATACTGGGTTCAACTTTATATTTGATTTATGCATCCGATATGCCGTTAGACCCCATAATACATACTTCAACTTTTGCAGACGATACAGCCTTTATTAGCGTTCATAAGGACCATCAAATAGCATCACAGAACTTGCAGAAATATGTTTATAAACTAGAGAATTGGCTTGAGCTTTGGAAAATCACGGTTAACGAACAGAAATGTATTCATATAACTTTCACATTGCGAAAAGATACATGCTCGTTCATCAGAATAAATAATCAAATTATCCCGCAACACAATGAAGTCAAATACCTCGGAATCCACCTCGATCGTCGTTTAACTTGGTAGTCTCATATCGACGCAAAACTTACCCAGATGAGATTAAAAGCAGTGCAAATTAATTGGCTAATCGGCAGAAATTCTACATTGAAGTTGGATTGCAAACTTTTGTTGTACAATGCAATTCTAAAGCCAATCTGGTGTTATGGAATTCAATTATGGGGTACTGCCTCAGCATCCAACATTGAAAAAATTCAAAGGGGTCAAAATAAGATTCTACGTACAATTACTGCAGCTCCATGGTATGTTAAAAATTCTCGAATCCACAAAGATCTAGGCATCCCTTTGGTGAAAGTCGAATTTACAAAACACGCCTCAAAATATGTCAGCAAACTTGAACACCATCCAACCCCACTTGCACGAGACATCCTTAACTTTACTGGCCATGTTCGGTTGAGAAGGAGGGATACCCTTGCTTTAACTCAAGCGCAAAACAGATGACTGGATCAGTGGATATAAATTTTTTGTAGTATCATAATATTTTGTCTAGCACTGGCAAGACTTATTATTTTCTTTTAGTATTAAGATTCGAAAACTTATTGTCATTTCATTTCTGAAGATCCAATAAATAAATTAAATGTATTAAAAAAAAAAAAAAAAAAAAAAAAAAAAAAAAAAAAAAAATGTAATTAATTGAACACTGAACTTGTTTTTAATTTACTTTCGTCCCCAGTTATGGAATACAATTACCATAAATGTACTGTATGTTTAAGAAATTAAATAGTTTTTTTATTATTAATGCATTTTATTCTTATATATTTACTAGCTGACCGCCCGGCTTTGCTCGGTCTTTACTAATGATTTGTATTTCATATACATAGAATTAAAAATTCGATTATTATTATATGCAACAACAATTGAAACAATTACACTGTGCTAGAATTTGACACTTTTTTTTGTGACAAACGGGGCACCTGGCGGGTTAACCTAATTCGGGTACGCTGAATCTAGTGGTGCTAACCGTTTTTTTAGGTTAGCTCGTTTTTTCGAAATATACCGTTATTTCGAAAATGGAGGAGGTTGCACAACATATATTCGCGTAACTCAAAAACGGTTCAGTTTATTGAATAAACCAATAACTGGTATACCTGGAACAGGTAGAAACAGAAATCGTCCCGGGTTTGGTTTTTTACAAATTATGTTCATGAAGGGCTTGACAGGTACTTTGATAAAAAAATTACAGTATAAATAAGAGTTCCTCAACCCCTTCAATGTCATATGGAAAACATTTTGCTTCCTCCACTCCACATCAAACTGGGTATTGTAAAAAATTTTATAAAAGCATTGAACCCAGATGGAATTGCTTTTACCGAATTGAGCCGAATTTTTCCACGATTAAGCGGCATGAAATTAAAAGAAGGTATGAACTCTAGCTTCTTTATTAAATTAGATTTATTATTCATGTCATAATGTTTTTATTTTACATGAATTCTTAATGGACTGGACATTCGTCGTCTAATGAAGGACCAACAATTTGAACTTGCATTGCATGATATGGAGCTATTGGGCTGGAATTCTGTGAAATCAGTAATAGAAAATGTATTAAGAAATCATCGGTCTGAAAATTGGCGAATTTTAATTGGAGATATGCTAACCGCATTTAAAAACTTAAACGTCAAAATGTGATTGAAAATACATTTTTTGCATTGTCATGCAGAAAAATTTAATGAACAATCACCAGCCGAGTCTGATGAACATGGCGAGAGATTTCACCAAGTAACAGTCAGACTCGAACACTGGTATAGTGGCAAACAACTTGATTCGCTATTAGGGGATATTTGTTGGAATCTGCAGGAGGAAGAAGAATAAATTTGTAAATAAAAACTTAAACTTTAATTAACAACAAAAATAAATGTTTTAATTTTTGAAGTTTCGTCTGGTTATTATATATTTCATCTTTTGTGAATAAAATCAAAAGTTGTAGACAGATTTTAATTATTTATGTCTTGTTTTGTTTGGAACTTTGTTTGCTATACCTGCAGAAAAAATTAGAAGCACAGCTGCGTTTTCCAATTTTTTATGCCGTTTTAAAAAACAAAATTTTTGAAATTTTGCTAAAAAAAAAACTATAATAAAGAATACACACACATTGTAAATGTACGTAAATTTCGTTCTAACTCAGAACACGTTAAAAAAGAAATATCATAATTCGTGAACTCTATTTCTCAAAAAACGGTGAGTTAAATAGATGATATTTACAGAGTGATAGTGGACAATGAAGATTGCTGAAGACGCCCTTGGCCGGGTAGAAAATGCATTCCAATTTGCCGATTGTTCCAGTACTTTACAATAGTATTCTTAATTATTAGAACTAGTAGCCTGAATAAAAACTTTTCTCTTATAAATTAAGAAATATTAGTTCAATTTCCATCTCTAATTATTAACATAATAAACACCATGGCGCGGTGTATCAAAGTATGTAGTCATCATCCCATCTCCGGTTTTCGTAGTTACAAAAAATAACTCAATCAACCAAAAAAGGAGGAGAAATGACAACAAAAACATACATACAATTGCTGTTATTGATCTACAAAAAAGGTAGACGCAGCAAGAAAAGCAAAAACAAATTTGTAATAATACAAATTTCATAAACAATAATAAAGAATACACACACATTGTAAATGTACGTAAATTTCGTTCTAACTCAGAACACGTTAAAAAAGAAATATCATAATTCGTGAACTCTATTTCTCAAAAAACGGTGAGTTAAATAGATGATATTTACAGAGTGATAGTGGACAATGAAGATTGCTGAAGACGCCCTTGGCCGGGTAGAAAATGCATTCCAATTTGCCGATTGTTCCAGTACTTTACAATAGTATTCTTAATTATTAGAACTAGTAGCCTGAATAAAAACTTTTCTCTTATAAATTAAGAAATATTAGTTCAATTTCCATCTCTAATTATTAAAACTATTTTTGTTGTAAAAAAAAATTATGTTTCTACAACGACTGCGCATATTGGAAAAAAGTTTAACCTTACTTAAAGAAAATTTCATTGCGGAATTTCGGTTTTTTTAGTTTATTCAATAAACTGAACCGTTTTTGAGTTACGCGAATATATGTTGTGCAACCTCCTCCATTTTCGAAATAACGGTATATTTCGAAAAAACGAGCTAACCTAAAAAAACGGTTAGCACCACTGGATTCAGCGTACCCGAATTAGGTTAACCCGCCAGGTGCCCCGTTTGTCACATTTTCCAACTAGCACAGTGTTATTAATTAAACAAGTAAGAATGCTATATTCAGCTGTGCCGAATGTTAAATACCCACCACCTTAACGTAATAAGAAATACAAAAACTACACTGGTTATAGGACTAGAATATCCTTATTCTGTGTTTTCTATTCCGTCTTAGTGTAAATTTTATTTGTATTTGATATATTGCTAGAAAGACAATTTTACGACCAACATAATTTATGTTAAATATTTTGAATGTTGTCTAATTTTTACCATTTTAATTGATTTAATTACCAATTCTTACCATAATTTACAGAATTTGTCTGATGTTCATAATAATATTGAGTGTAACTTAACAAAGTATAAACAAGTAAGAGTGCTATATTCGGCTGTGCCGAATCTTAAATACCCTTCACCTAAGCGTAATAAGAAATACAGAAACTACACTAGACTAGAATATCCTAATTCTGTGTTTTCTATTCAGTCTTAATGCAAATTTTATGAGTATTTGGTATATTGTTTGAAAGACAATTTTACGACCAACATAATTTATGTTAAATATTTTGAAATGTTGTCTAATTTTTACCATTTTAATTGATTTTTTTTTTTTTTTTTTTTTTTTTTTTTTATTTATTAAAATTTTTTTTTTATTTACAAGTTTTTTTTTTGTGGCTATTTATATGCCTCAGCGTCTAATGACATTATTGGCATTTACTTATTCAAATTTTATAAACTTGTATTAAAATAAGCTTAAAAATATTTGTTTATATGTAATATTAAAAAAAAATAAAAAATTAAGCAAATATATGTATATTTACAAAGTTTATATACAAATTTACATTATTTAATTTGCAGTTTTATGTACAAAATTCAAAATGAAAAAATTATCTTAGAAGCATTTCTAAATTTCTTAATAAAAATTTCTTTACATTAATCTTAAAAGCAGATACAGTATTTATATTTTTTATGTATTGTGGTAAATTGTTATATTCAAAACATCCAATGTGTTCAACTCTTTGTTTTGTGGTTTCAAGTCTGCATCTAGTTGTTCTTAAATTGGAACTGTTTCTTGTATTGAGAGTTGTTTGATTCCTTGAGAAGACTATCGTGTTATGACCAATGTTATAAAGAGATTTGAAAACAAATATAAGTAATTGTAATTTATAGGTTCCGTTCACTGGCAAGATATTTTTACAAACTTCCTTATACAGGGTGATTGTAGGGTAGGTTAATGGTAGATTGTATACGGTTTTTAGTGCTTTGTTTTGTACTCTTTGGAGAGACTGCAATTCTGTACTATTTTTATAGCCATATATCATTATTAAATAGTTCAAATGACTCTGAATCAATGTTTGATAAATCATTAATTTTGTAGTTTCGTTAAATTTATATTTAAATTTATATAAGATTCCTATTACTGGATATATTTTTGATTTAACAGTTTCAATATGTAGGTTCCATTTTAAGTTGCTTTGCAATATTACTCCTAAATATTTTACAGAGTTACACTCCAAAACCTCTTCTCCATTTGCAATAATACCAAAATTCTCAACGTTTGTATGTAAATGGGGCTTAAATCTTATAACTTTAGTCTTTGTCGCATTAATGACTAACTTATTTAGCCTTGCAAATTCAAAAATCATGTCTGCATCTTTCTGCATGTAGGCTCTTAACGCTGTTTCGTGTTTATAGGGATAGAAAATAGACATATCATCTGCATACAAGTATATTTTTCCATTAAGCTCGAGATTCACAATATCATTTATATAAATAGTAAATAATAGTGGGCCTAAAACGCTGCCTTGTGGAACCCCGTGTAGTATATCCCCGACAAAACTTCGACTATTATTTAATTCAACATATTGCTTGCGGTTTGTCAAATAACTTTTAAATAAATCAAGTTCTGTATTCCGTATTTTTTTTACCAATTCTTACCATAATTTACAGAGTCTGTCTGATGTTCACAATAATCTTAAGTGTAATTTAACAAACAGAGTATAAAAAAGGGGTACATTCGGTTTTAGTGATTTTTCTCAAAAAAAAAAAATCAAATAGAGCTTTTAGAGGAGATACCAGCAAAAAAAATTTGTTGGCGGTCACGCCTATTTTCGAGGGGGCGGGCCCGTAAAGTTGAAAATATATAGGCCTATATCTCGGGAACTACTGGGTGCTTGATAATTTGTAATACACTAAATAACAGGTATTAAAAATACCTTTCCAACGATATATATCATGATTATAAAATGTGGACCGAATATGGGTTAAATCCGAAAAGAATACTTTTTGACCCGAATTTATTTGGTATTAAAAATACCTTTCCAACGATATATATCATGGTTATAAAATATGGACCGAATATAGGTTAAATCCGAAAAGAATATTTTTTGACCCGAATTTATTTGTTTTTTGGAAATGGTTCTTATATGGCAGCTATGACAAATTATGGGCCAATCTTCTTATAATTTGGAACAGTTATTTTCATTGATATGAGGATATTTCAGTCAAATATGGACCGATATTCTCAAAATCCAGCAGTTAGATTTAGGCATGTATGTAAATGATCCGTGTAAAATTTTGGCTTGGTACCCTTATTTATGGCTTTGGTGCAAGTTCTTCAAGTTTCTTAAAAAAAATGTTTCTTATTATAAAAATGAGAAGTGAAAAGGAGGCAATATATTAAAAACTTCAAATTTCCGAGTTTTACCAGGAATTTTTTAATTTTTTTTACACACCATCTCTTGAAAATTTTGAATAAAATAAAAAAAAATCAGCCAAATCGCTCCAGCCGTTCTCACGTGATGCCATTACATACATACATGGACCATTTCATTTTTATATATACATATAGATTTAAATCTGACACCTGCAGATAATACTGATGTCACCCTACAGCTTAAAAATTCGTTGAAACGTTTATTAGTTAATGCACTGTTAATGAATACGAATTTTTACCAAGGGTTTGTTAAGCTTAAAATGTTTGTTAACTTATTTGTATATCAAGATATTTTATGAATACGGCTTTTTGCATGTGTAAAGTAAAAGTAAAAGTTTTGCTCGCAAAAAATTAAACTTAAGAAGTATCTTTAATTTTTATTTTTAGTGATTGCTATTTTTATTTATTTATTCACAGTAATATAAAAAAGCCTTTCTAGGCCAATTAACATATAATACAAGAATTATTCCTGAATAAAGATATCTAAAATTAAAAAAAAAAGAATTTATTTCAATTCATAATCAATACATCTAGTTAATGGCTCCCCAGCCAAAAGAAAAAAAAGAGGAGAAAAAAAATTACCATAGTTGTAAACTCCCAAAAGTAGTAGCAAACATCTTGAAACTAAAATTAGCATATAACGACTTAAATAGTTTATGAGGATTATAACAATCTAAAGTGTAATTAAATACCGCAAAAGTTTTAGGCGAAATACATTATTAGACTAAGAAAATACACGAAGCTCAAGAGGCAAAGTGTTCCAGCAACGTGCAACTCTAATAATAAACGATCGCTCAAAAACAGAGTTTCTAATCCTAGGAATATTAATTTGCGGGTTCCTACTTGAACGCGAAAAGTTAAAGTCAGATCGAAGTCGAGTTGGTCGTAATGTTTTAATAAATTTGTAGAACATAAACAAAATACGGTTAGAAACAAAGTTCATGAATGAACATTTTTTGTATATATAGTAAAATTAACTTAAATTTATCGAAAAATAAAAATCAAAAATAACTATTATTTAACTTTTATGATAAATTTCATGAAATCAATATTTTATAATAATATAAATTTCTTTTTTGTTTAATGTGCTAGTTTAGCAGTAACATCGACAGCCGGTTCTACGCACCGGAATGATTCGAGATCACTCGGCCAAGGGCTGTCAACTCAGAAATCACTGATGTTACAACAACAACATATATGGATGTATTTTTTTTATTGCTCAATATATAGATCGATATATCGCTCAAATGTTGTATGAAGTGGCAAACGTATTATATTGGAATTATAATAACATGGAATTCTGTGTGAATTGTGTAATTTAACAAAAATATTGTTTATCATTAACTTTTTCAACCAAAATGAAAAGAGCACGCACACTTGAGAAAATAAAGTTTATTTGGGAACTTCATCAAAAGGGTAAAACATAAAAGTGGTTAAATAATTGGATGTACTCGAAACATCGTTTATAATTTCAATTTTCAATTCAATTCTTTATTTTAATACATAGAAAGCCTTGTGGCCAATTATACATGTATCTTAAGAACTATATTCATGTCATTATATATGTACATATGTATATTATTTGATTATATTTTAATTAATGTGGTTATAATAAAAAAAATTTTAATTATATATAAGCGGCTCCCCAGCCGTATAAATTATTACCATAATTATTTTAATTAGAAATAATGTTTTGCAAATTTGAATCTATAAAGCCAGAAAAGAAGAATAGTTTTTTGAGAGGAAAAAAAATTAAATGTTTTAAAAAGGTTATACAGGCATGTGATGAAAATCGAGAGTGAAAGCGAATGAGTCTTAGAAGTAAATTTTTTGTAATATTTGTGTATTGGAAAACTTTTATCTCATAAAATATAAAGATATTAGGCTACTAAAGAGATTCTTAAAACAAAAATTTTAAAAATTAGATTATAAATGCATTAAAATGTATTTCCATCACATGCCTGATTATAAAAAAATAATTTAATCCCCGCCCGGGTATCCCGATAGACTAGGCGATAGTGTGCCAGACATTCAGTCAGAGGGTTGCGGGTTCTATTCCCGCCAAAGACTCTGGGTGTTTTCTGCAGATAAGCCATGAAGCTTCGCAGTTTGTGTTTGTTAATTTTATTAAAAAAAACATAACTGAATAAATAAATAAATAAAATAGTAAAGTCCCTATTTCTCTGTCCATAGCTGTATAGGTATATGCGCAGTTTAAAAGGTTAAAGGGTTTATAAAATATGATGGTGTTTTCTTTTCTGAAATAAAATGTTACACCGTTATTATGTACATTTTTATAATGTTTACCCCACATTTTAAAGATGTCGCATATTTAATGGACAGAATAGAACATAAAATTACAACAGTGTAACACTTTATTATCATGTACAGCTGTTTTTTTTTTTTTTTTTTTGGTTAAAAAAGAAGAAGCAGATATCTCCCTGATAAGATCGTTTGAAATAAGACAATGAATATTTATTAAAAAGACCAATGGCACCTTCCCGACTAATACGCAAATTCTTCTTAAACTATAAAAATTATATATATAGACATACATTACATATATAAGAAGTAGGAGATATTGTCCTATTAAATTTGACATACATCAACTTCAGAGTATTCATTAATTACGTTCTCTACAAAGCCTTTCACATTTCCATAATCATATAAAATATTTTATCATCATCAGATGATGAAGATGAATTCAACAAGTCATCAAAAATTTTTTAAGCACATAAAAAAGTAGTAATATTTTCCATTTTGTATATTTTTTTTTTTTGTTTCTTAACACAAATACACATTCATAAACAAAACAAATGTCAGTTGCAGCGATGCCAACTTAGCCCTTTTCGGGCTAGATTTAGCCGGATTTTAGTCACTCAAAACGCAAAAAAAAAATTGGATGTGATTTTATATGGATTTTTTTCCATTTAGCCCTTTTTCAAAAATGTTTACGCGTTTTGAGTCTCAAAAGTTAGCATCACTGGTCAGCTGTTTTTTCGTGCGAGTCTCCCCCTCCAAAAATACAGAGTGTGAAAGGTGCGACATTTTTTAAATTTATAGTGTGACATTTATAGAAAAGAACATACTACACCTACACTTCAGCAGTGTTGACATTTTTTCAGAAAAGAACACAAAAAAATTAAAAAAGCTGCGAAATGGGAAAAACGTGTAACATTTTTGCCAGAAAAGAAAACGCCATGAGATAGCTGATTATATTAGCGTTTGTTACATAAAAATAATCAGGAAGCAATATACATACAATGATATTTCCTTATTTATTAATTAATTTATTTATTTAATTCATTGAGTTTTGCAATCCTAACCAAGAGGCTATAATTGGTTCCAGTTAGGTATATTTTTAACAAAGAGATTACACATAAAGAAATAGGTAGTAAAAAGAGTAAAATTGCAAAAAAAAATAAAATACGTTAAATATTATTGGTACCTACATACAGTGGGGAGCAGAGGTGAGTACATGTTTGTATTTTCTGCATTGTAAAGATCATAAAAATGGTAATAATGGAGCGATTTTTAAATTTCCTTTTCTATTTTAATTCTTATTTAGTTCTTTACATAATTCCTAATAAGAGAAATAAAAGCCCAATAAAACAAGATTGTAATTTAAATAACAACAAAACAACTTGTATGTACTCAGTTTTGCTCACACTTTTTATCAACCAAATAATTGAAACATTTATTAATTTACCGTTATTTGAAATTAAGTTTTGAAATTTGTTGCTGCAATCTTTAGTTTTGTCAATATGAATTTTAGTTTTAAATCATAATTGAATAACTCCGTGTTCCAAAACCGTCAAAAAAAATGAGAGCAGACACGTCTTTAGTCCTAAAAGAAGCTTCCTGAGCAATAAATAAAAATGTTAGCCGATGTACAGCAAGAAGAGCGCTACACAATATTGGATACATCTCAGCTGTAAAAAACCTAAACCAGCACTGTCAGATAAAAATGTTTCAGCACGTTTAAAATTCGACAGACTACACAAAGATTGGACTGTTGATGACTGGAAACGCGTAATATGGTCAGATAAATCCAAGTTTAACCGATATCAATCTGACGGTAAAAAGTATTATTGGCGTCGAAAGCGGGAGAGTATACAACGACACCATGTTAAACAGATTGTAAAGCATCATCATGGTTTGGGGTTACTTTACATTGTGGCATGTTGGTAGATTACAAAAGACTTATGAAATCATGAGAAAAGAAGACTATTTAAAAATATTGCAGATTCAACTTCCCGATTTTGTAGATCTGAGCGCATACTCTGAGTAAGAAGTTGTGTTTCAACAGGATGGAGACCCAAAACACACCTCGAAAATCGTTAAGGAATGGTTGAATGGGCAAACATTTCAATTGATGCAGTGGCCTCCGCAAAGTCCCGACCTCAATCCAATTGAAAATTTGTGGTAAATTGTGAAAAGACGGTTGGGACAGTATCGAACAGCTCCGTCGAACTTCTCTGAGTTGTGGCAACGTGTGGAGCTGGAGTGGCAGACAATTCCACATGAAATTATACAAAAGTTGGTTGAAAGTATGCCCAATCGCATAAATAGTGTATTAAAAAATAAAGGGCTGTGGACTAAGTACTAAAAATTTAAGTTTTTTTTCCTGAAAGTGCAAAACTGAGTACATAAGATTTAATTTTATTTAATTTAGTTTGTTCCCTGAATACGTAGTTTTTTTGTTTTGTTTTAAGATCATTATTGTAATCCACTAATTAATAAATAAAATAAAAAAGTAATAATTTAAATCGCTTTGTTATTACCATTTTTATGCACCTGCAAATGCAGAAAATAAGAACATGTACTCACCTCTGCTCCTCACTGTAGGTACTGACTTTAAAACCCATAACTCCTAAATTAAAAGAGAGCAGCAATACATGTCAACATACTTATAATTAGAAGAGCTATCAGCACAAAAAATTATTAAAATAAAAGCTGTTGTGATTTTTATTTTGACCTCTCTTTTGTTGTTGATTGGTTTCTAAATACTGGTAAATCGATTTTGCTTTTGCAATGATTTTTTAGTGAAGTATTTATAAAGAAAAATATTCTTTTTGATAACCTACATATAATAGACATGACAAAACAAGACGTCTTGTCTTTTTGCTTAAAGCTTACATATAGATGCATAAGAAACTATGTGGTTGTTGTAGGATGTCTACTTTATTTGATTTAAGAACATTTATGTAAAAATTCACAAAATTGTTATCCAAAGTACTAATTTCACTTCAATTATTATTTCCTCAGCCAAGTCGAAAATGGAAAAAAGCTTTACTAATATGTAAAATTTTTTGTGTAAAAAAATTCCCCAAAACATTTTGACCTTTAATTGAACCTTCTAGCCCATGATGAGAGTTTTCTAATTTGTTTACCCTTTAAAATTTTGAACACATTTAATATTTCAAGTCAATTAATGAGTTGTTGTACTTTATTTTATAAAACACGATACATACTCACGTGTTCACTTTACAGTTAATGTTTTTATTAATGTCAAATAAAGGTCCAAATTAAGGTTGGTATTTCGGCGAATGATATTGTCCAGTGTTATCAACTATTACCTTTCTGCATGATAATGCTACTATAGTTGACAAATTTATAGTTGCTAAAATATGGTAGATTAATGACAAAACATTCCACATAATAACCAAAATTTACACACAAAACTGACCCCTTTTGAGTCACAAATTCTAAACTAGGAATGAGTAACTAACTAATACTCAACTCTCTTGCCTCCCCCACCAAAATAAAACTATGTTTCTAACTTGAAGTGGGTTTTTCAATGTTGTAAAAGTAAACATTACAGAACGGGTAATAAATGAATAAGAAATTATACCAAAGTCAGAAGAATTAGCGTTTTCTGTACAAAATGTATATTGCAATGAATTGTATAGTTTTTTTTATGATTTTTCTGTTAATATAACTACCAAAAAAGAAAAAAAACTAAAAATAACATCGAGTACATATGTACATTGTGCACACATGTCATACATCATATATCATTCTCTATAAAGCTTTACCATTTTGCAGATTTTTAACAATTCAGTTGTTTAAAAGTGTAAGAAAACATATATTACTCTCCTACTCATTGGCTCATTGAAGAAGAAATATTGCTTCTGAATACTACGAATTTTACAATTATGAATTCTTAAGGAATTCATCACTGCCGAAGGCGTTGCAAATTATATAAACAAAGTTTTATTGCTTGATTTTGGGCGTATTAATCCTGTTAATATGTTTTTATTCTATTTAGGGTTTTTACTTTGTAGAAAATATACCATGTTTAGGCAAACAGTAGTTTTTCAAATATAAAGTTTTTTTTAATATCAATAATTGTACATCTTTATTATATATGTATGTATATGATGAGTATGTATAAGATTTATGGATTTGTACTGTTTGTTTCTCTTTGGTAATTATTAAAGCAATTGTTTGTGGGTATACCAACTAATAAAATCTATTGGAATGTACATACACATACATTAGCAATATAAATGGAAGACAAATATCCAGATCCAATTAGAATTATAAAATTCTGTGTTTTATCAACTGAACTCTCTATAAACAATATTTACATTTCTATTAAACTGGTGTTTAAGAAATTCACTTCATTTTACTTATGGGAGAAGGATGACATCAACCTACTACCGTGGTCATGACTTGAATTTACTTATTTTTTGCTATACATATTACGAAGTTGCTGTCATATTGTTGAGTGGGTGGAGGAGGGCTTGTGGGAGAAAAACTAATTTTAATACATTTTTTTATACCTTTAAGAGTCTCTTTATAGCCAAAAATCCGATTGCTAAAAACGCACACAAAAAACCTCCGCCGTTTTAGGATTTTTTTCGTTTTGTACACTCAAAAATCAATTAAATATTATTAATACTATTGGCATTTGTTTTTGTTTAAACACATATGTTATCCGCATTAAAGGAACACGCACTACCCGACCACTAGTATACAATTTGGAACGCTGACTAAAAAAAACTTTTCGATAAAAAAAGATATTTTTATACTAAATTTTGTGTGTATATCTTTAATCATATCGAAATGGAGTTGCCATAGAAAATAATTTTTGTTGTTACTTACAAAATGCTGCCAGATCGAGTGTCAATTATCAAATGTTATAGAAATTTGTCGATAATAACTACAGCTAAAATTATTACAGCGTTAAGGTGTTATGACACTTGCTATTTTTTGTATTGGATTTTTTAGGATTGATTAAATGAAACAACAAATGCGAGAAAGAATAAGAAATACAATAAAATAAAATGTAAACAAAACAAACAATATTGCCCACGTTCTGTTCCCACAAAAACCCGTCAAAAAAAGCAAAAAAAAACTAAAAATCGCAAAAAAATAATTAAAATCGCTACTTTCGATCAAAAACTAAAAAAATAGGCAATAGTGCTAACATTTAATCTCGAAATGTCAATTTTAAAGGCCCAACTATAATATGCATATGCTAGCTTAAGCAAACGTGCGAACACATATAAATTGTATGTGGCAAACTATAATGTCATTTGCTTAAAGGCCCAACTATAATATACATAAGCAAGATTAAGCAAATTGCAAAAGTTAACGAAAAGGCTGTCAAATGCATAACCAGTTCAGAGTTAACTTTTAGGTGACTACAATGACCTTAAAACTTTTTGTCCACAGTTGCTCATTTATGGTTAAAAAAATGTTTTTATTTTAACAAAAAGCCATTAAATGACCATATTTTATAAATATTATTATATTATTTTATAATTAAAAGAAAACTTCGTACCCGAAACGCATAAGTTTTCCTTTTTTTTTTAATTTATCGGCAAAAGTACTAAAATGTACAGCTGTGGTAGCACTACATTGTAAATAATAATAAAGGCCTAACTATAATATGCACATGCTAGCTTAAGCAAACGTGCGAACACATATAAAATGTATGTGGCAAACTATAATGTACTTAACGAAACTTTTCGTTAAGTTTTTCAACTGTCATTTGCTTAAGCAAAAAGCGAAACTGATCGCACATTCTGTACGGAATCAGCTGTTTGTTTGTGTTTTGAACAAAATGGAAGAAAATATATTTATTTTAAATGTAATAATAATTACAATAAAAGGGACCCTTTTTATTTTAACAAAAATGTCTTTCTGTCGCGGTTATTTCTCTGACAGAACAAGAGCGTCTTCTTCTTTTACAGTGTAGTTCATTTATTTCTTTTAATGTGCACAACCCTTCAAGCGCTAACTTTAATATTTTTATATTATTAAAATTTTTAAGTTTTTTCTCCATTTTTGCAAACACAATACGAAAATTAACAAAACATATGTAAACGTTTATTATTATTTACAATGTAGTGCTGCCACAGCTGTACATTTTAGTACTTTTGCCGATAAATTAAAAAAAAAAGGAAAAATTATGCGTTTCGGGTACGAAGTTTTCTTTTAATTATAAAATAATATAATAATATTTATAAAATATAGTCATTTAATGGCTTTTTGTTAAAATAAAAACATTTTTTTAACCATAAATGAGCAACTGTGGACAAAAAGTTTTAAGGTCATTGTAGTCACCTAAAAGTTAACTCTGAACTGGTTATGCATTTGACAGCCTTTTCGTTAACTTTTGCAATTTGCTTAAGCTTGCTTATGCATATTATAGTTGGGCCTTAAACGTTTACATATGTTTTGTTAATTTTCGTATTGTGTTTGCAAAAATGGAGAAAAAACTTAAAAATTTAAATAATATAAAAATATTAAAGTTAGCGCTTGAAGGACTGTGCACATTAAAAGAAATAAGTGAACTACACTGTAAAAGAAGAACACGCTCTTGTTCTGTCAGAGAAATAAACCGCAACAGAAAGACATTTTTGTTAAAATAAAAAGAGTCCCTTTTATTGTAAAGGCATTTATTTTTTTCCGCATTTTCTATTAAATTTAAAATAAATGTATTTTCTTCTTTCTCCATTTTGTTCAAAACACAAACAAACAACAACAAACAGCTGATTCCGTACAGAATGTGCGATCAGTTTCGCTTTTTGCTTAAGCAAATGACAGTTGAAAAACTTAACGAAAAGTTTCGTTAAGTACATTATAGTTTACCACATACAATTTATATGTGTTCGCACGTTTGCTTAAGCTAGCATATGCATATTATAGTTGGGCCTTAAGCAAAAAGCGAAACTATCGTTTTTATTTCTTCGGTATATCGATTGCAATTAACGAGATATGCGCACAAGGCATCGTTTCTGAGTTATTAATGGAAAATTAACTCACAAATTTTTAGCGATTTTTTGAAAATATTTTGAAAGTTTGTTGCGTAATAACTTTTAAGATACAGTCTTTTGAGATATGGACTGTACCACTATCGATTGGTATTTCGAATGGTCAACAACGCAACAACGCAAATTAAATAATAATTGATATTAATAAGCAAATTATATAATAATTAAAATTAATAAATAAATTTAATATCGACGTTTTCTTTATTGGGTAAAACAAAATCAACTAAAAAACTCCAAATTGGTGACCCCGACAAAACGGACAATGGCAACCAACGAATTAGCGACAACATCCAACGCGGTCAAGCAAAGTGAAGACGACGGGCAAACTCAGACGCCACGAAATGCCACCGGCACAATATCAGCCATTTATGCTCGATTGCCATTCCCAGAAATGTGCAGCACAAACATCGAAGCCTGGTTCATTTCTATGGAATTCTGGTTTAGTGAATCGGGGATTACCTCCGACAAGCAAAAGGCCGCCACCGTGCTTGCTGCGCTAAAACCAGAAACCATAGCGCAATTAACTGACATCATCACAACTTTGCCAGCATCCGACCGCTTCGAATACGTCAAACGTGGAATTATTGACCATTTTGCCGACAGCGAACAGCGACGACTTAACCGGCTCTTATCCGAGATGCCCTTGGGCGATAAAAAGCCTTCAGAGCTGTTCTTCGAAATGAGGCGAGTGGCAGGGAACTCAGTAGGCGAGGCTGCGCTTAAAGGCCTTTGGACAAAACGATTGCCAACGTTTGCTCAACCAGTGGTAGCAGCGTCAACTGGCATGGCAGCTGAATATACCAGAATAGCTGACACCATTATAGATGCCGTATCGCCATCACAGCTACGTAAGGTATCAAAAGAGCCTACCAGCGAAATCAGTGAACTACACACAGCTATAATGGAATTATGCCAGAGGTTTGAGCAATTACCACACGCTCACGTTCGCGATCTCGCAGACCCACTGTCACTCGCCATCGTTCTCAACACCATCAGTCTTCATCCAACGGAACAACCAGCTCTAATTTTGAAGAGTGCTGGTACCACAAGAAGTACGGACGTAACGCAAGAAAATGTCGCAGCCCCTGCAAACATAAGCCGCGACAGGTGCACGCTATTACAGCGCAGTCTTCGAATTGAATTTGTGGGCCGGTGGAGGATTCTAGCGAAAAATCCCCCACTAAGTGCCATGTTTTTCGCCTTCAAGTTACCGACAGAAACACCCAAGCAAATTTTTTGTTGACAGTGGTGCCGACGTATCTGTGCTTCCTCTTTCTGCAAAATCTACAGACATGTGCCCGACAGCTGTAACGTTGTATGCCGCTAACGGTACACCGATTGAGGTTATATGTGAAACACGCTTGAAATTAGACCTCGGCTTAAAACGAAGTTTTTATTGGTCATTCATCATTGCCGATGTTACGACTCCAATTATAGGGTCAGACTTCATTAAATACCACGACCCATTGATAGATTTGAAACGTAACCGATTGATAAACAACACCACTGGTCACGATTCTCCGCTACAACTCCCGTCGACTTCAGAAATCGCTTTCATCAAAACATTCAGCTCATACAACCCGCTTGCAGACCTGTTGCAAGAATTCAACGACATCACGGTACTCTCGCCTTACGGTTCTAAAACCAAATCTACAATTTTTCATCGAATTGAAACAACTGGACAACCCACATTTTGCCGGCCTCGTCGCCTGACAGTTGAAAAACTGCAGCCAAGCAAGAATTCAATTTCCTCACCGAAGCAGGAATTTGCCAACCGTCCAAAAGCAACTGGAGCAGCCCATTGCATATGGTTAAAAAGAGCGATGGGACGTGGAGGCCTTGTGGAGACTACCGCGCTCTTAACGCGCAAACTTTGCCAGACCGGTATCCCCTACCTTATTTGACGGACTTCACAAATAACTTAAAAGGTAAGAAATTTTTTTCCAAAAAAACGCCAGAAGGCGTTTCACCAAATTCCGATTCATGCCGACGATGTCCCAAAAACGGCAATAAGTACTCCATTTGGATTATACGAATTCAATTGTATGACTTTCGGCCTACGGAATGCTGCCCAGACTTTCCAACGTCTAATCAATGAAGTGTTCAGAGGTGTTGAATGCGTGTTTCCGTACATTGACGACATTTTTGTTTCCTCTACCACCTTAGAGCAGCATCGACATGATCTTCGTTTGGTATTTCAACGACTTAGAGAAAATCGACTCGCAATAAACTTAAAAAAATGCGAATTAGGCAAATCAGAAATTACTTTTCTCGGTCATCGCGTCACGCCAGAAGGCATTCGGCCACCACCAGAAAAAGTTGCAGTGATAAAAGAGTACCAAAAACCGCTCATCGCGCAAGAAAGTTTTTGCCACACACTATCGCTTACCAGGGAGTCTTACAAGGCATGATAACAGGCAACAAAAAGAATGACACCACCCCATTGGCATGGACACCCGACACCGAGAATGCATTTGAGCGTTGTAAAACTGAGTTGTGCAACGCCACGTTACTGGCTCATCCCGTTCCTGATGAAGAATTAGCCATTTACGTCGACGCATCAGACACAGCCGTGGGAGCAGCGCTGCATCAAAATGTTGATGGCTGTATGCAACCACTAGCTTTCTATTCAAAGAAGCTAACAGCGACGCAACAGAAATATTCAACATACGACCGAGAATTAGCTGCCGTCTACCAGGCTGTCTGCCATTTTCGCTACGCAATAGAAGGACGCCCATGTTACGTAGTTACCGATCATCGTCCATTAATATTCGCCTACAAGCAGAAGATGGAAAAAGCTTCACCACGGAGGTTAAGACAACTCGATTTCATCAGTCAGTTTACAACTGACATTCGTCATACGCCGGGAAGAGAAAATTCAACAGCTGACGCACTGTCTAGGATACAGGTTTTAAGTAGCGACTCTGTCCAACAAGGTATAAATTTAAAAGAGTTAGCAATGGCACAAAAAACTGACAACGAGCTGCAAAACTTAATAACAAGTCAAGGTATGTCCAATAATTCACTTGTATTAAAGTATTTAAGCGTCTTAGGAAGCGATGAATAGATTGTGTTTGACACATCCACTCCACGTGTTCGGCCATATGTTCCAAAAGAGTTTCGAAGGAACGTACTTAGCTCATTACACAACCTAGCTCATCCTGGAATTCGTGCTACAACAACATTAGTAACTTCAAGATTTGTCTGTCCTGGCATGAAGAAAGAAATCGCTAACTTCGTCAGAACGTGTATACCGTGCCAACGATCAAAAACGCAGCGTCACACTATATCAACACCCGACATGTACGAGCCACCTACACAACGATTCTCACACATCAATATTGACATAGTTGGTCCTTTTCCCTTATGTGAAGGCCAACGATATTGTCTGACGATAATCGACAGATTTACTCGATGGCCTGAGGCCATACCGATGCCCGATATGTCTGCTGAAACGGTAGCAAAAGCACTTGTTACTCACTGGATTTCCAGATTTGGAGTCCCACATCGAATCACGTCAGATAGAGGTAGACAATTCGAGTCATCAGTTTTCACCGAACTAATGCAAACGATTGGAACTACTCATTTACGAACAACATCTTACCACCCTCAAGCGAATGGCATAATAGAAAGGTGGCACAGAACATTTAAGTCTGCCATCTTATGTCACAATTCATCAAGGTGGGTTTATCACCTTCCGACGATCCTACTTGGTCTTCGCGTAGTTTTTAAACCGGATATAAATGCATCGCCTGCAGAGCTTGTATATGGTACAACATTAAGTATACCAGGAGAATTTTTCTTCAAGGACAATTCTATAGCACCATCTAGCGATTTTGTAGCAGAATTTCGAAACTCAATGAAAAATCTTCAACCAACACAAACTTCGCATCACTCTACAAAAGCAACATTTATTTCTAAAGACCTCCAGTCATCAACACACGTTTTTGTTCGAAACGACTCGATTCGACCCTCGCTCACTCACCCCTATGACGGCCCGTATATTGTTTTAAAACGTTTCCCAAAGTTTTTCACAGTACTTGTACGGGGTCATAAAACAAACATCAGTATCGATCGTTTAAAACCATGTTTTCATCCAGCGTCAGAGTTTTCAAGTCCATCAGAACATCCAGGAGTAATTCCTTCATCAATTGATCCAGTGCCTAGCACTTCACACATACCCGAAGATGCTTCCAGTAGTAATTCAACCCCGATTCCGGATAGTCCTAACAGCGCCACATATACGTCAAATACGTCAAGCACCGAGTTACCTGAACCTGTGCCCAAAGTAACATCAAGAGGAAGACGCATTAAGCTCCCGGTTAGATTCCGGTAGCCATTTTCCAGCGAGGGGAGTGATGTGGCGCCCTGTAATTACCAATTACCAAATGTAACTAACAACCAATAACCAGTATTAAATGACAATAAAAAGTTACATCCGACATGTTTAGTTAAAAAGAAAAAATTGTCTCCATCTTTCTTTTTTCTTGTCGGTAGCCGAATGGTCAACAACGCAACAACGCAAATTAAATAATAATTAATATTAATAAGCAAATTAAATAATAATTAAAATTAATAAATAAATTTAAAATTTAATATCGACGTTTTCTTTATTGGGTAAAACAAAATCAACTAAAAAACCCCAAATGTATGATGTTGTTTATTTTGACTCTCCTTAACTCAATGTACGTAGACGATAAAAAAAATAAGTATGACTCGCATACACTCATGCGAGAGTCGTTCATTTTTACAGTCCGCTTATAAAAATTATATAAAATAATAAATGTTATATATTCCCCAATATGTTTTCCTATAAACTTACTTGTATGTTTTTATATTTCTTTTTTACTTATTTTGTATAAATACCTAACGGAATATGCAGAAATTTTTTTTGCAATGACTTAACTGAGTTGAATACTTTATGAGTATGTGAGTATTTTTCTTAAGATGTAAATCTAAATACCGTTGTTTATGAATCAAACATATTGGGAATCGTATGAGCTCGATGTCGGCGTTGTAGTCATACTTATATCCAAGGTGAATTTAAATACTAGGTGACAGCGTAGCGCCAGCTGATTATTCATGGTGAATTTGAAAATGTCAAAAAGCTATATAAAAAAAAAACTTTTTGACAGTGACGAAAGTTTTTCATATAGAAAAATGCCTGTTGTTCTTGCCTTGTTGTAATTGTTGTAGCAATGCTGTCACCTGGTATTTAATTTCACCATGCTTATATCCACCTGCATTTATAGGTCAACGTTGTTGTGAGTTTGAGTAACTCAGAGTAGTTAAATTTCAATGATTTAAAACCACTTATACTTAAAATGTTATGAGTAGTTGTGAATCGTATAAAAACGATTCATTGCCGATCTCTGGTCGCAAGTGACAACCCGGAAATCTGATTCTGGGGTCATTCCATAATAAAATCGTATTTTCAAATTTAAAATATCTTTTAAAATGACCTGCTGGTGATCAAATGAATAATGGTATATAATGTTCATTATTTGTTTACATTTTTTTTATAAAGTTTGCCAGTGAGTTAAACCATGTGCGCACACACACAGTTACATGCAATTCATCAAAAAACTTTGGCCATTTTTTGAAAATTTTAGAAAGTTTGTTGCGTAATAACTTTTAAAATACAGTCTCCCGAGAAATGAGCTACACCACTACCGATTGGTATTTCTTCGGTCCATCGACTGCAATTAACGAGATATGCGCACAAGGCATCGTTTCTGAGTTATTAATGGAAAATTAACTCACACATTTTTGGCGATTTGAACATTTTTTGAAAGTTAATTGCGTAATAACTTTTAAGATACAGTCTTTTGAGATATGGACTGTACCACTGTCGATTGGTATTTCTTCGGTCTATCGATTGCAACTAACGAGATATGAGTTATTAATGGAAAACTGTACTAGGTGTTTTTTTTATAATTTTCTAAAGTTTGTTGCGTAATAACTTCTAAACTACAGTCTATTGAAATATAAACTATATCACCATTGATTCGTATTTTTATGTCCTATCGGTTACAATTAACGAGATATGCGCACACGGAATACTTTTGGTTTTATTATTAAAAATATCAAAATAAATGTGTTTGGAATTAGTGCGCGATTTTAAGCAAATAGTTAAAATGTCGCATGTGACAACCCGGAAATCTGATAACTGGGCCATAGTACTATTGATTCGCGTTTTTTAATTTTAATTTCCTTTAAAAATGTTTAGTTGGTGGTTGCACAAAATTTAGCTAAATTTTGTTCATTATTTGTTTACATTTTTTTATGAATTTCATGGAAATTGTAAAAAAAGTACCTTTTATGCAACTCTGCAAAACAAAAAAAATGGTGCTAAAAAGTTTGTTTTCTTCAGCTGCGTAACATTCAAGGCATATTGATTACAAGGTAGTGTTGAAGACACAGCTGATTTTTTTTTTTTGGTACTTTTCTTATGTCAAACGTTGTTTATATTTACACTCAAAAAAATCTCTATGTAAAATTAACTGAAATTGTAATATAAAATAAATTGATATTCAGTTAAAAGCCGGTATACTTATTATTCATTTAATTTTAACGAAAAGTTCATTTAATTTTAAATGTCAAAAATTCAACTCCGAATTCCGTAAAATCAAAAGAATTTTCAGTTATTTTATGTATTTTAACTTCCAAACTGCAATTTTCTTCAATTGTTAAAAATAATACACAATTTTAGAAAAATGTCATTGTTATAATCTTACATATCTTATATTAAAATTCAAATTTTAGAATTATAACATAGAATAGGGAATTATTATTATTATGTGAATTTTAATATAGGAACTCTTTGTTTTTGTAACTACACACAACAATTTTTTGGTAGTTAAATTACATATATAAAATAACTGAAAATTCTTTTGTTTTTACGGAATTCACAGTAGAATTTTTGAGAGTGAAAATATCATAAACAAAGAAAAAATCTTTTATTTTCACGGAAGTCGTGACTTGTTCTTTTGATAGTTAAGTCAGCTATTTTGACATTTAAAATTAAATGAACTTTTTGTTAAAATGAAATGAAAAATAAGTATATAGGTTTTAAGTAAATTTTCAGATATTTTAAATTACAGTTTCATTTAAATTTACATACAAAATACTTTAACGTAAACAACTGTCAATATCAAATGCAACTGAAAATCCGTATTAATGTGCACTTAGTTTTTAGAATGAATGTTAGATTCAATTAAAAATAAATTTTCTTATAATTTTAAATGTTTATTTAGTTAAAAACAACTGCACGGAATACTTCCTGAATAAACTACATTCCGTTACTGTAATAATATTGTGAGTGTACCAATTTATAATTGTCAAAATGTTTATAAGTGTCAAAATTTGTTTATTATTATTGTTTTCGTTTTTTATTTCCATCACATAACTGCATCAGTGATGGAAAATGGGTTTTTGTTTTTCGTACCAAGTATATAAATAAAATGTACTTTTTAGACCTCCATGGTACCATTTTTAATATTTGTTAAATAATCATAAAACTTTACCACAAATTTACTTTATCGAAAATTCGATATATCTTATTGCAGCATTATTGCGTTAATTGTAGCGATTATTTAAAAAGATTCTTATTTATGAAGTATCGAGTCATTTGCGAAAAGTTAACCTTGGTAAATATATATATTTCCAACTAACTAGAATTATTATTGTAAGAATAAAAGAAATAGAAGAGTTAACTTCTAACGATTTTGAAATCCTGATTAACTACATTTTAAGCTTTAGTTTTTGAATTTAGCCTCAAAATCATTTAATGTAAATGAATATGTCAAAGACTCATATTGTTCGATAATTCAACCAAAAATTTATTGTAATAATCATCTTATAGATGCATATTTAAAGATCAAAGTGATATCAGTTCCAAAATGTTCATGAAATTTAATATAGGAAAAGCAAAACGAAAAATTTGTTCGGAATGAAACCAATTGTTCATTTTACTTTTTCTTTAGAAGCAAAATACGGAAATAATTCCACTTCAGAACGGAATTAAATTCTGTGACATGGCTGATATTTATCTGTTTCATCTGAAATACCATATTTTTATTCAACAGTATTTTGAAATTGTACCATATGACTCGTGGTAGTACCACGGTACCAACTGTTTTTAAAATGTATCAAAAAAGTACAATTGTACAATGTTTGTCATCAGTGACCTGAATAAATACAAATAAAAATAACGAATGTTTGTAATTTTCAGTCAGCTGTTTTTGACAATGAAAAACTTCAAGCAAAAACAAATTACATGTTGTTTTTGTATTGTTGTAATGTTAACACTACCTTGTAATCAATATGCCTTGGTAACATTTTTGTATTTTTTTGACAGTCTTAGATTATTTATCGATAACACACGTATATTTGTTTACTATTTCAAGATTTTTTATGATATACTCATACTCTTTACACTTAGTCAGTTTTCCTATACAAATATATTTGTACTGTTCTCCAATATTGGAAAAATACAAAAAATAGCAAGTGTCATAACACCTTTACCAAGTGCGATATGTTAAACAAAATTTTGTATAAAACACTATTATACGTAACATTTTGAATTAAAAATGAGTTATACAGCATTTGCAATAAAAAATATTGTTTTACTTTTTTAATAAAAATTTATGTTATACAAAACGCCAAATTTGTTGGAAAATGTGTTCGGGCACTGCTACATTTTTGTCTTTATTATTATACCCTTCACCATCGTGAGAAGGGTATATATAAGTTTGTCATTCCGTGTGTAATTTCCACAAAAAAATTTTCCGACCCTATAAAGTATATATATTCTGGATCCTTATAGATAGCGAAGTCGATTAAGCCATGTCCGTCTGTCTGTCTGTTGAAATCAGTTTTTTGAAGTCTCCAGATATACTCGCGATCCAAACCTGCAATAATTCTGTCAGAAGTGCTTTCGAGAAGTTTGCTATTTAAAATCAGCAAAATCGGTTTAGGTCAACCAGAGTTATGAACCAATATGTGAGACCACCTCTATACATTCCCACGACAGCCGGTTCTACGCACCGGAATGACCCGATATCACTCGGCCAAGGGCTGTCAACTCAGCAATTACTGCTGTTACAACAACAACAACAACAACCACCTCTATAAAAATTTGATATTTTTCGTCCATTTTATTGCAATATTTTGAAATATATTGGAGATAATACTATGAAATTTTGTATACGTTGTTTGTATGACGAAAGAAGAAAGTGTGCGGAAAATAGTAAGAATCGGTCCATGATTTCTCATAGCCCCCATACAAATATATATATTCCCGAAATATGGCTTAATGATAAATAAATGCCAATAAAATTGGGATATGAAGACATAATTCAGCTAAGATAAGTTTTACACAAAAAGAAATCGCAAAACGAAATTTTTTTTAGTTCGGTCCATGTTTGACCATAGACCCCATATAAAGTCCACTTCCAAAATTCATTTAAATACGTATAAAACAGATATGAATAATGCTAAACGGCTAAAATTTGACATAAAGACTCTTTATAGACAAATAAATTGTTGTACTAAATTTTATGGTGGTCGGCCCAAAATTGGTCATAGCTCCCATACAAGGACCACATCTAAAAAAGACATTTTTCCCAATATATATTGTATAAATATCGTGAATATTTGTGAATTTTGGTCTATTTTTAACCGTATGCCCCATATAAAGCCCTCTTCCGAAAATCACTTTAATACTCATAAATCTCTTATAAATAAGGGTACCAATCCAAAATTTTACACGGATCATTTACATACATACCTAAATCAAGGTCCACTACCGAAATCCACGTTAATACTAATATATATCGTATATATAGCGTTATTATGTTGAAATTCGACGTGAAATATCCTCATATGCATGAAAATAACTGTTCCAAAATATAAGAAGATCGGCCCATAATTTATCATAGCTGCCATATAAGCACCATTTCCAAAAAACAAATAAATTCGGGTCAAAAAATATTTTTTTCAGATTTAACCCATATTCGGTCCATATTTTATAATCATGATATATATCGTTGGAAAGGTATTTTTAATACCTTTTATTTAGTGTATTACTTTTTTTTTGCTGGTATCTCCTCTAAAAGCCCTATTTCATTTTTTTTTTTTTTTTTTTTTTTTTTGAGCAAAATCACTAAAACCGAATTGTACCCCTTTTTTATACTCTGTTTGTTAAATTACACTGAAGATTATTATGAACATCAGACAGACTCTGTAAGTTATGGTAAGAATTGGTAATTAAATCAATTAAAAATGGTAAAAATTAGACAAAATTTCAAAATATTTAACATAAATTATGTTGGTCGTAAAATTGTCTTTCAAACAATATATCAAATACTAATAAAATTTGAATAGAAAACACAGAATTAGGATATTCTAGTCTAGTGTGGTTTCTGTATTTCTTATTACGCTTAGGTGAAGGGTATTTAAGATTCGGCACAGCCGAATATAGCACTCTTACTTGTTTTTTATTTTATTTGTACTATTTTCATTTGATTCATTTTTGTGCGAAACTATTAAATTAAAACCACAATGACAAATAAAATCTAAACAGCTGTTGTTTTCAATTTCGTACGAAATAAGTGCCGCTTACATTATTTCGCAGTTGGAAAAAAATGTTGCCATATAGTGCATTTTTTGCTTGAAAAAAAACATGCTGCCAGAAACATTTCGTAACTTTTCACAATAAGAACAGAGTACAACTTCAGCAGCATTAGTTCGCATTTATTTCGTATCAATTTTTTTTATATGGGCTTTTGATAGTATTTCGCACGAAATGATGAACAGAATACCATGCTTAAGAAGTAGGAGAAATTTGATATACATACATCAACTTCAGAATATTCATTAATTACGTTCTCTACAAAGCCTTTCTCTTGCGGTTGTGGATTTCTTTCCATAATCATATCAATTATTTCATCATCAGATGATGAAGACGAATCCACAAGTCATCCAAAATTTTTTCAGCAAATAAAAAAGTATTAATATTTTCCATTTTGTATATTTTTTTTGTTTCTTAACACAAATACACATTCATAAACAAACCAAATGTCAGCTGTTGTATCTTGCGATTCTCACCCTCTAAAAATCCAGAGTGTGAAAGGTGAAACATTTTTTAAAATTATAGTGTGACATTTATAGAAAAGAACACACTACACTTTAGCAGTGTTAACATTTTTTCAGAAAAGAACACAAATAAATTAAAAAAAGTGCGAAATGGGAAAAACGTGTAACATATATATATACATATTGTTATGACATCATCCACTAACAGATTGCCTTTTGCCTAAACATAAAAACACTCACACAGCATATTCACACAATAGAAGCTAAGTAAAAACACAACACTCTGATTTCAATAATTTTTATTATCAGCAACACAAGTGAATATGTTATTCATTGTGTATGTAAGTATGATTTCACCAACTTAAAAGAAAAATAAAATTCATTACTTTTTAAACCGTCAAACTGTTTTGTCGTTTTATTTAATCATTTGATTTTTTTAGTAATCAAAACTGGCGCAGTCGGTAAAAACGAATTATTGAAACTATTAGTGCAAATAATAGTACCGTAAAAAAGTTTTATTGAAAACAAAAAACTATTAGTGCAAATAATAGTATCGTAAAAAAGATTTATTCGAAATAAAATCTATAACGAATAATGTCAATAAGCCCAGGAAATTCTGCCCTAGCAGCAGCAGTGGCGGCGGCAAATGCAGCTACAGCAGCAGCAGCAAACACAGCAGCAACGGCAGCTAGGGTACGAGGACGAGTGCTTGACATCAACCCACTAACGTATTTAGAAAAATACAGGGATTCGATGGACGCAAGGAGGATTTATCAGTGTTCTGTACCAACGTTGACGATATTTTACCAACACTTTCGGACTATAATGAACAAGCTCAAAAAATGTGCATAAACATTGTAAAATCAAAACTAACAGGAAAAGCCCGAAGAGCTATGTATATACATCCACACTTAAACAACTGGACGGACATAAGAAAAATGCTGGAAACTCATTTTGGTGGATTTCAAACATCTGATCAGTTATACGAAGACCTGAGGGGAGCACAATATCAAGGTAATACCCTAGATTATTATAACTTTGTCCTACACAAATTGGCAATGCTGAACCAAAAATCCAGGCAAGAAGGGAACCTCCACGACATCGAAAGAAATATCCAAACAGCACTGAAAATTTTTGTGACAAGATTACCCGTTCACATGAGAACAGTATTATGTGCTTTAAAACCACAAACAATGGAAGAAGCCATCCACGAATTGGCCCAATCAGGCTTTTTAACGGAGGAAAAAAGAAAAACCAGTAAGAATCAACAACAAGGACAAAATTGGCAGCCTAAGACCAATCCAAATCAGCAGACCAATCGAAATTGGACACCAAAGATGTACAATCCACCACAACAACATCAACAACACCATCATGTGCAGCAACCAAAAGCCGAACCAATGGATACAACCACAGCCCAGACAAGAAGACAAAATCATCATCAAACTCCAGTAACGGAATGTAGTTGTAAGTGTACTAATTATATTAAGCAAAATAAAGACCAAACCGTAGAAACTTATGAATCAGAAAATTTTCGTGTACCGGCCTCTCTGGAGGACAATCCAAACAACTTGGACTTCCCTATATTCTATTCAGAGGACGGACAAGAAATCTTAGACTACTAATTGACACAGGGTCTACTGAAAATTTTCTTAATTTCAACCAATGTCCACCTAAATTCATTACGAAACTAAAAACCCCTATCCAAATTAAAACTGCAGCTGGAAATATCACGGTTACACATGACGGGGTTATGCCAGCGAAAAATTTAAGCATACCTTTGAACTCAGAAACAACCTTTAGACTTTTTCAGTTTCATAAATTTTTCGACGGTCTTTTGGGCCACATCACTTTAAGAGAAAACAAAGCAACTATCAACTATGATAATGACATATTAATCCTTAACGAAAGACAATTTAGAATTTATTATGAGGGAGAACCAGAAAATCAATACGAATTTACGGACGAGCTAAAAAATTTACCAGAACTTTATAATGTTGAGACTTTGGGAACGGAGTGCAACTTGAGGATAGAACATTTAAATTCAGAGGAAAAGGAATCAATACAAATTTTAATTCAAAACAATAGTGATATTTTTTATAAAAAAGGAGACGATTTGACTTTCACCAACGAAGTTAAACATAGAATAGACACCGGACTGTCAGGACCAATTTACACGAGAACATACAGATACCCCGCTATACATATCCCAGAGGTGGAAAAACAAATGACAGAAATGTTGAACCAAGGCATAATTAAGCCTAGTAGCTCACCGTATAACGCACCTATCTGGATCGTGCACAAGAAAGAGGACAGACAGGGCAATAAAGAATGGAGAATCGTTGTTGATTATAGGAAATTGAACATGGTGACAAAAGAAGACAAATACCCTATCCCTCGTATTGACGAAGTCTTGGATAAGTTGGGACGGGCGAATTATTTTTCCACCTTGGATCTTACCAAGGGCTTCTATCAGATAGAAGTAGAACCTAGGGATCGCGAAAAGACCGCGTTCTCTACACATAATGGACATTACGAATTTATTCGTATGCCATTTGGGCTAAGGAACGCGCCTTCGACCTTCCAGAGGATGATGGACAATGTGCTTAGGGAACATGTTAACAAAATCTGTGTAATATACATGGATGACATTCTCGTTTTCTCGACATCCTTACAAGAGCATCTCGTAAATTTGGAAAAAATATTCCGAACTCTGAGAGAAGCAAATCTAAAAGTTTCACTGAATAAGAGCGATTTCTTAAAAAAAGAAACAGAGTTTTTGGGACACGTTGTCACCAAAGAGGGTATAAGCCCTAATCCAAACAAAATAGAAGGTATAAAACGTCAAACTATTCCGAAAACTATTAAGCAAATACAAAGTTTCCTCGGACTCAGTGGTTATTATCGACAATTTATACCCGACTATGCGAAAATAGCCAAACCCTTAACAGTCCGCCTTAAAAAGGATTCAATTATCAATGTAAATGATAAGGACTATAAAGAATCTTTCTTAAAATTGAAAAATATATTAATGTCAGACATGGTTTTAAAATATCCCGACTTTAATGAACAGTTCGTATTAACCACGGACGCGAGTAATTATGCGCTGGGCGCTGTTCTATCTCAGAAGAACGGACCTCTAGCATTTGCGTCGAGAACTTTGAATAAACATGAATGTCACTATTCAACCACAGAAAAGGAACTGTTGGCCATTGTGTGGGCAGTAAAACAGTTTAGACATTATTTGTACGGACGGAAATTTCAATTACGTACAGACCATAAACCTTTGGTCTGGTTAGCGAACCTCAAAGAACCTAATTCCAAACTTATCCGTTGGAAAATCAAGCTTAATGAGTATGAGTTTGACATACAACACTTGCAAGGCAAAGAGAACAAAGTGGCGGATGCATTGTCAAGAGTTAGGGAAACAAACGTATTCGAGAGAAAGAATACTAGATTTGATTGCAGTATTTGTGGGAAAGTTTACAACCATAAACAAAGTCTAACTTTGCATGTGAAAACTCATTCTGACAAAAACCTGCAATGTAAAATTTGTAATAAAACGTTGTCAAGACCACGATGTCTACAAGACCACCTTAGGAAAATACATAATTATGTAGAGGGAAAAGATACTTTCGAAAATATCGAAAGACGAAGTGAGTCACCAGTGCTTACCGTACATTCAGCTGATGAAGACAGCAGTGACCTCTTCCTAATATCCCAAAGACCGTTACACTCATTTAATTACCAAATTGTGTTAAAACACAACAATGATAATAAAACCGAGAAAACATTAGTCTTCGGAAAATCTCGGGTTACCTATTCGTATTCAAATTATACGGAACAGATGATAGCGCAAATATTATCTGATTCTAGTGATAAACAAGACGTTGGAATGTATTGCGAAGATACTGATGATTTAATAAAAATTCAGAATGAATATAAAAAGTTAAGGGAAAATCCCAACCATCTGCTTAACCTAAAAATAGTGCTTACAAACCATTTAAGAGAAACTATAGAATATGAAAACCTTTTAGAACTTATAGCAAAACACCATAAATTTGAAAATAATCATCCAGGAATAGAAAAAACTTACATGGAATTTAAGAATAGAATCTATTATCCTGGTTTGAAAAAGGAAATTACTAAATTTATCAATAACTGCTTAATATGTAATTTTAAGTTGGAAAGGAATCCAATTAAATTACCCTTTGAAAAGACCGAAACACCTAAAGCCCCACACGAACACTATCATACGGATATATGGTACTTGGACAGATCTACTACTTATGTTACGATGATAGACAAATTCTCAAAATACGCAATGATTGAAGAAGTTCAAGACAGAACACCATTGCAACTTATCAAAAGCTTCACAAAACTCTTTATGTACATGAAAACTCCTAAAATTCTCACCTTGGATAACGAAATATCCTTCAAATCGGCTCTTTTTTCTGACTTTTTGGACAAAAAAGGAATAAATTACCACTTTGTTACCCCCAACCGACATACAGGGAACTCCGATATAGAACGCTTTCATGCAACCCTGAACGAGAATATACGCATATTTAAAAAGCGCGAGGAAAATTTGGACATAGCCTACAATGTTGACTTACCGTATCAAGCTCTAGAAGCATACAATAATAGCATACATATGACAACGGGAGAAAAACCAATTAATCTACACTTTAGGAACAATATTAAGACAAAAGAGATTTTTGACAGAATAGAAGAAAGAAAAACTAAGACCTTAGGATACCGCAATAAGGATAGGAAAGACGAACATATAAACGAAGCGGTAATGAAAACCCACCAAACGGACAAATTGACATCGAAAATGAAACAAGTAACCGTGGAGAAAATTAACGACAAAAAATATAGAAAAAATAAACAAATAATACATAAAGATCAATTCATCAAAAAGAAAAAACTTTCTAGGTCTCTGGAAGTGCTTGTTGACAATCCTAACGGTGATAACACCAGTGATGTCGCAGAAGTTGATGATAACTGATTTGAACCAAGGAAATGGCTACACAATATTGCAATTGGGAGAAATACCGTTAATACAAAATTATTCGAAAATATTGCATATTTTCAAAATCGAAGAGTATTTAACTTACATCAACAAACTAGAATCCGAAATAATGAAATTAAACGACGCATATTTGCAACATCAGATTGAACACTCTAAATTACAGTTATTAAGCATAATACCTAGATACCGTGTTAAACGAGGACTCATAAACCTTGCTGGAAAGGGGTTAAAATACTTGTACGGAACTATGGACGACGATGACAGGAAGGAAATTGAAGAAAAACTAAAAACTAATAGTACAATAATCATAACTTAATTGAACAATCGAATAAACAAATCAAAATCAACACTCACTTTGACGAACAACTAAAATCATTAACGGATCTTCAAAACCAACAGACTAAGTTACTTGCACAAAATATGTACTTTATCAATCGAACCAGAACAGACTCGCGTAAAACTTACCTCAGATACGAAATTGAACATTTGGGAAAATTAGTCGAACAAGCTCGAGAACTACTACTGGCCTCAAAATTACGAACATTAAATAGAGATATTTTAACAGACCAGGAAATTATTGACTTTAACATAACATTGTACAAGTTGGAGAACATTGAACTTGACGTTGCAACTAAGGAATCAGATATTATCTTCATAATTAAAGTCCCTAATCTAACTACCGAAACTTATAAGGAGATTTTTTTTAAAAAAAAAAAAAAAAAAAAAAAAAAAAAAAAAAAAAAAACACTAGCAAATTATCTAAATTAAGAAAAATAAATGATAAATGTATTCAAAACGTATTTAGAAAAGACAAAATGATCTGTAATTACCGTCCAAACAATAGTGTCAGCATTATTGAAATTGGATCGAATGTGATAGTAACCACTAATGTGGATATTGAAATTAAACAAACATGTAACCAATTCCCGTTCACATTAAAGGGACATTATCTGATTTATATTGAAAATTGTAAGATACTACTTGACAAATGGTACAGTAAGCAATTATATCAAAACACAATAATCATACCAAATCCCTTCCGGGCCATTGAAATATCTAACGACACTAACTTAACCTTAAGACAACTAGAATATAAGCATATTAACAACACAAACATTATAACCGAACTTAAAACTAACCAAAAGATTCACAATTACACCACCTATACCATCTTGACAATAATAATCATTACCTTATGCATATGCCTATATATTAAAAATAAGAAAACTGTTGAGCAAACGGCCATCTCAGTAAACTTACCCTCACTTCCCTTGGAACCCGGGATAAGCTCTTTGTCTGGGGGTGTTATGACATCATCCACTAACAGATTGCCTTTTGCCTAAACATAAAAACACTCACACAGCATATTCACACAATAGAAGCTAAGTAAAAACACAACACTCTAATTTCAATAATTTTTGTTTTATTTATGTCAACATAAAAACCCTTACACTGCATTTTCACACAATAGAATCTAAGTAAAAACACAACACTCTGATTTCAATAATTTTTATTATCAGCAACACAAGTGAATATGTTATTCATTGTGTGTGTAAGTATGATTTCACCAACTTAAAAGAATAATAAAATTCATTACTTTTTAAACCGTCAAACTGTTTTGTCGTTTTATTTAATCATTTGATTTTTTTAGTAATCAAAACTATATATATATACATATGTATTTATGATCATTAATGTGTGAAAATTGTAGAATATATCGCCCATGATCTGAAAAAGGCAAAACGCTTAAAATTGGCGTTTTCAAATTCAAAGTATAAACGCCAATTTTAAGCGTTTTGCGTTTTTCAGAACATGGGCGATACATACATATGTATATATAATGCATTTATGACTCACCAATTAAAATCCATCGTTGACATAAGGCCGTGTTGGTCTTCTGGAATTTGCAGACTTTAAGAATATTTATGTATATTAAATTTTTTTACTAAGTGTATGACAGCGGTTTTGCTTTGTTAATAATAGACTTACAAATTTACCGCCTTATGGAAAAAATCTTTTTTTAAGATTAAAGTTCACATTAGTTAATAGACATTTTATGGCTAACAAACACATCTATGTTAAAAAATAATATGCAAAAACCAAAAAAATTTAGAAACCCACTAGACTATACACTTTCTTTAAAAAAAAACCCTAAAGTTTCATCATTCATATATCTATTAAATTTGAATTGAGGCACTATCATTCTTATATAATATACTCTACTAATTATTAATTATTAAAAAAAAACATTTCAATTATTCTTCGCTTACATTTTTATGAACTTACGTAAGGTTAACTATTAGGAATACAATTTATATACATATAAACATCTAGATGGTTAGTTTTATTAAATCCAAAAATTTCAAGAGTTGCAAAGTCTTCTTCACTAGCTGTGTACATATCATTCGAATTGAAAAGTTTAAACATTTCAGGTTTAATTGATTCTTAAAATATTTTCAACTGTTGAAATATTCATTCTGTTTCGCAGCTTATTTTTTACCACATTAAACATAGAGAAAGCAACCAGCAACCCTCTTTTCTCCAACTTCATACCAAAATTTTTCTAAAGAGGTCGTATTAGTCCAAGATATAAAGTGCAAGTTGTTCCACTCACTAAGAGTTGCATCGATATCTTCACAAATGTTTTTGAAATGAACAACGATAATGGTAATGTCTGGTTTTTTTAGCTTTCTGTGCATTTTCGATGGAAAACAGTGACAATTTTTCCATAATATCTGAAAGTCGCTTTTTTATTTGGAAACATATTTCCAAAGTAAAAGTTTTGCAATTTTCTTTAATCAGCATAATGTCTTCTATTTGCATCGAAAAATGTTTTAATGTTTGTAGTTGCCAGATTACTTTATAAATCGTCATTTGTTCACAATATCTTCGACATTCTCAAATCCCCTAAAAATCCCCTAATAATATTAACCACTAAATCTGACACTATATAGAAAAAAACCTCTAAATCTAGGGGGAAACCCCCTAATCTGACAACACTGGCAAAAACAGTACATTAATACTATGTTTCCACGGTACATGCTTCGCTCTCTATTCATGCTTCACACCCCAATCATGTGCGAAACAACTTGCTTCACCATACAAAATTTTAAGAGCGAATCAAGTAGATTCATATTGAATCAACTTGCGAAACACGAAAATTGCACTCTTCTCTAATTTTTATCGTAAGTTTATCTGCTGGAAGTAAAGAAAGTAAATACGTACGAATGTATGTTTTTTTTTTTTTCAAATAATCTAACTAATATCCACTCACTTTTGTTTGTCCATTGAAAAAAATTATTTTCCACAAATTGTAAGTTCTGTTTTTTTTTATTCTGTTTGTTTATTAAAGACAACTGTCAAATCGAATCAAGTTTATTAGTCATATAAATAGCATGATTCATAAACATGATTTAGAAGGCGAAGCAGGTGATTCAAGTCGTCGTGGAAACATAGTATAAATATCGTGATGTTCGTATTGATGGATCACGAGCGTATGCTACATGTTCAATATTTATCGCGTCAGTGTTTATCACAAAGTATAGTATACTTTGTGGTATTTATATTATTTTTGTGCTGTGCGGGTCGTTTATCAATGTCGCGAGAAAACCAAAAGAAAGCCTGTTTAGCTATCTTGCTTGCTTTTGTCAATTGTTTATTTTTCTTTGTTTAATTTTTTCCACTGCTTATTTTATTTCTTTTATTTCTTACTTTTTACTGACGTATCATGGTTTAATATCATGAAAATGCTACATGTTCAATATTTATCACGAGATCCGCGATCTGGGGGGTTACTCTCTATTGCGATGGGAAAGCAAATGCGATAAGCATACAAATTGTACGCTGGATTTCATATTTTAGGCCATTCTGCGATATGGATCGCGATCCATCAATATTGCATGCAACACGTTCAATAAATATCGTGATATTTCTAGTACCACGATATTTACAAATCTACAAGATGATGCATGAACACCAACAAACAATTTTTTACCACACAAGAAAAAAGTTTGCTTTGATAACACAGCTGTTACGGTTTGATAAAGTTTCGTTCAATTTGTTTTGTTCACGGCGATACGAATTCACTCATTGAACGGCACAGCTACACGCTCAATAAATATCGTGATATTTCTATATAGTTACAGTCGGCTAACTGAGGCTTTAAGGCAGAGGTGATCAAAATTTAAATGCTTATGTATTGGTGAGAAAATGAGACAAATTTAAAGGTACAGTAAAACGAAAAAGTAAACGATCGATTTTTATAAAATAGTAAACCTAAAAAATTGTTTCGGTTTAAAAAATATTAAAAAATTTTTTCGCTTCGCAAAATATTGAGTTCCGTTTGTATTTTTAACTCATATTTTGTAACTTCAACTTTAAAGGGGGCTTTAAAAAGATCAAGAAATGGTTCAAGGGCATCAAAATCTTTAAACCTATCTTGAAAATTAAAAAAGGGTTTCCCAGTGACCTTTAAATGTTTTATAACACAAAAGGCATTGAGAATTACCAAATGCATTTTTGATTACAAAAAATTCTCGTAATGGTACCATAATTTTTTAACGTACTGTTTTAAAAAAACATTCAAAGCATCCGCTAAGCATGTGTACCAATTGCCTTGTGAAAGACAACTGAATTAAAAGAGCATAACAAAGTAGTGGGTTGGGCCAATAAGCAATTGTTCTATGAAATGATCACCTCTGTTTTAAACTTATTTTTAAGATAACATACTATGTGAAAAGAACTTACGTACCTGTTTTCTTAAAAAAAAAAAAATACATAATAAGTTAACATCCCTGCCAGCAATTGGAAGTTTCTTTCATCGTCCATCGTCAAAGGCGTTACGTCTTACTCACTTCCAGACGTTAATTGGAAGATAACAATAACAATTTACATTGCAGTCGTCTTTTAATCATCCAGACGACGTTTGGAAGATTGTTGTTTACAACACCAGCCGAAAATGACATGTCCCGTTATAAAAGAAATGAAAAGAATGCAAATAAGAAGTTTTCGACATCATCGAAATTATTTTTATTTTGTCATTTGCTGTGGTCGGTCAGTGGTAAATAAAGTGTGGTTTCGATTTGTTATTGTTATTGTTGTAGTTTTTACATATTTGTTATCCCATAGTCAATATGAGTGTATTATCTGTAAAGGCAAACAAAAATCAAAAGCAAAAGAGAGGCGAATAAAAGTTACGCTGAAGTGACTTCTGGAAGTTACTTCCGGGGGGTACAACTTCTCAATACGGAAGACGCTTCTACGATCAGAAAATGGTATCGCAGAAGAGGAGTTTCAACTTCTTAGCGTCACTTCTGAGTCACTTCCGCAATAGAAAATGTTGGCAGGGATTTAACATATATGTATAAGCAAAAATAGTAAAACAATCCAACAACGCAAACAAAAGAAAACAAATGCATTTCTCCATGCGTATATTTACCAATACACTCTCACTTTTGTTAAACACAACTAAACATTCTCATTTCTCTTTTTGGCCACCAATGCCTTAAAGCAGAGGTGATCATTTCATAGAACAATTGCTTATTGGCCCAACCCACTACTTTGTTATGCTCTTTTAATTCAGTTGTCTTTCACAAGGCAATTGGTACACATGCTTAGCGGATGCTTTGAATGTTTTTTTAAAACAGTACGTTAAAAAATTATGGTACCATTACGAGAATTTTTTGTAATCAAAAATGCATTTGGTAATTCTCAATGCCTTTTGTGTTATAAAACATTTAAAGGTCACTGGGAAACCCTTTTTTAATTTTCAAGATAGGTTTAAAGATTTTTATGCCCTTGAACCATTTCTTGATCTTTTTAAAGCCCCCTTTAAAGTTGAAGTTACAAAATATGAGTTAAAAATACAAACGGAACTCAATATTTTGCGAAGCGAAAAAATTTTTTAATATTTTTTAAACCGAAACAATTTTTTAGGTTTACTATTTTATAAAAATCGATCGTTTACTTTTTCGTTTTACTGTACCTTTAAATTTGTCTCATTTTCTCACCAATACATAAGCATTTAAATTTTGATCACCTCTGGTTTAAAAATATTATAATTAATTGGTTTTCAGAGGTTACAACAAGGCATTCTGCTTCATTAAAAATATTTAATGAAAATAAAAATGAATTTTCCCAACCAATATCCCACATACTGAATGAAAATCAAAAAATGTATTTATTAAAAATCAAAAATTTAATATATTAAATTTATATAATTTTTAAAAAATTTTATTTAATTAAAAATTTTAAATTAATAAAATAAATATTATTAAATAAAATCTATTTAATTTTAAATCAATTATTTAAAATAAGTATATATATATATATATATATAAGTTGTATTTTAATGTGCTGTTTGAATATTTTACCAGTGTACCTATTTCATAAAATTTAATCATAATTTATCAAACAAAGCGACGACAACCTGCCTTTGTTGATGCTGGTATGCAACTGAGTTAGAGCTGCAAAACAATCGATAGTACTATCGATAGTATCGATAGTTTTATTTTTTACTGACTATCGATAATTTTCTTTTACTATCGATACTATCGAAGTAATACGAAGTCGATTAAATGTAGCCAACGTTAATTTCTTGCCAAATTATTTTACGCAGGTTTTTAGCCGCCTGATAATTTTTATTGTATCTTTTTAATTTGTTTTATTTGCAATAAGTTTTTTGGTATTTGCCTAATGTAGAGTAGGTGTAAATTAATATAAAAAGTGTTTAATATAATTTAACAAACTTGTTTGAATAAAAATATATAAATAGATCTCAGTCACATTCAGGGCTGCCAGATAAATTTCGGAAAAAATCGTCAAAATCCCGATAAAAAAGAAAAAAATCGTCATTTCGAATTATAAAAATCGTCAAAAAAATCGGAAAAATAAAAAGTTACTATTTCTAATAGTATTTTGAAATCTTTATTAAAACGAAAACATAAAAATTCAATTTTATATAGTCTCTTGTACAATACATATCAAAATACGTAAATTTTAAATTTTTACATAACAAATCACAAAAAATTTTATGTTAAACACAAATTGTGTAATATTTAATATCTTAGTCCGTTTTCACTTCTATAATTCTCACTCGTCAAGGCAAGTATTTTTGGAAGAGAAGGGAAATAAGAACAAAAGGGGTACAAACTTGACGGTACTGTCAATTTTCTTATTTCCTTTTGTTTTTTTTTCATGCATGTTGATTTATATTAAAAAGTACGAAAACATGTCAAGTTTGATGAAATGAAATGGCAAGTTCAAAAGAGAATTGAACAAAAACTGGTCTGCTAAAACTGAATAGTGTGAAACAGTATTTTATAAATAAATTGTTGAATTCAGCATATTTTATTAATTCAGGTTAAATTACAATGTCAGAACAATTTATTTTATTAAGTTTAAAATAACATTTTGAGTATAGAATTCAACATATTTTCAAAGAATTCCGTATTTTTGTTATTTAAATTTATTCGGCTGAATATGCTTTCGACGTTTTGTTAAAATAGGAGAAGTTTTTGTAGAAGAATTTCCCCGTGGAAATTCAGAAATTGTTTCCTCTTAAAATTTTAGTTCATGGAATTCAGTATTTAAAATTGATTTTTATGTTTACACATAAATAAGTAATTTCGACTATTCTGTCTCAATATTATTTGCAATTATTTTACTTGAACTTAACAACAATAATTAAGAAAACACTACTATCACTTAGTTTTGTTTTTGAAATAGTTGTTGTCTCAAAAAAAGAGAGAATTTGGTAACAAAAACATTAATAAAACTAACAATTTATAGAAAATTTTGATAATTCAGGAAATCGTCATTTTCAATGAAAAAATCGTCAAATCGTCATTTTGCTATTTTTGAAACCAAAAATCGTCAAAATGACGATAAATCGTCAAATCTGGCAGCTATGTATGCACCTGTTGGAAAACAAAGTTTTAAAAATTTTAACAAGTAAAATTTTGGTTTTTAAGATATGAATATGTTAAGATAAATGAGCGATATGTATTCTTAAAAGTATTGAAAATACATAAATATGTATGTAAGTTACTTTTTTTTAAATTAATGAATAAATTTGATATATTTTTGCTTTGTTAATCGTTATTTACATACACATGTATGTACATATATAAAAAGAAACATAATGTCTAGTACAAAAAATTATCTCTTTTTCCATTTTAAGGCCCATTATTACAACTTGGTAATAGTTAAAGGTATGATGTTATCGGACAGATAAGAAATATTTGGTTATTATAAGTCTACTTTAATCTAAAACCGACCGATAAGCTAAAGGGAAGATCATCTTGCCTTTAATTTTATAGTGAGGTTTATGTATTTGAAGTTGCCATATGTTCTGAAAAATTGACAACTTCATGAAATATAAATTAATTTTAATTTTGTTTTGCCAATAAATAATTTGATAAACAAAAATGGAAAGCAGACGTTTGATTTATATTTTTGTCACAAGCACAAAAAATTTACTGTTTCTTGTCAGTAATTTGTCAAAAGTAATCTATTTTTAACTGGTATTGCCATATTTTAGAAAAAAATTATTTTATTTTACAAGGAAATTGTAATAACGAAAAATTTTTAAGGTCACTTTATTCCTCACTTTAATTAAAGTTACCTTTTATTATTAAGAGCATTAAAGGCAAGTTGTAATAATGGCCCTAAATGTTATGTTTAAAAAATAATAAAATAAAAAATGTTTATCCTTAAAATTTTTTTGCACTATTACATTTGATTTTGAACTATTTTTGGCATGAGTCTGTGTAATTTTTGGTTCAGCTGGTGGTTTGAACATTATTTTGATACCAAACAAAATTTAAATAAGGATTTTATTAAAAGTTTGACGAAATCAACAACACTTTTTGTACCTGTACTTAAACAATTAGTTGTCTTGTTCTAAAATTGAAATCATCGTAAACAAAAACTGCCACAAAGACCTTAAATTGTGTATGTATTTTTATTATATTGGAAGACATTTAAAAAATACAATGTTACAAAAATAATCAAATATTTATATATGGAAGCACTTAATATATAAAAAATAATAATTGTATTCGAACATGTTCTAAGTAGGAGTTGGTTGTATATACTACACACATATATAGTTTATCTGTAGTATAATGAAAAAAACTTAACATTACATATGTAAATGTATTTATTCCTTGTGGAAGCACGATCATAAAAAATATATTAAATAAATGTAAATATATGTTTGTATGTATGTATATCTTAACAATAGCTTTTAAATATATAAGTAATTCTATATGCATTAAAAAATAGACATTTGTACCTCTGAGAAAATTGTTGAACAAAGGCTTGGGTGGGTTGAATTTTTATTTTAATAATCATGTGTAAAATGTGCATGCAAGTAAGTACTATGTATGTAAGTACGTAAGTAAGTAAGGAAATAAGTAAGCACAGCGATGCCAACTTAGCCCTTATCGGGCTAGATTTAGCCAGATTTTAGTCACTCAAAACGCGAAAAAAGAAAATTGGCCCTAAACTAAAAAACGCGTAAATCTAGCACGTTTTACAATTATCTTTAGCCCGTCACTACTTTTTGCTCGATATGGCTACATTTTAGTTTTTTTTGTACTTTTTTTCCTTTAATCTAATAATATCGAAATAGTGCTATTGGTAATAACCCATTCCTTAAACTTAAACAAACACATATTGACATATCCGTCCTCAAACTCAGAAGTTGAGAGGAGTTTTAGTGTCATGAATTTATTCAAAAATAAAATTAGAAACAAAATGTCATTAAATACGTATAACAGTTTAATACACATTAAATGTAGCCTAAAAAATAGTAAATGTTGTTCAAACTACAAAATACCTGACGAAGTGTGCTCTTTCGAATAGTACATATATAATTTATCTAAGAAAACTTAGAAAATTTGGGTGTTATTCGGTCCCAGGTTTTTTAGACTGTCGCACCGTGATTGTATCTCATGGTAGTAATATTTTTCTAATAAATTATTTTATAAAAATGTGTTTGTTGTTTTGATTTTTAAAAGAAACATATTATAATTTAGCCCCTTTTCGCATTTTATCAAAAAATTTGCCAGGATGTGGCTTTAAACGGATTTTTTTTAATTTAGCCCTTTTTCAAAAAATTTTACGCGTTTTGAGTCTCAAAAGTTGGCATATCTGAGTAAGGAAGTAAGTACGTAAGGAAGTAAGTATTTAATAGTAATGTTAATATAATAAATAAAACTGTTAACAAAAGGAAGGCAAATTGATAGTATTTTGTATGTAATAGGTATAGGTATATACAGTCAGCAATAGTTATAAAAAATATATGATTAAGTTTATTTATTTCAGTTCAGTTTTTCCAAATAATCTCTATAAATTTATGAAATATGTTTGAATATTTTTATTTTCATCACAAAACGGTATAAGTTTATAAAAAGTTGTTTTAACTTCTCTTTGAAATTATGTATAATTTTATATTACTTAGTTAAGTCTCTAACTACGAGTATAAATAGTGTATGCATTAATAAAATGTATTAACGAATCCGAGTCGTTTGTAATATCTTTACATTAAATGCAGTTGGTAGCCGAAATATATATGTACATGATAAATAGGAGTATGGTATAATTTTCTAAAACAAACAACTAAAATATGGCAACATCTTAACAAATAAATGTTTTTTTACTTTATTATTTATTGAACTTTCTCTATTATTTTAAGATTGCCATATGGAATGATTGTGCTGCCAAAAGAGCTAAACAAACCATTTTGAGTGCTGCCGGTGTGACACATTTTTTTTAGCTGATTTTGAAGTACTTTTATCAGTAAAAATCGTCAAAATGACGATAAATCGTCAAATCTGGCAGCTATGGTCACATTTGACCGGTGGCAGCGGCTAAATGTCGACTTCAACCTTTGACTTTGTTCTCTTTACAAATACATATGTACATGACGCTGCAATTAAAAGTAAGTGATATAAAAATATACGTATAAGCAAAAGTTTTTAAATAATATTTACTTATATTTTGTAAAGTATAAATACATAAATACCAAGAAGTTGAAGGTTCTAAAAAATGGAGAGGTATTTGCAAAAATTAAATAGTAAGTATTATAATACTTTTCAAATGTTAGGAGCCGCTTATTCATATATGTACATACATACATATGTACATATATTTAATTTGTTTAGAAAGTGGCAACGAAAATATTGAGGAAGATAATGACGATGCAGAATCCGTTCCCAATAGGACCCGTAAGGTATCATCAGATGTCTGGAACTATTTTGATATAACGAAGGGGAAAAACTCTGCAAAATGTCGTTTGTGTGGAAAATTTTATAAAACAAGCGGCAATACAACCAATCTACTCGACCACCTTAAGCGAACACATCCGAGCTTCAAAGAAGTGGAAAAACCAGTAAAGAATATCATGTCGTTCTTTAAAAATAATGAAACATACGGCTCAGAAACGAACCGTAAGAAGAATCTGGACAGAGCTCTTATGTCCATGATTGCAATCGATGTGCAGCCGTTTAGCATAGTGAACGACAAAGGTTTTCAAGACTTCGTCAAATCCTTAGACCCTCGATATGCTTTACCTTCACGTACGACATCGCAAAACAAAATGATGGTTGAAGTGTACAACGACACAAAAGCAAAGTTACAATCTATTTTAGAGGAAATAGAGCACTGTGCAATTACCACAGATTGTTGGACCTCGCGTGCTAATGAGGGTTACTTGTCATTTTATTACAAAAGAATTTTCTTTGCGTGCTGCCGTATTGTCGACACAGAAACTTTTAACTGCAACAAACCACACTGCAGATAACATTTCCAAATCATTGCAAGCAGTGTTAGATAATTGGGGAGTTATGGAAAAAGTAACGTCTATTGTCACTGATAACGACAGCACCATGATCAAGGCGTGCGACATATTGCAAAAGAGACATCTGCCTTGCTTTGCACATACGCTGAATCTTGTAGTGCAGGATTGTTTAGCTCAAAAAAATATTAAACAGATTTTGACAAAATGTAAGAGGATTGTAACATATTTTAAAAGTAGTACGGTGGCTTATGAAAAATTTAAGATTGAACAAGGTAAGGAAAAACCATATAGTTTACTTCAAGAAGTACCCACTCGATGGAACAGCGCCTTGAAAATGGTTGAAAGGATTTTACTCACAAACAGCTGGATTTCAAAAGTACTATTAGAAACACCAAAAGCACCACCACCTCTAACGGCTGATGATATTGCTATACTGAATGATTTGAAAGAGCTATTGAAACCATTTGAGTCAGCATCGATCCAAACTTCCTCCAGCACTTCCGTTACAATATCGCTAATCATTCCAATTACGTGTGGTCTTTTTCAATCTTTGGATGAAGTAAACCCAAATTTGAAGTCGCTTGAAGGACAACAGGCTTGTATTTTTCTAAAAGAAAAAGTGCAAAAGAGACTTTTTCCATATGAAGAGCGAACTGCAGCAAGACTGGGAACATTGCTAGGCCCGCGATTTAAAAAGGAAGGCTTTTTATCAACAAATAATGCTGATAATGGGTCCCAACTTTTAAAAAATGAACTGAGCTTCATAAGTAAAATAAATACTTCATTTCAACAGCATATAGAACCGTCCATTGCGAATCAAGTACAGCAGCCGCCACTTTTAAAATTTGTTGGAAAGAAAATAGCCAACAAAGTGAGAACTAACCAAGTCGACGCCATAATATCCCTCAGACAATATTTGGAGAATGAAAACACCCCAATAGATAGTGACCCACTACAATATTGGAAGGTAAAATGTACATATATTAAAGTAAAATAGCAACAAATAATAAATATTTATTTTTGCAGAATATTGGAACTGATATGTCGACAGTTAAATCTTGTGCCTTAAGATATTTGCATACCAGCAACTTCTACGGAATCTGAAAGAATGTTTAGCAAAACGGGAGCCATAATTTCAGACCGTAGAAGTTGCTTAAAACCAAAAACTGTTGATAAACTTTTATTTATCAACAAAAATTATTGGGTATTTGACAGAGCTGTAAAAGAATGAATATGTATCTAAGTTTTGTTTTGTTTTTTTTGTTATTTAGCATTCAATTTTAAAAAAAATGATCTCACTTAATTAATTTAATGTTGAATTATTAATTAATTTTAATTATTATATTTGTTTAAAACTAAAAAAAAAACATTTTGCAGTAAGCGCTTATGTTTTTTATATACATACTTTTTATGTTTTTATATACTTTTTATGTTTTTATACCTACCATTCAATTGAAATAAAATTTTTGTTACAAAAATCAACAATTTATTTCCAAAACAAGTTTTTTGAGTTATGACATTGTTCAAATAAATGAGCAATGTGTTAAGCTAGATTTACACGATTGAAATTTTCTTCAAAATGCTTCAAACTCGTGTAAACAGCAAAATTTCTTCAAAATTTATTTATTTAATAACAATTAAATAAATAAATAAATTTTCAAACTCGTGTAAACAGCAAAAATTTTGCTGTTTGAAGAAAATTTCAATCGAAATAAAGGCTGTTTTCATAAACGCAGTATGCAATGCAACATTTCATTGCATAGAGTTCATAATAGCATTTAGAAATATAATTTAAAAATGTTTGTTTTAAGATTCTCTTTAGTAGTCCAATATCTTTATATTTTATGTGTTAAAAGTTTTTAAATTATATTCTAAATGCTATTATGAACTCTATGCAATGAAATGTTGCATTGCATACTGCGTTTATGAAAACAGCCTTTATATCAATTGAATTATTGTGATATTGCAGTCTTGTTACTGCACTTAAGAATATCCGATAGTATCGATAGTTTTTACTAAAACTATCGAAACTATCGATGGTGCCGACTATCGATAGTTTTGCAGCTCTAAACTGAGTGAATTTTTTTGTTTTTTCCCCTCTATTTTTTTTTGTTTCGTAAACGTTCGTGCTGTGTATGTGTGAAACCCGACCAAACTTCGTCGTTTCAACAAGAGTTGGCTACCAATGCTTTAAGGCTTAACTATAATATGCTTAAGCAAGCTTAAGCAAATTGCAAAAGTTAACGAAAAGGCTGTCAAATGCATAACCAGTTCAGAGTTAACTTTTAGGTGGCTACAATGACTTTGAAACTTTTTGCCCACAGTTGCTCATTTATGTTTAAAAAAAATATTTTTATTTAAACAAAAAGCCATTAAATGACTATATTTTATAAATATTATTATATTATTTTATAATTAAAAGAAAACTTCGTACCAGAAACGCATAATTTTTCCTTTTTTTTTAATTTATCGGCAAAAGTACTATAATGTACAGCTGTGGCAGCACTACATTGTAAATAATAATAAACTTTTACATATGTTTTGTTAGTTTTCGTATTGTGTTTGCAAAAATGGAGAAAAAACTTAAAAATTTTAATAATATAAAAATATTAAAGTTAGCGCTTGAAGGGTTGTGCACATTAAAAGAAATAAGTGAACTACACTGTAAAAGAAGAAGACGCTCTTGTTCTGTCAGAGAAATAACCGCGACAGAAAGACATTTTTGTTAAAATAAAAAGGGTCCCTTTTATTGTAAAGGCGCTTATTTTTTTCCGCATTTTCTATTAAATTTAAAATAAATATATTTTCTTCTTTCTCCATTTTGTTCAAAACACAAACAAGCAACAACAAACAGCTGATTCCGTACAGAATGTGCGATCAGTTTCGCTTTTTGCTTAAGCAAATGACAGTTGAAAAACTTAACGAAAAGTTTCGTTAAGTACATTATAGTTTGCCACATACAATTTATATGTGTTCGCACGTTTGCTTAAGCTAGCATATGCATATTATAGTTGGGCCTTTAAGGTTTTCGAACACTTTGATTTTAAACACGCCATCTGTTGATGAATGACAAACTTATATATACCCTTCTAGACTAATATTATTGGATGTGGAAAAAGCTTTTGACACCGTCTGGCATAATGGGCTCATATATAAGCTCTTGGCTGCAAACATCCCTAATGCTTGGTTTTCACAATTTGGACAATTTGACAACAAAACTGACATAGTGAAAACCAAGCATAAGTATCTTTGCAAACTAATTACGGACTTCATTGACTCTAGAACGTTTAAGGTTGTCGTTAATAATGAAACTTCGTCTGCTAAAATTATTTCAGCAGGGTTGCCCCAAGGATCAGTTCTGTCGCCATTGCTATATGCGATTTACACATCTGATTTTCAGGTCCCAAATAATTTCAAAATTGCATACTATGCTGATGACACAGCTTTAATTTTTTCAAGCAAACTTACACGTGCATTGATGAAAAAGATGGAAAAAGGATTCGTGAGTTGCATGAATAATTTTCCCATTCAACAAATCCCCTAAAAGACTGCCTAGACGCCAACTAGCTGTTGGAAACAACACCATAAATATAGTAAACGAAGCTAAATATCTCGGCGTAGTTTTGGATAAAAAACTGATTTTTAATCGCCATATTAACGAAATGTGTTCCAAAGCAATGAAATCTTTTAGAGCTTTATGGCATTTGTTAAACAGGCGTTCATATTTAAATCATAAAAACAAAAATCTTCTCTTTAAAACCGTTATCAGGCCGATATTAACATATTCTTGTCCTATTTGGAGCACTGCTGCAAAATGCCACTTAAAACGCTTACAAATAATCCAAAACAAATGCCTTAAAATTATAAACAATAAGCCCTAGTGGTACTCAACCTATCTAATCCATGAAGAAACAGGCTACGAAAAAATTATAGATTTCATAAATAGATTAAAAAATAAGTATTTTGAGAAAGACGAAAGTTCTTATTTGTTAATAAGAGTCATGAATTAAATATTGCATAGTAATACGCTAGTTTTATGCAATATTTAATTCATGACTTTTATTTTTGCCTTAAAATATTAAAAGTTAAAAAATAACTTTTATTTTTTGAGTAAAATAAGAAAAGTCAAAAATAACTTTTAATTTTTGCCTTAAAAAATAAAAGTCAAAATTAAAAGTTATTTTTTGACTTTTATCAAAAAAGGTACAAAGTTAAAAGTTATACAAAAATTTGCATTTATATCACCTATGTATCATAATAATAAGAACCAAAATTTTCTACGATCATTTTTTATGTGTGATTTTTTGATGTAAATTTTTTAATATAAAAGTTATTTTCTGTCCCTGCTTTGAGTATTTTTAAATTCCCATTTTTTCCCCAAAATCGATAATAATTTTGTTTTTTCGACGCTATCTTTGCACATGTACTGCCAATGACTACGTGACTTATAAAAAAGCACATTAAACCATGGTGAAATTACTTTACAAGGTGACAGCATTGCTACAACAATTACAACAAGGCAAGATCAATAGGCATTTTTTTATACCTGCGTTATACTATGTTTCCACGACGATTTGAATCACCTGCTTCACTTTCTGAATCATGTTTATGAATCATGCTGTTTACATGACTAATAAACTTGATTCGTTTTGACAATTGTTTTTAATAAAGAAACAGAATAAAAAAAAAACAGAATTTACAATTTGTGGAAAATAATTTTTTTTAATGGACAAAAAAAGTGAGTGGAAATTAGTTAGCTTATTTGAAAAAAACATACATACATTCGTACGTACATATTTACTTTCTTTACTTCCAGCAACAAGAAAATAATTTGCTTTGTTTACAATAATATTAAATTTTGACAGCAAGTGCAGATAAACTTGTGATAAAAATTAGAGAAGAGTAGAATTGTGCTTCGCAAGTAGATTCAATATGAATCTACTTGATTCGATCTTAAAATTTTGTATGGTGAAGCAAGTTGTTTCGCTAATGATTGGGGTGTGAAGCATGAATAAATAAACATAGTATTACTGTCAAAAACATCTGGCATAAAATAAAGAAAACAAACCTACAAACATGGATAAAAACAGAAAACAATAGTGAATAAATTGTTTCTTTTATTTTCTCAAAGAGTTTTTCTTTAAGTTACGCATAATATTTTTACAGAATGATAAATTTGTGTTTAAGGAATTTGAAAGATTTATATTGGTAAGCATAGACTACACAACACTATGCATTGTTGTTTTGTTTTTACAGAGGAATCTTAACAAAAAAAACTAACACTTTTAGTAAAACAACTCAAAAAACAAACACACTATTTAATATAAAATAGTATTTTACGCAGATAAAACGGCGACAAAAACTCACTTTTTTAAATACAAAATAATTTTTTAACTTTTAAATATAAAGTTTGACTATTTGTAAACAAGTTTCCGACATTTTGAATTTCACCATGAACAGAGCAAAAAATAATCAGCTGGCGCTATGCTGTCACCTTGTAAAGTAATTTCACCATCCATTAAACCCAATATGTTTTTTTTGTTTACCAATTAAAAACTACATTAAGAACTTTAAAGCTGTGTTCACATTGTGTGTATTTGTCATGTGGAATGTCACTTTTCTATCCACATGTGTTTTCATATGTATGTCAAAATTTGAGTTTCACATACGGTTTATAATTTACATGTTCAAATGTTGGTATGTTAAGTACATTTGACATAACCTATCAAAAAAAAATCTTAAAACAGCGGATTGCTGTATGTGTATAATAAAAATTAAATTTATAATTAAATAAAACTGTATTTTAAAATGGAATGAGAGATTTTTGTTTTACTATAAAAAATATTTATTAAAATTTCAATTAATTTTTGCCGCCACAAAATTTTTTTTATAAAAAACAGCTGATGTCAGATGGTTTGTCACTTGAAAATAGAACTCGTTCTATATAAAAAATGTCATGTGTATTGCACATATAGAAATAACACATGCTATTGTTTGAAGGTGTTCAGACTATATGTACAAATTTGACATGCGAAAAAGTGACATTCCATATGACAAATACACACAATGTGAACAAACCTTAATTTAATAATTTTATTTACAATTAAGTAATGACAGAAATCGCGTTTACTAGTACACAAGCAATTTATGGTGCAGATTTTGGTTGTTGTTGTTGTAACAGCAGTAATTGCTGAGTTGACAGCCCTTGGCCGAGTGATCTCGCGTCATTCCGGTGCGTAGAACCGGCTGTCGTGGGAAGGTTTTGGTAAAATGCATTCGCTCCATGTACATACATACATACATAAAATATTTAAATTGAGTATGGCCATTTTTGCGTTCATAATTGTTGAGAATTGTGATAAAATATCTGGTGCAACGTCCTTAATTTCCTATATAACTGTTTATTTCGAAATATCATCACTTAAGTCTGAATAAAATCATTGATTTGAATTTAATATAATATGCCTCGTATCATTCAAAACATAGAATCGATTTTTTGATCGTTTTAAATTTTTTTTAATTTGTCACATTTATCATAGTTTTTCACTTTTATTTATTAATAATTTAAACTTACATTTCGGCGATTTTAGAGAAACACAAAAATACAGCAACTTTGCTGCTGAATTAAAAGTCAGACTAAATGTCTTTAAACTGAAATCCGGACTATTTGTAAGGAAAATCATTTGCAAATTGTTGGTGTGTTGCTGCGTATTTTTTTAAACCTGCAGCATTACCAGCAATATCACTATCTGTTATCTTTGTTATCATTTCAGTTAAATGATTATCAGAATAAAATGTATGTATTTGAGATTAAGTTACCACTGCAGCATGATATCCATACCCTACACTATGTCAATGTACAATATAAAAAAAGACGTACTGCAGCCTGATTTTGCCTATTGAAACTGCATTGTATATTTTTGAACAGAAGACGGGATTTTGCTTCAAATTAATATATAATTTATTAATATATGTATATGTAATATCACTATTGAAATGAAAGGCTTCCAAACAATAGAACGTTTGATAATGTCGTGACCGGTAATGCAGTTCCTAAATATAGTATATATGTGTGAGAAAACAGCTTTTGTCAAACAGATTATAAAAACTTCCAGAGATGTTTATTGATTTTGAGTCTAGTAATTTAATTAGTGAAAAGATGTTACATATCAAAGTGTATTTATTAAAACAAAACTAAACAGTTTGGAGTTTTAGTGTTTGATCGAATGGCCATATTTAATTAGCCAATGAATTTTTTGTCTATTAAACTTTCAATTCATATAGAATTTATCATTAAAATAATGCAAAAAAAGAAATTAAAAATTGTTACTGAAAATTTCCAAAAAAAAAATAATTTAAAAAAATACCATTCCTTTTGTAGTAAAACACTAGGATGTTTAATTTAATTTCAGAATATAATTCAGTTTTTATTTAATTGTAAAAAGTTGTAAAACAATGTGTGTGATAAGATTGAAAGAAACCGGAAGAAGGGATTAAAAAAAGGAATGTCAAAAAATTATGTTGTAAAACAGGATTCAAAAACAAACATATGATAACAGTGTGTCAATTAAATGTTCATATTACAAATATTTCAACACCTTCAATTCTACATAAAAACTATGTGTAATTAGGAAGATGCTGGTTCTGTTACTAATAACAATTTTTAAATTATTTTTCACTTATAATATTTTCCATAAGGTTGTCTTTTAGACAAATGTAAATACATATTTTTATGTTTTTTATATAACACCAAATATAAAAATTTGTTAGCATAAAATCGGACAATATTAATATGTTGATCCAAACTGCAATTGTGTTACTGACAAATTCAATTCGCTCATTTTGTAAATATAATCATTTAATTAAAATCGATTTTTTTAAACAAAACTTGGAGCTTCGATGTAATTAGAATTTGTTGATGTTTATTTAACCACATAGGAAAAATCATTATCTCGAGTTATTATTAATCGGTAAAAATGGTTTATCATCAATAAGTTTAATTAATTTTTAAAATTGATAAAAAAAATTTAATGGAGGGTACTACAAAATCGCCTATGACATTAATTAATTTTATTAAGTGTTTTTAATAATGTTCAAGAAGAGATAAAACCGTTTACAAAATTACGTACTACGGCAAACTATCTGACGCTTCAGATAAAACTATACAAACAAATTTATGATATGTATGCTGGTAGTCTGTCTATACTTTAAAACATTTATGTGTTATCAGTTACATATTTTAATGCTATTTATTTATACATTATGTACTGCATTACATGAACCATTTAATCTACATACTAGGGTTCCTAATTTCCCGGACTTTTTCCATTCCCGGGAGAAGGAAAATAAATTAGTTTAATCCCGGGAATTCCCGGGAATTTTAAATTAACTCACATCAATTTTAGTTTTGTTTATTTATTAAAACAACAAATTAAATTTTATATTTATTTAAGAAAAATAACAATTCATTGGTATAAAATAACATATAATGAAAATAAAAGTAAATGAGATCGTTCAGTAGTAAAAAATTTGTACATTGTTAAATGGAAAAATATTATTTTTTTTTTCATTCAGTCTCGTCTCATCGAACTGTTCGGACGTGTTACTTTTAGTGCGGCTGAATTTTCGGTGAAAAAATCGTAATGGTGAAAAAGTGTAAAAAGTTGAAATTAAACAAAAAAGTGAAAAAAAATCGTAATAGGTTAAAATATATAAAAAAAAAAAAACATTAAAAATCGTATAAAAACTGTATGAGTGTTCCTCTCAGATGTAATTCTGAGAAAGAGCTTAGCTCGACTAGAAAAACTAGATGCATCTCTGAGGAAGAATCCATAAAAAAATCTTTGGAGAATTTTCTCACTACAAGAGCCGTGGAACGGCGTCGTTCCTGTTCGCCCAATATTGTGATTTCAACAGATGAAAAAACATCATCTTCATCAAATAGTGCAGTCAAACCCAAAAAACAAGTAGGTATGGCTAAGTACATAACCGTTCTCAAGCGACAGAGGAGCCCGAAGTCTGCTCAAGTGTCATCAAATGCAAAAGCTCCTAAGACCGTGAGTAATGATCAAAATAGGTTTGCTCTCCTCCTGACGGATGAGCCAGAACTTCCTAAGAAGACGTTTAAGCCCCCACCAATTTATCTGAGAGAGCCCACTTCCAGTAAATTGGTACAAAGAATTGTTTCGGTAATAGCTGAAAATATGTTTAGCGTAACATCAATTAAACATGGAAATATCTGCGAGACAAAGATACAAGTGAATAGGGAAGATGATTTTCGAAAATTGTCCAACCAGCTGGAAAGGGAGACTAGGGATTTCTATACCTACCAGCTCAAAAGCGCAAAAGGACTCCAAGTCGTTCTAAAGGGTATAGACCCATGTGTTGATCCCGCGGAGATAAAAACCGGTTTAATGGACAAAGGGTTCAAAATCAAGAGCGTAGTGAATATTAGAAACCGTGAAAAGATCCCTCAGCCCATGTTCAGGGTAGAATTGGAACCTGGAGATGTTGTCTTAAAGAAAAATGAGTCCCATCCCATCTACAATCTGATGTACCTTCTGCATCGTAGAATCACCGTGGAAGAACCACATAAGCGTCAGGGACCCGTACAGTGTCTCAACTGTCAAGAATTTGGTCACACCAAGGCGTATTGTAAATTGCCGACAGTTTGTGTTGCGTGTGGGGAGCTACATGCAACTGCTCAATGCGATAAGTCGAGAACTGACTCAAAAATCAAAAAATGCAGTAACTGTGGAGGTAATCATACCGCAAATTATAGAGGTTGTCCAATTTACACTCATTTGAAAGGCATAAGAACCAACAAGACGTCAGTACTGCCTAATCGCCCTCAACAGCCAAATTTAGCATCGAGTGACAATTTCCCTCAATTATTGCGGTCCACTAGTCATGTAAACGCGCCTAGTTCTAGACAAGTTTCTTACGCAAACGTCGTTAAATCTAATATGCCAGGTCTGGAGCAGGAACCTAAACCCCAATATTCTGAGCCGCATATCAACAATCTAGAGGCAACATTGCAGACACTTGTCCAAACTATGAACACTTTCACGACCACCATGACATCCATGATGCAGGAAATGCTGAAAATGCAATCCACTATCTTGCAAGCCATTTTAAAGAAATGATTTATTTAAAAATTTGTTTCTGGAACGCGAACGGCCTCCGCCAACATAAAAATGAACTGGAATACTTCCTGATGGATAAGCAGATTGATGTTATGATGATTGCTGAAACTCACTTGACGTCGACAGGGTACTTCAAAATTAATGGCTACGAGTTCTACGATACTAAAGACCCCCGCGGAAGAGCTTGTGGAGGTTCGGCAATTCTTATAAAGAACAGAATAAAGCATTATCTAATGAATAACATAAGTGAGGATTACCTCCAAGCAACAAACATTTGCATTGAATTCTGTCAATACAAATTTGTTTTATCATCGATTTATTCTCCGCCTTTATTTTCAATAAAAGAACACCAATACCATAACTTCTTTAAATCCCTTGGAGCTAGATTTTTAGTTGCTGGTGACTTTAACGCCAAACACACATTTTGGGGTTCACGTCTGGTAACCCCAAAGGGTCGCGTACTCTTCAACACCATTGCTAAAATGGGCTTAGATGTACTCTCAAGTGGACATCCCACCTATGGGCCGACGGACCGACGGAAGATTCCCGATGTTATTGACTTTGGGGTAATGAAAAATATCCCTGTAGAATGGATGCAAGTGGATCCTTCACTGGACTTGTCCTCAGATCACTCTCCTACTATCATTTCAATGCATTTCCCTCAAGTGTGTGGTTCTCCATTTATGAACATGACTAAGACCCGAGTAAGTTGGATAAAATACAAAAAGTATTTAAGTTCTCATTGCACGGAAAATGTTGTGTTGAGAACTACCGACGATATTGATGAGTCGATTGGCAACTTTACCGAGGACCTTCGACGAGCTGTGCATCACGCTTCCACTTATCACGTTGAATGTAGAAATAGGACAAACAGAACTTATTTCTCTGAACTCGAACATCTCCTATCAGAAAAAAGAAGAATGAGAAGAGAGTGGCAAATTCACAGGTCTCCTGAACTGAAAGCTAGGCTACGGGAATGCAGAGATATACTAAGACATTTCTTAGAAACCCAAAGAACGGCCTCACTTAGATCTTACTTGGAAGGTCTTGATAGTACCCCACAATCTGACTACTCGTTATGGAGGGCGGCAAGAGGTTTAAAAAGACCAGTAAGAAGAAAACCTCCTTTGCGAAATCCGACTGGTGACTGGGCTAGAAATGATTCCGAGAAAGGGACTTTATTTGTTAACCATTTGAGAAATGTGTTTACTATAAACAACTCAAATAATAACGAATCTGATTTGCCACCACTTGTTATAAGGCCTCCTGTACCTCTAAGACTAAACTTTTGTGATGTCCAAAACGCTATTGGTACTCTGAACCTTAGAAAGGCTCCAGGTATGAATTAAATCAACAATAAAATGCTTGTGGAGTTACCTCGTGTAGCAAGAAGAATTATCCTCTTTATCTTCTACGCTATTTTACGCCTAGAATACTATCCTGCAGATTGGAAGGTGTCTATGATCACTATGATTCCTAAGCCAGGGAAGGACCATACCAAAGTGGAGTCATATAGGCCAATTAGTCTACTGCCGACAATTTCAAAACTGTTTGAAAAATTGTTAATGACTAAATTGACTCCAATTCTGAATGACACTGAATGTATTCCTAATCATCAATTCGGCTTCAGGGCTAAACACAGCACCATCGAGCAAACACACAGATTGGTAAATGTGATAAGAGGGTCGTTTGAAGACAAAAAATACTGCTCCGCCCTTTTCATTGATGTGTCGCAAGCGTTCGACAAAGTTTGGCATGACGGTTTAATGCACAAAATAAAATTAACTCTGCCTGCTAACACCCATAAACTCATGGAAAGTTATTTATACGGTCGCAAATTTAAAATCAAAGAAGGTGATTTTTTAAGTACCGCTCAGCCAATTGAATCAGGTGTGCCACAGGGTAGCATACTGGGTCCTACTTTATATTTGATATATGCCTCCGACATGCCGTCAGACCCTAAAATCCATACGTCAACTTTTGCAGACGATACAGCCTTTATCAGCGTCCATCAGGACCACCAAGTTGCATCACAGAATTTGCAGAATTATGTTTATAAACTAGAGAATTGGCTAGAGCTTTGGAAAATCAGGGTTAACGAACAGAAATGTATTCATATAACTTTCACATTGCGAAAAGATACCTGCTCGTTCATCAGAATAAATAATCAAATTATCCCGCAACACAATGAAGTCAAATACCTCGGCATTCACCTCGACCGCCGTTTAACTTGGAAGTCTCATATTGAAGCGAAACTTACTCAAATGAGATTAAAAGCAGTGCAACTTAATTGGCTAATCGGCAGAAACTCTACATTGAAATTGGATTGCAAACTTTTGTTGTACAATGCAATACTAAAGCCAATCTGGTGCTATGGAATTCAATTATGGGGTACTGCCTCAGCATCCAACATTGAAAAAATTCAAAGGGGTCAAAATAAAATTCTACGTATAATTACTGCAGCACCATGGTATGTTAAAAATTCTCGAATCCACAAAGATCTAGGCGTGTCATTAGTAAAAGTCGAATTTACAAAATATGCGTCAAAGTATGTCAGCAAACTTGAACACCATCCAAACCCCCTTGCACGAGACATCCTTAACTTTAGTGGCCACAATCGGTTGAGAAGGAGGGATACCCTTGCTTGAACTCAAGCGCAAAATAGATGACTGGATCAGTTGATGTGAAATTTTTTTAGTATCATAAAAATTTTTGTCTAGCACTGGCTGGGCTTATTATTTTCTTGTTAGTATTAAGATTTGAATACTTATTGTCATTTCAAATCTGAAGATTCAATAAATAATTAAATGCAAAAAAAAAAAAAAAAAAAAAAAAAAATTTTTTTTTGTAAAAAAATAAATTTTAATACTATTAATGCATTTAATAGATCATCAGCCATTCTGTTTCTTATTTTTGTAGCTATATTTCCAGCTACAGAAAAGAACCGCTCACTTTCAACAGATGTCGGTTAATAAGTTATTAGGGACTTATATAAATTGTCTAAACTGGCAGATCTATTGCCAGTGACTTCAAATACTTTCAGCTCTTTTTTTAAAACATTAACTGGATTTCTTTTTTTATTTATTCCGATTTAAGAATTAGAAATTGCATTTTTAAGCTCATCTTCAAATGAAATACAGTTTCTTCGCCAGCTGATGATTCATTGTCCATAAGTGGTTCTTCTGCATACAGCCTTTTAAAATTTCGATCAGCAATTAAAAAAATATTTGATTTTGCAGTATATGAGAAAAAAATTAGATTGGTAGTCTTCGGGATTCTTTAAAAATTGAAGTAAAGAATAAGTGTCTATGTCTCGTCTTTCATGTACTCTTGCTTTTAAGGATGTCAAAATTTTAACTGACAATGTGTTTTTTTATTTTGGAGCTATTCAAATAGTTTGGAAAGGATAATTTCGGCAATGAGTAAATCACAATCTCTGCAACTAAGTGCCTCTACAGCTATTTTTATTGGATGCAGAACATCAACCAACATTTTTAATATTGAAATATTATCTTCGTTCCACATCTGAGCAAAGTCGAAGTCTATTAGACACTTCTTAATAGCATTCTTTAATTTTAAAAATCTTTCGAGTTGGTTGCAGAAATTTGAAAACGCTTCCATCTGTTTTAGCTTTTTGAGAAGATATCGGGGTATCCCGATTCCTGCCAAAGACTCTGGGTGCTTTCTGCAGACAAGCCAAAAAGCTTCGCAGTTTGTGTTTGTTAAAAAAAAAAAAAAGGTTGTATTTTGACTTTGTGGACATTTTCCAAATATCTTGTTAATCCACTTTGGCACAGAGAACATTGCGCAGAATTGTTTTTCTTTAAAAAATACTTCTAAGCTGGAGATTGAAGACGGTCCATATTATCAAAATTTTTAAAATAAAATAGAATAAAAGTTAAATTTTTACACGGAAAAGTTCGTTAGTACATTTAAAAAAAATGCAACAAGAGTTGAAACAATTATTTGCTATGAAACAGCGTTGACTTTTTTCGTACAAAAACAATCAGCAGAGTTGTAAAAAATTTAAAATTTGACATAAAATTCCCGAAAATTCCCGAAGAAAATTTCCCGACTTTTGTAATAAAAAATTTCCCGGGAATTTTTTCCCGAATAGGAACCCTACTACATACTCATTGATTCGTCATTGTTCAGACAAAGCATCTGATGCTGGAGACGTAAAATTTCGACTGTATTTCATCAAACACATACACTGACTCAAACAAATACCCGTACAGTAAAGTACAGTACTAATATTTAAAGCCAAGACATCTAGAATGTCGAAAGTACTGTGAATCAGTGTGATGGTATGGGGTTCCATGTTAGCAGGAGGTGTTGGAAATCTCGTTTTTGTTTAAACCACAAATGACAAGTGTAGTTATTCAATTGAAAGAATCTTTTATATATAGTGCAGCGAAGTTAGTTTTAGAAGGCGATTTTCAGTTCGTTAACAATAATTACCCAAAACATAATAATACTGTGTTCAGATATGAAACTTAATTGAGTCAATATTCGGTTAATTGACAATATTATTTTAAGTGTTCAGGCATACGCAATTTTCAGCTTACTCAATAATCATTTGACAGTTGGAAAACAATACAAAAAATACTCTATATGGTTGTTGTGTTTCTATGTAAACAAACTTACATTCACATTGATTTTTTAATGATTTCTTTTGTTGCCATTTGCCATTTTATAGAATTTTGTTCACTAAGCACAGTTGTGAACAGTGTTGCATTCGAAATCTTACTCAATATTATATTGCTGCTGTTCGCGATAGTGTGGCTGAAGAGCCGTCCACCTCAACTCGTCGTCGTGCCCAACAATTGCACCTCTCACGCTCGTCGTTGATGAACATTATGCATAAAGACTTGCATTTACACGCTTACAAGATGCAATTGGCTCAAGAATTAAAGCCTCTTGACCATTCCAAACGTCGTGAATGGGCAGAATGGTGGCAAGAAATGGCAACAGTGGATGATCAATTTTCGAAGAAAATCATCTTCAGTGATGAGGCACATTTTCACCTCAGTGGATTCGTCAATAAACAGAATTGCCGCATTTGGGCGAATGAGAATCCAAGAGTGATTGTCGAAAAACCAATGCACCCACAAAGAGTGACTGTTTGGTGCGGTTTATGGGCTGGCGGCATCATCGGGCCGTATTTTTTCCAAAATGAGGCCGGTCAGGCAGTTACTGTGAATGGTGTTCGCTATCGTGAGATGATAACGAACTTTTTATGGCCCGAATTGGAAGATATGGATGTGGACGATATGTGGTTTCAGCAGGACGGTGCCACTTGCCACACAGCTAACGAAACAATGGCTCTTTTGCGCAACAAATTCAATGGCCGTGTTATCTCACGTAATGGCGATGTCAATTGGCCGCCAAGATCATGTGCTTTGACACCGTTGGACTTTTTTCTTTGGGGTTATTTGAAAGAAAAGGTGTACGTCGATAAGCCAGCAACAATTCAAGATCTAAAGGATGAGATAATTCGGCACATTAACGGCATATAACCTCCATTATGCCTCAGGGTCATCGAAAATTTGGACCATCGGATGGAGGTGTGTCGCGGCGCCCATTTGGCCGATATTTTGTTCCATACATAATTGAGTAATACCAATATATCATAATAAAATAAAATTACAATAATTTCCTAAATAGTTTGTGTTTTATTCAAAATCAACATCGGCCTTTTTTTTTTTTTTTTTTTTTTAAAGAGAAGTAACACTCAGGCAATTAATACGCCTATATATAATTGCGTTACTTTCTTTGGAACGGGAATAGCTGAAGAAGTAAAGGTGGTGAAAGAAGAAAGCTTTTTATATCACAACTCTGTAACCTTCATTCGTTGATCCGTTATTTGAAATTTTGAAAAATTATGACAATCTAATCATAATATGATATACTCTTTCCTAGGTTTCAATTAAATATATACTTTTTTTGATGTAATACTCCTGACAGACATAGGATTTCTATACCATAATACAAATACTATGGTTTTTTATACTAAATTGCCTTGACAGACATGTAGTACATATACTTGTAATTTCGTTTTTACTTTCCCAATAAACATATTGGCAAGCGTTTTGTAAATTAAGATTTCAGCAAGCTTGCATAAATAAGAGTTTTGCGAATGTCGTTGACAATTTGCTGGCAAATGCAAGTGTTTCAGAAATTTAAGCAAAACGTGTCATTCTCGCTGTTAAAAATTGTGTTAATAAATAGTGTTAAATTGTTGTTAAATTAAGTGTGTTTGATATTTTTAATTATCATTTTCAATTAAAAAAGGTAATTATCTACTTATTTAATGTCTGTAGCAAAAAGGAAGAAAAGTGTTATGCGCAGAAGCACCGACATTTTTGAGCATATAATCTATGAAACGGTGCGGCTGCAAGTTCTGTACTGGAAAATATAGATAAATATTCATTGCTTACATTTGAACGCTTATTTGTATATGTAAATGCTTGCTGGGTTTTGATAAAAAAAAATAAATTAAATAAAATATAAGTAAGAAAGTATAGTCGGTCAAGCCCGACCATATAATACCCTACACCCAGTATATGTATAAAAAAATGTTTCAGAAATGTGCGCTATATGCGAGATATGACCTATTATAGACCGATCATTCAAAAATTTTGTGTCATGATTTCTGTGAATATAAATATTGTGTATGTTAAACTTTATCTCGATATAAATACTTTTAAAAGATTTATGGAGGTTAAAGTTGATTACGGGGAGGGTCTTATATGAAAGTTTCGAATATAAATTATAAAATTAGGTGTCATCATTTCTGTATATTATTTGTGTCGAATTTTATTTGATTACCAATATTTTTAAGAAATTTATGAACGTTAAAGTGATTTTCGGAAGTGGGTCTTATATGGGAGCTACGACTAATTATGGACCGATCATAATAAAATTGTACCGTATTGTTTGTATACATATGAGACATATTTGTGGTAAATATTAATTGGATACCTACATTTTTGAGTGAGTTATACTCTTTAAACTGATTTTCGGAAGTGGGTCTTATAAGGGAGCTACGACTAATTATGAACCGATCGGCATAAAATTCTGCCATATTATATGTATATGTACGAAACATATTTGTGTTCAATATTATTTGGATACCAATATTTCTTAGAGAGTTATGCTCTTTTAAGTGATTTTCGGAAGTGGGCCTTATATGGGAGCTAATTATAGACCGATCTTCACGAAATTTGTAGATGTGATTTATCTTCATTTATTACTCATTTTTGGTGAAATTTGTGTGCATACTTGCATAATTCAAAGATTTATGACCGGTAAACCCCAATTTCGGGAGGACATTTGTATGGTGGCCAGGTGAAATAATGGACCGATTTCCATCAGTTTGAATCCCATCCATCCTTGGCCCAAAAAATATCACGTACCAAATTTTATTGAAATATCTTCAAAATTGCGACCTGTACTCTGCGCACAAGCTTTACATGGACAACCAGCCAGCCTCCCCACTATGGTGGTGTAGGGTAAAAATATAAACATGACGATCGGTCCATAATAGCTCATATCTTCCATATAGCGCACATTTCTGAAAAACTGTTTTATACATATACTGGGTGTAAGGTATTATATGGTCGGGCTTGACCGACTATACTTTCTTACTTGTTTTTGTTGTTTTTTTTGCTTGTTTTTCTTTTTTAAGCAGCTTTTATTTTAGAACTCTGTGGTTTCAATTGCAAGGTTGCCAACTATCACATAAAACATACATTTTTCGCAAGAAATTTAAATTCTAAAGCTATGTGTCCACGATGGTCAGATATTACAACGTTGTCAGAAAAATGTGCAGAAAATGTCTAACAACCGTGTAAACTTAAAATTTTTGTCTTCCAACGTTGTAAGAAAAAGCATTTTCAGTACATTGGAAGACAAAAAGTATTTTCAGACATCTAACAATCGTGTAAACACACAATTTTGTCATTGTTTTAAGACAATTGACAAACACTTTTCATTTTCATATGTGCAAAGCTTATGCATCTGCCAATGGCAGCATTGTCATAGAAATTATTTCTAAATGCAACTCTGTATATACATAAATAATAAAGAATCAAGTGTGCATTGATAAAATTTGTGAAAAAAGTGGAAGAAAATTAAAGAATTAAATTAAAGTGTGCATTAATAAAATTTTTGAAAAAAGTGGAAGAAAATTAAAGAATTAAATTAAAGTGTGCATTAATAAAATTTTTAAACACACACACAGAGCTGCAAAACGAATTTGACAATGCCACATAATAATCTGACAACCGTGTAAACTGACAATTTCGGTTACAGATAAATTCATTGTGACAATTGTGTGCAAATGAAATTGTTAGTTTTCTTACAGTCGTGTAAACTGACAATTTACTTTTTGCTAAAAATTTTTCAATGTCAGTACATTGATAGCACATTGGTAGATATTACAACGTTGTAATATCTGACCATCGTGGACACATAGCTTAACACATGAAACATTCTGGGTAATCCTTAGAATGAAACTTCTACGTCACATAACGGGAAATCATGCGCATGGCGTAATTTTTATTTTATCATTCTTGATGTAGATTTTGTTTTTGTTTAACGTATGATACCGTTTAAAAAGTGTGTAGTTTCTTTGTATGTATTGTCTTTTACAACAAAAAATACAGAATAAAAATTTGTTTTTATTTAAATGTATTGGTGTTTGCTCTTACATAAGCAACTTTTGGGCACTCCTGGTCTAGGGTGCATATATGTATGTATATACATTTACATACATATACATAGGGTTGCCATACGTCCTCTTTTCCCCGGACACCGTTCTCTTTTTTAGGGCGTCCGGGGTAGTCCTACTTCTTTTTTTGCAAGTGTCCTGGGTTTGTCCTACTTTTAAAACTTTAATCTATAATTTCGTTTTATTGCATCGATAGTATTGTTGGCATTGATGTATTATTATTATACCCTTCACCATCGTGAGAAGGGTATATATAAGTTTGTCATTCCGTGTGAAATTTCCACAATATAATTTTCCGACCCTATAAAGTATATATATTCTGAATCCTTATAGATAGCGAAGTCGATTAAGCCATGTCCGTCTGTCTGTCTGTCTGTCTGTCTGGATGTTGAAATCAGTTTTTTGAAGTCCCAAGATATGTTCGGGATCCAAACCTTCAATAATTCTGTCAGAAGTGCTTTCGAGAAGTTTGCTATTTAAAATCAGCAAAATCGGTTTAGGTCAACCAGAGTTATGAACCAATATGTGAGACCACCTCTATAAAAATTTGATATTTTTCGTCCATTTTATTGCAATATTTTCAAATATATTGCAGATAATACCATGAAATTTTGTATACGTTGTTTGTACTATAAAAGAAGAAAGTGTGCGGAAAATAGTAAGAATCGGTCCATGATTTCTCATAGCCCCCATACAAATATATATATTCCCGAAATATGGCTTAATGATAAATAAATGCCTATAAAATTGGAATATCAAGACAAAATTCAGCAAAAATAAGTTTTATACAAAAAGAAATCACAAACCGAAATTGTTTTTTGTTCGGTCCATATTTGACCATAGACCCCATATAAAGAGTCCACTTACAAAATTCACTTAAATACATATAAAACAGATATAAATAATGTTAAACGGCTAAAATTTGACATAAATACTCTCTATAGGCAAATAAATTATTGTACCAAATTTTATGGTGGTCGGCCCAGAAATGGTCATAGCCCCCATACAAAAATCTTCCCGAAATATTGCTCAATTATACATAAATGCCTATAAAATTGGAATATCAAGACAAAATTCAGCAAAACTAAGTTTTGTGCAAAAATAAATCGCAAAACGAAATTTTTTTTAGTTCGGTCCATGTTTGACCATAGACCCCATATAAAGTCCACTTCCAAAATTCAATTAAATACGCATAAAACAGATATAAAAAATGTTAAACGGCTAAAATTTGACATAAATACTCTTTATAGGAAAATAAATTGTTGTTCTGAATTTTATGGTGGTCGGCCCACAACTGGCCATAGCTCCCATACAAGGACCACATCTGAAAAAGACATTTTTCCCTATATATATTGTATAAATATCGTTACCGACTCAAAACTTTGTACAGATCATTTGCATATATACAAAAAACATTCCACACAATTTTGTTAATTTCGGTCTATTTTTAACCGTATGCCCCATATAAAGCCCTCTTCCGAAAATCACTTTAATACTCATAAATCTCTTATAAATAAGGGTACCAATCCAAAATTTTACACGGATCATTTACATACATGCCTAAATCAAACTGCTGGATTTTGAGAATATCGGTCCATATTTGACTATATCTCCCACATAAGGTCCACTACCGAAATCCACGTTAATACTAATATATATCTTAAATATACCGTTATTATGTTGAAATTCTACGTGAAATATCCCCATATGCATGAAAATAACTGTTCCAAAGTTTAAGAAGATCGGCCCATAATTTGTCATACCTTTTCCAAAAAACAAATAAATTCGGGTCAAAAAATATTCTTTTCGGATTTAACCCATATTCGGTCCATATTTTATACTCATGATATATATCGTTGGAAAGGTATTTTTAATACCTTTTATTTAATGTATTACAAATTATCAGACACCCAGTAGTTCCCGAGATATAGGCCTATATATTTTCAACTTTAAGGGCCCGCCCCCTCGAAAATAGGTGTGACCGCCAACAAATTTTTTTTTTGCTGGTATCTCCTCTAAAAGCCCTATTTGATTTTGTTTTTTTTGAGCAAAATCACTAAAACCGAATTGTACCCCTTTTTTATACTCTGTTTGTTAAGTTACACTCAAGATTATTATGAACATCAGACGAACTCTGTAAATTATGGTAAGAATTGGTAATTAAATCAATTATAAATGGTCGAAATTAGTTAAAATTTCAAAATATTTAACATAAATTATGTTGGTCGTAAAATTGTCTTTCAAACAATATATCAAATACTAATAAAATTTGCACTAAGACTGAATAGAAAACACAGAATTAGGATATTCTAGTCTAGTGTAGTTTCTGTATTTCTTATTACGCTTAGGTGAAGGGTATTTAAGATTCGGCACAGCCGAATATAGCACTCTTACTTGTTTTTAAATACACACGATGTCATGACATGCTTTCTTGTGTCTTATGCCCGTAATTTTAACAAATAGATAACTACTAGAGATTATACCAATTACTTTTCCTTACCTAACCGGTAAAAAGAATTTGGTAATTTTAACGTTTTTTTTTTTATCTACGTGTAACTACCGACTGCATTCGAAGAAAAATGTGGTAACATTGGTGTTTGACGTTTAGAGTTACACCAATTAATTGCCAAATTTAATTGTGTGCAACGAATTTTTTAGTTTTGTCCAGAAATGTCTGGAAAAGGTGCCAAAAGAAGTGCTAGTTTATTGGAGGGGGAAAAAACAGCTGATGCACTTTTCTTTGAAAGACGAAATCTTCTTATAAATTCCAAATTTTAAAATGGTCAATTCTTTCCCTGAATGTGTGTGTTAACCTTTGGGAATTTTGTTTTATGATATTTCTCAAAGTTCTTAGTTCTAGAAGTTTTGAATTCAGTGGACACCAGAATGAAACAAATTAAATACAGAAACTATTTCTGATATTATTAAAGTCAAATATAATTTTGATATGTGTATTATTTCGTAAAATAATAATAAATCTCCGGGAGATTGGATACTATAATTGAAAGGGGGCCAATCTTTAAAGAGATATAATTATAAATACATACTCGGGATGTAGGTATTTATAATTCGGGGTTAAGTGAAATAAAGAAGAGTTATTTTCTTTTATTTAAGTTAATTAGGAACTGGGATGCTCACCTTATTGGGTTATTTCCTTTTAAAGAAAAAGAAAAGGGTTGAAATTTCGATTTTCCTTTTTTTCTTAATATTTTATTTAACACCACCTTGATTGTGGTTTAAATATAAATTGTGGTATATAATTCTTAAATGCAATTCAAGTTGTGTAAATTCAAAATTCAAGTTTATAAATATTGGTATGTGCACGTTAAAAAAAATGGAAATAATTTTAATTTTATAGGTGTGTTTAAGTTGAAGGCAAAAGGATAAGTAAGTATAAAAAAAGGAGAAGTTAATTTTAACACTTCGGTTGTGACAACAAAAAAAACGGCTGAATTTAAATACAAAGTATGTACTAAAAATGAGTGTTGTCAACTTCTCTTTTTATACATATTTAATTGATAATAATTTTTCTTTAAATAATAAATTTCTATAAGTTAAATTTTTTGTTTGTTTATTATTTAAGTGTCCAAAGTTCGTTTGGACAATATGAATTGTCAAGTGTTTTATGAATATTTAAAAAAATGCGATAATAATATATTGGTTCAAATTGAAAGCGCTGAAAAATATACATGAAACTTGACAACTTCTACTAAAAATTTATATATAATACATGTGAAGTTTTAAAATGAATTTGTTAATTTTTATGTTTTTATGTTGTAGTAGTTATGAGATTAGACTGATAAAATATAATTTTTTAATATTTTGTTTAAGTTTTGTTTTGTTGTTATATGTATGTAAATAGAATTTTAAATTTGTTTTGTGTATTTTAAGGCGTTGTTTTTTTTAATATTTTGCTACAGAGTATTGTCCTCTTTTTAAGGGTAAATGTCCGGCTTTTTTTGGTCGACATCCTCTTTTTCTCAAAATGAATATGGTAACCCTACATATACATATATTGAAAAAAATGGTTTCGGCAATGTTTGCAGTAAACAATGCCATGTGGAACTGAATTAACTGACGAAGAATGCGGCTTGCTGGGAAACCGATTGGTGAGATCGGTAGTGCAATTAACCGGCATCGAAATACGTTCTCTAACTAAAAAAATAAAAAACAAAATAAGATTTTGGAAATCAATAAAATTTAAATTATAAAAATATACGAGATTAAAAGAAACAATAGGATCGTATTTAACGCAAAATTTAAAATTGATAAGGAAACATACTCAAAAATATTGTCGGCTCAAAAGCTCAATGTCGGATAGGAAAAATGTAAAGTTTTTGATGGAACGGAAATATTGCAATATTTTAAATGTAAATGTATCAACCATAATTCTGTTGATTGTAGGAATGAAGAAGTATGTTTTAAATGTATTGGAAATTATAAGACAAAACAAAGCGTCCTGCTCAGCCTATACGATGAAGGTAAGTTACTACATTGACTGGAAGCCTAAGATTAATAACTAAATTTACATGTTCCGAATCCACACGTCGAGCCATTAAATACGTGGCCATGAGTATGCGTGTTTTGAATTCCCTAAATTTACGAAAATTCTCCAAACGTGTTTTTTGATCGTGAGCGCCAATCATCAGTTCACAAGGCCAACCTCCTTTTCCAAATAATTGCGATACGAGTCAGCTCGAGATTGTGAGCCGGCGAATATTAAATACTGTTTAAAAGCTATCTTAAAGCCTCCAACTTTAATTGCATTTCTAATATAGTTGCTTTCTGTTCAGGCAATTCGTAGACAAATTGTTTAATGCCCACCAAGAGAAAGGCACGTTGCTCTGTGGATATCAACAAAGGGTTTTTTTAAATGCGTTGCAAATACATACTTTGTCGTAAAGAAAATTTTAATGAATTATTATTTTTTATTTGAACTGTTAATTTTAAATTTTCTTTATTTAGGCTCGAGTTGATTAAATTTAATTTACATTAAATTATTTTTACAACATGTAAAATAAATGAAAAATGATAATTACAGCAAATTTCGAACCACCAGTAATACTGGTTAAAGGATTGATGTTTGACTTTTGGCTAGCGGGCGCCGCAGTGATGCAGAGGGTGAGAACGTAAAGAAATCTGATGAGAGAAAGTGGTGTTTCTCGAAACATATGTAAATTCAACCAACAACCCAGGTTCGGATCCTAAGCCAAGAAAAATTATCAATAAATTTTAATAATAATTTTCATACAACAATTCCTACCTTCAGTAAAAATAATTTAATGTAAATTAAATTTAAAGAACTCCAGCCTAAATAAAGAAATATCAAAGATTGAAAATTTTAATGTTTAATTTGTGAGACAACCTCCATAAAAATTTATATTTTTTGTCCATTTTATTGCAGCAATTTAAGCACGAATGGAAGCAATTACACGAATTGTTTAAGACCAAAAAGGAGGCATGGAAAAACAAATTCAAAATGAAGGAAGAAAATTTTAAAGCTAAAGAGGAATATGCTCATTGTAAGCTCGAGACAGAACTTCGCATTAAAGGTAAGTTTCTTTCCGTGCGGTGTTAAGCGATTTGGTGGCCTTTACTATTTCATTTTGTGTGTATTCATTTATTTTTATTCACTTTGTGTATATTCAATTCTAAAATGGCAAATGCTTAAAAACAAGCCTAGAAATTGCCAAGAACTCCAAGGTGCGAGAAGGAAAAAAAAAACATTTTCCATCCCCAGCACAATCAAATGCCAGAATTTATGCCAGACATCTTGTCTGGGCAGCTGCAAAAAAAAACCGCAGCAGCAACATCAGAAACTGCAGCAAAAGTTATCTATTAACAAAACCGCACAAGTAAGACTTATTTTTTAGAGTTAAATAACAAAGCTTAAAGTTAACAAACTCTTTATTTTGTTTTCAGATAGAAATTCCACCCTACCAATGCTCTACAAAATAATGAAAATAATTCATCACCAACTAATGACAGTTCTTCAGATTCTGCAACTTCGTCTCAGGAAGAAGGTGAAAACATATTTAGCGTACCCTCAATTAAACATGGAAATATCTGCGAGACAAAGATCCAAGTGAATAGGGAAGATGATTTTCGAAAATTGTCCAACCAGTTGGAGAGGGAGACTAGGGATTTCTATACCTACCAGCTCAAAAACGCAAAACGACTCCAAGTCATTCTAAAGGGTATATACCCATGTGTTGATCCTGCGGAGATAAAGACCGGTTTAATGGACAAAGGGTTCAAAATCAAGAGCGTAGTGAATATTAGAAACCGTGAAAAGATCCCTCAGCCCATGTTCAGGGTAGAATTGGAACCTGGAGATGTTGCCTTAAAGAAAAACGAGTCCCATCCAATCTACAATCTCATTTATCTTCTGCATCGTAGAATTACCGTGGAGGAACCGCATAAGCGTATTGGACCCGTACAGTGTCTTAACTGTCAAGAATTTGGTCACACCAAAGCTTACTGTAAATTGCCGTCTGTTTGTTTGCGTGTGGGGAACTACATGCAACTGCTCAATGTAATAAGTCCAAAACTGACGTAAAAATAAAAAAATGTAGTAACTGCGGAGGAAATCATAAGGTAAATTCTAGAGGTTGTCCAGTTTATACTTACTTGAAGGGCATACGGACCAATAAGTCGGCACTATTACCTGATCATCATCAACTACCTAATTTCACGTCGAGTATGAATTTTCTTCAAATTGTACGACCAACTACTCACGAAAGCGCTCCTAATTCTAGAAAAGTTTCTTACGCAAACGTGGTTAAATCTAATATGCCAGGTCTGGAGCAGGAACCTAAACCCCAATATTCTGAGCCACATATCAACAATCTAGAAACAACATTGCAGACACTTGTCCAAACTATGAACACTTTTACGACCACCATGACATCCATGATGCAGGAAATGCTGAAAATGCAATCCACTATCTTGCAAGCCATGTTAAAGAAATGATTTGTTTAAAAATTTGTTTCTGGAACGCGAACGGCCTCCGCCAACATAAAAATGAACTGGAATACTTCCTGATGGATAAGCAGATTGATGTTATGATGATTGCTGAAACTCACTTGACGTCGACAGGGTACTTCAAAATTAATGGCTACGTGTTCTACGATACTAAAGACCCCCGCGGAAGAGCTTGTGGAGGTTCGGCAATTCTTATAAAGAACAGAATAAAGCATTATCTAATGAATAACATAAGTGAGGATTACCTCCAAGCAACAAACATTTGCATTGAATTCTGTCAATACAAATTTGTTTTATCATCGATTTATTCTCCGCCTCGATTTTCAATAAAAGAACACCAATACCATAACTTCTTTAAATCCCTTGGAGCTAGATTTTTAGTTGCTTGTGACTTTAACGCCAAACACACATTTTGGGGTTCACGTCTGGTAACCCCAAAGGGCCGCGTACTCTTCAACACCATTGCTAAAATGGGCTTAGATGTACTCTCAAGTGGACATCCCACCTATGGACCGACGGAAGATTCCCGATGTTATTGACTTTGGAGTAGTGAAAAATATCCCTGTAGAATGGATACAAGTGGATCCTTCACTGGACTTGTCCTCAGATCACTCTCCTACTATCATTTCAATGCATTTCCCTCAAGTGTGTGGTTCTCTATTTATGAACATGACTAAGACCCGAGTAAGTTGGATAAAATACAAAAAGTATTTAAGTTCTTATTGCACGGAAAATGTTGTGTTGAGAACTACCGACGATATTGATGAGTCGATTGGCAACTTTACCGACGACCTTCGAGGAGCTGTGCATCACGCTCCCACTTATCACGTTGAATGTAGAAGTAGGACAAACAGAACTTATTTCTCTGAACTTGAAGATCTCCTATCAGAAAAAAGAAGAATGAGAAGAGAGTGGCAAATTCACAGGTCTCCTGAACTGAAAGCTAGGCTTCGGGAATGCAGAGATATACTAAGACATTTCTTAGAAACCCAAAGAACGGCCTCACTTAGATCTTACTTGGAAGGTCTTGATAGTACCCCACAATCTGACTACTCGTTATGGAGGGCGGCAAGAGGTTTAAAAAGACCAGTGAGAGGAAAACCTCCTTTGCGATATCCGACTGGTGACTGGGCTAGAAATGATTCCGAGAAAGGGACATTATTTGTTAACCATTTGAGAAATGTGTTTACTATAAACAACTGAAATAATAACGAATCTGATTTGCCACCACTTGTTATAAGACCTCCTGTACCTCTAAGACTAAACTTTCGTGATGTCCAAAACGCTATTGGTACTCTGAACCTTAGAAAGGATCCAGGTATGGATAAAATCAGCAATAAAATGCTTGTGGAGTTACCTCGTGTAGCAAGAAGAATTATCCTTTTTATCTTCAACGCTATTTTACGCCTAGAATACTATCCTGCAGATTGGAAGGTGTCCATGATCACTATGATTCCTAAGTCAGGGAAGGACCACACCAAAGTGGAGTCATATAGGCCAATTAGCCTACTGCCGACAATTTCTAAACTGTTCGAAAAATTGTTAATGACTAAGTTGACTCCAATTCTGAATGACACTGAATGTATTCCTAATCATCAATTCGGATTCAGAGCTAAACACAGTACCATCAAACAAACACACAGATTGGTAAATGGGATAAGAGGGTCGTTTGAAGACAAAAAATACTGCTCCGCCCTTTTCATTGATGTGTCGCAAGCGTTCGACAAAGTGTGGCATGACGGTTTAATGCACAAAATAAAATTAACTCTGCCTGCTAACACCCATAAACTCATGGAAAGTTATTTATACGGTCGCAAATTTAAAATCAAATAAGGCAATTTTTTAAGTACCGCTCAGCCAATTGAATCAGGTGTGCCACAGGGTAGTATACTGGGCCCTACTTTATATTTAATTTATGCCTCCGACATGCCGTCAGACCTCAAAATCCACACGTCAACTTTTGCAGAATTATGTTTATATACTAGAGAATTGGCTAGAGCTTTGGAAAATCAGGGTAAATGAACAAAAATGTATTCATATCACTTTCACATTGCGAAAAGATACCTGCTCGTCCATCAGAATAAATAATCAAATTATTCCTCAACATAATGAAGTCAAATACCTCGGCATTCACCTCGACCGCCGTTTAACTTGGAAGTCTCATATTGAAGCGAAACTTACACAAATGAGATTAAAAGCAGTGCAACTTAATTGGTTAATCGGCAGAAACTCTACATTGAAATTGGATTGCAAACTTTTGTTGTACAATGCAATTCTAAAGCCAATCTGGTGTTATGGAATTCAATTATGGGGTACTGCCTCAGCATCAAACATTGAAAAAATTCAAAGGCGTCAAAATAAAATTCTACGTATAATTACTGCAGCTCCATGGTATGTTGAAAATTCTCGAATCCACAAAGATCTAGGCGTACCATTAGTAAAAGTCGAATTTACAAAATATGCGTCAAAGTATGTCAGCAAACTTGAACACCATCCAAACCCACTTGCACGAGACATCCTTAACTTTAGTGGCCACAATCGGTTGAGAAGGAGGGATACCCTTGCTTTAACTCAAGCGCAAAACAGATGACTGGATCCAGGGTTGTCAGATTTTTTTGAGCTCCGTCGCCAAAACGGATGTAAAAAATCGCCAAAATTCGCCAAAATCCGATTTTGTTCAGTTTTTAATTTTTTTTTATTATTTAAAAGAAATAAATTTTGTTTACACAAAAAAACCTAGTTCAATTTTTAAGTCAAAAATCGCCAAAAATTGAGAAAAACCCAAAAAAATCGCCAAAAATAATTTTTTTTAGTTTTTGTTGAATTTTTTTTATTTAATACATTAATTGTTACTTATTAAACAATTTTTAGTAAAACATATACACATTTATATCCGTTTTTGTATTTTTAACTATTTAAAAAATTTTAAAACTTTGTTAAAAAAGAGTTTTAAATTACATAAAAATGGAGATCATATTTAAAAAAAAAGTAAAATTAAGTAGAGAAGTCTAAAGTTCGTAAACTTCATCCTCAGCGATTTCATTACTAGAGTCTTGACTTTCATACATAGTTGAGTTGAATTTTTTTATCATTTCATTAGTCGGTGTAAACGAATTGTAGTAGTCGAGTTTTTGTATAATTCATTATTGAAAAGACCCTTTCAACGCAGACATTACTGTATCGTGATAATCAAACACTTTTGGCCAAAATTCAAGTAAATTTGTTAGAATTTCGTTATTAAAATAATTATTCCAATTTATGAACGGAAGTTTTCCCCATTGAGTTTCATACACGGCTATTGCTACATTTGGATCCATAAATGGTCTTAATGTTTCTTGAACAACGCTAAATTTAGTTTAAGATAATGTATTCGCACACTTTAAAATAGAAAATTGTCCAAAACATTTAAAAAAATTCATATTTTCTGGTAATCTGCTTATAATCTCTTTTAAAAGTTTTTTTAAATACACATTCAGTCTCGTCTCATCGAACTGTTCGGACGTGTTACTTTTAGTGCGGCTGAATTTTCGGTGAAAAAATCGTAATAGGTGAAAAAGTGTAAAAAGTTGAAATTAAACAAAAAGTGAAAAAAAATCGTAATAGGTTAAAATATATATAAAAAAGAAAACATTAAAAATCGTATAAAAACTGTATGAGTGTTCCTCTCAGATGTAATTCTGAGAAAGAGCTTAGCTCGACTAGAAAAACTAGATGCATCTCTGAGGAAGAATCCATAAAAAAATCTTTGGAGAATTTTCTCACTGCAAGAGCCGTGGAACGGCGTCGTTCCTGTTCGCCCAATATTGTGATTTCAACAGATGAAAAAACATCATCTTCATCAAATAGTGCAGTCAAACCCAAAAAACAAGTAGGTATGGATAAGTACATAACCGATCTCAAGCGACAGAGGAGCCCGAAGTCTGCTCAAGTGTCATCAAATGCAAAAGCTCCTAAGACCGTGAGTAATGATCAAAATAGGTTTGCTCTCCTCCAGACGGATGAGCCAGAACTTCCTAAGAAGACGTTTAAGCCCCCACCAATTTATCTGAGAGAGCCGACTTCCAGTAAATTGGTACAAGGAATTGTTGCTGTAATAGGTGAAAACATGTTTAGCGTAACCTCAATGAAACATGGAAATATCTGCGAGACAAAGATACAAGTGAATAGGGAAGATGATTTTCGAAAATTGTCCAACCAGCTGGAAAGGGAGACTAGGGATTTCTATACCTACCAGCTCAAAAGCGCAAAAGGACTCCAAGTCGTTCTAAAGGGTATAGACCCATGTGTTGATCCCGCGGAGATAAAAACCGGTTTAATGGACAAAGGGTTCAAAATCAAGAGCGTAGTGAATATTAGAAACCGTGAAAAGATCCCTCAGCCCATGTTCAGGGTAGAATTGGAACCTGGAGATGTTGTCTTAAAGAAAAATGAGTCCCATCCCATCTACAATCTGATGTACCTTCTGCATCGTAGAATCACCGTGGAAGAACCACATAAGCGTCAGGGACCCGTCCAGTGTCTCAACTGTCAAGAATTTGGTCACACCAAGGCGTATTGTAAATTGCCGACAGTTTGTGTTGCGTGTGGGGAGCTACATTCAACTGCTCAATGCGATAAGTCGAGAACTGACTCAAAAATCAAAAAATGCAGTAACTGCGGAGGTAATCATACCGCAAATTATAGAGGTTGTCCAATTTACACTCATTTGAAAGGCATAAGAACCAACAAGACGTCAGTATTGCCTAATCGCCCTCAACAGCCAAATTTAGCATCGAGTGACAATTTCCCTCAATTATTACGGTCCACTAGTCATGTAAACGCGCCTAGTTCTAGACAAGTTTCTTACGCAAACGTCGTTAAATCTACTATGCCAGGTCTGGAGCAGGAACCTAAACCCCAATATTCTGAGCCGCATATCAACAATCTAGAGGCAACATTGCAGACACTTGTCCAAACTATGAACACTTTCACTACCACCATGACATCCATGATGCAGGAAATGCTGAAAATGCAATCCACTATTCTTGCAAGCCATTTTAAAGAAATGATTTATTTAAAAATTTGTTTCTGGAACGCGAACGGCCTCCGCCAACATAAAAACGAACTGGAACACTTCCTGATGGATAAGCAGATTGATGTCATGATGATTGCTGAAACTCACTTGACGTCGACAGGGTACTTCAAAATTAATGGCTACGAGTTCTACGATACTAAAGACCCCCGCGGAAGAGCTTGTGGAGGTTCGGCAATTCTTATAAAGAACAGAATAAAGCATTATCTAATGAATAACATAAGTGAGGATTACCTCCAAGCAACAAACATTTGCATTGAATTCTGTCAATACAAATTTGTTTTATCATCGATTTATTCTCCGCCTCGATTTTCAATAAAAGAACACCAATACCATAACTTCTTTAAATCCCTTGGAGCTAGATTTTTAGTTGCTGGTGACTTTAACGCCAAACACACATTTTGGGGTTCACGTCTGGTAACCCCAAAGGGTCGCGTACTCTTCAACACCATTGCTAAAATGGGCTTAGATGTACTCTCAAGTGGACATCCCACCTATTGGCCGACGGACCGACGGAAGATTCCCGATGTTATTGACTTTGGGGTAATGAAAAATATCCCTGTAGAATGGATGCAAGTGGATCCTTCACTGGACTTGTCCTCAGATCACTCTCCTACTATCATTTCAATGCATTTCCCTCAAGTGTGTGGTTCTCCATTTATGAACATGACTAAGACCCGAGTAAGTTGGATAAAATACAAAAAGTATTTAAGTTCTCATTGCACGGAAAATGTTGTGTTGAGAACTACCGACGATATTGATGAGTCGATTGGCAACTTTACCGAGGACCTTCGACGAGCTGTGCATCACGCTTCCACTTATCACGTTGAATGTAGAAATAGGACAAACAGAACTTATTTCTCTGAACTCGAACATCTCCTATCAGAAAAAAGAAGAATGAGAAGAGAGTGGCAAATTCACAGGTCTCCTGAACTGAAAGCTAGGCTACGGGAATGCAGAGATATACTAAGACACTTCTTAGAAACCCAAAGAACGGCCTCACTTAGATCTTACTTGGAAGGTCTTGATAGTACCCCACAATCTGACTACTCGTTATGGAGGGCGGCAAGAGGTTTAAAAAGACCAGTAAGAGGAAAACCTCCTTTGCGAAATCCGACTGGTGACTGGGCTAGAAATGATTCCGAGAAAGGGACATTATTTGTTAACCATTTGAGAAATGTGTTTACTATAAACATCTCAAATAATAACGAATCTGATTTGCCACCACTTGTTATAAGGCCTCCTGTACCTCTAAGACTAAACTTTCGTGATGTCCAAAACGCTATTGGTACTCTGAACCTTAGAAAGGCTCCAGGTATGGATAAAATCAGCAATAAAATGCTTGTGGAGTTACCTCGTGTAGCAAGAAGAATTATCCTCTTTATCTTCAACGCTATTTTACGCTTAGAATACTATCCTGCAGATTGGAAGGTGTCTATGATCACTATGATTCCTAAGCCAGGGAAGGACCATACCAAAGTGGAGTCATATTAGTCTACTGCCGACAATTTCAAAACTGTTTGAAAAATTGTTAATGACTAAATTGACTCCAATTCTGAATGACACTGAATGTATTCCTAATCATCAATTCGGCTTCAGGGCTAAACACAGCACCATCGAGCAAACACACAGATTGGTAAATGTGATAAGAGGGTCGTTTGAAGACAAAAAATACTGCTCCGCCCTTTTCATTGATGTGTCGCAAGCGTTCGACAAAGTCTGGCATGAAGGTTTAATGCACAAAATAAAATTAACTCTGCCTGCTAACACCCATAAACTCTTGGAAAGTTATTTATACGGTCGCAAATTTAAAATCAAAGAAGGTGATTTTTTAAGTACCGCTCAGCCAATTAAATCAGGTGTGCCACAGGGTAGCATACTGGGTCCTACTTTATATTTGATATATGCCTCCGACATGCCGTCAGACCCTAAAATCCATACGTCAACTTTTGCAGACGATACAGCCTTTATCAGCGTCCATCAGGACCACCAAGTTGCATCACAGAATTTGCAGAATTATGTTTATAAACTAGAGAATTGGCTAGAGCTTTGGAAAATCAGGGTTAACGAACAGAAATGTATTCATATAACTTTCACATTGCGAAAAGATACCTGCTCGTTCATCAGAATAAATAATCAAATTATCCCGCAACACAATGAAGTCAAATACCTCGGCATTCACCTCGACCGCCGTTTAACTTGGAAGTCTCATATTGAAGCGAAACTTACACAAATGAGATTAAAAGCAGTGCAACTTAATTGGCTAATCGGCAGAAACTCTACATTGAAATTGGATTGCAAACTTTTGTTGTACAATGCAATTCTAAAGCCAATCTGGTGTTATGGAATTCAATTATGGGGTACTGCCTCAGCATCCAACATTGACAAAATTCAAAGGGGTCAAAATAAAATTCTACGTATAATTACTGCAGCACCATGGTATGTTAAAAATTCTCGAATCCACAAAGATCTAGGCGTGCCATTAGTAAAAGTCGAATTTACAAAATATGCGTCAAAGTATGTCAGCAAACTTGAACACCATCCAAACCCCCTTGCACGAGACATCCTTAACTTTAGTGGCCACAATCGGTTGAGAAGGAGGGATACCCTTGCTTTCACTCAAGCGCAAAATAGATGACTGGATCAGTTGATGTGAAATTTTTTTAGTATCATAAAAATTTTTGTCTAGCACTGGCTGGGCTTATTATTTTCTTTTTAGTATTAAGATTTGAATACTTATTGTCATTTCAAATATGAAGATTCAATAAATAATTAAATGCAAAAAAAAAAAAAAAAAAAAAAATACACAAAACAGTTTTCTTTAAGTACGATTATTTCTACTTCGCTTAATTTTGCATTTCTAAATTCTGTTTCAAACTCTGCAAAATCAATTGCATCTAGAGGCAAAAATGAATTTGAAGAATCAATGCATGTAAATCATTGAAAAATTTTTCATTGTTTTCAGTATAATATAAAACAGAAGGTTTGAAAACTTTTGTTGAAAACATAAGAAGTGTACAATACATTTTTTCATGCATGCATCCTGCATCCATGCTGTCCGATTGAAATTCCAAATTCAGATAATTCATTTCGTTGACAATTGGATTTATAAAAACCAAAAAAAAAGACGATTTTTTTCATCACATAATTCATTATAGATGTTTTGGTGAAAATCGCCAGGGATATCAAAAATCGCCAAAAAATCGCCATGTCGCCAAACGGAAAATCTCGACGCCAAACACGTTTCAAAATCGCCACGTTTGGCGAGAAATCGCCATATCTGACAGCCCTGACTGGATCAGTTGATGTGAAATTTTTTTAGTATCATAAAAATTTTTGTCTAGCACTGGCTGGGCTTATTATTTTCTTTTTAGTATTAAGATTTTAATACTTATTGTCATTTCAAATATGAAGATTCAATAAATAATTAAATGCAAAAAAAAAAAAAAAAATGTGAGGCAGAAACCGGGTACTTATATAATATTAACATTTTCACCGGAAAAAAACCATTTGTTGAGCACGGTGTTGGCGAGGCTGTTGTTTTCCAGTTATGCAAGCCACTGGCAAAAAATGGGGTTGAAGTTTACTGCGACAATTTTTTTACAAGCCTCAACTTAATGCACATTCTACAGCAAAATGATATAATGGCGTGCGGAACCATCCGATGTAATAGAAAACACATACCGAAGAATTTTCCGGCGGATAAATATATGAAAAGAGGGGACATAATGTACTTCATGTCGGATAGCATTTCCGTATTCAAATGGATGGATAATCGTGGTGTCTACCTCGCCTCAAATTTTATTGACCCAACAGCGGTATTCAAGGTCAAGCGACGTGTAGCTGGACAAGCTGGTAAAGTAGATATTGATTGCCCCCTGATTATACAGCACTAGCACTATAACAAAGGAATGGGAGGTGTCGATCTAATGGATCAAAAAAAAGTATATTATGAGTACGATCGTAGAAGTAAATGGCGTTTTTATTTACGTTTGTTCTTCGACCTTTTCGAATTATGTGTTTACAATAGCAATATAATATATAAAAAACTCATATTGGCCAACAGTTCCTCAATCAATTTGACCTCCATTGAATTTCGGGCAGCTTTAGCCAAAAAGTTGATAAGTAGCTTCAATTGAAGAAAGCGTGCCTTTTCACCCACAACCAAATGTGGAACCCATTTTATAAGCAAACCCAAATATCTCCATAAAATGGAAAAACGTGAAGGTTAGTGTTCTCATTGTGCTTCCAATAATAAGTATAGTCGCACAAATGTTTTTTGCGATCAATGTAATGTGTTCCATTGCTTGACTACGTCGAGTGATTGCTTTGGAATCTATCACGAACAACAATAATTATAATAAAATTTTGTGATCTCTTGTATTTTTCTTTACTTTTTAAATAAAAACTGATTTTTAAATTGTTTCTGCAATTAAATAATTTGGGATAAAAAATTTCGTTTCAACCCATAGGCAACTATATTTGCCAAGCAAAATGGGGGACTTCGAGGGTTCCCTGGAGGGCAATTTTTTTCCATAACTACTATTAGACCATAGGTCGCGAAAATATAACAAAAAAATAAATCGCTTCAGCCAAAAATGTTTGGTCGTCAAAGGGTTAAAGAAAACTTAGGTGTTATTTAAAAAAATATAGGTTCTATTTATTTTGCCACATATATTCCGTATTCTTAGATACAGAATTAATTAATTCTCTACCATCGGGTATTGTTTAAAATGTTTTAAGTTTCTTCAATCCTCATTAAAATTTATTCTTATTAATAGTTCGGTTTTTATAAGATCGAAGGACATTCTATTCCTATCTTTGGTATATATTTTATGTAGAACACTAAATGCTTTTTCACAAATGGCATTGCTTATTGGGATAGAAAACACAAATGACATCTACTTTTTTAAATTTTGAAGATTGCTTTCTGCACACTTTTTTAAAAAATATGACCATATTCTATCATTTGGTATATATGTATCATATTAGTCGTTAGTTGTATTGATAGTAAAAATATGCTCTTTCGATTTGTTTTTTAGAAATATAAACTTACTTTTTTTAAGTATTATTATTAGCTAAAATAAATTTGAGAAAAAAACTTGACAAATCACTTTTTCACTTGACGCGCATTAAAAAACTTGACAATCAGGCCAAATCAGGCCCGTCTGGCAACCCTAGTGGTCACTAGAGTTAAGGATCAGCGATGCCAACTTAGTGCTTTTGGCACTATTTATGGTGCTTTTTGATACCTCAAAACGCCAAAATTTTATGCATAGTGAAACTAAGAAAAAGCACTAACTTAGTGGTTTTTAAATTTTTCACTAGTGCCTTTAGTGCTTTTTACAATTTTTTACAATTTATAAATTAATTATGCAGCAACAATTTTGTTAAGTGTAGAAACATTATTTTAGTATGGCAACTCTTTTCCAGTAATTCACTACAAAATTATATTTTTATGTACATTGTTTTTTATTGTGATACAACCGTATATTAATGTATCAGGTACGTTCGAAGCGCCAGCTGATCATCTTTTCTTCACTTGTTTTGTAACTGTCAAATGTTGTTTATCTTTTACACTATTATCACTTGTGTTTCTTTTCGTTTGTTTGTCTTTTTATTTCATTACACTTGGCTAATAAAATAGCGTTAATAGCTACCTAAGATGTAAAAATGCGTATTAATTATTCGTTTTGTGTTTTTCCTGGCATAAAATGCATTTATAGACATTTTTAGGACAACTGACTATGCATTTCCATACAAATCCTATGTAGGTCTGCACAGACCTGGTTATACCATTTAGCGACAAAAAACCCTTATAACTCCGAAGGTTAATTTGTACTTTTGAACACCTCAAAAATTGTGTTACTTAAATTTATGTACGAAAATTGTTCCCCAACAACTCCCTCGCCATTTCTTTACATATATATTGGACAGTAAATAATGCCCAAGGTAACTTGTTTTGTGTTCAATTGTCGATTAAATTGAAAAAAGTGGCTTAGTGCTTTTTTACGCTTTTTTACCTTTTTAGTGCTTTTTGCTCTTAAAAAGTTGGCATCACTGTTAAGGATGTCTCGCGCAAGTGGTTTTGGATGGTGTTCCAGTTTGCTGACGTACTTTGACGCATATTTTGTAAATTCGACTTTTACTAATGGCACGCCTAAATCTTTGTGGATTCGAGAATTTTTAACATACCATGGAGCTGCAGTAATTATACGTAGAATTTTATTTTGACCCCTCTGAATTTTTTAAATGTTTGATGATGAGGCAGTGCCCCATAATTGAATTCCATAGCACCAGATTGGCTTTAGTATTGCATTGTACAACAATAGTTTGCAATCCAACTTTAGTGAAGACGTTCTGCCAATTAGCCAATTAAGTTGCACTGCTTTTAATCTCATCTGTATAAGATTCGCTTCAATATGAGCCTTCCAAGTTAAACGGCAGTCGAGGTGAATGCCGAGATATTTGACTTCATTATGTTGAGGAATAATTTGATTATTTATTTTGATGAACGAGCAAGTTTCTTTTCGCAATGTGAAAGTGATATGAATACATTTCTGTTTATTTACCCTGATTTTCCAAAAATCTGGCCAATTCGCCAGTTTATAAACATAATTCTGCAAATTCTGTGATGCAACTTGGCGGTCCTTATGGACGCTGATAAAGGCTATATCGTCTGCAAAAGTTGACGTGTGGATTTTGGGGTCTGACGGCATGTCGGAGGCATAAATCAAATATAAAGTAGGACCCAGTGTGCTACCCTGTGGCACACCTGATTCAATTGGCTGAGCGGTACATAAAAAATTGCCTTCTTTGATTTTAAATTTGCGACTGTATAAATAACTTTCCATGAGTTTATGGGCAGAGTTAATTTTATTTTGTGCATTAAACCGTCATGCCAAACTTTGTCGAACGCTTGGGACACATCAATGAAAAGGGCGGAGCAGTATTTTTTGTCTTCAAACGACCCTCTTATCACAATTACCAATCTGTGTGTTTGTTCGATGGTGCTGTGTTTAGCTCTGAAGCCGAATTGATGATTAGGAATACATTCAGTGTGATTCAGAATTGGATTCAACTTAGTCATTAACAATTTTTCGAACAGTTTAGAAATAGCGTTGAAGATAAAGAGGATAATTCTAGCTACACGAGGTAACGCCACAAGCATTTTATTGCTGATTTTATCCATACCTGAAGCCTTTCTAAGGTTCAAAGTACAAATAGCGCTTTGGACATCACGAAAGTTTAGTCTTAGATAGGGTTACCATATTCATTTTGAGAAAAAGAGGATGTCGACCAAAAAAAAGCCGCACATTTGCCCTTAAAAAGAGGACAATACTCTGTACCAAAATATTAAAGAAAACAACGCCTTAAAATACACAAAACAAATTTAAAATTCAATTTACATATAACAACAAAACAAAACTTAAACAAAATATTAAAAAAATAATATTTTATCAGTCTGATCTCATAACTACTACAACATAAAAACATAAAAATTAACAAATTCATTTTAAAACTTCACATGTATTATATATAAATTTTTAGTAGAAGTTGTCAAGTTTCATGTATATTTTTCAGCGCTTTCAATTTAAACCAATATATTATTGTTGCATTTTTTTAAATATTCATAAAACACTTGACAATTCATATCAAAATTATATTTGACTCTAATAATATCAGAAATAGTTTCTGTGTTTAATTTGTTTCTTTCTGGTGTCCACTGAATTCAGAACTTCTAGAACTAAGAAATATCATAAAACAAAAAGCATCAAACACAATGTGTTGACACAAGAAAGCATGTCATGAAATCGTGTGTATTTAAAAATAATAATACATCAATGGCAACAATAATTTTTTTTTTTTTTTTTTTTTTTTTTTTTTTTTAATACATTTAATTTATTTATTGGATCTTCAGAAATGAAATGACAATAAGTTTTCGAATCTTAATACTAAAAGAAAATAATAAGTCCAGCCAGTGCTAGACAAAATATTATGATACTACAAAAAATTTATATCCACTGATCCAGTCATCTGTTTTGCGCTTGAGTTAAAGCAAGGGTATCCCTCCTTCTCAACCGAACATGGCCAGTAAAGTTAAGGATGTCTCGTGCAAGTGGGTTTGGATGGTGTTCAAGTTTGCTGACGTACTTCGACGCATATTTTGTAAATTCGAATTTTACTAATGGCACGTTCAGATCTTTGTGGATTCGAGAATTTTTAACATACCATGGAGCTGCAGTAATTATACGTAGAATTTTATTTTGACCCCTTTGAATTTTTTCAATGTTGGATGCTGAGGCAGTACCCCATAATTGAATTCCATAACACCAGATTGGCTTTAGAATTGCATTGTACAACAAAAGTTTGCAATCCAACTTTAATGTAGAATTTCTGCCGATTAGCCAATTAATTTGCACTGCTTTTAATCTCATCTGGGTAAGTTTTGCGTCGATATGAGACTTCCAAGTTAAACGACGATCGAGGTGGATTCCGAGGTATTTGACTTCATTGTGTTGCGGGATAATTTGATTATTTATTCTGATGAACGAGCAGGTATCTTTTCGCAATGTGAAAGTTATATGAATACATTTCTGTTCATTAACCCTGATTTTCCAAAGCTCAAGCCAATTCTCTAGTTTATAAACATATTTCTGCAAGTTCTGTGATGCTATTTGATGGTCCTTATGAACGCTAATAAAGGCTGTATCGTCTGCAAAAGTTGAAGTATGTATTATGGGGTCTGACGTCATATCGGATGCATAAATCAAATATAAAGTTGGACCAAGTATGCTACCCTGGGGTACTCCTGCTTCAATTGGCTGAGCGGGGTTTAAAAATCGCCTTCTTTGATTGTAAATTTGCGACCATATAAATAACTTTTCATAAGTTTGTGGGTGTTAGCAGGCAGAGTTAATTTAATTTTATGCATTAAACCTTCATGCCAGACTTTGTCGAACGCTTGCGACACATCAATGAAAAGGGCGGAGCAGTATTTTTTCTCTTCAAACGACTGTCTTATCACATTTACCAATCTGTGTGTTTGTTCGATGGTACTGTGTTTAGCTCTGAACCCGAATTGGTGATTTGGGATTCATTGAGTGTCGCTCAGAATTGGAATCAACTTAGTCAATAACAATTTTTCAAACAGTTTTGAAATTGTCGGCAGTAGACTAATTGGCTCTACTTTAGTGGGGTCCTTCCCTGGCTTAGGAATCATGGTAATCATAGATACCTTCCAATCTGCAGGATAGTATTCTAGGCGTAAAATAGCATTGAAAATAAATAGGATAATTCTTTTAGCTACACGAGGTAACTCCACAAGCATTTTGTTGCTGATTTTATCCATACCTGGAGCTTTTTTAAGATTCAGAGTACCAATAGCGCTTTGAACATCATTAAAGCTAAGTCTTAGAGGTACAGGAGGTCTAATAACGGTTCCAATTCCACCCTAAACATAGGCTGTGGAATCTTTTCACGGTTTCTAATATTCACAACACTCTTAATTTTGAACCCTTTGTCCATTATGCCGGTCTTTATCTCCGCAGGGTCAACACATGGGTCTATACCCTTTAGAACGACTTGGAGACTAGAGGTGGAGAAACATCGATGTTTGCTACCACCGATGTTTTCGATGTTTTTAAGCGAAACATCGATGTAACATCGATGTTTCTGAAGAAAATATACATATTATTGTAAAGTATGCAAAATGAACGTGCAAACACCAAACTGGTAAAAATAATAGTAATTAAAATAAATAAAATATTAAATATAAAATTGTATTTATTGAATAAAATAAAAAAAAACATAACATTTAAATTCATAGGTTAAAATAATAAAACGTTTCACAAACGTATTTAAAAATAAGAGATCGTGTATAAAAAATAGACATCGAAAATCTTTACAAATTTTCAAAAATTGACTGTTTTTTGTTAATAAACATAAGTTTATCGACCACGAGCGGCTTGAGGCGCGTTCGCCGATCGGAAATAATTTGCCCAGCCTTGCTGAACATTCGTTCCGACTCGCAGGAAGTTGCCGGCACGCATAAATATTTTTTTGCTAGCTCTTTGATAGCCACCATACTTTCTGCATTCAACTTGCCGATTTTTATAGAGGTGACAAACAAAACATCGATAGTCTTCGTCAAACATCGATGTTTACCAAAAATGCAAAACCATCGATACATCGAAAGTACCATCGATGTTTTCTCCACCTCTATTGGAGACCTTTTGCGCTTTTGAGCTGATAGGTGTAGAAATCCCTAGCCTCCCTCTCCAACTGGTTGGACAATTTTCGCAAATCATCTTCCTTTTTCACTTGAATTTTGGTTTCGCTGATATTTCCATGTTTAATTGATGTTACGCTAAACATATTTTCACCTATTACCGAAACAATTCTTTGTACCAATTTACTGGAAGTGGGCTCTCTCAGATAAATTGGTGGGGGCTTAAACGTCTTCTTAGGAAGTTCTGGCTCATCCGTCTGGAGGAGAGCAAACCTATTTTGATCATTACTCACGGTCTTAGGAGCTTTTGAATTTGATGATACTTGAGCAGATGTTGGGCTCCTCTGTCGCTTAAGAACTGTGACGTATTTATCCATACCTACTTGTTTTCTAGGTTTGATTGCACTATTTGATGTAGAAGGTGTTGATGTTCCTTCATCTATTGAAACAATACTTTCGATACAATAAAACGAAATTATAGATTAAAATTTTAAAAGTAGGACATACCCAGGACACTTGCAAAAAAAGAAGTAGGACTACCCCGGACGCCCTAAAAAAGAGGACGGTGTCCGGGGAAAAGAGGACGTATGGCAACCCTAGTCTTAGAGGTACAGGAGAGTGGAGGCAAATCAGATGCATTATTTGAGTTGTTTATAGTAAACACATTTCTCAAATGGTTAACAAATAAAGTCCTCTTCACGGAATCATTTCTAGCCCAGTCGCCAGTCGGATTTCGCAGAGGAGGCTTTCCTCTAACTGGTCTTTTTAAACCTCGTGCCGCCTTCCATAACGAATAGTCAGATTGTGGGGTACTATCAAGATCCTCCAAGTAAGATCTAAGTGAGGCCGTTCTTTAGGTTTCTAAGCAATGTCTTAGTTTATCTCTGCATACCCGTAGCCTAGCTTTCAGTTCAGGAGACCTGTGAATTTGCCACTCTCTTCTCATTCTTCTTTTTTCTGATAGGAGATGTTCGAGTTCAGATAAATAAGTTCTGTTTGTCCTATAAGTGGAAGGAGTCTTCCTCAGAGATCCATTGATTTTTTTCTTCTGTAGCTTAGCTCTTTCTCAGAATTACATCTGAGAGGAACACTCATGCAGTTATGCGATTTTAAATTACCGAAAAACCACTATAGATATTTTTTTCCTCCTATTACGATTGTCATTGTGTTGCTTAAAGCGGTCGGACGTGTTATTTTTAGTGCGGCTGAATTTTCGTAATAGGTGAAAAAAATATATATACAGATATCGTAATAGGTGAAAAAAATATCTATAGTGGGTTTTCGGTAATTTAATTTAAGAACAGAATAAAGCATTATCTAATGAATAACATAAGTGAGGATTACCTCCAAGCAACAAACAATTGCATTGACTTCTGTCAATACAAATTTGTTTTATCATCGATTTATTCTCCGCCTCGATTTTCAATAAAAGAACACCAATACCATAACTTCTTTAAATCCCTTGGAGCTAGATTTTTAGTTTCTGGCGACTTTAACGCTAAACACACATTTTGGGGTCACGTCTGGTAACCCCAAAGAGTCTCGTACTCTTAATCACCATTGCTAAAATGGGCTTAGATTTACTCTCAAGTGGACATCCCACCTATTGGCCGACGGACCGATGGAAGATTCCCGATGTTATTGACTTTGGAGTAGTGAAAAATATCCCTGTAGAATGGATGCAAGTGGATTCTTCACTAGACTTGTCCTCAGATCACTCTCCTACTATTATTTCAATGCATTTCCCTCAAGTGTGTTGTTCTCCATTTATGAACATGACTAAGACCCGAGTAAGTTGGATAAAAAACAAAAAGTATTTAAGTTCTCATTGCATGGAAAATAGTGTGTTGAGAACTACCGACGATATTGATAATTGGATTGGCAACTTTACCGAGGTCCTTCGACGAGCTGTGCATAACGCTTCCACTTATCACGTTGAATGTAGAAAGAGGACAAACAGAACTTATTTATCTGAACTGGAACATCTCCTATCAGAAAAAAGAAGAATAAGAAGAGAGTGGCAAATTCACGCCTAGAATACTATCCTGCAGATTGGAAGGTGTCTATGATCACTATGATTCCTAAGTCAGGGAAGGACCACACTAAAGTAGAGTCATATAGGCCAATTAGCCTACTGCCCACAATTTCTAAACTGTTCGAAAAATTGTTAATGACTAAGTTGAATCCAATTCTGAATGACATTGAATGTATTCCTAATCATCAATTCGGCTTCAGAGCTAAACACAGCACCATCGAACAAAGATTGGTAAATGTGGTAAGCGGGTCGTTTGAAGACAAAAAATACTGCTCCGCCCTTTTCATTGATGTGTCCCAAGCGTTCGATAAAGTTTGGCATGACGGTTTAATGCACAAAATAAAATTAACTCTGCCTGCTAACACCCATAAACTCATGGAAAGTTATTTATACAGTCGCAAATTTAAGAAGGAGGGATACCCTTGCTTTAACTCAAGCGCAAAACAGATGACTGGATCAGTTGATGTGAAATTTTTTTAGTATCATAAAAATTTTTGTCTAGCACTGGCTAGGCTTATTATTTGCTTTTTAGTATTAAGATTTGAATACTTATTGTCATTTCAATGTATGAAGATTCAATAAATAAATAAAAGCTAATAAAAAAATAAAATATGTATGTAGAGGATGCCTTTTTCACCTGGACTGTTTCCAATAAAATGGTCCAGGTTTCCCCTTGTAGATGTTAAGTTTTATTTTATTGTTTATTTATAGTTTTTAATACATCACTTTTAGCAACTCAGTAAAACAACACTTTAACTTTAATTAGTTCAATCCAATTCAATTTATTATTTCATCTTATTTAATATACTTAAAACTAGTGTTGCTCAGTCCGACGTTAAATTACTACTGTACTGTTCTGTGTCCGTCCGTCTCTTACTTTGATTCGTTCCCTTTTCATATTCCTTCGAGAACAATCAGCTAACCAAATATTAAAATAACTAACGGTGTTTAGTCAACAACAGATTTGGTAAATATTAGTCGACTTTAGACGATATCCTACAATCGGCCCTCCTGAACGCAATACGGCCCGGATTGCCATCTCTTCATAAATTCCGCCACCGTTTTAGTGCGGATGGGACCTTCGTGGGTTCACACCTTTTTAACTTCATATCTACCGTGAGGTAACTTCTCCACAATTTTGTAGGGACCAACAAATTTTCCCTTGAGCTTCAATCCAGTCCCAAACTGGGTGCGCTTAATGGCGACTAACTCATTAATATCATATTCCTCCTCGGGTTTACGTTTACTATTAAACGTCCTAATGTTTTCGTCCTGAATCTTAAGAATATTCTCCCTCGCTTCTCCTCTAACTTCATCCCTTTCCCTACACAAAAATTCAATGGCCTCTTCGTCCAATATTTCCCTCAAATTGGGTTGATCTGGCAACCTCATCTCTACTCCTGTCAAAAGCCTGAAAGGTGAAAACTGAGTGCTTCTTGAAGGTGTGGAGTTTATAATCATCTGAACCCTACGCAAATGCTTATACCAATTAATTGGTTCTTCCGCACACAATTTAAACAACATAGACACAATAATTTTGTGCATTCGTTCGACCTGGCCATTTCCACGTGGAACTCCCGTTGCAATGAGCAAATGTTGTATATTCCCGTCCTTACAGTAACTCTCAAAAGCGTTCGACGTAAAAGCTGCCGTTCTGTCTGAGACTAATCTCGTTGGGTTACCAAACACTGCCGCTTGCTTCTCTAAGCATTCAATCACTTCCCTAGCGTCTGTCGATTTTGTTGGATGAAGCCAAACAAACTTCGAAAATCCGTCTACTACAACAAAAATATAATTATAAGCCTTTTTGGTCGTCTCCATGGAACCAACATGATCCACATGATACGTTTTTAGGGGTACGTCCTCTTTATCTATAGGATTTAAATACCCTTCCTTCCTACCCGTCTTAGCGTCCGTGATAATGCACTCTACGCAACTTTCTATCACTTTCGACTGTAATTTCGTAATAAAATACTGCGAGTCTAATATCTGTTTCGTTTTTGCCACACCGTAATGTCCCTGTCTATGAGCAATCCTAATGATTTCCTCTTCCATCAACTCGGGCACCACTATCAGCTCCCTATTTGGATCCTTAAACAAAATTCCATTGCTCATAAAATAATCCTCATATTCACATCTTTCAAGCAGCGATTTAATAACTTTTAAACGTTCATCATTTTCCTGGGCTTCTTTCATTCTGTGGGTCAAACTACTTTCACTAATTAAACATGAGATACGACTTAACGCGTCTACGTGTTTCATTCTACTGCCCGCCCTATGTTCTATCTCATAATTAAAGTCTTGCATGAACATTGCCCATCTTGATATTCTTGGCGGAACATCCTTCTTGTTCATGGTCATTTTGAAAGCACTGCAGTCCGTCACGATCTTAAAAGGTATTCCCAACAAATAAACACGCCATTTTTTCAAAGCCTCAATGATCGCTAAAACTTCCAACTCATATGAGTGATACCTTTCCTCGTAATCTTTGGTCCTACGACTCATATACTGTACTGGATGTAATTGCAAGTCATCCAAACTCTTTTGTAAAAGAACAGCACCATATCCGATCTTACTTGCATCCGCATGAAGCTCGGTAATCGCATCAGGATCGTACAACTTTAACACTGGAGCGCTAACAAGTGCTTCCTTGAGTTGTTGACAAGATACTAAAACCTCATCATCGATTACGAAGGGTTTATCCTTTCTCAACAAATCACTCAACTGCTTCGCAATAACTGCATAGTTCTCTATAAACTTCCTAAAATAGGAGGTTAGACCCAAAAATCTTTGTGCGGCCTTCCTATCAGTCGGGATAGGAAAATTCTTTACTGCTCTAACTTTTTCCTCTGACGGTCTTATAGACCCATTACCTACAACATAGCCCAAAAAGTTTACTTCCCTTTGCAAAATTTGACATTTGTTCCAGTTAATTTGTAGCCCACTAGCGGCTGCTCTACTCAAAACAACCTTAAACTTCACAAAACCCTCCATTTCATCCTTAGCGGGTATGATAATGTCGTCCATATACACGATGACTGTCCCGTCTTGTATTAAATCTCTCAACACTGCTGCTATGTATCTTGTAAATACCGCCGGCGCACAGTGGCTGAAAATCGTTTTTCATTGGCCAAAATTCTGTAACTTTTGAACCGATCAAAATATTGAAGTAATTTTTTTTTAATGGATAGATATTTAGTTCAGCTTGGCTCAGTTTTAATTACATTAAAATTGATTGATGACTTTTTAAGGACTTCTAGGTCAAAGTTGAACTTTTGATTTTTTTTAACTTTTGGAGTGAAATATGGGTTTATTTTTTTATTTACATATTAAAAAATTTAATATTTGGAACTTAATAATAATTATAATTATTTTTTGTGATAATGGAATTTTTTTAATGTTACACTCAAAAAAATGTTTACACTGAAAAAAATAGTAAAATTCACTGGAGATTTTGCTGTTACTACAGAAAAATTTATTCTTTTTTGCTGTCAGATTTGATAATTTTAAAAAACATTTTAAAAATAAAAACTGCAATAGATTTTATTAGCATTTCTAACAATAGTAGGTTCTATTTATTATTATTTTTAACCGACTTCAAAAAGGAGGAGGTTATCAATTCGAATGGTATGTTGCTTTTGTGTATGTTTGTTCCACGATAACCATTTCTGAACCAATTTTAAAAATTCTTTTTTTGTTTAAAAGGGTTTGCTTGCAGGTGGGTCCCATTTAATTTTTATGAAGATCGGACGGACATACGGTTTTTTATTTACCGTTATCTATATTTTTTCTGTGCTTCTCTTATAAATTGTTGAATAACTTCGTGATTTATGAATCAATTTTAAAAATAATTTTTTTATTTGGAAGATATGGCTTGCAGAAAAATATATTTAAGGAAAAAAAATTAAAATTTCAGAAATTGATTGAGATATATCGGGGATATATAGCATAAACCGATTTTTAAGAATATATCGAATATGGGTGTCAAAATTTAGCTCTGTTAATGGGAAAACATTATAGATTTAGCATAAACCAATTTTTTAGAAGATTAACAAGATTTTCAAAATTCTTTCTTTTAATCAAAAAAGTGCAACAACATTAGTTATATTAAACATTTTTGAAAATTAATCCAACATTTTATTTGGCTGAAATTTTGAAGTCGGTTTTTTTTAAGAATAATTTACTAATACTATGTTTTTCGTACTTAAATAACAATGAAGGCAATTATAATTATTATTCATTTGAAACAAATATTGATTGCAAATATTCTATATTTTGTTCTGCGCTATTTCTGTTCTTTAGTAGTTTTTTGGCTTCTTCATCTAAATCCCGATGTTCCACTTTCCATTGATTTCGAATATTGGATATGAACGGATCTGATGTTGCCAATAATATATTAAATAGATCTTCATTTGTGGAATTTCGTGAAATTGTTCTAGTATTGTGCTCTCTATAAAATCTGTAATCCTTGTTCCTTTTTTCCTGAGCCTCCTCTGATAGATCTCCAAGTGACACCAAATGATATTTAATGATATCTTCTCCATGATAAAGGATTTTGTGAACTGTTGCAGACACATTTCTCCATGGGTAGTTGGTTGTATATATTTTTGCAGTTTCCTTAGCATAATCTCCAAATTGTCTAGCGTCAATTTCTTCATTGCACGCAAGTACTTCTAGGATTATTTTAAATCTGAAAATAAGGTTTAAATCCTCTCCTGTTATTTCAGATGCTGTTTCTGGATCTGAAAAGAATCTTCGTGCGGTATTGTCATCATTTGTATTGCCTGACCCTTGTTTTGGCTGATCTATAATTAATCCAAATTTGCGATATTCATCTTGAACATGTTTCTTTTTCGAACTTCTTAACTCTTTGTTGGTTCCATTGTTTCTTATGGATCCTGAAGACCCCAAATCCAAATCATAACTGATTTTTAGTATATGTTCCATAAGTCGTCATTTGATCCACAGTAAAAAGTCATGAAAAAATATGTGATGCTCTTGGTAGTCACAGCTAAATTCAAGTGCGGCCGAAAGGGTTAATATCAGGTAAAACTAATTAGTATCTCGCCAATATTGTTTTTTTTTCTTTAGTGGTTTAATGTCGCGATTATTATTATAAAATTGTTTATGACTTTGGTTGACCCTAACAGTTGATAACAGGTATATTAGAAAGAGATCATATGTTTACTGTGAACCTATTGTGATATTTTTATGACTTATTTTTTTGCTAATCAAAACAAAGCCATAAAACCCTTTCGCAGGTATTATATTTAATTATTTTAGTTTTACGTAGTCTAAAGTAAAAAAACATAAACCTTTAGGCGAAAAAGTGAAAATTTAATACACCATTGTATACGAGTAACTATAGGGCTGTTTAAATTATCGTAATTTCAATTTTTTTAGAGTAATTTCATTAAAATTAAAAAAGTGTTCTACTGGCGGGTCGTGGCGGGTGCAAAAGTATATATAGGGTTAAAGAAGACACTTACACCTTTCTTCGGGTGGTATACGTTTCTTGTTCCCTTTTGTTCCCTAGAAGTTCTATTCCACTAAAGTTTAAATTTCAGAAAAATATAGTAGTTTCATAAATATTTCAGAACGCCCCTAATATTAAACGCTAGAGCGATAATCGCTTACAACAACTAAAGACTATAATCCTACCAACATTATAAAAAAGACCGCAGGCCATTATCGATGATAGCTTGCGAGTAGTAACCATTTATTTTTGACAAAAAACAAATAAAAAACACATTTTTCTGAAATTAAAAAAACAGTTGAGTTTGACAGCATGCCACGCCCACAATTATTAATAGTTGAACCTAATTTTTTGGCTACCTTAATATGGATATATTAGCTCCAAAAAAGGTGTAAAAATTTTAAAAATCGGTGACAAAAAAAAAATTCGACTTTTGGCCAATGAAAAACGATTTTCAGCCACTGTGCGGCGAATTGCTAATCCCAAACGGTACATAAAGAAATTCGAATTGGCCATTATTAGTGACAAATGAGGTATACTGCCTAGAAGACTCTTCCATTGGGACATGAAAATATCCGTTCTTTAAATCCAACGTCGTATAAACACTAGCACCCTGTAATTTATCAAGTACCTCATCCATTAACGGCATAGGAAAGTGGTCTCTAATAATCTTCTCATTCAACTTCCTATAGTCGCAACAAAGTCTCTTTGACCCATTCTTTTTAGCAACTAACACTACTGGCGATGCATATTCGGACCTACTAGGTTGAATAATCTTCTCTTTCAACCACTCAGAAATCTGTGCGTCAACTATGGCTCGATCAGCAAATGGTATTCTCCTTGGTTGCTGATAAACTGGATTATCATCTTTCAACAGTATTTTCATCTCTATAGGGCTCTTCACATTCTTCTTAGGTTTGTACACTTCTATTTCCTTTACAACACTATCTGCTACCTCTTTATTCAAATGATTCAACTCAACTATTGGAACATCTAATTTCAACTCTTCTGCATTTAAGCAAATACTACTAAATTCTCCCAACAAGCCTTTTTCCACTAATTCCTTAAAATATGCCTCTCCATTTCTGATTACTACTTCTGCATTTGTCAACAAACTGTTCCCAATCATAATGGAGTGATTGATGTCACGCTCCTTTACAACATAAAACGTTGCCCTAAATTTACAATCATCTATTTTAACCTCTATGTCAAAACGTCCCATCGTAACTATCTCACTGTCGCCTATTCCGTACAATTTCACTTTCTCAGCTATAAAATTAACTTCACCTAGAACAAAAAGTGTATCGTAACGCATGAGACAGATGTCATATCCCGTATCGATCAACGCTGTTAATAATTTTCCACCTATTTCAATATCCTTAATTATTAAACCTGGTCCCTTGCGCACCATGTTAGCTTGATCGCTTTCCGTCTTAACTGTCCTATCTACACTTTTAACTGGACATTCGGCTGCCCTGTGTCCGAATTTTTGACATTTAAAGTATTTACTTTGTTTCTCTGGGCAATCCCTAGCCAAATGTGATTTATCGCCACACTTAAAACATCTTTTGTCCGTCTTTGTCAAATCTCCCGTAGCTGTCTTGGGCCTTTCCGATACAGACACTAACTCTTTACCCCTGTTTGCCGACTGAGATCTATATCTAATCTTCTCGTAGACACCTATTTGCCTCTTTAAACTCACAATATTATCCGCTTGGTAAAGTACAGATTTGTTCATCTTCGAATCTGGTACTCCATCAATAACGTATTCCACAACACTCTTTTCATCCAGACTTTTACCCAACTCCATCATGTAATACAGATATTCCATTAGTGTCTCCCCTTTACCTAATCGTCGGTTTCGTAATTGTCGATGAACTTCTGCTGAAGAACAAGAAGTTCCAAACACAGCCTTTAAACTTTCCCTCAAAGAAAACCAATCCCTAATGCCACTCTGACTTTTAACAAATGATCTGGCAGCTCCTGTTAATAATTGTCTACCATAGACGAACATTTGCAATGAAGTCCATTGCACAATAGAGCCCATGTCCTCAAATTCTGTAACCCATTGATTAACGTCTGGTGAGTTGGACCCTGAAAACGTGGACAAGCTATCCTCAACATCTTTCAAAGTGTACATACTCTTTTGTACAGGCCACTCAGTGCTATCCGAATCATTCTCACGTTCAGAACGACCGGATCCTGCAGGATCATCCTCAATCTCCTCATCAACAATCGTACTATCCAATCCGTAATGTTCTAAAAGTCGTTTTTGCATATCCTGTTTTACTCCCTGAGTCGTCAACTTGAGCCCTTTTAATGCGTCCCTCAAAGCATTTACGTTCATACCTAAAACTGTATCTCTGTCCATGTTACAATTTAGATATTTCCTTAAATAATTCAAATTATATTCAATAAAAATTTAGAACTTACATCTACTTAATTATTAATTATTCAAAAAAAAAATTAAATATCGATTAACTTTTACAACGTAAAAAGATTTAGTATTAAATTATCATTCACAAATTAAATTCAAATTAATCCAATTGTTAACAATCTCATCAAAGTTTAATTTTGAAAAATTATTCAATTATTAAAATAGTTCAAAAAAAATATTAAGAAATAATTTCACACTACTATAAGTTTAAATATGATGATTTAATCACTTATCTTCTCTGCAACACGGTTCCTTCTTTCTACAACGTCTCTCAGCAACTTCCTTCTCTAGGCACATTTAACTCTCTTGTTATGTTGTTGTTTCGACTTTTCATTAATTTTAACGATCTTTGCCTCACACCCTTTCTTGTACGCTTTTGTCTGTAACGACTAACAACGCAAAATGTTCACTTCAACTTCTTTTCATTGTATAAGCAACAACAATTTTCAACACAAGGTTCTCTTTTTTTTTTTATTTTAGCTTTCGTTCAATGACAATTCTGTCCAACACAAGTTTTTATTTTGGAATTTACTCCCCAACACAATTTAAATACAACTCAATTTTCAATTTTCTTTAATTGAAATTTCAACTTCCAATTGTCTCTTTGCCGAAGCCAAAACAGTTTTCTCTTCTTTTTTATTTTTATTTTGCCGAAGCCAACACAGTTTTCTCTTCTTTTTTATTTTTATTTTGCCGAAGCCAACACAGTTTTCTCTTCTTTTTAATTTTTATTTTCAACACCTACTTCTTAATGTTATTCACATCTGCACAGCTACAATTGTCATTTTAACACAAAATTCTTATGTTTTCTACGCGGAGGGTGGGGCTTATCAATTCTGATTGTTCACACATATTATTTTTTATTTTGTTTTGACGAACTTTTAAAATAATGTTTCACTAACAACATATTCCCAATTGCTTTCTCATCTTTTATGATCTTTTTCACTTGTTTTAATTTCAAGCATATACTCAAAGTTTCATTTCAACTCGTTCTAAACCTGTTTTTTTTTTCAACTCTATATTTTTCTTGATTGTGTGTGTGTGTGTGTTTGTTTTTTCTTTGCCTTTCACAAATTTACATTCTTTTCATTACCTCTTTAAATATACAGCACACAATTGTCTTAAAATATCGAGCCATAACCGCCGAAAAAATGTATCCCACAAACTCAAAATTTTACAGGGGAAGGTTTTTTTTAAATAAAATCAGTTTGAATAAAGCCATTATTTTAAAATTTATAATGTAAATATTGTTTTGTGTAATACATTTAATTTTAATTTTTAATTTTTAATTTTTTCGATAAAAAACAACAATCGATTATGGTGTGGGATACATTATTTTGGCGGTAATGGCTCGATATTTCAACACTTTTTTTTTCAAAACTGAATATTTCGGTTGAGCCCCCATATGTAGAGGATGCCTTTTTCACCTGGACTGTTTCCAATAAAATGGTCCAGGTTTCCCCTTGTAGATGTTAAGTTTTATTTTATTGTTTATTTATAGTTTTTAATACATCACTTTTAGCAACTCAGTAAAACAACACTTTAACTTTAATTAGTTCAATCCAATTCAATTTATTATTTCATCTTATTTAATATACTTAAAACTAGTGTTGCTCAGTCCGACGTTAAATTACTACTGTACTGTTCTGTGTCCGTCCGTCTCTTACTTTGATTCGTTCCCTTTTCATATTCCTTCGAGAACAATCAGCTAACCAAATATTAAAATAACTAACGGTGTTTAGTCAACAACAGATTTGGTAAATATTAGTCGACTTTAGACGATATCCTACATGTATGTATAATACTAATAATGTATGGCAAAATTTCAGTTTATGGGGGACACCCCTGGGAAAAAAAAAATGCCACGCCCCCTTAAATGACCCCAGGAGTGCGAAAATCATAATGAATAAGGGGGCTCACGCCCCCTATGGGCGTGGCAGTCGAAAAACGACCCGGCGCACCTACGTAGACAATATGGGTATCAAATGAAAGCTAATGTCTTCACGATTCCAAAAATAGCCGTATCGTCCAATTCACGACCCCAGTCGTGAATGTCAAAGGCAGTAACGCAATCCATATTTAGTGATGTTCTCGTGTCAAGAGTCAAATCATAAATGAGGATAAGTACAAAATTAAGAAACGAGGAAAACTCTTGAAAGCTTCTGATTGATTAATGAAAATTTGTTATACTGGCTTCGCTTAGTAAAGTTTTTCTGCGTGACCGGCCTACGGCCGGGCTTAGGGGTTTTTAACTCCAGTATGTCTTAATTCTAGACGGCGGGGATCTCGAGTGCTCGGCCTCTGGCCGAGCTAAAAAGAAATAAACAAAAAAAGTCCTTCCCCCATTTTATAAAAATTAACATATCTTCCTCAAATTCTGGACGATCTGGCAACTACGGGTATTTTTGGAATCGTGAAGACATTTCCTTTCATTTGATACCAATATTGCCTAAGTAGGTGGCATGGGTCGTTTTTCACCCCCGCCCCTATTTAACAAAAATGGCCGTATCGGCTGCAAAAACCGCCCGATCTGGCAACTATGGCTATTTTTGAAATCGTGAAGACATTAGCTTTCATTTGATACCCATATTGTCTACGTAGGTGGGCCGGGTCGTTTTTCGACTGCCACGCCCATAGGGGGCGTGAGCCCCCTTTTTCATTATGATTTTCGTACTCCTGGGAACATTCTGAAGGGGATGGCATATTTAGATTTTTTCTCTAGGGGTGTCCCCCATAAACTGAAATTCAGCCTAATGTATAATACTATACATTCAGCCCAATTATGAATAAACTTTCCGTGGGAGTTTTTTCCCATTTTACTTATTCAAATTCAATGTTAAAAAAAGAAAAAACTCCCGCGGATTTTTTATTCATGATTGGGCCGTATATATACGGGTTTAGCTAGTAACTATATAAATAATTGTGTAGTTTTCCACACCACCATCGAGGTATTATACTAAGTGCGTTGCCAATTATTTTAAATGGCTGGCATCCTCAATAGGCCTACACCATCAGTTATACGTACATATACTTAAATTTTATATATAAATAACTACTGTTTAAATAAAATACTTTATGCCTTGATTTAATCATGCAACAGCCATCATTTTATGAGTGCTTTTATAGAAGTGTGATTTTTTTATCACTCATTTTCATCATGCAAATAAAAAAAAAGTCATGCAAATGGAATAATATTTTTTTGGCTTTTGGCATATCTAACACACTTTTTTAATTGAACATATTCACCCCTATCGTGAATAAAAATTTCACGTGAAATTTGTTCACTTTTATTTTTCTAATATTGAATTTAAATAGGAAAATGTGAAAAGTGAACAAATTTCACGTGGAATTTTTATTCACTATAGGCGTGATTATTTTTACATATTTTACATACAGTGAACGAATTTTTGTACTTATAATTTATGCAGTCTTTACACACTCTATAATTACAGGTTGAACATTTTTTTTGTTTTTTTTTTTTAATTTCCACAGTGGCAACAAAACTTAGAACATTCGTCAGCATTTTTTATTAATATTGACTTGATTTCATCTCTAGACCGATTGGGAAATGGTAAGTTTGTCATTTGTTCACCTTTTATAAAACATAGCGCATATAAAAATACGAATATACCACAGCTCACAGCATCATCTTGCTTTGTTCTTTCCAAAATTTTAACGAATTTCCATTTGAAATTTTCATGAGAAACGAATTTATTATAATCCGATTTTCCACCATTATCATGAAGAGAATCAATAAAGAAAAATGTTTGTGTCGACGGCTTTGAAACGCAAAGATTGAAATGGGAATTTCTTAGAATTGGAATAAAGAGCAATTCAGGATTAAATGAAATCAATTTGTCCAAAACTTCTTCCTGAGACGAAGTTGCAGAATCTGAAGAACTGTCATTAGTTGGTGATGAATTATTTTCATTATTTTGTGGAGCATTGGTAGGGTGGAATTTCTATCTGAAAACAAAATATGTAAATAGTTTGTTAACTTTAAGCTTTGTTATTTAACTCTAAAAAATAAGTCTTACTTTTGCGGTTTTGTTAATAGATAACTTTTGCTGCAGTTTCTGATGTTGCTGCTGCGGTTCATTTTTTGCAGCAGCTCAGACAAGATGTCTGGCATAGGTTAGGTTAGGTTCCGTGGGTAGCCGTTCTTGAAACAGCTCACTTGGGTTCATCGTGTTGATCCCATTGTGATACCCGTTGATGGGCAACCTATCGGTTTCACTCCGCATTGGTTGCTTCCCTATCGAACCATCCAGACTCCTTGGGAAAGGTGCTGATGCATCTTGGATTTATTCTAGATAGTTCACCCAAACATGGAAGAAAGGCTGCCCCGAGTATTTGTTCCCTTTTCAGCGATAGGGCCGGGCATTCGCAGAGGAAGTGGATGACTGTCTCCTCCTCCTCCTCGTTGCGACAGCTTCTACAGAAGTCATTGTATTGTAGACCAAGTCTTCTGGCGTGTGTCCCAAAAGTACAGTGACCTGTAAGTAGAGAGACAATAAGCCTAATTAGGTCGCGACGAAAACTAAGTAATGAATTCGTCCTTCCCGCATCAAATAAGTGGCAAGTGTACCTTGCAATAGAGCAGGTGATATTGTTCGTCCACCTTACTTGAGCAAGTCTGAACATTTCATCTTGAATGAGTAATTTCAGACTTTTCATGTTAATGCCAGTGAAGGAATCAATCTCCTCATCAACCAACGTTGTACCTTTCTTGGCAAAGTCATCAGCAATATAGTTACCCTGAATCGAGCTATGTCCGGGAACCTTAGCGTTATCCTAGAATGTTCCGCTATCTCGTTCAGAGATATCCGGCATTCTGTGGTTAACCTAGATGTCACATAGACACCTGCTATATTACTTACGGCAACTTTGCTGTCGGTAAATAGACATATATCTCCCGATATTCGATAATACTTCAGCCAGTTTGCAGCTCGCTTTATGGCAGACATCTCTGCTTAAAGGACAGAGCAGAAATCAGGAAGCCTAAAATAGGATCTGATCCCAAATTCTTCGATGTAGAATCCACCTCCAACTCTTTTTCCCCTTTTGGAGCCGTCAGTAAAAATCCTTATTGCTTCATTGGGGGTATAGAGCTCATCTACCCATGAGGTCCTATTCGGGATACATGTCGAAAATAGCAGATCGAAAGATGGTTTCGGTATGCAGTAATCAACATTTCTATGAGCATCCTCACAGTGTCTCATTATAATAGAGTGACCATGGGCTCTTTGAGTCCATGAATAACCAGCTTTAAGCCCCACAGCAGAGTTGAGAGCCAGTTGAGTTGCAATTAAATCCACTGGTAGCCAGTTCAGCATAGTAAACAGTGCTTTTGTTGGCGTTGTTCTTATCGCGCCTGTAATCAGAATGGCGCAATTCCTTAGTACACGTTCGACTGCATGTCTATGTGAGGAATTCCCAAGTGCATGCCACCATACCAATACCCCATAAAAAAGAATGGGCGTTAGAACAACATTTACGATCCAATTGATACCTCTAGAGTTAATTCCCCAGTTGGTCCCAATTGCTTTTTTGTATGAGTATATAGCCACATAGGCCTTATTAATCCTGTTCTGTGTGTTTAACGTCCAGAATAATTTTCTATCTAGAATGATGCGAGGTATTTGGCACTTTCCACAATTTTTAGTGTAATACCATTCAGTTCCGGTGGAATGAAGTTATCAATCTTATACCTCCTTGTGAAAAGTACTAGTTCCGTTTTAAGAGGGTTCACACTTAGTCCACATGATATGCTCCAGCTGTTCAGTGCACTGAGTGCTGACCCCATACATCTAGATATTGTATCAAGATATTTACCGGATATTAAAACCGCAACATCGTCCGCATATGCGACTGCCTTTATTCCCCTACCGTCCATCTCAACCAGCAGGGAGTTCATAGCCAAGTTCCACAATAGAGGTGATAGGACTCCTCTTTGAGGCGTACCGCGATTGGTCACTCTGTTTACAGTAGAGCTACCAAGCGTGCCACATATGACCCTATTACCAAGTAGTTTACGTATAAATTGGCAGGTTCTAGATTCAGCACCCAATCTCTCCAATTCAGAAAGAATAGATGATGGTCTGACGTTATTAAAGGCCCCTTCTATATCTAGAAAGGCAACCATAGAGTATTCCTTATGTCCTAGTGACTCCTCAATGGAGCCTACCAGTGAGTGTAGTGCAATTTCCACAGACTTACCTTTGGTTAAGGCATGCATGATTCGGCGAAATTTGCTCAGTATGAAGAGTCATTCTCAGGTGAATGTCAATGACCTTTTCCAGAGTCTTGAGCAAGAAAGACGATAAACTAATTGGTCTATAGTCCTTAGGCTTAGTGTGCATCGTTTTATCTCCTTTGGGGATAAACACAACCTTACATTTAGTCCACATTGACGGTATATAGGTTCTAGTAATGCATTCATTGTATATATTAATGAGCCAAGGGATCACAATATCCTCATTTTTCTGAAGATCTGCTGGAATAATGCCATCTGGTACTGGTGACTTGAAAGGACCAAAGCTACTAATCGCCCACGCGATTGATCGGAATAGAGTTACTTTGAGGGCTACTGTTATTACTGATAGCTGCCGGATTAAGGTTATTGACCGGAGCACAGCCTGGAAAATGAGTGTCAAGTAATACATCAAGAGTTTATTTACTATTACTTACATGACCGTTAAGGTGGCTATACACTACGTGTTTTTGCTTATGTATTTTTAAGTTTACAACCCACATGTTTTTCTTGATGTCTGTCAAAATTGGTTATTTTACATAAGGGTTTTAATTTTTGGTCACAAACTTGTATGTACAATTACACGTGACATCGCCATGATTATTTACATATAAATTTCCATGTCGTTTCTTTGAAAAATGCGTTAAAGCCGCTGCAAAAATTTTTGGTGGCGTCACTAAAATGCCGACGTCAAAAATATTGATTTACGGTTTTTCGTCTTTTAATATACAATATGTGGAGCTTGTATCAAAAATTTTTAAATAATTTATATCATTGTTATTAAATTAACAAAATGAGATAAAAAAATATTTAATTTATCACTTATGCAAATTCTTCATACGACCGGCTAATGATAGCGCAGATATTTAACCGTCGACAAATATTTTCGCATGGCATATTCATTTGAAAACATGTGTTTGAACATATGAAAATAGAGCGTGTTCGAATCGAAAAAATTACATATGTATTTTCACATGTATTTTACACAAACAAAGTTTATGAGGTCACTATATGTTTTTATTCCTTATGTAAAATTTCACATATACAATGTAAAAAACACGTAGTGTATAGCCACCTTTAGTAAATTCAAATTAATACAACAAAAGAAATGTATAAACTACAAATTAATAATGCATTCAAAAACACAATCTCAATTCATTATCTTAGTGCAAATAAAAATATATGAATATGGCAAAAGAATTTTGTAAAACAAATTGAATTAAAAGAACTTTATAAAATTACAAATTATATAATGATAAATGTAAAAATATAATTTATTATTAAATCAGTCAAAAACACAAACAATATAACTATAAAGTGTGGATGGAAACGACTTCCATCGTCACAACACTGCACGAAAACCCACATTCCTCAGAGATTTTGCGTGCTTAAAAGAGCTTAAAGTTTCCCGACTCAAACAGTCACGAACAAAGATGCCTTGGGTTGCTTCATTTTCTTTCAGCTTTGGCTTTACTAACATCATCATGTCCTTCGATTTCTTGGAGTTGAATTTCACAATCACCATTTGTATCTTATTTTCATTACTTGTGTTACTGCTTTTGTTTCCTGTAAAATATGCATCATCTATAGTTTCGGGTTGTAGCTTGTCAAACAATTTTCATGTTTTTGGGTAGTTCATGTTACTGGATGTTCACGTGCCTGCAAGTTAGTGTTGTAAAAGTATTGAGTATTTGAGTACTGAGTACTCAATACCGACTATTTTTTCCGGTACTCAGTACCGGACTCAGTACTTTGAGCTGAATTTTTTAGTAAATAATACACAATTTTACCTAAAAATTAGCCAAAAATATACAAATGTGGAAAAAAATGAGCGCCGAAAAGTTTACCACCGTTTTTAAAATTATTTTTAAATTTAATAAAACAGCAAACAACACAGAAGAAATTTCAATGATGTTAGAAAAATGTATCAATAATTTAAATATACGTTTTTCCTGGTTGGAGCTTAATGGAATTTTAACTATTCCAACGTTTTTGGACCCACGATTCAAATCCAAAGGATTTACTGATCAAAATGCTTTAAAACAAGTAAAGGAGAAGATGTCATCAATGTATCATACAAACAGTTTAGAAACTTCTGAAATTAATCCACCTCAATCAAATTTGGAAAATAATAACAGTTTAATTTGGAATGAATTCGACAAAAAACTGTTACAAAAACAACAAAGTCTAAAAGCATCATTAAACTAAATCTTTAGCCATGAACAAAATTTGGACAGAAAATGTGACCCTTTAGAGTAGTGGAAGCCACGGGAGAAAATATACCCTGGGCTATCGGTAATTGCAAAGAAATATCTTCCGTGGCAACATAAGTTCTAGCGAACGCGTTTTCTCTATAGCCAGTCAGGTTCTTACTGATAGGAGAAATCTTTTAAGTTCTGACAATGTAGAACGAATTTTGTTTCTTCATTTCAACAATGAATGAAAAACGCAAATTTCAAGAAAACATTTTCCTGAAAAGTACAAATACATTTTAAATTAAAGTACAAAAAATTACACAAATTGATTAAACTATGAAATAAATATATGAAATACATTAAAAACTTTTTACCTAAATTAATTCAAACTTTTTTAATATTATTTTTGTTTTGTTTTAACTTTATTTTTTATAAAATGTATTAAATACATTAAAAAATATGTTACCTTTGTTAATACATGAATATGTACATGTTTTTTGTTTCAATAAAAAAAAAACGTTGAAAGTATTGAGTAGTATCGAGTACTCAGTTGAAAAAGTATCGAGTAGTATTGAGTAGTCAAAAGTAACCACTTTTTACAACACTACTGCAAGTTCACTGTGGTTATTTCAAAATAAAAATCTAGATTTATATATAAACAAGTAAGAGTGCTATATTCGGCTGTGCCGCATCTTAAATACCCTCCACCTACACGTAATCAGAAATACAGAAACTACACTAGACTAGAATATCCTAATTCTGTGTTTTCTATTCAGTCTTAGTTCAAATTTTATTAGTATTTGATATATTGTTTGAAAGACAATTTTACGACCAACATAATTTATGTTAAATATTTTGAAATTTTGTCTAATTTTCACCATTTTTAATTGATTTAATTACCAATTCTTACCATAATTTACAGAGTTTGTCAGATGTTCACAATAATCTTGAGTGTAACTTAACAAACAGTATAGATCAATTCCATATGAAAGCGATCACCTTTTGGACGACCCCTCTCCAAGTTTAAAATAAATAGTCTCAATCGAGTGCCCAGCAAAAAATAATGTACCTATTTTTTTTTTTTTTTTTTTATAGTGACTGGTTTAGTGGTGGTGTACACCACTGTCATGTGACAAAATTGAAGAATTCTTCATAAGGGACCTCATTGAAAGTTGTTTAAAAAAAAACTACTAAAGCGATCGCAACGAGTGATAGCTCGTTGGAAAGGTATTGAATTAGGCTTTAATTGAAAAATAAAATTTTCCTAAATTTTCTTAGAAATTTACCTTTAAATTTTCCGATTTTCCACAGAAGCTCCTAAATTTTCCGGCTAATTTTTTTTTTTGGATTCCTCATAATTTTTGCTTTAAGAATCAGCAATAAAAAAATGTACCTATTATTTTTTGCTGGGCAATCGATTGAGACTATTTGTTTTAAAATCGGAGAGGGGTCGTCCAAAAATTTGCCAATTTTGATCGTTTTCATATGGAATTGCTCTATAAAAAAGGTGAACAATTCGGTTTTAGTGATTTTGCTCAAAAAAACCTTCATCAAATAGGGCTTTTAGGGGAGATGCCAGCAAAAAGAAATTTGTTCGCGGTCCCGCCTATTTTCGAGGGGACGGGCCCTTAAAGTTGAAAATATATAGGCCTATATCTCGGGAACTACTCGGTCTGATAATTTGTAATACATTAAATAAAAGGTATTAAAAATACCTTTCCAACGATATATATCATGATTAGAAAATATGGACCGAATATGGGTTAAATCCGAAAAGAATATTTTTTGACCCGAATTTATTTGTTTTTTGGAAATGGTTCTTATATGGCAGCTATGACAAATTATGGGCCGATCTTCTTATATTTTGGAACAGTTTTTTTCATGCATATGAGGATATTTCACGTCGCATTTCATCATAATAACGGTATATTTAAGATATATATTAGTATTACCGTGGATTTCGGTAGTGGACCTTATGTGGGGGATATAGTCAAATATGGACCGATATTCTCAAAATCCAGCAGTTAGATTTAGGCATGTATGTAAATGATCCGTGTAAAATTTTGGATTGGTACCCTTATTTATAAGCGATTTATGAGTATTAAAGTGATTTTCGGAAGAGGGCTTTATATGGGGCATACAGTTAAAAATACACCGAAATTAACAAAATGTTGTGGGATGATTTTTGTATATATGTAAATGATACGTGCAAAGTTTTGAGTTGGTACCGATATTTATATAGGGAAAAATGTCTTTTTCAGATGTGGTCCTTGTATGGGAGCTATGACCAGTTCTGGGCCGACCACCATAAAATTTAGTACAACAATTTATTTGCCTATAAAGAGTATTCATGTCAAATGTTAGCCGTCTCATCGAACTGTTCGGACGTGTTATTTTTAGTGCGGCTGAATTTTCGGTGAAAAAATCGTAATAGGTGAAAAAGTGTAATAGGTTGCAATAAAACAAAAAAGTGAAAAAATAATTCGTAATAGGTAAAAATATCTACGGTAATATCTCGGTAATTAAAAAAAAAAACATTAAAAATCGCATAAAAACTGTATGAGCGTTCCTCTCAGATGTAATTCTGAGAAAAAGCTTAGCTCGACTAGAAAAACTATATGGATCTCTAAAGAAAAAGCCTTAAAAAATCAGTGCAGAATCTTCTCACTACCAGATCCGTAGAACGGCGTCGTTCCTGTTCGCCCAATATAGTGATTTCAACAGATGAAAAAACATCAACATCTTTTACATCAAATAGTGCAGTCAAACCTAGAAAACAAGTAGGTATGGATAAATACGTCACAGTTCTTAAGCGACAGAGGAGCCTGACATCTGCTCAAGTGTCATCAAATTCAAAAGCTCCTAAGACCGTGAGTATTGATAATCCAAATGATCAAAATAGGTTTGCTCTCCTGCAGAAGGATGCCAGAACTTCATAAGAAGACGTTTAAGCCCCCACCAATTTATCTGAGAGAGCCCACTTCCAGTAAAGTGGTACAAGGAATTGTGTCGGTAATAGGTGGAAATGTGTTTAGCGTAACATCAATTAAACATGGAAATATCAGCGAAACCAAAATTCAAGTGAATAGGGAAGATGATTTTCGAAAATTGTCCAACCAGTTGGAGAGGGAGGCTAGGGATTTCTATACCTACCATCTGAAAAGCGCAAAAGGACTCCAAGTCGTTTTAAAGGGTATAGACCCAGATGTTGATTCTGCCGGGATAAAGACTAGTTTAATGGAAAATGGCTTCAAAATTAAGAGCATAACGAATATTAGAAATCGTGAAAAGATTCCACAGCCTATGTTCAGGGTGGAATTGGAACCTAGAGATGTTGTATTAAAGAAAAACGAGTACAATCCCATCTGGCTGAATTTCAGTTTATGGGGGACACCCCTAGAGAAAAAATCTAAATATGCCATCCCCTTCAGAATGTTCCCAGGAGTACGAAAATCATAATGAAAAAGGGGGCTCACGCCCCCTATGGGCGTGGCAGTCGAAAAACGACCCGGCCCACCTACGTAGACAATATGGGTATCAAATGAAAGCTAATGTCTTCACGATTCCAAAAATAGCCATAGTTGCCAGATCGGGCGGTTTTTGCAGCCGATACGTCCATTTTTGTTAAATAGTGGCGGGGGTGAAAAACGACCCATGCCACCTACTTAGGCAATATTGGTATCAAATGAAAGGAAATGTCTTCACGATTCCAAAAATACCCGTAGTTGCCAGATCGTCCAGAATTTGAGGAAGATATGTTAATTTTTATAAAATGGGGGAAGGACTTTTTTTGTTTATTTCTTTTTAGCTCGGCCAGAGGCCGAGCACTCGAGATCCCCGCCGTCTAGAATTAAGACATACTGGAGTTAAAAACCCCTAAGCCCGGCCGTAGGCCGGTCACGCAGAAAAACTTTACTAAGCGAAGCCAGTATAACAAATTTTCATTAATCAATCAGAAGCTTTCAAGAGTTTTCCTCGTTTCTTAATTTTGTACTTATCCTCATTTATGATTTGACTCTTGACACGAGAACATCACTAAATATGGATTGCGTTACTGCCTTTGACATTCACGACTGGGGTCGTGAATTGGACGATACGGCTATTTTTGGAATCGTGAAGACATTAGCTTTCATTTGATACCCATATTGTCTACGTAGGTGCGCCGGGTCGTTTTTCGACTGCCACGCCCATAGGGGGCGTGAGCCCCCTTATTCATTATGATTTTCGCACTCCTGGGGTCATTTAAGGGGGCGTGGCATTTTTTTTTTTTTTCCCAGGGGTGTCCCCCATAAACTGAAATTTTGCCTCCCATCTACAATCTGATTTACCTTTTGCAGCGTAGAATCACCGTGGAAGAACCGCATAAGCGTCAGGGACCCGTACAGTGTCTTAACTGTCAAGAATTTGGTCACACCAAAGCGTATTGTAAATTGCCGTCAGTTTGTGTTGCGTGTGGGTAGCTACATGCAACTGCTCAATGCGATAAGTCGAAAACTGACCCAAAAATCAAAAAATGCAGTAACTGCGGAGTAACCGCAAATTATAGAGGTTGTCCAATTTACACTCATTTGAAAGGCATAAAAACCAACAAGACGTCAGTATTACCTGATCATCCTCAACAGCCTAATTTTGCATCGACTGACAATTTCCCTTAATTGTTACGGTCCACTAGTCATGTAAACGCGCCTAGTTCTAGACAAGTTTCTTGCGCAAACGTGGTTAAATCTAATATGCCAGGTTTGGAGCAGGAACCTAAATCACAATATTATGAGCCTAATATTAACACTCTAGAGACTACATTGCAGACACTTGTCCAAACTAAGAACACTTTTACGACCACTATGACATCCATGATGCAGGAAATGCTGAAAATGCAATCCACTATCTGACACGCCATTTTAAAGAAATTATTTGTTTAAAAATTTGTTTTTGGAACGCGAACGGCCTCCGCCAACATAAAAACGAACTGGAACACTTCCTGATGGATAAGCAGATTGATGTTATGATGATTGCTGAAACTGACTTGACGTCGACAGGGTACTTCAAAATTAATGGCTACGTGTTCTACGATACTAAAGACCCCCGCGGAAGAGCTTGTGGCGGTTCGGCAATTCTTATAAAGAACAGAATAAAGCATTATCTAATGAATAACATAAGTGAGGATTACCTCCAAGCAACAAACATTTGTATTGAATTCTGTCAATACAAATTTTTTTATCATCGATTTATTCTCCGCCTCGATTTTCAATAAAAGAACACCAATACCATAACTTCTTTAAATCCATTGGAGCTAGATTTTTAGTTGCTGGTGACTTTAACGCCAAACACACATTTTCGGGTTCACGTCTGGTGACCCCAAAGGGTCGCGTACTCTTCAACACCATTGCTAAAATGGGCCTAGATGTACTCTCAAGTGGACATCCCACCTATTGGCCGACGGAAGATTCCCGATGTTATTGACTTTGGAGTAGTGAAAAATATCCCTGTAGAATGGATGCAAGTGGATCCTTCACTGAACTTGTACTCAGATCACTCTCCTACTATCATTTCAATGCATTTCCCTCAAGTGTGTGGTTCTCCATTTATGAACATTACTAAGACCCGAGTAAGTTGGATAAAATACAAAAAGTATTTAAGTTCTCATTGCACGGAAAATGTTGTGTTGAGAACTACCGACGATATTGATGAGTCGATTGGCAACTTTACCGAGGACCTTCGACGAGCTGTGCATCACGCTTCCACATATCACGTTGAATGTAGAAATAGGACAAACAGAACTTATTTCTCTGAACTCGAACATCTCCTATCAGAAAAAAGAAGACATTATTTGTTAACCATTTGAGAAATGTGTTTACTATAAACAACTCAAATAATAACGAATCTGATTTGCCACCACTTGTTATAAGGCCTCCTGTACCTCTAAGACTAAACTTTCGAGATGTCCAAAACGCTATTGGTACTCTGAACCTTAGAAAGGCTCCAGGTATGGATAAAATCAGCAATAAAATGCTTGTGGAGTTACCTCGTGTAGCAAGAAGTGGCCATGTTCGGTTGAGAAGGAGGGATACCCTTGCTTTAACTCAAGCGCAAAACAGATGACTGGATCAGTGGATATAAATTTTTTGTAGTATCATAATATTTTGTCTAGCACTGGCTGGACTTATTATTTTCTTTTAGTATTAAGATTCGAAAACTTATTGTCATTTCATTTCTGAAGATTCAATAAATAAAAGAAATGTATTAAAAAAAAAAAAAAAAAAAAATATGTATATATGTATAAAATAAAACAAACAAGAAACAAGCATTCCAAACAATTGCGACTAAAGCTACATTTTTTTATATAGATTTTCAATGAGTGTCGCAGTTAGCGATTTTGATATAAAGCAATAAATTGTTGTATGTTGTTTTTAAAGGTGACAAATGTATATACATATGTGTGTTTTTTGTTCGTTCAAAAACCCTGCAGTAGCTTGAGTAGGTATTTAATTTAAAATTACATCAGTGAACTTCAAGACAAACCCAACCAATACCTCGGCATTCACCTCGACCGCCGTTTAACTTGGAAGTCTCATATCGACGCAAAACTTACACAGATGAGATTAAAAGCAGTGCAACTTAATTGGCTAATCGGCAGAAATTCTACATTAAAATTAGATTGCAAAATTTTGTTGTACAATGCAATTCTAAAGCCAATCTGGTGTTATGGAATTCAATTATGGGTAGGGTTACCATATTCATTTTGAGAAAAAGAGGATGTCGACCAAAAAAAAAGCCGGATATTTACCCTTAAAAAGAACTTAAAAAAACAAGTAAGAGTGCTATATTCGGCTGTGCCGAATCTTAAATACCCTTCACCTAAGCGTAATAAGAAATACAGAAACTACACTAGACTAGAATATCCTAATTCTGTGTTTTCTATTCAGTCTTAGTTCAAATTTGATTAGTATTTGATATATTGTTTGAAAGACAATTTTACGACCAACATAATTTATGTTAAATATTTTGAAATGTTGTCTAATTTTTACCATTTTAATTTATTTAATTACCAATTCTTACCATAATTTACAGAGTCTGTCTAATGTTCATAATAATCTTTAGTGTAATTTAACAAACAGAGTATAAACAAGTAAGAGTGCTATATTCGGCTGTGCCGAATCTTAAATACCCTTCACCTAAGCGTAATAAGAAATACAGAAACTACACTAGACTAGAATATCCTAATTCTGTGTTTTCTATTCAGTCTTAGTTCAAATTTGATTAGTATTTGATATATTGTTTGAAAGACAATTTTACGACCAACATAATTTATGTTAAATATTTTGAAATGTTGTCTAATTTTTACCATTTTAATTTATTTAATTACCAATTCTTACCATAATTTACAGAGTCTGTCTAATGTTCATAATAATCTTTAGTGTAATTTAACAAACAGAGTATAAACAAGTAAGAGTGCTATATTCGGCTGTGCCGAATCTTAAATACCCTTCACCTAAGCGTAATAAGAAATACAGAAACTACACTAGACTAGAATATCCTAATTCTGTGTTTTCTATTCAGTCTTAGTTCAAATTTGATTAGTATTTGATATATTGTTTGAAAGACAATTTTACGACCAACATAATTTATGTTAAATATTTTGAAATGTTGTCTAATTTTTACCATTTTAATTTATTTAATTACCAATTCTTACCATAATTTACAGAGTCTGTCTAATGTTCATAATAATCTTTAGTGTAATTTAACAAACAGAGTATAAACAAGTAAGAGTGCTATATTCGGCTGTGCCGAATCTTAAATACCCTTCACCTAAGCGTAATAAGAAATACAGAAACTACACTAGACTAGAATATCCTAATTCTGTGTTTTCTATTCAGTCTTAGTTCAAATTTGATTAGTATTTGATATATTGTTTGAAAGACAATTTTACGACCAACATAATTTATGTTAAATATTTTGAAATGTTGTCTAATTTTTACCATTTTAATTTATTTAATTACCAATTCTTACCATAATTTACAGAGTCTGTCTAATGTTCATAATAATCTTTAGTGTAATTTAACAAACAGAGTATAAACAAGTAAGAGTGCTATATTCGGCTGTGCCGAATCTTAAATACCCTTCACCTAAGCGTAATAAGAAATACAGAAACTACACTAGACTAGAATATCCTAATTCTGTGTTTTCTATTCAGTCTTAGTTCAAATTTGATTAGTATTTGATATATTGTTTGAAAGACAATTTTACGACCAACATAATTTATGTTAAATATTTTGAAATGTTGTCTAATTTTTACCATTTTAATTTATTTAATTACCAATTCTTACCATAATTTACAGAGTCTGTCTAATGTTCATAATAATCTTTAGTGTAATTTAACAAACAGAGTATAAACAAGTAAGAGTGCTATATTCGGCTGTGCCGAATCTTAAATACCCTTCACCTAAGCGTAATAAGAAATACAGAAACTACACTAGACTAGAATATCCTAATTCTGTGTTTTCTATTCAGTCTTAGTTCAAATTTGATTAGTATTTGATATATTGTTTGAAAGACAATTTTACGACCCACATAATATATGTTAAATATTTTGAAATGTTGTCTAATTTTTACCATTTTAATTGATTTAATTATCAATTCTTACCATAATTTACAGAGTCTGTCTGATGTTCCTAATAATCTTCAGTGTAATTTAACAAACAGAGTATAAAAAAGGGGTACAATTCGGTTTTAGTGATTTTGCTCAAAAAAAAAAAAAAAACAAAATGAAATAGGGCTTTTGGAGGAGATCCCAGCAAAAAAAAAATTTGTTGGCGGTCACGCCTATTTTCGAGGGGGCGGGCCCGTAAAGTTGAAAATATATAGGCCTATATCTCGGGAACTACTGGGTGCTTGATAATTTGTAATACACTAAATAAAAGGTATTAAAAATACCTTTCCAACGATATATATCATGATTATAAAATGTGGACCGAATATGGGTTAAATCCGAAAAGAATATTTTTTGACCCGAATTTATTTGTTTTTTGGAAATAGTTCTTATATGGCAGCCGATCTTCTTAAATTTTGGAACAGTTATTTTCATGCATATGAGGATATTTCACGTCGAATTTCAACATAATAACGGTATATATAAGATATATATTAGTATTAAAGTGGATTTCGGTAGTGGACCTTATGTGGGGGATATATTCAAATATGGACCGATATTTTCAAAATCCAGCAGTTTGATTTAGGTATGTATGTAAGTGATCCGTGTAAAATTTTGGATTGGTACCCTTATTTATAAGCGATTTATGAGTATTAAAGTGATTTTCGGAAGAGGACTTTATATGGGGCATACGGTTAAAAATAGACCGAAATTCACAAAATTTTGTGGGATGATTTTTGTATATATTTAAATGATCTGTGCAAAGTTTTGAGTCGGTACCGATATTTATACAATATATATAGGGAAAAATGTCTTTTTCAAATGTGGTCCTTGTATGGGAGCTATGACCAATTTTGGGCCGACCACCATAAAATTTAGTACAACAATTTATTTGCCTATAAGGAGTATTTATGTCAAATTTTAGCCGTTTACTATTGTTTATATCTGTTTTATACGTATTTAAGTGAATTTTGGAAGTGGACTTTATATGGGGTCTATGGTCAAACATGGACCGAACTAAAAAAAATTTCGTTTTGCGATTTCTTTTTGCATAAAACTTATTTTTGCTGAATTTTGTCTTGATATTCCAATTTTATAGGCATTTATGTATAATTGAGCAATATTTCGGGAAGATTTTTGTATGGGGGCTATGACCATTTCTGGGCCGACCACCATAAAATTTGGTACAATAATTTATTTGCCTATAGAAAGTATTTATGTCAAATTTTAGCCGTTTAACATTATTTATATCTGTTTTATACGTATTTAAGTGAATTTTGTAAGTGGACTCTTTATATGGGGTCTATGGTCAAATATGGACCGAACTAAAAAAAATTTCGGTTTGTGATTTCTTTTTGTATAAAACTTATTTTTGCTGAATTTTGTCTTGATATTCCAATTTTATAGGCATTTATTTATCATTAAGCCATATTTCGGGAATATATATATTTGTATGGGGGCTATGAGAAATCATGGACCGATTCTTACTATTTTCCGCACACTTTCTTCTTTTATAGTACAAACAACGTATACAAAATATTTCAAAATATTGCAATAAAATGGACGAAAAATATCAAATTTTTATAGAGGTGGTCTCACATATTGGTTCATAACTCTGGTTGACCTAAACCGATTTTGCTGATTTTAAATAGCAAACTTCTCGAAAGCACTTCTGACAGAATTATTGAAGGTTTGGATCCCGAACATATCTTGGGACTTCAAAAAACTGATTTCAACATCCAGACAGACAGACAGACGGACATGGCTTAATCGACTTCGCTATCTATAAGGATCCAGAATATATATACTTTATAGGGTCGGAAAATTATATTGTGGAAATTTCACACGGAATGACAAACTTATATATACCCTTCTCACGATGGTGAAGGGTATAAAAAGGGGTACAATTCGGTTTTAGTGATTTTGCTCAAAAAAAAAAAAAAAACAAAATCAAATAGGGCTTTTAGAGAAGATACCAGCAAAAAAAAAATTTGTTGCCGGTCACGCCTATTTTCGAGGGGGTGGGCCCTTAAAGTTGAAAATACATAGGCCTATATCTCGGGAACTACTGGGTGCTTGATAATTTGTAATACACTAAATAAAAGATATTAAAAATACCTTTATTATTATGATTATAAAATGTGGACCGAACATGGGATAAATCCGAAAAGAATATTTTTTGACCCGAATTTTTTTGTTTTTTGGAAATGGTTCTTATATGGCAGCTATGACAAATTATGGGCCGATCTTCTTAAATTTTGGAATAGTTATTTTCATGCATATGAGGATACTTCACGTCGAATTTCAACATAATAACGCTATATATACGATATATATTAGTATTAACGTGGATTTCGAGAGTGGACCTTATGTGGGGGATATAGTCAAATATGGACCGATATTCTCAAAATCCAGCAGTTAGATTTAGGCATGTATGTAAATGATCCGTGTAAAATTTTGGATTGGTACCCTTATTTATAAGCGATTTATGGGTATTAAAGTGATTTTCGGAAGAGGGCTTTATATGGGGCATACGGTTAAAAATAGACCGAAATTCACAAAATTTTGTGGGATGATTTTTGTATATATTAAAATGATATGTGCAAAGTTTTGAGTCGGCACCGATATTTATACAATATATATAGGGAAAAATGTCTTTTTCAGATGTGGTGCTTGTATGGGAGCTATGACCAGTTTTGGGCCGACTACCATAAAATTTAGTACAACAAATTATTTGCCTATAAAGAGTATTTATGTCAAATTTTAGCCGTTTAACATTATTTATATCTGTTTTATATATATAAGACTTATTTTTGCTGAATTTTGTCTAGATATTCCAATGTTATAGGCATTTATTTATCATTAAGCCATATTTCGGGAATATATATATTTGTATGGGGGCTATGAGAAATCATGGACCGATTTTTACTATTTTCCGCACACTTTTCTCTTTTATCATAAAAACAAAGTATAAAAAATTGCATCGTATTATCTGCAATATATTTCAAAATATTGCAATAAAATGGACGAAAAATATCAAATTTTTATGGAGGTGGTCTCACATATTGGTTCATAACTCTGGTTGACCTAAACCGATTTTGCTGATTTTAAATAGCAAACTTCTCGAAAGCACTTCTGACAGAATTATTAAAGATTTGAATCCCGAATATATCTGGGGACTTCAAAAAACTGATTTCAACAGACAGACGGACATGGCTTAATCGACTCCGCTATATATAAGGTTCCAGAATATATATACTTTATAGGGTCGGAAAATTTTATTGTAGAAAATACACACGGAATGACAAACTTATATATACCCTTCTCATGATGGTGAAGGGTATAAAAATGGAGGGAAAAATTGAAAAGGAGTTAAAAAAATAAGTACATTTGTATGTATTTTTTTATTGCAATTTTTAAAGTTAGTTTTATGTTGTTCCAGTTTGACTGCTGAAGAAAGCAGTTGATCGAAATGTGGCAAGATAAGAAATGCTTGTATAACCCGCGGAACAAGTTTTACCATTAATGATATGGCGGACAAATTAAAAATTTTCAATTCATCTTTTGGCCCTAATGAAGTTAAGGTAAAGCATTTGGCAATTGTTATTTGTAATAAATGTAACGCAATATATTTCCAGAATAAAATAACATACTTGTCAATGTTCAACGAAATGGATTTCCTGGAAGAATTTATTAAAATTAAACAAGTAAGAAAGTAAAGTCGGTCAAGCCCGACCATATAATATCCTACACCCAGTATATGTATAAAACAGTTTTTCAGAAATGAGCGCTATATGGGAGATATGACCTAAATGGACCGATCATTCAAAAATTTAGTGTCATGATTTCTATGAATATAAATATTGTGTATGTTAAACTATATCTCGATATAAATACTTTTAAAAGATTTATGGAGGTTAAAGTTGATTACAGGGAGGGACTTATATGGGAGTTTCGACTAATTACGGACCGACTATTATAAAATTAGGTGTCATTATTTCTGTATATTATTTGCGCCGAATTTTATTTGATTACCAACATTCTTAAGAAATTTATGATCGTTATAGTGATTTTCGAACGTGGGCCTTTTATGAGAGCTACGACTAATTATGGACCGATCACAATAAAATTGTACCGTATTATTTGTATGCATATGAGATATATTTGTATTAAATATTATTTGGATACCAACATTTTTCAGTTATGCTCTTTAAAGTGATTTTCGGAATTGGGCCTTATATGGGAGCTACGACTAATTATGGACCGATCTTCACGAAATTTGTAGATATGATTTAGCATCATTTATTACTTATTTTTGGTGAAATTTGTTTGCATACTTGCATAATTCAAAGATTTATGACCGGTAAACCCCAATTTCGGGAGGACATTTGTATGGGGGCTAGGTGAAATAATGGACCGATTTTCACCAGTTTCAATTTTATCGAAATATCTTCAAAATAGCGACCTGTACTCTGCGCACAAGTTTTACATGGACAGCCAGACGGACATCGTTAAATCGACTCAGAAAGTGATTCTGAGTCGATCGGTATACTTTAAGGTGGGTGTTGGACCAATATTTCTGGGCGTTACAAAGATATGCACAAATCCAATATACCCTCCCCACTATGGTGGTGTAGGTTATAAAAATGTGCATGTAATCTATATGCAACTATTTTATCAACTTCTTGTTCCATTTTTAAATAAAATTTTATTTCATTACAAATTTAATTTTTATATTTTTATAGATTATGTCAAATGTACTTGACATAAATTATAAACCGTATGTAAAATTCAAATTTTGACATACACATGAAATTACACATGGGTAGAAAAGTGGCATTCCACATGACAAATGCACATAATGTGAACACAGCTTTAATTAAGGTGGCTATAAACTACGTGTTTTTTACATTGTATATGTCAAATTTTACATAACGGAGTAAAAACACGTAGTTGGTAACCTCATAAACTTTGCTTGTGTAAAATACATGTGAAAATACATATGTAATTTTTTCGATTCGAACACGCTCTATTTTCATATGTTCAAACACATGTTTTCATGCGAAAATATTTGTCGACGGTTTGCATTAGTGATAAATTAAATATTTTTTTATCTCATTTTGTTAATTTAATAACAATGATATAAATAATTTAAAAATTTTTGATACAAGCTCCACATATTGTACATACCTATATTAAAAGACTAAAAACCTTAAATCAATATTTTTGACGCCGGCATTTTATTGACGCCACCAAAAATTTTTGCAGCGGCTTTAACGCATTTTTTAGAGAAACGACATGGAAATTTATGTGTAAATAATCATGGCGATGTCACGTGTAATTGTACACGCCCGTGAACAAATCAAACTCAACAATTTATAACAAACCGTAACAGCTGATTTATCAAAACAAACATTTTTTCTTGAGTGGTGAAAATAGTTTGTTGTTGTTTATGTATAATTGTGTAGATTTGTTAGTGTAAATGCGGTTTGTTAAAAAGTCCATTCCATTCGTTTCTAATTTGTAAACTAACAAACCCAAACATAACCTAAAATACATTGAACAAACTTATGTGTTTTATAAACAACAATTGCTAATGTCGATGCAAATTTTTTTTAGAAATCAATAAATCAATAATAACTAAAACACATTTAATCAAAATAAAATTAATTTGTGAATTTTGTGGATTATTAGAATTTTGTGGATTATTTATTAGACTTTGTGTGCATTATAAGCAATAATTGTTTTATAAATTTCCCTACAAAATCTAAACGGGAGCTTGTGCATTGTTTTAGATAAAATGTAAAAAACAGCACATTATAAATTTCTCTATAAATTCCAAACGGGAGCTTGTGCATCATATCGGAAAACAGGAATTAATAGCTAATAAGTGTAGAAATCAAATAACGTATAGATTTTTCCACAAAAAAATGGAACATAGGGGGTATGCCCTATCAAACTTTCATGTTTTATATAAAATGTAAAAAAACAGCACATTATAAATTTCTCTATAAATTCCAAACGGGAGCTTGTGCATCATATCGGAAAACAGGAATTATTAGCTAATAAGTGTAGAAATCAAATACCGTATAGATTTTTCCACAAAAAAATGGAACATAGGGGGTATGCCCTATCAAACTTTCATGTTTTATATAAAATGTAAAAAAACAGCACATTAGAAATTTCTCTATAAATTCCAAACGGGAGCTTGTGCATCATATCGGAAAACAGGAATTATTAGCTAATAAGTGTAGAAATCAAATACCGTATAGATTTTTCCACAAAAAAATGGAACATAGGGGGTATGCCCTATCAAACTTTCATGTTTTATATAAAATGTAAAAAAACAGCACATTAGAAATTTCTCTATAAATTCCAAGCGGGAGCTTGTGCATCATATCGGAAAACAGGAATTATTAGCTAATAAATGTAGAAATCAAATACCGTATAGATTTTTCCACAAAAAAATGGAACATAGGGGGTATGCCCTATCAAACTTTCATGTTTTATATAAAATGTAAAAAACAGCACATTAGAAATTTCTCTATAAATTCCAAACGGGAGCTTGTGCATCATATCGGAAAACAGGAATTATTAGCTAATAAGTGTAGAAATCAAATACCGTATAGATTTTTCCACAAAAAAATGGAACATAGGGGGTATGCCCTATCAAACTTTCATGTTTTATATAAAATGTAAAAAACAGCACATTAGAAATTTCTCTATAAATTCCAAACGGGAGCTTGTGCTTCATATCGGAAAACAGGAATTATTAGATAATAAGTGTAGAAATCAAATACCGTATAGATTTTTCCACAAAAAAATGGAACATAGGGGGTATGCCCTATCAAACTTTCATGTTTTAGATAAAATGTTAAAAAAAACAGCACATTATAAATTTCTCTATAAATTTCAAACGGGAGCTTGTGCATCATATCGGAAAACAGGAATTAATAGCTAATAAATGTAGAAATCAAATTCCGTATAGATTTTTCCACAAAAAAATGGAACATAGGGGGTATGCCCTATCAAACTTTCATGTTTTAGATAAAATGTAAAAAAAACAGCAAATTATCAATTTCTCTATAAATTCCAAACGGGAGCTTGTGCATCATATCGGAAAACAGCAATTAATAGCTATTAAATGTAGAAATCAAATACCGTATAGATTTGTTCACAAAAAAATGGAACATAGGGGGTATGCCCTATCAAACTTTCATGTTTTAGATAAAATGTTAAAAAAACAGCACATTATAAATTTCTCTTTAAATTCCAAACGGGAGCTTGTGCAGCATATCGGAAAACAGCAGTTAATAGCTATTAAATGTAGAAATCAAATAACGTATAGATTTTTCCACAAAAAAATGGAACATAGGGGGTATGCCCTAAAAAACTTTGTTGTTTTAAGTAAAATATAAAAAAACAGCACATTATAAATTTCTCTATAAATTCCAAACGGGAGCTTGTGCATCATATCGGAAAACAGGAATTAATAGCTAATAACTGTAGAAATCAAATTCCGTATAGATTTTTCCACAAAAAAATGGAACATATGGGGTATGCCCTAAAAAACTTTCATGTTTTAGATAAAATGTTAAAAAACAGCACATTATAAATTTCTCTATAAATTCCAAACGGGAGCTTGTGCATCATATCGGAAAACAGCAATTAATAGCTAATAAAAGTAGAAATCAAATACCGTATAGATTTTTCCACACAAAAATGGAACATAGGGGGTAGGCCCTAAAAAACTTTATTTTTTTAGATAAAATGTTAAAAAAACAGCACATTATAAATTTCTCTATAAATTCCAAACGGAAGCTTGTGCATCATATCGGAAAACAGCAATTAATAGCTATTAAATGTAGAAATCAAATACCGTATAGATTTTTTCACACAAAAATGGAACATAGGGGGTAGGCCCTAAAAAACTTTATTTTTTTAGATAAAATGTTAAAAAAACAGCACATTATAAATTTCTCTATAAATTCCAAACGGGAGCTTGTGCATCATATCGGAAAACAGGAATTAATAGCTAATAACTGTAGAAATCAAATTCCGTATAGATTTTTCCACAAAAAAATGGAACATATGGGGTATGCCCTAAAAAACTTTCATGTTTTAGATAAAATGTTAAAAAACAGCACATTATAAATTTCTCTATAAATTCCAAACGGGAGCTTGTGCATCATATCGGAAAACAGCAATTAATAGCTAATAAAAGTAGAAATCAAATACCGTATAGATTTTTCCACAAAAAAATGGAACATAGGGGGTATGCCCTATCAAATTTTCATGTTTTATATAAAATGTTAAAAAACAGCACATTATAAATTTCTCTATAAATTCCAAACGGGAGCTTGTGCATCATATCGGAAAACAGGAATTAATAGCTAATAACTGTAGAAATCAAATTCCGTATAGATTTTTCCACAAAAAAATGGAACATATGGGGTATGCCCTAAAAAACTTTAATTTTTTAGATAAAATGTTAAAAAACAGCACATTATAAATTTCTCTATAAATTCCAAACGGGAGCTTGTGCATCATATCGGAAAACAGGAATTAATAGCTAATAAATGTAGAAATCAAATTCCGTATAGATTTTTCAACAAAAAAATGGAACATAGGGGGTATGCCCTAAAAAACTTTATTTTTTTAGATAAAATGTTAAAAAAACAGCACATTATAAATTTCTCTATAAATTCCAAACGGGAGCTTGTGCATCATATCGGAAAACAGGAATTAATAGCTAATAACTGTAGAAATCAAATTCCGTATAGATTTTTCCACAAAAAAATGGAACATATGGGGTATGCCCTAAAAAACTTTCATGTTTTAGATAAAATGTTAAAAAACAGCACATTATAAATTTCTCTATAAATTCCAAACGGGAGCTTGTGCATCATATCGGAAAACAGCAATTAATAGCTAATAAGTGTAGAAATCAAATACCGTATAGATTTTTCCACAAAAAAATGGAACATAGGGGGTATGCCCTATCAAATTTTCATGTTTTATATAAAATGTAAAAAAACAGCACATTATAAATTTCTCTATAAATTCCAAACGGGAGCTTGTGCATCATATCGGAAAACAGCAATTAATAGCTAATAAGTGTAGAAATCAAATACCGTATAGATTTTTCCACAAAAAAATGGAACATAGGGGGTATGCCCTATCAAATTTTCATGTTTTATATAAAATGTAAAAAAACAGCACATTATAAATTTCTCTATAAATTCCAAACGGGAGCTTGTGCATCATATCGGAAAACAGCAATTAATAGCTAATAAGTGTAGAAATCAAATACCGTATAGATTTTTCCACAAAAAAATGGAACATAGGGGGTATGCCCTATCAAATTTTCATGTTTTATATAAAATGTAAAAAAACAGCACATTAGAAATTTCTCTATAAATTCCAAACGGGAGCTTGTGCATCATATCGGAAAACAGGAATTGATTGCTATTAAATGTAGAAATCAAATTACGTATAGATTTTTTCACACAAAAATGGAACATAGGGGGTATGCCCTAAAAAACTTTAATTTTTTAGATAAAATGTTAAAAAAACAGCACATTATAAATTTCTGTATAAATTCCAAACGGGAGCTTGTGCATCATATCGGAAAACAGGAATTAATAGCTAATAAATGTAGAAATCAAATTCCGTATAGATTTTTCAACAAAAAAATGGAACATAGGGGGTATGCCTTAAAAAACTTTATTTTTTTAGATAAAATGTTAAAAAAACAGCACATTATAAATTTCTCTATAAATTCCAAACGGGAGCTTGTGCATCATATCGGAAAACAGGAATTAATAGCTAATAACTGTAGAAATCAAATTCCGTATAGATTTTTCCACAAAAAAATGGAACATATGGGGTATGCCCTAAAAAACTTTCATGTTTTAGATAAAATGTTAAAAAACAGCACATTATAAATTTCTCTATAAATTCCAAACGGGAGCTTGTGCATCATATCGGAAAACAGCAATTAATAGCTAATAAAAGTAGAAATCAAATACCGTATAGATTTTTCCACACAAAAATGGAACATAGGGGGTAGGCCCTAAAAAACTTTATTTTTTTAGATAAAATGTTAAAAAAAACAGCACATTATAAATTTCTCTATAAATTCCAAACGGAAGCTTGTGCATCATATCGGAAAACAGCAATTAATAGCTATTAAATGTAGAAATCAAATACCGTATAGATTTTTTCACACAAAAATGGAACATAGGGGGTAGGCCCTAAAAAACTTTATTTTTTTAGATAAAATGTTAAAAAAACAGCACATTATAAATTTCTCTATAAATTCCAAACGGAAGCTTGTGCATCATATCGGAAAACAGCAATTAATAGCTATTAAATGTAGAAATCAAATACCGTATAGATTTTTCCACAAAAAAATGGAACATAGGGGGTATGCCCTATCAAATTTTCATGTTTTATATAAAATGTTAAAAAACAGCACATTATAAATTTCTCTATAAATTCCAAACGGGAGCTTGTGCATCATATCGGAAAGCAGGAATTAATAGCTAATAACTGTAGAAATCAAATTCCGTATAGATTTTTCCACAAAAAAATGGAACATATGGGGTATGCCCTAAAAAACTTTAATTTTTTAGATAAAATGTTAAAAAACAGCACATTATAAATTTCTCTATAAATTCCAAACGGGAGCTTGTGCATCATATCGGAAAACAGGAATTAATAGCTAATAAATGTAGAAATCAAATTCCGTATAGATTTTTCAACAAAAAAATGGAACATAGGGGGTATGCCCTAAAAAACTTTATTTTTTTAGATAAAATGTTAAAAAAACAGCACATTATAAATTTCTCTATAAATTCCAAACGGGAGCTTGTGCATCATATCGGAAAACAGGAATTAATAGCTAATAACTGTAGAAATCAAATTCCGTATAGATTTTTCCACAAAAAAATGGAACATATGGGGTATGCCCTAAAAAACTTTCATGTTTTAGATAAAATGTTAAAAAACAGCACATTATAAATTTCTCTATAAATTCCAAACGGGAGCTTGTGCATCATATCGGAAAACAGCAATTAATAGCTAATAAGTGTAGAAATCAAATACCGTATAGATTTTTCCACAAAAAAATGGAACATAGGGGGTATGCCCTATCAAATTTTCATGTTTTATATAAAATGTAAAAAAACAGCACATTATAAATTTCTCTATAAATTCCAAACGGGAGCTTGTGCATCATATCGGAAAACAGCAATTAATAGCTAATAAGTGTAGAAATCAAATACCGTATAGATTTTTCCACAAAAAAATGGAACATAGGGGGTATGCCCTATCAAATTTTCATGTTTTATATAAAATGTAAAAAAACAGCACATTATAAATTTCTCTATAAATTCCAAACGGGAGCTTGTGCATCATATCGGAAAACAGCAATTAATAGCTATTAAATGTAGAAATCAAATACCGTATAGATTTTTTCACACAAAAATGGAACATAGGGGGTAGGCCCTAAAAAACTTTATTTTTTTAGATAAAATGTTAAAAAAACAGCACATTATAAATTTCTCTATAAATTCCAAACGGAAGCTTGTGCATCATATCGGAAAACAGCAATTAATAGCTATTAAATGTAGAAATCAAATACCGTATAGATTTTTCCACAAAAAAATGGAACATAGGGGGTATGCCCTATCAAATTTTCATGTTTTATATAAAATGTTAAAAAACAGCACATTATAAATTTCTCTATAAATTCCAAACGGGAGCTTGTGCATCATATCGGAAAACAGGAATTAATAGCTAATAACTGTAGAAATCAAATTCCGTATAGACTTTTCCACAAAAAAATGGAACATATGGGGTATGCCCTAAAAAACTTTAATTTTTTAGATAAAATGTTAAAAAAACAGCACATTATAAATTTCTCTATAAATTCCAAACGGGAGCTTGTGCATCATATCGGAATACAGGAATTAATAGCTAATAAATGTAGAAATCAAATTCCGTATAGATTTTTTCACACAAAAATGGAACATAGGGGGTATGCCCTAAAAAACTTTCATGTTTTAGATAAAATGTTAAAAAACAGCACATTGTAAATTTCTCTATAAATTCCAAACGGGAGCTTGTGCATCATATCGGAAAACAGCAATTAATAGCTAATAAGTGTAGAAATCAAATACCGTATAGATTTTTCTACAAAAAAATGGAACATAGGGGGTATGCCCTATCAAATTTTCATGTTTTATATAAAATGTAAAACAACAGCACATTATAAATTTCTCTATAAATTCCAAACGGGAGCTTGTGCATCATATCGGAAAACAGGAATTAATAGCTAATAAATGTAGAAATCAAATTCCGTATAGATTTTTTCACACAAAAATGGAACATAGGGGGTATGCCCTAAAAAACTTTAATTTTTTAGATAAAATGTTAAAAAAACAGCACATTATAAATTTCTCTATAAATTCCAAACGGGAGCTTGTGCATCATATCGGAATACAGGAATTAATAGCTAATAAATGTAGAAATCAAATTCCGTATAGATTTTTTCACACAAAAATGGAACATAGGGGGTATGCCCTAAAAAACTTTCATGTTTTAGATAAAATGTTAAAAAACAGCACATTATAAATTTCTCTATAAATTCCAAACGGGAGCTTGTGCATCATATCGGAAAACAGCAATTAATAGCTAATAAGTGTAGAAATCAAATACCGTATAGATTTTTCTACAAAAAAATGGAACATAGGGGGTATGCCCTATCAAATTTTCATGTTTTATATAAAATGTAAAAAAACAGCACATTATAAATTTCTCTATAAATTCCAAACGGGAGCTTGTGCATCATATCGGAAAACAGGAATTAATAGCTAATAAATGTAGAAATCAAATTCCGTATAGATTGTTCCACAAAAAAATGGAACATAGGGGGTATGCCCTAAAAAACTTTGTTGTTTTAAATAAAATATAAAAAAACAGCACATTATAAATTTCTCTATAAATTCCAAACGGGAGCTTGTGCATCATATCGGAAAACAGGAATTAATAGCTAATAAGTGTAGAAATTAAATAACGTATAGATTTTTCCACAAAAAAATGGAACATAGGGGTATGCCCTAAAAAACTTTCATGTTTTAGATAAAATGTTAAAAAAACAGCACATTAGAAATTTCTCTATAAATTCCAAACGGGAGCTTGTGCATCATATCGGAAAACAGCAATTAATAGCTAATAAGTGTAGAAATCAAATAACGTATAGATTTTTCCACAAAAAAAAAAATGGAACATAGGGGGTATGCCTTAAAAAACTTTCATGCTTTAGGTAAAATGTAAAGAAAATTTGTTATTTAAAAAGAAAATTTTTTATTTTTTAAATATTAAAATAAAATAACTCCTGAAGAAGATTTCCAAAGGAAATCGATATATCGAGTAATTTATATATAAAAATAAAAATTTTTTTATAAAAAACAAAAAGTGACCTCAAGCTTAAAAATTATTTAATAAAAAATAATCTAAAAAATAAATTATGTTAGATGAAAGTGCACAAGATCATGAAGGGTTAGTTAATAAAACAAGTTATATTTTAAATGTTTGTTTTAATAAAATATAACATGTTCAATCGTAAATCTAAACTACATACAGTCAATCGAACATGATTCTATATGATTCTAGGTTATATGTACTTCAAGGTGGATTTTGGAACAGTTTTTAAAGTTGCAAATATCTTCGCAGACACAATGCACTCCCTCACTATGGTACAAAAACAAAGTAATAATATAACAGCAATCTTACTGGCAGACAATGAAAATTGATATGATGAACGCTAAAAGATTTAATTATTTCTAAACTAAAAAATCACAGCGATTATACAATGGATAGTGGCTCATGATGAACTTTGCAAGATCATAGTCAGTTAGATTTAACACACTTGAAACAAGGGTTTACATCATAAGCTCCTGATCCCTCTGCGGAAGTTCTTTGATTATGACAATTCCGGAGGATTTGGACGCGCTCGCCACCACTGTCAAGTAGAGCTAAATCGCGGATCTGGTCGAAAACATCATTCAAGGAAATAACATTTTGAAATAAAAGAGAAAATATAGTAGATGTAACATTAGTATTATTTACTCGCTATGCGAAAACAACGACAGAACCCCAATAAAAAAAACTAACAGGAACTTAAACAAGTAAGAGTGCTATATTCGGCTGTGCCGAATCTTAAATACCCTTCACCTAAGCGTAATAAGAAATACAGAAACTACACTAGACTAGAATATCCTAATTCTGTGTTTTCTATTCAGTCTTAGTGCAAATTTTATTAGTATATATCAATTGTTTGAAAGACAATTTTACAACCAACATAATTTATGTTAAATATTTTGAAATGTTGTCTAATTTTTACCATTTTAATTTATTTAATTACCAATTCTTACCATAATTTACAGAGTCTGTCTAATGTTCATAATAATCTTTAGTGTAATTTAACAAACAGAGTATAAAAAAGGGGTACAATTCGGTTTCGGTGATTTTGCTCCAAAAAAAAAAAAAAAAAAAAAAAACAAAATCAAATAGGGCTTTTAGAGGAGATACCAGCAAAAAAAATTTGTTGGCGGGCACGCCTATTTTCGAGGGGGCGGGCCCTTAAAGTTGAAAATATATAGGCCTATATCTCGGGAACTACTGGGTGCTTGATAATTTGTAATACACTAAATACACTAAAGGGTATTAAAAATACCTTTCCAACGATATATATCATGATTATAAAATATGGACCGAATATGGGTTAAATCCGAAAAGAATATTTTTTGACCCGAATTTATTTGTTTTTTGGAAATGATTCTATATGGCAGGTATGACAAATTATGGGCCGATCTTCTTAAATTTTGGAACAGTTATTTTCATGCATATGAGGATATTTCACGTAGAATTTCAACATAATAACGGTATATTTAAGATATATATTAGTATTAACGTGGATTTCGGGAGTGGACCTTATGTGGGGGATAAAGTCAAATATGGACCGATATTCTCAAAATCCAGCAGTTAGATTTAGGCATGTATGTAAATTATCCGTGTTAAATTTTGGATTGGTACCCTTATTTATAAGCGATTTATGAGTATTAAAGTGATTTTCGGTAGAGGGTTTTATATGGGGCATACGGTTAAAACTAGACCGAAATTCACAAAATTTTGTGGGATGATTTTTGTATATATTAAAATGATCTGTGCAAAGTTTTGAGTCGGTACCGATATTTATACAATATATATAAAACATGAAAGTTTTTTAGGGCATACCCCCTATGTTCCATTTTTTTGTGGAAAAATCTATACGAAATTTGATTTCTACATTTAATAGCTATTAATTGCTGTTTTCCGATATGATGCACAAGCTCCCGTTTGGAATTTATAGAGAAATTTATAATGTTCTGTTTTTTTACATTTTATATAAAACATGAAAGTTTGATAGGGCATACCCCCTATGTTCCATTTTTTTGTGGAAAAATCTATACGTTGTTTGATTTCTACACTTATTAGCTATTAATTGCTGTTTTCCGATATGATGCACAAGCTCCCGTTTGGAATTTATAGAGAAATTTCTAATGTGCTGTTTTTTTACATTTTATATAAAACATGAAAATTTGATAGGGCATACCCCCTATGTTCCATTTTTTTGTGGAAAAATCTATACGGTATTTGATTTCTACACTTATTAGCTATTAATTGCTGTTTTCCGATATGATGCACAAGCTCCCGGTTGGAATTTATAGAGAAATTTATAATGTGCTGTTTTTTTACATTTTATATAAAACATGAGAATTTGATAGGGCATACCCCCTATGTTCCATCTTTTTGTGGAAAAATCTATACGGAATTTGATTTCTACATTTATTAGCTATTAATTCCTGTTTTCCGATATGATGCACAAGCTCCCGTTTGAAATTTATAGAGAAATTTATAATGTGCTGTTTTTTAACATTTTATCTAAAAAATTAAAGTTTTTTAGGGCATACCCCCTATGTTCCATTTTTTTGTGGAAAAATCTATACGGTATTTGATTTCTACATTTATTAGATATTAATTCCTGTTTTCCGATATGATGCACAAGCTCCCGTTTGAAATTTATAGAGAAAGTTCTAATGTGCTGTTTTTTTAACATTTTATCTAAAACATGAAAGTTTTTTAGGGCATACCCCCTATGTTCCATTTTTTTGTGGAAAAATCTATACGGAATTTGATTTCTACATTTATTAGCTATTAATTCCTGTTTTCCGATATGATGCACAAGCTCCCGTTTGGAATTTATAGAGAAATTTATAATGTGCTGTTTTTTATATTTTACTTAAAACAACAAAGTTTTTTAGGGCATACCCCCTATGTTCCATTTTTTTGTGGAAAAATCTATACGGAATTTGATTTCTACATTTATTAGCTATTAATTCCTGTTTTCCGATATGATGCACAAGCTCCCGTTTGGATTTTATAGAGAAATTTATAATGTGCTGTTTTTTTACATTTTATCTAAAACAATGCACAAGCTCCTGTTTAGATTTTGTAGGGAAATTTATAAAACAATTATTGCTTATAATGCACACAAATTCTAATAAATAATCCACAAAATTCTAATAATCCACAAAATTCACAAATTAATTTTATTTTGATTAAATGTGTTTTAGTTATTATTGATTTATTGATTTCTAAAAAAATTTGCATCGACATTAGCAATTGTTGTTTATAAAACACATAAGTTTGTTCAATGTATTTTAGGTTATGTTTGGGTTTGTTAGTTTACAAATTAGAAACGAATGGAATGGACTTTTTAACAAACCGCATTTACACTAACAAATCTACACAATGATACATAAACAACAACAAACAATTTTCACCACTAAAGAAAAAAATGTTTGTTTTGATAAATCAGCTGTTACGGTTTGTTAAAAAGTTTCGTTGAGTTTGATTTGTTCACGGCGATCATACAAGTTGGTGACCAAAAATTAAAGCCCTTATGTAAAATAACCAATTTTCACAGACATAAAGAAAAACATGTGGGTTGTAAACTTAAAAATCCATAAGCAAAAACACGTAGTGTGTAGCCACCTTTAATAATTCGCCTTGCTGTAATGTGTGTATGTCATCTGTCAGATTTTAAATATTGAATTTAACAAATCATAAGCAGTAAGTTTAAAGATATATGTACATATATGTATGTATGTATATATTATTTGAAAAAGAGAAAAATTTTAAAAACGTATTAAAATTTTATGCATTTAATTAGAATTTGTTGACATTTCTTGTACATTAGTACAACAACAAAATGCCTGTTGCTCTTTGCAAAATTTGTATTTATTGTCATAACAAAGGTACGCATGCAACTTCCCAGCAAGCCATATGAGTCCGAAAAGAGTCTTTTCTGACACCTTTTTCGGAGCGTTGACGCTCTTTATGAGCCCAAAAAACAATCATAATTGCTCCGAAAACTTTCAGAAAAGATGGTCATTACATTCGAAAATGGTCCGTCAGAAAGAGCTCTTAGATAATGTCAGAAAAGAGTCTTTTATGAGGGTTTTTTGGGCTCTTAAAGAGCTCTTAGATAATGCCAGAAAAGAGCCTTTTATGAGGTTTTTCTTGGGCTCTGTGTAATCTTGTTTTTATCATTATTGTGTGGTACAGCTATGTTTTTTTTTTGTTCAAAACACAAATAGCGGGAGAACAACGCTTTGGTACACACATAATTAAGTGGAATTTCTGAGTCATACTGCGTGCCGACTCAGGACAGGTACAAGCAAATTTTTCTTTCGCTCCGAAAATGCTCTTTTGTTGGACTCTTTTCTGACTCTTTTTTCGGAGCGCTCCTAAAATGGTATGCTGGGTTATTATTTCGTCTCGATTACAACTGTATTTGTAAGCTTACAAAAAACAGGCTACATACACATGTGAGTAAGCTTTTAATAAGCTGTTTTTTGTTTTTAGTATTTTTTTTTTCAAGAAACAACAACCTATTTGGCATTTAAACAGAGCTTCTAGTTTGAAAGTTTGTTCGGACTGCATTTGTTTGAGATTGATACACGGTTAGTAAAAATACGATAAAAATAATAGATAAAAAATATATTTTAATATACTTAAACACACATTTAATTCAAATCATAAATAATCAACACTTATACGAAGGAAAGTGAAAGCAAGTAAAACCAATAATTTAAGTTATTTAATGTAACACACAATAAATATTAAATATATGTACATATGTACATACCTATATAATGAGTTCGCCGTTCGGTGTGCATTTGTAACCTTCAATAATTTACTGTTATAATACTCCTACTTGTGTAGTTTAACCTGCGCAAAAATAAGCAGCGTTACCAAATGAATTTATCATATATCTATAAGCAAATCTAAGAACGTTATAATTGTACTTTGATTTTAACAAATATAATTATGTTTATATTTAAATAATATTATAGTTTTAAGCTATTGCTCGTCCACGTATGTATTAGAAATTAACAATTTCTATATAATTGCATCATTTTGACGTTTAGTGGTGGCAAACGTATGGCATCATTATTATTTAGTTTAAAAAAAAGCTTTTTGTATCAATAGGAATGGGATTTGCAGCATAGACGAGCATTTATAGTTAAATATATATTCTTAAGTTTGACAGATTTGATTAAATTAATTATAGGATTTCAGCGTTTTAATTACTGAATATAAATTAGCAAAAGCACAAAAATTTCTGCTTAGCTTACATTTTTTTCAGCACAACAAACGACCATATTTTCAATGACTACCAAAAAAATTTGTTCGTGAGCAAACAACAGCGCAGCGCAAGACAAAAAAAAACAAAAATAAAACCATTGGCTGTAGTTATACCATGTGATGCAGCAATTCATTAAATAAATTGGCTGCGGTGGATTCACCCATTCGTTCTTAACAAAAAATTTGTTCGAATAATTTTTTTTATATGAAGCAGTGCTGCCAGTACTTTTTCAGAGCTTATCCCCAATTTTTGATTTGTCAGCCCCAAAAATCCCCAAACTGATTTTATTTTATTCAAATTTTTATTTTATTTAAAAAATTAAATATTTATTCAATAAAATTCATTTTTATCGATAGCTACATACATTAAATATTCAAACTAATTCGATTTGTAATTATAAATCTTGTAAAGAAAAAATTACACATAATATAATATATATGTAGGTTAGGGTGGTTTTTCAAAATTGATTTTCGATTTTTAAAGGTGCTCACATCTAGAATTATGTAATTTAGTGTTAAAATACAATCGGACTATGCCTTCCCGTGCCGAAAGAGCCTCAAAGTCTACGATAATGCCTGTTTTTCACGAAATAGCGCCATGTTTCTGCTTTAGCTGATAAATGCCATAATTTATTACCATAAATTTACTATAAAATGAAAGGTAATTATAATGACTTTAAAATATTCAAGCAGAAATTAAAAATCGGGGAGTCCCCAATTTGATTTTTACGTTGAGCGTGTAATGTTACTTTAAGAGAAATATTCATTTAAAGGTTTTTGTGTTAAGTGAACAGTTCGTACAAGAAAGATATTTAAGTCAAAATGGCTAGTACTTCATTCAATGTTCGTATCCGTGCTAAAATTCAGATTTATTTAATTGGACATTCATCTCAACAAATAACCGGCAGCAAGCTACCATCAAACCATCAAGTACATACAAGGCATTGTTTTATAACATGAGTAACATTGGAAGCCGCAAAACTCAAAAACTAAGTTTCTACCATATTTGCCCAAGTTTAATAAAAAAAGTTATACCCTTAAAACTTAACCTTGATTATGTAATTAAATATTGGAATCTATAATATGTGTTATTTTTCTCACTGCAACAGAAAATTTACAAAATATCTCATTCTCTTCTGAATCGGAAGTGGAAGAAATGGCTTCTGACGATGTATTTACCGGCGATGGAAAAATCGGAAAATTAGAAACTGAGAGTGAAAAGAGGAAAAACAGTTGCGGATATAAAAAAAGTTATAACCGAACAGCTATCAATTTTATTAGATAGGTGCATTTTCGAAAACTTTGGGGCTTTTTCGGCACGGGAAGGCATAGTCCGATGGAGCTAAAACTTTTACAATTGTATTTTAACACTAAATAGAACAATTCTAAGCGTGAGCACTTAGAAATTTCGAAAAAAATTGTTTGCCATATTCAATAAAACCACCCTAATGTAGGTAGATAAAAAATTATTTACCAGAGTGTAGCATTTCAAAAACTTCAGAACCAAATCTTCTGATTCTTCAGCCTCAGAAATGTTATTATACAGTGATGCCAACTTTTGAGACTCAAAACGCGTAAACATTTTTGAAAAAGGGTTAACTGGAAAAGCCACATCAAATTTTCTTTTTTTCGGGCTTTTTCGCATTTTGAGTGACTAAAATTGGGCTAAATCTAGCCCGAAAAGGGCTAAGTTGTCATCGCTGGGAAAGAAACCATTCACTATAAATAATAACACACATTTTTAGACATGCCAGCCGCACATTTATTAGTTCAAAAATCATTCTTGTTACCATTGGTTAAAAAAAATCTACAAAAAATCTCCTAAAATTGTGTTGTCATCCCCAACAAATCCCCGGATCCCCAAGATTAAATTTTTATCCTAAATCACGAAAAAAATCCCCAATTTGGGGATAAATCCCCTAAACTGACAACGCTGATATGAAGTTTGACGTCTCTCTTTTTGAGAGAGAGAAAATATTTTTTACGAACTTAAATTGGTTTAATTTTATATTTTTTCTGGACAAAAATGAATTGAGTTGCCAATAGGTTGCATTTTTTTCTTACAAATAACAATGCCTTGTGTATTTCCATGGCCATCAGAAAAAGCAACAATCGTTTTTCATTCATTTTGAATTTATATCTGTGATTTTGAATACACAATATGTACTTTAAAATAATGTAATATTTATATTTTGACACTTATGGCATGTTTCTAAATAACGAGTGACTCAAATTTTTCGCCCAAATGAGTACAAAAAATAGTTTTGGGGTTCTATAACACTAGTGTCAATTCTCTTAAGCAAAAACGTAAGACTATCTTTTTTTATGGTTTCTACATTGAGATTTCAATTGTCCTGCTGTCAAAAACAGACGAGTAGAAATAAGTGCTTGTGTGCATCACACAACAATATTTTATACTATGTTTCCACGGTACATGCTTCGCTCTCTATTCATGCTTCACATCCCAATCATGTGCGAAACAACTTGCTTCACCATACAAAATTTTAAGAGCGAATCAAGCAGATTCATATTGAATCAACTTGCGAAACACGAAAAATTGCACTCTTCTCTAATTTTTATCGCAAGTTTATCTGCACTAGCTGTAAAAATTTAATATTATTGTAAAGAAAGCAAATTATTTTCTTGTTGCTGGAAGTAAATAAAGTAAATATGTACGTACGAATGTATGTATGTTTTTTTTCAAATAAGCTAACTAATTTCCACTCACTTTTTTTGTCCATTAAAAAAAAATATTTTCCACAAATTGTAAATTCTGTTTTTTTTTTATTCTGTTTCTTTATTAAAAACAATTGTCAAATCGAATCAAGTTTTTTGGTCATGTAAACAGCATGATTCATAAACATGATTCAGAAGGTGAAGCAGGTGATTCAAGTCGTCGTGGAAACATAGTATTATATATTATTTCGTATATTTCTACAGCATAAACGTTAATTGCGATAAATTGAAACATTTTTCATTCAATTTATTACAAAATTAAAAAATTCATAGCAATTTCAATTAACTTAAATTATTTTTGTATTGTAAATAAAACACAGCTGTTTTTATTTTGGTTTCTAGGGTTGCCCCTAAAATATTAAAATATTGAATAATAACAAGGAAAAAAGTAAACAAAATATCTAATTAAATAATTTGGCAATAATGCAATATAACAACTCAATATTACCAAGGTAACTAACGTAAGTCAGACGAGCGTATTATAGAAACTCATTTGTTTACGTACTCGCCCGTGTACCAATCATTCGCCTGAGAATACACTACAGAACTATGCTATAAAAACCCAAAGCAAAATAAACCAATGGCCGCATTGGTAAAACTAATAGATTTTGTTTACATATGGCAGCTTTGATTTTTCAGGAAAATCCTTCGAAATGGGTGAATCGTGCTGCAAAAAACTCTCAGTAAAAAAATTTTTCTCTGGAAAAATTTTTGTTAAGAATAAATGGGTGAATTTACCTTTAGGGTATGTACAGAGTGGCAGCTTGTTGCCGAGCCGAGCTGGTTGGAAACTGTTTTCTTACATTCAATCAGCTTTGCGATCTGACCAGCTCGGCGCCCACTATGACCCCTTTTGCGCTTGTTTGTACTAATTGGTATGGAACCAGTTTTCTCGCATTGGTTCTCGCAATAAGCGTCAACCAGCTCGGCTCGGCAACAAGCTTCCACTCTGTACATACCCTTACAGTATACAGTTTTTGATTTTTATGCCTACCACCAAAAAGATGGGAGGTACATCACGTTTGTTATTCCGTTTGTAAAACATCAAAATAATGGTTGCAGAACCAAAAAGTCTATATATTCTGGGTTCTTATATTCTAAGGCGATCTAGCCATGTCCGTTCGTCTGTTGAAGACACGATAGAGCTTCGAAAAAAAGACATAGAACAATGAAATTTTTACCAAACATTCTTTGATCCACCAAAAAGTTTGGTATTGAAAATGGGCAAAATCCGTCCAGTATGATCCGAGTTATAGATCAAAGTTTCAGACTACATTTATAGATATTTTTTGTTATTTTCTTCAAATATAATGCAGATCCACGATTTCTCATATGTATTTCCCATGAAATATTCACATTTTTTAATAGATTTTTTTTCGCTTTTTTACTTTTGTAATAATTGAAGTCTGTACTTTCCTTACGTTATTTACCTGATTTAAATGCAAATTGAAAACTAGTAATATTATGTACTTGATTTATAAAAAAATTACGCTCAATGCAAATTGTGGGAACAACATTTCTTTGCAACACAAAGTATACTGTATATGTATATACTTTGTGCTTTGCAACGCCAAATTCGCACTAATTAAAGTCCAAACATAATGTGCATAAACTAGCTCAAGCCAACTTAAGCAACTGTGCGAATACATGTAAAACGTATGTGACAAACTAAAATGTACTTAATGAAACTTTTCGTCAAGTTTCGTAAAATGTCATTTGCTTAAGCAAACTGCCAAACTGAACGCACTTTCCGTACGGATTTCATTAAAAAAAATAAAATTTTTTTTTTTAATTTATCGGCAAAAGTAGTAAAATGTACAGCTGTGGCAGCACTAAATTATAAATAATAATAATAAACGTTTACATATGTTTTGTTAATTTTCGTATTGTGTTTGCAAAAATGGAGAAAAAACTAAAAATTTAAATAATATAAAAATTAGTAGTATTTTGTTGAACTTGTTAATATTTCAATTTTTGATATTTTCTATTAGTTAGGCTTAAGTTCATTGAATTTAATTTTCATTAAATTATTTTTACTGAAGAAGGAATTGTTTAACAACTTGAAAAATTTTTATTTTTGATAATTTTTATGACTAGGATTCGAACCTGGGTTGTTGGTTGAATTTACATATATGTTTCGAGAAACACCACTTTTTCTCATCAGAATTCTTCACGTTCTGACCCTTGCACCACTAAGGTGCCTGCTAGTCAACAGACAACATCATTCCTTTAACCAGTGACTGGTGGTTCGAAGTTTTTCTGTAATTATCATTTTTTATTCATTTCTATTTAAGTTGTTGTTTTTTCTTTTTCTTCAGTTTTTTCTTTCGTATTCATGTCGAGACTTCGTCCCGAAAACCTGAATATATTTGTTTTGTTATGTTTGTTGTGCACTTTCGTACACATGTAAACATTACGGCTTGTGCCTTAGCTATAGGATAATTAGTAGTAGAGACGAAGTCTCGACATGAATACGAAAGAAAAAACTGAAGAAAAAGGAAAAACAACAACTTAAAAAGAAATTAATATAAAATGATAATTACAGAAAAACTTCGAACCACCAGTCACTGGTTAAAGGAATGATGTTGTCTGTTGACTAGCAGGCACCGTAGTGGTGCAAGGGTCAGAACGTAAAGAATTCTGATGAGAAAAAGTGGTGTTTCTCGAAACATATATGTAAATTCAACCAACAACCCAGGTTCGAATCCTAGTCATAAAAATTATCAAAAATAAAAATTTTTCAAGTTGTTAAACAATTCCTTCTTCAGTAAAAATAATTTAATGAAAATTAAATTCAATGAACTTAAGCCTAACTAATAGAAAATATCAAAAATTGTAATATAAAAATATTAAAGTTAGCGCTTAAAGGCCTGTGCACATTAAAAGAAATAAGTGAACTGCATTGTAAAAGAAGAACACGCTCTTGTTCTGTCAGAGAAATAAACCGCGACAGAAAGACATTTTTGTTAAAATAAAAAGGGTCTCTTTTATTATAAAGGCATTTATTTTTTTTCCACATTTTCTATTAAATTTAAAATAAATGTATTTGCTTCTTTCTCCATTTTGTTAAAAACACAAACAAACAACAAACAGCTGATTCCGTACGGAATATGCGATCAGTTTAGGCCCAACTATAATATGCATATGCTAGCTTAAGCAAACGTGTGAACACATATAAATTGTATGTGGCAAGCTATAATGTACTTAACGAAACTTTTCGTTAAGTTTTTCAACTGTCATTTGCTTAAGCAAAAAGCGAAAAGGCCCAACTATAATATGCATAAGCAAGCTTAAGCAAATTGCAAAAGTTAACGAAAAGGCTGTCAAATGCATAACTAGTTCAGAGTTAACTTTCAGGTGGCTACAATGACTTTGAAACTTTTTGTCCACAGTTGCTCATTTATGTTAAAAAAAAAATGTTTTTATTTTAACAAAAAGCCATTAAATGACTATATGTTATAAATATTATTTTATAATTAAAAGAAAACTTCGTACCCGAAACGCATAATTTTTCCTTTTTTTAATTTATCGGCAAAAGTACTAAAATGTACAGCTGTGGCAGCACTACATTGTAAATAATAATAAACGTTTACATATGTTTTGTTAATTTTCGTATTGTGTTTGCAAAAATGGAGAAAAAACTTAAAAATTTAAATAATATAAAAATATTAAAGTTAGCGCTTGAAGGCCTGTGCACATTAAAAGAAATAAGTGAACTACACTGTAAAAGAAGAAGACGCTCTTTTTCTGTCAGAGAAATAAACCACGACAGTGACATTTTTGTTAAAATAAAAAGGGGCCTTTTATTATAAAGGCACTTATTTTTTCCACATTTTCTATTAAATTTAAAATAAATGTATTTTCTTCTTTCTCCATTTTGTTAAAAACACAAACAAACAACAGACAGCTGATTCCGTACGGAATATGCGATCAGTTTCGCTTTTTGCTTAAGCAAATGACAATTGAAAAACTTAACGAAAAGTTTCGTTAAGTACATTATAGTTTGCCACATACAATTTATATGTGTTCGCACGTTTGCTTAAGCTAGCATATGCATATTATAGTGGGGCCTAAACTGATCGCATATTCCGTACGGAATCAGCTGCTTGTTGGTTGTTTGTGTTTTTAACAAAATGGAGAAAGAAGAAAATACATTTATTTTAAATTAAATAGAAAATGTGGAAAAAATAAGTGCCTTTATAATTAAAGGGCCCTTTTAATTTTAACAAAAATGTCTTTCTGTCGTGGTTTATTTCTCTGACAGAACAAGAGCGTCTTCTTCTTTTACAGTGTAGTTCACTTATTTCTTTTAATGTGCACAGGCCTTCAAGCGCTAACTTTAATATTTTTATATTATTTAAATTAAGTTTTTTTCTCCATTTTTGCAAACACAACACGAAAATTAACAAAATATATGTAAACGTTTATTATTATTTACAATTTAGTGCTGCCACAGCTGTACATTTTAGTACTTTTACCGATAAATTAAAAAAAAAGGAAAAAATTATTGCCCCTATTGCCGTTCTCAACTCAACTAAGTTTGGTCGTCTGTCAGTCAACCCGACTTTAACTCAACCAAATTATTTTTTGGTATTGTGTAACACAACGATTTTTAGTTGTAATTGTTATGGCGTTGCCGACATGAAATATCGATTTCATGTTGGCAACACCATGCATTTTATTTGTAAAGTGAAGAAAAAAACGCAAAAAAATCAAGTTTTTATAAAATAAAAAGAATGGATTTAAGTGTGGATTTATTTTTTGAAGACGAAAATCATGACGCTAATACAAATGTTCTACGTATACGTAGAAAAATACGCGATGATTCCAATCCTCTTGAACTACCCAGTGCGAAGTAAGAAATTTCCAAAATAAGTAACAAATATGTTAGTATAATAAGTATTATTTTTCATAGAGGCAATTTTCTTTTGCTTAATTTGTTTATTTCATAATTTTTATAACTGTTTTTCTCCAAATCCTTAATACTTTTTTAAAGTTTAGCTTGTGTCTCGCATTGTTTTCTCAGAAGTTCCAGACGCTCTTGTTCTGGTGATTTTTTTCTTTTCTTGGCTGGTGTGTTTATTTCTCAGGTTCATTTGTAACGATTTGTTCCATGTCGAGATTTTGAGGAGTTTCTAAGGCCTTACTTGTTGACGGACCAACGTTTTCAATGCCGAAAGTGTGTCCAGATGGTGCTACTTGGTCATTTAGTGATAACAGCTGGAACACGCAATCCTCAAGTACATTAAGCGGAATTTCTTGTAAAGGACCACCACCTGCTGTTTGTTAGTTTTATTTATTATTAGCAAGTTTTTTTTAATAATTGCTTTGTAATGAATCGAAACCTATATGAAGTAAAAATTCTAATAAAATGTCTGTTTACAATAATTAAGATGGCATATACTTACACGTTGCCATTCGAAGGATGTTCTTGTAGGTGGGCCCAAGCTATTCAATTCTATTGTAAATCCTTCCCACGCTTCCTTACACTGAGTTTTAGTCATCTCAAATTTTTGCTTTCCTTTAGCAAGTTCTGGATTTTTTTTCCATCAGCTGCACAAGTCGCTCAAATTGGGCTTTGGTTGTTATTTTGACTGTCCTGCGTATGTGTATTAATCATTTAATTAATTATATTAAGATCAAAAAACACCTATACTTACGATTTTTCCATTTTTTTTATCTTTTTGTATTATTTTTTTAAAGGAAATGTATTAAAAATTTGATTTAAATCTATAACCGACAAAGACTCAACTGCTAATAAGCAGTTGTATATATTTATCGTTTTTGTCAACCAAACTCATCCAAAATGGTGAACCGCAATACTATTAAACACAACCAAAAAATCAGCAGCACAACCAAAAAGTCAACTACATTTAAGTTGTGAATGGCAATACCGATTTATGAAAGACGACCAAATTATTAAAAAAGTTGTGAACCGCAATAGGGGCATATGCGTTTCGGGTACGAAGTTTTCTTTTAATTATAAAATAATATAAAAATATTTATAAAATATAGTCATTTAATGGCTTTTTGTTAAAATAAAAACATTTTTTTTAAATATAAATGAGCAACTGTGGATAAAAAGTTTCAAAGTCATTGTAGCCACCTGAAAGTTAACTCTGAACTGGTTATGCATTTGCCAGTCTTTTCGTTAACTTTTGCAATTTCCTTAAGCTAGCATATGCATATTATAGTTGGGCCTTAAGTACTAGGCTGTTGCAAAAGTACATAAAACAAATACATTTACTTTTTTTCGTTTACTTGCTTTATATAAAGTCATGTTTCTAATCGCTTACGACTCTTTTTTAAGTAATTTATCAGTCTGTTTAGACTGATTTACTAACCTTATTTGTTTCTTTTTCGACTGTTTTTATTCGGTTTTCTGAGTCCTACGTTTACACAGACGCTATTTTAAAAATTACGTCCATATGAGCGTGAAGTAACACAAACAAAAAATATTAAGTTCATATTCGTGTGATAATATATCAAAGTTTATTTAATAGGAATTTTTTTTTTTTCATAAAAAATAGTTTTCAAAATAAAAATTTACATTAAAAAATAATTAAAAAGTTTATGAAAATAAATTGATGTTATGAGAAAGCACTATTCGGCGCTAGGCTTAGTGCTGGTCCCCTTCCAGCTGTACAATGTGGCTAAGTCATCCGAAAAAACTTTTCGAATTGCAGCTCTGAGAAATTGTGCGGGTCCTTCACCACCGGTTTTTGTAAAATATTATTTCTGAAAATGTAATAGGTTATAAAGAAACTTATATGATTAATGACCGAATTCTCGGTCATTAGTTAGCCATTGGTAAACTAAAATACTAACTATTGTTTAACTATTACTTGTTATTCTTATGGCAAACTAAGCATTGCGAATAAAGAATCATTAGTTAAGCCTTTGCCATTAGCTAACTAAAGACTGTGAATTTAGCCATAAGTAGTTAGTTAGTTTGTTGGCTAGTTTGTTAGTTAATTAGTTGTTTAGTTAGTTAGTATTTTTTCGCCATTTTCGATACTCACAAATTGTTTGAGTTTGTCCTCATTCCCCTGTACTAAAGCATCAAATCGGTTATCTCATTGAACGGCAGTGCTTTTTTCAGATTTATTTTTTTTGGGTGAAATTAAATTTTCGGCCTCTTTTTTTGCCAATCTTTTTATTTTTTATCTGACATTGAGTTTTTTATTTAAATTTATAAACAATATCTTACTTTATTTATTTTAATATGTACGTTTACTTTAATCGCACTTTTTAATAATTAGTTATATTTCACTTTAACGATTTTAACACCCCGACGTAACTTTTGTAAATGAACAAATATTGAACTTTTTGACGTTTAGTCACGAATACGCAAAAAATGTCCCGTTATACTTGAGAAAAAAATAGCATAACAATCAGTTCTTTATCATCTATCTGCCCAAAATATGATCATAAAATACATAATTACAATCACTTTTCAAACACCTGCTTGATTTGTATTCCAAACAGCAGTTTTCAATCATCCAGATGCGCAAAATATGATCATAAATAACGGTTAAAATCCTCACATTTTAAACGCCTGGATGATTAATTTGCAATTGCTGTACAATTTGTTATTGTATTTTAAATCAAACTATTTTTAATCATTAGAGCGAGTCATTTTCGAGTCTTTTTTTAATCGTGTAAGTGATTAATCAGGTATTGATCAGCAAAAGTACTCGAAGAAGACTCAGGAAGGTGATTTTTGAAAACACGATCCTCCAAATGCTAGCTGGGATTCGATCTTCTCTTTATAAAGCAGAGGTAGGCAAAGCGTAAAATGAGGTTGTGTGTGTGAGCAAACTACCCAGCAAACATAAACATAATTATATAAATTATACAAAACAACTTAGATAGGAAACATACACTCAAAATGTATTTTCCGTAACATATAAGAAATTAACAACGAAATTGATATACAAACGGAACTTCTAATACTTCAAAAGCTGATTACATGCATGTTACCAAATGCATTATCAATTATAAAATATTTTTCGTAATTCATTATTAATTTGAAATGTTTGTTGGGAAGTATTTCTGAAAAAAATATAAAAGCATCCGCCGCACGTGTACACATTGCTGACGACTGAATGACAGAGATTAAGTGTATGTGTGAACAGCGTTACCGTTGATGCGACTAAAGGCCCAACCATAATGTGCATAAGTTGGCTTAAGCCACCTTAAGCAACTGTGCGAATACATGTAAAACGTATGTGCAAACCATAATGTACTTAATGAAACTTTTCGTTAAGTTTCATTTGCTTAAGCAAAGTGCCAAACTGAACGCACTTTCCGTACAGATTTCATTAAAACAAATAAAAAAAATTAGTATGCAAAATCAAGAAATGGATGATATTACTTATATCTTATCACTTTTGTATTTTTATTCAACAATTAGCAGTTTTTACTGTTTGCAAATTTTCAATAAAAGAAAACATCAAATAAACAAATACAGGGCTGTAATTTTTGGTAATTTTGAATTTAAAGTACTCGCAAAAACATAAAATACTCCACAAATATGCAACAAGGGTTACATGCATCATGTAAGTACATTATGGCCATCTAAAAGTCTTCTTAAGTTTACTTATGCATTTGACAGACTTTTCGTTCATTTTTGACAGTTGCTTAAGCTAGCTTATGCACAGTATGGTTGGGCCTTAAAGCAGGGGCTTCCAAAAATTGTTTGGTTGTGTATTAGTTAGTACCAGAGAGTAATAAAATTGAGAGAATGCATTTATTTAAAGCCGCAGAAAAATGTTAGTAATATACATATTTTATAATTTGCTATGTATGTTACCAAAAGCATTTTTGACCGCACAATATTTTTTGAGTATCATCATCTGTTAACCTGAAAAAATAACGTAGCATCCGCTTGACATGTGCACTTGTCGAAGTCACATCGACGACTGAATTGAAGAGCATAAAAATATGTCTTGGTAGTGGTATGCACAATTGTGCCATGAAATGGAAGCCCCTGGACTAAAGTCGCAATTTGACCCTTTTACAGATGTCTTGCCACTTTTTGTGTACCTTTTTTTTGTTTTACTTGATACATATTAGTTTTTTTATTAATTTTTTATTATATGCATATGTAAACATACCTCATATACAACATTTAAATGAAAAAATACGATTTTTATTTTTGATTTGTTTATTTTCCATCTTTTTAAAAGTGGTGCCCCTTTTTTTAAGAAATTCCCTTTTTGTGCGACTTTCTCAAATTTGGCAACGGTAACGCTGTGTGTGAAGTGCTATAGGATGCCCAAGAATGATAAAATAAAGATTACACCATGCGCATGATTTCCCGTTATGTGACGTAGAAGGGCCATTCTAAAGGCCCAACTATAATGTGCATATACTAGCTTAAGCAAACGTGCGAATACATATAAATTGTATGTGGCAAACTATAATGTACTTAACGAAACTTTTCGTTAAGTTTTTAAACTGTCATTTGCTTAAGCAAAAAGCGAAACTGATCGCATATTCCGTACGGAATCAGCTGTTTGTTGTTTGTTTGTGTTTTTAACAAAATGGAGAAAGAAGAAAATACATTTATTTTAAATTTAATAGAAAATGTGGAAAAAATAAGTGCCTTTACAATGAAAGAGATCCTTTTTATTTTAACAAAAATGTCTTTCTGTCGCAGTTTATTTCTCTGGCAGAACAAGAGCGTCATCTTCTTTTACAGTGTAGTTCACTTATTTCTTTTAATGTGCACAGGCCTTCAAGCGCTAACTTTAATATTTTTATATTATTTAAATTTTTAAGTTTTTTCTCCATTTTTGCAAACACAATACGAAAATTAACAAAACATATGTAAACGTTTATTATTATTTACAATGTAGTGCTGCCACAGCTGTACATTTTAGTACTTTTGCCGATAAATTAAAAAAAGGAAAAATTATGCGTTTCTGGTACGAAGTTTTCTTTTAATTATAAAATAATATAATAATATTTATAAAATATAGTCATTTAATGGCTTTTTGTTAAAATAAAAATATTTTTTTTTAACATAAATGAGCAACTGTGGACAAAAAGTTTCAAAGTCATTGTAGCCACCTAAAAGTTAACTCTGAACTGGTTATGCATTTGACAGAAAAATTGCACTCTCCTCTAAAGCTGTGTTCACATTGTGTGTATTTGTCATGTGGAATGTCACTTTTCTATCCACATGTGTTTTCATGTGTATGTCAAAAATTGAGTTTCACATACGGTTTATAATTTACATGTTCAAATGTTGGTATGTCAATTACATTTGACATAACCTATCAAAAAAAAATCTTAAAACAGCTGATATGGTAAAACTTATTCCGCAGGTTATACAAGTATTCCTTCTCTTGCCACATTTCGATCAACTGTAGAACCGCTTCTTTGCACCAGTCATACTTTAACAACATAAAAATAACTATAAAAATTGCAATAAAAAATACATATGTACCTACTTTTGTTAACTACTTTTCAATTTTCCCTCCATTTTCAATAATAAATTTGTATAGTTTTTTTGTATTTTTGTTTTACTATTTATAAATTATATTTATTAAAATTTCAATTAATTTTTGCCACCACAAATTTTTTGTTATAAAAAACAGCTGATGTCAGATGGTTTGTCACTTGAAAATAGAACTCGTTCTAAATAAAAAATGCCATGTGTATTGCACACATAGAAATAACACATGATATTGTTTGACGGTGTTCAGACTATATGTACAAATTTGACATGCGAAAAAGTGACATTCCATATGACAAATACACACAATGTGAACAAACCTTAATTTTTATCGCAAGTTTATCTGCACTAGCTGTAAAAATTTAATAGTATTGTAAACAAAGCAAATTATTTTCTTGTTGCAGGAAGTAAAAAAAGTAAATACGTACGAATGTATGTTTTTTTTTTTCAAATAAGCTAACTAATTTCCACTCACTTTTATTTTCCACAAATTGTAAGTTCTGTTTTTTTTTATTCTGTTTGTTTATTAAAGACAACTGTCAATTGGAATCAAGTTTAATAGTCATGTAAACAGCATGATTCATAAACATGATTCAGAAGGCGAAGCAGGTGATTCAAGTCGTCGTGGAAACATAGTATGAGAGTTCTAAAATAAAATCTGTTTAAAAAAGAAAAACAAACAAAAAAGAAAACAACAAAAAATATAAACATGAAGAGTGCAGTGAGCAAATGCAAGCAAAACATGAGTAAAAAAAACAAGTGAAAAAAATTAGCCAATAGAAACACAGAATGTGTGTCGTCACAGGGCCTAAATGCGCAGAATATTTTAAAATTTTACGCGTAATCTTTATTTTATCATTCTTGTAGATGCCTACCTATGTTATAAAGTAAAATGCTCTTTCTCTTATAAAATACAAACACAATAAATATTGGCTTGTATTCATAGTCGCACACTACCCAGCAAGCCATATGAGTCCGAAAAGAGTCTTTTCTGGCACCTTTTTCGGAGCCCAAAAAACAATCATAATTGCTCCGAAAACCTTCAGAAAAGAGGGTCATTACATTCGAAAATGGTCCGTCAGAAAGAGCTCTTAGATAATGTCAGAAAAGAGTCTTTTATGAGGGTTTTTTGGGCTCTTAACGAGCTCTTAGATAATGTCAGAAAAGTGCCTTTTATGAGGTTTTTCTTGGGCTCTGTGTAATCTTGTTTTTATCATTATTGTGTGGTACAGCTATGTTATTTTTTTTTGTTCAAGGCACAAATAACAGGACAACAACGCTTTGTTACACACATAATTAAGTGGAATTTCTGAGTCATACTGCGTGCCGACTCAGGACAGTAACAAGCAAATTTTTCTTTCGCTCCGAAAATGCTCTTTAGTTGGACTCTTTTCTGACTCCTTTTTTCATAGCGCTCCAAAAATGCTCTTTAGTTGGACTCTTTTCTGACTCCTTTTTTCGGAGCGCTCCGAAAATGCTCTTTTGTTGGACCCTTTTCTGACTCCTTTTTCGGAGCGCTCTTAGAAGGGTATGTTGGGTAGTCATTATGTTATTTTTAAAGCTGGAGGTCCACACCAAGCGTTTCTACGCGTTTCACGCGTTCTAAGCAACTGTCAAAAAAGTAAAATCAATGTATGTAGTCGTATGTTTTAAGTTACACAATTAAAAGCGTAGGACACATTGATGCTTGAAACGCGAAAAGTTCGTTTACTTTCTACTTTTGGAAGCATCGCAGGCGTCGAATAGCTGACATTGACAAATGCAAAGCAAATTTATTTTAAAGGTGATGTCACTAAAAAATGACAGTTGAAAAAACATTTTTTATATGAAATTGACAAACAAACGGATAAAGAACTTTATATAAAAACAAAATTAGCTGGGCTTACGGCATCACCTCCGAAAGTACATACATATACATATATAAAACACAAATGATTGACGCGAAAAATCTAAACATGTACTTGACGCTTAAAACATTTAGAAAGCTAAAAACGCGTTGACGCTAAAATGCGAGTTGTGGACCTCTAGCTTAAGAGTAAGGTTGTTTGGATTAGATATTTGTGGACTTTAGGAACTCAACCCGGTATGTACATTCTCGGTCAGAAACGTCATCTGGTACATATTTTGTTGAAGTTTCCCAAAATATCACTCTTATACGATACATATTGTAGTATAGTTTGAGATCATAAAATTTGAATTTAGTTTTGTATTGAAATAGATCAGTCACAGTGTTTTAGAACAAAACCATGTAATTCGATACGGAAATACATTGTGAATCTCCATTATTCTTGCCGCTTGTTATTTTTTTCCTCACTGGAGTTCCTCTGTCTAAAAAAGCCAATAAAAAACCATCGATATGGTTTTATCCAAATTGTTGAAGACCAGGATTCCTAATACTTGGGCAAGAAAAAAAAGGTCACCAAACTAAAAATGACAAGATCACAAAAAAGTAAAAGGAATTAATTAGTTTTGTGTTATTTTAATTCAAAATATGTGATGTCAATATTTCTTTGTTTCCATTATTCCATTTGTTATACAAAATTAATTTAACAAGTTATATTTTTAAAATCACAGGTCAATATCAAAATCGATGTAACCAATTTAAAAGTTATTAAAAGGCCATAAAAACCTCAAAAGTATCGAACCTAAGTTGCCGAAGAAAGTTCAATGCATGCAACCAGTTTTGTAGAATCTATGTGACTCTATTTTAATAAGATCGATGAAACAAATCAAGACTTGATACTCAAATACGTACTAGTTCTAATCTTGTTGTTAAAATTTTAAAAATTTTGCGAACCGGTTGTTGCATATTCACCCTTCTCGTGAATAAAAATTCCATATGAAATTTGTTGGGGTGATTATGTTTTTTGTTTTAACGGTTTTATATAATGTGTATTTATCAAGGTGATTAGTCTCGGCAAGAAACACAATATTGTTCAGTTGTTCATTGTCCAAACGTACAAACAAATGAATTTTATTTTGGTCATAGATTGGATTCTTGGATGATGATGTTTTCGATAGCGTTTTCTTTAATCTTTTGAGAAAAAAATAAAGCAATTTTTTTTTACTTTTATTTTGCAAAATCAAAACTATTTTTTTATTAAACAAAAGTTTATATTATTTCCTTCAAGAGGTCTGTTACTGGGATGCGACTTTAAAATTTTCGCTATTTTTATCAAAATTTGGCAAAAATATAATTTTTTTAAGCGAACCGGTTGTTAATTGTTTCGAATATCACCACTGGCTGTATCATATGAAGAGCATTCGAAAGTAAATTCTCACGCAAACTAATTAAGTTTTTCATGTCTATGTCTTCACAAATCTCAACCACAATATCAGTTTAGCAGCGCATTACATCAACTTTCAACTTTCCCTTTTAGCTGCATGCAGAATGCAGCATTCTTGAAACACATAGAAAAATAAAACCCATATCAAATTACAAATTTCCAAGGTATTAGAAAATAAAAATGCAAACATTCAGCTTCCATTAAATCTTTAACTCAACAAAAAGTATTGATTACAATTGTTTGTTTTTTTTTTTGTAAATTTTGTCTGCTGCTCTCCTGTAGAGCAAATAGATACAAAAATAGATTATGTCAAGAACATAAACCCCGTTTGGAGCTATTAGCAAGTACATATGTATGTATTTATGTAAGAGTATTAGAAAAACAATATAAAATGCAGCAGCAAACAAGCAACAGTCTACATTACAATTAGAAACAGAGTCTGAGGCAAACAGATGCTCATCAGTGGCTGTCTGCAGCAACGCTGTAAAATCAATGTATTTTTTTGTTATTTTTAATTTGTATATATAAATCAGGGAAAGGCAAAACATGGGCGCCGCGTTTTTCATTTACTCTTCTCTTACGTACGTGTGCACACGCATTGTAGAGCAATAAACAAAGGTTAATGAGTCTAGCTGTGTAATTTAAAAATAAGCGTTGCCAGAAAAAAAAATTTTTTCCCAACTTTTTTCAAAATGTGTGAATGAAATGAATTTTTTATTTTCTTTAAATTATTATGATAAACCAGAATGCTTGGTTTGCCAACGTGCGTTATCACGCACTAAAAAACATGACATGCAAAGGCATTTTCTTGCATATCAAAGGAATACGAAAGTATTACTGGTGATGCAAGAGAAGCCCTCAGTTTTAATCTTAAGAAACATTTTTATGAAAAAATGGTTGCTGATTCGAGTAAACCATACTCTGAACAAGAAACACAAGAAACTGAAAAGTTTTTTTTTAAAAAAAAAGGCATCTTCTGTTGTTGCTACGTCTCTTGCTAAATGTTGCCGTCCTTTTGACGATGGAGTGTTTTTCAAAGATCTTAGCAATGACGTTTTAAAATGCTGTGGTGAAAAGTCTAAAGAAATGCGGAAAATTATAAATGGCATTCCCCTGTCCGCTCGAACAATTATTTGACGGACTGAGCATATCAGTGCATTTATCTATTCAAACATTAAGAAAATAATGCTTAATTGCCAATTTTTTTCCATATGCCTAGATGAATGCACTGATCTGAACGATATATCTCAGCTAATTATGTGTGTTAGAACTGTCAATGAAAATTTTGACGTCCACGAAATGTTTTCCCTATATGGCTTACACAACAATGTAAAAGGAAAACTTAGTTATGATATTGTAAATCAAAAAGTTCTTTCTTTTACTGATAAGAGTAAGCTTTCCTCTGTATGCACTAATGTAATGTTGGGTAAAAAAAAGGTTTTGCTGGACATTTGATTTTCTAATTTTTCGCAAATAATAAAATAGAGATTTTTGGAGATTTTTAATTTTTAATTGGGTATAAGTGACGAAAGTTTTCTGGCAACACCGATTTGTGTTAAGAGCGAAGAGAGTATATTACAAATACAATGGCAAAATGTAATAGTATAGGTTGCCTTTCCCTGATATAAATGTACGAGTATACATGTATGTACTTATGTAAGAATAGTGATGGTAATTTCAAGTTTGTTAAATTATGTAATTAGAGCAGTGGTGGCCAAAAAGAGAAATGAGAATATTTAGTTGTGTTTAACAAAAGTGAGAGTGTATTGGTAAATATACGCATGGAGAAATGCATTTGTTTTCTTTTGTTTGCGTTGTTGGATTGTTTTACTATTTTTGCTTATATATGTTAAATGTTAACTTATTATGTTTTTTTTTTCTTTAAGAAAACAGGTACGTAAGGTCTTTTCACATAGTATGTTATCTAAAAATAAGTTTAAAAATATTATAATTAATTGGTTTTCAGAGGTTATGTGTGTTAAAATTATTTAATGAAAATAAAAATGAATTTTCCCAACCAATATCCCACATACTGAATGAAAATCAAAAATGTATTTATTAAAAATCAAAAATTTAATATATTAAATTTATGTAATTTTTAAAAAATTTTATTTAATTAAAAATTCATAAAATAAATATTATTAAATAAAATATAAATATTAAATTGAAATATAATATATATATATATATATATATAAGTTGTATTTTAATGTGCTGTTTGAATATTTTACCAGTGTACCTATTTCATAAAATTTAATCATAATTTTTCAAACAAAGCGACGACAACCTGCTTTTGTTGATGCTGGTATGCAACTGAGTGAATTTTTTTGTTTTTTCCTCTCAATTTTTTTTTGTTTCGTAAACATTCGTACTGTGTGTGTGTGAAAACACCAAACTTCGTCGTTTCAACAAGAGTTGGCCGTCACTGAATTAGAGTGCGTATGTTCTCAAATAAACTCTTCTTTTGTAGTTGTTGCTGCTTGTGTTGTTGTTGAAATCAATGCCACATTCATATTCCATATCTTTCTAACACATCAGACCAGGGCTGTCAGATATGGCGATTTCTCGCCAAACGTGGCGATTTTGAAACGTGTTTGGTGTCGAGATTTTCCGTTTGGCGACATGGCGATTTTTGATATCACTGGCGATTTTCTTGGCGATTTTCACTAAAACATCTATAATAAATTATGTGATGAAAAAAATCGTCTTTTTTGGTTTTTATAAATCCAATTGTCAACGAAATGAATCATCTGAATTTGGAATTTCAATCTTACAGCATGGATGCAGGAAGCATGTATGAAAAAATGTATTGTACACTTCTTATGTTTTCAACAAAAGCTTTCAAACCTTGTTTTATATAATACTGAAAACAATGAAACATTTTTCAATGATTTACATGCAGCTATTGATTCTTCAAATTCATTTTTGCCTCTAAATGCAATTGATTTTGGAGCAGAGTTTGAAACAGAATTAAGAAATGCGAAATTGAGCGAATTAGAAATAATCGTACTTAAAGAAAACTGGTTTGTGTATTTAAAAAAACTTTTAAAAGAGATGATAAGCAGATTACCAGAAAATATGAACTTTTTTAAAGCTTTTGGACAATTTTCTATTTCAAAGTGTGCGAATACATTATCTGAAAATAAATTTGGCGTTATTCAAGAAACATTAAGACCATTTATGGATCCAAATGTAGCAATAGGCGTGTGTGAAACTCAATAGGGAAAACTTCCGTTAATAAATTGAAATAATTACACAGTGCAACAACCAAAATCCGAATGGGATGAGACCAAATACAAATGATAGCTGACATTGTCCATAACAAAACCTCCAAGGGATTTTTTTGGTTCAGTGCTAGAATTTTTTTTACAAGCATTTAAAATTTGTGATTTTGGAACCCTGACTAACGAGAAAAACTCATTACAATTTTGATAAAATAATGGCTATATATTTTTACTATCCGGGAGAAATGTGATATATTTATGTTTATGGGGTTGGGGAATCCATTTTTGATATTATGTTTTACCTAAAACTAACGCTAGGTGGCGCTGTCATACAATTTGCGTTATTATATTTAGACTTTCATAGAATAAACGTTTCATATGATTTCTTGAGGCTGAATAATCAATTCTTGTTGTTGGATTTATTTTAAAATACAATTATAATGATTTTACAAAGTACATTTTATTATTGCCAGTACGTTTCTTTAAAAAAAATGCTGTTTTCATGGAAAAAATTAGTTTTTATTGGAATTACCTATTTTCTATTACAAAAAAAAAAAAAAAACGTTTTATTTCAAAGTATTATATTTTTATAAAAATGTACATACATATGTTACTTTATTTATCTTTTAAAAATTGCAAAGAAAAAAAAATATAAAATCGGTTCATTAATTTATTTCGTTTAAAAATACAAGTTTCTATATTCTTTTGAGATCAGACAGCTTTAACATTTTTTCCGTAAAGTTTGCTATTTCACCTTCTAAGATCATATCAGTTGTCAAACTCAAATGAGAAATCAGATAGTGTACAGATAGCTTAAGATGACATTAATCGTGCTCTAAACATATGACAGGCCTTTGAGGAACTAGGAGTAAACATGTCCTTAAAAATTCATTTTCTCCATCAACATATGGATTGGTTTGAAAACCAACTTTCAACCGAATCAGATGAGCAAGGTGAACGTTTTCATCAAGTGGCTTTAACAATGGAAACCAGGTATAGAGGAAAAAAACTAGACGCTATGTTAGGTGATTTATGCTGGTGGTTGAAGAGAACCACAGATGAAGACAATCGTGACGAAGAGCAAGAACTAGATATATACACAGATCCACAACCCTCTACTTCTTCAAACAATACAAACTGACAGTGATAGTAATGCAGATCCAAAATGATATAAAGATATAATAAGTTATAATTCATTTTAAAAAAACATTTTTTGTAATAGAAAATAGGTAATTCCAATAAAAACTAATTTTTTCCATGAAAACAGCATTTTTTTTTTAAAGAAACGTACTGGCAATAATAAAATGTACTTTGTAAAATCATTATAATTATGTTTTAAAATAAATCCAACAACAAAAATTGATTATTCAGCCTCAAGAAATCATATGAAACGTTTATTCTATGAAAGTCTAAATATAATAACGCAAATTGTATGACAGCGCCACCTAGCGTTAGTTTTAGGTAAAACATAATATCAAAAATGGATTCCCCAACCCCATAAACATAAATATATCACATTTCTCCCGGATAGTAAAAATATATAGCCATTATTTTATCAAAATTGTAATGAGTTTTTCTCGTTAGTCAGGGTTCCAAAATCACAAATTTTAAATGCTTGTAAAAAAAATTCTAGCACTGAACCAAAAAAATCCCTTGGAGGTTTTGTTACGGACAATGTCAGCTATCATTTGTATTTGGTCTCATCCCATTCGGATTCCAAAAGTTTGATTTTGTGTCACAGTGTTATTTTAATAACGAAATTCCAAAAAAATTACTTGAATTTTGGCCAAAAGTGTTTGATTATCACGATACAGCAGGTACGTACCATTTTAAGGAAATATCTTTGGCCGTTCTTACTATATTGATAGTTCCAACTAGTAATGTCTGCGTTGAAAGGGTCTTTTCAATAATGAATTGTACAAAAACTCGACTAAGTAATAAAATTCAATATGAGCTTTTAGACGCTCTATTGAGAATAATTAATCATATGAACGTAAACAAATTATGCTGCAATTCGTTTACACCGACTAATGAAATGATAAAAAAATTCAACTCAACTTTGTATGACAGTCAAGACTCTAGTAATGAAATCGCTGAGGATGAAGTTTACGAACTTTAGACTTATCTACTTAATTTTACTTTTTTTTTAAATATGATCTCCATTTTTATGTAATTTAAAACTCTTTTTTAACAAAGTTTTAAAATTTTTAAAATAGTTAAAAATACAAAAACGGATATAAATGTGTATATGTTTTACTAAAATATTGTTTAATAAGTAACAATTAATGAATTAAATAAAAAAATGTAACAAAAACTAAAAAAAATTATTTTCGCGATTTTTGACTTAAAAATTGAAGTAGGTTTTTTTGTGTAAACAAAATTTATTTCTTTTAAATCATAAAAAAAAATTAAAAACTGAACAAAATCGGATTTTGGCGATTTTTGACATCCGTTTTGGCGACGAAGCTCAAAAAAATCTGACAACCCTGCATCAGACACATTTCATACACACATGAATATGTATTTACAACTACAATTCCTATGTGCATTTGTAGCTAAGCAATTCCATATGAAAACGATCAAAATTGGCAAATTTTTGGACGACCCCTCTCCGATTTTAAAATAAATAGTCTCAATCGATTGCCCAGCAAAAAATAATGTACCTACATATTTTTTTTTTTTTATAGTGACTGGTTTAGTGGTGGTGTACACCACTGTCATGTGACAAAATTGAAGAATTCTTCATAAGGGACCTCATTGAAAGTTGTTTTAAAAAAAAACTACTAAAGCGATCGCAACGAGTGATAGCTCGTTGGAAAGGTATGGAATCAGGCTTTAATTGAAAAATAAAATTTTCCTAATTTTTCTTAGAAATTTACCTTTAAATTTTTCCATGAAAATTAAATTTTCCGATTTTCCACAGAAGCTCCTAATTTTCCGGCCAATTTTTTTTTTTTGGATTCCTCATAATTTTTGCTTTAAGAATCAGCAATAAAAAAATGGGCCCGACTCCTTGTTTGGACAGGAGAAGAGCATTTAAGAGACCACCTTGTTAACAATACATTTTAAAAATTATTTTACAGTTAAAAATACATTTATAAAGAAAAAATCAATTTTTTTTAAGAGCCCCAAGTTGAGTGTGTAGTGAATATGGTCTGCCTGCCTTCACAAGATCGGCCATAAATCCATGGATAATAGCAGCAGTGGCATGTAATGGCACACCAAACCCGACTGAGGCTACAAGTCATAAAATGTGTTGTAAATTTTTTCAATTACCAGGTAATAAATATTTCGCCTAAAATGACACGTGCAGAAACAAGTCATAAAACACGGATTTTCCATAAATATGGAGAAATATTTATTACCTGGTAATTTAAAAAATTTACAAAACATTTTATGACCAATGATGACAACAGCCGCGCCTGCCCAGGTACACGTGACTATGTTATCACACGTGAAGATGGAGAAAAAGTACACAAGCAGCGCAGATTATTATTATGTAATCTATCCGAAGCATACCATCAGTTGAATGAGAAATACCCAGCAGAAAAAGTGGGATTTTCTAAGTTTGCCATCCTACGACCAAAAGAATGCGTGCTGGCATTAGACAGGCACGGAACGCATTCAGTCTGCGTTTGCATGTTTCATCAAAACATCAAATTAATTTTCTTTCCATGCAAGAAATTGAAAGTATTTCACGGTGAAATTGAAACATATAGGGACCTCCTGTCGAAGGCGTTGTGCGCATACCCCACGGAAAATTGTCATCTGTCCAAATGCGACAATTGTCCGAAGATTGACGAGATAGAGCAATATTTGGCGGAAAAGTTTGAACAGCTGTTAATTCAGGAGGTGCATTTCAAACAGTGGATAATAAGCAGCGGCAGATGTTCCCTTGAGACCGTGGTAAAGCAGATTCCGGAATTCATCGAGGAATTCGGATTCAAGTTGAATGAACTGAAGGCGCACCATTTCATATCCGAGATGCAATCGAAATTTCTAAAGGAAAGTAAGGAGAAATTATCCCAAAATGAATTCATTGTGATAAGCGACTTTGCCGAGAATTACACTTTTCTCGTTCAGGATGAAATTCAGGCTTATCACTGGGCAAACGACCAGTGCACGGTGCATCCTTTTTGCATTTATTTCAAAAACGAACATAACGAACTACAGACCGTAAGCCTTGTTGTTGTCGCGGAGAGTTTAGCTCATAATTATGTGTCCGTTTATTTATTTCAACTGAAACTGTTTGAATTCTTAAGATCAAAATTCGATGCAATCGACAAAGTTACGTTTTTCTCAGACGGCGCGGCTTCTCAGTACAAGAATAAAAAACTTTAATTTTATAATGATGCCAAGACAATTGAAATTTTTAATAAATATTGTAATTAAGTATAAGCAGCAAAATAAGAAAGATTTTTTCTTCATAAATGTATTTTTAACTGTAAAATAATTTTTAAAATGTATTTTTAACAAGGTGGTCTCTTAAATGCTCTTCTCCTGTCCAAACAAGGAGTCGGGGCCCATGTTTTTATTGCTGATTCTTAAAGAAAAAATTATGAGGAATTCAAAAAAAATTAGCCGGAAAATTTAGGAGCTTCTGTGGAAAATCGGAAAATTTAATTTTCATGGGAAAATTTAAAGGTAAATTTCTAAGAAAAATTAGGAAAATTTTATTTTTCAATTAAAGCCTGATTCCATACCTTTCCAACGAGCTATCACTCGTTGCGATCGCTTTAGTAGTTTTTTTTTAAAACAACTTTCAATGAGGTCCCTTATGAAGAATTCTTCAATTTTGTCACATGACAGTGGTGTACACCACCACTAAACCAGTCACTATAAAAAAAAATATGTAGGTACATTATTTTTTGCTGGGCAATCGATTGAGACTATTTATTTTAAAATCGGAGAGGGGTCGTCCAAAAGGTGATCGCTTTCATATGGAATTGCTCAGCTACTAAACGTTGTGTATTTGTTACTTTTCATTAAAAATATTTAAAGATTCTTCTCAGCATACCATTCTAGGAGCGCTCCGAAAAAGGAGTCAGAAAAGAGTCGAACAAAAGAGAATTTTCGGAGCGAAAGAAAAAATTTGCTTGTTCTGAGTCGGCACGCAGTATGACTCAGAAATTCCACTTAATTATGTGTGTAACAAAGCGTTGTTGTCCTGTTATTTGTGCCTTGAACAAAAAAAAAATAACATAGCTGTACCACACAATAATGATAAAAACAAGATTACACAGAGCCCAAGAAAAACCTCATAAAAGACTCTTTTCTGACATTATCTAAGAGCTCTTTCTGACGGACCATTTTCGAATGTAATGACCCACTTTTCTGAAGGTTTTCGGAGCAATTATGATTGTTTTTTGGGCTCATAAAGAGCGTTAACGCTTCGAAAAAGGTGTCAGAAAAGACTCTTTTCGGACTCATATGGCTTGCTGGGTAGTTTTTATTTAAATGTATTGGTGTTTGCTCTTACATAAGCAACTTTTGGGCACTCCTGGTGTAAATTAACAAATGGCGCACAAAGTTTTTATTATTTTAATTATTATTTAATGCTCTAAAATATTGATGTCATTTTAGAGCATTAAATAATAATGCTTTTGAAAAAAAATATATTTTTATTTTTACAAATACATATACATAAAATAAGTAAAATATTTATTAATTATTTTACCACAATCCATTAAATTTATTCTGAATTGTTTTATTGGCAACTCTGTTTACCTTTCTGTCACTTTATTGCTGAAAGTGTCAAAAAATCACTGTCCAGCTAAATTCACTTGCAAGTGAGCTGCAAGTGCCTGCATGTGTGATTGTGTTAGTAAAAAAGTGTGAATGTATTGACTTTTTCGAACTTGCACTTGCATGTGTAAACCCCAGGTAAAGTTAATCTTTAAGTTAAAAGCTCTTACTATCTTTTAGGTATTCATAGTCAAAAAAAAGTATGTATACTTTAAGTTAAGCCGGCTTTAAAATAAATAAAGAAAATTTAAATTAAATATGTAAAATTATATGTAAATCTATATGTAAAGGTGTCCCAACTAGAACGCAATTTTTAAATTTTAAATAAAACACAGATATTTAAAAAAAATCGTGAAACTATATTATATCGTAAAGTAGACAGAATGAGGTTATGTATGGAATAAGATATCGTGCAGATGGCCGCCGCGGCTTTGCTGCCACACATGCGATCTTTTAATGAAATTTTCAATGACCTTTTTGCATAAATGCTGCGGTGTTTCATTAATGTAGCGTCCAATTTCCTCTTTTAAGGCTTGAGTCATCGTCAGCTTATTCGTGTAAACCATCGACTTCAAAAAACCCCAAAGAAAATAATCTATAGGTGTTAAATCGCACGACCTAGGCGGCCAATTCTGGTCTCCAAAACGCGAAATAACACGACCGGGAAATGACTGATGCATTTTCTCTCACGATACCGAAATCCATTGACACCATTGCGTTCTAGTTGGGACACCATTTATATATAAAAATGAAATGGTCCATGTATGTATGTAATGGCATCACGTGAGAACGGCTGGAGCGATTTGACTGATTTTTTTTATTTTATTCAAAATTTTCAAGAGATGGTGTGTAAAAAAAAATTTAAAAATTCCTGGTTAAACTCGGAAATTTTAAGTTTTTAATATATTGCCTCCTTTTCACTTCTCATTTTTCATAATAAGAAACATTTTTTAAGAAACTTGAAGAACTGGCACCAAAGCCTCCTTTTCACTTTTCTTTTTTTTAAGTGTGCGAATATTTTAGCAAAATTCAATTATTTACTGCCTCCTTTTCACTTCTCATTTTTTCCTAATAAGCGAAATTTTTTGGAGAAAGTTGAAGAGCTAATAACATTGCCTCCTTTTCACTACTCAATTGTTTTACTAAAACTACGGCTAAACTTTAGAAAATTTCTAGTGAGTGATATATGTGTTTGCTCTGTGATATAATTTATTCGTGTTTGATAATATCAAAAGGTTCGATTAGTTGTTAAAACGCTGATGTCAAAAACTATTAAAGCAAAGACAATTATAGGAAGGTTTAAAAGTGAAGGAGTGCTTATCTTCAGGATACCTATGAATTTAAGTGATGTAAAATTAAATTTTAAGCGCGTCCAATTTCCAGTTCGCCTTGCATTCGCAATGACGATAAATAAATATCAAGGACAATCTTTAAAAGTGTGTGGGTTAAATCTAGAATCCCAATGTTTTTCCACGGTCAATTGTATTATACGTGCTCGAGAGTCGGTCACCGTCAGGACTATTCATTTTCTGCCCCAATAGAAGAACAAAAAACATTGTTTACCATCAAGCTTTAAAATGCTTTTTTTTTGTTTTTTAATTAATATTTGTTTCAATTGTTGTTGCATATAATAATAATCGAATTTTGAAGAAACTTTTGAAGCAATAAATTCATAAAAATTTTTGTTATTTTTTCTTTAATGAAATTTTTGTGTGTTAATTTTTAATTCTATGTATATGAAATACAAATCATTAGTAAATACCGAGCAAAGCTGGGCGGTCAGCTAGTAAATATATAATAATAAAATGCATTAATAATAAAAACATTGGCGCATATTCAGAAATGATAACCAAGTTAAAACTTTTTTAAGTACCAATTTAAGTTATTCTTAGTTGATTACTTTCAGCACGAAAAGTTACAACTTAATTATGGGTAAAGCTGTAACTAAATGTCAACTAACAAATACATTTAAGGAACAGCTGATTGATTTTATTTCTTGTCGTCGATAATGTTAACATATTTGGCCACCAATTCTTTAAATGTAGTTTTTTCATCTGGCGACCAATTTGAGTCTCTAAAATACACAAAGCAATAAATACATATTTTTTTCTGACAATAATAATAAACTTATCTTATTTTCTTTGCTAATTGTGTCCATTTTGACCAAAAAAAATCACAAAAAAAAAGAAAACAAACTAGAGATGTGTTTTTCATCAAAAAAAATCTACTAAATGCAGTGTTGCATTTCTTTTAACAGCTGAAAGCAGTTGTTAAGTTAGTAATGATTTGTGAATAATATCTTTAACTATTTGTGAACTATTTTTTAGTTTCTGTTTAATAAGTTTCGACTTTAGTTACGATTTCTGAATATGCGCCATTATTTAATTTCTTAGACACACAGTACATTTATGGTAATTGTATTCCATAACTGGGGACGAAAGTAAATTAAAAACAAGTTCAGTTTTCAATTAATTACATTTTTTTAAGTAATATTCTTTTCTGTAATTCAAATCTACAATTTATATACAAATGTTTTTTCCAAAATTGCTTTTGTATAAATGTTCTTAAGATTATAGCCTCTCTCCTGGCTGATGTTGCTGGTTCATGTAAATCATTTTCTGGCAATTCAATCAACATATTTTCATCCGAATCATCTACAAATGTAAATTTCCTGTTTACATAATACTGGGCTAAGTCTCCGCCGGTTTTTTATTTTAATGTGCGTTCCATCAATAGAATTGGAGCTATACTAGGAAAGTTATGAATTTGTTAAAAACATTTCGCTACCTTTATCTCGTCATCAACAGATTTCGGCATGTGAATAATGTCTTTTGCGTGTTTAGCTAAACTGACACCTGCATCATCCTGAAACTAACAGACTAAGTTTGTGTTGTTGCCTACGTTGTTATTATGTATTACTAAAATCTGTTTACTTCTACTCGTCCCCAGCAACGTAAATCAATCAAGACTTGTAATTCTGGAGATGTTCGCCATCCTCTACGGTTCAAGCATATATCCGCTCTTATTAAATTCGTTATTTTTCTCACTCTTTCCTTTTTAAAGCGATATTTTAATTTGAACTGGTTATCCGGGATAGAAAAGGGATCAACCCTTTTTTTTTTTGGAAATTTTTGAAATTTATATTTGATATTTGTGTAAAAATTTCTATGCAAATGAAAATATTTAATTGTATTTTTATATTTTATTTAACACTTTTTCTTGCATATTTTTCGTATTAAATATAAGATTTCCATCATTTATTTGAGAATAAACTTATTTATATTATATTTTCCTTTTTTTTTTTTTTTTTTTTTTTAATAATTTGAAACTTTCACAAAAATGTAAAGAAACAAAAAGAAATAATGTAAATGTCACTTTACAGTAGCCTTAAACTAGGGTCGAACCAGCTTCAAAATTTTTTAGATTTAACAAAGCTTTACGAATGGTTTGTTAAGCTAATAATCTGTTATGAATACGATTTTAAAGAATTATGCTTAATAATGCTTTGTAAACCTCTTGTAAATTTTTATGAATACAGCTGATTATATCTAAAGGTCACTATTATTTATGATTTGTCTAACTAAGTAATTGTTTATAATCCGAATAGAACTGTTTTGGTACTCATTTTGCTGTTCCATTACTGCAATTATATTGGTTAGTGGAATCCATAATGGCACTAACGACCTTAGTGGTAAATCACCCCAAGAACAGCCTCTGGAAAAGATCACCTGACTTGATTTGATTCCCCTTGTCCATAATACGCCTAATTACAACTAATGACGTTTTCTTTTCTGGCAAAAATGTTACACGTTTTTCCCATTTCGCATCTTTTTTATTTTTTTGTGTTCTTTTCTGAAAAAATGTCAACACTGCTAAAGTGTATTGTGTTCTTTTCTATAAATGTCACACTATAAATTTAAAAAATGGTGCACCTTTCACACTCTGTATTTTTAGAGGGGGAGAATCGCACGATAAAACAGCTGACCAGTGATGCCAACTTTTGAGACTCAAAACGCGTAAACATTTTTGAAAAAATGGCTAAATGGAAAAAAATCCATATAAAACCACACCCAAATTTCTTTTTTTCACGTTTTGAGTGACTAAAATCCGGCTACATCTAGCCCGAAAAGGGCTAAGTTGGCATCGCTGCAGCTGACATTTGTTTTGTTTATGAATGTGTATTTGTGTTAAGAAACAAAACAGATATATACAAAATGGAAAATATTACTACATTTTTATGTACTGAAAAAATTTTGGATGACTTGTTGGATTCATGTTCATCATCTGATGATGATAAAATATTTTATATGATTATGGAAAGAAATCTACAACCGCGAGTGAAAGGCTTTGTAGAGAACGTAATTAATGAATACTCTGAAGTTAATTTATGTCAAATTTCATAGGACAATATCTCCTACTTCTTAGATATGTAATGTATGTTTATATATATAATTTTTATAGTTTAAGAAGAATTTGCGCATTGGTCGGGAAGGTGCCATTGGCCTTATTTCAAGCGATCTTACCAGGGAGCTGTCTGCTTCTTCTATTTTAACAAAAAAAAAAAAAAAACAGCTGTACATAAAAAAAAAGTGTTACACTGTTGTAATTTTATGTTTTATTCTGACCATTAAAAATGCGACATCTTTAAAATGTGGGGTAAACATTATAAAAATGTACATAATAAAAGTGTAGCATTTTATTTCAGAAAAGAAAACACCATAAAACTACATTTTTCATATATACAGCTACGTGCCACTAATTAAAGACACGATACTAACATGTGAGATTTCATGTTAGTAGCATGTAGTTTTAGTTGTAATTAGGCGTATTATGGAGCAAATAATGCGAAATATTTTATGTTATTCTCTAAATTTGTAGTAGTTTAGTTAATCTAACTCCTAGAAAATAACTGCATGTTATATTTTCAAATAAGATGATTATCAGTCCAGCAGAAAATTAAGAGCATAATACAATTTAAAAAAAAGTATTTATTTGAAAATAAATCAATATTTTGTTGCAAATCCATTGGTATCCATACATTTTTATATCTGCGAGGTATTGAGGTCACCTACCGTCTTGTCAAAATGATACAAAAAATTGGTGACGGTAGATGCCGTCCTGTCCCATAATTTTGAACTAAATTTGACGGTATCTACCGTCTTGTCCGCGAAGGGGTTAAATGGGTGTCAACTGTTATTTGCTTAACTCTGGCATACAATTTCTATTTAAACAAGTAGTATTCGGCTGTTCCGAATCTTAAATACCCTCCACCTAAACGTAATAAGAAATACTAAAACTACACTGGATTAGGATATTCTTATTCTGTGTTTTCTATTCAGTCTTAGTGCAAATTTTATTAGTATTTGATATATTGTTTGAAAGACAATTTTACGACCAACATAATTTATGTTAAATATTTTGAAATTTTGTCTAATTTTCACCACATTTAATTGATACCAGTTCTTACCATAATTTACAGAGTCTGTCTGATGTTCATAATAATCTTGAGTGTAATTTAACAGAGTATAAAAAAGGGGTACAATTCGGTTTTAGTGATTTTGCTCAAAAAAAAAAAAAACAAAATCAAATAGGGCTTTTAGAGGAGATGACAGCGGGCCCTTAAAGTTGAAAATATATAGGCCTATAGCTCGGGAACTACTGGGTGCTTGATAATTTGTAATACATTAAAGAAAAGGTATTAAAATACCTTTCCAACGATATATATCATGATTATAAAATATGGACCGAATATGGGTTAAATCCGAAAAGAATATTTTTTGACCCGAATTTATTTGTTTTTTGGCAATGGCAAATGACAGCTATGACAAATTATGGGCCGATCTTCTTAAATTTTGGAACAGTAATTTTCATGCATATGAGGATATTTCACGTCGAATTTCAACATAATAACGGTATATGTTATTGTAAATTGAGTTAACAACAGGTTCAGCTTGTTTTAAATTTAGAGCCGACTCTAATGTCAAAAACCAACTTTAAGTTGTCTAAGAATGACTTAGAGTAGACTTTTTTAAGAAATTTACTTAAGTACTGTAAAAGTCGACTTTATTTTTGTCTATGAATATAACCCATTGTCTTTGTACTAAATAAATACAAAAAAATAAGTGTTAAAGAATACGAATATGCACGTGTTTGCAGAGGCTGTTCTTAAACTACTTATTGAAATATTCGAGTATTTTGCAAGTTTATTTTATTTGTATGAAATTGAAAAAATATTACAGGTGAAGAAATTTGGGGATTTTGGGGATTTGAGTTTAGCGACAAGTGAACTGTATTGAGTGAAGGGATAAATGTAAATCCGCCAATATTTCTCAATATATATAATTTCTCATAAATATGAGAAATTATTAGAGGGTATTTCAAGATATAGAAGTAGAGTATAATAGAAGATAATTAGTTTTAATTTAGAGTATTGGGATTGTGTAATGAGTGTGTGTGTAAATGATTGTGTGAGCTCACCTTTGTGTGTGTTTGTGTTATGTGTGTGATTTGTATAAATAAATATAGAAAATGACTTTAAATTTTAAAATAAATTATTTATTTAAAGAAATTAGATTTAATGTTTAAGGTTTAATATTTATTTTAGAATATAAATTTTAGTTCAATTTTAATGCTTGTTTTCAGGCTAACGATTTATAACAAAGTGATTTTAACAATTCAAGTTTCTTAAATTCTAGCTTATCTAAACTTACATACTTAGGTATACATACATAATAACGACAATTTCCAATATTATATCAATTCACAATAGTTATGGTTATTCGTTGCATATACTGATGAAATGGAAGTTAGAATTTTAATTGTTTTGAAATTTATATTTCAAGGTTCAATTTTACAAAGTTTTTTACTACAAATTGAAAGATTTGAGTATAAAATCCTGGGATTTTGTACACTCCGGCCACCAAGTTTTAAATTTATAAGTAACTTAATGCCACCGGCTTTAAATAAATTTAATAATTAATTTCCGGATGTTAAATTGCGGCTGACTGATGTGGAACCTTGAGGTTGTACACGAAGTACTTGCGCCAATGACCGAATTGCTTCGGTCGAAGGTGATTGGGTATCAGATGAAGTTCGTTGATGATTTTGCTGGATCTGTATGGCTTATTTTTAGCTTGCTAAGCCGGCTTTGAATTCCTGGATGTAAAAGGGTATGGTGGTAGTTGCTGCATTTTCTGCATGCATCCATTGAAGGACATGCCCTTAAGTCATGGCTTTTGGCTAAACAATTAATACAATAGTTGTATTTGCTGACCACACGATTTCTGGTTTTCACATCCATGCTTAAGAATCGTCTGCAGAACCTGATGGAATGAAACTTGTTGCACAGTCTGCACTGGTAAATCTGAGGATCCTTCCTTCTGTGCGAACGTTTGCGTTGGTGATATCTGGGGCTGTAAATGATATAAAATACAGAATGAAAGGAAAAAAATATTGGTATTAGTGAATGGTTTTAGTTGTTATGAGCCATAGAAAAAAAGAGCTTTGAGAATGAAAAATTTTTAAGAGATATCGTTGTCATTAAGTAGGGGCAAATAACAAAGCTTAACTATTGGTCGTTTTATAGTGCCAGTGGCAGTTCTAATGTCCGCAATTCGAACATTGTCATCTGCGCCAGAATAAGTGTTTTCAATTCGACCTAAACGCCACTCGGATGGTGGTAATAAATCATCCATAATGACTACTAGATCTCCCTTTTCCAAGTTCTATCGAACATTTCGCCATTTATAACGTTTGTGTAAGAACTTCAGGTAGTCTTCCTTCCAACGGATGGCTAATTGGTGATGTATTACTTTGAGCTTTTCCCCACGATTTAGAAGTCCTATATTTTGCTCGTTTTGTTCGGGAAAACTCATGATGGGAGCACCTCGTAAAAAATGCCCTGGAGTTAGAGCGGATAAATCGGTAGAGTCTTCGGACATAGCTGAAATCGGACGAGAATTTAAAATGCCTTCAATCTGCGTTAAAATAGTGGTAAGTTCTTTAAAGTTGAATCTATGTGAATTTGTAACTCGTTTTAAATGAAATTAGAAGCTCTTCACTGCTGCTTCCCATAAGCCACCCATATGAGGGGCGTGAGGAGGGATGAATACCCATTCAAATCCATTAGTTATATATTTTTGGGCTATGTCTATAGATGCGGACTTTATAAATGATTCAAACTCCCGTTTTAACTGTCGACTGGCTCCAATGAAATTTCGACCATTATCAGAGTATAACCTGAAAGGGAGTCCCCGCCTCCCAACGAAACGAGAGAACGCGGCTCGAAAAGCTGCTGTTGACAGGTCTGAACATAGTTCCAGATGAATAGCTTTTGTGCTAAAACAAACGAAAACACATGTGTAGGCTTTTATTATTGAGGCATTTATTACATTCGAGCTTTTGATTTCAAATGGTCCCGCGAAATCGATACCAGTCGTTTGAAATGGTATTGAGAGTTTGCATCTATCTGGCGGTAAGGGGGCCATTATTTGAGAACATGGCTTTTGTTTATATATGACACATATTTTGCAATGACGTATTATGTTTTTAATGCGAGACTTTAATCGGGAAATGTAGAATTCAGTTTGCACCATTCTACTCATCAGATTACATTCTCCATGAGCAAGAAATATGTGTAAATATTCCAAATAGAGTTGACAGAATTTCGAATTTCCTGGTAATATTATTGGGTACCGTTCGTTGTATGATAGTGATGCATTGGAGAGTCGACCGTTTACTCGTAAAATATTTTTTGAGTCTAATATTGGGTTAAGTGTCTTTAATGAGCTTTTGTTAGAGATTGGCAGAGAGTTAGAGATATCTTTAATTTCTGCCGGGTAATGAGATTTCTGAGCCAAAGTTATTAATCGAAATTTAATATAATTTACTTCGGTTTGAGCGAGAACTATTTGAGAATGTGTGAATTGTGATCTAAATTTTCTGAGACTATTATGATAGAATCTAAATACGTATGACAAAATTCTGAGTGCCTTATGGTATGAGGAGAATTTATTCAATATATCAATTGTTTGGACAGATATTTGTAAGCATTGCAGTGGTTTTGGGATTTCTGTGCTAGTGTCTTTTTAGGCCATTCGGACTGTGGTTTTGTTAGCCAAGGTGGACCTTGCCACCATAAATTATTGTTCGCTAGTTCCTGAGGTTTACAGCCGCGAGTGCCGAGATCAGCTCGATTATCATGAGTGCGAACATGACTCCAATTTGCTTTGGGTATAGAGTTATGTATTTGAGCTGTTCGATTAGCGACATAAGTTTCCCAGATCCATGGGGGTTTAGAAAGCCATCCAATAACAATTGATGAATCTGTCCATGAAAAAATTTCACAATGAGATAATTTAAGAGATTCTGTGACGTATTTAACCAATTTCGCCAATAATACAGCACCACAGAGTTCCAATCGAGATAAGCAAATTGGTTGTAAAGGAGCTACTTTACTTTTGGCTACAATTAAATTAGAAAATATTACTTGAGATAATGTTTGGCACCGTAAATAGACTGTTGCACAATATGCTGCTTTAGAGGCATCAGAAAAGCCATGAATTTGTGTAATGTCAGTTCGCTGTATTTGTAGCCATTTGGGTATTTTTACTTTATCTATATGAGAAAGATCACTTAGTAATGTATTCCATTTATTTATGATTTCGGAGTTAACGTTATCATCCCACTGTAATCCTTCCAGCCATAACTGTTGCATGAGCATTTTAGCTCTTATTACAATGGGAGCTATCCAACCTGCTGGATCAAATATTGACGCTATACCTGATAAAATTTTTCTTTTGGTTATATTTTCTGAAGGAGTTATTGGTGAGAAAGAGTAACTAAATTCATCAGTTAGGGCATTCCATTTAATCCCTAAAGTTTTCGTGGAACTTGTTTCATGAAACCGAAGTAGATCTGAATCGTATAAATCTTCGTTTGGGATATAAAGAAGTAGTTGTTTATCATTTGCAGTAATCCTTTTTAGAAGGAATCCAGCTGATTTAAGAATTTGTATAATTTGAGACTGTGCTTCTTTTGCCTCCTCTAGAGTGTAGCCGCCAGACAATATGTCGTCCACATATGTCTCTTGAAGTAAGATTTTAGCTGCCCCAATTGTTCCTGAGAATCTTCAGCAAGTTGGTGAAGAGTGCGAATTGCTAGGAAAGGTGCACAGTTAACACCAAAGGTTACGGTTTTTAGCTGATAGTCTTTGAGTGGATTACTGGAATCATTTTGAAAAATTATGCGTTGAAAAGGTCTATCATCTGAATGAACTAAAATTTGGCGATACATTTTTTGTATGTCGCCACTAAAGACATATTGGTAGATACGCCAGTTGAGAATAACGGTTATCAAATCCGATTGTAAAGTGGGACCAATATTGATCTTCTTCAGAAATGACGGGCTGAGAGGGTAACTCTTCTTGTTCCCAGGATTGTCGTAAGGTATCATTCAGATGGGAGTCTTCTGAAGGTTTGATTAAAATTTGGATCTGCTAAATCAAGAGTTGAGAGTTTTCCGGAATTGAGAGGTTCAAATGAAATCGATGGAATTTTTTTTTGTAAGTTTTGGGAGAACTATAGTATTTACTGTAAATTTTGAATTATATAGCAAACAGAGTAATGCTACATTCTTTATTCGCAGATTGTGTTTGACCACCAATTCCAACTATTTCGACATGAGCTTTCTGGTAAGATAATCTTAGCAAAGATCTAACTCTTTCGGACAAAAATGTTCTCTGAGATCACGGGTCTATCAGTGCTCGAATGGTAAACAATTCTCCCCTGTGTTCTATTTGTACTAAAGCCGTGCGTAGTAATATATTGTCATTATTAGAGGAGAAGTTAGCTTGAACTGGAGAATTTGCTGAGGTTGAGGGAGTGTTATCATTGATCTCCATTTTCCTGTTAGTACGAAATTCGTTATTTTTTTGATCTGACAAATTGTTTTGCGTTCTGATACTTTCATCGTTCTGTATGGATCTGTTTGAGTTTTGGGGTTTTTTTAAATGCAGCAATGTATGATGATCTGATTTACAAATAAAACAAGTATTTTTGCTAGGACATTTCGCTTTAATGTGGCCTGATGAGAGACAATTATTACAGATTTTGTTCTGGAAAACATAATCTATTCTCTGCTGTACTGTAAACTTTCGAAATTCCCCACATGTTCTCAAATCATGATCTTCATTGCAGAGTTTACAAGTATAGTTTAGTTTTTCCTCTGAAGAGTATGCCTGTATTTTAGGATTACAGCCATTGGGTAGAGTATATAGCTCTTTTGTGTTTTTAATAGATAAAATTCTCTCAACTACTTCATATCGGTTTACCAGAAATTCATCCATTTGTGCCCAAGTTGGCATTTCACGCTGTGTTTTGAATGATTGTTCCCAGAGGGCTAGAGTGTCATCGGGTAATTTAGTTGATACTAAGTAGATAAGAATTGGGTCCCATCCGTCTACTTTCACGTTGAGTGCTTTAAGTGCGGTTAAACAGTCTGTAACTGTAGAATGAATTTGTTGAATGGACACACTGTTCTCTGAAGTAGCGATATGGATGTTAAAAAGGACTTTCAGTTTATTGTCTATTAATACTCGCTTATTGTCAAACCTAGATTTTAGAGAATTCCAAGCATGATCAAAGTTTTCATCGCATAAAGTATATCTTTTGACAATAGCACCAGCGCTACCACTTGTTCTCAAGTAAAATAGTTTTTGGGCTTTTGGAATTTCATAATTTTCGATACAGGCGGTAGTAAAGAGGTCGCGAAATGCTGGCCATTCTTCGTAGCTACCTGTAAATGTATCTATGTCGCAAGGAGGAAGTTTTATAAAAAAATTTCTTGTTCCTGCTGAAAGGGTTTGAGATAAAAGACTCGATCGAGTCATTGCACTTTGGGTTTGAGTTTCGCATGCTCTTGAGAGTTTGAGTAGATCCATTATGTTTGATCTACATGTATAATAAGTTTCAGAGCAACCTGTGAAATTTACTTTAATATTTTCCTTGTAATCCATACTTATCTCAGATCTTGGGGAAATCATGAGCGTTTCGTATGATATTTGTAGTTTTTTTCCACCTATTTTCGAGATCTTCTAATTTAGTTTCCAACACTGAATCAGTTTGATCTTCCATATTTGATTTAGTAAAATTTGTACAGAATGTGATCAAATGATCGCAATCAAAAAGAAATTTCTCATGTTTATGTGAAGCATTGTTGCCAGAGTTTTCTGAAGGCGAAGTCATTGTGATATATTTAGTGCGATTTAATATAGTGTAGCGTAGATTTAAAATTTCAATCAATCTTACTGTGTGGAACTTATAAGAATTATGAGGATAAGAAAAATGAGGATTATAATTTTCCTTTATATAGTTTCAATTGAAACTCAGCGTGTGATAAAAAAGGTTAGATTATGCGTTTGTGTTTAGAGTTAATAGGTAGCGAATAGATTACTGACAATGAACTCAGCAATTAGAAATCAGAGATGGGGAAATTAGAATAATTTTCCCATATATAGGTTCAAATTGAAACTAACAGCCTGTTTATAGAACGCGACTCGCTGATAAAAACCGCTGAAATGTTAGCGGTTTTGTTATTTTGGGTCACAGAACACGACTGTTGACAAGTTTGTTAAAAAAACGTAACTGTTGTCAATTTATTTGGTATATACAAGACGGTTAGGGTCGCCGAAGTGTCAAAATTGGACGAATATACAATTATGTTCGCGCGTAAAATTTAATTACAACTTTATTTAAAAAGTCAAACACAAAATGGATATTTCAACAAAAAAAGTAAGTACACATTGATATCATAAATGTTTTTGTTAGTTTATTTCGATTTGTTAAATTTTCAGCATTAAAATAACTACAACAATGCAGTTTAGGCAATTGGTGGATTGCATGGAGGAATTTCCACACTTGGCCACAGGAGCTCCTCAGTTTGGTAGCAGCAAATCTACTATGGAATGTTTTTTTTTTTTTTTTTTTTTTTAATAATTAACATACACAAACTGCGAAGCCTTTGGCTTATCTGCAGAAAACACCCAGAGTCTTTGGCAGGAATCGAACCCGCAACCCTTTGACTGATAGTCCGGCACTCTATCGCATAGTCTTTTGTTTGTTTATGTTTATTTGATATTTTTCATAAAAGTAGGGTTGCCATCTTATTATTTAATATTTAATATTAAATTTTGTATGAAGAAATATAAGCAAAAAATATTTTTTAACACGTTGGCAATAGTAGGGTTTCAAACAACTTTGACATATGCGCGATTTAACGTAAGTGGCACGACAAAATCGACTCGCGTTCTATTAACGCTTTTTATTTCTCACTCGTCCACCGGTCGTCGAGTCGCGAGTTGGGCGAGTCGCGTTCTATAAACAGGCTGTTAGAGTACGAGATGTTTCGGTATCACAAATATTTAATTATAATGTAATTATTAAAAGTTATAAATTTTAATAGATTTTTGTGAGATTTTCCAAGAAAAAATTTTAGTTTTGTATTAAATCTGTAATATTACGATTCAGTAATATTTCTCAATAAATATAATATATGTATATGTAATTTAAAAAGTTTTAATATTTTGTTGCAATAAAATTTCTTTTTTGTTTTTTATTTTATTGAATTTTAATTCAATTTAAATTTTAAACTTGAATTTCAAATATCACAAAATTATTGAAAGGGAAAACTAAAATTATTACCTTTTGTTTGTAAGAATTTCTTGTGTTTTGTTGTTATATTAATTTGTGTTTTGATGAAATTTATTTTTATTTAGATGTTTTGTTTTGTTATGATTTTGTTTTGTTTGACGTTTCGTTTATTCGTATTTACTTTTTATTCGATTTGCTATTTTATTTTAATATGACGTTTCGTTTTTTTCTTTCTTTTATTTAACACGAAACTCACCACACTAAGCTTGCACTTAACTTCTTTTACTTTCTTTGTTTTGTTTTGCTTCGTTTTACTTTTTTTTTAATATTTATATGAATTTATATATGTATGTACATATGTACATACGAAAAAGAGCGAGACGACTACAGCAATTTTTTGATTTACTTTATAAACACATGTATGCATAACTTTGGGTATGTATATATACATATATGTGCATATGTATGTTTTTTACTTTGTAAACTTTTTATTTGTTAACGGAATTTATGTATTAAATTTATGTGCTTTAATTTTAATTTTTTAGTTAGTTTTAATTTTTTCACTGTTTTGTTTTTTGTATGAACTTTTTTTTATTCTATCTAAACTTTTTTTTACCCAAACTTTGATTTTGTTGATTTTTTGCAGTTGTACAGTTATAACGGATCTGATATTTTTGATAATTTTTTGATTTTTTAGTATTCTAATTTAAAATTTTTCACTATGTTTGTTTTTGTATGCACTTTTTTTGTTTTTTACTTCAATCTAAAATTTTTTACCTAATCCTTTTTTAACTGTTTGATTTTGTTGTTGATTTTTACAGTTATTTTAACGGGTCTTTTTTTTACAATACTGATATTTTTGCTAATTTTATAATTTTTAGTATTTTAATGTAAATTTTTTCACTATTTTCGTTTTTGTATGTACTTTCTGTAATTATAATATTTTCCTGTATTTTCTTTTAGTTTTAACTAGTTTTTTTTTTACACGATTAACCGATTTTTATTGTCTTTTTTCAACTTTTCTTTAATTTTTGTTATACCGCCTCGATTTGATTTTATGTTTGTTGACTAACTATGTACATTTGTAAAATAAGTGACAATATGAGTACCATGGTGAAATTAAATACTATGTGACAGCATTGCTACAACAATTACAACAAGGCAAGAACAACAGGCATTTTTGTTTGTGTAAAAACTTTCGTTACTGTCAAAAACATCTGGCATAAAATAAAGAAAACAAACAATACAACAATACAAACAATAAACTTTGACTATTTGTAAACAACTTTTTGATATTTTCAATTTCACCATGAATAATTTGCTGGCGCTATGCTGTCAACTAGTATAAATTCACCTTGATGAGTACTTTTGTTCTTACCTCATTCTCTTTATGTTGAATTTGATCAGTGATGCTAACTGGAACTTTTCCTTTTCAGCGAGAAAGGACCATGAAGAAATTTGGGGATTTGAGTTTAGCGACAAGTATTCTTAGTATATATATTATATGATGATATTTATATCAAAGTATTGAGTGAAGGGATAAATGTAAATCCGCCAATATTTCTCAATATATATAATTTCTCATATTTGTGTGTGTTTGTGTTATGTGTGTGATTTGTATAAATAATGACTTTAAATTTTAAAATAAATTATTTATTTAAATTTTTCAAAAATTTTAATCGAAGTTACCTTCTAGTCAAATATACAATTTATTTGAAAACAAATTGTTACACTACATTTATTTTTGAATATTTCTGTTATATATTCTACATAGCCTTCCGTTGGAAAGCATAAATGTAAAAACATACAAAAAAATTCAAAGAGACACTAGCAAAATTTTTTTTTTTTTTTTGAATACATTTAATTTATTTATTGGATCTTCAGAAATGAAATGACAATAAGTTTTCGAATCTTAATACTAAAAGAAAATAATAAGTCCAGCCAGTGCTAGACAAAATATTATGATACTACAAAAAATTTATATCCACTGATCCAGTCATCTGTTTTGCGATTGAGTTAAAGCAAGGGTATCCCTCCTTCTCAACCGAACATGGCCAGTAAAGTTAAGGATGTCTCGTGCAAGTGGGTTTGGATGGTGTTCAAGTTTGCTGACATATTTTGAGGCGTGTTTTGTAAATTCGACTTTCACCAAAGGAATGCCTAGATCTTTGTGGATTCGAGAATTTTTAACATACCATGGAGCTGCAGTAATTGTACGTAGAATCTTATTTTGACCCCTTTGAATTTTTTCAATGTTGGATGCTGAGGCAGTACCCCATAATTGAATTCCATAACACCAGATTGGCTTTAGAATTGCATTGTACAACAAAAGTTTGCAATCCAACTTTAATGTAGAATTTCTGCCGATTAGCCAATTAATTTGCACTGCTTTTAATCTCATCTGGGTAAGTTTTGCGTCGATATGAGACTTCCAAGTTAAACGACGATCGAGGTGGATTCCGAGGTATTTGACTTCATTGTGTTGCGGGATAATTTGATTATTTATTCTGATGAACGAGCATGTATCTTTTCGCAATGTGAAAGTTATATGAATACATTTCTGTTCGTTAACCCTGATTTTCCAAAGCTCAAGCCAATTCTCTAGTTTATAAACATATTTCTGCAAGTTCTGTGATGCTATTTGATGGTCCTTATGAACGCTAATAAAGGCTGTATCGTCTGCAAAAGTTGAAGTATGTATTATGGGGTCTAACGGCATATCGGATGCATAAATCAAATATAAAGTTGGACCCAGTATGCTACCCTGGGGTACTCCTGCTTCAATTGGCTGAGCGGGGCTTAAAAAATCGCCTTCTTTGATTGTAAATTTGCGACCATATAAATAACTTTTCATAAGTTTGTGGGTGTTAGCAGGCAGAGTTAATTTAATTTTATGCATTAAACTTTCATGCCAGACTTTGTCGAACGCTTGCGACACATCAATGAAAAGGGCGGAGCAGTATTTTTTCTCTTCAAACGACTGTCTTATCACATTTACCAATCTGTGTGTTTGTTCGATGGTACTGTGTTTAGCTCTGAACCCGAATTGGTGATTTGGGATACATTGAGTGTCGTTCAGAATTGGAATCAACTTAGCCAATAACAATTTTTCAAACAGTTTTGAAATTGTCGGCAGTAGACTAATTGGCCTATATGACTCTACTTTAGTGGGGTCCTTCCCTGGCTTAGGAGTCATGGTAATCATAGATACCTTCGAATCTGCAGGATAGTATTCTAGGCGTAAAATAGCATTGAAAATAAATAGGATAATTTTTTTAGCTAAACGAGGTAACTCCACAAGCATTTTGTTGCTGATTTTATCCATACCTGGAGCTTTTTTAAGATTCAGAGTACTTTGAACATCATTAAAGCTAAGTCTTAGAGGTACAGGAGGTCTAATAACGAGTGGAGGCAAATCAGATGCATTATTTGAGTTGTTTATAGTAAACACATTTCTCAAATGGTTAACAAATAAAATCCCCTTCTCGGAATCATTTCTAGCCCAGTCACCAGTCGGATTTCGCAGAAGAGGCTTTCCTCTAACTGGTCTTTGTAAACCTCGTGCCGCCTTCCATAACGAATAGTCAGATTGTGGGGTACTATCAAGACCCTCCAAGTAAGATTTAAGTGAAGCCATTCTTTGGGTTTCTAAGAAATTTCTTAGTATATCTCTGCATACCCGTAGCCTAGCTTTCAGTTCAGGAGACCTGTGAATTTGCCACTCTCTTTGAACTCTTCTTTTTTCTGACAGGAGATGATCGAGTTCAGCGAAATAAGTTCTATTTGTCCCACTTCTGCACTCAACGTCGTATGTGGAGGCGTGATGTACAGCTCTTCGTATGTCCTCAGTAAACTTGCCAATCGACCCATCAATATCCTCGGTAGTTCTCAACACTACATTTTCCGTGCAGTGGGAACTTAAATACTTTTTATACTTTATCCAACTTACTCTGGTTTTAGATATGTCCCGAAATGGAGAGCCATTCCCTTAAAGGAAACGTATTGAAATAATAGAAGGAGAGTGATCTGAAGACAAGTCTAATGAAGGCTCCACTTGTATCGATACTACAGGGATATTTTTCACTACTCCGAAGTCAATAACATCGGGAATCTTCCGTCGGTCCGTCGGCCAGTAGGTGGGATGACCGCTTGAGAGTACATCTAATCCCATTTTTGCAATGGTGTTGAAGAGTTCACGACCCTTCGGGGTCACCAGACGTGAACCCCAAAAAGTGTGTTTGGCGTTAAAGTCACCAGCAACTAAAAATCTAGCTCCAAGGGAATTGAAGAAGCTGTAGTATTGGTGTTCTTTTATTGAAAATCGAGGTGGCGAATAAATTGATGATAAAACAAAATTGTATTGACAGAATTCAATGCAAATGTTTGTTGCTTGTAGGTAATCCTCACATATGTTGTTCATTAAATAATGTTTTATTCTGTTCTCTATAAGAATTGCCGAACCTCCACATGCTCTTCCGCGGGGATCTTTAGTATCATATAACACGTAGCCAATAATTTTGAAGTACCCTGTCGCCGTCAAGTGAGTTTCAGCAATCATCATGACATCAATCTGCTTATCCATCAGGAAGTGTTCCAGTTCGTTTTTATGTTGGCGGAGGTCGTTCGCGTTCCAAAAACAAATTTTTAAACAAATCATTTCTTTAAAATGGCTTGTAAGATAGTGGATTGCATTTTCAGCATTTCCTGCATCATGGATGTCATAGTGGTCGTAAAAGTGTTCATAGTTTGGACAAGAGTCTGCAATGTAGTCTCTAGAGTGTTAATATTAGGCTCGAAATATTGTGATTTAGGTTCCTGTTCCAAACCTGGCATATTAGATTTAACCACGTTTGCGTAAGAAACTTGTCTAGAACTAGGCACGTTTACATGACTAGTGGACCGTAACAATTGAGGGAAATTGTTACTCGAAGCAAAATTAGGCTGTTGCGGACGATCAGGTAATACTGACGTCTTGTTGGTTCTTATGCCTTTCAAATGAGTGTAAATTGGACAACCTCTATAATTTGCGGTATGATTACCTCCGCAGTTACTGCATTTTTTGATTTTTGAGTCAGTTTTCGACTTATCGCATTGAGCAGTTGCATGTAGCTCCCCACACGCAACACAAACTGACGGCAATTTACAATACGCCTTGGTGTGACCAAATTCTTGACAGTTAACACACTGGACGGGTCCCTTACGCTTATGCGGTTCTTCCACGGTGATTCTACGATGCAGAAGGTAAATCAGATTGTAGATGGGATGGGACTCGTTTTTCTTTAATACGACATCTCCAGGTTCCAATTCCACCCTAAACATAGGCTGTGGAATCTTTTCACGGTTTCTAATATTCACAACACTCTTAATTTTGAACCCTTTGTCCATTAAGCCGGTCTTTATCTCCGCAGGGTCAACACATGGGTCTATACCCTTTAGAATGACTTGGAGACCTTTTGCGCTTTTGAGCTGATAGGTGTAGAAATCCCTAGCCTCCCTCTCCAACTGGTTGGACAATTTTCGAAAATCATCTTCCTTTTTCACTTGAATTTTGGTTTCGCTGATATTTCCATGTTTAATTGATGTTACGCTAAACATATTTTCACCTATTACCGAAACAATTCTGTGTACCAATTTACTGGAAGTGGGCTCTCTCAGATAAATTGGTGGGGGCTTAAACGTCTTCTTAGGAAGTTCTGGCTCATCCGTCTGGAGGAGAGCAAATTTATTTTGATCATTACTCACGGTCTTAGGAGCTTTTGAATTTGATGATACTTGAGCAGATGTTGGGCTCCTCTGTCGCTTAAGAACTGTGACGTATTTATCCATACCTACTTGTTTTCTAGGTTTGACTGCACTATTTGATGAAGATGATGTTTTGTCATCTGTTGAAATCACAATATTGGGCGAGCAGGAACGACGCCGTTCTACGGCTCTTGTAGTGAGAAAATTCTCCACAGATTTTTTTAAGGATTCTTCCTCAGAGACCCATCTAGTTTTTCTACTCGAGCTAAGCTCTTTCTCAGAATTACATCTGAGAGGAACACTCATACAATTTTTATGCGATTTATAGTGTTTTTTTTAATTACCGATATTACCGTAGATTTTTTTAACCTATTACGATTTTTTTCACTGTTTTGTTTTATTTCAACCTATTACGATTTTTTCACCGAAAATTCAGCCGCACTAAAAATAACACGTCCGAACAGTTCGATGAGACGAGACTCACTAGCAAAATGTAATGCATTTTCTGGCCTGCTAAAGCCGTCACAATTAGAAGGTAACTTCGATTAAATTTTTGAAAAATTTGTTGAATAATACTCGCAAGAGGAATAATTCTCATTTAATTTATAATTAAAAAAATTAAAATATACAAAGTTTGAAAATAAAACACTATTAGACACAAAGAATGCTGATGACGGCTTTAGCAGGCCAGAAAATGCATTACATTTTGCTAGTGTCTCTTTGAATTTTTTTGTATGTTTTTACATTTATGCTTTCCAACGGAAGGCTATGTAGAATATATAACAGAAATATTCAAAAATAAATTTAGTGTAACAATTTGTTTTCAAATAAATTGTATATTTGACTAGAAGGTAACTTCGATTAAAATTTTTGAAAAATTTGTTGAATAATACTCGCAAGAGGAATAATTCTCATTTAATAAATTATTTATTTAAAGAAATTAGATTTAATGTTTAAGGTTTAATATGTATTTTAGAATATAAATTTTAGTTCAATTTTAATGCTTGTTTTTAGGCTAACAATTTATAACCAAGTTTCTTAAATTCTAGCTTATCTAAACTTACATACTTAGGTATACATACATAATAACGACAATTTCCAATATTATATCAATTCACAATAGTTATGGTTATTCGTTGCATATACTGATAAAATGGAAGTTAGAATTTTAATTGTTTTGAAATTTATAATTCAAGGTTCTATTTTACAAAGTTTTTTACTACAAATTGAAAGATTTGAGTATAAAATCCTGGGATTTTGTACAACAGGAGAAGAAAAATACTAAAAACAAAAAGCATATCGTTAGTTGAAATGCAAAATATGTAATGTTGCATTTTAAAATAGAATTATAGAATTAAATCCCAATATTTTTATTAATTAAAATGTCTTTGTGTTTTCATCGGAAATAATAAAAACTGCAACTTTTTCATAGACATTTTTGTAGTACGCATTTTTGGCTTAAGTTAGGCATTTTTAAAATATTGGTTACGTTTTTTTGGAATTTCTACTAACGATATGCGTGTTAAAAATACAAAAAGACAAATTAAACAACCCATATTGAAAAATAATAACATTGCAAAATACTATGGTATATTAGCTAAAAAATGTTTACTTTACTTATAGTGAGCAAGAATGAGTAAATACAAATACTCTGAGAGTATAAAAGAATACAATTTTTCTTTCTGTTTTTTTTTGTTTTGCATTTATTTGTTTTGCTTGTCTTTTGTACTTGGAATTAGTATGAGAATGTTTAAAAAAGCAAATGTTTTTGAATTTAAATGTATTTAGTGCAAAAGCCTAGTAAGTACATTATGTCCACCTAAAAGTCTTCTTAAGTTTACTTATACATTTGACAAACTTTTCGTTAATTTTTGACAGTTGCTTAAGCTAGCTTATGCACATTATGGTTGGGCCTTAAGTGTTGACGACTATAAGAAATCAAAACACAAGACAGAAACGTAATAATTCAGAACCTCTTATTAAATGTTGCATATTTACTTTTTTCTTGATTTTATTTTATTTTGTTTACTAAAAATTCCAGTGAAGCATCAGCTTCCACTGGCTTGTAATGAGACCCTCGTTTTGATTAGCCAGTAATCCTAGTATGATTTCCACTGGTTTCACCGGTGGAGGTTTCCATACAGTGACTACTGGCCTCAATGGTAGGTCTGACGCTAGTATGACGTCCATCTGGCTTCTCGGAAAGCTCTGCCACATATGTCAATTGCGGTCTTTAAAAACTCCAAGGTTTTTTGGTTACCACAACTGACAGTTTTGACACCTCTTACCCAGTCGGCCCCTTTGAATACCACCTCGTCAGTCCTTCCTTTTGTATTGAAGATTTCGTCGAGCAGTTTGTCTTCTAGTGCCTTCCATCTCTCGACATTGATCCTACCATCAGGATCAGTGCGATCAATGACAGCCGCCAGAATACCGTCCTTGCTCGAGGTCTCCTTCGCCGCCTTCGATGTAGATGGCTGATCATCTCTAGAGCCAGTCCTCCTAGTATTCTCCTTACATATAATTTTAGAAGAAGCTGTAGATCGATCAGTCCACTTTGCCGCAGGGGATTTCTGGTCATCGCCAGACCTCATTCTCTTACAGCCTCCTATTTTGGGGTTTTAAGAGAGTGTTATTGCCGATTACCCGATTTCCCTGCTGATGTAGACTGGGTTGTCCTCACATTCCCGCCCGTGGCACCTTTTTTAGGTCCATTGCCGGAAATAATCAGGACACTACCAGTACTCATCGCGCGGCTGGTTGTGGGTAGATCATCCATCTTCCTAGCTCCCTTAATTGTGACCAATCTGTCACTATTAAGAGGGCCAGTTGAGGATCTATTTCCCTCCTTCTTTGCTTCTACCATTTTTTGGGTATATAACAGTAGGATCTGCTAAGGGTCCATTATCCTTACTGACATCTATGGATTCCCTTGTCGACCCAACTACATACCCTGCGGGATAGGGAAGCCCTAGGATGGCACCGATAGAGCCGTGGATCCGTTCGAATCTAGCAATGTTCCTTTGATGCTTCCTAAGGAAGTGCCTATCCCGCCCATCGAGTGTTGAAGAGTCTCTTGTAGCTATCCTTTCCAGAAAAGCTAAGGAGATCCTTACACCACTCTTGGCCTCCTATAAAGTTGTTCGGCTTACTGACGTGACCTGTTCTGTCGCATCCTGTCGAACTATAAGTTTCGATTGCGACGATGCTCCAATGAATCAATAGTGTTGGATACCCTACTGTCACCGATAAGCATCTTCGCCCTCTCCTGTACGCGGTCGCTAACTTCAAAATAGACTTCGAAGCACCGGCCCATACATGGGAGTTGTATTCCATTTTCGGACGAATATAGGTGGTGTAAATAGTAAGAAGATCAGATGGAGTGAAGTATTTTCTACACCGTTTTAAAAAGCCAAGGCACTTGAGCGCTTCTTTCGACACTTGAAAAATGTGTTTGGTCCAGCGGACATGACACTGGATTCTCATGCCTAGAACGTCAAGAGCGTCTGATTCCTTAATATTTACACCGAACATAAAAACAGATGAAGCAACATGATCTGTTGTGCGTTAATAGACAACACTGAGTCTTACGTGCGTTAAAATCGACTCAAGATCTCGGTTCAGGGTATCATTCATATTTTGTCTCATTTACCCAATCTCCAAAGGGTTTGATCCATGGTTAAATGAGTATGAATGGCAAATGTTGCTATCATTTGCAAAAGAGTAGATAGGGTTTGAAGTTTGACAAAGAAGGTCATTTGTAAAAATGAGAAATAAAGTGGGAGAAAGAACGGAAACTTGTGGTACCCCTGAATTAATCTTGAACTCGTCTGATGAGATCCCATCTATAACAACTCGTATAGTGCGATTTCTGAGGAAACTCGATCTAAATCGAGAGAAGTTATCACCGACACCAAAAGCAATGAGTTTCGATAAGAGAGCACCATGCCAGACTCTGTCGAACGCCTTAGAAATATCTAGAGCCACCACTTTACTTTCGCCAAAACGGTGTATAGAACAACACCATTTTTCCGATAGGAAGGCCAGTAAGTCTCCCGTAGAGCGTTCTCTACGGAAGCCTTACTGGCGGTCGCTAAGTAAATTGTTGGACTCTAGATACTTCACAAGATGGTAATTTACCATACTTTCCATGACCTTCGAAAGTGCAGAACAGATTGCAATTTTTTTTTTTTTAGCTTTTATTTATTTATTGAATCTTCATATATTGAAATAACAATAAGTTTTCAAATCTTAATACTAAAAAGAAAATAATAAGCCCAGCCAGTGCACATTAGGTCAAATGACAGCTTTTTCTGTGCTAAATTAATTACGACTACATTATAAGAATAATCGAAACAGTTATTATATGGATTATATAATTATGGATGGTTCCAATAAAAAAATGGAATTTAACCCATAAGTGACCAAAAATTAACCCTCTAGCACCCATTAATTTAAACACAGTGTATAGAATTAGATAATTTGTTTTTTAATACTAAAATATTTATTAATTGTTTATATCCAATTCATTTTGTAAAATTAATTCAAAGGAGGCTTCTTCACTTTCATTAATTTCGTCTTCATTTTCGTTATGGTGAAGTTCTTCTGTTGGTTCGCAGCAACATAATAGTTCAATTGCTTCAGGTGGTAACGTGGAACGTGTTCTTTTTTGAATGCGTCTGTTTAAAAATATTGTGGAAATTAATGGATCTGAAGTATCCATGGCTCTATTAAATACATCTAGTAGGTTATTGATGCGGGTGTTTCTACGTGCGTGATGTAAGCGATCGGCTTTGTATATTTTATGACGAGATTCAGCAGCTCCTTCTCCAAAAAATCCAATTGGAAGTGGAGCATTTTCTATTATTTGTTTTGAGTGAATTAACATTTTATGAACCGTAGAAGTCATTGGCAACCAGGGATATCGCTCCTGAAAAACTTTTGCTGTTTCAAAACAATATAATTCAAATTTCTCTAAATTTATTTCGAACTGACAGGATAAACAAATCAGTATTATTTTGAACCTAAATATAATATCCTTATCTACACCAGTAATTTCTGAAAAAATTTCATGTTCAGCGAAAGCTCGGCGAGCAGTGTTTCCGTCGTTAGTAGATCCTGAGCCACCTATTCTGGGCATATCCATGCGAAGTCCAAGTTTTTTCCAAAAATCGTTTTGCATATCAGTTTTCCTTTTCAATACAATTGACTTGTCAGCTCCTCGTATTTGCCACTTTTGTACCTTACATTTGTATCCTATATGTAAAAGAAACTCAAAAACTCTTATCCAGCAATGAAGTGGGCTAAGCCCAAACTTTAGGTTTTCTTCTTTTGCACGGAATACTTCACTTTTATAATCAAACGTGTTCATAAAGTGTTTTGGAGTAGCACAACAAATAGGGCAAGCCTGGTTTGATTTGTTTTCGGTTAAAATGTTCAAAATTTTTCCATCAATTAATGTCAAAAATAATTTGAATGTTACTTCGACGAATTTTCCATCACCAAGTGATACTTGCAAGTTTCTTAAATTGTCAATTTCTTTTTGTAGGTCCAAATTTTCCTTTAAAACCACTTCTTTCGTTTCTTTTGTGAACTCCAGTTTAATAGGACGACAAAATCTTACAGACTGCGGTGTGCGATTATTCCAGATTGGTTTTCCCGATTGTAGTGCTAATCTTAAGGGAATAACTGTGGTAGCAAAAAGGGACGCGTCACAGCTGCTTGACAAACTTTGTTCACTAAATGCTTGCTTAAACTAGGCTTGACCAGTACTACTATCAAAGCCGTAACTAAATATTAGTTGTGTGCTTAAAAACTCAGTCTTCTCCTCTTCCATTTCAGCAATAAAAACTTCTTTTTGCATTTGTACAATTCTTTCTGCTGTATGCGATAGAATAGATTGAAGAGGAACATTCACAAGGTTCTCTGCTGCTTTTGTACCCTCAGGACGGCATTTCATTTTCGCGGCAGTTATTTTACTATAATGGGGATATATATCACAATTCCTTAATTTGCTTTCCTGGCGTATTGCATTATACTGCTCTTATGACAAATTATGTTCAAGGAGGAAGGCTAAAGCCTCATCCGCAGTAAATGGAATTGGCTTCTTAGGATGCTCGTCACAAATTTTACGCATTTTTGATGGTCTTCTTGGACTTTGAATACTTTCTTTTAGTATTGCAGCCAAATCGGTATCACCTTCTTTACGTGCTGATGTTGCTGCTGCACGAACGAGAAAACTTGTATCAGCTTTCGCATTTGCAAGCTCTGCCGCTTCTTTTCTTTTTCCAAATTCCGATTTTTCGCTGAATGGTACATGAGGACGTCCAACAGCGCCACTTGTTGCCTTTTCTAAAATGCCATCTACCACAATGTTTAATTCAGCATTTAGCCATGCCTGGTTTTGGCTTTTGAATACATTTGTCTTTCTATGACACTTTTTCCACTTTTGTTCTAGTTTTACGCAGAACAAATTAATTTTTTTGGTAATTTGTTTCACCATTTCATCAGAAATCGACGAGCTTTCAAGTTTGTCATATACCTGTTTCAAAACGGCATCAACTTTTTGTTTTTTTGTACTTTCCTTTCGCCATACTTCAAAAAGATCAATCTTTTTTATACAGAGGTTACCTAACAAAAAGAGGCATTACTCGCAAAACGCAAAAAATCGCAATTTTTGATAAATACCAAATAACTCACTATATAATATTCTAATTATTTTGTGCTATTTGAGAGTGGAGAAATGGGGTATATTTTTTTAAAAGTTTTTAGAATATAAACATTTTATAAAAATTTAACTATTTATAGATGTTTACGCTAATGAGTTATTTATTAAGTATAGCGACATATATATAAAACAGTTAAAATTAAAAATATATCTACTTACTTGGCTCTTTCTTTTCAATTTTACTCTAATAAATTACCACAAACACAGTCCGAGATATACGCACTTAAAGTTGACCCCGCACTACTTAACTTAGGAACACAATTATAGAAAAAATTTAATCAGTTGACTTCGACACGCTGCTGTATAACGGTTATTTGTATTTAGTTAAAACAAAAAACACTTTTTTTTATTCTGAAGTCTTTAGAATTAAAAAACAACAACAACAATAGTAAAACTGCAATAGTAAAAATGGACTTTCGCACAGAAAAAAGTGTCGTTTGACCTAAAGTGCAGTGGTAGACAAAAAATTTTTATGATACTACAAAAATTTCATATCAACTGATCAAGTCATCTGCTTTGCGCTTGTTTTCAAGTAAGGGTATCCCTCCTTCTCAACCGACTGTGGCCACTAAATTTAAGGATGTCTCGTGCAAGTGGGTTTGGATGGTGTTCAAGTTTGCTGACATATTTTGAGGCGTGTTTTGTAAATTCGACTTTCACCAAAGGAATGCCTAGATCTTTGTGGATTCGAGAATTTTTAACATACCATGGAGCTGCAGTAATTATACGTAGAATTTTATTTTGACCCCTTTGAATTTTTTCAATGTTTGATGCTGAGGCAGTACCCCATAATTGAATTCCATAACACCAGATGGGCTTTAGAATTGCATTGTACAACAAAAGTTTGCAATCCAACTTTAATGTAGAATTTCTGCCGATTAGCCAATTAAGTTGCACTGCTTTTAATCTCATCTGAGTAAGTTTTGCGTCGATATGAGACTTCCACGTTAAACGACGATCGAGGTGGATTCCGAGGTATTTCACTTCATTGTGTTGCGGGATAATTTGGTTATTTATTCTGATGAACGAGCAGGTATCTTTTCGCAATGTGAAAGTTATATGTTCGTTAACCCTGATTTTCCAAAGCTCAAGCCAATTCTCTAGTTTATAAACATATTTCTGCAAGTTCTGTGATGCAATTTAATGGCCCTTATGAACGCTAATAAAGGGTGTTAGCAGGCACAGTTAATTTATTTTATGCATTAAACCTTCATGCCAGACTTTGTCGAACGCTTGGGAAACATCAATGAAAAGCGCGGAACAGTATTTTTTCTCTTCAAACGACCGTCTTATCACATTTACCAATCTGTGTGTTTGTTCGATGGTACTGTGTTTAGCTCTGAAACCGAATTGGTGATTTGGGATACATTGAGTGTCGTTCAGAATTGAAATCAACTTAGCCAATAAAAATTTTTCAAACAGTTTTGAAATTGTCGGCAGTAGACTAATTGGCCTATATGACTCTACTCTAGTGGGGTCCTTCCCTGGCTTAGGAATCATGGGAATCATAGATACCTTCCAATATGCAGGATAGTATTCTAGGCGTAAAATAGAATTGAAAATAAATAGGATAATTCTTCTAGCTACACGAGGTAACTCCACAAGCATTTTGTTGCTGATTTTATCCATACCTGGAGCTTTTTTAAGATTTAGAGTACAAATAGCGCTTTGAACATCATTAAAGCTAAGTCTTAGAGGTACAGGAGGTCTAATAACGAGTGGAGGCAAATCAGATGCATTATTTGAGTTGTTTATAGTAAACACATTTCTCAAATGGTTAACAAATAAAGTCCCCTTCTCGGAGTCATTTCTAGCCCAGTCACCAGTCGGATTTCGCAGAGGAGGCTTTCCTCTAACTGGTCTTTTTAAACCTCGTGCCGCCTTCCATAACGAATAGTCAGATTGTGGGGTACTATCAAGACCCTCCAAGTAAGATTTAAGTGAAGCCATTCTTTGGGTTTCTAAGAAAATTCTTAGTATATCTCTGCATACCCGTAGCCTAGCTTTCAGTTCAGGAGACCTGTGAATTTGCCACTCTCTTCTAACTCTTCTTTTTTCTGACAATAGATAATCGAGTTCAGCGAAATAGGTTCTATTTGTCCCACTTCTGCACTCAACGTCGTATGTGGAGGCGTGATGTACAGCTCTTCGTATGTCCTCAGTAAACTTGCCAATCGACCCATCAATATCCTCGGTAGTTCTCAACACTACATTTTCCGTGCAGTGGGAACTTAAATACTTTTTATACTTTATCCAACTTACTCTGGTTTTAGATATGTCCCGAAATGGAGAGCCATTCCCTTGAAGGAAACGCATTGAAATAATAGAAGGAGAGTGATCTGAAGAACAACATGCTATAATAATGGGAGATATTAATATTGATATTTTAAACGAAAATCTGAGCGCAACTCATTATCTGGACATGTTATCATCCAACGGCTTTCAATGTTCGATTAAAGAATGCACAAGAGAAGACATAAGTAGAAATACACGTACATGCATTGATCATCTCTTTGTAAGGCACAAACACCTACACACACCAATAAGTACGTATGTTATCAAAACAAACATCTCTGACCATTACACTCTCTTATGTTGTATCAAAGAAAATGATGCTGAAAACGAATACAAAAACAAAGCAACCCACTATACAAAAATATGTAATGATAAAGTAACAAATCAAATACGTACAACCAATTGGCATGAATTAATAAATATTACAAATCCAATTGATATATATAATGCAATTTATGAAAAATTTAAAAACATTTATAATAATTCAAAGATAAATGTGCAAAAGAAGAAAAATAGAATACCAAATCCATGGATGAACGATACTTTAATAAAAAATTGTGTAATCAGGGATAAACTTTACAAAAAATGGTTATCAAATAAAAATAATAAATCAAATGAATGTCAATACAAAAAATTTAGAAATATATTAAACAAACAGCTAAATTATGCTAAAAATTCTTTTTATAAAAACAAATTATTCGAAAATAAAAACAATATGCGCGTAACGTGGCAAATAATTAACGATATACTAGGCAAAAAAACGAACAATGTAGACGATACAATATTAAAAAATTTTCAAAATACGAATTTAATGGATATATGCAATAACTTTGCAACTAATTTTGACCTAAATGTGAAAAATATACTACACAACTGCGAAATTAGAACAATAAATCATTATCCCCGAGTACTACAAAACTCTCTATACCTCAGCAACTCAAATGAAGAAGAAATTTTCGGTTTTTTAAGCAACCTTAACGTTAAGAAAAGTGCGGGATTCGATGGTATTAGACCAATAGATTTAAAAAATAATGCTAGTATAATGACGCCGATTATTACAAATTTAATAAACATGATGATAAATACTTCTATTATACCCAATTTACTCAAAGTCTCGTACGTTCGTCCAATTTATAAAAACGGTAAAAAAAATGAAATTAATAACTATCGGCCAATATCGATTTTACCTGTTATTGAAAAAATTATGGAAGAAATTGTATGTAAAAGATTAAATAATTATATAAACAAATACCAAATAATAAATTCAAACCAATTCGGATTCCAACAAGCGAAAAGCATCAACAAGCTACTGGGGAGCTTCGCGAACTATATTAACGAACGACTAAGCAAAAATCACCATTGTTTAACTATGTTCATCGACTTTAGCAAAGCCTTTGATACCCTATCGCACACAAAACTTCTACAAATGCTTGAAAGAATTGGAATTCGGGGAAACTCGCTGGAACTATTTAAAAACTACCTCAATCAAAGAAAATATTATGTTAAAGTTAGCAACACGTTGAGCGGAGAAACTGCAACTGATTATGGAGTACCACAAGGCTCAAAATTAGGTCCCATTTTATATTTGATATATTCTAACGAACTTATTAATGCTTTAAAAATATCTAAAACGTTTGCATATGCTGATGACACAGCTATTGTAGTTGCACATAAAGATGTAAATATAGCTACTAAAATACTACAAAATGAGTTCGACATCGCAATTAAATGGTGCCATGATCACGGTCTGATAATTAATGCATCCAAGACGAAAATTATGCACATTAAACCACGTCACTTTCTATATACAGATATAAAAATAAAATTTCACTCCGTTGATTGTCTCCATAATAATGAAACTATGAACATTAATTACGAATCAGATCAATGCTCTTCCACAATAGAAATCGTAAACACTTACAAATATCTTGGAGTATATGTCGATCATAATTTCAAATGGAAAGTACATATTGAAGAAGTTCGTAAGAAATTAAGAAAAGCTGCATATATGTTACACCACCTAAGTTATTGCTCTACTAACATGGTGCTGAGACAAGCCTATTTTTCATTATTTTTTTTTTTTTTTTTTTTTTTTTTTTTTATACATTTAATTTATTTATTGAATCTTCAGAAATGAAATCTTAATACTAAAAGAAAATAATCAGTCCAGCCAGTGCTAGACAAAATATTATGATACTACAAAAAATTTATATCCACTGATCCAGTCATCTGTTTTGCGCTTGAGTTAAAGCAAGGGTATCCCTCCTTCTCAACCGAACATGGCCAGTAAAGTTAAGGATGTCTCGTGCAAGTGGGTTTGGATGGTGTTCAAGTTTGCTGACATATTTTGAGGCGTGTTTTGTAAATTCGACTTTCACCAAAGGAATGCCTAGATCTTTGTGGATTCGAGAATTTTTAACGTACCATGGAGCTGCAGTAATTGTACGTAGAATCTTATTTTGACCCCTTTGAATTTTTTCAATGTTGGATGCTGAGGCAGTACCCCATAATTGAATTCCATAACACCAGATTGGCTTTAGAATTGCATTGTACAACAAAAGTTTGCAATCCAACTTTAATGTAGAATTTCTGCCGATTAGCCAATTAATTTGCACTGCTTTTAATCTCATCTGGGTAAGTTTTGCGTCGATATGAGACTTCCAAGTTAAACGACGATCGAGGTGGATTCCGAGGTATTTGACTTCATTGTGTTGCGGGATAATTTGATTATTTATTCTGATGAACGAGCATGTATCTTTTCGCAATGTGAAAGTTATATGAATACATTTCTGTTCGTTAACCCTGATTTTCCAAAGCTCAAGCCAATTCTCTAGTTTATAAACATATTTCTGCAAGTTCTGTGATGCTATTTGATGGTCCTTATGAACGCTAATAAAGGCTGTATCGTCTGCAAAAGTTGAAGTATGTATTATGGGGTCTAACGGCATATCGGATGCATAAATCAAATATAAAGTTGGACCCAGTATGCTACCCTGGGGTACTCCTGCTTCAATTGGCTGAGCGGGGCTTAAAAAATCGCCTTCTTTGATTGTAAATTTGCGACCATATAAATAACTTTTCATAAGTTTGTGGGTGTTAGCAGGCAGAGTTAATTTAATTTTATGCATTAAACCTTCATGCCAGACTTTGTCGAACGCTTGCGACACATCAATGAAAAGGGCGGAGCAGTATTTTTTCTCTTCAAACGACTGTCTTATCATATTTACCAATCTGTGTGTTTGTTCGATGGTACTGTGTTTAGCTCTGAACCCGAATTGGTGATTTGGGATACATTGAGAATTGGAATCAACTTAGCCAATAACAATTTTTCAAACAGTTTTGAAATTGTCGGCAGTAGACTAATTGGCCTATATGACTCTACTTTAGTGGGGTCCTTCCCTGGCTTAGGAATCATGGTAATCATAGATACCTTCCAATCTGCAGGATAGTATTCTAGGCGTAAAATAGCATTAAAAATAAATAGGATAATTCTTTTAGCTACACGAGGTAACTCCACAAGCATTTTGTTGCTGATTTTATCCATACCTGGAGCTTTTTTAAGATTCAGAGTACCAATAGCGCTTTGAACATCATTAAAGCTAAGTCTTAGAGGTACAGGAGGTCTAATAACGAGTGGAGGCAAATCAGATGCATTAGTTGAGTTGTTTATAGTAAACACTTTTCTCAAATGATTAACAAATAAAGTCCCCTTCTCGGAATCATTTCTAGCCCAGTCACCAGTCGGATTTCGCAGAGGAGGTTTTCCTCTAACTGGTCTTTTTAAACCTCGTGCCGCCTTCCATAACGAATAGTCAGATTGTGGGGTACTATCAAGACCCTCCAAGTAAGATTTAAGTGAAGCCATTCTTTGGGTTTCTAAGAAATTTCTTAGTATATCTCTGCATACCCGTAGCCTAGCTTTCAGTTCAGGAGACCTGTGGATTTGCCACTCTCTTCTAACTCTTCTTTTTTCTGACAGGAGATGATCGAGTTCAGCGAAATAAGTTCTATTTGTCCCACTTCTGCACTCAACGTCGTATGTGGAGGCGTGATGTACAGCTCTTCGTATGTCCTCAGTAAACTTGCCAATCGACCCATCAATATCCTCGGTAGTTCTCAACACTACATTTTCCGTGCAGTGGGAACTTAAATACTTTTTATACTTTATCCAACTTACTCTGGGTTTAGATATGTCCCGAAATGGAGAGCCATTCCCTTGAAGGAAACGCATTGAAATAATAGAAGGAGAGTGATCTGAAGACAAGTCTAATGAAGGCTCCACTTGTATCGATTCTACAGGGATATTTTTTACTACTCCGAAGTCAATAACATCGGGAATCTTCCGTCGGTCCGTCGGCCAGTAGGTGGGATGCCCGCTTGGGAGTACATCTAATCCCATTTTGGCAATGGTGTTGAAGAGTTCACGACCCTTCGGGGTCACCAGACGTGAACCCCAAAAAGTGTGTTTGGCGTTAAAGTCACCAGCAACTAAAAATCTAGCTCCAAGGGAACTGAAGAAGCTGTAGTATTGGTGTTCTTTTATTGAAAATCGAGGCGGCGAATAAATTGATGATAAAACAAAATTGTATTGACAGAATTCAATACAAATGTTTGTTGCTTGTAGGTAATCCTCACATATGTTGTTCATTAAATAATGTTTTATTCTGTTCTTTATAAGAATTGCCGATCCTCCACATGCTCTTCCGCGGGGATCTTTAGTATCATACAACACGTAGCCATTAATTTTGAAGTAAGCTGTCGCCGTCAAGTGAGTTTCAGCAATCATCATGACATCAATCTGCTTATCCATCAATAAGTGTTCCAGTTCGTTTTTATGTTGGCGGAGGCCGTTCGCATTCCAAAAACAAATTTTTAAACAAATCATTTCTTTAAAATGGCTTGTAAGATAGTGGATTGCATTTTCAGCATTTCCTGCATCATGGATGTCATAGTGGTCGTAAAAGTGTTCATAGTTTGGACAAGAGTCTGCAATGTAGTCTCTAGAGTGTTAATATTAGGCTCGAAATATTGTGATTTAGGTTCCTGCTCCAAACCTGGCATATTAGATTTAACCACGTTTGCGTAAGAAACCTGTCTAGAACTAGGCGCGTTTACATGACTTACTCGAAGCAAAATTAGGCTGTTGAGGACGATCAGGTAATACTGACGTCTTGTTGGTTCTTATGCCTTTCAAATGAGTGTAAATTGGACAACCTCTATAATTTGCGGTATGATTACCTCCGCAGTTACTGCATTTTTTGATTTTTGAATCAATTTTCGACTTATCGCATTGAGCAGTTGCATGTAGCTCCCCACACGCAACACAAACTGACGGCAATTTACAATACGCCTTGGTGTGACCAAATTCTTGACAGTTAACACACTGGACGGGTCCCTGACGCTTATGCGGTTCTTCCACGGTGATTCTACGATGCAGAAGGTAAATCAGATTGTAGATGGGATGGGACTCTTTAATACGACATCTCCAGGTTCCAATTCCACCATAAACATAGGCTGTGGAATCTTTTCACGGTTTCTAATATTCACAACACTCTTAATTTTGAACCCTTTGTCCATTAAGCCGGTCTTTATCTCCGCAGGATCAACACATGGGTCTATACCCTTTAGAACGACTTGGAGACCATTTGCGCTTTTGAGCTCTCCAACTGGTTGGACAATTTTTGAAAATCATCTTCCTTTTTCACTTGAATTTTGGTTTCGCTGATATTTCCATGTTTAATTGATGTTACGCTAAACATATTTTCACCTATTACCGAAACAATTCTTTGTACCAATTTACTGGAAGTGGGCTCTCTCAGATAAATTGGTGGGGGCTTAAACGTCTTCTTAGGAAGTTCTGGCTCATCCGTCTGGAGGAGAGCAAACCTATTTTGATCATTACTCACGGTCTTAGGAGCTTTTGAATTTGATGACACTTGAGCAGATGTCGGGCTCCTCTGTCGCTTACGAACTGTGACGTATTTATCCATACCTACTTGTTTTCTAGGTTTGACTGCACTATTTGATGTAGAAGGTGTTGATGTTCCCTCATCTATTGAAATTACTATATTGGGCGAACAGGAATGACGCTCTTGCAGTGAGAAAATTCTCCAGAGATTTTTTTATGGATTCTTCCTCAGAGACCCATCTAGTTTTTCTAGTCGAGGTAAGCTCTTTCTCAGAATTACATCTGAGAGGAACACTCATACAGTTTTTATAGATGTTTAATGTTTTTTTTTTATATTTTTACCTATTACGATTTTTTCACTTTTTTGTTTAATTTCAACTTTTTACACTTTTTCACCTATTACGATTTTTTCACCGAAAATTCAGCCGTCCGAACAGTTCGATGAGACGAGACTGAATGTAAATTATGGTAAGAATTGGTAATTAAATCAATTAAAAATGGTGAAAATTAGACAAAATTTCAAAATATTTAACATAAATTATGTTGGTCGTAAAATTGTCTTTCAAACAATATATCAAATACTAATAAAATTTGCACTAAGACTGAATAGAAAACACAGATTTAGGATATTCTAGTCTAGTGTAGTTTCTGTATTTCTTATTACGTTTAGGTGGAGGGTATTTAAGATTCGGCACAGCCGAATATAGCACTCTTACTTGTTTTTATATATTTTTGTTTTCTAGTTAAAGTACTTCTATTTGATTTTTCCCAATAAAATTTGTTAGGATTCCACTGGTACTCTAGCCCTGGTTGTTCGTCTACAGTTCAGTAGACCAAACCATCAGGTATAAAAGAATTTGATTTCATTTATCATACATTCGTATTTAAAATACATACATGTTTTCATCGTATAGATTTCATGAGCTATGAATTATTAAAAAACTGCAATTAAAAATTAGTAAAAATAAAGATTTCATCACATTTTCGAAAAAATTAAAAAACTCACCGAAATACACAAAAAAAATTTTGCTGTGTTGAATGAAACAGGTGCATTTTATTGTAGAAAGATTTTTTCTCACACTGAAGCAAAGAGTTGTGTTGAATTTGCTTTGGTGCCACCAAAAAAAAAAAGCGCACCAAAATTTAAAAAAAGACGCACCGCGCAACAACTAAAGAATTTTTCGCACCAAAAATGGTGCGAAACGTACCAAGTTGACAATGCTGATCAACATGTAAATTTAATTGATGTATGCAATAGTTATACTATGTTTCCACGACGATTTGAATTGTAGTATACAGAAAAATCATTAATTTTTCTAAAAGTTTTCATAATAAGTCTTAAAAATAAATAATTAAAAATAATGTATTTGGTTATGTATATTAATAAATAGAATATATACAATTTTTATTACATATTCCTAATTTTATCAATAGTGTAATGCCGATAAAACCGTGTACTCGTGCTTTTCGTATTTCTTTTTGTTTTTATTTCACTCTGAGTGCAAAAATAAAGAACAAAGGTCTCGTGGCAAGGCAAAATAAGCTAACGTGTTCTTTTTATTCTGGAATTGTACGGCTAAACATTATTCCAAGTACAGTTCTCCGTTAAGTAATAAATAATTGGAAATAATCGGTTATTACATACCCCCTATTGGTATTATATAAAAATTTAATATTAAAGTTTTAAGTAAATTTCTACATTGAATTACCAAAAGAAATAGAATTACTACGAAGTTCGTGGCATTCAACGTGGCCAAAGATCTTAAGTGGTCAAAGTCCTTCTCTTAAACGACAGGTGGAGGTAAACCTTAGGAAAATAGTATTCTTTACGTAGATATATTTCCTTTACAAATTTTCCTGCTGTATTATATTTACAGGGTAGTTGTTCAATTGGTGGCGTAACTTTCGAGTACCTAATCTAACCAAGAACGAAGAAACAGTGGCATAGAATTTAAACACTGATATCAGCCACTTAAAGCCACACTGCGAAGTCTCCTTTGCTTGGTTTTGTTTTGTTATAAGTGCACTAATTGTACCCGTTAACGGTTCTAATACCTTTGCCACCAACTCTTTATATACTTTCCATAGTATTGTTTGCCAGCATTTTGAGTTAAATTGTTAAATTGGGATCAGTCGTGGACGTTTTATTTCTTCATCTGAAGAAGAAGTGTATATACTATTTAACTTCAGCACATTGGTTTTAACTATATATTGAAATCAAAACGGCTCCCTGAAAATCAACAAAAACCATTGGTCAAAACTCCTACCACTCTGGAATATTGCTAGCACATTTAAGTAAAAGAAAACAAATATATATATAAAAGCACATAAGTATAATTTGAATATTAATTTAGTAAACCATATTATAATTTCTGTTAAATATTATTTTAGAATATATAGCAACTTTCATCCCATATTCTTAATTTGCAAGTGAAAAACAAAATCCTCACAAAGATTATTATCATCATCTAAATTAATCATCATTAACATCGCCTCATCTCTATGCTGAAGGCCTTCATCGTACGAGCAAAAACTTGGTGAGTGTAAGTCAAGAAAAAAAGTTGTTATATTCATTGATAAAACCATAAATTTTATTTTGTTTTCAATTGCAAAATATATATAGTGCATACATATATACTTTGTATATAACAAAAAATATATTCAAAGCAAAAAAGGAAAGAAATAACAACAACAATTACGGTGGCTAAAGATCACTAATTGTTATGAATGAAGACAACATTGCCTGTAACTTGATAGATTTGTAGATTTGTGGTTGTTTTCTCATTCATAAAGTTATTATTTCTCTTCTTTGGCATTGATAATCGAGACAAATTCAATAGGAACCGATGGAATTGAATACTTAAGGGATTTCATTTCATTTCTTATTCCTATAAATTCTTGATATTAAACGGCTTAGATATTAAATTAAAATATTCAAAATTCTTGATATAATATTAAGAATGTCAAAATTCTATATTTTTATATTTTGTTAGTTTGCCTGTTTATATATAAGTATACCTTTTTTTTTATATTAATATTAGATTCAGTAAGTTGATCAACCCAAAATTGTTTTTCTTTCCATTATGAACTATGATTTAATAAATAACTATAAGTGAATTTACACATAATGAATTGCTAAGTTTAAATAGTGTTCTTCTTAACGAGATGGGGTAAACTTCATTAGGGATAGAGTTGCGATAGGGGTTTTGAGAGAAAATGATGGCAAAAATCAAAACATTGGATAGGGAGGGAAAATTATTGCCAAGACTCACTTCTACCTTTGAGTCTCGAGAAACATGCAAGACTAAATCATTTATAATGATATTTTCCATCGTATATAAGGGTTTGTTCGATTTTAGTAAGATTTTAAGGGAGTCTATAATATTTGTTTCATGTAACGGATTTGTTTTGACTGCAAGGTTCAACGAACTCACCCACCCGGCTGAAGCTAGCAGCTGCATAAATGGCTCCCCAAGTTCCTTCGTAGTCTAAACCAATGTAAGCAAGCTTTAGTTAGTATTTGCTTATTTAAAACAGTAGGTATGCTACAGAAAATGGCGCCCAACGTGGGGCCCGACCAAGTACTTTTTGTGCTTTTGACGGCTCTGGTTTGTTTAAATAAATGTTTTTATCATGCAAGGTGAACAAATTTTAGTTTATCTTCTTTGGTTTATAGAATACACTTTAGAGCTTTTCAGGATTATCGAGTTTCTGAGGTCCAAAAGTTCGGAAATTTTGACCGATAAGTTTTCTAAAATGCCTTTTTATATACTAATAGTTTCTCTAAATATTTGTTCCTAATAGCATGTGTTTTAATAAAAATAAATGATTTGTAAAATTTTGCAACTGAGTTATCAGATTTTCGAGTTTATTTGGAAAATATTGAATTTGCGGATTGCAATTCAATATCCGATAAATTTGAAAGTTTTAGACGTAATTTTAAACTATTTCTGGTTTGTTCAATAATTTGAAAAACTTTTGTATTTGTCAAAACACCAAAAATCTTTATTATAAACAATAGCCTTGCATTTTTGTTTTTTTTTTGTTTTTATCCTTATGAAGTTAACCCTCTCGAAAAGAAAACACGAATTTATATACATACGTATAATACCCACATTTTGTTTTTAGTTTATTTACCTTTCTGAAAACATCGTTGAAATATACGACTACATATTTTATTATATTTTTCAAATAGAATTTCTTTAATATCTCGACATGTCTTTAGCAAGATCTCCTCTTCCTCCGACATTGACTGAGGAAGTCAATAATGACGCAAATGTCAGTTGCAGCGTATGTGAGGCGGCGATTTCTATTAACCAAGAATGCCTACTTATTGCACAATGCGAACATTCATTCCATAGGAATTGTATTGAAATGTCTTTAGCCCAATCTTCAGAGTGTCCTTTATGCAAACGTCCTTGTCAGTTAGGGGATCTACGTATTGCAAAGGTTCAAACGATGCTTACTAATACTCCTGCAGATAGTATACAAGGTTCTAGTATTCAAACGCCAAATCCATCTGTAGGTCAATGTGATCCAAAGTCCCATGCAAATAATGCCCGTGGTAAAGGTCGAGGTGCGTTGTCCAAACGGTATCCCACTAGGGGTTACACAAAAACTTTATTTCAAAACACTAAGGAGGATCAATCCATAAACCTCAATTCTAGTGAGCATCGTGGACACGAGTCTGAACAAGTTTTTATTCCAATTGCTCAAGCCCCAGGAAATTCACTCCCTTCTCGAAACTCGCCAAACTTTGCTAACGTAATTACTCCTCCAAGAATTGATCATAATATACAAAGCATTGACTATGCGCAAATCAGCCAAATGATAGAAGCAAGTGTTTCTAGATTGTTGCAAAATTTAAATATTAACACGAATTCTGTTGCAGATAATCGTCCCACAGAGTCTAGACGACAATCGCCTTTGATTAATCTAAATCCACCAATTTCTAATAATTTATCCCAGAATGCACACAATTTAGCTTTTCGAGCCGATAAGATTACTTCAATAGTACAAAACTGGAACTTAAAGTTCGATGGCTCTACCCATGGTTTAAATGTTGAGGAATTCCTCTATAGGGTACGCTCTTTAACGGCTGACAACTTCAATAACGACTTTAGTCCCATTTGCAAAAATTTGCATATTCTCCTCTCCGGAAAAGCCCGTGACTGGTTTTGGAGGTATCACAAACAAGTCCAAACCATTGTCTGGGATGATTTTTGTGCTGCTATTCGTTATCAGTACAAAGACTTTAAATCTGATTTCGATATCAGAGAAGAAATACGTAGCCGAAAACAAAAACCAGGAGAAAATTTTGAAACCTTCTATGAATCCGTTTGTATTAATTTAGATAGATTAAGCTCACCTATGCCAGAACAAGAGTTAATAGAAATATTAACCAGAAATCTTCGTCCTGACATCAGACATGAACTTTTGTATGTACCTATGTATTCACTAGCTCACCTTCGCAAACTTGTGCAAATGAGAGAGAATTTGTTAGGGGATGATAATTTTAAAAAATCATTTGCTCCAAGACCTCCCTTTGTTACTCGTAGAAACGTGGCTCAACTAGATTTGGAAGAAAATAGGCATCCGTTATCAAATCCTGAAATTAGTGTTGATGCAATACAGCAGACATTTGTTAGAGTTTGTTGGAATTGTGATGAACCCGGTCATCACTGGGAAGATTGTCTTAAAGACAGATCTATTTTTTGCTATGGCTGCGGAGCTAAAAATACCTACAAACCAAACTGCCAAAATTGCATTTTAAAACGTAATAACCCAAAAAACTACCAACCTCTGAATTCTACAAAGGATCGAATGTAGATAGTAATACTTCTGCAAATAATTTTTCTAAGAGCGCTACACCTAACAATCAAACTAATTCTAAATTATTAAAAGAACTAGATGAACAAAAACTTACAATTCTAAAACCGGAACCTTTTAATCGTCTTAATAGTGTGAGTTCTAACAAAACTCTTTTTCCAATACGTCCTTATCACCAAAAATGGTCCGAATATATCTCAGCACGCAATAAAATCTTTCACCTTTCTGCTTTAACTCTTCAAAATACACGTCCGAAAAGATCCACTATTAGAATTCGAAACTATTTTAAACGCCGCAAATTTGCTTCTAAATTTATAATTTCTTCAATCACTACCAATCCGCAAGATGAACGCTATTACGCTAAGGTTAGATTTCTAAATTTTAATGAGTTCGGTCTTTTGGATACGGGTGCGAATGTTTGTTGTATAGGCTCGAATTTAGCCCTTTACGATTTTTCAAAATTTAAGGAATTTCGTAATTTAAAATCTAGTGTTAGAACAGCTGATGGGAGACATCAAAAGGTATTAGGGTATTTGGATGTGGAAATGTCCTTTAAAAATCAAATTCAGCAAATAAAAATATTAATCGTCCCAACGTTATCTCAGAGATTGATTTTAGGCTTGGATTTCTGGAAGACATTCAAACTTGCGCCTGACATTTTTGAGTCAGTAATTGTGTCTAAATCTCTCGTTTGTGAAATTGCGTCAAATGTCCAGCCAATATTGTCTGATTTAAATAAGTCCGAAGTCCAACCAATCTGTCCCGAAAAGTCTGAATCTGATGATTCAGATAACACAAAATATCCACTTACACAATGTCAACAACAACAATTAGAGGCAATTATTGCGCTCTTTCCGAATTTTGAGAAACAAGGTTTAGGGAAAACCAGCATGATTCTTCATGAAATCGACATTGGTGATGCCAAGCCGATTAAACAAAGGTTTTATCCAGTTTCTCCGGCAGTGGAGAACCTGATGTTTAGAGAGATAGATCGTATGTTGACGCTAGGTGTAATCGAACCCTCCAATTCTCCATGGAGCTCTCCCATGCGTTTGGTCATAAAACCAAACAAAGTCCGCCTGTGCTTAGATGCCAGAAAACTTAATTTTTTAACAAAAAAAGATGCCTATCCGTTACCTAATATCGAGGGAATATTTTCACGTCTTCCTCAGGCCAACCTAATTTCAAAACTCGATTTAAAGGATGCATATTGGCAAATCGGCCTAGCCGATGAGGCGAAGCCTCTGACAGCGTTCACAGTCCCTGGGCGACCGCTTTACCAATTCAAGGTCATGCCATTTGGACTGTGCAACGCTCCTCAAACTATGTGTCGCTTAATGGATGAGTTAATACCTGCTGATTTGAAACATTCGGTTTTCGGATACCTTGATGATCTCATCATCGTGTCATCGGATTTTGCATCACACATATCTACACTCGTAAGAATTGCCGAACAATTTAAAAATGCCAACCTAACGCTTAATATCTCCAAAAGTAAATTCTGTGTAAGGGAAGTCAAATATTTAGGATATGTGATAGGAGACGGTGGGATTAGGACTGACCCAGAAAAGATTGAGTCCATATTGTCCTGGCCAACCCCTAGAAATCTAAAACAAGTAAGGGGATTCTTAGGTTTAGCGGGGTGGTACCGGCGTTTTATTGATAATTTCTCTACGGTTGTGTTTCCTATCACAGAAGTTGTGACAACCAAAAAGAAGTTTGTGTGGACTGATTCGGCTCAAAAAGCATTTGAAAACGTAAAAAAACTTCTAACTTCGGCACCAGTACTCGCAAATCCCGATTTCTCAAAAAAATTCTATCTCCACTGCGATGCCAGCGATTATGGAATTGGGGCTGTGTTAATTCAACTGGCCGAAAATGGAGCCGAAAAGCCCATAGCTTTTATGTCGCGGAAGCTTAATTCCGCACAGCGGAATTATAGCGTGACGGAACGGGAATGTTTGTCGGCCTTAGAGGCAATCAAAAAATTTCGATGTTACTTAGAACTCCAAGAGTTCGAAGTAATTACGGACCACGCCAGTTTAGTTTGGCTAATGAAACAACCCGATTTGAGTGGAAGGTTGGCTCGCTGGGTTTTCAAACTCCAGGCTTATAAATTTACTATAAGCCACCGTAAAGGAAAAAATAACATAGTGCCTGATGCCTTATCCCGAATACCCTGCGAAGAAGTTTCATCCTTAGAAATATGTCCCCCAGAAATAGATTTAAACTCACAACATTTCTTTGATGAGGATTATCAAACCTTAAAAAATAAGATTGCCACAAATTCTTCGAGTTACCCAGATATTAAATTAGTGGACAATTATATTTACATTAGAACAGATCATTATAATGGTAACCCTGATCAAGAGGAACGAACTTGGAAGCTATGGATTCCTGAATATATGCGAAAAGGATTAATTTCACATTTTCATGACTCTAAAGTAGGGTGTCACGGTGGTATGGCGAAAACGGTAGAGTTAGTTAGACGCAACTTCTTTTGGCCAGGCTTAGTAAGAGACGTTAAGGACTATGTAAGGTTATGTGAAGTTTGTAGGACAACGAAGTCACCTAATTTCATAATGAAGCCTGAAATGGGTAAACCCGTAACTTCCATTCGTCCTTTTCAAAGATTGTTTGTTGATATACTCGGGCCCTACCCTAGAAGCAAGAGTGGTAATATAGGTATTCTAATTGTGCTAGATCACTTATCAAAGTTCCATTGGCTTTGTCCGTTAAAGAAATTCACATCTTCTGCTATTCAGGATTTTTTACTAAAGAACATTTTTCACGTATACGGCGTGCCTGAAACTTTGGTAAGTGACAATGGGTCACAGTTTCGTGGGAATGAGTTTAATGCTTTCTTAACATCTCTTGGAATTAGTCATACATATACGGCAATCTATTCCCCACAGTCTAACGCCTCCGAGCGTGTAAATCGCTCTATCCTCAGTGGAATTAGGTCATTTCTTAGAGGCGATCAGAAAGTTTGGGATGAGAATTTAAGTTTTATTAGTTGTGCACTGCGAAATGCAAAACACCAAACCATTAGTTGCTCACCATACCATGCCCTCTTCGGATTTAACATGATTACTCATGGAAAGTCATATGAATTGCTTTCGAAGTTAGAACTTTTAGACGAGCCATCTTTTTGCATCTCAAGAGACGATAAACTAAAACTTTTACGTCAAGAACTCAAAAAACGAATTTCTGAAGCATATACCCAAAACCAAAAACAATACAATTTACGTACTCGGCCCATTTCATTTCATGTAGGACAGGAAGTCTTTAGAAGGAATTTTTCTCAAAGTTCAGCAGCAAAAGCCTACAATGCTAAACTCGCACCTTTGTTCCTTAAAGCAATAGTAAAAGAAAAGGTAGGTAATAAGGATATGAGCGGAAAAATCCTCGGCACTTATCATGCCAAAGACATTCGTCCCTAGCTGTTACACATAGATATACATTTTCCTTATTCTTTCTTATATTTATTACACCATATTTTCCTATATCTTTCATTATAACTCACATTCTATTTCATAAATTTTCTTCTTGATAATATTATAATTATATTCTGCAATCAACCCAAAATGTGCTAGCTAAAATATAAATTTTGGTAAAACCTAATATAACAGCTGAAAATGTTGCTATTGCTTAACTTCAGTGTTAGAATCATTTTCCTAAAATTGTGTTAGTAGATTAATGTTATATAACACAAATTTTTTTTTGTCATGCATATGCCTTAAATCGCCTTTTCCGATTAATATTGTAACCTATGAGGTCAATATCTCTCGGTTTTGTAGTGACGCTTTTGAAGCAACACCTTTTCTATATAAATATTTTTTTTTCTAAATGTTCAAATACAAGTTGTTTATTATGTTAACAGTAACATTTTGATTGTTACCTCAAAGGGTTAATCAATAAATGAGTGTAACAAATTATTCAATGGGTTGATGTCGCGACTAGGACCAGTGTTGGGTAGTTATGTAAAAAGACAAGATATAATATTAATGGAAATTGTAGTATACAGAAAAATCATTAATTTTTCTAAAAGTTTTCATAATAAGTTTTAAAAATAAATAATTAAAAATAATGTATTTGGTTATGTATATTAATAAATAGAATATATACAATTTTTATTACATATTCCTAATTTTATCAATAGTGTAATGCCGATAAAACCGTGTACTCGTGCTTTTCGTATTTCTTTTTGTTTTTATTTCACTCTGAGTGCAAAAATAAAGAACAAAGGTCTCGTGGCAAGGCAAAATAAGCTAACGTGTTCTTTTTATTCTGGAATTGTACGGCTAAACATTATTCCAAGTACAGTTCTCCGTTAAGTAATAAATAATTGGAAATAATCGGTTATTACATACCCCCTATTGGTATTATATAAAAATTTAATATTAAAGTTTTAAGTAAATTTCTACATTGAATTACCAAAAGAAATAGAATTACTACGAAGTTCGTGGCATTCAACGTGGCCAAAGATCTTAAGTGGTCAAAGTCCTTCTCTTAAACGACAGGTGGAGGTAAACCTTAGGAAAATAGTATTCTTTACGTAGATATATTTCCTTTACAAATTTTCCTGCTGTATTATATTTACAGGGTAGTTGTTCAATTGGTGGCGTAACTTTCGAGTACCTAATCTAACCAAGAACGAAGAAACAGTGGCATAGAATTTAAACACTGATATCAGCCACTTAAAGCCACACTGCGAAGTCTCCTTTGCTTGGTTTTGTTTTGTTATAAGTGCACTAATTGTACCCGTTAACGGTTCTAATACCTTTGCCACCAACTCTTTATATACTTTCCATAGTATTGTTTGCCAGCATTTTGAGTTAAATTGTTAAATTGGGATCAGTCGTGGACGTTTTATTTCTTCATCTGAAGAAGAAGTGTATATACTATTTAACTTCAGCACATTGGTTTTAACTATATATTGAAATCAAAACGGCTCCCTGAAAATCAACAAAAACCATTGGTCAAAACTCCTACCACTCTGGAATATTGCTAGCACATTTAAGTAAAAGAAAACAAATATATATATAAAAGCACATAAGTATAATTTGAATATTAATTTAGTAAACCATATTATAATTTCTGTTAAATATTATTTTAGAATATATAGCAACTTTCATCCCATATTCTTAATTTGCAAGTGAAAAACAAAATCCTCACAAAGATTATTATCATCATCTAAATTAATCATCATTAACATCGCCTCATCTCTATGCTGAAGGCCTTCATCGTACGAGCAAAAACTTGGTGAGTGTAAGTCAAGAAAAAAAGTTGTTATATTCATTGATAAAACCATAAATTTTATTTTGTTTTCAATTGCAAAATATATATAGTGCATACATATATACTTTGTATATAACAAAAAATATATTCAAAGCAAAAAAGGAAAGAAATAACAACAACAATTACGGTGGCTAAAGATCACTAATTGTTATGAATGAAGACAACATTGCCTGTAACTTGATAGATTTGTAGATTTGTGGTTGTTTTCTCATTCATAAAGTTATTATTTCTCTTCTTTGGCATTGATAATCGAGACAAATTCAATAGGAACCGATGGAATTGAATACTTAAGGGATTTCATTTCATTTCTTATTCCTATAAATTCTTGATATTAAACGGCTTAGATATTAAATTAAAATATTCAAAATTCTTGATATAATATTAAGAATGTCAAAATTCTATATTTTTATATTTTGTTAGTTTGCCTGTTTATATATAAGTATACCTTTTTTTTATATTAATATTAGATTCAGTAAGTTGATCAACCCAAAATTGTTTTTCTTTCCATTATGAACTATGATTTAATAAATAACTATAAGTGAATTTACACATAATGAATTGCTAAGTTTAAATAGTGTTCTTCTTAACGAGATGGGGTAAACTTCATTAGGGATAGAGTTTTTTTTTTTTTTTTTTTTTTTTTTTTTTTGTATTTTCATTTATTCATAGATATTTTACAAATTTACAATTTGGTGCCCCAGCGCCTTAAAGGCTTTATAGGGGCAAAAGGCAACTTTATATATAACATTAAAAGAGAAAAAAAGAAAAAAAAAAAGAATATAAACAAATATACAGTATTATTTTAAAGATATGTAAAGAAAAAAAAAGATTCAGATACATTAGATTTCATAATTAGGTACATTTCATAATTACATTAGAAGTGTTTCTATATTTTTAAGTAAGTGGTCTTTTATCTGATTTTTAAACGCTGAAATAACATTAATGTTGCGATAATTTACAGGCAATTTATTATATTCAATAGGCCCAGAAAATGAAATTCTTTGCTTGGTCAAATCAAGGCGACATCTTGCAAAACTTAAATTTTGAGCTTGTCTGGTATTTCTTTGCGTTCGAGCCAAATTATTAGAAAATTGTACAGATCGATGTTCATTGTCGCTTAGTGTCTTAAACACGTACATCAAAACTTTTTGTTTATACAAGCCTCGTATTGGCAAAATATTTTTTGCATATCTTTTAAACAAATTTAGCGTTGAATATCTCATAGGTAGATTGAATACAAGTTTTAACGCTTTATTTTGGGCAGATTGAAGTGACTTTAAGGAATTATTTATTCTACAACCATATACAGCAGGAAGATAAGTAAAATGTGAATGTACAAGAGACTGATAAATAAGTAACTTTGTATCGCAGTTAAGCTTATTTCTAAACTTATATAGTATTCCAATGCCTGGCGAAACTTTAGCTTTTAGTGAAAGTATGTGCTCATCCCATAACAAATTTTGATTTAAGACAACTCCTAAGTATGTTACCATCTCAGATTCATTAATAGCGATTCCATCAACATGTACAAACATCTTCTCATCATTTTTTAGATTGTATGGTTTAAATCTTACAAATTTAGTCTTGGAGGGATTAATAACAAGTCTGTTGCATTGCGAAAATTCCTTTAGAATAGCCGAATAGTTGTGATAGGGGTTTTGAGAGAAAATGATGGCAAAAATCAAAACATTGGATAGGGAGGGAAAATTATTGCCAAGACTCACTTCTACCTTTGAGTCTCGAGAAACATGCAAGACTAAATCATTTATAATGATATTTTCCATCGTATATAAGGGTTTGTTCGATTTTAGTAAGATTTTAAGGGAGTCTATAATATTTGTTTCATGTAACGGATTTGTTTTGACTGCAAGGTTCAACGAACTCACCCACCCGGCTGAAGCTAGCAGCTGCATAAATGGCTCCCCAAGTTCCTTCGTAGTCTAAACCAATGTAAGCAAGCTTTAGTTAGTATTTGCTTATTTAAAACAGTAGGTATGTTACAGATCCAAATCTTCAATAATTCTGTTAGACATGCTTTCGAGAAGATTGCTATTTAAAATCAGCAAAATCGGTTTAGGCCAACCAATATGTGAGACCACCTCCATAAAAATTTGATATTTTTCGTAAAATTTTGTATACGTTGTTTGTATGATAAAAGAAGAAAGTGTGCGGAAAATAGTAAGAATCGGTCCATGATTTCTCATAGCGCCCATACAAATATATATATTCCCGAAATATGGCTTAATGATAAATAAATGCCTATAAAATTGGAATATCAAGCCAAAATTTTGCAAAAATAAGTTTAATACAAAAAGAAATCGCAAAACGAAATTTTTTTTAGTTGGGTCCATGTTTTACCATAGACCCCATATAAAGTCCACTTCCAAAATTCACTTAAATACGTATAAAACAGATAGAAATAATGTTAAACGGCTAAAATTTGACATAAATACTCTTTATCGACAAATAAATTGTTGTACTAAATTTTATGGTGGTCGGCCCAGAACTGGTCATAGCTCCCATACAAGGAGCACATCTGAAAAAGACATTTTTCCCTATATATATTGTATAAATATCGTTACCGACTCAAAACTTTGCATAGATCATTTACATATATACAAAAATCATTCCACAAAATTTTGTTAAGTTCGGTCTATTTTTAACTGTATGCCCCATATAAAGCCCTCTTCCGAAAATCACTTTAATACTTATTAATCTCTTATAAATAAGGGTACCAATCCAAAATTTTACACTGATCATTTACATACATACCTAAATCAAACTGCTGAATTTTGAGAATATCATTCCATATTTGACTATATCCCCCACATAAGGTCCACTACCGAAATCCACGTTAATACTAATATATGTCTTAAATATACCGTTATTATGTTGAAATTCGACGTGAAAAATCCTCATATGCATGAAAATAACTGTTCCAAAATTTAAGAAGATCGGCCCATATTTTGTCATACCTGCCATATAGAACTATTTCGAAAAAACAAATAAATTCGGGTCAAAAAATATTCTTTTCGGTTTTAACCCATATTCGGTCCATATTTTATAATCATGATATATATCGTTGGAAAGGTATTTTTAATATCTTTTATATAATGTATTAAAAATTATCAACCACCCAGTAGTTCCCGAGATATAGGCCTATATATTTTCAACTTTACGGGGCTGCCCCCTCGAAAATAGGCGTGACCGCCAACAATTTTTGTTTGCTGGCATCTCCTCTAACAGCCCTATTTGATGAAGTTTGTTTTGAGCAAAATCACTAAAACCGAATTGTACCCCTTTTTTATACTCTGTTAAATTACACTCAAGATTATTATGAACATCAGACAAACTATAAATTATGGTAAGAATTGGTAATTAAACAATTAAAAATGGTGAAAATTAGACAAAATTTCAAAATATTTAACATAAATTGTCTTTCAAACAATATATCAAATACTAATAAAATTTGCACTAAGACTGAATAGAAAACACAGATTTAGGATATTCTAGTCTAGTGTAGTTTCTGTATTTCTTATTACGCTTAGGTGAAGGGTATTTAAGATTCGGCACAGCCGAATATAGCACTCTTACTTGTTTTTTTCTGCTATTTTTTTCTTTCCAACACTTGGAAGAGAGCCTTCTCTCTATTTATTTCATAAAATTTTAGAGTAGGTAATGTAAAAAAAGGGTTGACGTTTTCCCGAGTGCACTGTAAATGTAGTTCAGCTTTATCTGCCGTTCTCTTAGCTCTGTCGGCAGACAACAAGCTATGAGAGATTTCTGTTGTTGTTTTCTTTTGTTCTACGTGTTGACATAATTATATTAAGATTAGGGTTACCATATTCATTTTGAGAAAAAGAGGACGTCGACCAAAAAAAACCCGGGCATTTACCATTAAAAAGAGGACAACACTCTGTAGCAAAATATTAAAAAAAAACAACGCCTTAAAATACACAAAACAAATTGAAAATTCTATTTACATATAACAACAACACAAAACTTAAACAAAATATTAAAAAAATTATATTTTATCAGTCTGATCTCATAACTACTACAACATAAAAACATAAAAATTAACAAATTCATTTTAAAACTTCACATGTACTACATATATATACATTTTTAGTAGAAGTTGGCAAGTTTCATGTATATTTTTCAGCGCTTTCAATTTGAACCAATATATTATTATCGCATTTTTTTAAATATTCATAAAACTCTTGACAATTCATATCAAAATTATATTTGACTCTAATAATATCAGAAATAGTTTCTGTGTTTAATTTGTTTCTTTCTGGTGTCCACTGAATTCAGAACTTCTAGAACTAAGAACTTTGAGAAATATCATACAACAAAATTCCCAAAGGTTAACACACACATTCAGGAAAAGAATTGACCATTTTAAAATTTGGAATGATTTGGAATTTATAAGAAGATATCGTCTTTCAAAGAAAAGTGCATCAGCTGGTTTTTCCCTCTCCAATAAATTAGCACTTCTTTTGGCACCTTTTCCAGACATTTCTGGACAAAACTAAAAAATTCGTTGCAAACAATTAAATTTGGCAATTAATTGATGCAACTCTAAAGTCAAACACCAATGTTACCCCATTTTTCACCGAATGCAGTCGGTAGTTACACGTAGGTAAAAAAACGTTAAAATTACCAAATTCTTTTTAACGGTTAGGTAAGGAAAAGTAATTGGTATAAACTCTAGTAGTTATCTATTTGTTAAAATTACGGGCATAAGACACGTAGACAAAGGCCAAGAGCCAAAGCCGTTTAAATTTTTGAAGACTCATATGGCGGCCAAAAAGCATCAAACAAAATTTGTTTACACAAAAAAACATGTCATGACATCGTGTGTATTTAAAAAAATGTATACATCAATGCCAACAATACTTTCGATGCAATAAAACGAAATTATAGATTAAAGTTTTAAAAGTAGGACAAACCCAGGACACTTGCAAAAAAAGAAGTAGGACTACCCCGGACGCCCTTAAAAAGAGGACGGTGTCCGGGAAAAAGAGGACGTATGACAACCCTAATTAAGATCAAACAATGTTTTTTTTATATTTTTTTATTTTTATTATCTGTTGTTATTCTCTCGTATTGTTATTATTGATTGTTTATGATTGTTAAAAAAGTAATATGTTGATTGTTAATGAAGTAATATGTTGTTGTATTTATATTTTGTTTTTAACACTTTAAAGTTTAGTGTACTCTGGGTTATTGTAAAAGAAAAAAGTAGAATTTTTGGTTTTTACTCTTATACTACGCAATATCTAGTAGATTTTAATTAAAATCTTAAAGAAAATTTTTGGCGTTTACACTACTACTTTTTGACATATTGTTGGATTTAATTTTCATAATAAAAACAGCTGATTGAAAAAGAAAATAAATTATATTGCAAACTTTCTTAACTGTAATTTGAAAACAATCGTATCGAGTTTTAGAAGTATAAATGCATTAGTGAAAAAGTTTGAGTGCATTAAAATTTGAAAGGCAAAACTTGATCGTTTAACCACCAAGTTACCAACACAAAGTTTTCTTTTTACACCACGAAGATTAGTTTGTAAGCAAACAAACATTAAAGTCGTACTATACATTATTTTGTATAACCGACGATTGAATTTTTGCCGCCGTCGTTAAAAATTTTAGTAAGTTTTGTTCGCCGTCAACGATATTTGCGATTAGCGGTTTTAAACACTGAACTTTCACATCGGCTTTACTTTTAACGCAACGACGAATCTCTTTTGATAGTTTTCTCCAGGAGGTACAGATACACTTTTTCTCACTTTTCGGGAAATGATGGAATATTTTGTTTCACATCTTTTTGACGCGAGCAGTTTTCAGTAAAGTTACAGAACATGGGTACAGTTGGAATGTGTGCTTGGGGTCATAGACCTTCTTTAGTTTCCATAGAAAAGGAAGAGGTATAGATAGCACATTTTTCCATCTATCAAATAAATTGGACCGATAGCAGATGAAAAATCAACCCTCCTCCATTCTTCATGCATTTTTGTACCTTTGAAATTCTTTTTTTTTTTGTTCTATCTAGAAATATTAAATAGTTATCACGTTAGTGTGTTAGGGGGTATACCATCTTTTAACCCTATTCTATTTACCTAGGTTTATTTAATCTTCTCTTTGATATTATTTTGTGCTCAGTTTTTATTCCATTTAATATTAATACCCAAATATAACTCAATAGATTTGGCTTAAGGGAAACAAGATTCCGCGTCAGCGCTGTCTTCTAATAAGTTGGAATCACATACAATGAGCCATTACATAAATTTAATGGCGCGCATCCTGTGTAAGTTGAACATGAGCAGTAACATAAAATTGAGGATCAGACAACTGTAGTCCAAGAAACTCTTCTTAAGTTTTCAACGATATTAAACAACTATCGTACAGTGCAGACGTGTTTTATAATCGCTCCGTGTTTTCTTTTTCTACAACAAGTTTGCTTTCAAATAACATTAATAATAAAATCAATACACATATCATATACATATTCATACTTATGCTTGGTTTTCACTATGTCAGTTTTGTTGTCAAATTGTGCAATTTGTTGGTAATTTCATAACAATTTGGACAATTTGACAACAAAACTGACATAGTGAAAACCAAGCATTACATACATTCAACAACAAACAATTATCTACCAACAAAAACAACTACATTCTACTTATTAACAGTTTAAATATTATCATTTCACAACAAACGTAACCTGTTTTCAATAACACATCTATACCTCAATCAACGCCTTATTGTTTTTAAGTAAATATTTATTTTTCGTAAACTATGGATTGCTTGAATGAAAATTGTAACATTACTAGCAACGATCGTATGATATCTTGTTGGTTATGCCTGGGTACCTACCACTTAAAATGTAGTGGACTTAAGGCACGTGATGCGGATGCACTTGCTGACCCTGGGAAATCTCTCCACTGGACTTGTCCTAGCTGCAAAAACATTAGCGTAGAGTTCTACAAGTTTTTCAAAAGCTATGAGGAAGTGTTCGATCAGCTTGACAAAGATTTTGTATCACTGCAAGGTAAATTATCAAAGTTTGGTGAATTGTTCACAAAATTTACTACTTTGGATAATTTTACAATTTTTTAATTTGAAACATCCAACAAGCCCTCATCCATACCACATAACTCGCTTTCTTCAGTGGTTTCTTCTGAGAATCGTGTTGTAGTTGAAGATTTGATTCCAATATCTATAATGCCTAGCACGTCTTCTTCATCTGCAAATATTTTGTCACCTCCTGTTTCCGATGAAAGATCCACTAATCATACAAAGCCATCAATATTATCTCCAAATGCTGGTAGCATGGTGGAAAATTTAGTAAATATGCCCAGTGACTTGCGTATTATTCCTCCTAGAAAAAAAATAATATTTGCTACTCGTTTCCATTATGACACAACAGCATAATTGTACCGCTGGAATTATTTGAACTAATTCTCAACCTTATTTTTTGGCCAAAATATACACACATACGTGAATTCATTTATAACGAAGAAAAATTGGCACGTATTCTATCGACTTTTAATAAAAATTAAAAAACTAATACCAGCTTCATCCTTTGATATTGTTTATCAGAATGTAAACGGCTTGAATACAAAATTATCTGATTTATTCCTAAACAGTTTTGATTTTGAGTTTCATATTGTTGCTTTTACGGAAACTTGGTTAAACAGCAATGTATACAATTCTGAAATAATGTGCGATAAATATCAAATTTTTAGACGCGATAAAACTGGCCGACTCGGTAGTGGAGTATTGATTGCTGTATCAAGCTTGTATCCTGCTGAGGAGATCTTAAATGAAAACTCATATAATTTAAATGTAGTTTTCAATAATGTAGTTCGATACGTGTATAGTATTAAACGTTTTGATCATGTGTCGAATTTTTCCCGCTCACTTTATGGCGTTTCATTCGAAAACCTTATAAATGTCAGAACACTTGTGCTCCTTCATAAAATTATTTATACTGGTAAGCCTTTCTATCTTTATCAGAAAATTCACTTTAATAGAAGCAACAGGGGAAAGAAAATTGTACCATTAAGGCGCTGCAGTCTTGTTTCCGAGTGGCAATTCTTTATACATGCTGTTCGTCTTTGGAATTTGCTCCCTCATAACATTCAGCTCCTTAGTAATGCAAACGCATTTAAGAAAAATCTTTTTGAACACTTTAAGTGATTTTTAAATTATTTTGTTTAAAAAACTTCCTAACTTTGATTTTTATATGGGTACTTGTACATACAACTTCATAACATTTTTATTTAATTTAATTTAATTTTATTTCCATTTTACTACTGTTTTCATCTTTTTATTGATATTTTTTTTTCTTCTTTCTTAATTTTTTTAACCTTTCACATTTTTTATTATGTTCTAATTGTTTCAATTGTAAATTATACTTATCGTACAATTATTTTTTACTTATTTTCGTACTTTGTCTTCTTTATTTGTATTCTAAACTTTAATTCAATTACTTAAAATTTAACTTTAACTTTAAAATCTAAAATTCCTGTACTTTAATTATAAGATTTAATCTTGTTGTACAGGATAAACACATTAAATAAATAAATAAATAAATAATTTGGAAATAGTAGCTGTCATCACTCACATTAACAACATAGTGATTTATATTACTTGCTCTTATATTCCACCTAATTCTGATTATCGGATCTACGAAAAACATGCCTTATTAATACATTCTGTAGCTCAAAAACTTAAACCAGCAGACTACTTGATTATACTGGGTGACTTTAACCTTCCAATGGTACCATGGCTTACTTCGGATGATACTGATTTCTTGGTACCAATTACTTCAAATGATTGGACAGAAGATATCCTAGCGTTATTGGCAGATATTAATGTTTTTCAAATTAATAATATTTCCAACTGCAACAACAGGTTTTTGGATCTCGTCTTTGTAAATAATTCCGTTTTGTTTGATGTGCGTAGAACTAGTCCAGTATGTACTCCTGAAGATCGCCATCATCCAACACTTTTAATTTCCACACCTTTCCCTCTAATATCTGATAATTCTAAAGTATTTGAGTCACTATGTTTTAAGCGTACGAACTATCAAATGTTAAATCAACTGTTAGTAGATGTTTACTGATTCCAGCCATTTAAAAATGATGGAAGTAACTTTGAACAAGTCATACACAAATTTTATTCTAAACTATCACATTGTATATCATGAAGTGTTCCTCTAATAAAAAAAGGTGTAAAAAATAGTACTCCATGGACTTCTAATTTGCTAACATGGTTGAAAAATCGGAAAAACAGACTATATAAAAAATTTAAAAATAGTAACAACCAAATTGATAGATGCCGCTATCTAATAGCTAGAAGCTACTTTAATCTCGAAAATAAAAAATGCTATTCATCATATGTGAACAAAATGAAATCCAATATCAGGAAGAATCCAAAAATGTTCTATAATTTCATTAATTATAAGCGAAAAATTTCGATGCATTCTGCTACAATGAAAATTAATGGCACTGTGTTATCCAATAATGACGATATAGCAAATTTGTTTGCAGATTTCTTTGCATCAAGTTGCTCTACAAAATCACTTGGCAACACAAAATACCCGTATGAAATCTCAAGAATATCCACAATAAACAAATCCTCCTTGGATGTCTCAGCTGTTTTTAAAAGCCTCAAATGTATAAAAAACTCGTTTATTCCTGGACCGGATGGTATCCCAAGTTGCATATTAAGAAATTGCGCTGATGTATTAGCTATCCCTATCGCTCATTTATATAATAATTCTCTTAAGTTTGGTCTGCTACCGAAATGTTGGAAAGACTCTTTTATTATTCCTCGTCATAAATGTGGCAGCAGAAGTGAAGTAACAAACTATCGGGCAATAGCGAAACTTAATGCTATTCCCAAACTATTTGAAAAAATTGTGACAGACATCCTAACCCATCAAATATCACCGATCCTATCACCAGCTCAACATGGGTTTTGTCGAGGTCGTTCCACGACTACCAACTTAATGGAACTAACGTCATATATCAACTCTGGCTTTTGCAACCGAAAACAAACTGATGTTATATACACAGATTTTAGTAAAGCTTTTGATAAGGTCAATCATGATTTATTAATAGCTAAGCTGAATAGTGTGGGATTTTCCGATCATTTTTTAAAATGGATATCTTCATATTTAAGAAATCGTAAGCAGTGTCTTATTCAACAACTCGAAATCAAAATATATAGATGTAACTTCAGGTGTTCCCCAGGGAAGCCATCTAGGGCCTCTACTTTTTCTTATATATATAAACGATCTTTCAAAGGCCATTAAACATAGCAATATTCTCATGTATGCTGACGACGTCAAACTTTTCTCTTCATTTGATAAGGCTGCGAATAGTACTTATTTGCAAAATGATCTAAATAGCTTCAGTAACTGGTGCAGTGTAAACCTAATGGAACTCAATCTTAAACAGTGTAAATCTATGACTTTCTCGAGGTATTCTCCATTACCCAGAGATTAATTTATTAAGGGTGTTAAGTTAGATACAGTTGACTCATTTTTGGATTTTGGAATTCTTTTCGATATGAGACTTAAATTCAATTCACACATTATAATGACTAGTATTAAGGCTAATGGTGTGTTAAGCTTTATAAAACGTTGGGCAAAGGAATTTAATGACCCCTATGTCACGAAATCTTTATTTACAACTCTAGTCAGGTCAATACTTGAATACGGGTCTGTAATATGGGATCCTCAATATAACGTTTATATAAAAAAATTGGAATCTGTACAAAAACAATTCTTGCTGTTTTGTCTTCGTAAATTGAGATGGAATCCTAATATTAACCTGCCGCTCTATCGCAGACGCCTAGCGCTTATAAGCCTGCCAACATTAAAAAGTCGAAGGATTGCCTTCAACATTGCATTCTTTATAAATTTAATTCATGGTAAAATAGATTCCATTTGTCTTCATGATAAAATTAGCATCAATATACCTAACAGGCAACTTAGATCATATGAGCCAGTTTATTTAAGTTTTCACATATCAGATTATATTAACTTCGATCCATTACGTAGAATCTCTGCTGAAGTGAACCAATTCTACAATCTAATAGATTTATCTGATTCTGTTGATAGTTCCAAGAGAAAGCTTATTATATTCTTAAACTCAAATGACTATACTTATAACTGTATTTAATAGATTTTTATTTAATATTATTATTGTTTAATATGTTATGTTATTATTGTTTAATATGTCTGTATAAAATGTGTAAAATGTTCAAAATTGCTCAGCTGTTACCATATTGTAGCTGATTAAATATATAAATAAATGATTTTTAAGCTTTGCTTTGCAGTAGACGGATTAGTTACCGAAATTACAACCGATAGAGCATGACTTAGTGTGAGAACTTCCAAACAAATATCACTTTCACAACGTTATCTAAATAGTTAATTTTAATTTAATTTCCTCTGATATTATTTTTATTGATGTGTGACGAGTCTATTTTATTTAAACATGCATTAATTAGTCGTATCACATACGAAATTAACTATATTGGTCGAGGATATGATGAGAAATTGTCTATCAAATTACAATAAGTCTTGAAATATGAAAAAATCTGAAAAAAGCATTGTAAAACCACAACCCCGCCACTAAAGAGGGTTTTCAAACAAGTTCTGAGTTCGAACAGTTACTCAACCAATCTGCAGGGTTGGCCACGAAGATTATCCAAGAACTCAGACGTTTTTGAAACCATTCCAGACCAATCATGGAACCACTACAAGTAAAAAAACAAGTAAGAGTTTATATTCTGTTCCGAATCTCATATACCCACCCCCAACACATTTGTAGTGTGATTTATTAGTTTCGGATCCATCAAATGGGAGCTATCATTTATTAAGGGCCAATCGTCATAAAATATTGTGCCATAATTTCTATGTATTTGAGGCTTATTTAGTTAAATTTCATTTTGGAATTTTATAAGTATTCCACTTATTCTCGAAAGTGTATCTTATATGGGAGCTATGACCAATTATGGATTATCCTTCACAAAATCAAAGAGTGTAGTTTTGGCATATATATAATTGATATTTGTAAAATTTTGGTTCGATACCGATATTTAGGAGATATTTACGTATGTTATTGAGTTTTTCGGACGTAGTCATCATATGAGAGCTATGATCTATAATGGACCAATCGCATTTAAATTCGGTATAACAATTCATATGTATATGGATGAATTTGATGATGATGATTAAGTTGTTATGGTCAGAAATGGACACATCGGCATGAAATTGGGTATGACGATTTTAATATATATTTATATTTATGTATATATTTAACACAATTAATATGCCTATATACTAATTAAATAATTGTGTTACTTTCTTTGGAAAGGGGATAGATAGGAGAAGAATATCTCCTATCTGCTGGTGAGGGGGTTCATTGATTAAATTACTTTTTACAAAATTTACAAAAAAAATTTTTTTATGGATCAATTATATATGATCTAAATTGATCATATGTATATAATTTGTTTTTGTTCAAAAATAATTTAAAGTGAACGTCTCAAGAATATAAAAAAACAAACAAGTAAGTAAGTAAAGTGTTTATTGAGACTTCTTTTCTTAAATAATACTATACAATGATGTACAAATCGACAGTATAATGTTGTAATATTCTTAGAACTGTAATAGTCTTATTCTAATCTACATATATATATAAAATACAATGATTGTATGTTTGTCCTTTATAGACTCTAAAACTATTCAACCGATTTGGCCCAAACCGGTTTCATTTCAAAGGTTATAGTCCCAATTAGGTTTACGGCTAAACATATTTCAAGTGGGCGTGGCCCCTCCCACGTAAATTGAATAACATCATATATCTTGACTATTGTAATAGCAAGGGTTTTGAAACCTTGCAGTATCCCATATGTTATATGATTTGAATAATCAGGAAAAAAATGGGCGGGATCGGACCAGTGGGAGTGGTAGCTCCCATACAAAGTAAATATTTAATATCATATATCTACAGTTCTATAACAGCCAGGATCTTAGAAATTTGTGCACGTTGATTATTTGTTAATGGGAAAAAAGGGCGCGATCGGACCAGTGGGCGTGTCAGCTCCCATACAAAGTAAATATTTAATATCATATATCTACAGTTCTATAATAACCAGGGTCTTAGAAATTTGTACACGTTGATTATTTGTTAATGTGAATAATCATGGGAAAAATGGGCGTAATCGGACCAGTGGGCGTGTCAGCTCCCATACAAAGTAAAATATTTAATATCATATATCTACAGTTCTATAATAGCCAGAGTCTTAGAAATTTGTGCACGTTTAATTATTTTTTAATGTGAATAGTCATGGGAAAAATGGGCGTGATCGGACCACTGGGCGTGGCAGCTCCCATAGAAAAAATTTGTATACACATCTTACTGAAGGCGAGGTAAAAATAAAAATTTCTTATTTCTTTCGACCACTCCTACTTTTTTAAATGTGTAATTGATTCTACTCGGATTTTAACATGTTTACTTCAAATCGAATACACATGTTACTCTAGGTGAGGTAAAAATTAGAATTCATACTCCACGCCCCCTTTCACGACCCATCTATTGCAGGACAACCCCTGCCGGGAAGGCCAGTCCGCTGGACCGATCTTACTAACAATTTGACGGAATATAACTAAGACTCCGGCACGACTAAGAATACTTCTTTCGACCGCCTACCAAAAATTTACATCGCCATATTTTGTGAATTTTTTTACCTACGTCGATGATATTTGGTACATAGTTGTGAGTGGGTAAAGGGGCTTGGCCTCGCCCATATAACCCAAAATTTAAAATCGTCATATTTTAGGCATTTTTGACCAACAAGTGGCAGAAGCACGCCCCATTGTTTTCGATATATTGGAGGCTGGACCTATTAACCGATCTTAAATTTTCACAGCTGCAGCTTTGACTCAGAAATACTTATTACATAATAATATTTTTTGACCATGCACATTCTGCACCTAATTTTTTTACTACGTTCATTAACGGCTTTACCTCAAAGGGGGGTAGCGAAGCACACCGGGTTCAGCTAGTACACAATAATAGTAAAGGCTACGTGCTTATATTAACAAAGTAAATGTTTAGAGGTACGTGTTTTTCAAAAGTTTAATAATGCTTGCTCCCGGCATTGATCCTACAGAGCGTGTTTATCCTTAATAATTTTTAAGGACCGTTTACACAGTGTAACTTATAAATTGTTAACACTATTAATATTTATGCAAACTTTTAAGTGAACTTTAGATTTAAATTAATTTGGAATAAGATATACATACAAAACCGGTGGCTTTTAGGTTTATTGACAATTTCAATTATAAGTATTTGGCAATTCAAAATTTACTAATAAGTATAAAGGTATTAATGCATTTTTTTTTTTAAATAATTCAAAATTTAAACTTAATTCTAATAATGACTAAACAGAGCGTATATCTGTTAAAAAAAGACTTAATAATTATACTATGTTTCCACGACGACTTGAATCACCTGCTTCGCCTTCTGAATCTTGTTTATGAATCATGCTGTTTACATGACTAAAAAACTTGATTCGATTTGACAGTTGTCTTTAATAAACAAACAGAATAAAAAAACAGAATTTACAATTTGTGGAAAATAATTTTTTTTAATGGACAAACAAAAGTGAGTGGATATTAGTTAGCTTGTTTGAAAAAAAAACATACATTCGTACGTATTTAATTTTTTTTTACTTCCAGCAAAAAGAAAATAATTTGCTTTGTTTACAATAATATTAAATTTTTACAGCTAGTGCAGATAAACTTGCGATAAAAATTAGAGAAGAGTGCAATTTTTCGTGCTTCGCAAGTAAATTCAATATGAATCTACTTGATTCGCTCTTAAAATTTTGTATGGTGAAGCAAGTTGTTTCGCACATGATTGGGGTGTGAAGCATGAATAGAGAGCGAAGTATGTACCGTGGAAACATAGTATTAGACAACACTTAAAACTAAATAAACAAAACTGTTAACCAAAAGTGTCTTAATAGAGAACATATGTATATGTATATGTAAATCACAGAATGTTAAGAAAACAATAGCGGTATTCACACCGAGCTTGTTAGTTTGTTAGTCGTTAATCGTTACTTTTTTACACGCATTTTGTTTTTGTATATATAACGCGCTAACGGATAAACATTTAACAAATTAACGACACGCCACCCCTGATAAAATAGTTGTTAGTTGGTAACTCACAATCAGCTGTTGCAGTTTCTAAATAAATATATTTAAAAAATCATTTGTGATACATTTCTAAAAAAATATTTGTGTACATTGAGAGTAAGTATGTTAAATAAATGATTTTTTATTTTATTTTAATAAATCATAAACTGTTCTCGTAGTGGATAACCAAAAGAAAAAGCGCATTCGAACAAAAATGCAAAAAAAGTGGAGTGAAGCGGAGCATAAATTGCTGTTAGATTTTGTGTTGGAAAATGTGGACATTGAAGTAATGTAGCCCAATTTTGTATATGTTTATAAGATTATGCCAATGACATACATACTTACATATACATATGTATTTTCAGAAACCAACTAGTACAATCTATTATCAAAAATGTTTGGACCAGACCAAAATTGACGCAATTAAATGGTTTACAATTGTCTTTTTTACACTTTCTCGTGGCATGTTTTATTTTTTCCAGAATAATAAATTGTGTCAAAACAATAAATCAGCTGTTTTACTACGAAAGTTACCAGACTAACAAAGTTTTAAAAAGGGGGTCGTTCACAGTTGATAACTTTAACAAATTAACAAACTACCGACTAACAAACTAACAAGCTCGGTGTGAATACCGCTAATATTAAACGGAGTTTAACATATGTAAATATCAATAAAATTCAAAATAAGTAACAAGTTGTTAATCACTCAGAATATGTGCTTGATACATCGAACTGTTCGGACGTGTTACTTTTAGTGCGGCTGAATTTTCGGTGAAAAAATCGTAATAGGTGAAAAAGTATAAAAAGTTAAATTAAATAAAAAAGTGAAAAAAACTCGTAATAGGTGAAAAACTTTACAAAGTCAAATAATTGCACTAGGTGCAATAAAAAATTAATAAATTGTAATAATTTATTTTTAATTATTTGAAAACTAGAAAATTAAATACAGTGAGACAGTGAATGAGTAACAATTCTAACAGTGCGAGCGGGCCTCAGAGCCGAAATGCTTATTTCGTGTTGAGCTCGGCAAGTGTTAGTAATGAGAACATTAAAAATCCCGAATTTAATAAAAACTACTTAACTGTGAAACCAAAAATAAGCACAAATCTGAATTTAAGTGCAAGTGCACCAAACTTGAATAAATGTGTTGAACAGGGCACAAACTTAGCCCAAAGCATATTTAATTTAAATAGAAAAATCACTGAAGGACCGTCTTCTTCACGGTCCTCGTTATCAAATATTGGAGAGACGTCAACAGCTGCAAAAGGCACATTAAGTCCTACAAATAAGGCCGCTCCTATAGTTGCTGTTGAAGAAAAACAAAAAACGCAGGTAGGAATGGACCGTTATATAACAGTATCGAAGAGAGGCAGAAGCCCAAAATCTGCCGAAATTACACCAGCCGCAAAATTATCAAAGAATGCTGAAGAGCCACGCTCGCAAAATCGTTTTGCCATCCTCCAAGAGAAAAATGATGTCCCTAACGCTGTGATTAAGCCAGTAAAACCACCTCCAATATATTTAAGAGAAAAAAATTCAAACGAACTTATAAAAATATTAGTTTCATTAATTGGTGAAAATTCTTTTTATGTGACTCCAATTAAGCGTGGCAATATTAATGAAACAAAGATTCAGGTTAATAATGAAAACGACTATCGGAGAATAGTTTCGGAATTTGAAAGACGCAAAAAGAATTTTTACACGTATCAACTTAAAAGCGCAAAAGGTCTACAAGTCGTAATTAAGGGAATTGATTCTTTTGTTGATCCTGAGGAGATCAAGAGCAGTTTGGCCGACAAAGGCTTTAAAATCAAGGCAGTATCAAATATAAGAAACAGAGATAGGATCCCTCAACCATTATTTAGAGTGGAGTTAGAACCTGGTGATGTTAAGCTGAAGAAAAATGAAACACATCCTATATATGACTTGAAATTCATAATGCACCGAAGAGTTACAGTGGAAGAACCTCAAAAAATCTTATTGTAAGTTGCCTACTGTTTGTGTTGTTTGTGGGGATCTTCATGACACCTCAAAGTGCGATAAACCTAAGGATGATTCCAGGGTAAAAAGATGCAGCAATTGCGGTGGAAACCACACTGCCAACTACAGGGGTTGCCCTGTTTTCGAGGTCGTTAAACGCTCCTTGATCAACAAACCCGCTTCTACCCCTACCCAGACGACAAAAGTACCTATTACAATTATTCCCCCCGTAGTACAAGCATCCACTAGCCAATTTTCATATGCCAACGTGCTAAGATCTAACCAACCAACACTGCAAAATGAATCACCAATAAATGATACAAACAGCCACAATTTTAGCCGTCTTGAAGGTATAATGGAGAATCTGGCGCAATCCATGAACCATTTCATGACAAGCATGACAAGTATGATGCAGGAGATGCAAAAAATGCAGTCCACGCTACTGCAGGCCATACTTAATAGACCATGAACTGTCTCAAAATATGTTTCTGGAACGCAAACGGCATACGCCAACACAAAAATGAACTTGAATATTTTCTTTTTAATAAGAAAATTGATGTAATGCTGATTTCCGAGACTCATATGACGTCGAGAAGCATTTTTAAAATAAGTGGTTATACATTCTACGACACCAAGGACCCCAGAGATAGATCATGTGGTGGCTCGGCAATATTGGTCAAATCGCGAATCAAACACCATTCATTGGGTGGTCTTTCAGAGTGTTATCTTCAAGCAACAAACATCTGTATTGAGAACTTTTGTCAAAACCTCGTGATTTCGTCAGTTTACTGTCCGCCCAGATTTTCAATAACAAAAGATCAGTATAGAGATTTTTACAAATCACTAGGTAGCCGTTTCATAGCGGCTGGCGACTACAATGCTAAGCATACATTCTGGAGCTCACGACTCGTTAGCCCTAAAGGTCGTATCTTGTACGACTCCCTGTCTGAAATGGGACTGAATGTGATTTCAACTGGTCAACCAACTTATTGGCCAACTGACCAGCAAAAAATTCCTGACGTTATCGATTTCGGCGTGGCGAAAGGGGTATCCCCGGAACTCATTGAAGTCGAGGCTTCACTGGATCTTTCTTCAGATCACTCACCCACTGTAATCACCATCAGAAGTCCTCAGCAAATCGTAACTGATGCCTTACTTCTTGTCAAACGTCTGAATTGGCTAAAATACAAAAAATACATCAGCACTCACTGCACAGAGAAACTCCCGTTAAAAACTGCTGAAGACATCGATGCCTGTATAAAAAGTCTTAATGAACATGTCGATAAAGCCGCAGAACATGCTTCTTCCACTTACCGCCCGAATAGGTACAACAGAGTTTTTTCTGCAGATGTTGAGCAACTATTGTCTGAAAAAAGGAGAGTCCGAAGAGAGTGGCAACAACACAGATCGCCCCAACTTAAAACTAGGTTGAGAGAATGTACCAAAAACCTTAGGATCTTGCTAGAAGCGCAAAAAGCAGCGTCTCTCAAACAACATCTGGAAGGTCTAGACGCAACTTCCCAGTCAAATTATTCATTATGGCGTGCAGTCCGAAATCTGAGAAAACCCGTAATCGCAAAACCTCCACTGCGTACTTTGAACGGATCTTGGGCACGAAATAACGAAGAAAAAGGCAACCTTTTCGTAAGTCATTTAAAAAATGTATTCACTCCCAATATGGATACTGACATTAGCCAACTACCGCCTGTTGTTGCCAGACCACCTGTACAAATAAGATTTCAATATCTGGAGGTTGTTGAGGCTATTGATAATTTAAATGTTAAAAAAGCACCTGGGTTTGATAAAATCAGCAATAAAATGATTTTTGAGCTGCCTCGCATTGCAAAAAGATTAATCCTCTTTATTTTTAATGCCATCTTACGGCTTGGAAAATCGCTTTAGTAAAGATGATTCCTAAGCCGGGAAAAGATCCTTGCAAAGTTGAGTCGTATAGGCCAATAAGTCTATTACCAACTATGTCCAAATTATTCGAGAAATTGCTTATAACCAAGCTGACTCCGATTTTGAATGAAAACAACTGCATTCCCAATCACCAGTTTGGCTTCAGACGTCAACACAGTACAATAGAACAAACACATAGATTGGTACAAGTCATAAGAAAAACCTTTGAGGAAAAGAGATACTGTTCGGCACTCTTTATTGACGTCTCTCAAGCTTTCGACAAAGTATGGCATGAAGGCCTGATATCTAAATTAAAGCAGAACTTGCCGGTGAATCTTCAACACCTACTATGGAAATACTTAATCGACCGTCAGTTTATGATTAAAGAAGGTGATTATTTAAGCTGTCCTCAACCTATAGATGCTGGCGTCCCTCAAGGTAGTATCTTAGGACCAATTCTATACTTGCTGTACACAGCAGACATGCCAACAAACAATGATATTCACACGTCAACATTTGCTGATGATACGGCATTTTTCAGTACTCACAAAGATCCAAAAGATGCCTCGATTCAATTACAGCACCACGTAACGCAAGTGGAGAAATGGGCAAGACAATGGGGAATAAAAATAAATGAACAGAAATGCACCCACGTAACATTTACTCTACGTAGGGAATCATGTCCCCCTATTCGTATTAATGACCATATAGTACCTCAAAACTCACACGTGAAATATCTTGGTATTCATCTGGACCGTCGCCTCACATGGAAACCACATATAGATGCTAAGCTGACTCAAATGAAACTGAAAGCAGCCCAAATTCATTGGCTCATCGGCAGAAACTCCGTCTTTCGGCTCGATTGTAAGCTTCTACTCTACAACTCATTCTTAAAGCCAATTTGGTGCTATGGTATCCAGTTATGGGGCACTGCCTCCAAATCCAATATTGAGAAAATTCAACGCCGTCAAAACAAAATTCTACGAATGATAACTACCGCTCCTTGGTATATTAAAAACAACAACATACACAACGATCTTGATGTTCCACTTGTCAAATGGGAAATAACTAAACACGTGGCCCTTTATTTGGGTAAGCTGGAAACTCATCCAAATCCCCTCGCTCGAGACATCTTACAACATCCCGGTCATAGCCGTTTGAGAAGGAGGGACACCACCGCTCTCAGATGAATAAATTCAAGTTGCTCATTATATCCTATCGAATTTGAAAACTAGATTTTGTCTAGCATTGGCTGGACTTATCTTAATTAACTTTAGTTTTAGGATTTGAATACCTATTGTTAGTTCATTTAAAATGAAGATACAATAAAAAAGAATATGCAAAAAAAAAAAAAAAAAAAAACTCAGAATATTATTACAGTAACGGACTGTAGTTTATTTAGGAAGTATTCCGTGCAGTTGTTTTTAACTAAATAAACATTTAAAATTCTAAGAAAATTTATTTTTAACTGAATCTAACATTTATTCAAAAAACTAAGTGCAAATTAATACGGATTTTCAGTTGAATTTGATATTGACAGTTGTTTACGTCGAAGTATTTTGTATGTAAAATTAAATGAAACTGTAATTTAAAATAACTGAAAATTTACTTAAAACCCGATCTACTTATTTTTCATTTAATTTTAACAAAAAGTTCATTTAATTTTAAATGTTAAAATAGCTGAAATAGCTAAATTAACTATCAAAAGAACAAGTCACGACTTCCGTGAAAATAAAATATTTTTCCTTTGTTTATGCTATTTTTACTATCAAAAATTCAACTGTGAATTCCGTAAAAACAAATGTATTTTCAGTTATTTTATATATGTATGTAATTTAACTACCAAAAAATTGTTGCGTGTAGTTACAAAAACAAACAGTTTCTATGTTAAAATTCACATAATAATAATAATTCCCTATTCTATGTTATAATTCTCAAACAGTCAATGTGAATTTTAATATAAGAAATGTATAGATATTTTACGGAAGCTATAACTATATATAGACCGACCCTTACATTTACATTTATTTTAAATTTAATAGAAAATGTGGAAAAAATAAGTGCCTTTACAATAAAAGAGACCCTTTTTATTTTAACAAAAATGTCTTTCTGTCGCAGTTTATTTCTCTGGCAGAACAAGAGCGTCATCTTCTTTTACAGTGTAGTTCACTTATTTCTTTTAATGTGCACAGGCCTTCAAGCGCTAACTTTAATATTTTTATATTATTTAAATTTTCAAGTTTTTTCTCCATTTTTGCAACCACAATACGAAAATTAACAAAACATATGTAAACGTTTATTATTATTTACAATGTAGTGCTGCCACAGCTGTACATTTTAGTACTTTTGCCGAAAAATTAAAAAAAGGAAAAATTATGCGTTTCTGGTACGAAGTTTTCTTTTAATTATAAAATAATATAATAATATTTATAAAATATAGTCATTTAATGGGTTTTTGTTAAAATAAAAACATTTTTTTAAACATAAATGAGCAACTGTGGACAAAAAGTTTCAAAGTCATTGTAGCCACCTAAAAGTTAACTCTGAACTGGTTATGCATTTGACAGCCTTTTCGTTAACTTTTGCAATTTGCTTAAGCTTGCTTATGCATATTATAGTTGGGCCTTTAGGCTTGGGCTTAATCGTTCATTTGAGTGATTGTTCATTTTAGTTCAGTTGAAAAAAGTGAACTAGGTCGTTCTTTTCGTTCAGTTGTTCACTGAACAGCTGATTGTATCATGGTGCTGATTTACACATTTGTTATGCTCTTTTTAAAAATTCATTTAGTCGTCGTTGAGCAAGCGATGTGAACTCATGCGGATGGCTATTGACATTTTTTTCAGAAATTTATTAAGCATTGTTGTTGCTTCTTGTTAGACGAAGCATAGCAAACACACGCGATTCAATTACAATTGAACACGAAAAATAAAAAACTGCTTTAGATGGACTTATTTTTTTTTTTTTTTTTTTTTAATAACTATTATAAAATTATTTTTTAATATTGATAATTGTTATATACGGTCCCTGATGTTTTTTTTTTTAGGTGTTTATATCTGGCATAAACTTTCTTTTTTTCTTATATTAAGTGTTAGACAATATGTTTGCTGGGCAAAATCTCTCACCAATACATCTTCATTATTATTTTTGAACACAACTGGTATAAATATACAAGGTGAGTGGAAATCGGCAACACAATACAGAAACAACAGGCATTTTTGTTTGTGTATAATAATGTACTACTGTCAAAAACACTTGAAAAAGTATTACTTTTGACATAAGTAACTTGTAAAGAAACTCTGTCAGCTGGGCTCTTGCACTCACTTTATAAATTACTACACATTAGAAAATTTTCGAGTGGCAATATTGAACAAAATGAATAAAAGTCAATTGAATAAAAGACCAAGTGAAAGAAAAGAACAAACATACAGAAAACTGATAGAAAAGAAACAACTATAGTATAGTGAAAAAGTTTATGCCAGATATAAACACCTAAAGAAAAAACATCAGGGACCGTATATAACAATTATCAATATTAAAAAATAATTCTATAATAGTTATTAAAAAAAAAAACAAAATAAGTCCATCTAAAGCAGTTTTTTATTTTTCGTGTTCAATTGTAATTGAATCGCGTGTGTTTGCTATGCTTCGTCTAACAAGAAGCAACAAAAATGTTTACTAAATTTCTGAAAAAAAATGCGATGACTATCCGCATGCATTCTCATCGCTTGCTCAACGACGACTAAATGAATTTTTAAAAAAAGCATAAAGGCCCAACTATAATATGCATATGCTAGCTTAAGCAATCGTGCGAATACATATAAATTGTATGTGGCAAACTATAATGTACTTAACGAAACTTTTCGTTAAGTTTTTCAACTGTCATTTGCTTAAGCAAAAAGCGAAACTGATCGCACATTCTGTACGGAATCAGCTGTTTGTTGTTGTTTGTTTGTGTTTTGAACAAAATGGAAGAAAATATTGTAGTATGTCTCTCAACACGAGTTTTTATTAATTGTCAAACAAAAAGGAAATCAGGTTATACAAAGTTGCATTCTATCTACTTCGTTAAGTTGGCTGCAGTTCGACGGTGTTGCCAGGTCGCATGATATTGGCATCACTACGATCATTACATTCTCGGCCGACCTGACAACACAATCGACCTCGATTGTCAACCACTTTTACAAATATATAATACTACTAATTCTAAAATTCATCGTCTAAAAATTCATAATCTTCGTATTCCGAAGTGTTGCCTTCAGAGTCCGGGAAATTTTCTGTTATTTCCTGCCTCGGTTCCAGCCACTTTCTCAATCTACTTGCATCAATAATCCCTACGTATGGCATTTGAGTGATTTGATAATTTTCCACATCCGAAATTTCATAACGGTCGTTTCCGAGTTCTTTCCGAATAATGTATGGTCCACGATATTTGGGTATAAATTTTTTGTTTGTCCCTGCGGTAGTATCGACATTCCTCACCACTACATATTCCCCTACATTAAACACTCTAGCTGGTTTATGATGCCGATTGAAATAGTCCAAGTTGTATGCTTGTGACTTCCCAATGGACTCGGCAGCGGCCCTCCTGACAGAATCTATGTCCGAAGGTTCGCTATTATATCTTTCCTGTAGGTATTCGGTTAACTCATCTAGGACCTCGCCCCTCTGTTCTGTACCAAATAGCAACCTGCTAGGTGACTGTTTCGTAGTACAATGAATCGTATTGTTCATGGTAAATTCCACCTGTGATAATTTGTCCACCCAGTCACTATGTTCAAAAGGTTCAGTTAATTTGGCCAATATAGCCCTCAAGTCCCGGTTGGTTCTTTCTACCTGACCGTTTGACTGCGGCGAGCCTACAGAAATTTTCACATGCTTAATACCGTGTCTAGATGCGAATTCTGTAAATTCGTTCGATGTGAAACATGGGCCTCTATCACTAATTATCCGTCTGGGTCTACTATAATATTCAAAGTACTTCCGGAGTGCACAGCACACTTCCTTTGTCCCCGGGGAGTTTACTGCGTACAATTTCGTGAACTTCGTAAACGCGTCAATAACTACCAAAATGTGTTTCCTTTTTGATTTTATAGAAGGTAGAGGACCATAGTGGTCAATATGTAATGTATCGAATGGAACCGGTTTCTTCTCAATATTATATAGGTTCCTTTCGTTTTTTCCTTGCGGAGTTGAATAGTATATGCACTTTAGGCAATTTCTTATAAATTTTCCTAGCTTATCCTTCATATTCGGAAACCAGTAGTTCTTCTGAATTTGAAGTGCACATTTCTCTATACCTACGTGGCCATGTTTCTCGTGAACCAGTCTCATAATATTTTCCTCTAGTTCAAATGGCGCATACAATTGCTTGTGTCCCTGCGGTCCACATCTGAAAACTAAACCATTCTCTAATAGGAATCCGTCTACCTGCCCCATTTCAAGTCTATCCCGAATATCCCTGATTTTTTCATCTCTTGCCTGAGTAATCTGTATGTTTATGTCTATATCACATTGTTCAATGGTGGCCACGAGGGGCATTCGGCTCAGTGCATCGACATGGGACATGAGCTCACCCCTCCTATGTCTGACTCTGTACTCATAATTCTCTAACTCTAACGCCCAACGAGCTATCCTCGGGTTCAGTGTTCGTTTTTCCAATGTCAAAGCCAATGAGTTACAGTCCGTTACTATCGTAAATGTAATTCCTTCCAAATACACGCGGAACCTTCTCAGAGCATATATTATTGCAAGGGTCTCCAGTTCAAAACTGTGATATCTTGACTCTGCAGAAGTAGTGCATTTCGAATAATATGATATCGGGTGGAATTTGCCATCACCCTGTTTCTGTAAAAGAACTGATCCATAGCCCCTAGTGCTAGCATCTGTGTGCAGTTCCGTCTCAAGTGTCTGGTTATATACCGCCAGAACTGGCGCATTGATTAGTTTATCTTTCAAAGTCAAAAACGCGTGTGTACATTCGTCTGTCCAATTAAACTCCTTTCTCAAGTCAGACAGGGGTCGAGCGATCCTTGAAAAATTCGGGACGAAACGCCTAAAGAAAGAAAATAGTCCTATACACCTCTGGAGTTCAGCAAAGTCAGTGGGCATGGGATATTCTTGGATTGTTCTAATATGCTCCCCATTCGGTCGTATACCATTACTGTTTACCCGATAACCCAAGTAGTCTAGTTCATAGTAGGCAAACTTGCATTTCCCCAGATTTAATTTCAAGCCGGCTTTCCTTAAAGTGCACAGTACATCCCCGAGGATATTCAAATGTTCCTCAAAAGTTTCGGTGGCTATACTTATATCGTCTAAATAGACTACGATCTTTCCTGCTTCCAGAAATTTCTTCAAAATTCCCGTTATAAAACGCTGAAATACAGACCCCGCATTCTTCAGGCCGAATGGCATATAGCAGTATTCAAACTGACCTAAAGGTGTAACAAACGCCGTATACTCGATGGACTTCTCATGCATTGGCACCTGATGAAAGCTGTTTTCCAAGTCTAGTGTAGAAAAATATTTTTTGTTACCTAAGTAGTCTAAACAGTCCTCTATAATCGGAAGGGGGTAGTTGTCCTTTAACGTAATTTTATTCAATGCTCGATAATCTACACACATCCTTAAGTCACCATTCTTCCTTCTGACTAATACAATCGGGGACGCATAGGCCGATTCACTATGTCTGATTATGCCCTTCTGTAGCAGTTCGTTCAACTTCAACTTTACCTCATCGCGTTCGCGATATGAAAGTCGTCTCGGGCCGCTATAAATAGGTATATCGTTCGTCAATCTAATGTTCATGCTAAAATCCGTCGGTACCACTGAGTCGTCCGTAATCTTAAAGTAATTTTCCTTAATAACTGACTCTAGCAATAAGGCGTCCCCTGGGTCCAGGTCAGTATTAACATTTAGCCCGGTATTATCTCCTATAGCGCAAGCTACCTGTACTATCTCTCCGCATTCCTCATTCTCTTCGATCACTTCTAATCCCTGTATAATATCCCCGGTAGACACATCCACTTCGGAAACAACCGGACTGACTACATTCGCCGAAATTTCGCTTTTAGCTTCATTTGCGGTTTCTTCATTATGTTCAACATAACAATCTACGTCATACCTTGTGGCCGACAAAATGTTTGATGCATTAGAATTCCCGAAAGTGGCTGAAGCCGTATTTAAACCTAGCGGATCTCTATATATTCCAAAAAATACAAGCGCACTCATAACTTTTTTTATAGGTTTATTTTTTAAATTCAAATTCATGTTTATTAAAATGTTTTTTTTATAACTTAAAATTTTCTTCTGGTATAAACTGATATTCATTTTCTTCAAAAGATCTCGTCCTATTAGGAGCGGTACCACCGACTCTTCGTCAGGTAAAATAGAGAAGTTGTGAATTATTTTTAAATTATCAAAGCTGATTTCACATTTAATTAGACCAAGCGTACTTAATTTATGATTTCCCACACCGCGATATGGTGACAATTTTCTTGAGTCACTGGTAACATACGGAATTATGGATTTTTTTATGAAGCTAATAGGGCTACCCGTATCAAATAAAGAACAAATATCAGTTACTATGGTGCGCTTATATTTATTGAAAAAGGCAACACTTACCGATTGATAGGCATCTAAGGCTTCGGTGGATTCATCAACTACTGTGGCTGCGACTTTTTTCTTCTTTGGGCAGTTCTGGTGGAAGTGACCCATTTCGGCACATATAAAGCACGAGTTTGGTGGTCGTTTTGGCTTGGGGCAGTTGCTCTGAAAATGGCCGAACTGTGAGCAGTTGAAGCACCTTACGTCAGCGTCGGAAGTTTTGGTGTCACTATTTCTTGTTGTTGCTGCTTTTGATTTATTTTGCATTGAGGCATTAGCTGGTTTGGTAATTTTATACCGCATCTCATATCGCCGATGTTCGTACCGGTCCAAACGCTTTATTAGTTCATCGATAGTGTCAGCACTGTAGAGATATGTAGCGGCTAAGTTGTCCTCCGGCATTCCATCTACTATCTACTGTCTGCGAAGCAATAGCTTGCATAGCCACCAGGTAGCTTAAACAGGACTCATTGGGCTGCAGTGTACGAGCTCGGAGCTGTCGATATACATCCTGCCGTGAGACAGTGCGCTTAAACATCTTTGCTAGACTCTCTTTTAGCTGATTATAGCACAGTAGGCCTATGTTTACAGCATGTTTCTTTGCTGTTCCCTCTAGCCTGCGGCGGACAGCTACGCACTTCTCCTTGTCGGAATAATTACATGCCTCTGCGTAGTCCTCGAACTGGGCAAACCACTTGCTAATATCATAGTGGTCGTCTCCCGAAAACGGCGGTACGGCGGCATCAAGCTCCGGTAAATCCACGTGGCGCGTGTGGATTTCACGAGAACCTTGCGTTTCTAGTGCGCTGATTTCTCGCTGTAGCCTTAGGACTTCCATGCGGAGTTTCAAATTTTTTATTTCCTCCTCTAGATTCGTGTTTCTAGCCGAAAGTTCCTGTGCAGCAGTAGACGAATCGAGCACCGCAGTTCGTATAGGGGCAGCAGCAACATCAGAAGGCAATATGTTTGGCACTACGGGAACATCAACAGCGGCGGCAGTTAACTTAAGGGTGGCAGCAGCAACATCAGAAGGCGATATGTTTGGCACTACGGGAACATCAACAGCGGCGGCAGTTAACTTAAGGGTGGCGGCGGCTACATCGCTAATGGCATCGGGGGTATTAATGGCCGCAGAGTTTTTATCAGCGTCCTCCTGCATTTTATCTTCGGGCTTACCGATCTCAATTAGGGTACCATCAACCTCCAGCGTTTCAATCATATTAGTGGCCCCAGCATTTTCCATCTCTACTAAGGCTCTATGGTCCTCTAAGTTGAGGGCGTCATACAAATTTTTCAGCTGAATCAATGAGGCTGATTCTGGAAAATCAACCCCGGCGGCAACTAAGGCTGTCATTAATGACTGGCGTGTATGCCGCGGTCGCAAATACATTTATAAATTCTTTCTTAATTTAATTTTGGGTGTAGAAAATTTTGAAGTTGTACCCCACACCTGAAATTGTAGTATGTCTCTCAACACGAGTTTTTATTAATTGTCAAACAAAAAGGAAATCAGGTTATACAAAGTTGCATTCTATCTACTTCGTTAAGTTGGCTGCAGTTCGACGGTGTTGCCAGGTCGCATGATATTGGCATCACTACGATCATTACAATATATTTATTTTAAATTTAATAGAAAATGCGGGAAAAATAAGTGCCTTTACAATAAAAGGGACCCTTTTTATTTTAACAAAAATGTCTTTCTGTCGCGGTTATTTCTATGACAGAACAAGAGCGTCTTCTTCTTTTACAGTGTAGTTCACTTATTTCTTTTAATGTGCACAGGCCTTCACGCGCTAACTTTAATATTTTTATATTATTTACATTTTTAAGTTTTTTCTCCATTTTTACAAACACAATACGAAAATTAACAAAACATATGTAAACGTTTATTATTATTTACAATTTAGTGCTGCCACAGCTGCACATTTTAGTACTTTTGCCGAAAAATTAAAAAAAAGGAAAAATTATGCGTTTCGGGTACGAAGTTTTCTTTTAATTATAAAATAATATAATAATATTTATAAAATATAGTCATTTAATGGGTTTTTCTTAAAATAAAATCATTTTTTTAAACATAAATGAGCAACTGTGGACAAAAAGTTTCAAAGTCATTGTAGCCACCTGAAAGTTAACTCTGAACTGGTTATGCATTTGACAGCCTTTTCGTTAACTTTTGCAATTTGCTTAAGCTTGCTTATGCATATTATAGTTGGGCCTTAACAAATGTGTAAATCAGCGTTGCCGTTTTGGTTATTTTTAACAAAAAATGGTTATTTTTTCTTCAATGTGGAGATGTGAACTTTTTTTCATTTTGGTAACTTTATGGGGAATCAAAAATATAAATGTTTTATTGTCAATTTGATAAATTTGCTTATTTTTTTGCTTTTTAATATTATTTAAAAATAAACGTTGTTATAAACGCGTTTTTTTTACGTAAAAATTTTTATGTAAAAATTTCTTTGAATTGTCATACACGAAAAAAACGCACATTAAATTATTTTAAACAAATGCGAAATGGATAAGAAGTATTTTTATTTTTTCATATTTGAATCTATTTAAATGCAATAATATTTTTTAACTTCGGTTTAGGTTTTAATTGAACAAGATGAAACCGAAGAATTATCACCTGAAAAATAAAAGGTCAAAAAACAAACTAAATAATTATAAAAAAATGTTGGTTATTTTTTCTCAGTTGGTAACTTTTTGGTTACAAAATTTTTTTGGTAGTGGCAACACTGCATCTGGACAAAAAGACAAAATGAACTGAACTAAATGAACTGAACGATATGAACTGAACTAAATGAACTGAACAACTGAAGAAAAAGAACAAGTGAACAAAAAGAACGAACAACTGAACAAAAAGAACAACTGAACAAAAAAGAACGAAAAGACTGCACGACATCACATCGTTCATATAAGTGAATAGTTCAATTGAACTAGGTCGTTGATGAACGACACAACTCTAGAATATGTGGTTAGTTTTTTGATAGGTAAAATATATAAAATAACTGAAAATTCTTTTGATTTTACGGAATTTGTGGTTAGTTTTTTTATTACTTAAGAAAAACAGAAACCACCGAAAAATCAAGTATATCTGCGGATTTTGGGGTAAATTTTTCGATAGTAAAAATAGTAGAAACAAAGAAAAAATCATTTAGATCAGTTAATTTTTTAACATAGAAAATTAAGTGAACCTTTCATGTAATTTAAATGAAAATTGAGTTGACCGGTTTTTAAATGAATGTTCATTTATTTTAAATTACATTTTCAGTTAATTTTATCTACAAAATATTTTGAGTGATGATAGTATTCGAATATACCATTAGTTAACAATCAAAAGTATAAATGTACATTAAACACTCAATTAAAAAAAATAAAATATCACATATCAGATAAAGTTTTACCCCTATGGGAGCCCGGAGGAGACTTTTTATAAAAGTTCGGTAGGTCGTACTCATCGTAATCGTGATTCGTCAGGATACCAACCGGAGACATACATATATATGAAAGTTGACCAATTTATGTCCCTCTAATCTTTGAAGATTTCATTCATCAAATTGTTGTCATGAGCGGCAAGTTTTTCTACAAATTTTTTTTGTAGGGACTTGGCATATTGACAGAATCGTATTATTGAAGCATTTTCATAGATGTAGGAGTTTGAAAAACGTTTAGCGAAGTTATCGTAGTTTCTATTTATGCATTTCCTTAGTACCTTTCGCTCAAATATTTCCAACTCTTTGGCCACGGTTGGAGAAATAGTGAACCATATTGGAAAAGCGTATACCAAAGCAGTTCTGATGGCAACCTTGTATAAAAGAAGTTTCGTGTTCTGAGGAATGTATCTGGGGCCAAATTACCACATTCGATATTGAGAAAAATTTATCGTAATTTTCTTATTTGAGATTATGGCATACGATATCGAGCAAGAAACTTAGTACATTTTATCATAATTTCGATATCGAAATAATTTTTCGATACGATAGCTCATTCGCTCACGAATGCGGTAATTTGGCCCCTGCTGTTCATTATACCCGAGAACATACCAACTATACGTTTAGCTTTTGCCAGTAAAATTCTCCCATTATTATTAAATTTCAACATCCTATCATAGTTTTCTCCCAAGTATTTGATGCTGGATTTAAAGAAAATTTCAATTTCATCGAGCGATAGTGGCAGTTGCTTGCTCTGTGGAACCACAAATTCTGCACATTTACCTGAAGCACTTTGGATGCAAATGGCTTCGGATTTGGCAGCGTTTATCTTTATGCCCCATGTTTTGAAAAAGTTGTTTACAATGGCAAGGTGAGATGCCGCATTACTTAATGCCTGAAGTAGAGATTCGTGATGTGCGTAGATCATACAATCAATAGATCAATTATATATGATCTAAATTGATCATATGTATATAATTTGTTTTTGTTCAAAAATAATTTAAAGTGAAATCTCAAGAATAAAAAAACAAACAACTAAAACTCTATTCACACACACTACCAAAGAAACATTCACTCCAACGATAGAAAACACAACACTCACATCCTAAATCCAACACCCTACATCATAAATCCAACATCTTAAATCCTACTCATACCTTACTACTCACATATCAAACAACATTTCACACTTCCCCTCCTCACGCATTACCTCTCTATCTCCAAACAACATCTCCAACCCACACATACCATCCATGCCAAATCCAAATACTCTACTTGGCATAACTTCCCTGCATGAACTCAATTTGTATGGAAAAAATGCTGCCGAACTGTCATAAACATACTAGATACTACTGTGAAATTATTTTTATTGTATTTTTTGTATTTAGAAATTTGGGTGTTAGTTATTGGTAAATACTCGTACGTGATGGAATAGATCACATCCAGTCTTCATTAACTTCCAAGACATTGAAATTGACATTACTAAGTGGTCGAAAATTGGACCTTCCGATTGAAATTTGTTATAAATATTTCTTGATGATCACAATTATTTGGTATTAAAAATTGGTAAAATCGGACAAGACGTACCAGAGTCATTGAGCAAAATGTGAGGAAATAATGTGTGTCAATATTTTCCAAAAAGTTTTTGCAATTTTGCACACGTTATCTGTATGAAAAAATATCAAGCTTTGTTGAAAATGGTCACAAATTGTTGTCCGAAATATGGCTCTTGATACGTAAATGTCTATAGGAAAGCAGTATCCAGACACAATTCATTTAAAATAAGTTCAGTGTAAAATTAAGTCAAGATATAGTTCAATTCAGTCTCGTCTCATCGAACTGTTCGGACGTGTTTTTTTAGTGCGGCTGAATTTTCGGTGAAAAAATCGTAATAGGTGAAAAAGTGTAAAAAGTTGAAATTAAACAAAAAAGTGAAAAAATCGTAATAGGTAAAAATATAAAAAAAAACATTAAACATCACATAAAAACTGTATGAGTGTTCCTCTCAGATGTAATTCTGAGAAAGAGCTTAGCTCGACTAGAAAAACTATATGGGTCTCTGAGGAAGAATCCTTAAAAAAATCTGTGGAGAATCTTCTCACTGCAAGAGCCGTGCAACGGCGTCGTTCCTGTTCGCCCAATATAGTGATTTCAATAGATGAAGGAACATCAACACCTTCTACATCAAATAGTGCAGTCAAACCTAGAAAACATGTAGGTATGAATAAATACGTCACAGTTCTTAAGCGACAGAGGAGCCCAACATCTGCTCAAGTGTCATCAAATTCAAAAGCTCCTAAGACCGTGAGTAATGATCAAAATAGGTTTGCTCTCCTCCAGACGGATGAGCCAGAACTTCCTAAGAAGACATTTAAGCCCCCACCAATTTATCTGAGAGAGCCCACTTCCAGTAAATTGGTACAAAGAATTGTTTCGGTAATAGATGAAAATATGTTTAGCGTAACATCAATTAAACATGGAAATATCAGCGAAACCAAAATTCAAGTGAAAAAGCATTTTCGAAAATTGTCCAACCAGTTGGAGAGGGAGGCTAGGGATTTCTATACCTATCAGCTCAAAAGCGCAAAAGGTCTCCAAGTCGTTCTAAAGGGTATAGACCCATGTGTTGATCCTGCGGAGATAAAGACCGGCTTAATGGGCAAAGGGTTCAAAATTAAGAGTGTTGTGAATATTAGAAACCGTGAAAAGATTCCACAGCCTATGTTTATGGTGGAATTGGAACCTGGAGATGTCGTATTAAAGAAAAACGAGTCCCATCCCATCTACAATCTGATTTACCTTCTGCATCGTAGAATCACCGTGGAAGAACCGCATAAGCGTCAGGGACCCTTCCAGTGTCTTAACTGTCAAGAATTTGGTCACACCAAGGCGTATTGTAAATTGCCGTCAGTTTGTGTAGCGTGTGGGGAGCTACATGCAATTGCTCAATGCGATAAGTCGAAAACTGATTCAAAAATCAAAAAATGCAGTAACTGCGGAGGTAATCATACCGCGAATTATAGAGGTTGTCCAATTTACACTCATTTGAAAGGCATAAGAACCAACAAGACGTCAGTATTACCTGATCATCCTCAACAGCCTAATTTTGCTTCGAGTAACAATTTCCCTCAATTGTTACGGTCCACTAGTCATGTAAACGCGCCTAGTTCTAGACAAGTTTCTTACGCAAACATGGTTAAATCTAATATGCCAGGTTTGGAGCAGGAACCTAAATCACAATATTTCGAGCCTAATATTAACACTCTAGAGACTACATTGCAGACTCTTGTCCAAACTATGAACACTTTAACGACCACTATGACATCCATGATGCAGGAAATGCTGTAAATGCAATCCACTATCTTACAAGCCATTTTAAAGAAATTATTTGTTTAAAAATTTGTTTTTGGAACGCGAACGGCCTCCGCCAACATAAAAACGAACTGGAGCACTTCCTGATGGATAAGCAGATTGATGTCATGATGATTGCTGAAACTCACTTGACGGCGACAGCTTACTTCAAAATTAATGGCTACGTGTTGTATGATACTAAAGATCCCCGCGGAAGAGCATGTGGATGATCGGCAATTCTTATAAAGAACAGAATAAAACATTATTTAATGAACAACATATGTGAGGATTACCTACAAGCAACAAACATTTGTATTGAATTCTGTCAATAGAATTTTGTTTTATCATCAATTTATTCGCCGCCTCGATTTTCAATAAAAGAACATCAATACTACAGCTTCTTCAATTCCCTTGGAGCTAGATTTTTAGTTGCTGGTGACTTTAACACCAAACACACTTTTTGGGGTTCACGTCTGGTGACCCCAAAGGATCGTGAACTCTTCAACAGCATTGCCAAAATGGGATTAGATGTACTCTCAAGCGGGCATCCCACCTACTGGCCGACGGACCGACGGAAGATTCCCGATGTTATTGACTTCGGAGTAGTGAAAAATATCCCTGTAGAATCGATACAAGTGGAGCCTTCATTAGACTTGTCTTCAGATCACTCTCCTTCTATTATTTCAATGCGTTTCCTTCAAGGGAATGGCTCTCCATTTCGGGACATAACTAAAACCAGAGTAAGTTGGATAAAGTATAAAAAGTATTTAAGTTCCCACTGCACGGAAAAAGTAGTGTTGAGAACTACCGCCGATATTGATGGGTCGATTTGCAAGTTTACTGAGGACACACGAAGACCTGTACATCACGCCTCCACATACGAGTAGAGTCATATAGCCCAATTAGTCTACTGCCGACAATTTCAAAACTGTTTGAAAAATTGTTATTGGATAAGTTGATTCCAATTCTGAACGACACTCAATGTATCCCAAATCACCAATTCGGGTTCAGAGCTAAACACAGTACCATCGAACAAACACACAGATTGGTAAATGTGATACGACGGTCGTTTGAAGAGAAAAAATACTGCTCCGCGCTTTTCATTGATGTTTCCCAAGCGTTCGACAAAGTTTGGCATGAAGGTTAAATGCATAAAATTAAATTAACTCTGCCTGCTAACACCCACAAACTTATGAAAAGTTATTTATATGGTCGCAAATTTACAATCAAAGAAGGCGATTTTTTAGGCCCCGCTCAGCCAATTGAAGCAGGAGTACTCCAGAGTAGCATACTGGGTCTAACTTTATATTTGATTTGTGCATCCGTCAGACCCCATAATACATACTTCAACTTTTGCAGACGATACAGCCTTTATTAGCGTTCATAAGGACCATCAAATTGCATCACAGAACTTGCAGAAATATGTTTATAAACTAGAGAATTGGCTTGAGCTTTGGAAAATCAGGGTTAACGAACAGAAATGTATTCATATAACTTTCACATTGCGAAAAGATACCTGCTCGTTCATCAGAATAAATAATCAAATTATCCCGCAACACAATGAAGTCAAATACCTCGGAATCCACCTCGATCGTCGTTTAACTTGGAAGTCTCATATCGACGCAAAACTTACCCAGATGAGATTAAAAGCAGTGCAAATTAATTGGCTAATCGGCAGAAATTCTACATTAAAGTTGGATTGCAAACTTTTGTTGTACAATGCAATTCTAAAGCCAATCTGGTGTTATGGAATTCAATTATGGGGTACTGCCTCAGCATCCAACATTGAAAAAATTCAAAGGGGTCAAAATAAGATTCTACGTACAATTACTGCAGCTCCATGGTACGTTAAAAATTCTAGAATTCACAAAGATCTAGGCATTCCTTTGGTGAAAGTCGAACGTACAAAATACGCCTCAAAATATGTCAGCAAACTTGAACACCATCCAAACCCAATTGCACGAGACATCCCTAACTTTTGTGGCCATGTTCGGTTGAGAAGGAGGGATACCCTTCCTTTAACTCAAGCGCAAAACAGATGACTGGATCAGTGGATGTAAATTTGTTGTAGTATCATAATATTTTGTCTAGCACTGGCTGGACTTATTATTTTCTTTTAGTATTAAGATTCGAAAACTTATTGTCATTTCATTTCTGAAGATTCAATAAATAAATTAAATGTATTAAAAAAAAAAAAAAAAAAAAAAAAAAAGATATAGTTCACTTTCAAAAAGCACATATCGAGATGTAAATACAAATCGCAATATATATGGGCGCCATATAAGGACCACTTCCGAAAATCATTGAAAAATAAATAAATGTATATTTTATGAACATTGCTGATACGTTGAAATTTTGGTTGTATTGAAATGGGCAAAATTGAGCAACCAAAAATTTTAGAATAAAATGTTTGTCTGTTATTGGATAGGCCCTAAAACAAAAAGCACTAAAATCTGTACTAGAATTAAATTTGTAGTAATTATTTTTAATTAAATTGTTCTGTTTTAATTAAATAAATAAATTTAAATTAACTTTGAAGACTTATCTATTTTAAGAGCAAGCAAAAAACGTATATTTATATTTCTTCTTGTGTATAACCAAATGCAAATCTAATTTAAATAGAAATCTCTAAAAATCATTAACTTTCAAAGCGGTGCGATTGGAAGGAAAAATAGAATTATTCTCGGAGGCGACAAACACAAATGATAAACTTATTTTGTTTCTGGAAATGGGGAAAACTTTGACTATAGATGGTCAGTGCCTTCAAATTAAACAAGTTGGGATAGAGAAGAGAGTTAGAAGAGTTAGGTTCGTCATATCAAAAAACTTTACTAAAAATTACCCAAAAAAATTTTAAATTCTGATTGATTTAGAATTAACCTTTACTCATATGTATATCATTGATACCATTGATAAAATATGATGTATTTTATTTTGAAGTTATATTTTGAACCCATTAAAGTCGCACTAGAATTATGTGTAAGGAAAGCTTAAGTTTTTCGTATGGTTGGTGGGCTTTTCATGGCCCTCGGCACCTACTCTGGCGAACTCTAAGTATTTTGCTTAAATTACATATTGCCCTTTTATAAAAAAACCGTACAATTAGGATCTTTACTAAAATCCATAATTTCTAATTGCAGATTTGCCATGGCGGGGAGAATGTTGTTTACCCAGGGAACAAATTGTACCCAAATAGTACAAACACTAGCTGCATCATCACCCTCACCATATCATCACCATTAAAAATTGCAAGAGCAGCTAACTTCAGTTGCAACAACGTCCATTAAAACCCCACAAACACAGTAGCGATATTGTCAAATTTAATTGGAAATTAACAATAGTGACCTCTAAATAACTTAAATATAAACATAAAACCTATTAAAACCTATAGTATGAAAGTTAATAGTCCTTAAAAAATAAAGCATTCTGGGAATAAATATTTAGTTTGATTGAATTATAATTTACTTCCAGGGTGATCGATTGTACGACTTTTTTCAAAAACTACTTTTCGAAGAAAAAGGCTTTGTTCTGATTTAAGGACCTTTTAAAAATTATAATTTTTCTGAAATTAAAGCTTTGTTCTAACATTTGGTTTTCTTCTTCTAATATAAACTGAAGTAAACAAGAACTTTAACAAAAACTGCTTTTTAACCTGTCGATCACTCTAATAATTACCTACATACATAAATCTTAAAATCAACTTAGTACTAAAAAATACTTAAGTAAAACAAGTATTTATTTCAATTATAAAATTTATAAATTTAAACTAATTTACTAATTTAGTTACTTAAATTTTTTTAATAAAACCTTTTACATTTATATATTTAATTATATACTGTCCATAAAACTCAATAAACTTATACGATTTATAAGGTTGAAGAATATAAATTCAAGTGTTATTATTTATTTATTTGAAAATATAAATTCTGTTACCATTAAAAATGTTAATTCGGGAAACATATTGTGATAACCAAACAATATGCAATGTATGTATGCCCTATGCCACAGTACTCGTATGTGTAGAAACACGAGCGTGCGCGTCTTTAATTTCCGATTACGATTTTCAGAGAAACTGGACATTAAATGAAGCGGTGCGGTTACTGTCATTTTTGTATTGATAATATTGTCCGCCATTGTTTACCCCCAGGGGAAATATATCCTGGTGTAACTCCATCACCATGACGCTGTTTCGATCCTGGGGAGAGATATGTTCAGATTCTTATTGATTTGAACACCCAATGAAACTTTAAGCTGACTATAGTCTCTATTTAGTAATTCGGGACCAGTAAAAAGCACGGAAACTTTTGGGTTGCATGTCCCCTAACTGATAATACTGTGGAACATTTTTGGGATTATTGTCTGGGGGGTGAGAAATTCACAGTCAGGGTGATGGTACTAGGTCAGTATAGTAAAACTCTCAAAGGGTTTGGCGTTCGTATGTGTCAGTTTTTTTTATGACCTTTTAAATTTTTTCCTTATCTTTATGTTTTTTTCTCTTAGTTGTAACATTTTGGCAAAAACGTAGTTTAACATAACTCGAGAACCACTTGTCCGATTTTGATGAAACAAATTTAGAAAAATTAAGAATTTATTTATTTATTTATTTACAATTAAGTGAAGGTATCCCATTTTTGTTTTTATTCAAAAAAGTGTCATTTATCGCCTTTTTTATAAATTTTCCCCAATAACTCCAGACTTCTGGCCATAAACTACTAAAAAAAATTAAGTAAACATTTTTATAATTTTCTATTTTATTTATTTATTTTTATTTATTTTAATAAATATTGTCTAGACTTTTTCGATGGTGGTTGTTCGGGACTAGTGACATCGCATTCATCGCTATCATCAGTTTCTGAACCACACATAATGTCAATGTGTGACTCCACTCTTGGCCCTTCTGCATCTCCTGAAAATTCTTTATCATCAAGATCATCCTTGTCTTGCCACACAAGCTTACTCCACCAGCAAATTTCCGCAATTATTGCACTTGGCGACTTTTTGCTTTTATTTTTTTTTTATTTTTGTTTTATTAAAATGAGTTGGAAAAAATAAAAAATCAGTATTACCTCATTTCAAATGGCATAGCAACTTGATGATAGCGTTCACCTTGTTCATCAGATTCGGTAGCCAATTGTTTGCTGAAGTAGTCCAGATGATGATGTAAATAATGGATTTTCAAGAACATGTGGACACCAATTTCCGAGAATGCTCTTAACATCCTTGCGACAGAAACATCGTAGTTGTTCTTCGATTGCCTGCCATGCATTCAATTCAGCGTCAATCAAAATATTGTTGAATGCGTCACTTTTAATCAGCTTTCGTATATCTGGACCATTTACTACGCCTGATTGGCAAAAATTAATATGTTAAGATAGAAAATCATGGGAAATGAATGTGATATTATAACTTACCTTCTTTAATTTTACTTTCGCTGAGTCTCGGGTAAATTAGTTTCAAACACAAGAAAACTTTATCTCTTTTGGCGACAGTTTTGATAAAATTCTTAACAATTCCAAGTTTAATATGCAGTGGAGTCAGCAATATCTTCTCCTTCGGCACTAGAGGCTCACGAATAATATTGGCCGTTTGTAACCTGCTGTGCTCTCTGAGTTTCCATCCGTGGCATGCATATTGGTCACCGGAAAATCATGTGTCCCAATCGCACAAAAAGCACATATATTTTATATAGCCGCTTTGAAGACCGCAAAGCATTGCTATAACTTTTAAATCGCAGCATATGCGCCACATATGTTCAGCGTAGTTAACCATTTTTAAAATATTTTCCAGTGCATCATATGTTTCTTTCGTTTCTGTACTATAGGCGATTAGAACTGAAGGTTTTTTATTGGTCTTATGCAGTAAAACCGCCTTCAAGCTGAGTTTTGAACTGTCAATAAATAATCTCCAGTCATCTGCTTCATATTTTATTCCCATTGCGTCCATCAATTTTCCTACATCCGGGCAATATGCAGAAGTTTTTTCATCATTCACAAGGAATAAACTTTGGAGTGTTGCCTGACGACTTCGATAAGCTGTGACTTTCACACCGGGTGCCAACAAATTGTTTGATTTCAAAATGGAAGCCAGCTCTTCCGATTTATGCTGTGTTAATTCCAACTTGGCAACAATTGAATCAAGCTTATTTTGATTTATTAAAATTGGCTCATTGAATACTAATGGCTCATATAGGGGATCATCACGTGCATGATACGTCGGAGCAGTCGTACAAGAGAAAATATCTCGGCTAGAAGCTTTTGGCACAGGAATGTGGTCCGAATGAGGCAATGATGTTGTGGCACTTGCAACACCAACGTAATTATACGATTTTCTTATCCTTTTTGCGGCTCCTTTATTCGCACATGCATAGCAATTCAATGGATTGTGACCTTCGCCAGGATTACTCCAAGTCATTGGGATACCGAATGGCATACTTTCACGTCTTCTATTTTTCCAATCCATTAGACGGTTGTAGCAGCTTTTACACAGTATATTTGGTACCCAATTTTCGTTCACTATAACATTTTGGTTGAAGTACATCTCGTATGTTTGAACAAAATCAGTACTGAAATTTCCCCTTTTTTATGTGTTGAGCCATATTGACCACAGCAGTAGCAAAAGTTATTTATATCTGGCTTGCACACTTCCATATTCTGTTCAGTTTTGTTCACTTTTAAAAAACTGGAGAAAAATCACTTTTACTGTTCGCGTTCGTCGGCACCTGTTGAATGACAAAAAAAAATATTTAAATTTTTAGGAAAAAAATACTTTTTTCCCTTCATACATTCATTTTTAACTTCGAAAGTGTTGCACATATAGGAAAACGGTATAGAAATTAGAGAAATTGTAATTCTTAATTTTTCTAAATTTGTTTCATCAAAATCGGACAAGTGGTTCTCGAGTTATGTTAAACTACGTTTTTGCCAAAATGTTACAACTAAGAGAAAAAAACATAAAGATAAGGAAAAAATTTAAAAGGTCATAAAAAAAACTGACACATACGAACGTCAAACCCTTTGAGGGTTTTACTATACTGACCTAGTACCATCACCCTGACTTGGAATTTCTCACCCCCCAGATTGGCTGTTGTACTGTGTTATTTGAAGAAGTACAAAAGCATAATTGCATATATCATTTGCAGTTGCCATTGTACAAAAATTTTCATTTAAAACAAGATTTGTGGACAAAAATTGGAAAAGACGTCGGCATTACAGGTTGGTACACAGAAGAAATATAAAAACATTAAATGACAGTTCGTGAAATTGCAGCCGTCGTATCAATTATGGGCCTGTTTTCTCTGAGAGTAGTTTTTGCTTGAAGTTGCGGTCGTATTCTGTTTCATCATTAACCGTCCGCATGCGTTCTCATCGCTTGCTCAACGAGCAAGCGTCGCGACGCACAGTGGCACCATCCCATACATTTCTTGGAAAAAAATAGAAGGAGTGGTCGTACAGCAATGAAATTTTGCAAAAACACTTCTTTGGGCTAAATTAAGAAATTTTGAAAAAATCTTGGAAAACCGCCCACTGCCACACCCACCTCCCATATAACTGCACTAGTCAAAATTTTTATTTTTGGCCCTAGGGACTTGAAATTCGGGACACTTCTTAATTGAGTTCTCCTTATGAAAAAAAATTAAACATATTGGGGATGCCACGCCTACTTTAGATTTTACGCCCACTGAAAGTTGTAGATTTTAGGTGTTTTACTTCCCTGTCTAGAATCATATGAAAATTTAATATAAGTTAAAAAATATTAATTTTTATTCAAACGTTAAACATCTGTTGTCTCCATACAAAAGAAGAGAATATCCCCAACAACCCTCCTCGAAAGATATTAGCCTTCAAATACACCGAAAATATCGCACAAATGCATGCCGCTTTTCTAGTCAAGTATATGTACGGTGACCATCCGTCCTGTATTTTACAGGACAGTCCTGTTTTTTAACATGCTGTCCCTTGAGATTTTTTTGTAAATACAGGACAGTACAATGTCCCTTATTTCCTAATTTGATATGCAAATGTCCTCTTTTTAGCATATACATTGCACGAACATTAATACAAAATGATCATAAAAATCCAACTGTATACTTTCCCTACATTTCTAAAAGTTAAAATAGCATTCATTTTATTAGAGATATGGCTCCAACAAAAATAAAATGTAATTTCAATGATAGCGTTTTGTGGAGACAGCACAAATTGTAATTTTGGTGGTGCAGCCAGAAAAGGTCAGAATAATATCTTTCACAAAATGCAAAACTTCATTGGCCAAAAACTGATAGGTGTCAATTGCGCTGCACATATTTTGAACAACTGCATACAAACTGCAGCGGAATGCTTACCTATTGATATTGAAGTTATTATTGTCAAAATGTATTCTTTTTTTATATTTATACAGTTAGAATTGAAAATTTCAAAGAAATATGTGAAGATATTGAAATAGAATATAAAAAGTTACTAGGACATAGCAAAACGCGATGGTTAACTTTAATGCTTGCTTTGGAAAGAATCATAAAACTATTTGAATCTTTAAAATTATATTTTATGTCTCAACCAAAATGTCCGACAATATTACGAAATTTTTTTATGCATCCTTGTGCTGAATTATGGTTATCTTTTGCATATAGCCAAGCTTCAACATTTCATAAAGCTATTATTAGAGTAGAATCACAAAATATTTCAATGCCTGAGGCTTCAATTATTTTAAAAGATTTAAAATTTAAATTGGTCAAACGGAAAAAGGAACTGTTTTTACCCCTTATTGTCAAAAATATTATTCTCGAATTACAGAAAAGTAATGATTTTGATGAAACAATAACTAAAGAACATATAACAAGTTTCTACCAAACATGCATTGATTACCTAAATCAGTGGGATAAAGCTTTTAGAAATGTAGAAATTTTAGACTGGATATTGTTACGAAATATGTTATCTTGGGACAAGATTGAAAAAACTTTATCCTATCTAAATGAATTAAGAAATGATTTAAAAATAAATAATGAAGATTTATTTGATGAAGTGAGCTGCGTGAAAAATTTTGCAAATAATGAAAAAATAGAAGACTGGAGGGTAAAAATATATCAGTAGATGAAAGATGGATTGAAATTTTTAATCAGTTTAAGACAAATGTGATTGCATATAAAAATATATTGATATTTGTTAAATTTTGTCTATGTCTACCAGCTTCAAATGCTGCTACCGAGAGAGTGTTTTCAATAATGAATAATATTTGGACCACCGAAAAATCGCAATTAAAAGTAAATACTTTAAGATCACTATTAATTACAAAATGCAATTTTAAAATAAATTACTCAAAATTTAAAGGATTTTTAATTAACAATCCAGATGTTTTATAAAAAATCCATTCTGTGGAAAAATATCAAACTTCATAACTAAATTTATCATTTATGTAGTTTTTTTCAATTTTTTTTTGTTAGCCTTAGTCAAGAAGACTGTATATAAAACCAAATTTATTTTTTTAAATTATAATATTATAAAAACTTTTTATTTAACTTTTTATTCTAATCAAGAAGAATTGTTTTTGTTGTTACTTAATTTTATAACAATAATAATAAATATATTATATGATTATTTTTTCTGTTTTTCTTTTCACTTTTAACATTACAGTAGACGCTCGGTTATATGAACTAATTCAAACATAGCCTGTTCACTAAATGGAGAAGTTCACATAATCGAGAGAATATAAAATAAGTAATTCAAATGATTTTTATTACATTAAGTTTTTATTTTTAATAAGTTTTTTAATAATTAATGTACATGAAAGAAGTCGGTTATATTTTTTTGTACTTTTGTTGCTTCAAGGGGTTTCTGTAGTGCCTTGTCCCTGCATTTTCGCAATGCCAAGATATAATTATTATCAGATATATTATTTTCACTCCAAGCAATAACTTTATTGAATGCTACGATTGCCTCCGATGTGCTAATTTCAGCTGTTGTTACGATGCACTGCTCTTGACCATCATCTTCAACTTCGCTATCTATATCTTCGCTACCAATGTCTTGATTCCACGTCTGAATCTCTTCCCGTGAAAGCTGTACACCATTCGCTAATTCATGGTAAATTTTTAAGTCTTTGTTGATTGAACCAATGATAAAGCTTCGCCTCCACCAACGGCATTTCTCCTTTTCTCAATGTTTTCCTTTTAATTTTGCAGTCACTTCCAAAATCGCCTTTTATTTTTCTTAATACCACAAATTGTTGACTTGGCCACTTCATATCTATGTGCAAGAGAAGTAAAGCTTGCGCCTTTGTCCAAGTTTGCCAAAATGTCACTTTTTTCAGATAACGTTAACTCCTTACAATTTTGATATTTTCTATTAGTTAGGCTTAAGTTCATTGAATTTAATTTTCATTAAATTATTTTTACTGAAGAAGGAATTGTTTAACAATTTGGAAAAATTTAAAATTTTTTTTTTTTATTTTTTTTTATTTTTGATAATTTTTGACTAGGATTCGAACCTGGGTTGTTGGTTGAATTTACATATGTTTCGAGAAACACCACTTTCTCTCATCAGAATTCTTTACGTTCTGACCCCTGCACCACTACGGTGCCTGCTAGTCAACAGACAACATCAATCCTTTAACCAGTGACTGGTGGTTCGAAGTTTTCTGTAATTATCATTTAATTAATTTCTATTTAAGTTGTTGTTTTTCCTTTTCTTCAGTTTTTCCTTTCGTATTCATGTCGAGACTTCGTCTCGAAAACCTGAATACATTTGTTTTTGTTATGTTTGTTGTGCACTTTCGTACACATGTAAACATTACGGCTTGTGCCTTAGCTATAGGATAATTAGTAGTATTTTGTTGAACTGTTAATAATTCAATTTTGATATTTTCTATTAGTTAGGCTTAAGTTCATTGAATTTAATTTTCATTAAATTATTTTTACTGAAGAAGGAATTGTTTAACAATTTGAAAAAATTTTTATTTTTGATAATTTTTGACTAGGATTCGAACCTGGGTTGTTGGTTGAATTTACATATGTTTCGAGAAACACCACTTTCTCTCATCAGAATTCTTTACGTTCTGACCCCTGCACCACTACGATGCCTGCTAGTCAACAGACAACATCAATCCTTTAACCAGTGACTGGTGGTTCCAAGTTTTCTGTAATTATCATTTTATTAATTTCTATTTAAGTTGTTGTTTTTCCTTTTCTTCAGTTTTTCCTTTCGTATTCATGTCGAGACTTCGTCTCGAAAACCTGAATACATTTGTTTTTGTTATGTTTGTTGTGCACTTTCGTACACATGTAAACATTACGGCTTGTGCCTTAGCTATAGGATAATTAGTTAACACCTTACGCTACATCTTCGATGCACTATGTAAGAAGACAACCACTCAAAACTCAACAACTCAAAACTCAAAACATTAAAAAAAATCAACGGTTGCAGGTTCTCCACTTATTTCGGGGAAAAACATATTTCTAATAAGACAAACATTTAAAAAAAATCAACGGTTGAAAGCTGTTCACATAATAGAGATAGGCTGTGTTCACTCTTTAGAACCTTATGTGTTTAAATTTTGTTGTTCACTATTCTGGATGTTTACATAACTGGATATTCATATAACCGAGCGTCTACTGTATTTTGTATATGTCCTGTATTTTCCTTTCCCAAAAATGGTCACCGTAAGTATATGCCAAGTTAAAGTGTGTAAAACCTAAGTCATTGAAACAAATTGATATAAAATACAGTTATGAACCCTTTTTAATGCTTTTTAATTAAGAAAAAAATGGTGTTGCCAATATTGAGACGCCAAATGAGGTTATTTATACCTTTCAGCTTGATAAAAATCCAATATAATATACAATGTTTTAATTGAATATGTAACAGGCGAAAAATTGTATTAGTTTTTATTTGTAATATTATTCAAGCACCATATCTTTAACAATGGGATCTAGTTTTAAGCAAATTTTGTTCGTCTGTTGAATACATCAGTATTTGTGGAAATTCGATCACACTTTCTCGAAAACATCAATCGATACTTCCTGTAATCTTTGTTTCTTTCTTCCTCGGCTTCCTCTGAAAGCATTCCTATTGGTAATACGGCAGCATCAATTATATCCTTACCATGCATTAGTATTTTGTGCACAGTTATATTATTTTTGGCGCCCAACGTGGGGCCCGACACATATTAAGTTTATATTTTACAACAACACCTTGAAATTTCTCGATTTCATTTGTGTGTGGTCCCTTTATTTTTTTGTTAATTGTTTTCTTTTACTCTTTTTTTTCATTTGTGGTATTTTTAAACTGTATGGAATTAACTTGATTCAATAGTATCTTGTTAACCGACAGTTCTATTAACCATACTTATATTTATCTATGAAGCAGTGTTATCGATATATTTTCTTTTTCCTGGAAATGCTGATTTCTGGAGTAGGATCTAGATTCAGTCCGGAAGTAAAGATTTTATATAGGCAATACTCCCTAATTTATGTAAGTTTGGTGTGGAAATGACTTCTTGGAAGACTTCTAAGATAGTACCTGCCATTCTCTCATGTTTTGTAATATTCTATTCCTAATATTTTCTTAAATTTCAGTCGGTTACTATATTTATTTTTATTGAACCATTGTTTTTCTTTCCCTAAACGATAGATGGTTTTGCCAGGAACCAAACTTTTAATGATTTTTATCTGATTTTTTTTTTGACTCTCTTTCTCTCGCATAATAAAGTATAATTATAATTTTTTTGTTGCTGAATTTAATAACAATTTAAACAACATCAACTGATTTGGTTTAGACTATTTTTTTTTATCGCGTACATTGAACTAATTCAAACTTTCTGCTTTAACATTTTTTATTTCAATTTTAATTTTTTTCAATTTGTTTGGTCGTGAATAAAACAAGCAAATTGTATTTTATTTATTAGTGTAATACATTTTTTATTTTTGTTGTTATTTAGCATTTTTATTATTATTAGTTAATATTGAATTCTTTATATTATAATTTTTTTTAATTATTTTCAAAATGTCATTAACTCGAAGCACAAGTGGTGTTATCCCCAATTGCGTCTCTTGTAAAGATGTCATCTTAGAATCCGGTTCCATGTATATCCCTCCTTGTGGTCATCCATTACATAACGCATGTTTTAAAAAAATTCCTTCTTCTAAACAAATTTGTCAAGTTTGCGATGGAAAACTTCTAGGAACACTATCAGCTAAGTCTACGACTGTTAATGTCAATGTTCCGCCTCCACCAATTGTAACTCGTGCTAGAGCTCAGTCTCAAAGAGCGTTGGAATTCGACAATAATCGATCCAATACTGTTCCACCTACACCAGGAAAGGTTCCAAATACAGATCCTGATATTTCTTTTATGTCCACTACTTCTCCCCAAGGTCGACAAGACCAAATTCAAGCAATAGTTTCAGCTGCAGTAAGTGCACAACAAACTGAAATGCTAACAACTCTTTCACAACATTTTTCGAAATTAATTGAAACTAACATTCAAGCTTGTTTTCAACATATTAATTTAAATAATCAAACTTCTAATTACAATACTCCCGAACGGACGCAAGCTTTGGATCGAAATCAAAATCCTCAGATTTTAACTTTACCTGCTGTAGAGCAACAGACATTAGAACAGCTGTTAGGCCTTCCTCCTGGTAATGCCAAACTCTCTCCACCATTTCTCAAAGCACGTATCAAAGCAAAAACCGGAAATTACTATTATGAATTGGAGGATCTAAATGGTCGTTCACTTGGTATATACCTTGCAAAGGACATTCGTCAATAACAAAGATATTTTTTCTTTCACTAGTTTGAGACTCTTCTTTATCGCTACAAGCGGTATCAGCTTTGTGACGCTGTTAGCTCCCAAATCTGATTTTTGTGGGGGGTTATGTAGGGGCGTTTGTAGCTCGGTATATTATTTTTTTTTGTTCTTATTCTTATTTTTAATTTTAACAATAGTTGAATTTTAAATTTAACGATTTTTGGATGAATTTTGTTTTGGTTGGTTGCCACTCTATTGAGAAGGGTAATGCAGTTCAACTGTCAAAATATAAAAGGAGACATTTTCGATAAAGGTTTTGTTATTGGTTTATATTTTTTATATATGTGTTGATATATGCTGAATAAACGTTAATTTTCCATTAAAAGAATATGGTATAAAAAGCGGCCATATTTTTAACTCGTGCCATTTTTCCGTGCTAATAGCTGCCTATACGTGGCCTTTAAGATTTTAACATATTTTTGACAAAAATTTTCGGCAGAACAACAAATAAGTCAGATTTAACTAATATAGCAGCATAAATTCGATGATCGTTTTGTTTATTAACTAAAGGTAACTAGAAAAAAAAAAAACAACAAAAACACACACACATATATTTTAAATAACCAAAACCAAAATCTCTTTACAGCACATATGTATATACAACCCTACATACATTTATCTGTACATCATCACCAAATTTTCTTCGAAAAGAAACATAATTTTCACGGGAACGGGAAACCCTGAGCATAAACCCGCCCAGCTGTAGATTTCTTGCCTAGGAAGACTTCGTCCGTGCTTGGCAAAATGTCCGTCCAGAGAAACCCAAAAAGAACTTCACCAAAAATCATCTTCGGATAAGACCGATAGGTAGAAATTACAAGAAAAGTGCCATAAATAAAACAAAAGTGTCTAAAAGTGTCTAAAATGAGTGCTAAAAAAAGGCTTAAAATTTAGATTTTTATACGAATGATAAAAATAATAAAAAAAAATGTTTAATTGATTTCCATATATAAGTTAATAGCTAAATCGAAAAAAAATTTATCCAAAAAGAACAAGCACAAAGCTAAAGAACAAAAATCTAAATGAAAAGACAACAAAAACATAGTTAATGTAATTCTTTTTTTATTAAAATATAAATGTTTACACCAAATCATGTCTTAAAACTAAATTTCATTGTTTAACTTAAAACTATATTTTCTTTCTTTCTAACTTTAAAAGAAGTTTAATTAATTTTAATTTTTGCTTTTAAATTTTTTTATTTTTTTATTATTTTTTTTTACTTTAAACTAAATTGTAATGCAAAAATCAATATACAAATTACTAGTGGTGAAATTATAAAATTACAAAAATTTATACAAAACAAGTGGCCAAAAAGATCTAAAACATAAACAATTTATGTAATTAGTTAAAATTTTATAGAAAAACACAAAACAAAAATCTGAAAAAAAATTGAACAAGCTAATAACGTAAAATGTTAAAACAAAATAGAATCATAGGTGATATACCCGACAACCTTTAAAATTTATTTTTTTTGAGTTACCTATATACCTAAGAATACAAATTTCATCTACACCAGGAAGGCAGCCGAAAGATCTTTCGACGTGGGATCCTGTAATATGTAAGTCAAATCAATTTTTTTAATTCATTTATAACTTTAACAATTTTTATTTACATACAATATCATTTTTACTATGAACATCGAAGTTTAATTAATTTACTTAATATTAATTTTTAAAAGTCACCATGGTCTAGTGGTTAATAGTGTTGTCTAGTAAATCTTAGACCCAAGTTCAAATCCTGTTTGGAACAATTGTTTTGTAATTTTTTTTTCTTGTTTGAACCTGAGTTCGATTCCTGATGGAATCAAAAATTAAATTTTTTATCTATGAATTTTTTTTTGTAAATATTGATTTTTGCACATTTTTATTTTAAAATGAGTTGAATTCTATTTGTTATTTTAACAATATGTTTAAGGAATTTTTATTAATAAATATGTATGTATATATTTAAAATGCATTTCTAATCGTTTTTAACTGGTTCCTGGTGAACTAATCGTTCAGGGTAATTAATTTTTTTTGGGATCATACTTTTGTTTTTTTTTTGTATGTCATGCCTGTTTTTAGTATGATCATGGTTGGGAGGGGAAAATACTGTTTTACCATCTTACAGTATGTTCAATAATTTAAATGTCTGTTTCCGATTTTGGTTTTGTCAAGTCTTCGTCTGTTTCTCAGCTTGTCTTGTGAGAGCTATCTTTTTCTTCTAATTTGTTTTAAGCACGCACAAAATAAAATAATATTCTGTGCATGTCAACATAAAGTCTTCTTTAATAGCCCCGAATCCCCCCGATTGCCGATGAGTTATTAGCCGGAAGAAAAAAAAGTTGCGTGCTGGCTAGTTTTAGAGACTTATAACAAACATTTGACCCATATGCAAAAATATAAAACAGTTATATGCTACACAGTAACAGGCATATAAAAGCAACTATATTTTTGTACGAACAGTTTCGCAGTGTCCGACGCATATAATTTAAATTTTTCATATTAATATAAACTATATAAGTATACATATGAATGAAATTTAATATATTTAAGTTTTTATTTCGATTGAAATGTCATTCAATTTCGTTACGCCTACATATTCGTAAACAAAAATAATGTTTTACTTTTAAATCGTTTCAAGCTTTAATTCCCGACAGCCTAAAAGTATACCCAATTTTTTGTCTTATTGACCATTTGTATGAAATATTGGAAGTGACTTTTGAAATTAAAATCGATGTTACTAAAAGGGACGGTAATTGGCGGTAGTGGTTTTTTTTTTTAATTGAAAGTACAGACTCGGACCTTTCATTTTTTTATAGTTAGAGGGCTAAGCAAGGCAAAGCACATAAAGTTTTTTTCCATCAAAAAGTGAAAAGTTGATATTTTTTAGTATAATTTTTGATAAATTCTAATAATTAGTTTACTTTTCCAATTTCAATAATTCTTTTTTTTTTTATAAAAAAGTAAGTGCTATATTTTCACTAAAAAATAAAACAAAAGCCATAGCTATAAACTTACACACAAAAAAAGTTCTTTATTTGGGCAGTAATTTTAAACTAATTTCTTATCCAAATACTTCTTTACAAAACCAAATCATTAAAATTTTAAAATTGAAAAGTTGAAAAACCCTATTTTTGCCGCAAAAGTGCCACTGTGCGACGCTTCAAAATTTGTTGAAAATGGGACACAGCATTATCATGTATGGAGCCACAGACTCCCATGCCTTAAGCATTTCTTTAATTGAACTAGACCAGGACTGCCCAAGCCTTATACTCTTGGTGCGCTTTTGTATTTGTAAAAACTCTTAGCTATAGGCAGTGTTGCCGTACTTGGTAGGTTCCTACCAAATTGGGTAGTTTTGAAATGTTTTGGTAGGTTGGTAGGATTAGTCGTGAATTTGGTAGTTTTTTTCAATTTCAGTTTTATTTTAATGCATTTTTTAATTTTCAATTTTAACTTTGTTTTTTTTGTCAAAACTAAATGAGTTTAATTTTATATTCATGGCAATCAGTTTTCATATATGTATGACTTAAACCCATCAGCTTTTATATCAATTATATGCTGAGCATATCTTGCTATGTTCACTAGCGCTTGCTTTTGACAACTTTGGTAGGTGTCAAAATTTATAGCGCGTAAGTCCCCTTTTACAGTTGAGAAATTGAAAGACAGACAGACGAAGTTTGTTGGCGATGTATTGAAGAGGAAGAGTGTCCGGCAGACCTCTACTGTACTGGACATTTTAAGACATTTTTCGTTGACAGTTTCCACCCTTCGCATTTTCCATGTTGTTGCTTCACATCATTTTTCTCACTTTAATGCGCGTATTGCAAAAATAATTAAATTTATTAACCAAATAGATTTATTGATAACAAAAACTTTATAATTAACAGTTGTTTGAATATGTTTTTTAATTTCTTTTATTTTCAATGCGTTTTTATAATAAAAATTTCCACAACAATCAACATAGAAGAAGAACGAAAAAATAAACAAAAAATTTCTGTCTGTCTATTAATTTCGCAACTCTAAAAGGTTTAGGCAAGTTCAAAGCGGAATGAGAAAAATGTCTGCCTTTCAATTTCTCAACTGTAAAAGGGGACTAAAGGCCCAACTATAATGTGCATATGCTAGCTTAAGCAACCCTACGAATACATATAAATTGTATGTGGTAAACTATAATGTACTTAACGAAACTTTTCGTTAAGTTTTTCAACTGTCATTTGCTTAAGCAAAAAGCGAAACTGATCGCATATTCCGTACGGAATCAGCTGTTTGTTATTTGTTTCTGTTTTTAACAAAATGGAGAAAGAAGAAAATACATTTATTTTAAATTTAATAGAAAATGTGGAAAAAATAAGTGCCTTTATAATAAAATGCCCCTTTTTATTTTAACAAAAATGTCTCTGTCGTGGTTTATTTCTCTGACAGAAAAAGAGCGTCTTCTTCTTTTACAGTGTAGTTCACTTATTTCTTTTAATGTGCACAGGCCTTCAAGCGCTAACTTTAATATTTTTATATTATTTAAATTTTTAAGTTTTTTCTCCATTTTTACAAACACAATACGAAAATTAACATAACATATGTAAACGTTTATTATTATTTACAATGTAGTGCTGCCACAGCTGTACATTTTAGTACTTTTGCCGATAAATTAAAAAAAAGGAAAAATTATGCGTTTCGGGTACGAAGTTTTCTTTTAATTATAAAATAATATAATAATATTTATAAAATATAGTCATTTAATGGCTTTTTGTTAAAATAAAAACATTTTTTTTAGACATTAATGAGCAACTGTGGAAAAAAAGTTTCAAAGTCATTGTAGCCACCTAAAAGTTAACTCTGTACTGGTTATGCATTTGATAGCCTTTTTGTTAACTTTTGCAATTTGCTTAAGCTTGCTTATGCATATTATAGTTGGGCCTTAAGTTCTTTTATTCATTGAATAGTTGGATGGCACAATCAGTGTTGCCATATTTTTTTTTACAAAATCTGACAATTCCCAAAAAAAAATCTGTTTTTTTCGAAAAAAATCTGCACCTTCAAAACAAAATTAAATAATATCGTATGCATTCTTCAAAAGTGACTCAATTCAAAATTTTTATTATATGACACAACTAAAAATAAATCACTATTAAATTGCAACTTTATACAAAATTAAATATAAAGAAAGACTTAACTGTTTTTTAGAACTTGATAACGGTAACAAAATGCTTTGAACTTTTTCTTATAGCTAAACACACACTTGTTTATCAGTCTTATCTAAGCGAACGTTATCGTTCGACATCGTGGGCCAGGGGGTAACAGTAAAAAAATAACGAATAATACTTCATTTAAATTATCACATACATATGTATAGAGATCATAGAAAATTAATTAGACATACTTTTGTATGTATGAGTTGTACATATTCTTATTAAATTTAGTTTCCATTTCTTTTGTTTGTACAAAATTTGTGGAATTGAAATTTTTTTTTAAATATTTGGTCCGCGAAATTCCACATAGAGTGGGAATAATAATAATTTGTTTTATTCGAATAAAATTGAAAAATCTGCATTGATTTAAAAAAACTGTTTCTTAGAGTAAAAATCTGCAAGCCTGTTTTGCACTTCAAAAAACTGCAAAAAACAGATAAATCTGCACATTTGGCAACGCTGGGCACAATTGAACAATAATAATAATAATAATATTTATATTTATTTATAATAAAAGGTTCGTTATAAAAAAATCGAAGACAACTGAAACAAGTGATTCAAACAATAACTTTGTGGGACCATTTTTATCGGAGCAAAAGCAGAAGTTTTTTTATAAGAACATTTTGAGAATGATGAAATAGTTGCAATATAATATAGTGCAGTTTTAGATTGCATTTTTAAATCGACTTAAAAAAGATTTGACTTTGATAGATCTGACTTGCAATTTTTGAAATTAATAACACCACCTGAAACTTTACCTAAAAATGGCAAATCAATTCTGCCTTTGTTATCAAAGTTCGAGCAGTTGGTAGATTGTGATAGCGATAAAATTGTATCTCAATGGAATTTCCTAAGAGTTAGTCTTAAGCTGTGTTCACATTGTGTGTATTTGTCATGTGGAATGTCACTTTGCTATCCACATGTTTTTTTTTTTTTTTTTTCATTTAATTTATTTATTGGATCTTCAGAAATGAAATGACAATAAGTTTTCGAATCTTAATACTAAAAGAAAATAATAAGTCCAGCCAGTGCTAGACAAAATATTATGATACTACAAAAAATTTATATCCACTGATCCAGTCATCTGTTTTGCGCTTGAGTTAAAGCAAGGGTATCCCTCCTTCTCAACCGAACATGGCCAGTAAAGTTAAGGTTGTCTCGTGCAAGTGGGTTTGGATTAGGGGTGCCAGACGTACTGTTTTTAGCAGTACGCGTACTGTTTATTTTCAAATGTACTGTTTTATGCACAAGACTCAAAACAGTACGCAAATGTACTGGTTTGTACACGTTGTACTGTTTTTTGTACTGGTTTTTCGTTAAAAGCTTATTTCTATTAAAATTGAAAAAAATATTGATAAAAACAAATTTTTGTTCAGTGTATTGCTTTATTAAGACGGCGCCACATGTCATACAGCCAGAGAAAATGCATCAGTCATTTCCCGGTCGTGTTATTTCGCGTTTTGGATACCAGAATTGGCCGCATAGATCGTGCGATTTAACACCTTTAGATTTTTTTCTTTGGGGTTTTTTTAAGTCGATGGTTTACGCGAATAAGCCGACACCGACTCAAACCTTAAAAGAGGAAATTGGACGCTGCATTAATGAAATACCGCAGCATTTATGCAAAAAGGTCATTGAAAATTTAATTAAAAGATCGCGTATGTGCCAGCAAAGCCGCGGCGGCCATCTGCACGATATTATGTTTCATACATAACCTAAATCTGTCTACTTTACGATATAATAAAGTTTCACGATTTTTTTTTAATATCTGTGTTTTATTTAAAATTTAAAAATTGCGTTCTAGCTGGGACACCCTTTAGATTAACATGAAGAATATTAAAAAAACAAATTGGATTTCATAAATATATCGTTGTTTATACAACGTATTTAAATACATATTTCGAAAAGCTGATGGCACATTTAAGTAGTCATGTTATAGGGGGTTAAGATAAAATGTTACTTGGATTTTTTTCAATAAATGATACTTCTTGATTTTTATATAATAAATTTCTACACCATGTAAATTGGAACAGCATTATTCTTATTAAAAAATATTTAAAAAGGAGTAAAATTGAGTTGACATTAAATTTAAAGTTCACTTTTGTAATGTAAATTAATACTTACAAAAACTAATAAATTTAAAACTTTGTATTACAAGCAAAGCAAAACTATTGTAATCTAAAAGGACTTTGATGATATAAAAGATACAATATGTCATTTAAATTGTATTTTATATGTACCTTCTTCAAAAACGTTTATAATATATGTTATGATCTCATATTTTTACGTATTTTTAAAATTTTTTGGTTGCTTATTGAATTAATATTACAAACATGTTATTACATGAATAAAGAGTTGTTTTCGTTAAAAAATAAAATGTACTGTTTTTTTTTTTAATTGTACTGTTTTTTGTATAAGATGTACTGTTTTTCCGTATTTCAAATCTGGCTACCCTAGTTTGGATGGTGTCAAGTTTGCTGACATATTTTGAGGCGTGTTTTGTAAATTCGACTTTCACCAAAGGAATGTCTAGATCTTTGTGGATTCGAGAATTTTTAACATACCATGGAGCTGCAGTAATTGTACGTAGAATCTTATTTTGACCCCTTTGAATTTTTTCAATGTTGGATGCTGAGGCAGTACCCCATAATTGAATTCCATAACACCAGATTGGCTTTAGAATTGCATTGTACAACAAAAGTTTGCAATCCAACTTTAATGTAGAATTTCTGCCGATTAGCCAATTAATTTGCACTGCTTTTAATCTCATCTGGGTAAGTTTTGCGTCGATATGAGACTTCCAAGTTAAACGACGATCGAGGTGGATTCCGAGGTATTTGACTTCATTGTGTTGCGGGATAATTTGATTATTTATTCTGATGAACGTGCATGTATCTTTTCGCAATGTGAAAGGTATATGAATACGTTTCTGTTCGTTAACCCTGATTTTCCAAAGCTCAAGCCAATTCTCTAGTTTATAAACATATTTCTGCAAGTTCTGTGATGCTATTTGATGGTCCTTATGAACGCTAATAAAGGCTGTATCGTCTGCAAAAGTTGAAGTATGTATTATGGGGTCTAACGGCATATCGGATGCATAAATCAAATATAAAGTTAGACCCAGTATGCTACCCTGGGGTACTCCTGCTTCAATTGGCTGAGCGGGGCTTAAAAAATCGCCTTCTTTGATTGTAAATTTGCGACCATATAAATAACTTTTCATAAGTTTGTGGGTGTTAGCAGGCAGAGCTAATTTAACTTTATGCATTAAACCTTCATGCCAGACTTTGTCGAACGCTTGCGACACATCAATGAAAAGGGCGGAGCAGTATTTTTTTTCTTCAAACGACTGTCTTATCACATTTACCAATCTGTGTGTTTGTTCGATGGTACTGTGTTTAGCTCTGAACCCGAATTGGTGATTTGGGATATATTGAGTGTCGTTCAAAATTGGAATCAATTGAGCCAATAACAATTTTTCAAACAGTTTTGAAATTGTCGGCAGTAGACTAATTGGCCTATATGACTCTACTTTAGTGGGGTCCTTCCCTGGCTTAGGAATCATGGTAAACATAGATACCTTCCAATCTGCAGGATAGTATTCTAGGCGTAAAATAGCATTGAAAATAAATAGGATAATTCTTTTAGCTACACGAGGTAACTCCACAAGCATTTTGTTGCTGATTTTATCCATACCTGGAGCTTTTTTAAGATTCAGAGTACCAATAGCGCTTTGAACATCATTAAAGCTAAGTCTTAGAGGTACAGGAGGTCTAATAACGAGTGGAGGCAAATCAGATGCATTATTTGAGTAGTTTATAGTAAACACATTTCTCAAATGGTTAACAAATAAAATCCCCTTCTCGGAATCATTTCTAGCCCAGTCACCAGTCGGATTTCGCAGAGGAGGCTTTCCTCTAACTGGTCTTTTTAAACCTCGTGCCGCCTTCCATAACGAATAGTCAGATTGTGGGGTACTATCAAGACCCTCCAAGTAAGATTTAAGTGAAGCCATTCTTTGGGTTTCTAAGAAATTTCTTAGTATATCTCTGCATACCCGTAGCCTAGCTTTCAGTTCAGGAGACCTGTGAATTTGCCACTCTCTTCTAACTCTTCTTTTTTCTGACAGGAGATGATCGAGTTCAGCGAAATAAGTTCTATTTGTCCCACTTCTGCACTCAACGTCGTATGTGGAGGCGTGATGTACAGCTCTTCGTATGTCCTCAGTAAACTTGCCAATCGACCCATTAATATCCTCGGTAGTTCTCAACACTACATTTTCCGTGCAGTGCGAACTAAAATACTTTTTATACTTTATCCAACTTACTCTGGTTTTAGATATGTCCCGAAATGGAGAGCCATTCCCTTGAAGGAAACGCATTGAAATAATAGAAGGAGAGTGATCTGAAGACAAGTCTAATGAAGGCTCCACTTGTATCGATTCTACAGGGATATTTTTCACTACTCCGAAGTCAATAACATCGGGAATCTTCCGTCGGTCCGTCGGCCAGTAGGTGGGATGACCGCTTGAGAGTACATCTAATCCCATTTTTGCAATGGTGTTGAAGAGTTCACGACCCTTCGGGGTCACCAGACGTGAACCCCAAAAAGTGTGTGTTTGGCGCAACTAAAAATCTAGCTCCAAGGGAATTGAAGAAGCTGTAGTATTGGTGTTCTTTTATTGAAAATCGAGGTGGCGAATAAATTGATGATAAAACAAAATTGTATTGACAGAATTCAATACAAATGTTTGTTGCTTGTAGGTAATCCTCACATATGTTGTTCATTAAATAATGTTTTATTCTGTTCTTTATAAGAATTGCCGAACCTCCACATGCTCTTCCGCGGGGATCTTTAGTATCATATAACACGTAGCCATTAATTTTGAAGTACGCTGTCGCCGTCAAGTGAGTTTCAGCAATCATCATGACATCAATCTGCTTATCCATCAGGAAGTGTTCCAGTTCGTTTTTATGTTGGCGGAGGCCGTTCGCGTTCCAAAAACAAATTTTTAAACAAATCATTTCTTTAAAATGAAATGGCTTGTAAGATAGTGGATTGCATTTTCAGCATTTCCTGCATCATGGATGTCATAGTGGTCGTAAAAGTGTTCATAGTTTGGACAAGAGTCTGCAATGTAGTCTCTAGAGTGTTAATATTAGGCTCGAAATATTGTGATTTAGGTTCCTGTTCCAAACCTGGCATATTAGATTTAACCACGTTTGCGTAAGAAACTTGACTAGAACTAGGCACGTTTACATGACTAGTGGACCGTAACAATTGAGGGAAATTGTTACTCGAAGCAAAATTAGTCTGTTGAGGACGATCAGGTAATACTGACGTCTTGTTGGTTCTTATGCCTTTCAAATGAGTGTAAATTGGACAACCTCTATAATTTGCGGTATGATTACCTCCGCAGTTACTGCATTTTTTGATTTTTGAGTCAGTTTTCGACTTATCGCATTGAGCAGTTGCATGTAGCTCCCCACACGCAACACAAACTGACGGCAATTTACAATACGCCTTGGTGTGACCAAATTCTTGACAGCTAACACACTGGACGGGTCCCTGACGCTTATGCGGTTCTTCCACGGTGATTCTACGATGCAGAAGGTAAATCAGATTGTAGATGGGATGGGACTCGTTTTTCTTTAATACGATATCTCCAGGTTCCAATTCCACCCTAAACATAGGCTGTGGAATCTTTTCACGGTTTCTAATATTCACAACACTCTTAATTTTGAACCCTTTGTCCATTAAGCCGGTCTTTATCTCCGCAGGATCAACACATGGGTCTATACCCTTTAGAACGACTTGGAGACCTTTTGCGCTTTTGAGCTTATAGGTGTAAAAATCCCTAGCCTCCCTCTCCAACTGGTTGGACAATTTTCGAAAATCATCTTCTTTTTTCACTTGAATTTTGGTTTCGCTGATATTTCCATGTTTAATTGATGTTACGCTAAACATATATTCACCTATTACCGAAACAATTCTTTGTACCAATTTACTGGAAGTGGGCTCTCTCAGATAAATTGGTGGGGGCTTAAACGTCTTCTTAGGAAGTTCTGGCTCATCCGTCTGGAGGAGAGCAAACCTATTTTGATCATTACTCACGGTCTTAGGAGCTTTTGAATTTGATGATACTTGAGCAGATGTTGGGCTCCTCTGTCGCTTAAGAACTGTGACGTATTTATCCATACCTACTTGTTTTCTAGGTTTGATTGCACTATTTGATGTAGAAGGTGTTGATGTTCCTTCATCTATTGAAATTACTATATTGGGCGAACAGGAACGACGCCGTTCCACGGCTCTTGCAGTGAGAAGATTCTCCACAGATTTTTTTATGGATTCTGCCTCAGAGATCCATTTAGTTTTTCTAGACGAGCTAAGCTCTTTCTCAGAATTACATCTGAGAGGAACACTCATACAGTTTTTATACGATTTTTAATGTTTTTTTTTTTTTATATATATTTTAACCTATTACGATTTTTTTTTTTTTACTTTTTGTTTAATATCAACTTTTTACACTTTTTCACCTATTACGATTTTTTCACCGAAAATTCAGCCGCACTAAAAAAACACGTCCGAACAGTTCGATGAGACGAGACTGAATCCACATGTGTTTTCATGTGTATGTCAAAAGTTGAGTTTCACATACGGTTTATAATTTACATGTTCAAATGTTGGTATGTCAATTACATTTGACATAACCTATCAAAAAAAAAAATCTTAAAACAGCTGATATGGTAAAACTTATTCCGCAGGTTATACAAGTATTCCTTCTCTTGCCACATTTCGATCAACTGTAGAACCGCTTCTTTGCACCAGTCATACTTTAACAACATAAAAATAACTATAAAAATTGCAATAAAAAAATACATATGTACTTACTTTTGTTAACTACTTTTAAATTTTTCCCTCCATTTTTCAATAATAAATTTGTATAGTTTTTTTTTTGTATTTTTGTTTTACTATTTATAAATTATATTTATTAAAATGTTAATTAATTTTTGCCGCCACAAAATTTTTGTTATAAACAGCTGATGTCAGATAGTTTGTCACTTGAAAATAGAACTCGTTCTAAATAAAAAATGTCATGTGTATTGCACACATAGAAATAACACATGATATTGTTTGTAGGTGTTCAGACTATATGTACAAATTTGACATGCGAAAAAGTGACAGTCCACATGACTAATACACATAATGTGAACACACCTTTAGTGATGTTTTTTGGGAAAAACTTGGCAAAATTAAAAATGGTCTCAATGATAAAAAGTGTTTAGCGATCTAGTTAAATTTGTTTTCAATTTATTGTCTTCACCGCATGGTTCAGCAGCTGCGGAAAGAAAATTTTCGACACTAGCATTAGTAAAAACAAAACTCCGAAACAGACTGGAATTATGTTCCTTAAATAATATTATGATGTGCAAGGAAATGATAAATAAGACTGATTCGCAGTATATATGGTCAGCAAAAAGAGAGTTTAAAAATTAAAAGTTTTTCCAAATATACATACTTAGGATTTTTTTACTTCCATTATTACAAATGAATTGTTATTTATTTTTATAAACATACATATTCATAAAATATATTTTTTTATATAAATGCCATTGCTTTCAAATAATTTCTTTTTGGTAGATTGCCACCTTAATGAGAAGGGTATATATAAGTTTGTCATTCCGTGTGAAATTTCCACAATATAATTTTCCGACCCTATAAAGTATATATATTCTGGAACCTTATATATAGCGGAGTCGATTAAGCCATGTCCGTCTGTCTGTTGAAATCAGTTTTTTGAAGTCCCCAGATATATTCGGGATTCAAATCTTCAATAATTCTGTCAGAAGTGCTTTCGAGAAGTTTGCTATTAAAAATCAGGAAAATCGGTTTAGGTCAACCAGAAAGTATTGTTGGCATTGCTGTATTATTATTTTTAAATACACACGATTTCATGACATGCTTTCTTGTGCAAACACATTGTGTTTGATGCTTTTTGGCCGCCATATGCGCCTTCGCAATTTTAAACGGCTTTGGCTTTTGACCTTTGTCTACGTATCTTATGCCCGTAATTTATTAAATGGATAACTACTAGAGTTTATACCAATTACTTTTCCTTATCTAACCGGTAAAAAGAATTTGGTAATTTTAACGTTTTTTTACCTACGTGTAACTACCGACTGCATTCGGTGAAAAATGTGGTAACATTGGTGTTTGACGTTTAGAGTTACATCAATTAATTGCCAAATTTAATTGCTTGCAACGACTTTTTTAGTTTTGTTCAGAAATGTCTGGAAAAGGTGCCAAAATAAGTGCTAGTTTATTGGAGGGGGAAAAAACAGCTGATGCACTTTTCTTGGAAAGACGAAATCTTCTTATAAATTCCAAATTATTCCAAATTCCCTGAATGTGTGTGTTAACCTTTGGGAATTTTGTTTTATGATATTTCTCAAAGTTCTTAGTTCTAGAAGTTCTGAATTCAGTGGACACCAGAATGAAACAAATTAAACACAGAAACTATTTCTGATATTATTAAGTCAAATATAATTTTGATATGAATTGTCAAGTGTTTTATGAATATTTAAAAGAATGCGATAATTATATATTGGTTCAAATTGAAAGCCCTGAAAAATATACATGAAACTTTACAACTTCTACTAAAAATTTATATAATACTTGTGAAGTTTTAAAATGAATTTGTTAATTGTTATGTTTTTATGTTGTAGTAGTTATGAGATCAGAGATCATTTTATTTTAATATTTTTTTTTAAGTTTTTATACCCTTCACCATAGTGAGAAGGGTATATATAAGTTTGTCATTCCGTGTGTAATTTCCACAAAAAATTTTCCGACCCTATAAAGTATATATATTCTGGATCCTTATAGATAGCGGAGTCGATTAAGCCATGTCCGTCTGTCTGTCTGTCTGGATGTTGAAATCAGTTTTTTGAAGTCCCAAGATATAGTCGGGATCCAAATCTTCAATAATTCTGTTAGACATGCTTTCGAGAAGATTGCTATTTAAAATCAGGAAAATCGGTTTAGGCCAACCAATATGTGAGACCACCTCCATAAAAATTTGATATTTTTCGTGAAATTTTGTATACGTTGTTTGTATGATAAAAGAAGAAAGTGTGCGGAAAATAGTAAGAATCGGACCATGATTTCTCATAGCGCCCATACAAATATATATATTCCCGAAATATGGCTTAATGATAAATAAATGCCTATAACATTGGAATATCAAGCCAAAATTCTGCAAAAATAAGTTTAATACAAAAAGAAATCGCAAAACGAAATTTTTTTTAGTTGGGTTCATGTTTGACCATAGACCCCATATAAAGTCCACTTACAAAATTCACTTAAATACATATAAAACAGATATAAATAATGTTAAACGGCTAAAATTTGACATAAATACTCTTTATAGGCAAATAAATTGTTGTACCAAATTTTATGGTGGCCGGCCCAGAAATGGTCATAGCTCCCATACAAAAATCTTCCCGAAATATTGCTCAATTATACATAAATGCCTATAAAATTGGAATATCAAGACAAAATTCAGCAAAAATAAGTTTTGTGCAAAAAGAAATTTTTTTTAGTTCGGCCCATGTTTGACCATATACCCCATATAAAGTCCACTTCCAAAATTCACTTATATACGTATCATTCAGTCTCGTCTCATCGAACTGTTCGGACGTGTTATTTTTAGTGCGGCTGAATTTTCGGTGAAAAAATCGTAATAGGTGAAAAAGTGTAAAAAGTTGAAATTAAACAAAAAAGTGAAAAAAATAACTCGTAATAGGTTAAAATATATATATAAAAAAAAAACATTAAACATCACATAAAAACTGTATGAGTGTTCCTCTCAGATGTAATTCTGAGAAAGAGCTTAGCTCGACTAGAAAAACTATATGGGTCTCTGAGGAAGAATCCTTAAAAAAATCTGTGGAGAATTTTCTCACTACAAGAGCCGTAGAACGGCGTCGTTCCTGTTCGCCCAATATAGTTATCTCATCCGATGAAAAAACATCAACATCTTCTTCATCAAATAGTGCAGTCAAACCTAGAAAACAAGTAGGTATGGACAGTGGTGATATTCGAAACAATTAACAACCGGATCGCTTAAAAAAATTATATTTTTGCCAAATTTTGATAAAAATAGCGAAAATTTTAAAGTCGCATTCCAGTAACAGACTACAAGTCTCTTGAAGGAAATGATATAAACTTTTGTTTAATAAAAAAATAGTTTTGATTTTGCAAAATAAAAGTCAAAAAAAATTGCTTTATTTTTTTCTCAAAAGATTGAAGAAAACGCTATCGAAAACATCATCATCCAAGAATTCAATGTATGACCAAAATAAAATCATTTGTTTGTACGTTTGGACAATGAACAACTGAACAATATTGTGTTTCTTGCCGAGACTAATCACCTTGATAAATACACATTATATAAAACCGTTAAAACAAAAAACATAATCACCCCAACAAATTTCATATGGAATTTTTATTCACGAGAAGGGTGAATATGCAACAACCGGTTCGCAAAATTTTTAAAATTTTATCAACCGGTTCGAGCGAACCGGTCCGAACCGGCTGAATATCAGCACTGGGTATGGATAAATACGTCACAGTTCTTAAGCGACAGAGGAGCCCGACATCTGCTCAAGTGTCATCAAATTCAAAAGCTCCTAAGACCGTGACTAATGATCAAAATAGGTTTGCTCTCCTTCAGACGGATGAGGCAGAACTTCTTAAGAAGACGTTTAAGCCCCCACCAATTATTTATGAGAGAGCCCACTTCCAGTAAATTGGTACAAGGAATTGTGTCGGTAATAGGTGCAAATATGTTTAGCGTAACATCAATTAAACATGGAAATATCAGCGAAACCAAAATACAAGTGAAAAAGGAGGATGATTTTCGTAAATTGTCCAACCAGTTGGAGAGGGAAAGTAGGGATTTCTATACCTACCAGCTGAAAAGCGCAAAAGGACTCCAAGTCGTTCTAAAGGGTATAGACCCAGATGTTGATCCTGCCGAGATAAAGACTAGCTTAATGGAAAAAGGCTTCAAAATTAAGAACATAACGAATATTAAAAACCGTGAAAAGAATCCACAGCCTATATTCAGGGTGGAATTGGAACCTGGAGATGTCGTATTAAAGAAAAACGAGTTCCATCCTATCTACAATATGATTTACCTTCTGCATCGTAGAATCACCGTGGAAGAACCGCATAAGCGTCAGGGACTCGTTAAGTGTTTTAACTGTCAAGAATTTTGTCATACCAAAGCGTATTGTAAATTGCCGTCTGTTTGTGTTGCGTGTGGGGAACTACATCCAACTGCTCAATGTAATAAGTCCAAAACTGACGTAAAAATAAAAAAATGTATTAACTGCGGAGGAAATCATACCGCAAATTATAGAGGTTGCCCAGTTTATACTTACTTGAAGGGCATAAGGACCACTAAGTCGGCAGTATTAGCTGATCATCATCAACTACCTAATTTCACGTCGAGTATGAATTTTCCTCAAATTGTACGACCAACTACTCACGAAAACGCTCCTAATTCTAGACAAGTTTCTTACGCCAAACGTGGTTAAATCTAATATGCCAGGTCTGGAGCAGGAACCTAAACCCCAATATTATGAGCCCCATATCAACAATCTAGAGACAACATTGCAGACACTTGTCCAAACTATGAACACTTTTACGACCACCATGACATCCATGATGCAGGAAATGCTGAAAATGCAATCCACTATCTTACACGCCATTTTAAAGAAATTATTTGTTTAAAAATTTGTTTTTGGAACGCGAACGTCCTCCGCCAACATAAAAACGAACTGGAACACTTCCTGAAGGATAAGCAGATTGATGTTCTGATGATTGCTGAAACTCACTTGACGTCGACAGGGTACTTCAAAATTAATGGCTTGTGTTGTATGATACTAAAGATCACCGCGGAAGAGCATGTGGAGGTTCGGCAAGTCTTATAAAGAACAGAATAAAACATTATTTAATGAACAACATATGTGAGGATTACCTACAAGCAACAAACATTTGTATTGAATTCTGTCAATGCAATTTTGTTTTATCATCAATTTATTCGCCGCCTCGAGTTTCAATAAAAGAACACCAATACTACAGCTTCTTCAATTCCCTTGGAGCTAGATTTTTAGTTGCTGGTGACTTTAACGCCAAACACACTTTTTGGGGTTCACGTCTGGTGACCCCGAAGGGTCGTGAACTCTTCAACACCATTGCCAAAATGGGCTTAGATGTACTCTGAAGCGGGCATCCTACTTACTGGCCGACGGACCGACGGAAGATTCCCGATGTTATTGACTTCGGAGTAGTGAAAAATATCCCTGTAGAATCGATACAAGTGGAGCCTTCATTAGACTTGTCTTCAGATCACTCTCCTTCTATTATTTCAATGCGTTTCCTTCAAGGGAATGGCTCTCCATTTCGGGACATATCTAAAACCAGAGTAAGTTGGATAAAGTATAAAAAGTATTTTAGTTCGCACTGCACGGAAAATGTAGTGTTGAGAACTACCGAGGATATTAATGGGTCGATTGGCAAGTTTACTGAGGACATACGAAGAGCTGTACATCACGCCTCCACATACGACGTTGAGTGCAGAAGTGGGACAAATAGAACTTATTTCGCTGAACTCGATCATCTCCTGTCAGAAAAAAGAAGAGTTAGAAGAGAGTGGCAAATTCACAGGTCTCCTGAACTGAAAGCTAGGCTACGGGTATGCAGAGATATACTAAGAAATTTCTTAGAAACCCAAAGAATGGCTTCACTTAAATCTTACTTGGAGGGTCTTGATAGTACCCCACAATCTGACTATTCGTTATGGAAGGCGGCACGAGGTTTAAAAAGACCAGTTAGAGGAAAGCCTCCTCTGCGAAATCCGACTGGTGACTGGGCTAGAAATGATTCCGAGAAGGGGATTTTATTTGTTAACCATTTGAGAAATGTGTTTACTATAAACAACTCAAATAATGCATCTGATTTGCCTCCACTCGTTATTAGACCTCCTGTACCTCTAAGACTTAGCTTTAATGATGTTCAAAGCGCTATTGGTACTCTGAATCTTAAAAAAGCTCCAGGTATGGATAAAATTAGCAACAAAATACTTGTGGAGTTACTTCGTGTAGCTAGAAGAATTATCCTCTTTATTTTCAATGCTATTTTACGCCTAGAATACTATCCTGCAGATTGGAAGGTATCTATGATTACCATGATTCCTAAGCCAGGGAAGGGCCCCACTAAAGTGGAGTCATATAGGCCAATTAGCCTACTGCCGACAATTTCTAAACTGTTCGAAAAATTGTTAATGACTAAGTTGACTCCAATTCTGAATGACACTGAATGTATTCCTAATCATCAATTCGGCTTCAGAGCTAAACACAGTACCATCGAACAAACACACAGATTGGTAAATGTGATTAGAGGGTCGTTTGAAGAAAAAAAATACTGTTCCGCGCTTTTCATTGATGTTTCCCAAGCGTTCGACAAAGTTTGGCATGAAGGTTTAGTGCATAAAATTAAATTAACTCTGCCTGCTAACACCCACAAACTTATGAAAAGTTATTTATATGGTCGCAAATTTACAATCAAAGAAGGCGATTTTTTAAGCCCCGCTCAGCCAATTGAAGCAGAAGTACTCCAGGGTAGCATACTGGGTCCAACTTTATATTTGATTTATGCATCCGATATGCCGTTAGACCCCATAATACATACTTCAACTTTTGCAGACGATACAGCCTTTATTAGCGTTCATAAGGACCATCAAATTGCATCAGAGAATTTGCAGAATTATGTTTATAAACTAGAGAATTGGCTAGAGCTTTGGAAAATCAGGTAAATGAACAGAAATGTATTCATATAACTTTCACATAGCGAAAAGAAGCTTGCTCGTTCATCAAAATAAATAATCAAATTATTCCTCAACATAACGTCAAATACCTCGGCATTCACCTCGCTGCCGTTTAACTTGGAAGTCTCATATTGAAGCGAAACTTACACAAATGAGATTAAAAGCAGTGCAACTTAATTGGTTAATCGGCAGAAACTCTACATTGAAATTGGATTGTAAACTTTTGTTGTACAATGCAATTCTAAAGCCAATCTGGTGTTATGGAATTCAATTATGGGGTACTGCCTCAGCATCAAACATTGAAAAAATTCAAAGGGGTCAAAATAAAATTCTACGTATAATTACTGCAGCTCCATGGTATGTTAAAAATTCTCGAATCCACAAAGATCTGAACGTGCCATTAGTAAAATTCGAATTTACAAAATATGCGTCGAAGTACGTCAGCAAACTTGAACACCATCCAAACCCACTTGCACGAGACATCCTTAACTTTACTGGCCATGTTCGGTTGAAAAGGAGGGATACCCTTGCTTTAACTCAAGCGCAAAACAGATGACTGGATCAGTTGAAGTGAAATTTTTTTAGTATCATAAAAATTTTTTGTCTAGCACTGGCTGGGCTTATTATTTTCTCTTAGTATTAAGATTTGAATACTTATTGTAATTTCATATATGAAGATTCAATAAATAAATTATATAATAAAAAGAAAATACGTCTAAAACAGATATAAATAATGATAAACGGCTAAAATTTGACATAAATACTCTCTATAGGCAAATAAATTGTTGTACTAAATTTTATGGTAATCGGCCCAGAATTGGTCAGAGCTCCCATACAAGGACCACATCTGAAAAAAACATTTTTCCCTATATATATTGTATAAATATCGGTACCGACTCAAAACTTTGCACATATCATTTTAATATATACAAAAATCATCCCACAACATTTTGTTAATTTCGGTGTATTTTTAATCGTATGCCCCATATAAAGCCCTCGAAAATCACTTTAATACTCATAAATCGCTTATAAATAAGGGTACCAATCCAAAATTTTGCACGGATCATTTACATACATGCCTAAATCAAACTGCTGGATTTTGAGAATATCGGTCCATTATTGACTATATCCCCCACATAAGGTCCACTCTCGAAATCCGAAATCCACGTTAATACTAATATATATCTTATATATACGGTTATTATGTTGAAATTCGACGTGAAATATCCTCATATGCATGAAAATAACTGTTCCAAAATTTAAGAAGATTGGCCCATAATTTGTCATAGCTGCCATATAAGAACCATTTCCAAAAAACAAATAAATTCGGGTCAAAAAATATTCTTTTCCGATTTAACCCATATTCGGTCTATATTTTCAACTTTACGGGTCCGCCCCCTCGAAAATAGGCGTGACCGCCAACAATTTTTTTGCTGGCATCTCCTCTAAAAGCCCTATTTGATTTTGTTTTTTTTTTTTTTGCAAAATCACTAAAACCGAATTGTACCCCTTTTTTATACTCTGTTTGTTAAATTACACTCAAGATTATTATGAACATCAGACAAACTCTATCGATTAAAAATAGTGAAAATTAGACAAAATTTCAAAATATTTATCATAAATTATGTTGGTCGCAAAATTGTCTTTCAAACAATATATCAAATATGTGCTAATAAAATTTGCACTAAGACTGAATAGAAAACACAGAATAAGGATATTCTAGTCCTATAACCAGTGTAGTTTTTGTATTTTTTATTACGTTTAGGTTAAGATTCGGCACAGCCGAATATAGTACTCTTACTTGTTGAAATTAGATTTGGTAGGAAAAAAAATTGTCAGTGGCAACGCTGGCTATAGGCTGTGTGTTTTGTATACTCATTACAGCACTCAGCACTAGCAATACGAAATTCACAAAAAACTTTGCCTTATACTATGTTTCCACGACGACTTGAATCACCTGCTTCGCTGTCTGAATCATGTTTATGAATCTTGCTGTTTACATGACCAAAAAACTTGTTTCGATTTGACAGTTGTTTTTAATAAACAAACAGAAAAAAAAACAGAATTTACAATTTGTGAAAAATATTTTTTTTTAATGGACAAAAAAGTGAGTGGAAATTAGTTAGCTTATTTGAAAAAAAACATACATTCGTACGTCTTTACTTCCAGCAAAAAGAAAATAATTTGCTTTGTTTACAATAATATTAAATTTGTACAGCTAGTGCAGATAAACTTGCTATAAAAATTAGAGAAGAGAGCAATTTTTCGTGCTTCGCAAGTAGATTCAATATGAATCTACTTGATTCGCTCTTGAAATTTTGTATGGTGAAGCAAGTTGTTTCGCTCATGATTGGGGTGTGAAGCATGAATAGAGAGCGAAGCATGTACCGTGGAAACATAGTATTATTTGTTTTTTTGTCGTACTTCACTCTATACCCCAGCTAGCATTTTTATGATTGAATTTTCGGTAGTCATCTTACTTAATCATATTTGACTACTTTCGCTGATTAATAACTGAGTTTTCATACAATTAGTCAAAAGGAACAGACAAATATGTTTATTCTTGATGATTAAAAACTGATCTTTTTTTTTTTGCATCGTTTGCCAAAGTTATTTTTCACTACTCTGGGTTAGAGTGAGGGTGAGAGACAGCAATTATTCAAAAGGAACAGACAAATATGTTTATTATTGATGATTAAAAACTGATCTATGCAAACAACAGCAATGATGGTCCCAATTTCATGTTTAGTTGTGTGTTTCTATTTGTTTTGTTGGTCAAGATTTTTTTGCTTCGTTTACCATTGTAACGGGACATCTTAAATAAATACAGATTTCATGAGTTGCAATTAAATTGAAAAGAGAAGTCTTGTTTTTTGAATAAAATAAAAATATATGTACATTTGGAATAATTAATAATTAATAAAAATAAATAAGTGAATAAATAAAGTGAGTTTAAAAAGGTTCTGAAATAATGTCAGCCAAAAAAATAAGGCGCATAGCTAAAAGAGAAGCTGAAAAAATTATGTCAAGTGATGTTAGAGTTCAACAAAATATGGAAGAGCAGATTATAGACTGTCCAGAAGTTGGTTATAGTTTTGATGCACTGTTTGAAAGTGATGGAAATGAAAACGCCTTTTCCAGCAGTGATAGTGAAGAAGACGAATGTAATATTTGTGAATTATTGGGTAAATGGGCAAGTGATTTTTCCATAAGTTTCGTTGCATTAAATGCACTGTTATGTCTAATTTAACATTAATTTAAAATAAAATAAATTTAAATATAATAAAAAATGTAAAATGTTTTTCATTTATAGCAAGATGTACCTAAGAAATTGGTCAGAAATTATAGAAAATGTTATCATAAAATGATCGCAAATTAACAATACAAAATATGATTATAAAATGATTGCAAATTATAGTCAGATGTGTATAAAAAATGAATCAAAAACAATACAAAATATGACTATAAAATGATTGCAAATTATAGTCAGATGTGTATAAAAAATTAATCAAAAACAATACAAAATATGATTATAAAATGATTGCAAATTTAACTTAAAAATGATAACAAATATACATGGAAACTGCATAAAAGCAGATATCAGAAATGATTAGTCAGGAATAGTCATATGCAGGGTACCATTTTCTCCCGATGACAGAATCATTTTTGATTAGAAAATGTGTGCATATTCGATAGCTTTAATCATCCAGAATAATCAAATGTGATTATTTTTTGATCATTATTTTCACAAAATGCTAGCTGGGACAGTATATATACAACAGAGGTCGGCAAAGCGTAAAATGAGGTTGTGTGTGTGAGAAAACTACCCAACAAACATAAACATAATTATATAAATTATACAAAACAACTTAGATAGGAAACATACACTCACAATGTATTTTCCGTAACATATAAGAAATTAACAACGAGATTGATATACAAACGGAACTTCTAATACTTCAAAAGCTGATTACATGCATGTTACCAAATGCATTATCAATTATAAAATATTTTTCGTAATTCATTATTAAATTGAAATGTTTGTTGGGAAGTATTTCTGAAAAAAATATAAAAGCATCCGCCGCACGTGTACACATTGCTGACGACTGAATGACAGAGTGTATGTGTGAACAGCGTTACCGTTGATGCGACTAAAGGCCCAACCATAATGTTCATAAGCAGGATTAAGCAAATTGCAAAAGTTAACGAAAAGGCTGTCAAATGCATAACCAGTTCAGAGTTAACTTTCAGCTGGCTACAATGACTTTGAAACTTTTTGTCCACAGTTGCTCATTTATGTTTAAAAAAATGTTTTTATTTTAACAAAAAGCCATTAAATGACTATATTTTATAAATATTATTATATTATTTTATAATTAAAAGAAAACTTCGTACCCGAAAGGCATAATTTTTCCTTTTTTTTTAATTTATCGGCAAAAGTACTAAAATGTACAGCTGTGGCAGCACTACATTGTAAATAATAATAAACGTTTACATATGTTTTGTTAATTTTCGTATTGTGTTTGCAAAAATGGAGAAAAAACTTAAAAATTTAAATAATATAAAAATATTAAAGTTAGCGCTTGAAGGCCTGTGCACATTAAAAGAAATAAGTGAACTACACTGTAAAAGAAGAAGACGCTCTTTTTCTGTCAGAGAAATAAACCACGACAGTGACATTTTTGTTAAAATAAAAAGGGGCCTTTTATTATAAAGGCACTTATTTTTTCCACATTTTCTATTAAATTTAAAATAAATGTATTTTCTTCTTTCTCCATTTTGTTAAAAACAGAAACAAATAACAAACAGCTGATTCCGTACGGAATATGCGATAAGTTTCGCTTTTTGCTTAAGCAAATGACAGTTGAAAAACTTAACGAAAAGTTTCGTTAAGTACATTATAGTTTGCCACATACAATTTATATGTGTTCGCACGTTTGCTTAAGCTAGCATATGCACATTATAGTTGGGCCTTAAGTGTATGTGTGAAGTGCTCTCTGCACTATTGTGCTATAGGATGCCGACCTATGCTATACAAGCAAGCGCAAAGCAACAAGACTTTCGTATGCTCTACTGCAGTGCCCCGCTTGTCCGCGGGTACATTCCATAAGTCATTATACCATTATGTACAAAGCAATGACCTATACTTGCTCGACAATACCTACGCGGTGCGTTTGAGTGACGAATTTAACATGGGGATGTCATTGGAAGTATACAATCCCCACCCTCTCGCTTACAGTCCGTTGACGAAAACAGTGACGAATATTCATCATAGTTTTCATTTACAAAAATACAATACTGAAAAGAACACTGAAGCCGGTGAACTACCGCGTTGATGTTAAATAATGAACGGTTTCGTTAATGTTGGATAATGAACTACTTCGTAACTACTCAGTAATGATATAATAAAAATGTCTTTAATGGTTTATGGTATATATAATAATGTATTTTTTGAATTCACAGCATTTTTGAAATCTTATAAAACTAACATTAAAAATAAAACAAAAACTTTAATTCACATAAAAACAACAAAAAAAAAACAATATCATAAAGCTAAATATAAAAAACAACAACAATCACATTAATTCACATCAATATTAACAAACATATACACATATTTATATATTATTATTTTTCTCAGCTCTTCTCTCCAACGACTTGTTTTTGAAAATGCGCCTATTTTGTATTTGAATGGCTTTTCGGATGTGTTCATCCGCTGGCCCAACCCTATTAGTATTGATCATTGATACCGCTTCTGAAATGGTTAAACATTTATTTTTAATTTACATTCAGTCGAAATATTAATGCACGTATTTAAAAAAAATTAAAGCAGACTTCAAATGTACTTTAAGAAAATTTTGTATAAAAGCACACTTCAAGTCTACTTTATTTTTTATAAATACGGCAGTTAGTGTTTTTTACCTGCAACTACTGAAAAAAATTGTGTGTGTTCTTTAAAGCTCTTCTTCCCTTGAACACCATCTACGTTGTAGGCCATAATGACATCGTCACCCAAAATTCGTCGTAAATTTTTCTGAACTCCGGCAGGTTCAAGTAGGCACCTCATTGCTTTAATCTAAAAAATATAATTGGAAACATTACTCATATTTACTTTAATAATGAAAGAACAAATAATCTTACATATTGTTTCTTGTTGTCCGTATTGATTCTATTATCGAACTGAACAAGATCTGCTTCAAACCGTCAACATTAAAATCAATCTTCTTTAAGTTTCTTGGCATACCAATGTGGATATATGATCCACCTGCAATATTTTCTACTATCGGTTTGTTGGAACAATAAAACTTGTAGAATGGAGTGACAACTATATTTTCTTCTCTTAGAATCTCTATTAAATCCTTAACGCAATTTCGAGAAGGTCTATGTTTCGCATTCCACTTAATTAATTTTTAGCTGATACTTATATTGCCACTCTCTTCTTTTAAACTATTAATATCAAAACCTGATTCCACTTCTTCTGGTTCATTTTGGACATAATTATGATATTCACAAATTTCAATATTGTCACTGAGTTGGGTTATTTAAATTTTCTATGTCCACTTTCATCATCTTTTTTACAATATTTTCTTTTTCACTTTTTATTATTCTTTTGAAGTGCCTTTTGCTTATCATGTTTTTACCTTTATTTTATAAAACAAAAAGAATACCAGTATATTAAAATTCACTTTTCTTCAAGGAAAACTAAACAACCGCTATTTTTTATTTAATAATTTCTGACTTCACACTTGTTGATCAAAACACAGAATAACAATTTGTAAGCCGCCGAATGACGCCGACGGATGGTCATGAAGATTCATCGAAGACATCACTGAGGTTAGCGTTTAGCGACAAACACAATTAATTGCAAGTGCTTGACTTAGAAAATACTGATATGTATGTTGCCAGCCAGACGCTGACGCTTCGGTTGTGCATAGACTAGAAATATATTATACACATTTTTCTTTTCAACATAAACAATAGAATATGACAAAACAAAAATTTTGCTCGCTTGCTTATATACGATCACCGAATTCATATAATATATTGGTACACCAAGTAGGTACTGGTAATTGTGAGTGACGAATTTATTACAGAAAAACCGTCAATAGCAGTTTTGCCGAACAAGCGGGTGGTGTCTATTATGATTGTGTTGGTGCGATTACTCTTGACTTTTACATTCCCAGCGGGAGAAAACTGCGGTTGCGAGGCCTCATCACAGTTATTCTTAATACTACAACAAGTACACCTCGTACAAAAACCACAAGCAATTTGTTTTTTTTAATCATTGTACAATGTTAAAAACAAAAATAAAACAAAATGGCTCATAATCATAGTCATAGAAAAAGCATACTTTAAGCAAATGCATGCTTTTATTTTAAATTCAGAACAAAATTTATATGTTTTTGTTGTTTAATGCCCCTATTGCCGTTCTCAACTCAACTAAGTTTGGTCGTCTGTCAGTCAACCCGACTTTAACTCAACCAAATTATTTTTTGGTATTGTGTAGCACAACGATTTTTAGTTGTAATTGTTATGGCGTTGCCGACATGAAATATCGATTTCATGTTGGCAACATCATGCATTTTTTTGTAAAGTTTTTTTTTTTTTTTTTTTTTAATACATTTAATTTATTTATTGGATCTTCAGAAATGAAATGACAATAAGTTTTCGAATCTTAATACTAAAAGAAAATAATAAGTCCAGCCAGTGCTAGACAAAATATTATGATACTACAAAAAATTTATATCCACTGATCCAGTCATCTGTTTTGCGCTTGAGTTAAAGCAAGGGTATCCCTCCTTCTCAACCGAACATGGCCAGTAAAGTTAAGGATGTCTCGTGCAAGTGGGTTTGGATGGTGTTCAAGTTTGCCGACATATTTTGAGGCGTGTTTTGTAAATTCGACTTTCACCAAAGGAATGCCTAGATCTTTGTGGATTCGAGAATTTTTAACATACCATGGAGCTGCAGTAATTGTACGTAGAATCTTATTTTGACCCCTTTGAATTTTTTCAATGTTGGATGCTGAGGCAGTACCCTATAATTGAATTCCATAACACCAGATTGGCTTTAGAATTGCATTGTACAACAAAAGTTTGCAATCCAACTTTAATGTAGAATTTCTGCCGATTAGCCAATTAATTTGCACTGCTTTTAATCTCATCTGGGTAAGTTTTGCGTCGATATGAGACTTCCAAGTTAAACGACGATCGAGGTGGATTCCGAGGTATTTGACTTCATTGTGTTGCGGGATAATTTGATTATTTATTCTGATGAACGAGCATGTATCTTTTCGCAATGTGAAAGTTATATGAATACATTTCTGTTCGTTAACCCTGATTTCCCAAAGCTCAAGCCAATTCTCTAGTTTATAAACATAATTCTGCAAATTCTGTGATGCAACTTGGTGGTCCTTATGGACGCTGATAAAGGCTGTATCGTCTGCAAAAGTTGACGTATGGATTTTGGGCACTGACGGCATGTCGGAGGCATATATCAAATATAAAGTAGGGCCCAGTATGCTACCCTGTGGCACACCTGATTCAATTGGCTGAGCGGTACTTAAAAAATCACCTTCTTTGATTTTAAATTTGCGACCGTATAAATAACTTTCCATGAGTTTATGGGTGTTAGCAGGCAGAGTTAATTTTATTTTGTGCATTAAACCGTCATGCCAAACTTTGTCGAACGCTTGCGACACATCAATGAAAAGGGCGGAGCAGTATTTTTTGTCTTCAAACGACCCTCTTATCACATTTACCAATCTGTGTGTTTGTTCGATGGTGCTGTGTTTAGCCCTGAAGCCGAATTGATGATTAGGAATACATTCAGTGCCATTCAGAATTGGAGTCAACTTAGTCATTAACAATTTTTCAAACAGTTTTGAAATTGTCGGCAGTAGACTAATTGGCCTATATGACTCCACTTTGGTGTGGTCCTTCCCTGGCTTAGGAATCATAGTGATCATAGACACCTTCCAATCTGCAGGATAGTATTCTAGGCGTAAAATAGCGTTGAAGATAAAGAGGATAATTCTTCTTGCTACACGAGGTAACTCCACAAGCATTTTATTGCTGATTTTATCCATACCTGGAGCCTTTCTAAGGTTCAGAGTACCAATAGCGTTTTGGACATCACGAAAGTTTAGTCTTAGAGGTACAGGAGGCCTTATAACAAGTGGTGGCAAATCAGATTCGTTATTATTTGAGTTGTTTATAGTAAACACATTTCTCACATGGTTAACAAATAATGTCCCTTTCTCGGAATCATTTCTAGCCCAGTCACCAGTCGGATTTCGCAAAGGAGGTTTTCCTCTTACTGGTCTTTTTAAACCTCTTGCCGCCCTCCATAACGAGTAGTCTTTTTTTTCTTTTTTTTTTTTTTTGTAAAGTGAAGAAAAAACGCAAAAAAAATCAAGTTTTTATAAAATAAAAAGAATGGATTTAAGTGTGGATTTGTTTTTTGAAGACGAAAATCATGACGCTAATACAAATGTTCTACGTATACGTAGAAAAATACGCGATGATTCCAATCCTCTTGAACTACCCAGTGCGAAGTAAGAAATTTCCAAAATAAGTAACAAATATGTTAGTATAATAAGTATTATTTTTCATAGAGGCAATTTTCTTTTGCTTAATTTGTAAAAGCTGCTTGTTTATTTCATTATTTTTATAACTGTTTTTCTCCAAATCCTTAATACTTTTTTAAAGTTTAGCTTGTGTCTCGCATTGTTTTCTCAGAAGTTCCAGACGCTCTTGTTCTGGTGATTTTTTTCTTGTCTGGTGTGTTTATTATCTCAGGTTCATTTGTAACGATTTGTTCCATGTCGAGATTTTGAGGAGTTTCTAAAGCCTGACTTGTTGACGGACCAACGTTTTCAACGCCGAAAGTGTGTCCAGATGGTGCTACTTGGTAATTTAGTGATAACAGCTGGGACACGCAATCCTCAAGTACATTAAGCGGAATTTCTTGTGAAGGACCACCACCTGCTGCTTGTTGGTTTTATTTATTATTAGCAAGTTTTTTTTAATAATTGCTTTGTAATGAATCCAAACCTATATGAAGTAAAAATTCTAATAAAATGTCTGTTTACAATAATTAAGATGGCATATACTTACACGTTGCCATTCGAAGGATGTTCTTGTAGGTGGGCCCAAGCTATTCAATTCTATTCAGTCTCGTCTCATCGAACTGTTCGGACGTGTTAATTTTAGTGCGGCTGAATTATCGGTGAAAAAATCGTAATAGGTAAAAAATTGTAATAGGTTGAAATTAAACAAAAAAGTGAAAAAAATAACTCGTAATAGGTTAAAATATATAAAAAAAAAAAATCATTAAAAATCGTATAAAAACTGTATGAGTGTTCCTCTCAGATGTAATTCTGAGAAAGAGCTTAGCTCGTCGAGAAAACTAAATGGCTCTCTGAGGAAGAATCCATAAAAAAATCTCTGGAGAATTTTCTCACTACAAGAGCCGTAGAACGGCGTCGTTCCTGTTCTCCCAATATAGTGATTTCAACAGATGAGAAAACATCATCTTCATCAAATAGTGCAGTGAAACCCAAAAAACAAGTAGGTATGGATAAGTACATCACCGTTCTCAAGCGACAGAGGAGCCCGAAGTCTGCTCAAGTGTCATCAAATGCAAAAGCTTCTAAGACTGTGAGTAATGATCAAAATAGGTTTGCTCTCCTCCAGACGGATGAGCCAGAACTTCCTAAGAAGACGTTTAAGCCCCCACCAATTTATCTGAGAGAGCCCACTTCCAGTAAATTGGTACAAGGAATTGTTTCGGTAATAGGTGCAAATATGTTTAGCGTAACATCAATTAAACATGGAAATATCAGCGAAACCAAAATACAAGTGAAAAAGGAGGATGATTTTCGTAAATTGTCCAACCAGTTGGAGAGGGAAAGTAGGGATTTCTATACCTACCAGCTGAAAAGCGCAAAAGGACTCCAAGTCGTTCTAAAGGGTATAGACCCAGATGTTGATCCTGCCGAGATAAAGACTAGCTTAATGGAAAAAGGCTTCAAAATTAAGAGCATAACGAATATTAGAAACCGTGAAAAGACTCCACAGCCTATGTTCAGGGTGGAAATGGAACCTGGAGATGTCGTATTAAAGAAAAACGAGTCCCATCCCATCTACAATCTGATGTACCTTCTGCATCGTAGAATCACCGTGGAAGAACCACATAAGCGTCAGGGACCCGTCCAGTGTCTCAACTGTCAAGAATTTGGTCACACCAAGGCGTATTGTAAATTGCCGACAGTTTGTGTTGCGTGTGGGGAGCTACATGCAACTGCTCAATGTGATAAGTCGAAAACTGATTCAAAAATCAAAAAATGCAGTAACTGCGGAGGTAATCATACCGCAAATTATAGAGGTTGTCCAATTTACACTCATTTGAAAGGCATAAGCACCAACAAGACGTCAGTATTACCTGATCATCGTCAACAGCCTATTTTGGCATCGAGTGACAATTTCCCGCAATTGTTACGGTCCACTAGTCATGTAAACGCGCCTAGTTCTAGACAAGTTTCTTACGCTAACGTGGTTAAATCTAATATGCCAGGTTTGGAGCAGGCACCTAAATCACAATATTACGAGCCTAATATTAACACTTTAGAGACTACATTGCAGACACTTGTCCAAACCATGAACACTTTTACGACCACTATGACATCCATGATGCAGGAAATGCTGAAAATGCAATCCACTATCTTACAAGCCATTTTAAAGAAATGATTTGTTTAAAAATTTGTTTTTGGAATGCGAACGGCCTCCGCCAACATAAAAACGAACTGGAACACTTCCTGATGGATAAGCAGATTGATGTCATGATGATTGCTGAAACTCACTTGACGGCGACAGCGTACTTCAAAATTAATGGCTACATGTTGTATGATACTAAAGATCCCCGCGGAAGAGCATGTGTAGGATCGGCAATTCTTATAAAGAACAGAATAAAACATTATTTAATGAACAACATATGTGAGGATTACCTACAAGCAACAAACATTTGTATTTAATTCTGTCAATACAATTTTGTTTTATCATCAATTTATTCGCCGCCTCGATTTTCAATAAAAGAACACCAATACTACAGCTTCTTCAATTCCCTTGGAGCTAGATTTTTAGTTGCTGGTGACTTTAACGCCAAACACACTTTTTGGGGTTCACGTCTGGTGACCCCGAAGGGTCGTGAACTCTTCAACACCATTGCCAAAATGGGATTAGATGTACTCTCAAGCGGGCATCCCACCTACTGGCCGACGGAAGATTCCCGATGTTATTGACTTCGGAGTAGTAAAAAATATCCCTGTAGAATCGATACAAGTGGAGCCTTCATTAGACTTGTCTTCAGATCACTCTCCTTCTATTATTTCAATGCGTTTCCTTCAAGGGAATGGCTCTCCATTTCGGGACATATCTAAAACCAGAGTAAGTTGGATAAAGTATAAAAAGTATTTAAGTTCCCACTGCACGGGAAATGTAGTGTTGAGAACTACCGAGGATATTGATGGGTCGATTGGCAAGTTTACTGAGGACATACGAAGAGCTGTACATCACGCCTCCACATACGACGTTGAGTGCAGAAGTGGGACAAATAGAACTTACTTCGCTGAACTCGATCATCTCCTGTCAGAAAAAAGAAGAGTTAGAAGAGAGTGGCAAATCCACAGGTCTCCTGAACTGAAAGCTAGGCTACGGGTATGCAGAGATATACTAAGAAATTTCTTAGAAACCCAAAGAATGGCTTCACTTAAATCTTACTTGGAGGGTCTTGATAGTACCCCACAATCTGACTATTCGTTATGGAAGGCGGCACGAGGTTTAAAAAGACCAGTTAGAGGAAAGCCTCCTCTGCGAAATCCGACTGGTGACTGGGCTAGAAATGATTCCGAGAAGGGGATTTTATTTGTTAACCATTTGAGAAATGTGTTTACTATAAACAACTCAAATAATGCATCTGATTTGCCTCCACTCGTTATTAGACCTCCTGTACCTTTAAGACTTAGCTTTAATGATGTTCAAAGCGCTATTGGTACTCTGAATCTTAAAAAAGCTCCAGGTATGGATAAAATCAGCAACAAAATACTTGTGGAGTTACCTCGTGTAGCTAAAAGAATTATCCTATTTATTTTTAATGCTATTTTACGCCTAGAATACTATCCTGCAGATTGGAAGGTATCTATGATTACCATGATTCCTAAGCCAGGGAAGGACCCCACTAAAGTAGAGTCATATAGGCCAATTAGTCTACTGCCGACAATTTCAAAACTGTTTGAAAAATTGTTATTGGCTAAGTTGATTCCAATTCTGAACGACACTCAATGTATCCCAAATCACCAATTCGGGTTCAGAGCTAAACACAGTACCATCGAACAAACACACAGATTGGTAAATGTGATAAGACAGTCGTTTGAAGAGAAAAAATACTGCTCCGCCCTTTTCATTGATGTGTCGCAAGCGTTCGACAAAGTCTGGCATGAAGGTTTAATGCATACAATTAAATTAACTCTGCCTGCTAACACCCACAAACTTATGAAAAGTTATTTATATGGTCGCAAATTTACAATCAAAGAAGGCGATTTTTTAAGCCCCGCTCAGCCAATTGAAGCAGGAGTACCCCAGGGTAGCATACTGGGTCCAACTTTATATTTGATTTATGCATCCGATATGCCGTTAGACCCCATAATACATACTTCAACTTTTGCAGACGATACAGCCTTTATTAGCGTTCATAAGGACCATCAAATAGCATCACAGAACTTGCAGAAATATGTTTATAAACTAGAGAATTGGCTTGAGCTTTGGAAAATCAGGGTTAACGAACAGAAATGTATTCATATAACTTTCACATTGCGAAAAGATACATGCTCGTTCATCAGAATAAATAATCAAATTATCCCGCAACACAATGAAGTCAAATATATCGGAATCCACCTCGACCGTCGTTTAACTTGGAAGTCTCATATCGACGCAAAACTTACCCAGATGAGATTAAAAGCAGTGCAAATTAATTGGCTAATCGGCAGAAATTCTACATTAAAGTTGGATTGCAAACTTTTGTTGTACAATGCAATTCTAAAGCCAATCTGGTGTTATGGAATTCAATTATGGGGTACTGCCTCAGCATCCAACATTGAAAAAATTCAAAGGGGTCAAAATAAGATTCTACGTACAATTACTGCAGCTTCATGGTATGTTAAAAATTCTCGAATCCACAAAGATCTAGGCATTCCTTTGGTGAAAGTCGAATTTACAAAACACGCCTCAAAATATGTCAGCAAACTTGAACACCATCCAAACCCACTTGCACGAGACATCCTTAACTTTACTGGCCATGTTCGGTTGAGAAGGAGGGATACCCTTGCTTTAACTCAAGCGCAAAACAGATGACTGGATCAGTGGATATAAATTTTTTGTAGTATCATAATATTTTGTCTAGCACTGGCTGGACTTATTATTTTCTTTTAGTATTAAGATTCGAAAACTTATTGTCATTTCATTTCTGAAGATTCAATAAATAAATTAAATGTATAAAAAAAAAAAAAAAAAAAATTCTATTGTAAATCCTTCCCACGCTTCCTTACACTGAGTTTTAGTCATCTCAAATTTTTGCTTTCCTTTAGCAAGTTCTGGATTTTTTTTCCATCAGCTGCACAAGTCGCTCAAATTGGGCTTTGGTTGTTATTTTGACTGTCCTGCGTATGTGTATTAATCATTTAATTAATTATATTAAGATCAAAAAACACCTATACTTACGATTTTTCCATTTTTTTTATCTTTTTGTATTATTTTTTTAAAGGAAATGTATTAAAAATTTTATGTAAATCTATAACCGACAAAGACTCAACTGCTAATAAGCAGTTGTGTATATTTATCGTTTTTGTCAACCAAACTCATCCAAAATGGTGAACCGCAATACTATTAAACACAACCAAAAAAACAGCAGCACAACCAAAAAGTCAACTACATTTAAGTTGTGAATGGCAATACCGATTTATGAAAGACGACCAAATTATTAATAAAGTTGTGAACCGCAATAGGGGCATAAAAGTTTACTTTTACTTAAAGTATGCTTTTTCTTTGACTATGATTATGAGCCAATAGAAACAAAGATAATAAATAATAAATATATTATTTCTGTTTAGAGGCCTCAAAACAGACCTGCGATACTTCCCGCCGAATGAGAGTGTTTTGCAGTCAGTGTTGCCAAAATATTTTCACAATTTCCCGTCAAATTGGGGTTTAAAAATCTAAAATAAATCGAAATCGCTAAATAAATTTTTTTACAAAACCGTCAAATAAATGATTTGAAAAATTTGAATTTACGTTAAATAAAAATAGCTGGTATAATAAAATTTAAATAATTCACAAATGTATTTTTAATTTAATGGTTTTTAATCATTTACAAACAAATTTGTGTATAGTGGCCATTGTACTTACTTCACTTAGAACAGATTTTGGAAATTCATAATCAAATCAACATTTATTCTCAAGTTTGAGACCGTATCTGTAATTAAAATTGAATTCGTTTACAAAAAATTATTTATTAGATCAATATTTAAAAATTTTATTGAATAAAAATAAGAAACCACAAAATTTAATAAATTGCTTTTAAAAACTTTTTAAAGAAATTATGTAATTGATTTAATTTTTCCATTTTCCTTTAATTATTGGAAAGATTTAGAAATATATATATTTCTAAAAATACTTTTGCATTTTTTGTTGATTTTTCTAGCGCATTTGATATAATTCCTCGCAATAAACTTTTCTATAAACTATCAAACATGGGACTTTCTTCGAAAATGGTGAGAATACTGCAGGGTTTGTATGAGAAAACAGAAAGTAAAATTTGGGACGGTCAATCATTTTCAGATACCTTTGGAGTTGATGTAGGTGTAAAACAAGGCTGTATTCTCAGTCCAATTTTATTTTCATTATACACAAATGATTTAGCCGACGAATTGCCATACGGTGTTAACATTTGTGGCATTAATGTTAAGATTCTACTTTATGCGGATGATATTGTCATTTTAGCTGATACAGCAACAGTATTACAGCGTATGATCGACAAGCTTTTTAACTACTGCTCTATGTGGAGTTAATCTTGAAAAATCAAAAATAATTGTTTTTCGAACCGGCTCTAGGCTTTCTTCGATCTGGAACTGGAAGTTTGGTCAGAACAACATAGAGGTGGTCAACAGTTACAAATATCTTGGAGTAGAAATCACATATAATCTATCCTTCAAAAAACACTTGAATAATAAATTATCAACTGCAAAATTGGCTATCAATTCGACGTGGTCTAAATATATAAATAATTCACGTATATCGAATGCCAATAAACTCAGAATATTTTTTGCGGCATCGAGATCAATTATATTTTACGCTGCTCAAGTTTGGGGATTTCAAAAGTATGATGATGTAGAAAAATTATTCAGATTCTTTATTAAAAAAATACTTTATTTGCCTTCTACAACACCCAACTATATGCTCTATCTGGAGACTGGTTTTGATTCCTTATATCTCAGCACTCTAAAATTACATTTTTCTTATATAAACAAAGTCTTGAGTATGTCCCCAAATAGACTACCACGTATTCTAGCCAGTCACATTATCTCCAATAACCTTTATTGGGCAAAAGAATGGGATAATTTATTACAAAGGCTGCAAATCTCAACTGACAGAACAAACATTCCAGTAAGTCATAATTGGGAAATGATATTAAATCATTTGAGAATGAAGGAAAATGATGAATATTTAACCGCTGCTTCTTGTTCTCAGTTCCATGATCTTTATTCTCAACTTGATTTTAATATCACACCCTTTCTGACAAATAATCTCTCGTCAAGGGACACTGGTTTGATAATAAAAGTCAGAGGGGGATTGCTGGATATTAACGCTAGAGCTTTTCGAAATAATACTACTGGTATATGTACGTTATGTAATTTAGACAAATCAGAAAACACTGTTCATTTCATTGGCGAATGTCCTATGTATAACCCATATAGACTTAAATATTTTCGAAAAAATCGACTTGAAAAAAACGAAGTTATATGTATACTAAATGGCTCAAATTTTAGCAACCTATGTAAATATATTGAAATTAGCTTAAAATATAGAAAATTGCTTTTAAATGAATTTGATATATAACAAAACTGAACTGAATTAAAAAATAAATCAGTAATTTTTATACCCTTCACTATCGTGAGAAGGGTATATATAAGTTTGTCATTCCGTGTGAAATTTCCACAATATAATTTTCCGACCCTATAAAGTATATATATTCTGGATCCTTATAGATAGCGAAGTCGATTAAGCCATGTCCGTCTGTCTGTCTGTCTGGATGTTGAAATCAGTTTTTTGAAGTCCCAAGATATGTTCGGGATCCACACCTTCAATAATTCTGTCAGAAGTGCTTTCGAGAAGTTTGCTATTTAAAATCAGCAAAATCGGTTTAGGTCAACCAGAGTTATGAACCAATATTTGAGACCACCTCTATAAAAATTTGATATTTTTCGTCCATTTTATTGCAATATTTTGAAATATATTGCAGATAATACCATGAAATTTTGTATACGTTGTTTGTACTATAAAAGAAGAAAGTGTGCGGAAAATAGTAAGAATCGGTCCCTGATTTCTCATAGCCCCCATACAAATATATATATTCCCGAAATATGGCTTAATGATAAATAAATGCCTATAAAATTGGAATATCAAGACAAAATTCAGCAAAAATAAGTTTTATACAAAAAGAAATCACAAACCGAAATTTTTTTTAATTCGGTCCATATTTGACCATAGACCCCATATAAAGTCCACTTACAAAATTCACTTAAATACATATAAAACAGATATAAATAATGTTAAACGGCTAAAATTTGACATAAACACTCTTTATAGGCAAATAAATTATTGTACCAAATTTTATGGTGGTCGGCCCAGAAATGGTCATAGCCCCCATACAAAAATCTTCCCGAAATATTGCTCAATTATACATAAATGCCTATAAAATTGGAATATCAAGACAAAATTCAGCAAAACTAAGTTCTGTGCAAAAAGAAATCACAAACCGAAATTTTTTTTTAGTTCGGTCCATATTTGACCATACACCCAATATAAAGTCCACTTACAAAATTCACTTAAATACATATAAAACAGATATAAATATTGTTAAACGGCTAAAATTTGACATAAATACTCTCTATAGGCAAATAAATTGTTGTACTAAATTTTATGGTAATCGGCCCAGAATTGGTCAGAGCTCCCATACAAGGACCACATCTGAAAAAGACATTTTTCCCTATATATATTGTATAAATATCGGTACCGACTCAAAACTTTGCACAGATCATTTTAATATATACAAAAATCATCCCACATAATACTCATAAATCGCTTATAAATAAGGGTACCAATCCAAAATTTTACACGGATCATTTACATACATGCCTAAATCAAACTGCTGGATTTTGAGAATATCGGTCCATATTTGACTATATCCCCCACATAAGACCCACTACCGAAATCCACGTTAATACTAATATATATCTTAAATATACCGTTATTATGATGAAATTCGACGTGAAATATCCTCATATGCATGAAAATAACTGTTCCAAAATATAAGAAGATCGGCCCATAATTTGTCATACCTGCCATATAGAACCATTTCCAAAAAACAAATAAATTCGGGTCAAAAAATATTCTTTTCGGATTTAACCCATATTCGGTCCACATTTTATAATCATGATATATATCGTTGGAAAGGTATTTTTAATACCTTTTATTTAATGTATTACAAATTATCAGACACCCAGTAGTTCCCGAGATATAGGCCTATATATTTTCCACTTTAAGGGCCCGCCCCCTCGAAAATAGGCGTGACCGCCAAAAAATTTTTTTTTTGCTGGTATCTCCTCTAAAAGCCCTATTTGATTTTGTTTTTTTTTTTTTTTTTTTTTTTTGGAGCAAAATCACCGAAACCGAATTGTACCCCTTTTTTATACTCTGTTTGTTAAATTACACTAAAGATTATTATGAACATTAGACAGACTCTGTAAATTATGGTAAGAATTGGTAATCAAATCAATTAAAAATGGTGAAAATTAGACATTTGAAAATATTTTACATAAATTATGTTGGTCGTAAAATTGTCTTTCAAACAATATATCAAATACTAATAAAATTTGAACTAAGACTGAATAGAAAACACAGAATTAGGATATTCTAGTCTAGTGTAGTTTCTGTATTTCTTATTACGCTTAGGTGAAGGGTATTTAAGATTCGGCAAAGCCGAATATAGCACTCTTACTTGTTAAACTAAAAATTATATTAAAATGCCAATCTGGCACCAAACATAATTATGCCATATATAGATATTAGTAATTATAATTTAATTGAATATGTATAAGAATTTGTATCATATCTATTAATAAATAATAATAAATAATAATATATATATATTTTTTTAATTTATTTAGCTTTTTGAGAATTCTTAAAATATTTTAATAAAAAATGTATATAAATTTAAAGTTTGCGTTAAAAGTAAATTTACCTTACTCGAAGGACATCATGGTTATTAGCCTGTTTCGTAGTTTGGTTTTAACTAGGTTGTGTTACTAGGTCAGTTATACCATATAATTCAACCTTGAAGAAAACGCTAAAGCGCTTTAAAAAACTGCAGATTTCACGCTAACCGCTAAAAATCATTTTTTCCCGCAATTGGCATTGCAAAAACGTCAGATTTGACGGGAATAACGTCAGATTGGCAACAATGTTTGCAGTAAACAATTATATTTTACGCTCACAAAATAAAAGAGCGTAAGCGTACATGTGAGTTTTGCTTACACAATTGTGTATGACGCTGACATCCCTGCTCTACTGGTAAACATTGGTGACTGCGATCGTCAATGTAGATTTTGTTTTTGTTTAACGTATGATACCGTTTAAAAAAGTGTGTTGTTTCTTTGTATGTATTGGCTTTTACAACAAAAAATACTGAATAAACATTAGTTTTTATTTAAATGTATTGTTGTTTGCTCTTACATAAGCAACTTTTGGGCAGTCCTGACCTAGACGGTTGTTGTTCTTCTGTAACTTCCTCGGTTAACGTGATGCTACACACAAACAGAGAAGTTTTATGCGCAATTCGGTAGTTCCCCTTTTTTAACAAAATCAAATAATGAACATGTACTATCAGCCCAATCATGAATAAAAATTCCGCGAGAGTTTTCCCCCTTTTTATTTTTTTAACATTGAATTTAAATAGGAAAAATGAGAAAAGGGAAAAAAATTCCCGCGGAATTTTTATTCATGATCGGGCTGTATATGTTTGTATTAGAGTTGTAAAAGTATTGAGTATTTGGAGTACTCGGTACTCAAAAGTAAGTACTCAATATTTTTAGGGTTGTATTTTTCTGTAACATACATATAAATGCAGCCGTGATATCAAGAAATGAAGAACGCCATTATTATAAACAAATCTTTGTTGTAAAAGCCGTTAACCAAAAAGAATCAAAAAATGTTTTCAAAAGAGTGAAGCGTGGTGTGTAATTATTTCGTTGCTATTGATTGTGACCGGGCAAGATGTAACATTTGCAAAAATATTATTTCTTATAAAGGTAAGTACAATGAATGTATGAATAGCCAAATGGAACACATTTGTAAAATAGTTGAATTTCCAAATTTTATTTAAAGGTGGTGGAAGTTTCAATTTAAAAATGCATTTGGACTCCAAACATCTCAAGAAGGTAATTAATGGGCCTTGAAATTATACATATATAAATACTTATTTGATTGTAACTTTTTCTGTTTGCAGAAGAGTTGCCAGGGACAACACAAAAAACCCTAGATGAGTGTAACATTAATGTTCAATTCCCAAAGAAGAAAGAAAAAATTAATAAATTCATCTCTCGTCAAAATGATCACAACGGATCTTCAACCTCTTTCGATTGTGGAGAATGAGGGCTTTCAACTTTTTGCGAAGGCTTTGACTCACGCCCTCATAAACGTTACCTTCGCGATACATATTAACAAACAATCTTTTAAATGAAGAATTTGTAAGTGCATAGTACAAATAAATTAAGTGCTGATTTAAAAGAAGCTAAACATGTATGTATTACCACGGATGCTTAAACATCAGTAGCAAATGAGTCGTATATCTCACTTACAGCACATTTTATTAATAAAGAGTGGGTTTTAAAGTCAAATTTTTTAAACTGTTTTCGAACCTTGAAAGATCACACGGGCCAAAATTTAAAAGATGCAATTTTTGAAGCTACACAACGGTGGGGAATTGAGAATAAGGTTTCATGCGTCGTTTCTGATAACGCTGCGAATATTGGCAATAAAACTGACCGGGTGGAAAAGTCTACCTTGTTTCGCTCACACATTGCATTTAATAGTAACAGATGGCCACAAGGATCCAGCAGAAGCACGCGTTATTTCGAAATGCAAATCAACAGTGGAGTTTTTTCATCGCAGCACAAAGGCTACAAATAAATTGAGAGAAATGCAAATTCAGATGAGCCAAAGTAAACTTAAACTCATTAATTCTACTCCCACTAGGTAGAATTCGGTTTTATACATGGTTGAGCGGATGTTAAAGAATAGAGATGTTCTTGAAGCAACCATAGCTATACTGCAGCGGCCAGTTCAATTGCCATCGTTGGAAGAATGGGTAATTCTTCAAGAGTTATGCTTAATTTTACGACCTTTTAATGAGATTAAGGTAGAGATGAGCAAGGAAAAAAATACCACCGTTTCAAAAATTATTGTAGTAATTCGAGGACTACAATCCTACTTGAAAGATAAGAAAAATAAAGCAAAGACTGAAACTATAAAAAACTTACTGGAAATTTGTTTGAATAGTATTAATAACAGGTTTTGTGGATTGGAGCTCAATGATATTTTGGCCATATCTACATACTTAGATCCAAGATTCAAGGCTATGGGGTTTTCAGATCCAAGCTCAATAAAAATAACAAAAGATAAAATAACGTCCCTGTTCAATATCCAATCCTGTGTTTCCAGGTCCCCACTAAAGCAATCTGGTAAGAAAAACTCCGTTTGGAATGAAAAACATAAAAAATTAAAGTACAAAAAATGAATTATACAACAATTATATTTTATTTGAGATGAAGGTCCAGATTTCTTTGTATTTGTTTTTTTTTTTATTTATTCCAACATTTCGCTACAACAATGTGTAGCAACTTCAGGGAAATAATAACAAATTTAACAATAAAAATATTTTTCAAAAATTATATTATATATATTATATTATATTTATTGTTAAATTTATTATTGTTTCCCTGAAGATGATACTCATTGTTGTAGCGAAATATTGGAATAAATAAAAAGAAATCTGGACCTTCATCTCAAATAAATAATAATTGTTTAATAAATTAAAAGGTCGAACAATTAGTTAAATATCAAAATGAATTATATTTAATTTTTTTTTTTAATAATTCTTGATTTAAAAAACATTAATAAAAAAATGTGAAATTAACTATAATAACTTTTGATTTTTATTTAGTTAGGCTTTGAGTTCATCAAATTTAATTTTCATTAAATTATTTTTACTGAAGTAGGAATTGTTTTACAACTTGAAAAAAATTTTATTTTATTTTCTTGACTGGGATTCGAACCTGGGTTGTTGGTTGAATTTACATATGTTTCGAGAAACACCACTTTCTCTCATCAGAATTCTTTTTGCGTTCTGACCCCTTGCACCACTACGGTGCCTAGCCAACAGACAAACATCAATCTTTTAACCAGTGTCTGGTGGTGCGAAGTTTTCTGTAATTATCATTTTTATTAATTTCTATTATAGTTGTTTTTCCTTTTTCTTCAGTTTTTTCCTTTCGTATTCATGTCAAGACTTCGTCTCGAAAACCTGAATACATTTGTTTATTATGTTTGTTGTGTACGAAACACATGTAAACATTATGGCTTGTGCCTTAGCTATTTATAGAATAATTATTATTTTTAGTTGAACTGTTAATATTTAATTTTTAATATTTATTTAGTTAGGCTTTGAGTTTTAATTTATTTTTAATTTTTATATTATAAAACTCAAAAATATGATGTAACCACAACTTACTAAATTTTATATAGCAAAAATGAAATTTTTTTAATATCTTATTTCTTTAATTTTTTAAACCAAAAAGCCGTTAAAGTATCGAGAGTATCGAATCACTACTTGAAATGTATTGAGTAGTCTAAAGTATCGCCATTTTACAACTCTAGTTTGTATGTCTCTACATGTCTTTTTCATTGTATGAACACAAGTGATGCCAAAGCTAAACACCGACAGAAGTTTTTCGCGCAATTCGGTACATATTTCTCATTTTGCGTTGGTCGTTATACGAAACTTTGTTCGTTAAGCGAAACATTTTTTTGTTTTGAAATGTGTTCGTTGTGCGAAATGTTCGTTAAGAGAGGCGTTCGTTAAACGAGACTGTATTACATTTACCCCCTGGTCCACGATGTCTTAAGTCTTATCTAAGCGAACGTTATCGTTCGACATCGTGGGCCAGGGGGTTAAGATACATATTAGTATTAACGTGAATTTCGGAAGTGGGCCTTATATGGGGGATATAGGTAAATGTGAACCGATATTTTGGTTTTGGCATATTTACAAATGATCCGTGTAAAATTTCGTATCGGTACCGTTATTTATAAGAGATTTATGAGTATTGAAGTGATTTTTGGAAGAGCGCTTCATATGGTGAATATGATCAAATATGGACCGAAATTCACAAATTTCTGTAGAATGATTTTTGTGTATTTGTGAATGATATATGTAAAGTTTTGAGTCGATACCGATATTTGTAAGATATACATATATGTATATCAACGACTTAAAAAATATAAATTGTCGTTTTCAAATTGAATTTGTATTTGAAAACGCGAATTTTAAGCATTTTGCGTTTTTCAGAAAATTATGGGAATTAATTATGTTTACTGACGATATATTCGTATGTATTTACTACATATATTTTAAAGGTACAAACGATAATAGAATATGATGCTGCATTGCTAAGGGAGTTCGCCTGGTTAAATAAATTGCTTTAAAATTCAGATAAGACTAATGGCCAATTTTTAATTTAAAACGGTTTTTAAACTTAAGTTCTGTTTAAATACCAAATTCATTTTAATAGATAATATTTAATTATAACTTAAATCACTGTCTACGTCCATTTAAATCAGTATCGGGCACACACATACTCACTCATATGTGCTAGTGTTGGAAGCAGCAAAAAACGAACCAACCCTGCCAACATTTTCTATTGCGGAATTGACTCAGAAGTCACGCTAAGAAGTTGAAACTCATCTTCTGCGATACCATTTTCTGATCGTAGAAGAGTCTTCCGTATTGAGAAGTTGTACCCCTCGGAAGTAACTTCAAGAAGTCACTTCTGTTTAACTTCAAGAAGTCGCCTCTCCTTTGCTTTTGATTTTATTTTTTTGCCTTTACAGATAATACACTCATATTGACTATGGGATAACAAATATGTAAAAACTACAACAATAAAAAAACAAAACCACACTTTACCACTGACCGACCACAGCAAATGACAAAATAAAACTAATTTCAATGATGTCGAAAACTTCTCTTTTGCATTCTTTTCATTTCTTTTATAACGGGACATGTCATTTTCGGCTGGTGTTGTAAACAACAAACAATCTTCCAAATATCGTCTGGTTGACTAAAAGACGACTGCAATGTAAATTGTTATTGTTATCTTCCAATTAACGTCTGGAAGTGAGTAAGACGTAACGCCTTTGACGATGAAAGAAACTTCCAATTGCTGGCAGGGAGCGAACAATAATTTTACACTGAAATAATTTTTCAGTTGCCAAAATTAATAAAATTGTTTGGATTTTAGTATTTTTATTTGATATTTTTTTTTTTGTAATGTCTTCTCAAACAAAACAAACTTTTTTGACTTACAATGCGATGACAAATCAAGCATTTTGCATTGCCATCCATGTTTTCTATAAAACAAATCAATTTCCCATTCTTCATTAAACATTTTGGTTTGAGTGTATTCATATCAGAGATGTGCATGAATACCATTCAAATGACATATTTATTATTTTGTAAAAGTGAAGACTGAGTTAGCACTATACATAACTAAACGAAAGCTATCATTGCATGATTCACCACAGCAAGTGGTTTGTTACAAAATGCATATAATTGCTTGCTTATTCTGTAAGCTCTTACCATTCACAAAAGCATTGAATCAGTATGAGTGTTATGAATATACGCAGAGCTTTTTGAGTAAATACACTCAAACCTCGTTTTATGCGATTCTTTTTATGCGAATTCAAATTTGTGCGATTTTGAATTTTTTTTTTGCATGCTTATAATGAAATGATTTATAGCAACGAAGTTGAAGTGAGACAGAGTAAAAACAAAAAAATACACACTAAACATAAACAACAAAAATAAATACACTAAAGAGCAGCTTTGTTAACTTGGTGCGTTTCACACCATTTTTGGTGCTTTTTTAAATTTAGTGCGAAAAAAGCAAATTCAACTGTAATGGTCGTGTTGAACAGATTTCGTTTATAATAATAAACAAAGCTCGGAAATGCCTGTTTGTCTATTTATACAACAGCGCCATCTTGTAGAAACTTCTGACAACATCTACTGCGACAATCGAAGAAAAATAAATACAACACTGCAGTACAATAACCGGTATTGAGTACTTACTACTCAAATACTCTCGACGCTCACAAATCTAACAAACATTCTTTTGTCAGATACACACCTAAACAGACAGATCGAGACAGCAATCCAGCCATAAAATAAAATAGTATACAAAAAGTGTAAAAAGGCTGTATTTAATAAATCGAAGGGAAAAACCAGAAAATAACATAAGCGAAGGTAATAATATTAAAGTTTAATTATTTGTTTATAAATTTCTCTAATCCGGGAACGTTTTCTATAGATACCTATAACGCCATTTTTTTTTTGGTTTAAGACAGATGTAAGCTTGCAAACCACCCTCATTTGCATATAGTGGCATGCGGGGAAGAGAAACTCTACCAAAAAAAAGTGCCGGATAGAGATTGAACACTATTTCCCATGTCAACGTGCAATTTCCAATTGCCCAGAATGCATTTCCAATTTCTGTGACTCCAAATTACCAGCTTTATCAATAAATTCGTCAACTGAATATAAAGATGTGCCTAATTAGATCAGCTTAAATTACAGAAACTATTGGGAACCTAGAAATTACCAGCTTAACCTACACATTTATCTACATGATTTAAAATTCGTCAATTTAATATAAAATTTGCCTACTTAGCCTAAAAATCACATGTTGAACGTAGAAATTTTCTACTTAACCTAAAAATCACATGTTTAACGTAAAATTTTTCTACTTAACCTAAAAATCACATGCTTAACCTAAACTTTACCTACCTGACTTACAATTAACAATTCCCGGCTTTACCTAAAAATTATATACATATATACTTTATAAATTATGAAATTTATTTAAAATTTATCTATTTAAGTTTAGAATTATGTCGCTAATTTTGGAACTATGTGCTTAGTTTAAAAATTATTCACTTAATTTTAAAATTATGTGGCTGATTCGGAAATTATGTGCGTAGTATAGAAATTGTCGACATGGTTGTGAAATTGTATAGATAAATTTAAAATTATTGATTTACATTAAAAATTGTTTAAACGTAAGTTAAACATTATTTACGTCAATTTTAAAAATATATAACTAAGTTAAAAATTATGTACGTAATTTTAAAGTTATCTACTTAAAGTAAAATTTAGCTCATTAATTTGCAAAAATAGGTACATAATTTAAAATTTTATCTACTTAACCTAACACTATAAAAACAAAATGGCGCTGAATTAAAAGTGTAATAGAATCCACCTAGTGGATAAAACTATACGTTTTTTTTTTCACATTTGTTTTTTAAACTACTAAACCTATCCTAAATTAGAATTAATTAATAACTACCCACTAATACTTGGGCAAAATAATTACGGCAGACAAGAAAAGTGTATGATTTAATGAAGATTTCCTAAACCCCTCTCCCATCATCAAGATCCTGTTGGAGGCCTTCATCAGATACGGGCATGATGCGGTAAGTTGATTAATTTTTGTTATATTTAATCTTTTAAAACCATATATTTTTGTTTGCTCATATGTATGCAAGTGAAGCAAAAACAAGTTAAGAGAGATCTAGAATGAATATTGTGGAACAAAATGTTAACTAAAAGAAAATGCTAACATTAACATTATAATGGTAGCAATACAAACAGTAATGGAAATAAGCAATGTTATTGCAGTATTCATTTTTGTTTCTCTCTCCCTAGTGGAATGAATTCTTTTGCTTCTCTTGTTTAGTATTATATTTTGCCTATTTAATTATAATTAAATAACAGACCCGATATATTAGATTCATTCCAAGATTATATAAATGTTTTGGTTATTAATAGTATGTCATTTGAAGAAAGATTGGAGAATATTAATGTATATTAAATTAGGCATAGATTTAAATTAGTATAATAAAATTATCTCTTTTAAAATAATAATTTTAATTTTTATGAATAAAATTGTTTTAGACTCATGAATTGTTAACTGAAAATGTTGAGGGTGTTTTCTTTTGGAATGGCTGAGGCAAAAGTCTAAGACCATTAGTTAGGTTTTTACTAAAGGGGTTTCAAGTAAATTCTAGCCAATGAAACATGGTAGGTGTGGGTTATGAGGCTCAATCTCTCAATAACACCAGAGAGAGATTTTTACGAGGACTAAATTCAAGGACAACTTAGTAGATTTTTCTTATTGTTATGACTAGAAAAGGGGCAAAATAATATTGTAGTAATCTAGTCATTCTGGCCCTAACACCGTAACGATGCAAAAAAAAATAGAGAGTCTATAATAAAATTTGTAGTGAAATTGCGGATTTATAGGAAAGGACCGAACTCCCCCACACCACTGTTGCTAGCACATCAAAGGCTCTCGCAGTCCTATCCCTATAATATCCTGTCGTGTTAAATAAAAATAACACTTAACAAGAGTTCATGATAGACACACTTCAATCTCAACCTGAAGCTTGATTGAATCGGTTCATGGTTACACTATGGAGAACTTGATTGAACAATGGCAAACTTCTGTTCATTACAAAGAATGGCGCCCAACGTGGGGCTGATAGGACGTTAAGTTTTTTTCAGCTCTGCAAAATTTTCCGAATTATTAAAAGTAGATTTCAATTTCATTAGCTTGATTTTCAATTCGCCTGTATTTTTCTAAACTTTTTGGAGAATAATTTTTAAAGTTTTGCAGGATTTTGCGACTATTTGAGTAGTTCAGTTTCGAATATGTTGACCGCTTAATGTTTAAAGATCCTTTCAATAACTAGTTTAGTGGATGCATGACAATTGTAAGTCTATGCGTTATTGTTCAAAGTGAATGTTTTTTTTTTCAAAATTTTTTAAATGCGAAGTTAGCTACGAGAGAGCTATTCGGAATTCATTAATTGTGCTCTATGCGAATTGGTGACCAATACTCTTAGGTATATATTTAAATATTAGAAACCAATAATATCGAGCTATTGCTCTGGAAGTTTTGAAAATAAATTTTTATTTTGTATAATAAATCCATAACCCGGTTATAGTAACCTATGTCTTGAATTTAATCCAGTAATATGATCTTGCACTAGCCTTTCTGTCTAAAGAAAACACCCAGTTTAACTCTTACATTAGTTCAAACTATTGAAAACAAGTTTTTTTTTATTTATTTTGGTTTGCACTGATAGATGTTAAGAACCAACATACATATGGATATGAAATTTTAAACTTCATAAAGAATTTTCATTCGGTGTAAATTTTTATTTCTAATCGCTAAACATTTTTTTCATCATAAATTAGAAAATAGTTTTTTTAGGTTAAAATAAAGCATAGCGTTTTGTGTTTGCTTTATATACAAATTCCAAAACGTGAAACACAAATATTTTCACAACTAATTCCTATTAAGTGACTTTTATTTGTTTCTCTTGCTTTACTAACAGAGAAAAATAATCATCTTCATTTTCAAATTCCAACATAACCTCATCACGATTTTTTTGATATTCTCTATCAATAAGTAACTAAATTATATAACTTGTGTTAGGGATTTAGAAAATATTTCCACCCTCATTTAACAAATTGAACCATTTTTAACGGTTTTATTAAATTGCGCATCGTTACATACATAACATGTATGTATGTATGTAAATTTTTTTTTGCATGGCATTTTTGAAATTCCATTCTGTTTTTTTGTTGTCAGGAATTTTATTTTACAGCAGAAAAACAAAAGAATGTTCTAGAAAACATCAATGTAGCGTTGTTGTTGTGAGCATTCATATATTTTCCGTTAATGTTCTCTTCTCACTCAAAATACATATATACTTACAAGCTGCGTAGAACATTTAACATGTAGGAAATAACTAGCATCAGCAGTGTAGAGTTTTTGTTTATTATATGTATGTATGTAGTATGTATCTCTCACAACAACAACATAAATGGAATGACTAGTATGCAAAGAATGTGTAAACCGTTACATTTTTTTGTTATGTTAAATGGAATGCGCATTCTTTAATATAACAAGTTTTAGTATTTCAGGGTTGCGTTCTATCACTATAAATTATTTATGGTGGCACCTAGTGTCAGCAAGAACAACAGCCCATGCACACTAGCGCCCCTTGCGGCGTGTAGGAATAACGACGTTTAGTGCAGTTGTCATAATCAGCTGTGTGGTTGGTAACTTGTTACCATCTAGTAGAAATGCTTACGAATAGAAAAGTATAAAAGCAGAACAAAAATCTGTAAGAAGGGCAGTCTGTTTTCATCAGTTGTGGTGTGCGTTTCGTAATAGGTAAGTGGTAGTAAATTGGTAGTTATTGGTACTGTAGGCAAATTGTGGTTGCATAGTAGGTTCTATACTGCCAACTGCGCTAGAGAAGTGTTTCCGGGGTTTTACTACGGCTTCACTCTCAAGGGCTAGTAGTCACTGGAGCTTATTTGCGACCGCATTTGTGAACAGATCAGAGCCGAGCGTAATGGTGTTCCCGGGGTTTTACTACGGTTTCACTCTCAAGTGCTAGCTTCACTGGGCGTGATTTGAGCGGAGTAGTGTTTCCGGGGTTTTACTACGGTTTCACTGCTGCGCGCTACACTGGAGTCGTTTTTCCGGGGTTTTACTACGGATTCATCCTCCAGTACTAGCTTCACTGGGCCTTAACTATGACCACATTGTGAACCAGTCACCATAAGCCGAGCGTGATCGTGTTCCCGGGGTTTTACTACGGTTTCGCTATTGCGAGCTGCAGGAGAGAAGTGTTTCCGGGGTTTTACTACGGATTCACTCTCAAGTGCTAGCTTCACTGGGCGTGATTTGAGCGGAGTAGTGTTTCCGGGGTTTTACTACGGTTTCACTGCTGCGCGCTACACTGGAGTCGTGTTTGCGGGGTTTTACTACGGATTCATCCTCCAGTGTTAGTTCCATGTGGCATTATTTGAGGTCATATTACTACCAACTACCACTACTTTCTTAACGATACCCAACGATTGGAATAGATAAACTGCGTTTACAATAGAGATATTTTAGTGTACGTATTTTATTCAGTGGAATAAGCGAGTGGCCAAAAACAGAAATGCGTGTAAATAAAGCATAATTATAAAAATTCGAAGAGCAAGCCGTGTTTTATTTTAAGAGGTCACTAATAAATAAAAATTTTATTGTGACAGAACGTTGGACAACCGCGAGTTATACCCCAGCAAGAAAGGTTCGTTACAGTTGGCGCCCGAGCAGGGACATCTTAAATTAAACAGATTCATTTAAAAGCTACTATTGGAAATCGCGTACGCCGCGAGTCAATAAAATTATAATTAAAAAAAAAAAATAAATAAAACAATAAAAGAAAAAAAACTAATAATAATAAATGGTAAAACTGATCGTAATAGTGAATAAATGAGAGGTTAAAAATGAAATAAAAGTTAAAAATTAATTAAAATAGACAGAATAATAATTCAATAATTGACAATTAAATAAACGTAAAGGTGTGAAAATAAAAATAAAACAATAAAGAAAAGAAAGAACTAATAAGAATAAATAGAGTTGGTCGTGTAAGTTGCGAACCAAAAATTGACAATATAAGTAGATGTGAAAGAAACATCAGAAAGAAAAGACAAAGAATAATAAATAAAAATTAATTTAATGAGAAATAATTAAAATAGACAATAAATTAATCTAATAAAAATTAATAATAAAATAAACGTGAAGAGATAAAAATTAAAATAAAGAACGAATAATAATAAATAAAAATTAATTGCATAAGTCGCGAGTCAATATATTGATAATTAAATGGGCACTACGCAAATCGATGTCCGCGTTGCGAAGACCAACCTTCGGGAAATGCCAACGGGAGCCGACGTAATTTAGGACGGTCGGACTTCCCGAGGAAAATACTACATCCTCCCCCAACACCACCAGTTTACAACAAGAGGGGTCACCGCTAATGGCCAGCATCAGAATCAACAACATCGCCATGTGTGAGGCTGCAGTAATCACCAAATCATGGCCGATGCGTTGTCACGTCAACCGTGTGAAGACGCCAACATCGCCATGTGTGAGGCCGCAGTGTCACCAAATCATGGCCGACGCGTTGTCACGCCGACCTTGTGAAAACGCTAACATCGCCATGTGTGAGGCCGCAGTGTCACCAAATCATGGCCGATGCGTTGTCACGCCGACCGTGTGAAACGCCAACATCGCCATTTGTGAGGCCGCAGTGTCACCAAATCATGGCCGATGCGTTGTCACGCCGACCGTGTGAAAACGTCAACATCGCCATGTGTGAGGCCGCAGTGTCACCAAATCATGGCCGATGCGTTGTCAGGTCAACCGTGTAAAAACGCCAACATCGCCATGTGTGAGGCCGCAGTAGTGGGCAATTGCAAGTGGCTCCACAAGCTTACGTGTGAGGTACACCAAAACTTCGACGATCTGCTGGCAAGGTTTAAGAAGCATCGTCCAGACGTCCTTACGGGCACACAAGCCAGGTCAGCGACCAAAAATTTAAACACCATAGCGGTACCGTAATCTACCAGATACTGATCAACAGAGGAGGGAGAGTCGACATCAGGGCCCAGAACCCTGGGGAAGAGCGTCATCCGTAAAGAAGGGGGGATGTGTGACGATGGAAGTCGGGAACCCTCGTTTCCACCCGTACACCAATAATATATCATCAATATTGTATTTAATTATCAATGATTTTTATGAATGTTACACTAATTTTGTAGTTGATATGAATTTTACATTAATATTGTAATATTACATTATTAATTTTAGTATTTCAGGGTTGCGTTCTATCACTATAAATTATTTATGGTGCCACCTAGTGTCAGCAAGAACAACAGCCCATGCACACTAGCGCCCCTTGCGGCGGGTAGGAATAACGACGTTTAGTGCAGTTGTCATAATCAGCTGTGTGGTTGGTAACTTGTTACCATCTAGTAGAAATGCTTACGAATAGAAAAGTATAAAAGCAGAACAAAAATCTGTAAGAAGGGCAGTCTGTTTTCATCAGTTGTGGTGTGCGTTTCGTAATAGGTAAGTGGTAATAAATTGGTAGTTAGTGGTACTGTAGGCAAATTGTGGTTGCATAGTAGGTTCTATACTGCCAACTGCGCTAGAGAAGTGTTTCCGGGGTTTTACTACGGCTTCACTCTCAAGGGCTAGTAGTCACTGGAGCTTATTTGCGACCGCATTTGTGAACAGATCAGAGCCGAGCGTTCCCGGGGTTTTACTACGGTTTTACCATTGCGAGCTGCAGGAGGGAAGTGTTTCCGGGGTTTTACTACGGATTCACTCTCAAGTGCTAGCTTCACTGGGCGTGATTTGAGCGGAGTAGTGTTTCCGGGGTTTTACTACGGTTTCACTGCTGCGCGCTACACTGGAGTCGTGTTTCCGGGGTTTTACTACGGATTCATCCTCCAGTACTAGCTTCACTGGGCCTTAACTATGACCACATTGTGAACCAGTCACCATAAGCCGAGCGTGATGGTGTTCCCGGGGCTTTACTACGGTTTCGCCATTGTGAGCTGCAGGAGAGAAGTGTTTCCGGGGTTTTACTACGGATTCACTCTCAAGTGCTAGCTTCACTGGGCGTGATTTGAGCGGAGTAGTGTTTCCGGGGTCTTACTACGGTTTCACTGCTGCGCGCTACACTGGAGTCGTGTTTGCGGGGTTTTACTACGGATTCATCCTCCAGTGTTAGTTCCATGTGGCAATATTTGAGGTCATATTACTACCAACTACCACTACTTTCTTAACGATACCCAACGATTGGAATAGATAAACTGCGTTTACAATAGAGATATTTTAGTGTACGTATTTTATTCAGTGGAATAAGCGAGTGGCCAAAAACAGAAATGCGTGTAAATAAAGCATAATTATAAAAATTCGAAGAGCAAGCCGTGTTTTATTTTAAGAGGTCACTAATAAATAAAAATGTTATTGTGACAGAACGTTGGACAACCGCGAGTTATACCCCAGCAAGAAAGGTTCGTTACAGATTCGTTCACATACTTCGTAAGTCCCGGAAGGTACATCAGTACCATGCCTGCGTTGCGACGAAGTTGAGGACTTAACACTGGAAGAAATTTGAAGCAATTTACTAAAATTTTAGAATTTCAAATATTTCGTTTAGTGTTGGTCGCCGTAACATAGATGGCGCCCAACGAAAGCTAAAGTGAAAGGCCAACGTAAAATTTTAAAAGGCAATGTAAAGTAATTTCATATAATGAATTTTGTCATTAATTTTATTAGACGACGAATTTCAAATATACTTGGATATAATATGAAAGTGGTTAATCTTAAATGCTATTTTTGAAAAACTAATATTGTAAAAATCCAAATATATTTGAAGTAAGTCAGGGTAAAGTTATATGAAGTTGCTTGTTCAAAGAGGAAAAATATATACCATTAAAAAAAAATTAAATAGTTAACGTCAATTTTTTCAGCAATCTCTTTTGAAGAGTTTCAATAGCATAAAATTCAAATGTTAAGGGATTGAATTGAACTCTCTTACATTTTTTGCGTTATGTTTTTTGGAATTTTTCATGGAGTGGAGGCTTTCTGAAAATTTAAGAGACTTTAAATTTCATTTTGAAGCAGCCCACGTATTTATTTTATTTTATTTCTTATATATTTAAGCTCTATTTTGAATATATTGGAATTCATTCGAATACGTAAGATGCAACTCTGCATACCTTACTCTAATAACTTTAGAATTTAACGGATTTTATAAAATGCAACCTTGTTCTTATTTTAACTTACTAATTTTATACAACTATGTTTATGTTCATTACTAGTACTATTGTTTGCTAGTGTGTGTGCATTGAAATAGTATATAAGCCGCACAAGTTGCATTAATAAAGTGACTTTGATTCTTACCTTCAACAGACAAGTATCATTCTGTCCAGCACTAGTTGCCGGACGAATAGAAAGTTTTTTGAAGTTATTAAAACAAAGTAGTTTATCTTTTAAACATTGTGTTTTTTTGTTCATTAAATGAACAATATATATAATCTTAGAAAGAAGATTATTTTATTGGCGCCCAACGTGGGGCTTCGGAAAACACTACCGAAGACGAAGACAACTGTGCTCAACTAGAAGAAGACAACAGTGCTCAACTAGAAGAGGAAGAAGACGCAACAATTTCCACAGAGGCTGAAGAAATAAACAACCACACTGAAGGAATGCCGACTTTTTCACAGGAGCAATTTCAACAAATCTTAGCTGCAATGGCTGTAAATTCCAAAGGTGGGTCTTTTACGCTTTGCACTGCCCGTTTTAGAGGACAACGAGATCCAGCTGCTGTCGAAGAATTTTTAGCGGCAATAGGCGTTTTTAAGGATATTGAAAAGATTTCCGATGTCGATGCATTACGAGGGATGCCTTTGCTATTGGAGGATTACGCTGCATCTTGGTGGATTGGTGTAAAAGGCACCATATCAACTTTCAAGCAAGCTACAGACCTCATTAGAAAGACGTTTACGCCTCCTGTTCCCGACTGGCGCATATTTGCTACATTCTTTGAAACAAAACAACAGAAAGCAGAGCCGACTGATAGTTTTGTGTGCAGAAAAAGGCTTTTACTTTCACAGCTAAAAGAGGTTCCCAGTAAAGACATTCAGATGAATATGTTGCATGGTCTTCTTAACATAAATATAAGAGAGCGTGTACGCCGTGAAGCTATCACAAACTTTGAAGAATTGATTTCAGCCAGCCGTGATGCAGAAATGTTTCTTTTAGAGGCCAAATCAATTACTTTTACTGAAGAAGGAAGTGAAGTCCCCAACGCTAAACGCTGTAGTTTTTGCCGAATTAAGGGACACTCAATAGAAGTATGCTTTAAGAAGAAAAAGCATGATGAACAACAAAATCATCAACAAAAACCACAACAAAAGCAAGATGTTCTTGTTAATCATCAAAATCAACAACCACAGAAGCAGGAGCTCGTTAGGAAGCCAATATTTTCTTGCTATGGTTGCGGTGCACCTGGTGTATATCGATCAAACTGTCCTACGTGTAGTAGAAACCCAGCGGTGTCGACCAGCCCACAGTATTTATCGTTTAACTCGCTATCATCAACCATAATTGGACACTCATTGCCGACTACTCATGTCGGATTCTTTGGTCTAAAAGGAGAGGCTATATTTGACAGTGGAGCGAAAACCAGTGTTGCCAGCCTCGAACTAACCAAAATACTCACCGCAAATAAATGTAATTTTCAGGAAGTATGTGCAGAAGTTACCCTTGCAGATGGATCAGTGTCAGCGAATAAAGTAAAGTCAACAATTTGCGATATTCTCATAGGCAATAGACAACGTAAAATAAGGTTTATATGCCTTCCAAACGCCACTAGAAATAGAACTCTTCTAGGAGCTGATTTCCTTGAACAAGCAGGAATTGTTCTCAATATGGCTCAGAGGTTTTGGTATTTTGTGGATCAACCTACTCGTAAGTACAATTTCACTAAGCCAGTGCAAACAACAATATGTTCACTGCAAATGAATCAAGAGTCATCCCCATGCACAAAGGCTATAAAAGAGATGTCAGTATTTATAAAATTTGTGGAAGACAAAAAAATACTGTCACCAATTCTTGGGACACTAGCAATGGATACAACTATAGAAAATGATACACCACTACCCAAAACACCTTCATTTGTAAATCGAGATGATACGTATGCGCTACAAAAACTTGTTGAAGAAAGATTAATGGCTGGAATTATAACATCTCAACAACACTCACCAGAATACGAAAACAACTCTCCAAAGTACATACAATCAGTATTCAGAACAATGGATTCTAAGTCCTTCGCTGTAGATGCACCGCCATCGAAAACTCGCAAAGTTGAAGACGCGTACGACTACTATACACCCTTATTCTCAATGGATATCCGAACTCTCAAGGACTCTGATGGGATTCACCTTACTGGAGCAATATTTGAAGAGCCATCCAGTGCTACGCCATACGCTTTAGGGGCAGTTTTACTCCAGGGGGAGGGCCCTAATGAACACCCTAAGAAGTATGCCAGCAGATTCTTATCAAACACTTGCCCTATTCAACCGATTGGAAGAATGAGAACCAGAGGTCGACTTAGAAAATAAGTTTTGATGCTTCATCGGGACGCTTTCAGCATCAAAGGGGGAGACTGAAGCAGCCCACGTATTTATTTTATTTTATTTCTTATTTATTTAAACTCTATTTTGAATTTAACGGAATTCATTCGAATACGTAAGATGCAACTCTGCATACCTTACTCTAATAACTTTTGAATTTAACGGATTTTATAAAATGCAACCTTGTTCTTATTTTAACTTACTAATTTTATACAACTATGTTTATGTTCATTACTAGTACTATTGTTTGCTAGTGTGTGTGCATTGAAATAGTATATAAGCCGCACAAGTTGCATTAATAAAGTGACTTTGATTCTTACCTTCAACAGACAAGTATCATTCTGTCCAGCACTAGTTGCCGGACGAATAGAAAGTTTTTTGAAGTTATTAAAACAAAGTAGTTTATCTTTTAAACATTGTGTTTTTTTTTGTTCATTAAATGAACAATATATATAATCTTAGAAAGAAGATTATTTTAATTTTTTAAATTGAAATTTATTAATTGCATTAAATTTAAAGAAAACCTTGAATATATGTATGCTGATGCATTCATGGTTTTTTTTCAACTTTTTTTTATATCAGTTTGATAAACAAATTTCAATATGAAATAAACTTTATTACGATTAAAAGAATAATTGATGAATACTATGGATGCAGAAGTTTCTACATATACATATACTCAAACTTAACTCTTTTTTTTAAATTTTTTTGTATATTTTTTTTTAAACATTAGACTTTGTTTTATATTTTATGAAACATATGATCAATGTTGTGTTAAAAAAAAATCATTAGCGGTAAAATTCTGATATAAAGAATCGAATATTACAAGACATGTTTTTGACACAAATGAAAAATATCACTGTTCATTCATCCACCAATTTGTTAACTGGAGTTTCTTTGTAATCCATAATATTTTTTTTTTGTAAACAATATTAATTTTGAAAAGCATTTGTTTTCTCAATTGGCACATAATAACTGACTTTTTTTTGTAAGCTCAACTGATTTTTTTTTGATTTTTGTCCGTTTTTTTTTATTGCTATGAACACTCGTAGTTCTGGCAAGGTTTCAAAAAGTAATTTGAATTTAAGTAGAGGTAGAGGAAAAAACATTTTAGATACTACCCAATCATTAGAAGATTTACCAAGTACATCTACGTCAAGACCCCGTGTTGTTCATTCTCCACCACTTGAAAAAAACATTCAGAGTAATCTCAATCTGATTTCTTTAGACACTTGTAAGTCCGGTCAAGATTCCCTAGAGGATATTTCACGTCATATAGAATTTCAGAATACAATTGACTTAACTATGACTTCCAAAGAAATAGACAATACTAGTGAGTTCAATGTTCCACAGTCTGCAGTTAATAACAATAATGACTTGTTATCAGCTGTACAACAGGCCATTAGTTTATCTCATGAAGAATTTAGAAGAGAAGTCAATTCTTTGAAAACTACTATAACCAACTTGACTCGTCACCCTGGTTCAGTTACAAATAATTCAACGGTATTTCAAGAGGCTAGCTTTAGTCCCAGATTATTTGATGGGAGATATCAAGCTTCAGATGTAATTGTTGTTTTAGCCCTGCTTATCGTGGGTCGTGCCACACGTTTCTTTATTTCTGCGCGCTCTAAATCCTTTTCCTGTTCTATATTCAATTTACAATTTCATAACGAAGCAGTTTTGTTAGGGATTTAGAAAATATTTCCACCCTCATTTAACAAATTGAACCATTTTAACGGTTTTATTAAATTGCGCATCGTTATATACATAACATGTATGTATGTATGTAAATTTTTTTTGCATGGCATTTTTGAAATTCCATTCTGTTTTTTTGTTGTCAGGAATTTTATTTTACAGCAGAAAAACAAAAGAATGTTCTAGAAAACATCAATGTAGCGTTGTTGTTGTGAGCATTCATATATTTTCCGTTAATGTTCTCTTCTCACTCAAAATACATATATACCAGAGGTGATCAAAATTTAAATGCTTATGTATTGGTGAGAAAATGAGACAAATTTAAAGGTACAGTAAAACGAAAAAGTAAACGATCGATTTTTATAAAATAGTAAACCTAAAAAGTTGTTTCGGTTTAAAAAATATTAAAAAATTATTTCGCTTCGCAAAATATTGAGTTCCGTTTGTATTTTTAACTCATATTTTGTAACTTCAACTTTAAAAGGGGCTTTAAAAAGATCAAGAAATGGTTCAAGGGCATCAAAATCTTTAAACCTATCTTGAAAATTTAAAAAGGGTTTCCCATTGACCTTTAAATGTTTTATAACACAAAAGGCATTGAGAATTACCAAATGCATTTTTGATTACAAAAAATTCTCGTAATGGTACCATAATTTGTTAACGTACTGTTTTAAAAAAACATTCAAAGCATCCGCTAAGCATGTGTACCATTTGCCTTGTGAAAGACAACTGAATTAAAAGAGCATAACAAAGTAGTGGGTTGGGCCAATAAGCAATTGTTCTATGAAATGATCACCTCTGATATATGTATACTTACAAGCTGCGTAGAACATTTAACATGTAGGAAATAACTAGCATCAGCAGTGTAGAGTTTTTGTTTATTATATGTATGTATGTAGTATGTATCTCTCACAACAACAACAACATAAATGGAATGACTAGTATGCAAAGAATGTGTAAACCGTTACATTTTTTTGTTATGTTAAATGGAATGCGCATTCTTTAATACAGAGGTGATCAAAATTTAAATGCTTATGTATTGGTGAGAAAATGAGACAAATTTAAAGGTACAGTAAAACGAAAAAGTAAACGATCGATTTTTATAAAATAGTAAACCTAAAAAGTTGTTTCGGTTTAAAAAATATTAAAAAATTATTTCGCTTCGCAAAATATTGAGTTCCGTTTGTATTTTTAACTCATATTTTGTAACTTCAACTTTAAAAGGGGCTTTAAAAAGATCAAGAAATGGTTCAAGGGCATCAAAATCTTTAAACCTATCTTGAAAATTTAAAAAGGGTTTCCCATTGACCTTTAAATGTTTTATAACACAAAAGGCATTGAGAATTACCAAATGCATTTTTGATTACAAAAAATTCTCGTAATGGTACCATAATTTGTTAACGTACTGTTTTAAAAAAACATTCAAAGCATCCGCTAAGCATGTGTACCATTTGCCTTGTGAAAGACAACTGAATTAAAAGAGCATAACAAAGTAGTGGGTTGGGCCAATAAGCAATTGTTCTATGAAATGATCACCTCTGCTTTAATATAACAAGTGGCGAAAAAGAAAAGGAAGTCAGTTGGGCATAGTCAGTCAAAAGAAGCTGGTCAAATTAAATTTTGTTAAAAAGTTAAATTGTGTTAAAAGAAAAAAAAAAATTTGCAATGTTAAATTTTATTAAAAATGACAAATGATAAAACAAAAAGAAAACGAGTGGTGGACATAAACTTGTAAAGTCATTAAAAGAACAAAGAAATACAAAAAAAAAAAGAACGCCTAACATAATTCTTTATTAAATTTAATTATTAATAACCACTAATAACTTTCAAAAATATTGTTTAAAAGAAAACAATTATTATAAAAAAAAACTAAATTTCGTGTTTTTAAGTGTTTTTAACTGCGTTGTGTTATATGCCTAGATTTTCTAAAATATACCTATACGTTTTTTTTTATAAGAAAATAGTATTAAAAATATAGAACTAAGTAAAGAATTCTTATAAATTTGTGTTAATAAATTTAAAACAAAATATAGTGAAATAATTGAGGAATCCCTATAAAAACAATAAAACATTAACCATAAAATGAACATAAGTAAATTAAACATAAAATAAACATTAATGATTTGTAGAAAAAGAAAAAAAACAAACAAAAACAATTACAAAAGAATCTTCAACCACAAATCTACAAAACAAAAAAAAAAAACAAAATTATATAAAACAAAAGTATAAAACTACATAAACTTAAAAATGTTTTAAAATAAACAACACCAACACTACTATTTAAACATCTGTAACACATCAACTAGTTCATCAACACCAATGACTATCACAGCAACAACAACGATGTCAACATCAAAAAAAGTAAAACATTTAAGTACTTATTGTAGATTTAAGAAAATTATTATATACATTTATTATTATTGAAATATTATTATTAGTATTATTATTATTATTAATATTAGTAGTATTATTATCATTAGTATTATTGTTAGAATTAGGTGTTATTATTATTACTATTATTTTTTTTAATAAATAGCAATATGAATTTTGAAATTAAATAATTTTTCTTTTAGTTAAAAAAGAGCGAAGGTTATACAAGTTGGTATATGAGTGAACAGTGGTAGGAAACATAAGGGGTAACAGAAAAAATATGAGTGTTATGTTACCACAGGCGTAGTCATAATTGACTAGTTGGGTGGGAAAAGTGCACTCCAAGTGACCAACACCATGTCACTTTAATGGTATTGTCCTCGTTTGAACCCTCTTGTTTTTTACAATTTTACAAATTTTACGTTTCTTTTGAATTAACAGCAATTTTAAGCATTTCTCTTTTAAATATATTTGTTTGTGTGGCAATTTAATAATGGCATGAATTTTGCTATGATTACGCGTCAAAACACTCGGGTCAAGAACCACGCCACTGATGGCAGAGCTAGCCAAAACATTCTTTTACATGCCATTGACTTCAGTTGGTTTTTTTATATCTACTATTTTAAAGTAACAAGTGATTTGACAAAGCGCGCGTAACACTTGTTTAAGATACCCTGAATTCAAAAAAATCATAGACATTGAAAATTTTTTTAAATCAATTTTATGTTAATGGTTAGTACAAACTCGACTACATTCAAATAACTCTAAGTATACGCTGTATACAATATACTTCTCAATTCTTAACATTTCAAAATTATTTGCTTTCCCATTTTGGTATTCTGTTGAATCACGCAAAAGAAAATTTTTTTTCTATATTAATTTATCGTTTGGATCGGTTTGGGAATTTGAGATATCTGGTCATCCCAAAATGTCTAACGAAAGATCTCCAGATCCAAATATTCCGCCACCCCTTTTTCTGGCACCTTTACAAATTGAGCCTTCCGTATGTCATGGTTGCCACGCATCAATGGATGAAGGGGCGGATTGCCTCATTATTAATGATTATTCTCATGCGTTTCATAGAAATTGTATCGAGACACATTTGTCTACATGTTCGGAATGCCCCGAATGTAAAAGGTCTTGTCAATTATCAGAACTTCGCAAATTAATTATTGTTGCGAGCGGTACTTCTGTTAGGACTAATCCTAACTTGAACCCTAGAGGAGCGATATCGAGGCATTATAATGCTCGTAGTTCACAGAGAAACATTTTTCCAGAGGTAAATTTACAAAACCTTAATAATGCAATTAGTCAAGAACAGTCCCAAAACCCGGCTGAAATAAATAGTAGCAATGACAATGAAAATATGTTAAATTCACCTATTAGAATGATGACTCACACACCAACTCAACCAAATACTAATAGTATAGATTACGCGGAAATAAATCGATTAATTGAGGTAAATCTAAATCGCTTATTAGGAAACCTAAATATGTTACCACAAGCTAATACCCATGGTATACCAAATAATAATCCCAATAATGGTAATAATTTTCCAATTCCACCTAATTTGACTGAACCTCAGAGACAACAAACTCGTTTAAACGGCAATAATTCATATACATTTTCACCAAACGCTATATCCAATTTAAGTAGTAATTGCATGCATGCAGACAAAATCACTTCGATTATCCAAAACTGGAATTTGAAGTTTGACGGTTCGTCTAACGGCTTGCATGTCGAGGAATTTCTGTATCGAATAAGATCTCTGACTCAAGATAACTTTAATGGCGATCTTAGTCTGATTTGCAAAAACTTGCACATTCTTCTCATTGGAAAAGCACGAGACTGGTACTGGCGCTACCACAAGCAAGTTCGATGTATTCAGTGGGATGAATTCTGTGACGCCATCAGATCTCAGTACAAAGAGTACAAATTATCCTTTGATATTAGAGAAGAAGTTCGCAATAGGAAACAAAAGGCAGGAGAAACGTTTGACTCATTTTTCGAATCCATTCTATCCATTATGGATCGGCTTCCAACTCCCATGTCGGATATGGAGCTGATTGAGATACTCGCCCGAAATTTACACCCAGAAATTCGTCAGGATTTACTTTACGTACCTATACTTAATATTCCTTATTTACGCAAATTAGTCCAAATGCGAGAACATTTTTTGAGTGAGGAATCAGTACGCAAAACTCATTCTGTGCGAAACCACAATCCGGTTATGACGCGTAGGTATATAGCAGACCTTGATTCTGCTACAGAAAATATTGGTGAAAATGAAGCTTTTAATTCGTCCATTAATGCAATTCAGAGTAATGAAACGAGAACCAAATGCTGGAATTGTGATGAAATTGGTCATCACTGGCAAAATTGTCTCAAAGATCGTACTATATTTTGCTATGGATGCGGTTTAAAAAATATTTCCAAGCCTAATTGTTTGACATGTGCCTCTAAAAACAATCAATTTCCAAAAAACTTTCGATCTTCCGGCCCTCTGAAGGACAACGTATAAATCCCTGCTATTCCATTATTACCAAATGTGACAAAACTACTAACACCGATTATGACAATGAATTGACTGATGTACGAAAAACAAAAGATATAATAAACAAACCAATTCATATCCTTAAACGTAAAAAATGGTGATGATTCTACTTCTTTTGTTGATATTGAAACTTTAATAAGTCCTAAACTTCCATATCATAAACGCTGGGAAGTATACATGCAAAAGAGAAATGAAATTTTTAATATATCTGTTCTGTCTCAAACTGTACCCAAGAAACCTAAACGATCTACCATTCGATTGCGTAAATTTTATAAAAATAAGAAACGTTGTCGTAAATTGTTAATTTCGGCAATAATTTCAAATCCAAAAGATTTAAGATATCACGCAAAGGTCAAATTTCTAGATTTTGAGGAGTTGGGTTTACTTGATACTGGGGCAAATATTAGTTGTAGCGGCTCAGAGTTAGCGTTGAATGATTTTTCTGAATTGTGGTGTTATACGAAATGTAAGTCGAATGTTAAAACAGCTGATGGCAAGTTGCAAACTGTTTGTGGCTAGCTTGATGTTGAAATTCTGTTCAGAAACGAGTGTAAAAGGATTCAATTATTTGTGATACCTTCAATATCACAAAGATTGATTCTTGGGACTGACTTTTGGAAGAAGTTTGCATTGTTTCCAGATTTTGTTGGGTCTGTAAACATTATTTCTTGTAATAACATGTCCAACTTATCCATGTCCGATCTTTCTGCTTTTACCAAGAACTCCGAAAGAGTGTCCGAAATTAATTCTATACCAAATACTTCATCAGAAGAAAATCAATATTCGTTATCCGCAAGCCAACGTCAACAGCTAAAGGCTGTTATAAATCTCTTTCCGAATTTCGAAAAAACAAGGGTTAGGGAGAACCAGTCTTATCAGACACTCGATTGATGTACGTAATGCCTCACCAATCAAGTCACGGTTCTATCCGGTTTCTCCCGCGGTTGAGAAACTGATGTTTGGTGAACTTGATCGTATGTTGGCGCTAGGGGTGATTGAACCATCCAAATCCTCCTAGAGTTCACCAATGCGTTTAGTTGTGAAACCAAATAAGGTCCGTCTATGCTTAGATGCTCGGAAGGTTAATTCAGTAACCAAAAAGGATGCATATCCCCTACCAAACCTTGAGGGAATATTTGCAAGACTTCCACAGGCCAATCTCATCACGAAACTGGATCTGAAAGATGCCTACTGGCAGACTGCTTTAGATGAAAAGTCCAAGAGTCTGACAGCATTCACAGTTCCGGGAAGACCCCTCTACCAATTCGTAGTCATGCCTATCGGACTGTGCAATGCCCCTCAGACAATGTGCAGACTCATGGATGAAATCATTCCACCAGATCTTCGGCACTGTGTTTTCGGGTATCTTGATGATCTAGTTATCGTTTCTGAAGATTTCACATCGCATCTTGAAGTATTGATTCGCATCGCATCTCAGTTCAGAAAAGCTAATTTAACTCTTAACGTATCTAAATCCAAATTTTGTGTGACGAAAGTGAATTACTTAGGATATGTGATAGGAAACGGAGGTATTACAACTGATCCAGAAAAAGTAACAGCTATAAATAACTGGCCCGTTCCAAAAACATTGAAGCAAGTAAGAGGTTTTCTTGGATTGGCGGGGTGGTATCGACGATTTATTGAAAACTTTTCGTCAGTAGTTCACCCCATAACTGAAGTCTTATCCACCAAAAAAGTTTTTAAGTGGACAGAGGAAGCGCAGAAGTCATTTGAAAACGTGAAGAAGTTACTCACTTCGGCTCCTGTGCTAACAAATCCCGATTTCAGCAAGAAATTCTTTATTCATTGTGATGCTAGTGATTTCGGAATCGGCGCAGTTCTGGTGCAATTGGATGAACAAGGTGAAGAACGTCCAATTGCATACATGAGTAAAAAACTAAATTCAGCGCAACGAAATTACAGCGTCACCGAGAGAGGTGTCTTGCTGCAATCGAGGCTATAAAAAGATTTCGTTGTTATTTAGAAATGCAGGAGTTCGAAGTGATAACGGACCACTCAAGTCTTTTATGGCTGATGCGGCAACCAGACTTGAGCGGAAGGTTGGCCAGGTGGGTCTTTAAGCTGCAAACTTACAACTTTAGCATAAGCCACCGAAAAGGCAAAGACCGCGTTGTACCAGACGCACTGTCCAGAATTCCCACTGATGAATGTGCTGCTTTGGAACTAATAGAACCTGACATCTGCTTAGATTCTCCACACTTTGAAGATGGGGATTACGTGAACCTGAAGCAGAAGGTTGCCATAGATCCACAAAGGTATCCTGACATAAAAATTATTGGCAAATATATATATTATCGAAACGAACACTACCGTGGTAAAGAAGACCAGGAAGAACTCTGTTGGAAATTATGGGTCCCTTACAAACTGCGAAAGGACACGATATCTAAAGCCCATGATACACCTGTAAAAGCTCATGGATGAATGGCCAAGATGGTCTTTAACCACCTCATTAAAGGGTCGTCTGGCGGATGTGGTCGTGGTAGACATGGGGCTCGGAGTGGCTTTTTTATCTGCAACCTTTCTCCGTTTAGGCGATTTTTCACCCTCTGCTTGAGAGCGATTTCGCTTGCCCCTTTCAGTTGCTAAGGCTGCTGCCTTTGATGTGCTGGGTACCGAATCTAACTCTTTCTGGTATTCATCTACCACAGCCTGGTATTTGGCGCGATCTGCCTCATCACGCTCATGCGGAGCACCGCTGGCAGCATTCTTGTTTATCTTATCAAGAATGAATAGCGCCTTGGTGTATCGAGACTTGAGGATGTCTTTCTGACTCTTTCTTTTCTTCTTCAATTGTTCGCCAGCCTTGGCATCCACTTGAAGAGGAGAATCTGTCAAGTTATTGTTTGAGGGCAGCAGAGTGCTGTGTCGGTCACCCACGCTGTCTTCCATTGCAACCAAGGTCTCTTGGCTAGAGGCCAGTAGGTCGCCTTCTGAAGAGGAACCGAGATCATCGGCTCTTCAGGGAGTTGTTTGTGTTTTTATTTGTTATTGTATTTTTCTTCATTTTTGGTCCCACGAGTAGGCACGTAAGGGGATGGACCATCCATGCAGTGACGGCGTACATGGACTAGGCAAAATACTCATTACAACCGACCCGTGCCCTGGCGTCGGAGGGAAGCTGTTCGCGACTAGTTTCTTTAACCACTAACTAGCCATTCAGGTCTTCGGCACTGCTATCATCCACCTTGACCTTAAAAGTGGGGATAACCCTTGGTCATGTTGGCTTTAAAGCTTATGCCTTCTAACTTGTTCCGGCTAAAATTAACCGATTCAAGTTACAAGACATACACTACAGCCAGCATTTAAGCCACCACATCATGACAAGATGGTTATCCAGGTGGGGCCTTTACTGTATAGTATATAATGGCAGATAAAACTTTTTTAACTTATTTATACTTGAATTTTTTTATATTGATAATTCTGTATAATAATCATTCCGTTATCGAAAAAAAACTTTATTTAAACAAAAAAAGCATTAAGATTTGCAAAGCGCTGTTGACATTATGTGATTTTTAGTCTAAAAAACAATCAATTAACCAAATTATACGGACTTAGATCGGGAGTTCAATGTTTAGGAAATTTTATCAAGAATAACACTCAGGCAATTTTTGCTTTCTGAAAGTGCCAATTCAATAACGTACAGTGGAGGAATTCAGAAAAAAGAAAATAAATCTGTAATTATGCCTTTGCAATAAAATTTCATATGCCTAGAGAAGCAATGTCCTCGATTTTCATGTTCGAATTTGGACTTGATAGATTTACCACAGGTCCTTAAATTGTAGCACCTCGTGTTCCAATTTTAAAGGTTATACCATACATATATGAAATCTACTAGTCGATTAATAAAAAAAACTTTGTCGTAGTTATATTTTATCTCTTATAGTTTACTAGATATTCGCATATGAAAATTAAATTTTTAACTTTTCTGGTTCTGGTTTTTTACTAATAGCAGATCCAAATATTTCCCGGGGTTTCTTTAAATATTATGTTGTACTTTGCTAACACTTTTTTTTATCTAGGAAGAAACTAATTGTTTCAAAATCATCACAGACTCCAAATTTTTTATGCAATTCAACTATTTGAAATGTGATTTTTGGAAATTTTTTGCTCTTCTTGCTGTCCCTACACTTACGGTTTTATTTACAGCATAAACAGCTTGTTTAAGTGTTTTCGAACCATATCATTAATCGAGCGTCTAAGTCTTTAAATAGTCTGTTTTATAGTATGTTTATGTTTAACTGACAAGTTCTCTAACTGCCAGTTTGACTAACGAACACTTTTTATCTCTCAGATAAAGATTTTCTCACCATTATCACTGAAAATAATAGTAGCTTTATTTGTACGTCCCTATTTATTTTGAAAATAATTAAAATCGTCGTTTTCATTACAATAGAAAGCTTACTTTATAAATACAGATTGTAGCTGAACATCGTTATGAATTTAATATTATATAAGACATTTATCAATGGTGAAAAACAATTAATATTAATATTAGCTGATATTTAAATACTGTTAAAAATGCTTTAATTGATTCGTTGATTTTTCGCCACCTTGAGAAATTTTACTCAATAATATTTATTTGTTATATTACTTAATACTCCCCATTTTAGTAGATCTGATGTTTTGTCGAAGAAAGGATTAATTTACCCTTAAATTATTTTTAAGTAGACCAGTTGAAATTGTATCTAGAAAATTTTCAAATTATAGAGCTATCTTAACAAGAGTCATCCATTTTCAGCAAAAGAATTGAAAAGTAGAAATCTTAATACCGGCTTTAAAAATTAGTTATTCGAATATGCCAAAAATACGGAATTAAAATGATTGAAGATAAATATTAGCAGAGTCATATGCCAATAAGTGAGTGTTATTTTTGATTATCTTACTTCTATTCTGCAACGATTTGTGTTCTTTCTTGAAATACAGACAGATAATTAGAATTGAAGAAATGCTAATGGAAAAGAAAAAAGACTAGATTGTAATGTCATCTAACGAAACTCAATGAAGAGGCACTCTAGAGTCGATGTATTGTATTAAGAAATTATTATATATAGGTAATACTTGAAAAAAAATATTCAATTAAGTGATATCTTTAGCCCGCGCATGGAATTTTTTGGAATTTTCATAAAAACACTTTTCATTTAAACGTCAATATTTTAAATATTTTATTATTTTGTTACTAAAAATTAATACATTTACATAAAACACTACATAGACTCTACAACAACTGCGATAATATTGAAGTTTAAATGAAAAATGTTTTTATGAAAATTCCAAAAATTTTAAGACGCATGCGCGGGCTAAAGATATCACTTAATTGCATATTTTTTTTCAAGTATTACCTTTTTAAGTCTAAAGGTGCTATCAGACGGGATGTATTTTACATATGTACTGTCACTTTTCTTACCCATATGTAATTCCGTATGTATGTCAAAATTTCCATTTTACATACGATTCATAATTTTTGCTATCACACCTGCTTATGTTTTTCCGTATGACATAACCTATAAATGTAAACAAAAGCTGCCTTTTTAACGTTTATAAATTTCAAGAATTGTATCTTTTGGCCAATCTAACTGCAATAAATATAATAAACATAATTTAATTTATTCAAAACCGAAAAATTCATTTTCTTTAATTTTTCTTTTCAATATATTCTTTCAAACAAATTTGTTTCAAAACAAATCAGCTGTTTTGTTTATGTTTGTCACAGGAAAATAGAGCGTGTTCTAATCGAAAAAATTACATATGTATTTCCACATGTATTTTACACATGCAAAGTTTCATATGTATCACACGATGTGTACAACTTTTACAGATGGAAAATTTGACAGTACATATGTAAAATACATCCCGTCTGATAGCACCTTAAAGGTGTGTTCACATTATGTGTATTTGTCATGTGGACTGTCACTTTTTCGCATGTCAAATTTGTACATATAGTCTGAACACCTTCAAACAATAGCATGTGTTATTTCTATGTGTGCAATACACATGACATTTTTTATTTAGAACGAGTTCTATTTTCTTGTGACAAACCATCTGACATCAGCTGTTTTTTATAACAAAAATTTTGTGGCGGCAAAAATTAATTGAAATTTTAATAAATATAATTTATAGTAAAACAAAAATCTCTCATTCCATTTTAAAATACAGTTTTATTTAATTAAAAATTTAATTTTTATTATACACATACAGCAATCAGCTGTTTTAAGATTTTTTTTTTTTTTGATAGGTTATGTCAAATGTACTTAACATACCAACATTTGAACATGTAAATTATAAACCGTATGTGAAACTCAAATTTTGACATACACATGAAAACACATGTGGATAGAAAAGTGACATTCTATATGACAAATACACACAATGTGAACACACCTTAAGACAGCAAAATATTAGTATTAGAACTTTATTAATTAACTTTTATTTTTCCCATACACAAGCGATCCACCCGACTTTGTAGTCAATGCGCGGGCTTTTACATTTAAAATATTTCTTTACAAGACGATCTAAGACAAAACAAAATTTCACCCCACCCTATTGTTTAATCATGTCAATAAAACTCAAATATTTGAATCACCTTATTACATGAAACATTATCTGTTGAAAAGGTTTGTTGCTTAAATCTTTCGTTTTGTTTTTAACAGAGTTTAAAGAATAATGTTAATGATTCTGTTTAATAAAACTGATTTTCATTTGAATCTGTCACATAAATACGAAACCAGTTATTCAAAAAAGTTCATACAATAACTATTCAAAGGGCATTAAGGGATTAAGGGTATGCAAGCCGAATAAGTAAAGGGTTTGTTTTTGGAAACGAGTTCTATTTAATTAAAATAGAATTAAATTTTTTGATTTAAACAATTTTTTACTCAATAATTGACGAAAATATGAAATTTTGGGAATGTATGCCATATACATATATTGTATTGTTTATTGGCCCTAAGGGCTTACAAAACTATTGAATAAATAAATAAATTCGTTGACTACTTAATTTTCTTTGTGTTAAGCATAATTTTAATTACGAGTATATTCTGTTAATTAAGTGTAAATTTTTGTATAGAGCAATTCCATATGAAAGCGATCACCTTTTGGACGACCCCTCTCCGATTTTAAAATAAATAGTCTCAATCGATTGCCCAGCAAAAAATAATGTACCTACATATTTTTTTTTTATAGTGACTGGTTTAGTGGTGGTGTACACCACTGTATGTGACAAAATTGAAGAATTCTTCATAAGGGACCTCATTGAAAGTTGTTTAAAAAAAAAACTACTAAAGCGATCGCAACGAGTGATAGCTCGTTGGAAAGGTATTGAATCAGGCTTTAATTAAAAAATAAAATTTTCCTAATTTTTCTTAGAAATTTACCTTTAAATTTTCCCATGAAAATTAAATTTTCCGATTTTCCACAGAAGCTCCTAAATTTTCCGGCTAATTTTTTTTTTTGATTCCTCATAATTTTTGCTTTAAGAATCAGCAATAAAAAAATGGGCCCCGACTCCTTGTTTGGACAGGAGAAGAGCATTTAAGAGACCACCTTGTTAAAAATACATTTTAAAAATTATTTTACAGTTAAAAATACATTTGTGGAGAAAAAATCTTTCTTATTTTGCTGCTTATACTTAATTACAATATTTATTAAAAATTTCAATTGTCCTGGCATCATTATAAAATTAAACTAACTTTAAATTTAGCACGTCGGCAGACGAAGAGTACCGCTTTACATTAATTGACATATCAGAAATATTTGGTATGAAGCAATGAAACTTTTGCGTTCCAGTTATAGTTTTGACATTATTATATCTGTTTTGAATTCGTCGCTCCATGGCATCGTGTTCTTTTTGAGTGCATAAAACTGTGTTAATGGCAATTTCCTTGCTTTGAATCCACGAAAACATATGTTGTACATTTAAGATCTGGTCAGTATCTGGCCTTTGCAAACTTGCCTTAGTCGCCATGCGTTTTAGGGTTCCCTCTAACGCATCGCATGGGCCCTTACCGTGGGACGTCGCGAAAAAGTGCCACTCGACCTTGCAGTTTTGTTCTTCTTCAATTATGCAAAGATTGTAAAAATTTTTTTTATTCTTGTACTGAGAAGCCGCGCCGTCTGAGAAAAACGTAACTTTGTCGATTGCATCGAATTTTGATCTTAAGAATTCAAACAGTTTCATTTGAAATAAATAAACGGACACATAATTATAAGCTAAACTCTCCGCGACAACAACAAGGCTTACGGTCTGTAGTTCGTTATGTTCGTTTTTGAAATAAATGCAAAAAGGATGCACCGTGCACTGGTCGTTTGCCCAGTGATAAGCCTGAATTTCATCCTGAACGAGAAAAGTGTAATTCTCGGCAAAGTCGCTTATCACAATGAATTCATTTTGGGCTAATTTCTCCTTACTTTCCTTTAGAAATTTCGATTGCATCTCGGATATGAAATGGTGCGCCTTCAGTTCATTCAACTTGAATCCGAATTCCTAGATGAGTTCCGGAATCTGCTTTTCCACGGTCTCAAGGGAACATCTGCCGCTGCTAATTATCCACTGTTTGAAATGTTCCTCCTGAATTAACAGCTGTTCAAACTTTTCCGCCAAATATTGCTCTAGCTCGTCAATCTTCGGACAATTGTCGCATTTGGACAGATGACAATTTTCCGTGGGGTATGCGCACAACGACTTCGACAGGAGGTCCCTATATGTTTCAATTTCACCGTGAAATACTTTCAATTTCTAGCATGGAAAGAAAATTAATTTGATGTTTTGCTGAAACATGCAAACGCAGACTGAATGCGTTCCGTGCCTGTCTAATGCCAGCACGCATTCTTTTGGTCGTAGGATGGCAAACTTAGAAAATCCCACTTTTTCTGCTGGGTATTTCTCATTGAACTGATGGTATGCTTCGGATAGATTACATAATAATAATCTGCGCTGCTTGTGTACTTTTTCTCCATCTTCACGTGTGATAACATAGTCACGTGTACCTGGGCAGGCGCGGCTGTTGTCATCATTGCAGTAAAAATCTTGAATCAATTTCACCGTTGCTTCGCTGAGGGTCCTTGAGCCAAATTTCTTGGCGGGAGTCGCCAATATGCCCTTCTGTCGAACTAATTCTTTGCTTCTTCTCGCGATGTAAAATGATGTTTGAAACTGTTCAGAAATCTTGCGTATAGACCATGATTGAGGCAGCACAGATAAAATGAGATATTTCTCCTGAAAAGTGGTCGCTAAATTGAATTTTCTTTTCAACTGCTCAATCATTTGTTTGCCGTCATCAACGTCATCTGCTTGACTGCATTCGTTATCAGAGCCTTCATCAAATATTGTCGCGATTGCACTCATAACCTTGCCTTTTTTCTCTTTCCTGTATGTTTCACTTCGCAGCTTTCTTTTTCTAATAGGCGTTTCACCTAAAGTGGTAATAGCCTCATTCAAAGGACTCAAAGACATTAATTTATGACCGATCTTGTGAAGGCAGGCAGACCATATTCACTACACACTCAACTTGGGGCTCTTAAAAAAAAATAGATTTTTTCTTCATAAATGTATTTTTAACTGTAAAATAATTTTTAAAATGTATTTTTAACAAGGTGGTCTCTTAAATGCTCTTCTCCTGTCCAAACAAGGAGTCGGGGCCCATTTTTTTATTGCTGATTCTTAAAGCAAAAATTATGAGGAATCCAAAAAAATAAAACTAGCCGGAAAATTTAGGAGCTTCTGTGGAAAATCGGAAAATTTAATTTTCATGGGAAAATTTAAAGGTAAATTTCTAAGAAAAATTAGGAAAATTTTATTTTTTAATTAAAGCCTGATTCAATACCTTTCCAACGAGCTATCACTCGTTGCGATCGCTTTAGTAGTTTTTTTTTTAAACAACTTTCAATGAGGTCCCTTATAAAGAATTCTTCAATTTTGTCACAGACAGTGGTGTACACCACCACTAAACCAGTCACTATAAAAAAAAAATATGTAGGTACATTATTTTTTGCTGGGCAATCGATTGAGACTATTTATTTTAAAATCGGAGAGGGGTCGTCCAAAAATTTACCAATTTTGATCGTTTTCATATGGAATTGCTCTATATATTTTAATTCATAGAATTATTTCCCCTTCTGTTTAGGCTTTCACAAAAAAATGTTGAATTACGTTTCTTGTTCATAAAATATACAAGAGTAATGGCATGACAACTCTAAGTCCAAGAGAGAGAGAGAGTTAAGAGATGAGAGCTTTAGAGGATACGCAATGAATATAAAATAGATTTGAATTTTGTGCGTTTTTTGTTGTCCTATTTACATCAAAACAGAACCGGATTTCCAAACATGAGCTTGTGTTTCTACTCGTAGACAACTAAAGTGGTTTTCAAAATTCCTCTTAAGCATTCCAGCATACTCTTACGAAGCTAAACATTTATTTCCATCGAACCAGATTGAAAAAAGGATATCATTGCGGTCTCTGAGGTATCGCTGCAATCAAACATTTATAGCGATACATTTTAAAATACAATAATCAACATTGTGTCTTCATCTAGATCAACCAACTAAGGTATGTAGTTTAATTTTTGGAAGAATTTAATTGATTAAAATGTGTATTACTAATGGGGACAGATAAGTGGTAAATTAAGCTAAAGCATATTTAAAAACAACAGTATTGCCACAGCCAACATTCAAAATTACACCTAAGATGAAGAAATATTACCCGATTTTAATCAAATTACATCTCATACCAAATTACGTTACATTTTATTGAAACAATCACAGGAGATCAAATTAGTCATATTATAATTATTTTTATTTATTTAGTAACTTAGAGCAAATTAACAAAAATACCATTAAACATTTAAAATAAATTAATAAAAAAAATAATATAAAAATCTCTACTGCCACATTTGGTTGCATATGGAAATGGAATGTTCAAAATGTTCATTGCATTGGTATGCATTCAATGTTTGTATACTTTCTTTGGTAGATAAAAATTCCTGCAATAATTTCAGACGACAGTATCAGTTTATCAGTAGGTCATGGATTATAGTCCAATTAAAAACTTAAATGAGAAAAACAACAAATTCGTAATTGTAATTTAGTTGCCCAGAAAAAGCAGGATATACGTACTCGTATTTGAGTGTTAAAAACGAAAAATTTAAAATGGAAAGGTAGTGTTTAAAAAGAATTTCAAATTACACTTGATCTACATCTAGAAGAAATTACCCACGCTCAATCAACGACAGTGGATAATTTGGGTAATTACCCACGAAGTGGCAACACTAAAAAACAAGTAAGAAAGTATAGTCGGTCAAGCCCGACCATATAATACCCTACACCCAGTATAATGTGTCTGAAGATAAATTTGAAATTCAACTCCCTAGCCACAAACCATTTACGTTAACAGAGTCATGTTAACCATTTAACAGAGACAATGTTAAAGTTTCAAAATTCGATATATAACTTTATTAATGATATTTTAACACAAAAACAGTCCAAAAAAATCAAAAAGATCAGAATCTATATAAAATGTCTCAGAAAATTTAAATAAGTAAAAATATTACACTAAAAAAAATTTTTATAAAGATTTTCGGAAAAAATAACTTTTGAAATTTGAAAAAGGACTTTCCTCCTTTTCTCACAATTCTTTCAGAGTGGGCGGCAAAAAGAATTGGGAGCTATTCCTGGTATGGTTTAGATAAATGCCTTATACTCAAGAGTTCTAACAGTTTGTTTTTTTGGAATTTATAAAGGTTTTTCGAAAAAATCACCTTATAAATTTGAAAAAGGACTTTGCTCCTTTTCTCACAATTAAATAGTTAACGTGACTCTGTTAACGTAAATGGTTTGTGTCTAGAGAGTTAAATTTCAAATTTATCTTCACGCTCATAATACTTTTATATATTTGGATAACAACATTTTTAAGAGATTTATGGTCGTTAAAGTGATTTTCGGAAGTTGAGTTATATAGGATAAATAAAATAATATAAAATTCTACCATATTATTTGTATATATACGAAACGTATTTGTGTTTAACATTATTTGGATACCGATATTTTTAAGAGATTTATGCACTTTACAGTGATTTTCGGAAGTGGGAGCTACGACTAATTGTGAACCGATCATCATAAAATTGTACCATATTATTTGTATATATACGATACATATGTATTTGTGTTTAATATTATTTTGATACGGACATTTTTAAGAGATTTATGCACTTTAAAGTAATATATAAAATGGGTCTTATATGAGAGCTAACCTTACAATTATGCAGTAAAACTAATTATTGTTTATGAATATGTGAGTCATATTTTCAAATAAAATTTATATCAGCTGTGCATATAATTAAGCACATACCAGAAATTTTACAAAAACATATTTATTTAAAAATAAATCAATATTTGGTTACAAACCCATTGCTTGACATCTGCAAGGCATTGAGGTCACTAAATTTTTATTTTTTTAATTTGCTACGTCAAATTAAATATTTTTTGACTATTATGATAAATTTTAACAATTCTCTATCAAAAACAAAACAACAAATTTATATTTTCCTTTGTTTTTTCATAAATAACTTTAAGTGGATTTAAAATCTAAATCAGAATTGCATAGAAGATGCTTATATATTTTTTTGTGGTGTTTTAAAAAATGTTTATTTATTTGTCAAAAATATGATAGTGAAATTTTTCAAGTCATAACTATCAAAAATTTACTTTGTTAATTAGAAATGTTTGGCATACACTCTATATCTTTTCTCAATAATTGTATTTACAGGGCTGTTACAATTTTTAATTATTTACAACAAGAATACTGTGTTGTAATCTTGACGTTCAACTATATTATTTTAGTTTAAGTTTTCGTGTAAAAATTGTAATGTTTAGTACATTTGAACAAACTAATTTGAAACATCCAAAACAAAGGTGATTCTTTTATATAAATTACTATCTTTCATTTGTGGGGATTCCCCTAATTTTATCGCAATGGGTCAAGCGATGGTTTTGATGGTACATAGGACAATTATGAAGTCAATTATCTATGTACATCTACGATTGTATTGGATTAATTTTGTATTGTATACTGTTGAACATTACGCTGCTGTTACACGATCAAGTTTTGTTTTCAAATTTTTTATACATAGTGCTTGTCAATATTCTGCACGTAAATTTAAAGCAATCTACATATTTTCAAAATGTCAAGAAAACACAAAATACATAAGTATGTATACAACAAACATTTTTTTAACTTTAGTTAGTTTAGTGGATTATTATATTATTTATAAAAAAGGAACGACACAAAAATAATTATAGAGTAGCCAGATTTGAAATACGGGAAAACAGTACATCTTATACAAGAAAACAGTACAATTCAAAAAAACAGTACATTTTATTTTTTAACGAAAACATAACTCTTTATTCATGTAATAACATTTTTGTAATATTAATTTAATAAGCAACAAAAAAATTTTTAAAAATACTTAAAAATATGAGATCATAACATATATTATGAACGTTTTTGAAAAAGGTACATAGAAAATACAATTTTAATGACATATTGTATCTTTTATATCATCAAAATCCTTTTAGATTACAATATTTTTGCTTTGCTTGTAATACAAAGTTTTAAATTTCTTAGTTTTTGTAAATCAATCTGTATATGTATTAATTTACATTACAAAAGTGAACTTTAAATTTAATGTCAACTCAATTTTACTCCTTTTTCAATATTTTTTAGTAAGAATAATGCTGTTCCATTTTACATGGTGTAGAAATTTATTATTTAAAAATCAAGAAGTATCATTTATTTAAAAAAATCCAAGTAACATTTTATCTTAACCCTCTATAACACGACTACTTTAAAATTAAATAAGCAATCAGCTGTTCGAAAAATGTATTTAAATACGTTGTATAAACAACGATATATTTATGAAATCCAATTTGTTTTTTTAATATTCTTCATGTTAATCTACAATGTTTAACCCGGTGCAAGTTCGAAAAAGTCAATACATTCACACTTTTTTACTAACACAATCGCACATGCACGCACTTGCAGCTCACTTGCGAGTGAATTTAGCTTGACACTTTCAGCAATAAAGTGACAGAAAGGTAAACAGAGTTGCCAAGTAAAAAATTCAGAATAAAATTAATGGATTGTGGTAAAATAATTAATAAATAATTAAAATATATTTGTTTTTTAAATATGAGAAAAGAAGTGTATTGATGTCATTTTAGAGCATAAACATTGTTTATTAAAGCTGTGTTCACATTGTGTGTATTCAGTCTCGTCTCATCGAACTGTTTGGACGTGTTACTTTTAGTGCGGCTGAATTTTCGGTGAAAAAATCGTAATAGGTGAAAAAGTGCAATAGGTTGAAATAAAACAAAAATGTGAAAAAATAACTCGTAATAGGTTAAAAAAAAATCTACGGTAATATCGGTAATTAAAAAAAACACTAAAAATCGCATAAAAATTGTATGAGTGTTCCTCTCAGATGTAATTCTGAGAAAGAGCTTAGCTCGTCTAGAAATACTAAATGGGTCTCTGAGGAAGAATCCATAAAAAAATCTGTGGAGAATCTTCTCACTACAAGAGCCGCAGAACGGCGTCGTTCCTGTTCGCCCAATATAGTGATTTCAACAGATGAAAAAACATCATCTTCATCAAACAGTGCAGTCAAACCAAAAAACAAGTAGGTATGGATAAGTACATCACCGTTCTCAAGCGACAGAGGAGCCCGACGTCTGCTCAAGTGTCATCAAATTCAAAAGCTCCTAAGACCGTGAGTAATAATCAAAATAGGTTTGCTCTTCTCCAGACGGATGAGCCAGAATTTCCTAAGAAGACGTTTAAGCCCCCACCAATTTATCTGAGAGAGCCGACTTCCAGTAAATTGGTACAAGGAATTGTTTCGGTAATAGGTGAAAACATGTTTAGCGTAACCTCAATTAAACATGGAAATATCTGCGAGACAAAGATCCAAGTGAATAGGGAAGATGATTTTCGAAAATTGTCCAACCAGTTGGAGAGGGAGACTAGGGACTTCTATACCTACCAGCTCAAAATCGCAAAAGGACTCCAAGTCGTTCTAAAGGGTATAGACCCATGTGTTGATCCTGCGGAGATAAAGACCGGTTTAATGGACAAAGGGTTCAAAATCAAGAGCGTAGTGAATATCAGAAACCGTGAAAAGATCCCTCAGCCCATGTTCAGGGTAGAATTGGAACCTGGAGATGTTGTCTTAAAGAAAAACGAGTCCCATCCAATCTACAATCTCATTTATCTTCTGCATCGTAGAATTACCGTGGAGGAACCGCATAAGCGCATTGGACCCGTCCAGTGTGTTAATTGTCAAGAATTTGGCCACACCAAAGCGTACTGTAAATTGCCGTCTGTTTGTGTTGCGTGTGGGGAACTACATCCAACTGATCAATGTAATAAGTCCAAAACTGACGTAAAAATAAAAAAATGCAGTAACTGCGGAGGTAATCATACCGCAAATTATAGAGGTTGTCCAATTTACACTCATTTGAAAGCCATAAGTACCAACAAGACGTCAGTATTACCTGATCATCATCAACAGCCTATTTTGGCATCGAGTGACAATTTCCTGCAATTGTTACGGTCTACTAGTCATGTAAACGCGCCTAGTTCTAGACAAGTTTCTTACGCTAACGTGGTTAAATCTAATATGCCAGGATTGGAGCAGGCACCTAAATCATAATATTACGAGCCTAATATTAACACTCTAGAGACTACATTGCAGACACTTGTCAAACCATGAACACTTTTACGACCACTATGACATCCATGATGCAGGAAATGCTGAAAATGCAATCCACTATCTTACAAGCCATTTTAAAGAAATGATTTGTTTAAAAATTTGTTTTTGGAATGCGAACGGCCTCCGCCAACATAAAAACGAACTGGAACACTTCCTGATGGATAAGCAGATTGATGTCATGATGATTGCTGAAACTCACTTGACGGCGACAGCGTACTTCAAAATTAATGGCTACGTGTTGTATGATACTAAAGATCCCCGCGGAAGAGCATGTGGAGGATCGGCAATTCTTATAAAGAACAGAATAAAACATTATTTAATGAACAACATATGTGAGGATTACCTACAAGCAACAAACATTTGTATTGAATTCTGTCAATACAATAATGCATCTGATTTATTCGCCGCCTCGATTTTCAATAAAAGAACACCAATACTACAGCTTCTTCAATTCCCTTGGAGCTAGATTTTTAGTTGCTGGTGACTTTAACGCCAAACACACTTTTTGGGGTTCACGTCTGGTGACCCCGAAGGGTCGTGAACTCTTCAACACCATTGCCAAAATGGGATTAGATGTACTCTCAAGCGGGCATCCCACCTACTGGCCGACGGACCGACGGAAGATTCCCGATGTTATTGACTTCGGAGTAGTGAAAAATATCCCTGTAGAATCGATACAAGTGGAGCCTTCATTAGACTTGTCTTCAGATCACTCTCCTACTATTATTTCAATGCGTTTCCTTCAAGGGAATGGCTCTCCATTTCGGGACATACCTAAAACCACCGTAAGTTGGATAAAGTATAAAAAGTATTTAAGTTCCCACTGCACGGAAAATGTAGTGTTGAGAACTACCGAGGATATTGATGGGTCGATTGGCAAGTTTACTGAGGACATACGAAGAGCTGTACATCACGCCTCCACATACGACGTTGAGTGCAGAAGTGGGACAAATAGAACTTATTTCGCTGAACTCGATCATCTCCTGTCAGAAAAAAGAAGAGTTAGAAGAGAGTGGCAAATTCACAGGTCTCCTGAACTGAAAGCTAGGCTACGGGTATGCAGAGATATACTAAGACAATTCTTAGAAACCCAAAGAACGGCCTCACTTAGATCTTTCTTGGAAGGTCTTGATAGTACCCCACAATCTGACTACTCGTTATGGAGGGCGGCAAGAGGTTTAAAAAGACCAGTGAGAGGAAAACCTCCTTTCCGAAATCCGACTGGTGACTGGGCTAGAAATGATTCCGAGAAAGGGACATTATTTGTTAACCATTTGAGAAATGTGTTTACTATAAACAACTCAAATAATAACGAATCTGATTTGCCACCACTTGTTATAAGGCCTCCTGTACCCCTAAGACTAAACTTTCGTGATGTCCAAAACGCTATTGGTACTCTGAACCTTAGAAAGGCTCCAGGTATGGATAAAATCAGCATAAAAAAATCTGTGGAGAATCTTCTCACTACAAGAGCCGCAGAACGGCGTCGTTCCTGTTCGCCCAATATAGTGATTTCAACAGATGAAAAAACATCATCTTCATCAAACAGTGCAGTCAAACCAAAAAACAAGTAGGTATGGATAAGTACATCACCGTTCTCAAGCGACAGAGGAGCCCGACGTCTGCTCAAGTGTCATCAAATTCAAAAGCTCCTAAGACCGTGAGTAATAATCAAAATAGGTTTGCTCTCCTCCAGACGGATGAGCCAGAACTTCCTAAGAAGACGTTTAAGCCCCCACCAATTTATCTGAGAGAGCCGACTTCCAGTAAATTGGTACAAGGAATTGTTTCGGTAATAGGTGAAAACATGTTTAGCGTAACCTCAATTAAACATGGAAATATCTGCGAGACAAAGATCCAAGTGAATAGGGAAGATGATTTTCGAAAATTGTCCAACCAGTTGGAGAGGGAGACTAGGGACTTCTATACCTACCAGCTCAAAATCGCAAAAGGACTCCAAGTCGTTCTAAAGGGTATAGACCCATGTGTTGATCCTGCGGAGATAAAGACCGGTTTAATGGACAAAGGGTTCAAAATCAAGAGCGTAGTGAATATCAGAAACCGTGAAAAGATCCCTCAGCCCATGTTCAGGGTAGAATTGGAACCTGGAGATGTTGTCTTAAAGAAAAACGAGTCCCATCCAATCTACAATCTCATTTATCTTCTGCATCGTAGAATTACCGTGGAGGAACCGCATAAGCGCATTGGACCCGTCCAGTGTGTTAATTGTCAAGAATTTGGCCACACCAAAGCGTACTGTAAATTGCCGTCTGTTTGTGTTGCGTGTGGGGAACTACATCCAACTGATCAATGTAATAAGTCCAAAACTGACGTAAAAATAAAAAAATGCAGTAACTGCGGAGGTAATCATACCGCAAATTATAGAGGTTGTCCAATTTACACTCATTTGAAAGCCATAAGTACCAACAAGACGTCAGTATTACCTGATCATCGTCAACAGCCTATTTTGGCATCGAGTGACAATTTCCTGCAATTGTTACGGTCTACTAGTCATGTAAACGCGCCTAGTTCTAGACAAGTTTCTTACGCTAACGTGGTTAAATCTAATATGCCAGGTTTGGAGCAGGCACCTAAATCATAATATTACGAGCCTAATATTAACACTCTAGAGACTACATTGCAGACACTTGTCAAACCATGAACACTTTTACGACCACTATGACATCCATGATGCAGGAAATGCTGAAAATGCAATCCACTATCTTACAAGCCATTTTAAAGAAATGATTTGTTTAAAAATTTGTTTTTGGAATGCGAACGGCCTCCGCCAACATAAAAACGAACTGGAACACTTCCTGATGGATAAGCAGATTGATGTCATGATGATTGCTGAAACTCACTTGACGGCGACAGCGTACTTCAAAATTAATGGCTACGTGTTGTATGATACTAAAGATCCCCGCGGAAGAGCATGTGGAGGATCGGCAATTCTTATAAAGAACAGAATAAAACATTATTTAATGAACAACATATGTGAGGATTACCTACAAGCAACAAACATTTGTATTGAATTCTGTCAATACAATAATGCATCTGATTTATTCGCCGCCTCGATTTTCAATAAAAGAACACCAATACTACAGCTTCTTCAATTCCCTTGGAGCTAGATTTTTAGTTGCTGGTGACTTTAACGCCAAACACACTTTTTGGGGTTCACGTCTGGTGACCCCGAAGGGTCGTGAACTCTTCAACACCATTGCCAAAATGGGATTAGATGTACTCTCAAGCGGGCATCCCACCTACTGGCCGACGGACCGACGGAAGATTCCCGATGTTATTGACTTCGGAGTAGTGAAAAATATCCCTGTAGAATCGATACAAGTGGAGCCTTCATTAGACTTGTCTTCAGATCACTCTCCTACTATTATTTCAATGCGTTTCCTTCAAGGGAATGGCTCTCCATTTCGGGACATACCTAAAACCACCGTAAGTTGGATAAAGTATAAAAAGTATTTAAGTTCCCACTGCACGGAAAATGTAGTGTTGAGAACTACCGAGGATATTGATGGGTCGATTGGCAAGTTTACTGAGGACATACGAAGAGCTGTACATCACGCCTCCACATACGACGTTGAGTGCAGAAGTGGGACAAATAGAACTTATTTCGCTGAACTCGATCATCTCCTGTCAGAAAAAAGAAGAGTTAGAAGAGAGTGGCAAATTCACAGGTCTCCTGAACTGAAAGCTAGGCTATGGGTATGCAGAGATATACTAAGACAATTCTTAGAAACCCAAAGAACGGCCTCACTTAGATCTTTCTTGGAAGGTCTTGATAGTACCCCACAATCTGACTACTCGTTATGGAGGGCGGCAAGAGGTTTAAAAAGACCAGTGAGAGGAAAACCTCCTTTCCGAAATCCGACTGGTGACTGGGCTAGAAATGATTCCGAGAAAGGGACATTATTTGTTAACCATTTGAGAAATGTGTTTACTATAAACAACTCAAATAATAACGAATCTGATTTGCCACCACTTGTTATAAGGCCTCCTGTACCCCTAAGACTAAACTTTCGTGATGTCCAAAACGCTATTGGTACTCTGAACCTTAGAAAGGCTCCAGGTATGGATAAAATCAGCAATAAAATGCTTGTGGAGTTACCTCGTGTAGCAAGAAGAATTATCCTCTTTATCTTCAACGCTATTTTACGCCTTGAATACTATCCTGCAGATTGGAAGGTGTCTATGATCACTATGATTCCTAAGTCAGGGAAGGACCACACCAAAGTGGAGTCATATAGGCCAATTAGCCTACTGCCGACAATTTCTAAACTGTTCGAAAAATTGTTAATGACTAAGTTGACTCCAATTCTGAATGACACTGAATGTATTCCAAATCATCAATTCGGATTCAGAGCTAAACACAGTACCATCGAACTAACTCACAGATTAATAAATGGGTAAGAGGGTCGTTTGAAGATAAAAAATACTGCTCCGCCCTTTTCATTGATGTGTCCCAAGCGTTCGACAAAGTTTGGCATGACGGTTTAATGCACAAAATTAAATTAACTCTGCCTGCTAACACCCATAAACTCATGGAAAGTTATTTATACGGTCGCAAATTTAAAATCAAAGAAGGCAATTTTTTAAGTACCGCTCAGCCAATTGAATCAGGTGTGCCACAGGGTAGCATACTGGGCCCTACTTTATATTTGATTTATGCCTCCGACATGCCGTCAGACCCCAAAATCCACACGTCAACTTTTGCAGACGATACAGCCTTTGTCAGCGTCCATAAGGACCACCAAGTTGCATCACAGAATTTGCAGAATTATGTTTATAAACTAGAGAATTGGCTAGAGCTTTGGAAAATCAGGGTAAATGAACATAAATGTATTTATATCACTTTCACATTGCGAAAAGATACCTGCTCGTCCATAAGAATAAATAATCAAATTATTCCTCAACATAATGAAGTCAAATACCTCGGCATTCACCTCGACCGCCGTTTAACTTGGAAGTCTCATATTGAAGCGAAACTTACACAAATGAGATTAAAAGCAGTGCAACTTAATTGGTTAATCGGCAGAAACTCTACATTGAAATTGGATTGCAAACTTTTGTTGTACAATGCAATTCTAAAGCCAATCTGGTGCTATGGAATTCAATTATGGGGTACTGCCTCAGCATCCAACATTGAAAAAATTCAAAGGGGTCAAAATAAAATTCTACGTATAATTACTGCAGCTCCATGGTATGTTAAAAATTCTCGAATCCACAAAGATCTAGGCGTGCCATTAGTAAAAGTCGAATTTACAAAATATGCGTCAAAGTATGTCAGCAAACTTGAACACCATCCAAACCCACTTGCACGAGACATCCTAAACTTTAGTGGCCACAATCGGTTGAGAAGGAGGGATACCCTTGCTTTAACTCAAGCGCAAAATAGATGACTGGATCAGTTGATGTGAAATTTTTTTAGTATCATAAAAATTTTTGTCTAGCACTGGCTGGGCTTATTATTTTCTTTTTAGTATTAAGATTTGAATACTTATTGTCATTTCAAATATGAAGATTCAATAAATAATTAAATGCAAAAAAAAAAAAAAAAAAAAAAAAAAACATTGTGTGTATTTGTCATGTGGAATGTCACTTTTCTACCCATATGTAATTTCATGTGTGTCAAAATTTGAGTTTGACATACGGTTTATAATTTACATGTTCAAATGTTGGTATGTTAAGTACATTTGACATAACCTATCAAAAGAAAATCTTAAAACAGCTGATATGGTAAAACTTATTCCGCGGGTTATACAAGCATTCCTTCTCTTGCCACAGTTCCATCAACTGTAGAACCGCTTTTTTGCACCAGTCAAACTGGAACAACATAAAAATAACTACAAAAATTTCAATAAAAAAATACATATGTACTTACTTTTGTTAACTACTTTTCAATTTTTCCCTCCATTTTCAATAATAAATTTGTATAGTTTTTTTTTTTGTATTTTTGTTTTACTATTTATAAATTATATTTGTTAAAATTTTAATTAATTTTTGCCGCCACAAAATTTTTGTTATAAAAAACAGGTGATGTCAGATGGTTTGTCACTTGAAAATAGAACTCGTCCTAAATAAAAAATGTCATGTGTATTGCACACATAGAAATAACACATGATATTGTTTGAAGGTGTTCAGACTATATGTACAAATTTGACATGCGAAAAAGTGACAGTCCACATGACAAATACACATAATGTGAACACACCTTAAAGGTGCTATCAGACGGGATGTATTTTACATATGTACTGTCACTTTTCTAACCCATATGTAATTCCGTATGTATGTCAAAATTTCCATTTTGCATACGATTCATAACTTTTGCTATCACACCTGCTTATGTTTTTCCGTATGACATAACCTATAAATGTAAACAAAAGCTGACCTTTTAACGTGTATAAAGTTCAAGAATTGCTTCTTTTGGCCAATCTAACTGCAATAAATATAATAAACATAATTTAGTTTATTAAAAATTCATTTTCTTTAATTTTTCTTTACAATATAGTTTTTCAAACAATTTTGTTTCAAAACAAAACAGCTGTTTTGTTTATGTTTGTCACAGGAAAATAGAGCGTGTTCTAATCGAAAAAATTACATATTACATATGTATGCATGCAAAGTTTCATATGTATCACACGATGTGTACAACTTTTACAGATGGAAAATTTGACAGTACATATGTAAAATACATCCCGTCTGATAGCACCTTAAGGAAAATGAAAAAGTGTGAGTGCATTAAACGGAATGGTTTGAATCAGTGATGGAAAAATTGACATGGTACTGACCGTCAGCAAAAGAGTACTTTTTTCAACATTTTGGTACTTCTTAGGAAACATATATTTTTATTCAAAAATAAAATTAAAAATCCATTTAAAAATAATTCAAAAATAAAATTAATTTAGTTTAATAAAAAAAAAACTATTATAACAACAAACTAAAAATTAATTAATTTTTATGTAAAAATATTTATTTGTTGTGGGTTATGATAATAAACATATGAGCATGCCTGCTGAGTTGACAGCCCTTGGCCGAGTGATCTCGGGTCATTCCGGTGCGTAGAACCGGCTGTCGTGGGAATGCCTGCATTTTGTTAGTGTTAATGCCATATCATTAATAGATCGTTCACCAATATGTTTGAAGTTTTCAAACTCATATGAAACAACTCAAATAATGCATCTGATTTGCCTCCACTCGTTATTAGACCTCCTGTACCTCTAAGACTTAGCTTTAATGATGTTCAAAGCGCTATTGGTACTCTGAATCTTAAAAAAGCTCCAGGTATGGATAAAATCAGCAACAAAATGCTTGTGGAGTTACCTCGTGTAGCTAAAAGAATTATCCTATTTATTTTTAATGCTATTTTACGCCTAGAATACTATCCTGCAGATTGGAAGGTATCTATGATTACCATGACTCCTAAGCCAGGGAAGGACCCCACTAAAGTAGAGTCATATAGGCCAATTAGTCTACTGCCGACAATTTCAAAACTGTTTGAAAAATTGTTATTGGCTAAGTTGATTCCAATTCTGAACGATACTCAATGTATCCCAAATCACCAATTCGGGTTCAGAGCTAAACACAGTACCATCGAACAAACACACAGATTGGTAAATATGATAAGACAGTCGTTTGAAGAGAAAAAATACTGCTCCGCCCTTTTCATTGATGTGTCGCAAGCGTTTGACAAAGTCTGGCATGAAGGTTTAATGCATAGAATTAAATTAACTCTGCCTGCTAACACCCACAAACTTATGAAAAGTTATTTATATGGTCGCAAATTTACAATCAAAGAAGGCGATTTTTTAAGCCCCGCTCAGCCAATTGAAGCAGGAGTACCCCAGGGTAGCATACTGGGTCCAACTTTATATTTGATTTATGCATCCGATATGCCGTTAGACCCCATAATACATACTTCAACTTTTGCAGACGATACAGCCTTTATTAGCGTTCATAAGGACCATCAAATAGCATCACAGAACTTGCAGAAATATGTTTATAAACTAGAGAATTGGCTTGAGCTTTGGAAAATCAGGGTTAACGAACAGAAATGTATTCATATAACTTTCACATTGCGAAAAGATACATGCTCGTTCATCAGAATAAATAATCAAATTATCCCGCAACACAATGAAGTCAAATACCTCGGAATCCACCTCGATCGTCGTTTAACTTGGAAGTCTCATATCGACGCAAAACTTACCCAGATGAGATTAAAAGCAGTGCAAATTAATTGGCTAATCGGCAGAAATTCTACATTAAAGTTGGATTGCAAACTTTTGTTGTACAATGCAATTCTAAAGCCAATCTGGTGTTATGGAATTCAATTATGGGGTACTGCCTCAGCATCCAACATTGAAAAAATTCAAAGGGGTCAAAATAAGATTCTACGTACAATTACTGCAGCTCCATGGTATGTTAAAAATTCTCGAATCCACAAAGATCTAGGCATTCCTTTGGTGAAAGTCGAATTTACAAAACACGCCTCAAAATATGTCAGCAAACTTGAACACCATCCAAACCCACTTGCACGAGACATCCTTAACTTTACTGGCCATGTTCGGTTGAGAAGGAGGGATACCCTTGCTTTAACTCAAGCGCATAACAGATGACTGGATCAGTGGATATAAATTTTTTGTAGTATCATAATATTTTGTCGAGCACTGGCTGGACTTATTATTTTCTTTTAGTATTAAGATTCGAAAACTTATTGTCATTTCATTTCTGAAGATTCAATAAATAAATTAAATGTATAAAAAAAAAAAAAAAAAAAAAAAATATGATACACAAAAATCTCAAACAAGAAATGAGAATTACAAAAATTTACGAAACATAAGAAATTTAAAAAAATTATCAAAATAGTACCACAATCAACTTTAATTCTTTATTCATCTGTTTACTTTTGTAGATTAGCTTATCCCAGATCAAATACATATATAACATGAATAACGAATGTGTGCATTCCTTATTTTCTTGTTTTGAAGCCAATGTGGTCAATGATTATAAAAATAGTAACGCTGGATTTCTAAACAGAGAACAAAGCAAAACAAACAAAGAGTACTAAATATGATGTGGGGGTACTGTGGTATTTTTGCTGGTTTGAATTCATAATTTAACTACCGTATTCATAAAAAATAAAGTAGGTTTGAAGTGTGCTTTTAGACAAAATTTTCATACAAACTTTTCTTAAAGTACATTTGAAGTCTACTATAATTTTTTATGAATAAGGGCATTAGGCTTTCGAATACAATCACAAAATATGCGCACATTTTAGTACTGGTACTACCACGAGTCATTTGGTACAATTTTAAAATACTGTTGCATTTAGAATTCCAAATGAAATATGTACTATATAGATAAATATATGATTAAGTTACCATTTGTATAGTGGTGCAAGTAGTAGAGATGATTTTATTCAATTTTATGAACATTTTGGAACTGATCTGTAATATGGTTATCACGATAAGAAATTGTTGGTTGAATTATCGAACAATTGAAATCTCTAAAATATTAATTCACATTGAATGATCACAATGAGGCTGAATTCAGAAACTAAAGACCCAACTATAATATGCATAAGCAAGATTAAGCAAATTGCAAAAGTTAACGAAAAGGCTGTCAAATGCATAACCAGTTCAGAGTTAACTTTTAGGTGGCTACAATGACTTTGAAACTTTTTTTCCACAGTTGCTCATTTATGTTTAAAAAAAATGTTTTTATTTTAACAAAAAGCCATTAAATGACTATATTTTATAAATATTATTATATTATTTTATAATTAAAAGAAAACTTCGTACCCGAAACGCATAATTTTTCCTTTTTTTTTAATTTATCGGCAAAAGTACTAAAATGTACAGCTGTGGCAGCACTACATTGTAAATAATAATAAACGTTTACATATGTTTTGTTAATTTTCGTATTGTGATTGCAAAAATGGAGAAAAAACTTAAAAATTTAAATAATATAAAAATATTAAAGTTAGCGCTTGAAGGCCTGTGCACATTAAAATAAATAAGTGAACTACACTGTAAAAGAAGAAGACGCTCTTGTTCTGTCAGAGAAATAAACCGCGACAGAAAGACATTTTTATTAAAATAAAAGGGCCTCTTTTATTGTAAAGGCACTTATTTTTTTCCACATTTTCTATTAAATTTAAAATAAATGTATTTTCTTCTTTCTCCATTTTGTTAAAACACAAACAAACAACAAACAGCTGATTCCGTACGGAATATGCGATCAGTTTCGCTTTTTGCTTAAGCAAATGACAGTTGAAAAACTTAACGAAAAGTTTCGTTAAGTACATTATAGTTTGCCACATACAATTTATATGTGTTCGCACGTTTGCTTAAGCTAGCATATGCATATTATAGTTGGGCCTTAAAGCTTAATATTTAGTTAATCAGAATTTAAAAAACGTTAGAAGTAGACATAAAAAATTTGCAATTTTGGAAATCGAAGTATGTACGAATATATATCCCGATACTTCATAAATAAAAATGTTATAGATAATCATGATAATACACGAAACTAATATTCTTAATGATTCAGAAGTAGCCTTACTATATATTTAAACAAATACAGCAAATCCCGAATGAAGAAAATTTAAAGGAAACATTTTTTTACGAAACGAGCTCTATTTCTTTGCCTTTAATTTATCTTTGTTTAAATGCGTTAATATAAAATTGTTCCTGTATCCTTTGATAACTTTCTTCCTGAAACACTAGTTGTATATCGTGAACAAACGTTTTATCTGGCAGCATTTTCCAATAGAATTAGATTGTGATTCTTTGAAGTACACCATATTCCTTTTTAACACCAAATCAATACCAAAGCTTCATTTCCATTAGAGTTCGACAATTTTTTGAGACATTCTTGTTGTTGTTGTTACAGCAGTAATTGCTGAGTTGACAGCCCTTGGCCGAGTGATTTCGGCTCATTCCGGTGCGTAGATCCGGCTGTCGTGGGAATGAGACATTCTTGTTATAAATATCAATGTTAAAAATTTGTTCGTTCGAGTATAAAATTGTTTACACATTCGTTATATACGGTAATTTTAAAAATTTTGCCGTAAGCGACAATGTCCATCGATTTTCGTTAAATATGACCGTAGTTTTTTTGACATTTGGGGTATTCACACGGTAGTCATAAAGTCGTATGTCATAAAATAATAATACGAAAAAATATGACTGCTGTGAGCAACCCTCATAAGTTAGTGTGCTATTTCAAATTTGAGTCAGCAGATAAAAGAAAAAAAACAATTATAAGCAATTACAAATATTTTTAATTAAAAATGCCAAAAACAAGTCAAAAATCTGAAATAATAGCCGGTTTGTGCAAAAAATACATATTGGACGTTGTAATGGCTGATTCAAGTAAATAAAACAATAATTACAAGTTTACATTTAAGTAAATAAATCTTTTTAAAGGTGATGATAACGATGAAGAACAAATAAATGAAATGTTCTTATCAAAGGTCGCTAGTTTGCTCACAAACCGCAGAAGCATCCACCTTGGAGTTCCAAAATCCAATAAGTGGCACCAAAACGTGTTAAAAAAGTTTGACGACAGCCGGTTTAATCAAATGATTAGGGTTCAACCGGAGGAATTTGTGCATATACTGAACTTGATTAAAGACGATAATGTATTTAACACAAGTCCAAAAACAGCACAGCTTCCAATTGATATGCAGTTGAAAATTGTACTTTTTCTGTTAGGATCCTCAGGCGATGGACTTTCAACACGCAAAGTAGCTACCCTCTTTGGAGTGGATGACGGAGGCACAATTCAAAAGGTTACAAAGCGCGTTTTTAAAGCAGTTTTAAATATGAAAGAAAAATTCTTAAACTGGCCTAATGCAGAAGAAAGACAACAAATTTTGTTCGCAACTAAAGACGAAATGCCTGGTTGCGTAGGGTATATAGACGGCTCTGAAATAAAATTATCTGAAGCACCTGTCAAAGAGCATGAACTATTTTTTTCGCGAAAACGTCAATATGCCGTTAAAGTTCAAGCAGTTTGTGACTACAAATTACGAATAAGACAACTAACAATAGGTTATCCAGGTAGCGTACATGACGCAAAAATTTTTTTAAACTCTCCCCTAGCAAAACACCCTGAACGATTTTTGTCGCCACCACAATGGATTGCTGGCGATAGCGCTTATCCCCTAAAGTAATTTTTGTTGACGCCTTTTAGAGGAAACAGCATCGAACATTCCAAAGCTGAAAGGGATCTCTACAACAAACACTTTTCTAAATATCGAGTTCGCATTGAGAATTGTTTAGGCATTTTAAAGGAGAAATTTAATAGTTTAAATGAACTCAAATTTCGAATGAACTCAAATGAGAATAAAATAAAATGTAACAACTGGATCATGGTTTGTTGCATTTTGCATAATGTCTTGATAAAATTTAATGACGAAAATGAAAATAATACCGAAATACTTACACCACAAATAAATTTACCTCCAATAAGTAATACTCGAACCAGTTTGCTTCATTTTATACAAAACCAAAATATTTAATTTATGTATTTCAATTTAATTAACAACTTATAAATAAAAAACAAAAAAAAAACAGTAATTCATATAAATAAAAAAAAATTTATATATACAAAACAAAAAAAAATTAATATTCACATAGTTTGTACTAAGTAGTTTTTTATATATTAGGCAGAGTTTTGATATTTTTTAGCACACAAGTACATTGTGGACTTTTGAGAAAACAACTTAAGTAACATTTTCATATTTTTCAGGAGAGTGCAAAACCTGTTGAATTGATCGATAATTATTCTATTTTTAAATGTTTCAATGCGGCAACTTCTAAATATTATCACCGGCTCGATTAAGAGTTTTTCCCTTTCGACTTATGCTTGGTTTTTTAATTGGACAACAGTAACAAAAATCCAAGCAGAAGGACAATAAGTGTAAAATAAGGAAAAATTTTTGTGTTATTTATTATTTTTAAATACCCCCGAAGATGATTAGCGACGCTAATTGAAATATTGGGAACAACAATAAAAATATTTAAAATAAAAATCAAAAGTTTTTATTTATTCAACGACCTGTAGCCGAACAAAACCAACAAGTAACACCAATTATAAAAATTATCCAAGTCCTTTTGGAGATAACTGTGATCTGGTGAATGCTTGAAGCTTAAAAATATTTTAACATCGTCTGCGAACATCAGTATATTAGAATAATTTATTGCCTCAGGAAAATCGTTGATGAAAAGTAAAAATAAAATTGGGCCCAGGTGACTTCCCTGCGGAACGCCGGATTTTACCAAAATATTTCTAGAATTTGCAGATTTAAATTTAACGGACTGTGTTCTGCATAACAGATATGACTTTAACCAGCTTAAATAAGTATTATCAAAACCCATTTTATCCAATTTTTTAAGCAGAAGTTTGTGATTAACTTTATCAAAGGCTTTACTGAAGTCAGTATAAATGACATCCGTTTGTTGACCACTAGTAAATCCTTCATTAACCAAAGTAGTTAATTGTAGAATGTTAGTCATAGCTGAAGATCCTTTGCGAAAACCGTGTTGACAGGGTGTAAGTAAGGGAGATACTTGATGAACGAGAGAGTCAGTAATACATTTTTCAAATAGCTTTGGAATAGCGTTCAATTTAGCTATGCCTCTATAATTTATTATATTTGACTTATTGCCAGATTTGAATAAAGGAATAAGAAACGATTCTTTCCAGATTTTAGGGAAATAGCCATATTTTAATGAAGTATTAAATATTATTACTAAAGGTGTTGCAATAGCTAGTGCACAATTTCTCAAAAGACAACTAGGTATGCCATCTGGACCACACGACATTGAGGATTTGAAGTTTTTTAAACATTTTATTATGTGTGTAGTGTCAAGTAATGGGATTGATATTGTTTGAATAGAGTGAACATTAAATGGATAGGGTTCATTATCATCGAATTCGGCGTTAGAGTAAGTAGCGGCAAAAAATTCAGCGAATAAATTGCTAATCTCTGACTCATTGCTTGACTCTGTACTTAAATATTTCATAAATGTGGGGGTGCCACAATTCTTCCTTTTTGAGTTAACAAACGTAAAGAACGATCTCGGATTATGTTTAAAACTATGTTTCATTTTGGCTAAGTAGTTTTTGTACAGTTGAGCATTTAGCAAATTGTGTTCTGCACGAAGAACAGAGTATTTTCCGTAATCAAATGCATGGCCATATTTCTTGTATTTTTTATAATATTTATTTTTAAGATTTTTTAAGGAAGATAATTGTTTAGAGTTCCAGGGTGGACCAGTTTGAGAACGTGGTGTAATTTTTGGAATACATTCATCCATATATTGGTACATGGTTTCATAAAAAATTTTAATCATTTTATCAACAGAATTCGCCAAGCCATTTGGTATAGATAATAATTGAAGCCAATTTGTATTATATAAAAGATTGTTAAAGTCGGCGTAATTTGTACGTTGAAAGCAGAATTTTTTTTCCTTTTTGGTAACATTTTTAGCGAAATTTAAACCTTGAATATTACAGCTTATTTCAATAGTGGGGTGGTAACGATCTTCGGGCAGTGTAACTGGATCAACACGATTCACTGTGCATTCATTAGGTACGTTTACAAATATCAGATTAAGCAAATTACTACAAATGTTATAGACTCCGTTGATTTGGTGTAGGCATAGATTTGAAATATTATAAAATACATCGGCACCATTTTCATCAGATCTTATGGGTATGTAATTATAATTCTCAGTAGAGAATTGCCAGCTAATTCGAGGTAGATTAAAATCACCAATAACAAAAATCAGATCATCACGATTAGTCTTTAAAGAAACCATTTTAATTAAAGCAATGTGCTGCTGGTAAATTAATAAATCTGATTGCGGAGGAATATACGAACAGGTAATAAAAACTTTTATGTGACTAATTTTCATGACCACAGCGATAAATTCAATGTTACAGGCTATATCAAATTTTAATTCCTCAGCTGAAAAGTTATTAGAGATCGCTATTAATACACCACCCCCAGTCGTATTTGTATTTCTATCTCGACGGAAGACTTGAAAATGATTGCAAAAAATTTCCGTATTTAAAAAAGTATTATTAAGCCAGGTCTCGGTGAAGCAAATAATATGATTATTAAGGTCGAAGCTGTCTCGATATAGTTTAGAGCATTTACTTTTTAATCCTCGAACATTTTGATATATAATACTAAGCTGAATATCTCTAGTGTTAATTAGTTTTTTGGGCTTGTTAGTTGACGAGGTGGGAGGTGTACAATATTATTTCCACGTTGGTTTATATTGTATTCATATTCTCGGACTATAACATGGTTTGGCCAGAATGACGGGTCAACAACGCGATCAAAGATATTAAACGGAACAGTTATTTTAAAAGACGTTATGCTCCTCGTTCGTGCATAAGTGAATTTACGAACAGTAATATTTGCATTTTGTTTAAGCTTTGATTTAATATAGAAATCAATATCATCAGCAGAAGTGTCGAATGCAAAGCGTGATATAAAAATTTGTTTTTTTGGAGGAACTACTCTTAATTCTCTGTGAGAACTAGGATTGTTCCCATTATTTATTAAAACTTCGGCATTATTTAAATTAGTTGCAGGGTTATTGTCGATGGAAGAACTAAAGGCAACATTATTTTCTAATGGATCATTATTTAGTGGAACATCACGTACTGCCATAGTAGGGTTTGTGATGAGGTTGCAACAGAAGTTTTTAAAGGAATACAATGATCAGAAGAAGTAGCAGCATCAGATTTTGAGGAGTCGGTGTGAAGGTCGTCTTGTTTATCTTGATTGTTTATTCTAGATGATTTACGTCTTTTGGGTGAAGACTGAACAGGAGATTTTATGGAGTCCAAACTTTTAAAATCTTCAAATAGCTTGCCATAGCTAGAAATTCTATCCAATAGTTTATTTGCTTCATCTTGGATTTCTGAGAAACGGGTTTTGTTTCCTTGGAAAAAACGGTAGAACGTAACACCAATTTTTCTGCAAGAATTACAGCACCAGTGAAGTCCGTTATCTTTCACAAGAGAATCGGCAACCTGTACAGATAGTCCACTACATTTTATGTGACAGAGACCATTACATAACCAGCAAGTAATCATCCTTTCATCATCATTAGTAATGGCACACTTCTTTTTTATGCAGTTCATGGTAGTTTTATTTAACAATATTGTTTGTTGGGTAGTAAAAATTTTAAAATTAATGGCAAAAGTTGGAATATGCTAAGCAGTGAACTTTAAACTGTTGTAGTATGTTGTATTTAATTTCCAGTGTTTATGCAACTTGAACAGCTGTCAATTTTGTTGTTTTGCTTGGTTTTGTTTATTATTGACAAAAGTTTGTTATTGTTTTTATATTTTCTATGTATGTTTCTTTTTATATTTTCTGTATATGTTCTGTTATGAATTTTATAAAAGAGCCACAATTATTATAAACCAGAGAAAGCACTAGTTTAATTTGTTTATTTATTTGTTTCTGTTGTTATTAATGTTTTTTTAAAACGTTTATTGTTATTGTTGTTGTTGTTTATATTTTTCTGTTTATTTTATATTATTATGGACACAAAGAATTTAGACAAAAACAAAACAAAAGAATCTTTTTATTATTGTTTTAAGTTGTTCTTTTTTATTTTACTTTTTAAATATAGTTTTTTTTATGGAGAATTTAATTCTGAATATTTTAGTGTGAATTAAGTATTATTTTAACAGTTTAAAACACAATATTTAAATAAGAAACAGGGAGCGATTTAAAAAACTTCATCCGACAATACCAGAGATGGATATATTTATGTTAACTATTTTGAAATTTTGTCTAATTTTCACAATTTTTAATTGATTTAATTACCAATTCTTACCATAATTTACAGAGTCTGTCTGATGTTCATAATAATCTTGAGTGTAATTTAACAAAGAGAGTATAAAAAAGGGAACAATTCGGTTTTAGTGACTTTGCTAAAAAAAAAAAAAAAAAAAAATCAAATAGGGCTTTTAGAGGAGATGTCAGCAAAAAAATTTGTTGGCGGTCACACCTATTTTCGAAGGGGCGGGCCCGTATAGTTGAAAATATATAGGCATATATCTCGGGAACTACTGGGTGTCTGATAATTTGTAATACATTAAATAAAAGGTATTAGAAATACCTTTCCAACGATATATATCATGATTATAAAATATGGACCGAATATGGGTTAAATCCGAAAAGAATATTTTTTGATCCGAATTTATTTGTTTTTTGGAAATGGTTCTTATATGGCAGCTATGACGAATTATGGGCCGATCTTCTTAAATTTTGGAAGAGTTATTTTCATGCATATGAGGATATTTCACGTCGAATTTCAACTTAATAACGGTATATTTAAGATATATATTAGTATTAACGTGGATTTCGGTAGTGGACCTTATGTGGGGGATATAGTCAAATATGGACCGATATTCTCAAAATCCAGCAGTTCGATTTAGGCATGTATGTAAATGATCCATGTAAAATTTTGGATTAGTACTCTTATTTATAAGAGATTTATGAGTATTAAAGTGATTTTCGGAGGAGGGCTTTATATGGGGCATACAGTTAAAAATACACCGAAATTAACAAAATGTTGTGGGATGATTTTTGTATATATGTAAATGATCTGTGCAAAGTTTTGAGTCGGTACCGATACCTTGTATGGGAGCTATGACCAGTTCTGGGCCGACCACCATAAAATTTAGTACAAGAATTTATTTGCCTATAAAGAATATTTATGTCAAATTTTGGCCGTTTAACATTATTTATATCTGTTTTATACGTATTTAAGTGAATTTTGGAAGTGGAAACTCATTTTTGCAGAATTTTGGCTTGATATTCCAATTTTATAGGCATTTATTTATCATTAAGCCATATTTCGGGAATATATATATTTGTATGGGCACTATGAGAAATCATGGACCGATTCTTACTATTTTCCGCACACTTTCTTCTTTTATCATAAAAACAACGTATACAAAATTTCATGGTATTCGGCCCTGTTCTGTAAACCGAATCCGAGTAAATTTCTCGTTTTAAAACGAAGTCACATGTTTTGGTGTTCTATAAACCGAATTCACATAATTTTTCTCGGAAATCGAATGTGTAATTATTTTAATAAATGACTACAAAAATAACAAAAAAACAAGTGCAATATAAAATATGAAGTCTTTTTTATTTATTCTATTAAAATTACATGCATTTTAATATATTTGAATTTTAAAAAAATATATTTTAAAAACCCTAAAACTTCTACATACATATTTTTGCTTTAACAGTGACAAAAAAAGTTTAATTAACAAAACACTTTTTGTAAAGAGAATATAAAAGGCATTTGAATAAACAACACTCTTGTAATAATAGTAAACATTATACATTAAATTTTTTAAATTAAATTTTAATTCAAAAAAACTTATTTAAAATAAAATAATTGTGTAAATCACAAGTATTTTGCAAAAACACAATTTATTTTTATGATGGCGATCACCATTTTTTCTTATTTTCGAAAAAGTAGAGTCACCACTGTTTGTGAATATGTAGCTGTGAAAGTTTCTTTAGCACAAACTCATATTTGTATATTATAAAAAATTAATTAAGAACAATTATTAGTTTTATTTGAACTGTTAATTTTAAATCTTTGATATTTCTTTTATTTCGGCTCGAGTTTATTAAATTTAATTTTTCGAACCTGGGTTGTTGATTGAATTTACATACATATGTTTCGAGAAACACCACTTTCTTCCATCAGAATTTTTTGCGTTCTCACCCTCTGCACCACTGCGGTGCCAGCTAGCCAACAGTCAAACATCAATCCTTTAACCAGTATTACCGGTGGTTCGAAATTTGCTGTATTTATCATTTTTCATTTATTTACATGTTGCCTCCTTTTCTTCAGTTTTTTTCGTATTCATGTCAAGATTTCGTCTCGAAAACCTGAATACATTTTTATTCACCCCTATCGTGAATAAAAATTCCACATGAAATTTGTGAAAATGTGAAAAGGGAACAAATTTCATGTGGAATTTTTATTCACGATAGGGGTGATTATGTTTGTTGCCCACTTTCGTCGACAATTTTTATGTGTACCACTTAAAGTATAACTACAAACATTAGCTTGTGCCATAGCTTATATTAAGAACAATTATTATTTTTATTTGAACTGTTAAATTTAAATCTTTGATATTTCTTTTATTTCGGCTCGAGTTCATTAAATTTAATTTTTCATTAAACTATTTTTACTGAAGGTAGGAATTGTTGCATGAAAATTATTATTAAAATTTATTGATAATTTTTCTTGGCTTAGTGTAATGTACATAATGAATAGTTGGTAACCCTTCTATATAATCTGTCATTTTTCAATTCTTTATATACTTATCCTTCTTAATTTTATGTATCAGCTATTCAATCATTGTCTAGCGTGCATTCAATCATCTACATACTTCACATACCAACTGAATCAATAAATCTTTTATAATTAGTTATATTTTAAATAGTAACTAAATAGCGTTTTATTTCAATAATACACAACAGTATTGGCGACGAAAGTGAAAAATAAAGAGCAAATTCATCAAACGGAAAAAAATACATTGGTAGTGAACGGTCTTAACCTCAAACAAAATGGAGGCCCAGGTAGAGCAATTGTTACGAGCAATAACAGCCATGACTACGACGATGCAACAGCAACAGCAGCAAATACAAGCAATTCGACAGCCAACTAGCACAAGTGTCAATATCATTTCTAATTTTGATGCGTTCGTTCCAAAAACAGAATCGTTTCGGATGTACAAAGAGCGTTTGGAAATTCATTTTCAAATTAAGAAAATTTTTGATGATAAGGACATGTGTGCCAAGCTTTTGTTGCAGTACATAGGGTCAGAGATATATTCACTGCTGACGACATTGGCTGCCCCTAAAAAAATATACCAGCTCAAATATAACGATATAGTAAAGCTGCTGGAAACACACTTCTGCCCCAAAAAGAACGTGTTAGTAGAACAACACAAATTTCTTTCTGAAATTCAGAATAGTGAGCAATCTCTTTCAGATTTTGTAGCTGCTTTACAACGAAGGGCAACAGAGTGTGATTTTGTTTGTGAATGTGGGAAGTCTGTTTCCGAAATTTTTCTTAGATCGCAGTTAATTAGAGGATTGCGTGATGGTTACATCAGAGAACAGCTACTACAAGATACAAAGTCAATGTTTACACAGATTGTCGAAAAGGCAAAAACACTGGAAGCCGCTAAAATGAACAACAAAGTAATTGGAAACAATCAGTTGCATTGTTTCCAATTACTTTGTTCTACAGGTGATATTCATTAAGTCCGTCATCAACATGGCGATAATCATCGTGGCGGTAGAAATCGTAATCGGAGTATTTCAAGAAATCGAACATCAAAGTCATCAACAAGGGTTAACTACAGCGAATTGGACATAGACGGTTTGTGTTTAAGATGTGGCCGCAGTAATCACTTATCGAAAGAGTGCAAAACGAATAAGAACAAATTAAAATGCAACTCATGTGGTAAAACTGGTCATGTACAAAAGGTTTGTATCCAGGATAGAAGTAAACAAAAGAAATCGGAAAATACCAACAACGACGACAACGCATCAAATTCTATCGAATCATTCACAACAACGACATATGATTTTTTTGGCGTTAATCAAGTAATCGACATCTACAGCAAAACAGCTGTGTCACATACAGATGCACAAAAATTTTTTACAAAAGTGTTTATTGAAGGCAAAGAGCAACAATTTGAAGTAGATTCTGGTGCAGGGTATATTTTAATTCCCGAAAATGATTTTAACGAATTAAACATAAACACAAAAATAGAAAAAACTAATATTGCTTTTCGATCCTACACGGGAGATATTTTCGTACCGATGGGTGTCGTGAATGTAAATGTGAAATACAACAGCAATTCATCAAAAGAGCAAATGTATGTGGTGTCAAAAGAACAGTCAGCTTTGTTGGGACGTGTGTGGATTCGCCATTTGGAAATTAGTTTAGCGGAAATTGATCAACAAAGTGGCAATGAAAATCACACTAGTGAAAACATGATAATAAATTCGATTTCTCAGATACAAAATAATTTCTACAAATTTTTCAGGAAACAGTAGGATGCATCCCAGACTTGGTGTGTAGTTTAAAGCTGCAAGAAGGAGCGAAACCCGTGTTCTTAAAGGAAAGGCAAGTTCCCTTTGCTCTTCGTGAGAAAGTGGAACGGGAACTTGATAGTCTGGAAAGAGATGGTATAATTTCTAAAGTGAATACAAGCAATTGGGGGTCACCGTTGGTGGTGATTCCGAAGCCTGATGGGAATGTGCGGTTGTGCGAAGATTATAAGGTCGCTGTAAACCCTCAACTAGAATCAGCCCATTACCCAATTAAGAGAATCGACGAAATATTTAACAGCTTAAAAAACTCTAAATTCTTCTGTAAATTAGATTTATACAAAGCGTATCTTCACGTGATGGTTGACGAAGAAAGTAAACAGGTACAAACAATTTCGACACACCGAGGTACGTACCAAATGAATCGCTTATCTTTTGGAATCAAAACTGCTCCTAGCGAATTTAACCGCATTCTAGATCAAATTTTACAAGGACTACATATGGCCAAAAATCCTCTCCAGATTTATTTTTGCATAAAACTCAAATTATCTGGAATCCCAAAATTTTTTCAGATATCCCACTATTGCAGTTGTATAAAGTGACCATAGGACCAACTTTTCCATATAGTGTCATACCCGAGCCCTTTTCCTAATTTCCACAATGGCCAAAAATCCTCTCCAGATTTATTTTTGCATAAAACTCAAATTATCTGGAATCCCAAAATTATTTCAGATATCCCACTATTACAGTTGTATAAAGTGACCATAGGACCAACTTTTCCATATAGTGTCATACCCGAGCCCTTTTCCTAATTTCCACAATGGCCAAAAATCCTCTAAGTATGATTGCTGTTAAGTGAATAACAGTGCTCTGTTAAGTGCTAAATGGGCTTGGCTAAAAATTGCGGTTTTTGTCTGTGCTAGTTAAATTTAAATTTATCTTCACACACATATTTTTTTTTTTTTTTTTTAATACATTTAATTTATTTATTGGATCTTCAGAAATGAAATGACAATAAGTTTTCGAATCTTAATACTAAAAAGAAAATAATAAGCCCAGCCAGTGCTAGACAAAAATTTTTATGATACTACAAAAAATTTATATCCACTGATCCAGTCATCTGTTTTGCGCTTGAGTTAAAGCAAGGGTATCCCTCCTTCTCAACCGAACATGGCCAGTAAAGTTAAGGATGTCTCGTGCAAGTGGGTTTGGATGGTGTTCAAGTTTGCTGACATATTTTGAGGCGTGTTTTGTAAATTCGACTTTCACCAAAGGAATGCCTAGATCTTTGTGGATTCGAGAATTTTTAACATACCATGGAGCTGCAGTAATTGTACGTAGAATCTTATTTTGACCCCTTTGAATTTTTTCAATGTTGGATGCTGAGGCAGTACCCCATAATTGAATTCCATAACACCAGATTGGCTTTAGAATTGCATTGTACAACAAAAGTTTGCAATCCAACTTTAATGTAGAATTTCTGCCGATTAGCCAATTAATTTGCACTGCTTTTAATCTCATCTGGGTAAGTTTTGCGTCGATATGAGACTTCCAAGTTAAACGACGATCGAGGTGGATTCCGAGGTATTTGACTTCATTGTGTTGCGGGATAATTTGATTATTTATTCTGATGAACGAGCATGTATCTTTTCGCAATGTGAAAGTTATATGAATACATTTCTGTTCGTTAACCCTGATTTTCCAAAGCTCAAGCCAATTCTCTAGTTTATAAACATATTTCTGCAAGTTCTGTGATGCTATTTGATGGTCCTTATGAACGCTAATAAAGGCTGTATCGTCTGCAAAAGTTGAAGTATGTATTATGGGGTCTAACGGCATATCGGATGCATAAATCAAATATAAAGTTGGACCCAGTATGCTACCCTGGGGTACTCCTGCTTCAATTGGCTGAGCGGGGCTTAAAAAATCGCCTTCTTTGATTGTAAATTTGCGACCATATAAATAACTTTTCATAAGTTTGTGGGTGTTAGCAGGCAGAGTTAATTTAATTTTATGCATTAAACCTTCATGCCAGACTTTGTCGAACGCTTGCGACACATCAATGAAAAGGGCGGAGCAGTATTTTTTCTCTTCAAACGACTGTCTTATCACATTTACCAATCTGTGTGTTTGTTCGATGGTACTGTGTTTAGCTCTGAACCCGAATTGGTGATTTGGGATACATTGAGTGTCGTTCAGAATTGGAATCAACTTAGCCAATAACAATTTTTCAAACAGTTTTGAAATTGTCGGCAGTAGACTAATTGGCCTATATGACTCTACTTTAGTGGGGTCCTTCCCTGGCTTAGGAGTCATGGTAATCATAGATACCTTCCAATCTGCAGGATAGTATTCTAGGCGTAAAATAGCATTGAAAATAAATAGGATAATTCTTTTAGCTAAACGAGGTAACTCCACAAGCATTTTGTTGCTGATTTTATCCATACCTGGAGCTTTTTTAAGATTCAGAGTACTTTGAACATCATTAAAGCTAAGTCTTAGAGGTACAGGAGGTCTAATAACGAGTGGAGGCAAATCAGATGCATTATTTGAGTTGTTTATAGTAAACACATTTCTCAAATGGTTAACAAATAAAATCCCCTTCTCGGAATCATTTCTAGCCCAGTCACCAGTCGGATTTCGCAGAGGAGGCTTTCCTCTAACTGGTCTTTTTAAACCTCGTGCCGCCTTCCATAACGAATAGTCAGATTGTGGGGTACTATCAAGACCCTCCAAGTAAGATTTAAGTGAAGCCATTCTTTGGGTTTCTAAGAAATTTCTTAGTATATCTCTGCATACCCGTAGCCTAGCTTTCAGTTCAGGAGACCTGTGAATTTGCCACTCTCTTCTAACTCTTCTTTTTTCTGACAGGAGATGATCGAGTTCAGCGAAATAAGTTCTATTTGTCCCACTTCTGCACTCAACGTCGTATGTGGAGGCGTGATGTACAGCTCTTCGTATGTCCTCAGTAAACTTGCCAATCGACCCATCAATATCCTCGGTAGTTCTCAACACTACATTTTCCGTGCACACACACATAATAAAACGGAAACCGATCCGGAACTTTGTAAATTAAAGAAAGATTTAATAGAAGGATTCATTGGGAAGACCAAAATGAAAATTTTCAGCGGGTTCACATTGATTATGCCGGTCCATTCCAGAATCATTATATTTTCGTACTGGTTGACGCTAAGTCAAAATGGCCGGAAATTCGAGTAATTAAAGATGCTCCTACGTCCGAAAAATCTATAACGCTATTACAGGACATTTTTGCTACACATGGTCTACCTCAAGTCATTGTCTCAGACAACGCTACGATTTTTCAGAGTTCAACTTTTAGAAATTATTGTACTGATAACGGTATGATTCAAAAGTTTATAGCCCCAGGGCATCCAGCTACGAACGGGTTAGCAGAGCGTTACGTGCAGATTTTAAAGTCGAAGTTGAAGGCTATGGAAGACGATAAATTGTCGTTAAACATCAGAGTGCAGGAGATCCTTTTTCGTTATAGGGCAACCTCGTTAGCCAATGGTCAAAGTCCCGCACAAAGATATCTTGGTCATGAAATTAGAACAAAACTAGATGTAATGCGTCCAGTAAAATAAACTACATCAGCAATAATCACACCAGGAGTCCGCCAAATTAGCGTGGGAGATAGGGTGCAGGTACGGTGGTACGAAAAAAATAAATCAACTTGGAAATTTAGAACGGTTAAAAGGAAGTTTGGTCGTCTTCATTATCAGATAAAGCTCGACAATGGGTACGAGGTAAAACGCCACATAAACCAATTATATCAGTCAGGAGTAGCAAAGCCGAAAAAATCGGTAACGTTTGCTGATCCAGCAGTACAAGAAAAACCGAGAATTGAAGAAGTTCAAATAGAACGCAGGGTTGCCACCCCATCTATTGGGAAATCTCATGAAACAACTTTGCAATCGCCGTTTTCAAGAATACAAGAGGATGCTGTGAGAAGATCTGGTCGTATTAGAAGACAACCAGCTTGCCTCAATGACCACGTCCAGCATTAGCGTGGGAGATTGTAATGTACATAATGAAGAGTTGGTAACCCTTCTATAAAATCTGTCATTTCTCAATTCTTTATATACTTATCCTCTTAATTTTATGTATCAGCTATTCAATCATTGTCTAGCGTGCATTCAATCATCTACATACTTCACATACCAACTGAATCAATAAATCTTTTATAATTAGTTATATTTTAAATAGTAACTAAATAGCGTAGTTGGTTGAATTTACATATGTTTCGAGAAACACCACTTTCTCTCATCAGAATTCTTTGCGTTCTCACCCTCTGTAACAATTCCTACCTTCAGTAAAAATAATTTAATGAAAAATTAAATTTAATGAACTCGAGCCGAAATAAAAGAAATATCAAATATATAAAAAATTAATTTTAAAATATTTGCGATAAAAATAAAGACCAAATATATTTCTGAAGGTTCAATTACCTTAAATGTTATTTTATTACTCACCATTATTTAGCAATAAAATACAATAATTTGACTGGCAACTCTAGAATTGTATAACATATGTTTTTGCAAAATAAACCACAAACTATTTTTTTTGACTTTGACGTTTAACTAAAAATTCGAACCTAATTTCGAATCATATCAATACGAGTAATTTGCAGAACACAAAAAAGCGATTTATTCGGTTTTAGAAATTTCTCGTTTTTATAAACGATTCGATTTACAGAACAGGGCCGATTGTAGTCGATAACCTGCTGTGGCGAATGTGCTTTAGTCTTGCTAGTTAAGGATTAAACACATTCACCATTAAGTTCTTGCATGCATTTAATCCGGCTCGTCGGCTATTAGGCGGGGCATGTGAACTGAACGCAAGATGTAACAGGACTACACAGTAATATATTTTAAATGGGTCAATTTAAAAAAAAAAACGCAATGTTTGTGTCCCCGCACTTTACACTACTATTTTAGGTAAAAAAAAACAAAAATGTGAGAGTGATCCGCGAGGAATATGTAACAAAAAAACGTAATTTTCAAATTTGTATGTTTGTTTTTTTGTTTATTCAGAATGGTGTTTTGTTTCTCCCTCTGATTCCTTGCATACAAAAGCATGTGTCCCCCGTAGGGATGCCAAGCGGGACTGGTTTTTCAAATTTATGAAATCTCGAATCCCGGGATCCCGAAATCGGGATTCTCGGAATTTTTGTTTCATATTAAAAAAATTACAATATTAATGAAAAAACTATTTATTTAATTCATAAATTTAAAAAAAAAATATAACAAAAAAATTATTTCATTGAATTAAAGTAATAAATAAACAAAAAAGTAAAATATATTTAATATTAATTTGTTTAAAAAATTGTCTCAAAGCTATAGTTTTTTCATTTATTAAAAGTTTATAAACCTTTAATAATTTTAACAAGTCAAGCCCGACCATATAAAACAGTTTTTCAGATATGGGTGCTATATGGGAGATATTACCTATTATGGACCGCTCATCTAAAAATTTAGTTCCATAGCTTCCGTGAATATAAATATTTAAACTTTATCTCGATATAAATACGTTTAAAAGATTTATGGAGGTTAAAGTGAATTACGAAGAGGGTCTTATACGGGAGTTTTGACTATTTATGAACTGACTGTTATAAAATTATGTGTCATCCTATTTGTACATAAGAAACTCATTTTTGTTAAATTTTATTCGGATAACAATATTTTTAAGAGATTTATGGTCCTTAAAGTGATATTCGGAAGTGGGCCTTATATGGGAACTACGACTAATTATGGACCGATCTTCACGAAATTTGTAGATGTGATTTAGCTTCATTTATTACTCATTTGTCGTGAAATTTGTTTGCATACTTGCATAATTCAAAGATTTATGATCGGTCCCCACTTTCGGGAGGACATTTGTATGAAGGCCCCACTATGGTGGTGTAGGGTATAAAAACAAAATTACATTACATAGTTTTTTACATACATATATGTATAAATTCTTAGGTTGACAAAAATTATGTCATTTGGCTTTTAATTTCTATATTTATAAATTTAAAAATATAGAATATTAATGATCGTTCTTTAAAAGGCTTCTTAAAAATATTAAGGCATCTAAAGTGTCATCAGATAATCTTGATCTAATTTTGTTACCAATATACATATCAGAGAACTTCACTTTTTTTTTTTTTTTTCTTTCGCAACCACATATTTATTTATGTAGCTGGTTATTTTATTTGAACAAAATTTATTTTACAAAATTCAATTTGGCCTCAGCGCCAAGAAGGCATAATTGAGGCAAGTTGGCAAATTAGTTAATAACTGTACAAATAAAATAATAGTTTTTTTTAGAAAAAAAGAAAAATTAGTTTATAATACATATAATAATTTTATAAAAAAACTCAAGACATTAAATCAAAAGCGTTTCAATTTTATTAAATAAGTGTTCTTTACAAGCGGATTTAAAAATGGAAATTCGATCAATTAGTTTTAAAGCTGGTGGCAAGTTATTAAATTTGATTCCACCAATATAATCAATTCGCTGCTTGGATGTTTCTAACCTGCATCTAGGAACTCTAAAGTTGGTTCTGTTTCGTGTATTAAAATTTATTTGATTTTGCGTAAATGGTATAGTGTGGTAACCAACATTATTAATACTTTTAAAAACAAACATTAAAACTTGGTATTCATGCAACCCATAAATTGGTAATATTGATTTGCTTACTTCTTTATATAAAGAAATAGTTGCATACAACAATGGTAAATTGTATATAATTTTTAACGCCTTGTTTTGCATACATTGCAGAGATTTAAGTAATGTATTATTTCTATTGTGAGCATATATAATGGCCAAATAATTTAAGTGTGATTGAATCAAGGATTGATATATCATCAGCTTTGATCTTTTCTCCAATTTATTTTTCAATTTATATAATATTCCAAGTGCTGGAGCTATCTTCCTTTTCACATCATTTATATGAAGATCCCAAGATAAGTTGCTTTGGAGAGTAATTCCCAAATACTTTACCGAATGGGTTTCATTCACAATTTTTCCGTCTACATATACATTAAAATTGTTATTAATACTCAGAGAATGTGGTCTAAAGCGAATTAGTTTGGTTTTATTAGGGTTGAGCAATAATCGATTCAACCTCGCAAATTCGAAAATCAGTGAAGCATCTCTTTCAATTTGAGTTTTGAGTACTACATCATATTTATATGGATACAATACACACACATCATCAGCAAACATACACAGCTGACCACCTCAATTAAGATTTTTTATATCATTTAAATATATTGAAAATAACAACGGCCCAAGTCCACTTCCCTGTGGCACACCATATTCAACAGAACCAACAAAACTCTTTGAATTGTTTATATTTACATATTGCTTCCTGTTGGTAAAATAACTTTCAAACAACAAAAGTTCACGATCTTTAACACCATAACACTTTAATTTATGTAGCATTATCTGATGATCTACTAAGTCAAAAGCCTTAGTGAAATCAAAAAATATACCAGCAACTCCAGAAAAACCATCATCAAGCCCCTTACAAATGTTTTTAACAACATTCAGGACAGCATCTTCTGTACCACATCCGCGCCTAAATCCAAATTGAAAATCATACAGAAAATTATTTTCCTCCAGGTAAAATAGCAGTTTATCGTACAATATTTTTTCAAAAATTTTATCAATTGAAGATAAAACTGCAATCGGTCGAAATTTATCTACAGAATTCACATTTATTTCCTTTGGTATTGGTACTAGTTTATGGATTTTCAAAATATCAGGATAAACTGAATTATTTATCATTTTGTTAAAAATATCGCATAAAATTGGAGCAACTTCTACTCGACATTCCTTGACAAATTTCGGTGGAATATTGTCATAGCCTGGACTTTTATTAATATCCATATCTAATATTACCCCAATTACATCATCGATATTAATGTTTTCAATGGTGAAACGATTCAGTGAATGAGAAAGCGTACGTAACAAATTACAATTGTCTCCAGGATAGATATCAATTCCTCTCTTAAGGTTTTTTATGGCCGTTAAAAAATAATTGTTAAAACAATCAACCTTAGTTTGATCACACGTAATTCTCTGCCCTTGAGCATTATTTAGGTGAACCTCATTATTTTTTTTACGACCGAGAGTAGTATTAATAAATTTCCAAGATTTCTTTGGGTCATTTCCAATTTTGGTTAAACTGTCAGAATAGTAATTATCCCTACACTTCCTCGTAGCTATTTTTATTACTTTACTTATTCTCTTCAAAGAATCATCTAAACCCTGTTTTCTTCTATTTCTCCTTCTTTTCCTTAATAATTTATCTTTTAATAAAATTAATTCTTGAAGATTTTTATTAATCCACGGAGCAATTTCAAACCTTAACTGTTTTTTGCATTTACTTACTATGGCATGCAAGATACTAAAGTATTCGTCAATTCTGTTGCATTAATTGAAGAATAATTATCAGGTAAACTATTTTGCAGAATTTCTCTTGCTTTTAAATAATCATAGTGTGTTTTTGTTATCTCCCTATATTCCTTATTCATTACATTGCTTTCAAACTTGCAGCAGACAATATTATGATCTGACAGATTGCATTCAACCGAATCAACATAAATTTTATCCGTAAAGTTGCTGAACACCTGATCAATACTTGTTTTACTTTGAGGCCTCGTTATCAAACTATGCGCACTATCACAATCATAATTTTGAAACATTGTAAGCAAATCAATATAATGAGTATTTTGAAACAAATCTACATTCGAATCACCAACTACAATAATTGGATTACGAGCATGAACACTTAATATAGAATCAATAATATTTATAAAATCGTCTGCGTTGCATTTTTGGGAACGATAAAGTGAAATTATTTTCAAGGGTTTACGTTCAACTTTAAAATTGCAAAACGTAACAACTATGCGTTCAACAAATTTCTCACTTTTGCAAATATTAACTTCATAATGAATGTTTTTATTTATATATAACGATGTACCACCATAACCATCTTCTCTACAACAGTGAACATTAGTAAAACCGGGAATTACGTAGATTTGTGTAATGTCATTATTAAACCATGTTTCCTGAATTGCAATAACATCTGGCAACTTTGGTAACCTAGCTATTAATTCTTTAAATTGATCGAACTTTCCAATTGACGAAACGCTTCTAATGTTAAAAGTAATTATATTAAAAAAATTTGATTTTAGTTTACAAATATAATTTTTAAAATTTGAAAATTGTTTAAAATACTGATTTTTAATCATAGAAATTTAAGAAAAGAAAAAATATGTAACAAAATATTAAAAATACGTATCCTCTTTAGGGGGAAACATAAGCAGCACCATTATCGACATCATCATCACTCGTATTTACATCATCTACTCCTCTGTTGTTTAGCATAGATCTCCTTTTATAATGTTTATTTGTTGTTGCTTCCAATAGCATTTGATCCACATCGTCTTCACATCTGATCAGTTGTTGCTTTCCCAGGTCACTCTTTTTGCAATAAACTCTTCCATTACCGGCATAAATATGTTGAAAACCAATTGACTTTAACGATTTTGCGTAATATAATAGGTTTAAAGTCTCCTTGCTGTGAAAATCATGCACATACACCTCCTTCGTATTTTCATTTTCTTTTAATTTAGATTTGGATGTCATCAACTGATCCTTATGCATTTTAGAAGAAAATTTTACCACCACAGTTTTTTTACCATCCTCAGATTTTTTTTTCGTTTTAAGAAAATAAGCAGCATCAACAGCATTTGGTTCGAAAACAACACCCACATCTTTAGACAAATTTACAACAGCTTCCCTAGCATTAACTTTATCATCAACTTTTAAATTACTTATAACACAATCATTTTTTAATCTGTAATCGTTTAATAGTTTCATAGAAGTTTTAAGGGTTTGTACTTCAGATTTTAATTTTTTATTTTCTTTTTGTATTTCTGTAATCTTCTTCTTATTCTCTGCAACGTCTTTAAAAATTTCATCAAACTTTGCTGACATAAAATTGATCGATTCAGTCAGCTGATCTAACTTTTCCAGTTTTTCTAATTTTTTTAATTCTGTTTTTATTGTGTTAAGTTCCTTTCTTATTTCTCCACCTCCTTCTTTGCACAAGTGACAGATAAACAATTCATTTTCATTCTTTAGAAGTTTCTCAAATTCTCTTTTACTCAATTTTGTACATTGAGAGTGAAAGTTTTTCCCGCATTTATCACATTCAATATAGTTATCCGATTCTTCTTTAATTTCATATTCGCAAATAATACAATTTAAAATTTTTTTATTTGCCATACTGCGACGAGCAGGTTTTTTAGACATATTTCAACTTATTTAAATACCGTGTAATACACTTTATTTGTTTACAAATTTGTAACAATTGTTATGCAGTTTTTAATATAAAATTTTACAATTTATTATGAGCTATTTAAGCACAGTAAAAAAGTACGTTTTATCGCAAGGGTTGCCAACTTTCTTTTTTGTTGATTAAAAACCCGTTCAACAATAACAAAGTCACAAAAATCTTGTCTTTTATTTGCAAATGATTAAACCTGCCCAAACATAATGTTGTGTTGTTCATTTTAAAGCAACCGAACAAATGCCTCTCTGTTAGTGCAGATGGTTTACACATCGGTTGACTCATGAAAATAATCTTCTTTAAACTGGGAATAAATTAATTAATCAAACTTGTTCAAACTTTTATATACATACGTTGTTCATTTTAAAGCAATCGAACCACTTGCAGGTTGAACACTGCCTTATTTTTATCATAGGTCGAATCAAACTTGTCAACTCGTGTACTTGCCTTTTCCACTCAACACACAAAATTTTGATTAACATTTAAGTACAAAAAGCAAGAAATCATTGTGTATGAATTCGTTCATTCCTATCAACAAAGGCAAGTTTTTTTAAAGTTTAATTTACAGTTGTTTTTGATGTACATCAGATACAAAAAAAATACAATATATAAAAAACGGGACATTTATTTTTAAGTAAAAACTTAAGAATTTATTACATTTTTTTAACTATTAATTCATATACATATGTAAGGTAACAACTTAAAAATTTTATTCTTTTAATTTTAATTAATAACACTGTGCTAGTTGAAAAATGTGACAAACGGGGCACCTGGCGGGTTAACCTAATTCGGGTACGCTGAATCCAGTGGTGCCAACCGTTTTTTTAGGTTAGCTCGTTTTTTCGAAATATACCGTTATTTCGAAAATGAAGAAGGTTGCACAACATATATTCGCGTAACTCAAAAACGGTTTAGTTTATTGAATAAACTAAAAAAACCGAAATTCCGCAATGAAATCTTCTTTAAGTAAGGTTAAACTTTTTTCCAATATGCGCAGTCGTTGTAGAAACATGATTTTTTTTTTACCAAAAAAATAGTTTTTTTTAGCAAAATTTCAAAAATTTTGTTTTTTAAAACGGCATAAAAAATTGGAAAACGCAGCTGTGTTTCTAATTTTTTCTGCAGGTATAGCAAACAAAGTTCCAAACAAAACAAGACATAAATAATTAAAATCTGTCTACAATTTTTGATTTTATTCACAAAAGATGAAATATATAATAACCAGACGAAACTTCAAAATTTAAAACATTTATTTTTGTTGTTAATTAAAGTTTAAGTTTTTATTTACAAATTTATTCTTATTCCTCCTGCAGATTCCAACAAATATCCCCTATTAGCGAATCAAGTTGTTTGCCACTATACCAGTGTTCGAGTCTGGCTGTTACTTGGTGCAATCTCTCGCCATGTTCATCAGACTCGGCTGGTGAATGTTCATTAAAATTTTCTGCATGACAATGCAAAAAATGTATTTTCAATGACATTTTGACATTTAAAGTTTTTAAATGCGGTTAGCATATCTCCAATTAAAATTCGCCAATTTTCAGACCGATTATTTCCTAATACATTTTCTATTACTGATTTCACAGAATTCCAGCCCAATAGCTCCATATCATGCAATGCAAGTTCAAATTGTTGGTCCTTCATTAGACGACGAATGTCCGGTCCATTAAGAATTCCTGCAAAATAAAAACATTATGATATGAAATATAAATCTAATTTAATAAAGTAGCTAGAGTTCATACCTTATTTTACTTTCATGCCGCTTAATCGTGGAAAAATTCGGCGCAATTCGGTAAAAGCAATTCCATCTGGGTTCAATGCTTTTATAAAATTTTTTACAATACCCAGTTTGATGTGGAGTGGAGGAAGCAAAATCATTTCCATCGGCACAAGTGGTAATTCAATAATATTATGTCTATGCAATCTGCTTTCCTCACGTATAGCCCAATCCCGTGTATTGTACTGGTCGCCATGGAAACGCGTATTCCATAAGCACATGAAGCACATATTTTTAGTATAGCCCAATTGCATGCCTCTTAAAAGAGTCACCACTTTTAAATCTGCGCATATTTTCCACTTGTGGTCTTCATATTTAATTAACTCTATTATTTGTTTTAATTGATGCGTATGTCTCTTCAGTATTTGTGCTTAGTGCTATCGGAATAGGACTTTTTAAATTAGTGACATGTAGCAAAACTGCTTTCAAGCTACTTTTGGATGAATCGATGAATAAGCGCCAATCTTCAGGATTATATTCATGTTGCATTGTTAAAACCAAGCCGCGAATGTCAGTACAATACGCGAGAGAATTATTCTCAATAGATTTAAAAAAAAGTCGTAAATCGACGATGGCGATTGATAGCCCCGTATATTTGTACGTCTGTCGCTAAAATATTAGCTTGTTTTAACTCTTTTGTTAAGAGAATGCTCTGTCTTTGAGACAATTTTAGGCGTCGTACCATTATATCCAGACGATTTTGCGTGATTTCGTTGTGGTTACATGGAATCGTGATGTATGACGGTTGATACATCGATGCAGCTGCTCCACAGGTTTCAACAGATTGAATTATTGAGGGAATATCTTCTGTTGGTATTTGGCTATCCGGAACAGGAATTTAGTCAGAATGTGGCAGCGGAAATTGAGCATATATTGTTGCAGTGTAAGATATAGAACCACTTTTTCTTCTGTTCATGCCGGCTGTATGATTTATACACGCATTACACTCATCTTCAACATGGAGTATGGGATCTCTCCAAATCATTGGAACACCAATTGGCATGGCAGCTCCATTTTTTCCACTTATTTAAATGGTAAATGCACTTTGTACACACTATTGATGGTGACCAACTCTTGCCACATATGACACTTAAAGAAAAATATGTTTCATACAAGTTAATTGTTTCAGTAGTCATTTTACGGCGACTTGACATATTTGTATATTTCCCACACACATAACAAAAGTTATGAAACTTGTTACACGCTTCCATCTTCGATATTTCAATATAAATGATTAGACTCAAGGCTGTCAAAGACTTTAAACTTCACTATTCACTTTCGCAAACACTCGCCATATGACATTGAAGGGGTTGAGGAACTCTTATTTATACTGTAATTTTTTTATCAAAGTGACAGGTACTTAAGTAACGTATTCTATTGTTATACCTGTAACAGGTAGAAACAGAAATCGTCCCGGCTTTGTTTTTTTTACAAATTATGTTCATGAAGGTCTTGACAGGTACTTTGATAAAAAAAAATTACAGTATAAATAAGAGTTCCTCAACACCTTGAATGTCATGGAAAAGATTTTGCTTCCTCCACTCCACATCAAACTGGGTATTGTAAAAAATTTTATAAAAGCATTGAACCCAGATGGAATTGCTTTTACCGAATTGCGCCGAATTTTTCCACGATTAAGCGGCATGAAAGTAAAATAAGGTATGAACTATAGCTACTTTATTAAATTAGATTTATATTTCATATCATAATGTTTTTATTTTGCAGGAATTCTTAATGAACCGGACATTCGTCGTCTAATGAAGGACCAACAATTTGAACTTGCATTGCATGATATGGAGCTATTGGGCTGGAATTCTGTGAAATCAGTAATAGAAAATGTATTAGGAAATCATCGGTCTGAAAATTTGCGAATTTTAATTGGAGATATGCTAACCGCATTTAAAAACTTAAATGTCAAAATGTCATTGAAAATACATTTTTTGCATTGTCATGCAGAAAATTTTAATGAACATTCACCAGCCGAGTCTGATGAGCATGGCGAGAGATTGCACCAAGTAACAGCCAGACTCGAACACTGGTATAGTGGCAAACAACTTGATTTGCTATTAGGGGTATTTGTTGGAATCTGCAGGAGGAATAAGAATAAATTTGTAAATAAAAACTTAAACTTTAATTAACAACAAAAATAAATGTTTTAATTTTTGAAGTTTCGTCTGGTTATTATATATTTCATCTTTTGTGAATAAAATCAAAAGTTGTAGACAGATTTTAATTATTTATGTCTTGTTTTGTTTGGAACTTCGTTTGCTATACCTGCAGAAAAAATTAGAAGCACAGCTGCGTTTTCCAATTTTTTATGCCGTTTTAAAAAACAAAATTTTTGAAATTTTGCTAAAAAAAACTATTTTTTTTGGTAAAAAAAAAATTATGTTTCTACAACAACTGCGCATATTGGAAAAAAGTTTAACCTTACTTAAAGAAAATTTCATTGCGGAATTTCGGTTTTTTTAGTTTATTCAATAAACTAAACCGTTTTTGAGTTACGCGAATATATGTTGTGCAACCTCCTCCATTTTCGAAATAACGGTATATTTCGAAAAAACGAGCTAACCTAAAAAAACGGTTAGCACCACTGGATTCAGCGTACCCGAATTAGGTTAACCCGCCAGGTGCCCCGTTTGTCACAAAAAAAAAGTGTCAAATTCTAGCACAGTGTAATTAAATAATAAGGCAATTTTATATTTACTTAGCTTTAAAATTTTTAAAATACGAATGTAGGAATAGTAAGCTATTAACAGATTTTGGTCCTAAACGATTTCTTTTTTCTGTAATAACATTTGAAAATTTTACAATTCAATTCAACTAAATTTGAACCATTAATCGGACACATGTTTCACAATAAAAAAAACAAGCAAACAAAACAAAAGCAAATGTTAATACATGTTAATTTGGTTATGTTGTTTGCATTGTTGGTATCAGAGACGTGCAACGAGTACTAAATTTTCGAGTTTACTTAATCATGCACATTGATTTTTATGATTTAATCGTTTTTGTTCAAATGCACAAAACGCTCGTTTACGCAACCGTTCGTTTCAATCATTCAGTTTTATTCACTTGTTGTTTTTTGCGAACATGAATATTCTGACTGTGTCGTTAAATGTATGAAGCTCATTTTACATCAAAGCCAACATGTTGTTAGCCGAACAAGTGTTTTATCCAGTAGCACAAGTAATTTTATACTCGACAGTGTCGACACCGAGAGAAGTGTTATAAAAAGTTTTTTGTGAAATTTAGTGATCTTTAAATTAACTTTGAATTTCTTTAAAGTTTCAAATGGAACAGTCTCCAGAATTTATTTCCGAAGAAATTGCCAAAGGCAACTATATTTTGTCAGGGAGCCGGAAAGGTCGTAGCGTCGTAATAATAAAGACTGAAATTGTAACTTTTTATATACCTTGGATTTCATTCTTAACATTTGAGGGGGGAAGAAGTTATAACAATATTTTTGAAATATTAAAATTTGTAAGGTTTTTCGAAAAAATAAATACATATAATAACACTACGTATGTATTTAAAATATAAAAATATATGACGTACTTACTTACATACATACATATTACAAATTTTATCATTGCTTTGTCAAATAAGATTTCTTTTCGACGAAATAAAAAAAATGCTAACATGTTAAATATGTAGTAAATGCACATTTTTTATGTTTTCATATTTTTCTGCCAGCCGCTTTTTACTTATAAGTGGCTCGTGTGTTTTTAGTTCATTGTGTATAAACAAGAATTTTTGTTTTCAAACATTGCAGTTCGAACCAAGTGTTGGAAATGATTTAAGGCCCAACTATAATGTGCATATGCTAGCTTAAGCAACCCTGCGAATACATATAAATTGTATGTGGCAAACTATAATGTACTTAACGAAACTTTTCGTTAAGTTTTTCAACTGCCATTTGCTTAAGCAAAAAGCGAAACTGATCGCATATTCCGTACGGAATCAGCTGTTTGTTGTTTGTTTGTGTTTTAACAAAATGGAGAAAGAAGAAAATACATTTATTTTAAATTTAATAGAAAATGTGGAAAAAAATAAGTGCCTTTACAATAAAAGAGGCCCTTTTTATTTTAACAAAAATGTCTTTCTGTCGTGGTTTATTTCTCTGACAGAACAAGAGCGTCTTCTTCTTTTACAGTGTAGTTCACTTATTTCTTTTAATGTGCACAGGCCTTCAAGCGCTAACTTTAATATTTTTATATTATTGAAATTTTTAAGTTTTTTCTCCATTTTTGCAAACACAATACGAAAATTACCAAAAATAATGTAAACGTTTATTATTATTTACAATGTAGTGCTGCCACAGCTGTACATTTTAGTACTTTTGCCGATAAATTAAAAAAAAAGGAAAAATTATGCGTTTCGGGTACGAAGTTTTCTTTTAATTATAAAATAATATAATAATATTTATAAAATATAGTCATTTAATGGCTTTTTGTTAAAATAAAAACATTTTTTTTAAACATAAATGAGCAACTCTGGACAAAAAGTTTCAAAGTCATTAAAGCCACCTGAAAGTTAATTCTGAACTGGTTATGCATTTGACAGCCTTTTCGTTAACTTTTGCAATTTGCTTATGCATATTATAGTTGGGCCTTAAGCATAAAATTCAATCATAATTGTTTGTATTGTTCTTAAAATTCAACGTTAGTGAATAAGTCGGCTCGTTCATACTTGTTGCAGGTCTCTGGTTGGTATATCATATTGCTCTAGTCACACAGACGGTCTGTTCAAACATGTTGTATGAATTAATGAGAATAAGAACGTTTAGACACAATGAATTTACTGCAAGCTTTTCTCTTGCCTGTGCATACTTGTTCATAAAATGCTTTTGTTAATTCTACTCATAATCAGAATTTGATGTTTACAGCAAAATGAGTATGATTTTTAATCATCATTGAATTTTTCTTTATTCTTTAAAATGAACAAAAATTTTTGTGCTGAATAAAATCAAGAAAAATCGTGATTTTGAAGTTCTCAAAAACAGTCCTCTCTCACCCGCGGAAATAAATAATTCAATTTCTTTTCCAATGTTTGATTCGATACCATTACGGACGTTATTAGGTGTTTCGTTTGGACTTCTGTACATTTCAATTGCATTATCCTCTCTCACCCCCGGAAATAAATAATTCAATTTCTTGCACATTTCAATTGCATTATTTCAACGTTTTTAACTCATTTCTAATAACAAACATTTCTACGTTGTTATCAAATTCTGGTTTCGATTTTGGGTTTTTCAAAATATTTAAGAGTGTTGAGTAAATCGTTCTGCTTTCTTGGATTCTTTTAAGGAGAGCTTTCACCAGTTCATCACTTCATTTGCAATTACTTTTTGATACCTCTTTTAGCATAAATGAAAGTGCAGGATCGGCTTTACAGAGATTCATATCACTGCGACAAAGGGCTTCAACTGTTACTTTAATCGGATTTTAAAATACAACTATTTGTTTAAGTAAAGCAAATTCATCATCTGTCATCTGTTGAGTTTTTAAATCAATTAAAGCTTTTTTTATTGAAATTTCCAGTTCCAAAAACCGTTGACACATATCAAATAGTGTGTTCCAGCGGGTTTAGCAATCCTAAATTAATTTTAATCGCAAAAATATTTATTTATTGAATAGCAACCATTCTGTGCACATTGATTTATGATAAGTGTAGATGTTTTGTATTTGTGTATGCCAAAAAGCAAGTAAAAACAATTGTCTGGATCTTTTACACAAATAAAAATTTTCGGGATTTATTAATCCCAAAAAATTCCAGGATTTTGTAAAACAAATCCCGGGATTTTCGGGATTGGCATCCCTAGTCCCCCGTTAGAATTTTTAGTAAACAAAATATAATAAAATCAAGAAAAAAGTAAATATGCAACATTTAATAACAGTTTTCGAATTATTGCGTTTCTTTCTTGTGTTTTGAATTGTTATAGTAGTCAAAACTTAATTAGTGCGAATTTGGCGTTGCCAGGAAAGATTGTCCCCACAATTTGCATTGGGCGTCACTTTTTTATAAATCATGTAATATTGCAGTAGACGCTTGTAAATTAGAACCACTTTGTTCCTGGGGTAAATCAACATAAAAGTGCAGCTTCGTTTAGAAAATACACAAAAAATACTACTGCATAGATTTTTTTAATTTTATTTATATAAAGCGAACACAAAAGATACAATATTATTAAAATTCATCACAGATTATACTATACATATAAAGATTTCAATTTAACGCTGTCGAAATATGACTACGCGTATCAAATTTCACACAATAATGAACAAAAATTCACTGACAATATAAACTACATATGTTAGTAACATGGGATTCCCCTTTTTTAATATGTGGAAGCCAAATAAAATCATAAAAATGTTTCAGTGCTGAAAACAAACCAGAAATAAAAACGCTCTCGGAAATTAGAACGGACGGTTCTAATTTTAGAGCATGTAGTGTGCTAAAAACGTTAATTCTAAAGGTGTGAGTAGATGAAGAAAGGGGGTTTGATATCGATGAAAATGAAAGGGGGTTTGAAATTCGATGAAAATGAAAGGGGGTTTGATATTTGGTAACGATGAAAATGAAAGGGGATTTGATTTTTACGATGAAAACGAAAGGGGATTTGATTTTTACTCAAAATTTACGAAGAAAATGAAAGGGGATTTGATTTTTATACGATGAAAACGAAAGGGGATTTGATTTTTACAAAATTTTCCATTGTTTTAAAAAATTCTTATCGCACACATTTTTTTTCCACGGTGATTCCTCTTTGCTGTTATTTTCATGTCTATAGAAAAATTTTTTAAATGTTAAAAAATTATTTATCAAAGAAAATGAGATGAATGGTGGAAGAATAAATCTTAAATCGAGTAAGACATCCGGCACAATTTTTAAAGAAAGACTATTTACACAGTTTCCATTGTGATTTTAGAAAATAAGATATACTTGTCTGGAATTATAGACGGCGACAACACCACATATTGTTTGGTTTTAGGTCTAGAATCGAGTAAGACATCCGGCACAATTTTTAAAGAAAGACTATTTACACAGTTTCCATTGTGATTTTTGAAAATAAGATATACTTGTCTGGAATTATAGACGGCGACAACACCACATATTGTTTAGTTTATGAAAAAAAAAAAAAAAAAAAAAAAAAAAAAATGATAAAACATATCCGGATTTATAGACGTTGACGAATCCTCATATCACAAGATACTTATAATAAACTAATATGCATAAATACTGAGTTTTAAAACAGTAACTATTCAGTAAAAGTCAAACATTCAATTGAAATTCAAAGAAATATGACCTCCACAATGACGAACCGGGATATTTTAGCCGCCTTCAACAAATTGAGGGGCAAACCATACTGCTCCGTAAAGGATATGGATTCTTATTTGGACACTATGCCATCAACATCAAGATTCGCTAAAGGTACGATGGAGGTTAATAAGGAAAGCGGAGCTGGATTTATATGCGAAGTTTGTTACAATGTATTTACTACATTAAGTAAACTGCACAAACATAAGCTCGTGCACCAAAAAAGCATGAAGAAGAGTTGCAACATCTTTTACTGTAAGCATTGTGGAGATGAGTTCACAAATAAAATGGATTTAAAAAATCATAAGGCTATCCATGTCGGGATAACAAGTTTAAATTGTGAAATTTGTGATAGAGGTTTTAAAACTCACAAGGGCTTTGAAAACCACAAAAAAACGCATCAAAATAAAATTAATTGTTCCAGCTGTCAAATTGATGTTGGAAGATTGGATTGGGGACATCATCTTCGTTCAAGGCATCACAAGGAAAGTTTGGGTGTAGTGAGAGATTTCACTAAAAACATCAAAATAAGATCCAGCGACTTCATGGAACGAATTGAAGTCTACACATACTCAAACCCGAAGTTAGAGAACCTATTTGTGGAAGAATTTTTTGAAGCTGCAGAAGAGGAAGTAATGGAAATATTGGAAGAGTCTTTGGCGAAGCAAATTAATTTTAAATGTAATTTTGAGTTTCAATGCCTTTACATAAAAAAAGCAGAGGATACAGAGAAACTTGAGATTATGTCGCATGTGACTAAAATGGTGGCTGTAAACCGTTCTCATGGCTTACGAGATATTTATTTGGAAAAGGCAGATGACATTAAAACTAAAATGTCAGAGTTCCAAGAACGAGATAGTGGATGGGCTCTACTACAAATATCCAACTTGAACATCAACATTAACAAGCACAATATAGTTCGAGGATCGAGTTACATAAATATGCCATATAAATTGAGCAAATTAAATGCTTGCCTCAATATAAAAAATAATGATATATATTGCTTTAAATGGTGCATAGTAGCAGCATTGAAAAATCCAAACAACCCCCAAAAAGCTACTATGTGTTCCTCATACAATATTGATAATATTGAGAGAGATGTTATAAAAATTAATGAAATAGAAATTAATTTCTCAAACATCAAATTTCCAATTGATGTAAAAGATATAAATATCTTTGAATCACAAAATCCTTACATTAGTATAAATGTATTTGGATTTGATGTGAAAGGGAACCAAATAATTGGACCATACAGAGTATGCGAGAAATATAGGACAATTCACATCAGCCTAATGCTGTTGGAGAACGAGGATTGTAGTAAGAGGCATTATGTTCTCATTAAAGATTTATCACGGTACGTTAAAATATTTAATACATTTTTTGAATTATTTATTTATATTTAAAATTTAATATTTTGTTCTTTCAGGTTTTTGAGATCATCGTTAAGCAATAGCAAAAACAGCATTCACTTTTGCATGACGTGTCTTACTTACTCCAAAGATCCAGAAATGTCAACAAGACATAAAGATGGATGCTCTAAAATGGTTACTACAATGCCGGCGTACGAAGATAAGTATATCGAATTCAAAAATAGAATTAATACTTTAGAAGTGCCATTCGTTGTCTACGCAGACTTCGAATGTCTATTACAAAAAATTAATAGTAGGATTAGCTCTAAGACACTAAATGAACAGAAACACATCCCCTGTTCATTTAGTTATTATATTAAGTGTAGTTATAATGATAGATATTCAAAATTATTCACTTATAGTGGATTAGATAGCCCCCAAGTATTTGTCAGGGAATTGTTGAAAGACACAAAAGAAATTTTCAAAAATTATTTAAATAAAGTAGTTCCAATGAAAGCACTTACAAATGAAGAAAATGAGGAATTTAGAATTTGTGTAGACTGTAACCTTTGTGGAAAACCGTTGGGTGATGACAGAGTTCGTGACCATTGTCATTTAACTGGTCGCTATCGATCTGCCCTTCACAACCATTGTCACATTAATTTTAAAATTAAAAAATTCATACCAGTGTTTTTCCACAATTTATCATCCTATGACAGTCATTTGTTTATAAAAGAATTAGGTAATGCTGAGGGTACCATAGAAATAATTCCTATAAATAAGGAAACTTATATTTCCATTACAAAAAATGTATCAATAGAAAATGATAGTTTTCAGTTGAGGTTTGTAGACTCATTTAGGTTTATGGCATCAAGTTTAGACGCTTTATCTTCAAATTTAGCTTCTGATGATTTTAAAATCATTAAGAAATATTTCCCAAATGATGGTGAGTTTGACTTAATAAGAAGAAAGGGAATATTCCCATACTCTTATATTGACTCATTTTCAAAACTTTCTGAAGGAAATCTCCCTGAACGGGAAGAATTTAGAAATTTGTTGACGAATCAAGAGTGCAAAGTCGAAGATTACCAACATGCTAAAAAAGTATGGGAAACATTTAATTGTAAAACACTGTTAGAATATACAGAATTGTATGTTAAAAGTGATACACTTATTTTAGCAGACATTTTTGAAAATTTCAGAAAGATTTGTAAAAGCATTTATGGTTTGGATCCTTGTCATTATTATACAGCACCAGGCTTATCCTGGGATGCTATGTTGAAATCAACAAAAATACGTTTAGAACTTATAACTGATGTTGATATGTATAATATGATCAAAACTGGTATTAGAGGAGGGCTTGTCCAATGTTCATTAAGACATTCTGTGGCCAATAATAAGTATATGCATGATTATGATAGAACAAAGCCCTCACAATATCTAATGTACTTGGATGCAAATAACTTGTATGGATGGGCAATGTCGCAATACCTACCATATTCGGATTTTGTTTGGTTAAGTAATGAAGAAATAATTTCACTTAATGTAAATTGTCTTGAAGATGAGTCCAGTGAGGGTTATATCTTGGAAGTTGATTTAGATTATCCTACTGGACTACATGACCTACACAATGATTTACCATTCTGTCCTCAAAATAAAGTAGTTCCTCCCATGAGAAATGAAAAGTTGATAGCAGATTTAACTAATAAAAAAAATTATGCTATACATTATAGAGTGTTGAAACAATGTATAGCAAATGGTATGATTTTGAAAAAAATCCATAGAGTTATAAAATTTAAACAGGCTCCATGGTTAAAGTCATACATCGACTTAAATACTTTTCATAGGACTAAAGCGACAAATACATTCGAAAAAGATTTCTTTAAGTTACTAAATAATGCAGTTTATGGCAAGACCATGGAGAATGTAGAAAAAAGAAAGAGTGTTTATATTGTAACACAGTGGGAATCGGACAGAAGAAATCATAAAGAAGCAAGAGCTCATATTGCTCAATTGAATTTTCATAGTCTGTCTAGGTTTGGAGATGATATGTTTGCCGTACAACTTAAACGAGTCAACATTAAATGTAATAAACCAATGTACTTAGGTTTTACTGTATTAGAACTTTCAAAATGGAAAATGTACGAATTTCACTATGGCTATATGAAACCCAAATTTAATAGTAGACTTCATTTAAATTACATGGATACAGATTCATTTATATATACCATTAGAACAGAAGATTTCTATAAGGATATCTCAAATGATGTACTTCAACATTTTGATACTTCAGATTATAGCCCTCAAAATAAATTTAATTTACCAATTGTAAATAAAAAAGTTTTGGGAATGATGAAGGATGAAAACTGTGGAGTAATTATGAGAGAATTTGTAGGTTTAAGGGCGAAAATGTACTCAATTAGGAATGAAGATAATGGAGAAATTAAAAAATCTAAGGGTGTGAAAAAATGGCATTAGATAGAATAACATTAGTCGATTATAAAAAGTGTTTGTATTCCAAAAATGTGCACAGTGATTCAATGTATACATTTCGAGCGTACTGTCATCAAATATATACTCAAAAAATAGAAAAAGTAGTTTTAAGTCACAATGATAACAAGAGATATATAAAGTTCGATGGTATTCAGACATATGCTTGGGGGCATTATAAGTTAAAAGAAAATGATTTTGAATTAGAAGATATTGCAGAATATTTAATAGAGGACACGAATAATGTAGAATCAAACATTACTGAAAATTCAGTAACGAACTGGTATAATGATGGAAATGATCAAATTTTCTTAAATATAAATTCAAGTAATTTAAATGTAAATAATAATTATTTATTTTCTGATGATGACGATGAAATGTTTATGGATTTGAAATATTAGGATAAAATATGTATATTTTAAGAATTAAAAAAATAAAACACATGTGATATTATAACAAATTTATTTATTGTTATATAATTTTAAGTTTAAAGATAATATTGTTAAATAAATCTACAATTAAAAATATTGAAATTAATATGTTTTATTCATTGCGTTAAACAATTTTTTTGACTGAAGCTGTAAGCGGTGAGTATTCGATTAAACGATCGTGTATGAGTAAACAGTATGCAGATGTATTAGCCGCTACTATTTTATCTGTAGAAAACTCAACTTTTATATCAATTGGGCCTGTTGTTACTGCTTCATTTTGATGACTGACATCAATCACAATTATAGGTGCTTTTTCCTTAAATTCTTCAGCTGAGAGGAGTGGTTGAGCCTCCCTCATATAGAAATTTTGTTGAAACTTAACATACATATCATATAGAATGGCAAAACGTTGATTATCAAATTTAACATTTAAGTCATCATAGGGATATGAGTCTGAATTTAAATGTACTTTAATATTGTTAAGATTTGAATGGGTAAGCTTGTTGTTATGTTTAAAAGCAATTAGTACAAAACGTGGACGTTCTCTGTTTGCAGCTAGTTTTACATTCCAAATATGATTTTGTGATGCTGATAGTTGAGGATGGTAGTGGCAATCCCAACTACGAAATGCTATTGGCAACACATTTCCACTATTAATAATTTTTATTGTGTTCAGTTTAGCATAATCCGAAAGTTTTACATGCGGAATTCTCCAACTAATATTTTGAATTGTAATTTTTGGTTTTTCAGTAGGTTGATTAGAATTTACAATATTATCATCATTTTTGGTACGTAATAATATTAATTCATGTTTACAATTTAACATAATTTTATTATAATCCTCAGCAAATCCTAATAATGATTTAAGCGGGACATAAAAGTTGAAAAATCCTTCACCAACATCGATGTCTTTATCATAAGACCAGCTTGCATTCCCCATCATAATACTTTCGCTGTCATTTAGGGATAGATAATTTTTAATTGTGCTAGAAACACCCAAATGTCGAGTGCGATCTATTTCGACGCCATTAAGCTCATAACGAATCTCCTCAAATAAATTGGGTACAAAGTTATTTTTCAATTTAAAGTTTTTCGATTTTAGACCACTTGTAGCATCTAACACAGTACCTTCAATATACAAAAAGCTTTCACTCGGTAAAACATATAAATCTTGATTTTGTATTGAAATACGAATTTCATCATTATTATTAAATGATTGAATATACGGTGTATATGTATGATAATCTTTTTTTATGATTCTTTCATCCATCATTGGTTTTTCTAAAACATTAATTATGTCAGTCATTATTCTTTAAAATAAAATTCAAGGATTTTAGGAATTGTTTATTTGCTTCGCTCAGTTTTGATGTGTTTAAGGTTGTTCTTGCTGATGCAGTGTTCAACACACTAATGTCTCTCCTCATTCTATCAACAACGTTTTTATTGTATATAATCATTATTGTTTGGGTCGTAAATGAAGACGAAGAGTAATATTTTCACCACGAAAATTTATAAGCTCACTATTTTGATCTACAATACTGACCGCAATAGAACTGATCTCCTTGGTGTTTAGTGGTAAATAGATTAAGTTTCGTGGAATTTCGTCCATTTTATATCCTGGGGAAACACTTATTCCAAATTCATGAATTGTATGTGCCCTTTCTCCATTTATATAAGATCCAACAGCGATATTACAATCAATACGTATTGTATTCACTTTGAGAATATTTACAGGTAGTTCAGAGAGATTATTGGAACCCCCGTTTAAAGTTTTTTTGTTAAAACCCATTAACTTTCCAATTGTTCTTTTTTTATTGAAATATATTGAATCATGAGAAGTAGTTATTTCAACTCTCATTGTATTGTTGTTGGCTTCTATTTTAATCGATTTTTCACCATTAGTCAAACGCTCATATTCACTTTCTAAATAATCTGCAATATCTTCTAGCTCATAGGAACCAATAGGAATTTCAATAATGTTATCCCCAATATGAAACAAATTATTATCCTCATCGACATTGGGTATGCTATTATATGTATGAAAATCTATAAGTGAGCATTCATAATCCTCTTCCAATGCTATGGGTGGAAAATAATTGGCAGTTAAAATTGACGAGTTTCCGTTCAAAGTTAATGTAATAGACATATTGAATACTAAAAATGGAATGAATAAAAACATATAAATTTTTTTTTTTTTTTTTTAAATATATTTTCTTTATTTATAAACTTAATAGATATAAGAAATTTATTACAATATTTCGTTTTTATTAATCCAAGAGTTGTGATCATTTGTAAATCCCAACCATTTAACAAATGCACGATTATTTTTTATTCTTATAACCTTTTCCACAAGATACGTATTTGGATATCTGGTTGGTAGTAGCTCCTCTTCATAGAATCCACCTTTAATAGGATTTCCCATATAGTCTTCTAAAATATATGTCGTTGGATATGTAATTTTAATATGTTTGATTTTAAATATTTCTGTTGTCCAATTTGGAGTATACCCTTTTTCAAAACAATGTTTATATTTGCTAATGCGTACATTGTCACCAATATTAAACTTGTTTTTCTTAAATATTTTTATATGGTTATAAACGGTATTTAATAATAATTGCTCATTAGAAGGTTTTACGTCAATAGGAGCCATTTTGATAACTCGATGGATTTTTTTGTTATAATCACTAATTAGTTTTTCATACAAATCAACCCAATGATATGAGCCATTGTAACTGAATTCTTTCCACATCATACCTTTCAGAGTTCTGTTAAATCGTTCTACAATTGAGGCTTTCATAATGCTGTAAGTAGAATAGTGATTAATTTTATATTTTGTCATTAGGTTTTTGAATAAGTTGTTGAAAAATTCTTTTCCATCATCTGTTTGCAAATTTTTTGGTATACGGCCTAAATTAAATATGTCATTCATAGCATTTGTAACATCTATAGCCGTTTTAGATTTTAGTGGTCGAATCCAAGCAAATTTTGAAAAGGTATCGATGACTGTTAATAAATATTTAAATCCTTTATTATACGTAGAGTAATTTCCCATTTCAACTAAATCCGCTTGCCATAAATCATCAATACCCTTCATTATTACTCTCCGTCGTTTAAAATTTTTCCTTGCTTGTGAATGAAGCTCATTAACCAACTCTCGTTTTTCATCCATACTTGAATTATATTAATATTAATATTTTATTTTATATTTCTTTTTTATTGGATCTGTACTGCTTGGCGGTTCACTTTTTGTAATTATTGACGTAAAAACAAAATTCTCCAGTCTTTGTACTTTCTCTAACAGTGTTTCGATTTGTTCACTAAAATGTAATTTTAAAGACATTTCTCTATGAGATATCATGTTTTGCATTGAATTATCAATATTATTAAGTTTTCCATCAAGTTTTTTATATTCTTGTTTAATCAATGTTGTTAAATCTTGTTGCAATTGTCTGATTTCTGTTCCCAAGTAATGTTTATTAACAGCGTCTTTTTCTTGTGTAGGAAACGAAGCATTTGTGATCCTTTTGTTTTGAACATTAATGTTATTATTTTTATCCAACACAAGTCCAACAACTTGACGAATTTTTCTTTTATTTTTTTCATTTTTTATAAAATTGTTTTGACTCTTTGAGTGATGACCAAATTTATCAACAGGCATATTTTGTTATCCTTCCACTATTTATTTATGATTATTGCTTTCTACGCAATAATATTTGCTTCTTGCAATTCCTCTAAAATTGAATTAATTTCATTGCGATGATTATTGTGTCCCGCGCCTTCCGATGCAACCAATAGTCTCAGTCGATCTACTAATTCATTAGGATCGTTCCAGTATATATAGTTGGGTCTTTCATTATTAACTTTCATAATCATTCCGTTTCCTTTATGCGTTTGTGATCTTAATGATCTTTTTGGTGTTATAGAAATTTCATCCTTAAACAATTTTTTTATAATAGTGTTGTACTTTTTGCTCTTAGTGCCCTTAATTTGATTTTTGGAATTAAATTCTCTTTTGTGCGCATTGGTTTTAATCAAAATATTTTTATAAATATCCAACTCATATGGTTCATAATTTGTTGGTTCTTTATGAAACAATAATTGAATCAAGCCTGGTGTAATGGCCCAATTTTGATTTCCAATGTTAATTTTTTCTTCATTTATTTCTATATCACTATTACCAAACTTCCAAACATTATATGAGTTTTTATGTGGACCATATGTTGTATCAAGCAATTTATTTTTCTGCAGTAATGCTAAGTCAATAACATTAGATGAATTATTAGTTGACTTAAATGTCGAATCTACACTGTTTGTATCGTTACTGTTTTCATCATCCTTAAGTTGTATGTCTTTCTTAGGAGTACTCATTTCTACTTTAGACAACATATTATTGAAATCGAAAGAATTGTCTTGAGTGTAAATATTTTCTGCTTTAGGTTTATCATATTGAGTGTTGTTATTTTTCACAAGTTCTTTTAATGGTTCAGTTATTGGCTTAAATGTTTTGGCTAATCTCTCATCGTTTTCAGTTTCACCAACTTTTAAACTTCGATATTTTTGTTTTAAAACAGACCGAGTCTTTATTAATTCTTTAAGTAGTTGTTCATTCATCTTAATATAGCTCTGGGAGATCAGATCAATACCGTTGCTTGCAAGTTAATAATAGTAATAATGGTAAAACTGTTTTGCAAATTCTTTTTATTCAACTATTATCTGCTTTGGATCAACTTTCAACAGCTCATGACCAGCTTTCAACAGCTCATGAACGGCTTTGAACAGCTCATGAACAGCTTTGAACAGCTCATGAACAGCTTTCAACGGCTCATGAACAGCTTTGAACAGCTCATGAACAGCTTTGAACAGCTCATGAACAGCTTTGAACAGCTCATGAACAGCTTTCAACGGCTCATGAACAGCTTTGAACAGCTCATGAACAGCTTTGAACAGCTCATGAACAGCTTTCAACGGCTCATGAACAGCTTTGAACAGCTCATGAACAGCTTTGAACAGCTCATGAACAGCTTTGAACAGCTCATGAACAGCATTTATAATTGAATATAGTTATCAAAACATTTTCTATATCTTCCACCATTCATCTCATTATCTTTGCTAATTACTAAAAAGCCAAATTTGTCTTGCCAACATTCACGACACATATCATTAAATTTTTCAAATGCCATATCTGTTCCAACGTGATCATTATAAACATGACGCATATTTAATTCATCCTGTTTGAACATAATTATCATATTTGCGTTGTCTCGAATCAAATGTTTAGGAATTCTTGTATATGTTTGACATAAGTAAAAAGAATCAACATTTCTGTGGCGACCCATACAAAAATATGATCGTATATTATTTTGTTTCTCGCAAGCAACATCATCGAATATCATTAGCGAATTATTTTTGGCTTCATCAGGCGGTATAACACTCTCATTATCACTAAATGTAAAATATCCCATCCCTGTTATAGGTGCGATGAGTTTTTCCAAGTACTGATATTTTGGTTGATAGAGCGATTTTGAATATAAATATATGTTCTCAAATTTTAAACCATTCGGACTTTCAATGAGACTAAGCATAACATTAGTCTTCCCACAATTAGATGGGCCAACAATTAGAGCCCTAATGCTGTTCGGTAATAAACTACTATGACGTAGTTTTGTGTTTGCATCAGTAGAAAAGTCTATGTTTCTCACGGAAATATTTTTGTCTTGTTTTATTAAACGCATTTTGGTAACTAATAATTTTTTTTGTTTGTCAAAGTATATATATAAGATGTTACACATTAATATTTTATTCATTTCAAAAAAAGTTATGAGAGGACAAGGTATATTAAATAATTTAATCGACGTTTTACCAATAGAGCTTCATATACCAGGATATAAATTTTGTGGACCAGGAACAAAACTAAAAAAACGTTTAGCTAGAGGAGATAAAGGTATTAATCCATTAGATTCTGCTTGTAGAGAACATGATATAGCTTATTCACAAAGTAATGATTCAACCGAACGCAATCAAGCTGACAAAATATTAACTGAAAGAGCTTGGGAAAGAGTTTTAGCAAAAGATAGTAGTATTGGTGAAAAGACAAGTGCATATATAGTGACCAATGCAATGAAGACAAAAACAAAATTTGGTATGGGACTCCAAAACAAAAAACAGCTCTGTAATAAAAAACTGTTTTTGAAAACTATTAAAACTGCTACCAATATGTTGAAGAAAGAGAAACCTCAGGATATACAAGATGCTATTAAAATTGCTCACAAAGTTATTAATAAATCATTTAAAGGAAATAAACATAATGTCATTGTTCCACGGATTATAAAACTTCCCAAAACTGGAGGATTCTTACCACTTATTCCAATTTTAACTGCACTTGGAGCATTAGGCAGTATAACTTCGGGAGCTACATCAATTGCAAAAGCTGTTACCGCTGCTAAAAATGCTAAGAAAAAATTAGATGAATCTACACGTCACAATAAAGCAATGGAATCTATTGCTATGGGAAAAGGACTATATCTTAAACCATACAAGAGAGGTTATGGTATAATTTGTAAAAATTCAAAAAACTATTAAATATGCTACCCAACAGACCACTTACAGATGCAGATATCATGAAGTTTGCTAATAGAAATATTCCTAATTTTAGAGGCGTATTTATGCGAGATATGCTTCCAAAGCAACCTAAACAAGCAGAGTGTGGAATAGTTAATTTGGATTCTTCAACTGGTAGTGGCACTCATTGGGTAGCATATTATAAAAACAATAATGATTTGGAATATTTTGATAGTTTTGGAAATTTACAACCACCGTTGGAAATCATAAAATATTTGGGTAAAAACATCAAATACAATCATAAGCGAAAACAACAATATAATACATTTAATTGTGGACACTTGTGTTTAGAATTTCTATATAAAAAAAATAAAATAAATAAATAAATACAAACAAAACTCTTTTAAAAATGCTTTTTATTTAATTTTCATATATTATAAAAGTATTTTGATAATAAATAATATTTTTTTATTAAGTCTTCAACCATTTTCTTTTGCTTTTCAAAGTTTATTTCATATCGTTCAGGAATCACTTCAGCATATTCTTGTAAGCAACTTATAAATCCGCATTTATTATGTAGTATATCATCATTTTTTTCACTTTCATCTATTAACTTTAGAAAATGTTTGATTAATTCCAGATGCTCTAAAAAAATATATCCATCAAAATCCTTTAAAAATTGTACAATATTTATGCGAGACATCATTTCAAAACAGCTATGCTAATAAGAATAGTAAATTTTAAAATTTGTTCTATCTTTATATATATTTCTATTATTATAATTATTATTATTATTTTATAAAATACTATATTCTAATAGATAATTAATGTTTCGCTTTTTTACTACTTCCCCAACCAAAGTAGGGTTGTGCGTTGGGGATAAACATCTGATCATCGTCATCTGCTTCTATAGAATTTCCATATTCAGCAATCTCTTCTAATTCAATGATATAGTTCCCAGTTATTATATCCGTCTTTTTGCTCAACAGAAATTGCTCCTCAGAGATCCCCTCAATAGCAGCATCTTCCAAAGCGTTATATCTTTTTGGAAGATATAGCATCCACTCCTCTAACTCCGCTATCACAACATTTCCATATTTGTTGTTGTGACGAAACATCCTAAGAACCTTATACGGCTTACCAGTTTCAATATCCTTTACGGAGCAGTATGGTTTGCTCCTCAATTTGTTGAAGGCGGCTAAAATATCCCGGTTCGTCATTGTGGAGGTCATATTTCTTTGAATTTCAATTGAATGTTTGACTTTTACTGAATAGTTACTGTTTTAAAACTCAGTATTTATGCATATTAGTTTATTATAAGTATCTTGTGATATGAGGATTCGTCAACGTCTATAAATCCGGATATGTTTTATCATTTTTTTTTTTTTTTTTTTTTTTTTTTTCATAAACTAAACAATATGTGGTGTTGTCGCCGTCTATAATTCCAGACAAGTATATCTTATTTTCAAAAATCACAATGGAAACTGTGTAAATAGTCTTTCTTTAAAAATTGTGCCGGATGTCTTACTCGTTTCTAGACCTAAAACCAAACAATATGTGGTGTTGTCGCCGTCTATAATTCCAGACAAGTATATCTTATTTTCTAAAATCACAATGGAAACTGTGTAAATAGTCTTTCTTTAAAAATTGTGCCGGATGTCTTACTCGATTTAAGATTTATTCTTCCACCATTCATCTCATTTTCTTTGATAAATAATTTTTTAACATTTAAAAAATTTTTCTATAGACATGAAAATAACAGCAAAGAGGAATCACCGTGGAAAAAAAATGTGTGCGATAAGAATTTTTTAAAACAATGGAAAATAACAGCAAAGAGGAATCACCGTGGAAAAAAAATGTGTGCGATAAGAATTTTTTAAAACAATGGAAAATTTTGTAAAAATCAAATCCCCTTTCGTTTTCATCGTATAAAAATCAAATCCCCTTTCATTTTCTTCGTAAATTTTGAGTAAAAATCAAATCCCCTTTCGTTTTCATCGTAAAAATCAAATCCCCTTTCATTTTCATCGTTACCAAATATCAAACCCCCTTTCATTTTCATCGAATTTCAAACCCCCTTTCATTTTCATCGATATCAAACCCCCTTTCTTCATCTACTGGTGTGTTCACATTGTGTGTATTTGTCATATGGAATGTCACTTTTTCGCATGTCAAATTTGTACATATAGTCTGAACACCTTCAAACAATAGCATGTGTTATTTCTATGTGTGCAATACACATGACATTTTTTATTTAGAACGAGTTATATTTTCTTGTGACAAACCATCTGACATCAGCTGTTTTTTATAACAAAAATTTTGTGGCGGCAAAAATTAATTGAAATTTTAATAAATATAATTTATAGTAAAACAAAAATCTCTCATTCCATTTTAAAATACAGTTTTATTTAATTATAAATTTAATTTTTATTATACACATACAGCAATCAGCTGTTTTAAGATTTTTTTTTTGATAGGTTATGTCAAATGTACTTAACATACCAACATTTGAACATGTAAATTATAAACCGTATGTGAAACTCAAATTTTGACATACACATGAAAACACATGTGGATAGAAAAGTGACATTCCATATGACAAATACACACAATGTGAACACACCTTAATTTCCGAAGGATTCGAATATCCTAGAGTTCTAATTTATGAGCGTCTACTGTACTAGTTTTCAAGTTTAAATAAAGTAAATAACGTAAGGAAAGTACAAACTTTAATTATTACAAAAGTGAAAAAGCGAAGAAAAAATCTATTAAAAAAAGTGTGCATTTGAGTAGTTTTTGTGAACACCATGGTAAGGACGCGTTAAAATTGCATGAGCGTCACTCTAATTTTTTTAAAAGTGAATATATTAAATGTAAAAAATTTAAGTTGACAATCATTGTTTACATGGTCTCAACTCATTTTTTTATAATTTGTGAATTTGAGAAATAAATTGCCTACGAAAAAAAACAAAATAGGCAAAAATTTCATGAGCATCACTTTTGAAATATATTGCTTCAAAAATGCTTAATTTTGATTTTATTTTTTAATTTTCAAGAGTAAAACAACAAAATTAACGGCGGCTGAAAGATCACGGTACTTTTGTGTTTTTCGGTGTATGGTCCCATTCAAACCCTTGTGGAGCCTAACCGAAGAGCCCTATCGAGATGAATGGCATATCATTGGAAAGGTAATCGAATGCCGATATGCTGCAAATTTCTATCTGATAAGAAATAGCTGAGTTATGGCACCTCAAAGTTCGAAATTTGCCTATTTTTTACGTTTGTTTCAAAATTTTTCTTTTTTATTTCGTTTTTTTTTCTATGCTACAGTTAATATCTGGAATGTTTTATTTTTTATCCAAATAGTTTATTTAATTACCAACATTTTAAGCGTAATTTGAAAAAAATCGGAAAAAATAAAGTTTTTATTAAGGATTTTGTGGAAGGACAATATTTTCATCTTCATTGCTCGGGCTCTTCGGTTAGGCTCCACAAGGGTTTGAATGGGACCATATACCGAAAAACACAAAAGTACCGTTATCTAAAAAACGGTACTTAGAGAAAAAAAATTACAGCGTTTTTCGTGTTCAGGAGGTCCCAATTAACTTATCTAGGCATGTGGCGTTCTTGGTATTTTTTGGCTGTAAACCAGTGTTATTTAAGATATTAATTTTAATTAAGAAATACTAATTTATTAATAACAAAAAAAAAAGAAAGAAAACTTTATAATAGAAAATGTAAAGAAGGGTTTAAAGTTACATAAGAAGTGTTTCAATGTCGTTTAATAAATAAATTTTAAGTTCTTTTTTAAATAAAGATAAAGTCATAATATTCTGCAGTGATTCAGGTAGATTATTAAATTCAGTTGGTCCAGCAAAACAAATGCGTTGCTTAGATAATTCTAGTCGACATCTTGTCGTTGACAAGAGTTGACTCTGTCTTGTCTGGCGATTCGTTATTTGTACATTCCGCTGTAACTGTATTGAGGAGTTTCCGACTCCTCCGATCGATTTAAAAACAAACTTTAATATTTGAACTTTGTATAAGCCTCTAATTGGTCTAATAGTGGTAGCATAATTTTTAAAGATATCCAAGGTATGATAATTAAATGGTAGATTAAATACTATCTTAAGTGCTTTATTCTGTACCGACTGGAGACTTTTTAATAAAGCATTGTTTTTATATCCATAGATTAATGGAAAATACGTCAAATTGCTGTAAACCAGACTTTGGTATATCAACATTTTTGTATTTCTATCGAAATTATTTTTTAATTTATATAAAACGCCTATAGCCGAGGATATTTTGGAATTTCTAGCGCTAATGTGATCTTCCCATTGCAAATTACTAGAAAAATGCATGCCTAAATACTTAACATAATCTGACTCCTTTATTGGAACTCCATCGATATGAACAGTCATAGCTGAGTCGTTTCTCAATATATAAGGCCTAAAACGAATAAACAACAGTTCCTTCAGTTGTATGAAAATGTTTCTTTTTTGAAGAATTTTTTTTATTTACTTTTTGCAAAAGAATAAACTTTTTTCGTTAAACTTTAGATTTGGCATTATTTCTTGTTTACGTGCAACAAAGTCTCTTGACCGTCACAAAATGTCTTTAGCGTCACACTTTGTTTTTATACCCTCCACCACCAAGAGTGGTGAATGAGGGTATATTACGTTTGGCATTCCGTGTGAAACTTTTTTAATATTCATCTTGATCCTTATGAAATTCTAAGTCGATTTAGCCATGTCCGTCTGTGTAAAACGCTCTCACGTCCAAGCTATACAACTTAAGTAAACGAAATTTCCAGAAAATTATTTCTTATTTTGCAGGTACCTTTGGTAATGAAAACCAGTAAAATCGGTTTAGGCCAATCAGATGTGACGATTGTGCCATATCGGAAATTTTTCTTTCAATTCCGTCACGAACACAGAGTATAACAGAGGTGACAGAAGAGCAAAGATAGTGTAGTTTTTTTCTTGTCTCTTTCTTTGAGAACTGCCTTGTTGGTTTCTTTATGTTACTATTTTTCTTTATTTCTGACGCAAATAAAATTAAATTTTGGTGGAAAAGGTAAGTGCATATATTTCTATTAAAATTTTAATTTAGTTTAATTTCTTTTTTTATATTTATTATTTTAATTTATTACATTTATAGTGCTAAAACATGCCACCCAACAAATTACCCAGTTGGAACAACAGAAGCAGCAATTGGAACAGCAAATGTTGGCGGCTGTCTTGCCAAATACCTCGATAATGCCAACGATATTAATTGGCCAACAGTAGCAGCTTGTCAAGAACATACCCTCTCTATTGGCTCAAAAAGTGGCCATGCCCGTCATGGATGACAATGATCAGCATTATGGCAATCAACAGGGACCTGGTCAACAGCAAAACAACAACTTTTTTATACCCGATTTGTCGAAACCTCCACCAGGTTTTATGAGTAGTAATGCCAACATTGCACCTGTTACTCAAATTTCTGCTTTAATGCAACAAACACAATTTGCTCAAATAAATACATAGTAGCATTCCAATTAATCAAAATCTTAATAATCCACCCCCGAATTTACTAGCATCTGGAGATTTGTTAAGCAATGTAAATAATTTAAATGTTGATTTGTTAAGTGTCAATGCGGCTTTACACTTAGTTCATCAACAACTTATGGCATATGATCAACATTCGAAACTGTCATCTGCTGGCGTTGTGGACAATGAAGATGAGTGTTGTCCACCATCACCCAATCTGCACTGGTACCGGTTTGAATAATAAAAATCAAGGAATTGAACAACTCATTTCAGCTGGCGATGTAAGGGAGCGCAAAGATATGTATAAAGTAAGTGTTATATCATAAAAACATAAATTCCTTTTTAATTTATTAATTATTATTTATCTGACAGGGATGGCGTTAATATGAATGATCCCTTTGAGAATTTTCGTAAAAATAAAGGTGCTGCTTTTGTACATCGAATGCGTGCGTGTGATGAGAAAAGTTAAATAAAAACATTGTTTTAATAAACAAAATTACGTACCTATAAGTTTTCTTTTTTCTTAAACATTTATTTTTTGTAAGAATAAAAAAATTAACTAACAAATTAAAAAACATTGTGTTGTCATTTAAAAAAAACTTTATTAAAACTAAACTTTATTTACAATGCTACATATAATTGCCCACACCACAGTATGGTTTTTCTATACCCTTACCAACACACCATTGTTGAGCTTTAACGCAAGCAGCACCAATTTCCGTGTCTGGTGCATATAATACCATGGCCATAGCGCCAGATGCTTTATCACAAGTCATTTGCATGGCATTGGCTCGAACTTGCACCAGTTCAAGGCCCTTATCAAATGGAATAACACCAGCAAACACCAAAGCCGTAAGCTCGCCCTAACTAAAACCGGCAGCGCCTACACAACTGTCTAGCTTTTGGGCGTTCTTCTTTTAACTGCTCCAAAGCCGCCAATGAAGACACCATTACAGTTGGTTGAGCATGTTCCGTACGTTTTGCTCCTTCCAAACACACTTTCAACAGATCATAACCCAAAACTTCTTTAGCCATTTCGTCTAGCTTTAGGAAAACGCATAAGTCCGGGAAATAATACAACTATATGTAATTATTTTTGCAGATTATACAAAACACAACGTACTTAACCGTAAAATATACAAAGCACAGAGTATAATTAATTATATTTAAAGGAATCACTGAAATTAAAATAATTTAACACAACACAAATTGTTTGGTTTATTTTGCCACAAATTTTGCATTGACACAAAATTGTTTTGTTTATTTTGCTTTGTTCACAAATTTCGTGTTTTATATAGTGCTTTGCTTTTTCACATTACGAATTTACTAACAGAAAATATTTTCTGTCTCTTTTTAATAGACCTACTGTGTCAGCTGATTGTAGCGATTTTGAAACGCCAAAATTGTCCCCTCTGTTATACTCTGTGGTCACGAAACAAAAGCCTTCTTATTTGAATATTTCACATACATATGTAGTTTTTCACATATATATTTACCTTTATCGACATGAAAAAAACAACTATTATCAACCGCACACCAACAACTTTTTTTTTTCTTTTACGGACGTGTTTACCATGTGCACAATAAAAACAAACAAAAAATGTAAACAAAACAAATACAAAAATATAGCAAAGTTTCGCTTATTACCAACAAGTCAATTTTTAACGAATTTTAAAATTTTAAAGAACTACGGACAGAGAATCCACTCAGGAAATTTTAGTATTTTTTAAAAAAATAAGGTTTCAAATCAAACCTAAAATATCAAGTTTCATTTGAATATTTCCAGTTATTTTAGCGGTTTTTGAATTTTGAAAACGGATTTCAATAGCCTGTAACTAGGGCTATTGTAATTCATAACTGTCACTTTCGAAAAATTCGGCGTTTATAGGGTATTCTATTTTAGAGTAAAAAAAATTTAAAAAAGGTTGTTGCTCTGTAAATATATCAAATTGAGCGGTTTACGCATTGCGAAAGCGGATTTCAATAGCCCCCAACTAGGGCTATTAAAATTTAGGAATGTCACTTTCGAGAAATTAGCCGATTATGGGGCATTCCATATCAAAATAAATTTTTTTTTTAAATTTTGCAAAATGTAATGCATTTTCTGACCTGCTAAAGCCGTCATCAGCATTCTTTGTGTCTAATAGCTTTAGCAGGCCAGAAAATGCATTACATTTTGCTAGTGTCTCTTTGAATATTTTTGTATGATTTTACATTTATGCTTTCCAACGGAAGGCTATGTGAAACATATAACAGAAATATTGAAAAATAAATGTAGTGTATTTTCAAATAAATTGTATATTGAAGTGAACTTCGATTAAAATTTTTGAAAAAAATTGTTGATTAATACTCGCAAGAGGATTAATTCTCATTTAATTTATAAACTAATAAATAAATAAATACATAATTAAATAAATAAATAAATAAATAAATACATATTCGAAGAAATAAATTGTCAAATAAATAAATACATAATAAATGTAAATGAATAAACTAATAAATAAATAAATACGTAATTAAATAAATAAATAACTAAGTACATAATTGAAGAAATAAATTATCAAATAAATAAATACATAATGAATGTATAAACTGAATAAATGAACTAATAAATAAATGAATACATAATTATGTAATAACTAAATAAATAAACTAAAAAACTGAATAAATAAATAAATATATAACCAGATATATAAATAAACCTACAAATAAATAAATATATAACCAGATATATAAATCACTGAATAAATCTTAAATTCGTAAATACATAAATGCACTTATGTACATGTATACATACATACGTATATATATAGACATTTACATACGCATATATTTCAATACGTAAACACATAACTATACACATATATATATAAGCATATGCATATATAAGTATATGAATACATTAACATATAAATATGAAAAAAAGGATAAAAACAAAAAAAATATATTTTTTTTGATTTTACATTTATATGGGTATATACATATTTATTAGGCCGGGTCGATTGTGGGGAAGCCAAAAAATCGCCCAAATTGTAAGGGCCGATGTTGAATGTGAATTACACCTAAACGCCAAGCTTTTTTCTGAATTTTATTTGACATTTCTCTATTTCAGACTTACTCAATTTGAACCATGGAGAGATACAAAATCCAACAACATGTTAAAGTTATCCAGACTTATTATGAAAATGGGCGCTCAAATCAAAATGCATATCGATATTATTTTTCTTGTAAGGCTTGTCGAATAAAAGAAGATTCCAATAGTGAAATATTGCGGACACCTCCAAAATCCGGTTTTACGGTTAAAAACCCGGTTTTTGTACCTTTGCGCACTATAAGTCTGTAATTTTGTTGATAATGATCCGATTATTAATTTCTTTCTAGTTTTGGAAAGAGGAAACAGATCTTTCGAATGATATATATAATTATCTAAGAAAACTTGAGAAATTTGGGTGTTAGGCAAAGGCCTTGACTAACAATGACACGCCATGTTGGGTATTGAATTTTCCATAAATATTTCTAAGTGTTACACTAGGAATGCCAAACTTATACATATGTATGTACATAGTATGTGCAGTTGATAAAGTATAATAAGAATATTTATTCGTTTTATTTCATTATTTGACATATTGATATTTTAACTATTTGTTATTTGACAAGGAAAATTTTAAATTTAAATGTTTGCTTACAACTATAATTTAAAAATATTTTCTTATGGAATGAATTACTGATCACGGATTATTGCTTATTCTAACTTTCGTTACAGGTGTATGCAGTATTTAATCTATTAACGTATTTATATCAACGTATTCTTCATAGTTCACTCATAGAGCAAACGTTATAATAGAAGCATCGGGCGGTCAGAAGGATTGAACATGAGATGAACTTGTATGACTATACAAAATATGTGTTAACTATAATTAGCAATAAAAAATACAACTTGTTTATTTGAAGACATTTCGCAAAACGTAAGGCAAAGAATTGAAGGAAAATAATGTCAGAGAGCGGCAGTGGTGAAGAAGGACTTGCAGGATCAAGTAAGTATTGTTATTTTTTGCTTTATTAAAAACTACTCTTATTTTTACTGCAAAATACAGATATGAGATAAGATATGTATGTATATAGGTACAAAGTGACTCACATATATTATGAGTTTACGAAATAACCAGGTAAAATGAGCATCAAAAAAAAATTCCATATACATTTTTGATATTTCTCATAAATGAAAAACCAAAAAAATGGTAAATTTTATTCACACTTATAAACGAATAGCAAAAATTTTTTGCTTATGGTCACACATGAGTGTTTGCATATTTTTGTGTTTTTTGAACTCATAACACATATGAATAAGAAACAAGAAAATAACTGTTACACATATCAGATTCCCAGCAGACCATTCTAGGAGCGCTCCGAAAAAGGAGTCAGAAAAGAGTGTAACTAAAGAGCATTTTCGGAGCGCTCCGAAAAAAGAGTCAGAAAAAAGTCCAACTAAAAAGCATTTTCGGAGCGAAAGAAAAATTTGCTTACAAATTTTTTTTTCCCCCATTTTTATATATTTTATTTAAATAAATTCCATTTTATTTTTTTTATTACTGTAAATACAATTTATTTATTTTTTTCCATTTCTAATTTAGTTTATTTGTAAATGAATTCCCTTTTTGTTTAAGTAAAAACAATTAAAAAAAAAAAATAATAAAGGCTGACTCTTTTTTTGACATGATGTACGAGCTCTTAGCTGCGAGTAGCTCTGCAAGTGCGAAAAATTTGAGTGTATTGAGTTTTTCGAACTGTTACTCGCATGTGTAAACGCTAGGTTACAGTCGTCTAAACTGACAATTTACCTTTTGCTTAAAATTTTTCAATGTCAGTACATTGCTAGCACATTAACAACAATATCTGACGATCGTCTATACATAGCTTAAGAGCAAAGACTATAAATATTTTTATAGTCTTTGTTAAATATAAATATATTTATAGTCTTTGTTAAGAGTATTAAACATTCCATATTTTGGTAACCCGTCTTTAAAATCCTGCTGCATAAGCAGGCTCCAGGATTAATTGTAGTTTCTTGGTTAATTTTCTGTGATTTCGAATAAGCCGTATTTGTATGCTCATTTCGATTTAGTGTCTAGACCAGTGGTCCTCAAAAAGAGAGGATTTGGTAATTACATATGTATGGGTGACACTACACAGAAAGAAATAACATGTAATGTTTAAATAAACCTCAATTAAACATTCGTTTGTTATTTTGTATCCATTTGTATGTAATGTATACATTTATGTGATCGCTGCTTCTCAGTGTACTGAAAACAACAACAAAAATGAACTGAAAAAGAGAAAACATGAATGAAATATTTGTATTTTTACGCTCTTGTTGTGAGTTTTGTTTGCGATCGTGTTGTGTACATGTAAATAGCCGAACTTCTTCGTATTCTGAACAATACTAGTGAGGACCACTGGTCTAGACATAAAATTTGAATTTATATGAGTTAAGTCAACTGTTTAACCTCTCAAGAATTTTTACTGTCTCCTAATATTTTTAATAACCCTTGTAGGCGTCCACGGAAATTAGCGAAATAATCGAGTGTGATTTGGATAGGCTATTAACAAAAGAACCATAATAAAAACTAAATTAAAAATTATATTAATTAAAATGCAAATATATAAATAAGCTGTAAGATATAATTTTTAGTTGTAGTGAGATATTTTTGTAAATTACATATAAAAAACATAAAACTGCCATAGTTTTAAATTGCCATAGACTCGAGGTGTGGCCAAGTACCCCGCACCTTTAGTATATAATGAGAAATTTTGAAATTTAATCTTGAGTTGCCACTCTTCTATACTCATGCGTTAAGTTTTATTAAAATCGAGTTTTTTTTTAATATTTTTTAAATATATTTTATTTCTTTTAGAATATAATGCTCCCAGCAACATGGAAGCGGCAGGTCGGAATGAATTTGATTCATCAGTCAAAGGTTTGTTGTATTACATCATTAAAGAAAATACTTTATTTTAAAGTTATCTGTTTATTTAATGTCTTTACAAACAGCTCATCAAAGCCAAACCGAACAGGAATTGGCGACAAAAATGCTACAAATACAATCAAAACGGTTTTATTTAGATGTCAAACAAAATCGTCGCGGACGCTTTATAAAAGTAGCTGAGGTAAGTATATAAGTAAGTGAGGAATATAATGCACTGTACGGAATATAATCTACGGTACGAAAAATTTACAATTTTTTTTTTCTGGAAATTTGGACTGCCGAAGAATATTTGATATATTATGTTCCAAAACATAAAATACAAAAAGAACAACAATAGTTGTCTCATTGGTAATACAAATTAAAGAAACTTAAAGTTTGTGAAATATGTTTGACTGGATGACTGACTGACTATTAAAAACGCATTACAATTTTGCACAAATATTCACTCTTGATCAATAATGGTTGGCTAATTAATCGAACTGCCGATATGCCGACTTTTGCTTCAAAAATGTTATTGTTTTTGTTCTATAAAGACAGTTACATAAGACTTGTATATATCAGCATAACTTTCATTTGTTTACACTAATAAAAAATGTAAGAAATTTTATTGACAAGGTCGATTTACGGTATACATACCTATTTATATTACTTAAATTGTTAATAGAATTAACATAATTTGGCTTAAGTCGGTTTTAGGACTTTTTTCAAATAACTATCAAAATTTTATCACTAATAGAATTTTAAATTCTAATTAAAATAAAAACAAGAAAATTGGGGCGGTCACGCCTATTTTCGAGTGGACGGGGCTCCAAAGTTTGTAATATATTTAGCTATATCTTGAAAACTACATTTTTTTATTAGACGATATATATCAAATTATAGGTATTTAAAAGGCCTTTCCAATGTAACATGACCTATTTATATGGACCACCTATTAATAAATTTCCCAAAATTATACAGAATTATAACAGAATAAAACATTATTTAATGAACAACATATGTGAGGATTACCTACAAGCAACAAACATTTGTATTGAATTCTGTCAATACAATTTTGTTTTATCATCAATTTATTCGCCGCCTCGATTTTCAATAAAAGAACACCAATACTACAGCTTCTTCAATTCCCTTGGAGCTAGATTTTTAGTTGCTGGTGACTTTAACGCCAAACATACTTTTTGGGGTTCACGTCTGGTGACCCCGAAGGGTCGTGAACTCTTCAACACCATTGCCAAAATGGGATTAGATGTACTCTCAAGCGGGCATCCCACCTACTGGCCGACGGACCGACGGAAGATTCCCGATGTTATTGACTTCGGAGTAGTGAAAAATATCCCTGTAGAATCGATACAAGTGGAGCCTTCATTAGACTTGTCTTCAGATCACTCTCCTTCTATTATTTCAATGCATTTCCTTCAAGGGAATGGCTCTCCATTTCGGGACATATCTAAAACCAGAGTAAGTTGGATAAAGTATAAAAAGTATTTAAGTTCCCACTGCACGGAAAATGTAGTGTTGAGAACTACCGAGGATATTGATGGGTCGATTGGCAAGTTTACTGAGGACATACGAAGAGCTGTACATCACGCCTCCACATACGACGTTGAGTGCAGAAGTGGGACAAATAAAACTTATTTCGCTGAACTCGATCATCTCCTGTCAGAAAAAAGAAGAGTTAGAAGAGAGTGGCAAATTCACAGGTCTCCTGAACTGAAAGCTAGGCTACGGGTATGCAGAGATATACTAAGACAATTCTTAGAAACCCAAAGAACGGCCTCACTTAGATCTTACTTGGAAGGTCTTGATAGTACCCCACAATCTGACTACTCGTTATGGAGGGCGGCAAGAGGTTTAAAAAGACCAGTGAGAGGAAAACCTCCTTTGCGAAATCCGACTGGTGACTGGGCTAGAACTGATTCCGAGAAAGGGACATTATTTGTTAACCATTTGAGAAATGTGTTTACTATAAACAACTCAAATAATAACGAATCTGATTTGCCACCACTTGTTATAAGGCCTCCTGTACCCCTAAGACTAAACTTTCGTGATGTCCAAAACGCTATTGGTACTCTGAACCTTAGAAAGGCTCCAGGTATGGATAAAATCAGCAATAAAATGCTTGTGGAGTTACCTCGTGTAGCAAGAAGAATTATCCTCTTTATCTTCAACGCTATTTTACGCCTAGAATACTATCCTGCAGATTGGAAGGTGTCTATGATCACTATGATTCCTAAGTCAGGGAAGGACCACACCAAAGTGGAGTCATATAGGCCAATTAGCCTACTGCCGACAATTTCTGAACTGTTCGAAAAATTGTTAATGACTAAGTTGACTCCAATTCTGAATGACACTGAATGTATTCCAAATCATCAATTCGGATTCAGAGCTAAACACAGTACCATCGAACAAACTCACAGATTGGTAAATGTGATAAGAGGGTCGTTTGAAGATAAAAAATACTGCTCCGCCCTTTTCATTGATGTGTCCCAAGCGTTCGACAAAGTTTGGCATGACGGTTTAATGCACAAAATTAAATTAACTCTGCCTGCTAACACCCATAAACTCATGGAAAGTTATTTATACGGTCGCAAATTTAAAATCAAAGAAGGCAATTTTTTAAGTACCGCTCAGCCAATTGAATCAGGTGTGCCACAGGGTAGCATACTGGGCCCTACTTTATATTTGATTTATGCCTCCGACATGCCGTCAGACCCCAAAATCCACACGTTAACTTTTGCAGACGATACAGCCTTTGTCAGCGTCCATAAGGACCACCAAGTTGCATCACAGAATTTGCAGAATTATGTTTATAAACTAGAGAATTGGCTAGAGCTTTGGAAAATCAGGGTAAATGAACAAAAATGTATTCATATCACTTTCACATTGCGAAAAGATACCTGCTCGTCCATCAGAATAAATAATCAAATTATTCCTCAACATAATGAAGTCAAATACCTCGGCATTCACCTCGACCGCCGTTTAACTTGGAAGTCTCATATTGAAGCGAAACTTACACAAATGAGATTAAAAGCAGTGCAACTTAATTGGTTAATCGGCAGAAACTCTACATTGAAATTGGATTGCAAACTTTTGTTGTACAATGCAATTCTAAAGCCAATCTGGTGTTATGGAATTCAATTATGGGGTACTGCCTCAGCATCAAACATTGAAAAAATTCAAAGGGGTCAAAATAAAATTCTACGTATAATCACTGCAGCTCCATGGTATGTTAAAAATTCTCGAATCCACAAAGATCTAGGCGTGCCATTAGTAAAAGTCGAATTTACAAAATATGCGTCAAAGTATGTCAGCAAACTTGAACACCATCTAAACCCACTTGCACGAGACATCCTTAACTTTAGTGGCCACAATCGGTTGAGAAGGAGGGATACCCTTGCTTTAACTCAAGCGCAAAATAGATGACTGGATCAGTTGATGTGAAATTTTTTTAGTATCATAAAAATTTTTGTCTAGCACTGGCTGGGCTTATTATTTTCTTTTTAGTATTAAGATTTGAATACTTATTGTCATTTCAAATATGAAGATTCAATAAATAATTAAATGCAAAAAAAAAAAAAAAATACCATTTTTTTTATATACCGTACTTCTTTTTTTTTTTTGCATATACTTTTTTATTGTATCTTCATTCTAAATGAACTAACAATAGGTATTCAAATCCTACAACTAAAGTTAATTAAGATAAGTCCAGCCAATGCTAGACAAAATCTAGTTTTCAAATTCGAGAGGATATAATGAGCAACTTGTATTTATTCATCTGAGAGCGGTGGTGTCCCTGCTTCTCAAACGGCTATGACCGGGATGTTGTAAGATGTCTCGAGCGAGGGGATTTGGATGAGTTTCCAGCTTACCCAAATAATGGGCGACGTGTTTAGTTATTTCCCATTTGACAAGTGGAACATCAAGATCGTTGTGTATGTTGTTGTTTTTAATATACCAAGGAGAGATAGTTATCATTCGTAGCATTTTGTTTTGACGGCGTTGAATTTTCTCAACATTGGAGTTGGAGGCAGTGCCCCATAACTGGATACCATAGCACCAAATTGGCTTTAAGATTAAGTTGTAGAGTAGAAGCTTACAATCGAGCCGAAGGACGGAGTTTCTGCCGATGAGCCAATGAATTTGGGCTGCTTTCAGTTTCATTTGAGTCAGCTTAGCATCTATATGTGGTTTCCATGTGAGGCGACGGTCCAGATGAATACCAAGATATTTCACGTGTGAGTTTTGAGGTACTATATGGTCATTAATACGAATAGGGGGACATGATTCCCTACGTAGAGTAAATGTTACGTGGGTGCATTTCTGTTCATTTATTTTTATTCCCCATTGTCTTGCCCATTTCTCCACTTGCGTTACGTGGTGCTGTAATTGAATCGAGGCATCTTTTGGATCTTTGTGAATACTGAAAAATGCCGTATCATCAGCAAATGTTGACGTGTGAATTTCATTGTTTGTTGGCATGTCTGCTGTGTACAGCAAGTATAGAATTGGTCCTAAGATACTACCTTGAGGGACGCCAGCACCTATAGGTTGAGGACGGCTTAAATAATCACCTTCTTTAATCATAAACTGACGTTCGATTAAGTATTTCCATAGTAGGTGTTGAAGATTCACCGGCAAGTTCTGCTTTAATTTAGATATCAGGCCTTCATGCCATACTTTGTCGAAAGCTTGAGAGACGTCAATAAAGAGTGCCGAACAGTATCTCTTTTCCTCAAAGGTTTTTCTTATGACTTGTACCAATCTATGTGTTTGTTCTATTCACATCTGAAGCCAAACTGGTGATTGGGAATGCTGTTGTTTTCATTCAAAATCGGAGTCAGCTTGGTTATAAGCAATTTCTCGAATAATTTGGACATAGTTGGTAATAGACTTATTGGCCTATACGACTCAACTTTGCAAGGATCTTTTCCCGGCTTAGGAATCATCTTTACTAATGCAATTTTCCAAACCGGAGGGTAGTACTCAAGCCGTAAGATGCCATTAAAAAGAAAGAGGATTAATCTCTTTGCAATGCGAGGCAGCTCAAAAATCATTTTATTGCTGATTTTATCAAACCCAGGTGCTTTTTTAACATTTAAATTATCAATAGCCTCAACAACCTCCAGATATTGAAATCTTATTTGTACAGGTGGTCTGGCAACAACAGGCGGTAGTTGGCTAATGTCAGTATCCATATTGGGAGTGAATACATTTTTTAAATGACTTACGAAAAGGTTGCCTTTTTCTTCGTTATTTCGTGCCCAAGATCCGTTCAAAGTACGCAGTGGAGGTTTTGCGATTACGGGTTTTCTTAGATTTCGGACCGCACGCCATAATGAATAATTTGACTGGGAAATTGCGTCTAGACCTTCCAGATGTTGTTTGAGAGACTCTGCTTTTTGCGCTTCTAGCAAGATCCTAAGATTTTTGGTACATTCTCTCAACCTAGTTTTAAGTTGGGGCGATCTGTGTTGTTGCCACTCTCTTCGGACTCTCCTTTTTTCAGACAATAGTTGCTCAACATCTGCAGAAAAAACTCTGTTGTATCTATTCGGGCGGTAAGTGGAAGAGGCATGTTCTGCGGCTTTCTCGACATGTTCATTAAGACTTTTTATACAGGCATCGATGTCTTCAGCAGTTTTTAACGGGAGTTTCTCTGTGCAGTGAGTGCTGATGTATTTTTTGTATTTTAGCCAATTCAGACGTTTGACAAGAAGTAAGGCATCAGTTACGATTTGCTGAGGACTTCTGATGGTGATTACAGTGGGTGAGTGATCTGAAAAAAGATCCAGTGAAGCCCCGACTTCAATGAGTTCCGGGGATACCCCTTTCGCCACGCCGAAATCGATAACATCAGAAATTTTTTGCTGGTCAGTTGGCCAATAAGTTGGTTGACCAGTTGAAATCACATTCAGTAACATTTCAGACAGGGAGTCGTACAAGATACGACCTTTAGGGCTAACGAGTCGTGAGCCCCAGAATGTATGCTTAGCATTGTAGTCGCCAGCCGCTATGAAACGGCTACCTAGTGATTTGTAAAAATCTCTATACTGATCTTTTGTTATTGAAAACCTGGGCGGACAGTAACCTGACGAAATCACGAGGTTTTGACAAAAGTTCTCAATACAGATGTTTGTTGCTTGAAGATAACACTCTAAAAGATCACCCAATGAATGGTGTTTGATTCGCGATTTGACCAATATTGCCGAGCCACCACATGATCTATCTCTGGGGTCCTTGGTGTCGTAGAATGTATAACCACTTATTTTAAAAATGCTTCTCGACGTCATATGAGTCTCGGAAATCAGCATTACATCAATTTTCTTATTAAAAAGAAAATATTCAAGTTCATTTTTGTATTGGCGTATGCCGTTTGCGTTCCAGAAACATATTTTGAGACAGTTCATGGTCTATTAAGTATGGCCTGCAGTAGCGTGGACTGCATTTTTTGCATCTCCTGCATCATACTTGTCATGCTTGTCATGAAATGGTTCATGGATTGCACCAGATTCTCCATTATACCTTCAAGACGGCTAAAATTGTGGCTGTTTGTATCATTTATTGGTGATTCATTTTGCACTGTTGGTTGGTTAGATCTTAGCACGTTGGCATATGAAAATTGGCTAGTGGATGCTTGTGCTACGGGGGGAATAATTGTAATAGGTACTTTTGTCGTCTGAGTAGGGGTAGAAGGGGATTTGTTGATCAAGGAGCGTTTAACGACTTCGAAAACAGGGCAACCCCTGTAGTTGGCAGTGTGGTTTCCACCGCAATTGCTGCATCTTTTTACCCTGGAATCATCCTTAGGTTTATCACACTTTGAGGTGTCATGAAGATCCCCACAAACAACACAAACAGTAGGCAACTTATTGTAGATTTAGTGTGACTATATTCTTGGCACTTCGAACACTGTACTGGGCCAGATCGCTTATGAGGTTCTTCCACTGTAACTCTTCGGTGCATTATGAATTTCAAGTCATATACAGGATGTGTTTCATTTTTCTTCAGCTTAACATCACCAGGTTCTAACTCCACTCTAAATAATGGTTGAGGGATCCTATCTCTGTTTCTTATATTTGATACGGCCTTGATTTTAAAGCCTTTGTCGGCCAAACTGCTCTTGATCTCCTCAGGATCAACAAAAGAATCAATTCCCTTAATTACGACTTGTAGACCTTTTGCGCTTTTAAGTTGATACGTGTAAAAATTCTTTTTGCGTTTTTCAAATTCCAAAACTATTCTCCGATAGTCGTTTTCATTATTAACCTGAATCTTTGTTTCATTAATATTGCCACGCTTAATTGGAGTCACATAAAAAGAATTTTCACCAATTAATGAAACTAATATTTTTATAAGTTCGTTTGAGTTTTTTTCTCTTAAATATATTGGAGGTGGTTTTACTGGCTTATTCACAGCGTTAGGGACATCATTTTTTCTTGGAGGATGGCAAAACGATTTTGCGAGCGTGGCTCTTCAGCATTCTTTGATAATTTTGCGGCTGGTGTAATTTCGGCAGATTTTGGGCTTCTGCCTCTCTTCGATACTGTTATATAACGGTCCATTCCTACCTGTGTTTTTTGTTTTTCTTCAACAGCAACTATAGGAGCGGCTTTATTTGTAGGAATTAATGTGCCTTTTGCAGCTGTAGACGTCTCTCCAATATTTGATAACGAGGATCGTGAAGAAGACGGTCCTTCAGTGATTTTTCTATTTAAATTAAATATGCTTTGGGCTAAGTTTGTGCCCTGTTCAACACATTTATTCAAGTTTGGTGCACTTGCACTTAAATTCAGATTTGTGCTTATTTTTGGTGTCACAGTTAAGTAGTTTTTATTAAATTCGGGATCTTTAACCCATTACCGCTCACTGTCCCCATATAAGGACACTTGTTCAACTGATGGCAGCTCTAAAAGAAACCGTTATGTCTCTCAATGTAAAAACAAATATCTCTTCTAAAAGGTTTAAAAAATTTGTAGCAAAGCTTACAAGGTGTTGTATAAAGTACAAGTGTTATTTTCAGTCATTTTAATTGCGCATTCCAATTCGGTTTACTTTGTTAATTTTAGTTTTGATAATTTTTGGTGTTAACCTGCCTAAAAAAAATAACTACAAATTGTTTATTCTCCGAAGAGTGTGTGAATAATTTTAAAATAGTTAAGTAAAAGAAAAAGTGTAACATTTGATTATAAGGTATTATTTTTTTAAGCTGTCCCCAGTTGGGGACAATGGGCGTTGTAACTAAAAAAAATATTTTTTGCAGATTTTTGAAAATATGCAATATGGCCCATCGCAATACCTTTAGAGGACAAGAAGATTTTTTACGACTTCAGGAGGCTGTTGAGCAAATAGTAGAAAACGATGACAGTGATGCTGAATATGATATTCTTGTCGTGCCACCTGATACCGCTGTCATAAGTGATGAAGACGAAGGAAATGGAGAAGACTTGTTGTGTATAAATATTCCGAACGACGCGCTGAGAAAAATTGAGCTTGTGTATAGAAACGAAAATGATTCCAATTTAGATTGGAATGACAGTGTTGATGAACTACTTTCTAGTTTTCTCAAAGAAAAGCTAAGAGGCAATATAGATCAGGTCGACTTCGGAGATCCTAAGTGGAGAAATATTTTACCATCTTATAGTGCAATGCTTAATTCAAGTGATGCAGTTCCAAATAGGGTTATAAACTTCACAAACCTTTTTAAGAATCATACTCCCCGAATTTTGTTTGAAAAAATATTCGATGTCGACATAATTGATTTGATAGTCGAGAACAGTGTTTTATACGCCGCAAAAGGTTCCTGGAAATTAAGAAAAACTTGCACTTCACCGATAACAGCCTCGCTAATAGTTCCAATGACAAAATGTTTAAATTAAGGCTTTTTTGTATCTCATTGAGAAAAATTCATATCAGTGGGGTGTTATGCATGAAAATTTATCGCTAGATGAGTCCATGATTAAATATTTTGGTAGGCATCCAGCAAAGCAATTTATTATGGGTAAACCGGTAAGATTTGGTTACAAGAACTGGGCTGTAACAAGTTCCGATGGGTACTGCTATGTTTTTGACGTTTATTGTGGAAAAGCAATGCACGTTCCTTCGAGTTCTGATCCTCTTGGTGAACGAGTTGTTAAATCTCTTCTTGCAAAAATGCCCATAGTACCTGCAGAACACATATTATACTTCGACAACGTTTTCACCAACTATCACCTATTATGTGACTTGAAACGTTTAGGATGTCCTGTATGTCCTGTAATGCCCGTAAAAGAAATAAAAAAAGATAGAGCAAAATATGATTTTCGCTTTGATAAAAATAATGAAATCACAATAGTACGTTGGAAAGACAATAACGTCGTCACCATGGCAACAAATTTTGATTTTGTTTATACACTGCTATGTATAAACAATAAACAATGTATGGAAAAGTAAAAAGATGGTGTTAGGCTCGAAAAGAAAAGGCTGACTTCAGTATACCCAGACTGTTTGTAAATTACAACCAGGGAATGGGAGCCATTGACCAAATGGACCAATCTATAAGCCTTTACAGAGTATCCATTAGATGAAAGAAATGGTGCTGGTGTATTTTTACATATATTCTAGATTTGGCTGTAAGTAACGCTTGGCGGTTACATGTTTTGTTATGCAGAGCTGAAAATACGATTCCAATGGACCAATTATCGTTCAGAAGAAACATTGATAGGGCATATTTAACGCCTGGAATTTAAAAAAAAACGTCCAACTTCTTCCATCGCAGTTGATGCTGATCGAAAAAACAACGGCCATAATCCTGAAAGAATAGCAAATCAATTGCGATGTGTTGTTAGTCATTCCAAGTGTCGATGGAAATGCGAATTATGCACAAAAACACTTTGTGTAGAAAGAAATTGTTTTGGTAAATTGCATAACTAAAACGCCCGTTGTCCCCATGTGGGCACACCCATTTTTCTTAAAAACTAACAAAAAATTTAAAATTTTTTTAATGAATTCCTTTTATTTTATCTACATTAAAGCAATCAATAATAACAAAATAAGTTTTTTATTAACAGTTTCTTTTTGGGCGGTAATGGGTTAATGTTCTCATTACTAACACTTGCCGAGCTCAACACGAAATAAGCATTTCGGCTCTGAGGCCCACTCGCACTGTTAGAATTGTTACTCATTCACTGTCTCACTGTATTTAATTTTCTAGTTTTCAAATAATTAAAATAAATTATTACAATTTATTAATTTTTATTGCACCTAGTGCAATTATTTGACTTTGTAAAGTTTTTCACCTATTACGAGTTATTTTTTTCACTTTTTTGTTTAATTTAACTTTTTATACTTTTTCACCTATTACGATTTTTTCACCGAAAATTCAGCCGCACTAAAAGTAACACGTCCGAACAGTTCGATGTATCAACTGCCAGTGGTAACATGAAAATATATTTTCGTATACGTAACCACGTCTTTGTAATGACTTTCGGGGAAATATTAGGAGAAGTATTCAGAAGGAGTACCAAGCTTTACAAAATTCTGACATTTGTTTACAATGGGAATTTCATGATATTCAAATTCTTTTTGTCGCCACAAGTAATCTCTGTTATTACTTAAGTTTCTAGTATGGTGCGTTTTAGATAAAAGAACTGTAAGATAAGCAAAAAACTATTAAAATTGTTAAAAACCATACTGTATGATATACATATGTACTCCTCAAAATCTTCTTCCGACAAGAAAGTCTTCGCTGCGATTATTTGGCTCCTAACATGTGTCCTCAAGTTCATCATCAGATGAGAAATCAAGGTCAGAATTTTCAAGAATATCTTATGCCAGCTGAAGGTCCGGTTCCTTTGAAAAGTCAAAGCTTTTTCCTAAAAATAAATCACATAGCACAATTGTGAGCTTGAATTCAAACAACACCTAAAATTCGCATGACACAATTGTCTTTCAATTTTCAATTTTAATGCAATCGACAGTTGAAAATATGCTGAATCATCAACAAGAGAGTAAATTTTGCAACTCTTAAACTTTCTCAATAATTTTAAATAATAAAACCAAAAAAAAGTTGTACCTACCTCCGGGCATGCTTCCGTTCGTACTAAGATCGCAAAGGAGACAGATTTTTTTTTAGCTTCGTATTTGAATTTTTTTAAGTTTAAATGTTTCAAATAACGAAGAAAGAGTTAACACAAACACTGCTTTTGGTATTTTATCAATAAAATAATTTCTATTGCTTTGGGAATTTTTTTTAAACACATCGCACAATCGCTTAAGTTGGTTTTTTAAATTTTTTTATAATTATAATTATGATATATATCGTTGGAAAGGTATTTTTAATAGCTTTAATTTTTTGTATTATAAATTATCAAACACCCAGTAGTTCCCAAGATATAGACCTATATATTTTCAACTTTAAGGACCCGCCCTTTCGAAAATAGGCGTGACCGCCAACAAATTTTTTTTGTCATCTCCTTTAAAAGCCCTATTTGATGAAGTTTTTTTTGTGAGCAAAGTCACTAAAACCGATTTGTTCCCATAATTTATATTTCTAATGAAAAACTTTAAATATATTTTATATTTGTTACATATTGATGAGATTTATTTGTACTTATGTACATATACAGGGTGGGCCAAGTTTGACTGAATGATTTGAACTCTATTGGCATATTGTAGCCGTTGTGGTGCATCCCTCGGCAATAATTCTTGGGCCAATTGAATTTTATATGGAAACATCTTCAGATCAACTTTTAGAATACGTCGTAGCGATGTTCTGCAGATGTTCAATTGAGTATTAAATTAAAAATGCAAAAGTTATAAGCATTTCAAATCAGTCAGTCCAAGTTGGCCCACCCTGTACATTTTGCGTTAGGAGTTACTCCTTCTATATTTTCACGTGAAAAGCTTACAATTATGATATACATATATAGGGTTACCATATTCATTTTGAGAAAAAGAGGACGTCGACCAAAAAAAAGCCGGACATTTACCCTTAAAAAGAGGACAACACTCTGTAGCAAAATATTAAAAAAATAATGCCTTAAAATACACAAAATAAATTTAAAATTCTATTTACATATAACAACAACACAAAACTTAAACATAATATTAAAAAAAATGATATTTTATCAGTCTGATCTCATAACTACTACAACATAAAAACATAAAAATTAACAAATTCATTTTAAAACTTCACATGTACTACATATATATACATTTTTAGTAGAAGTTGTCAAGTTTCATGTATATTTTTCAGCGCTTTCAATTTGAACCAATATATTATTATGGCATTTTTTTAAATATTCATAAAACTCTTGACAATTCATATCAAAATTATATTCAGAAATAGTTTCTGTGTTTAATTTGTTTCATTCTGGTGTCCACTGAATTCAGAACTTCTAGAACTAAGAACTTTGAGAAATATCATAAAACAAAATTCCCAAAGGTTAACACACACATTCAGGGAATTTGGAATAATTTGGAATTTATAAGAAGATTTCGTCTTTCAAAGAAAAGTGCATCAGCTGTTTTTTCCCCCTCCAATAAACTAGCACTTCTTTTGGCACCTTTTCCAGAAATTTCTGGACAAAACTAAAAAAGTCGTTGCAAACTATTAAATTTGGCAATTAATTGATGCAACTCTAAACAAACACCAATGTTACCACATTTTCCACCGAATGCAGTCGGTAGTTACACGTAGGTAAAAAAACGTTAAAATTACCAAATTCTTTTTACCGGTTAGGTAAGGAAAAGTAATTGGTATAAACTCTAGTAGTTATCTATTTGTTAAAATTACGGGCATAAGACACGTAGACAAAGGCCAAAAGCCAAAGCCGTTTAAAATTGTGAAGGCGCATATGGCGGCCAAAAAGCATCAAACTTAATTTGTTTACAAAAAAAAAATGTCATGACATCGTGTGTATTCAAAAAAATGTATACATCAATGCCAACAATACGTTCGATGCAATAAAACGAAATTATAGATTAAAGTTTTAAAAGTAGGACAAAACCAGGACACTTGCAAAAAAAGAAGTAGGACTATCCCGGACGCCCTATAAAAGAGGACGGTGTCCGGGGAAAAGAGGACGTATGGCAACCCTATACATATACATATATTAAAAACTTGTTTGGAATAATAAATGAAAAATTATATATCGATGGTCTCATGTAGAAAGGCCCTAACTCGTATATTTGAAACTTTACAGGAGAAGGTTAAAACATAATAGAAACTGTAATATTCAACATGTAACTTTTTTTGTACAACTGCTTATAAAAGCGTTATTTTTTACACTATTGCAATAAATTTTTGTGAGGAGGTGTATTTTCGTTAAATGTATTGGAATCGCAAAAAAAAACTAATTTCGAAACAATAGCGATATGAGACCAACGATATTTTTAGTTTCTAAACTTATTCTTATAAATTAAATGTCTGTAATTTTGAGCTACATTGTCTGTATCTGTTTTAAAATTAATTCTCTTTTCTATCGGTACATTAATAATCTGTAACATTTCTAACATAAATCGTCTTTTATAATTTGTTTCTGTATTTAATATAGTAGTATTTTCAAAATCTGGATTATGATCTAAATTGTAACAGTGTGATGTTAATGCAGTTTTTTGAGAAGAAGTATGTTTGTGTTTTTGGTCAGATTTATGTCCAGCTAATCTAGTTTTTAATTTATTTTTAGTTGTACCTACATATATTTTATAACATTCTTCATTATTTTTACCCTTACACGGTATTTTATAAACAATATTAGATTTATCTAATTTTAATGTTTTATCCTTTATTTTACTATATAATCTATTTAATGTGTTATAAGTTTTATGGGCTATCTTATAATTATTCCTGTTATAAAATTTTGTTTTTTCTAGTCGTTCAGAAATTAATGGAATATAAGTTAGAGATTTATAAATTTTAGGTTCAGAAATTACTATAAATGTTTAACAAATTCTGGAAAATAATTTTTCCTTCGGAAATGTTTAATTACTTTCCCTCCGGCCTTTTTAACGCAAAGATCTTTACGGAAACCATTAACAAAATTCAAGAACAATTACACTGGTTTACAGCCAAAAAATACCAAGAACGCCACTTATCTAGATAAGTTAATTGGGACCTCCTGAACACGAAAAACGCTGTAATTTTTTTTTTTTAAGTACCGTTTTTTAGATAACGGTACTTTTGTGTTTTTCGGTGTATGATCCCATTCAAACCCTTGTGGAGCCCAACCGAAGAGCCCGATCGAGATGAGTGGCATATCGTTGGAAAGGTAATCGAATGCCTTTTCCGCCGATATGCTGCAAATTTCTATCTGATAAGAAATAGCTGAGTTATGGCACCTCAAAGTTCGAAATTTGCCTATTTTTTACGTTTTTTTCAAAATTTTTCTTTTTTATTTAATTTTTTTTCTACGTTACAGTTAATATCTGGAATGTTTTATTTTTTTCCAAATAGTTTATTTAATTACCAACATTTTAAGCGTAATTTGAAAAAAATCGGATGAAAAATATAGTTTTTATTAAGGATTTTGTGGAACGACAATATTTTCATCTTCATTGCTTACACACTATATTCGGCGTAAATTCAAAAAATTTAAATTAAAATGGCGAGCGACTTAAACTCTTACGTTTTTTTCGGATGGATCTTCGCGAATGAGGAACCAACAATAGTCCGCCATCATTTGTTCGTCCCACCAGCCTTTGTAACGTCTCTCGATTTCTTCCATTTCTTGGTGAAATCTTTCACCTTGTTCATCACTTTCGGAGCCCAAGTTGGTGGGGAAAATATCCAAATGACTGAATAAGAAGTGTAATTTAGGTGTCATATTTAAACCTAAAGGTTAAAAAGAATAAATTTTAAATCATAACGGCCTTTTTGATATACATGTTTTCACTCAACGCTTACCAATGGCATTGAATTTTTGCAGTAATGTATTGATCTTCTCTGCGTAATCAGGACTTCTGTAGTTTCCCAAAAAGTTGTGAACGATCTCCTGGAATGCTTCCCATGCCTCCAAATGAGCTGGACCTTAACACTCATTAAATGCTAAAAAAAATAACTACAAATTGTTTATTCTCCGAAGAGTGTGTGAATAATTTTAAAATAGTTAAGTAAAAGAAAAAGTGTAACATTTGATTATAAGGTATTATTTTTTTAAGCTGTCCCCAGTTGGGGACAATGGGCGTTGTAACTAAAAAAAATATTTTTTGCAGATTTTTGAAAATATGCAATATGGCCCATCGCAATACCTTTAGAGGACAAGAAGATTTTTTACGACTTCAGGAGGCTGTTGAGCAAATAGTAGAAAACGATGACAGTGATGCTGAATATGATATTCTTGTCATGCCACCTGATACCGCTGTCATAAGTGATGAAGACGAAGGAAATGGAGAAGACTTGTTGTGTATAAATATTCCGAACGACGCGCTGAGAAAAATTGAGCTTGTGTATAGAAACGAAAATGATTCCAATTTAGATTGGAATGACAGTGTTGATGAACTACTTTCTAGTTTTCTCAAAGAAAAGCTAAGAGGCAATATAGATCAGGTCGACTTCGGAGATCCTAAGTGGAGAAATATTTTACCATCTTATAGTGCAATGCTTAATTCAAGTGATGCAGTTCCAAATAGGGTTATAAACTTCACAAACCTTTTTAAGAATCATACTCCCCGAATTTTGTTTGAAAAAATATTCGATGTCGACATAATTGATTTGATAGTCGAGAACAGTGTTTTATACGCCGCAAAAGGTTCCTGGAAATTAAGAAAAACTTGCACTTCACCGATAACAGCCTCGCTAATAGTTCCAATGACAAAATGTTTAAATTAAGGCTTTTTTGTATCTCATTGAGAAAAATTCATATCAGTGGGGTGTTATGCATGAAAATTTATCGCTAGATGAGTCCATGATTAAATATTTTGGTAGGCATCCAGCAAAGCAATTTATTATGGGTAAACCGGTAAGATTTGGTTACAAGAACTGGGCTGTAACAAGTTCCGATGGGTACTGCTATGTTTTTGACGTTTATTGTGGAAAAGCAATGCACGTTCCTTCGAGTTCTGATCCTCTTGGTGAACGAGTTGTTAAATCTCTTCTTGCAAAAATGCCCATAGTACCTGCAGAACACATATTATACTTCGACAACGTTTTCACCAACTATCACCTATTATGTGACTTGAAACGTTTAGGATGTCCTGTATGTCCTGTAATGCCCGTAAAAGAAATAAAAAAAGATAGAGCAAAATATGATTTTCGCTTTGATAAAAATAATGAAATCACAATAGTACGTTGGAAAGACAATAACGTCGTCACCATGGCAACAAATTTTGATTTTGTTTATACACTGCTATGTATAAACAATAAACAATGTATGGAAAAGTAAAAAGATGGTGTTAGGCTCGAAAAGAAAAGGCTGACTTCAGTATACCCAGACTGTTTGTAAATTACAACCAGGGAATGGGAGCCATTGACCAAATGGACCAATCTATAAGCCTTTACAGAGTATCCATTAGATGAAAGAAATGGTGCTGGTGTATTTTTACATATATTCTAGATTTGGCTGTAAGTAACGCTTGGCGGTTACATGTTTTGTTATGCAGAGCTGAAAATACGATTCCAATGGACCAATTATCGTTCAGAAGAAACATTGATAGGGCATATTTAACGCCTGGAATTTAAAAAAAAACGTCCAACTTCTTCCATCGCAGTTGATGCTGATCGAAAAAACAACGGCCATAATCCTGAAAGAATAGCAAATCAATTGCGATGTGTTGTTAGTCATTCCAAGTGTCGATGGAAATGCGAATTATGCACAAAAACACTTTGTGTAGAAAGAAATTGTTTTGGTAAATTGCATAACTAAAACGCCCGTTGTCCCCATGTGGGCACACCCATTTTTCTTAAAAACTAACAAAAAATTTAAAATTTTTTTAATGAATTCCTTTTATTTTATCTACATTAAAGCAATCAATAATAACAAAATAAGTTTTTTATTAACAGTTTCTTTTTGGGCGGTAATGGGTTAATGTTCTCATTACTAACACTTGCCGAGCTCAACACGAAATAAGCATTTCGGCTCTGAGGCCCACTCGCACTGTTAGAATTGTTACTCATTCACTGTCTCACTGTATTTAATTTTCTAGTTTTCAAATAATTAAAATAAATTATTACAATTTATTAATTTTTATTGCACCTAGTGCAATTATTTGACTTTGTAAAGTTTTTCACCTATTACGAGTTATTTTTTTCACTTTTTTGTTTAATTTAACTTTTTATACTTTTTCACCTATTACGATTTTTTCACCGAAAATTCAGCCGCACTAAAAGTAACACGTCCGAACAGTTCGATGTATCAACTGCCAGTGGTAACATGAAAATATATTTTCGTATACGTAACCACGTCTTTGTAATGACTTTCGGGGAAATATTAGGAGAAGTATTCAGAAGGAGTACCAAGCTTTACAAAATTCTGACATTTGTTTACAATGGGAATTTCATGATATTCAAATTCTTTTTGTCGCCACAAGTAATCTCTGTTATTACTTAAGTTTCTAGTATGGTGCGTTTTAGATAAAAGAACTGTAAGATAAGCAAAAAACTATTAAAATTGTTAAAAACCATACTGTATGATATACATATGTACTCCTCAAAATCTTCTTCCGACAAGAAAGTCTTCGCTGCGATTATTTGGCTCCTAACATGTGTCCTCAAGGTCATCATCAGATGAGAAATCAAGGTCAGAATTTTCAAGAATATCTTATGCCAGCTGAAGGTCCGGTTCCTTTGAAAAGTCAAAGCTTTTTCCTAAAAATAAATCACATAGCACAATTGTGAGCTTGAATTCAAACAACACCTAAAATTCTCATGACACAATTGTGATATCTCATTTTCTTCTCAACAGAACTTTCAATTTTAATGCAATCGACAGTTGAAAATATGCTGAATCATCAACAAGAGAGTAAATTTTGCAACTCTTAAACTTTCTCAATAATTTTAAATAATAAAACCAAAAAAAAGTTGTACCTACCTCCGGGCATGCTTCCGTTCGTACTAAGATCGCAAAGGAGACAGATTTTTTTTTAGCTTCGTATTTGAATTTTTTTAAGTTTAAATGTTTCAAATAACGAAGAAAGAGTTAACACAAACACTGCTTTTGGTATTTTATCAATAAAATAATTTCTATTGCTTTGGGAATTTTTTTTAAACACATCGCACAATCGCTTAAGTTGGTTTTTTAAATTTTTTTATAATTATAATTATGATATATATCGTTGGAAAGGTATTTTTAATAGCTTTAATTTTTTGTATTATAAATTATCAAACACCCAGTAGTTCCCAAGATATAGACCTATATATTTTCAACTTTAAGGACCCGCCCTTTCGAAAATAGGCGTGACCGCCAACAAATTTTTTTTGTCATCTCCTTTAAAAGCCCTATTTGATGAAGTTTTTTTTGTGAGCAAAGTCACTAAAACCGATTTGTTCCCATAATTTATATTTCTAATGAAAAACTTTAAATATATTTTATATTTGTTACATATTGATGAGATTTATTTGTACTTATGTACATATACAGGGTGGGCCAAGTTTGACTGAATGATTTGAACTCTATTGGCATATTGTAGCCGTTGTGGTGCATCCCTCGGCAATAATTCTTGGGCCAATTGAATTTTATATGGAAACATCTTCAGATCAACTTTTAGAATACGTCGTAGCGATGTTCTGCAGATGTTCAATTGAGTATTAAATTAAAAATGCAAAAGTTATAAGCATTTCAAATCAGTCAGTCCAAGTTGGCCCACCCTGTACATTTTGCGTTAGGAGTTACTCCTTCTATATTTTCACGTGAAAAGCTTACAATTATGATATACATATATAGGGTTACCATATTCATTTTGAGAAAAAGAGGACGTCGACCAAAAAAAAGCCGGACATTTACCCTTAAAAAGAGGACAACACTCTGTAGCAAAATATTAAAAAAATAATGCCTTAAAATACACAAAATAAATTTAAAATTCTATTTACATATAACAACAACACAAAACTTAAACATAATATTAAAAAAAATGATATTTTATCAGTCTGATCTCATAACTACTACAACATAAAAACATAAAAATTAACAAATTCATTTTAAAACTTCACATGTACTACATATATATACATTTTTAGTAGAAGTTGTCAAGTTTCATGTATATTTTTCAGCGCTTTCAATTTGAACCAATATATTATTATGGCATTTTTTTAAATATTCATAAAACTCTTGACAATTCATATCAAAATTATATTCAGAAATAGTTTCTGTGTTTAATTTGTTTCATTCTGGTGTCCACTGAATTCAGAACTTCTAGAACTAAGAACTTTGAGAAATATCATAAAACAAAATTCCCAAAGGTTAACACACACATTCAGGGAATTTGGAATAATTTGGAATTTATAAGAAGATTTCGTCTTTCAAAGAAAAGTGCATCAGCTGTTTTTTCCCCCTCCAATAAACTAGCACTTCTTTTGGCACCTTTTCCAGAAATTTCTGGACAAAACTAAAAAAGTCGTTGCAAACTATTAAATTTGGCAATTAATTGATGCAACTCTAAACAAACACCAATGTTACCACATTTTCCACCGAATGCAGTCGGTAGTTACACGTAGGTAAAAAAACGTTAAAATTACCAAATTCTTTTTACCGGTTAGGTAAGGAAAAGTAATTGGTATAAACTCTAGTAGTTATCTATTTGTTAAAATTACGGGCATAAGACACGTAGACAAAGGCCAAAAGCCAAAGCCGTTTAAAATTGTGAAGGCGCATATGGCGGCCAAAAAGCATCAAACTTAATTTGTTTACAAAAAAAAAATGTCATGACATCGTGTGTATTCAAAAAAATGTATACATCAATGCCAACAATACGTTCGATGCAATAAAACGAAATTATAGATTAAAGTTTTAAAAGTAGGACAAAACCAGGACACTTGCAAAAAAAGAAGTAGGACTATCCCGGACGCCCTATAAAAGAGGACGGTGTCCGGGGAAAAGAGGACGTATGGCAACCCTATACATATACATATATTAAAAACTTGTTTGGAATAATAAATGAAAAATTATATATCGATGGTCTCATGTAGAAAGGCCCTAACTCGTATATTTGAAACTTTACAGGAGAAGGTTAAAACATAATAGAAACTGTAATATTCAACATGTAACTTTTTTTGTACAACTGCTTATAAAAGCGTTATTTTTTACACTATTGCAATAAATTTTTGTGAGGAGGTGTATTTTCGTTAAATGTATTGGAATCGCAAAAAAAAACTAATTTCGAAACAATAGCGATATGAGACCAACGATATTTTTAGTTTCTAAACTTATTCTTATAAATTAAATGTCTGTAATTTTGAGCTACATTGTCTGTATCTGTTTTAAAATTAATTCTCTTTTCTATCGGTACATTAATAATCTGTAACATTTCTAACATAAATCGTCTTTTATAATTTGTTTCTGTATTTAATATAGTAGTATTTTCAAAATCTGGATTATGATCTAAATTGTAACAGTGTGATGTTAATGCAGTTTTTTGAGAAGAAGTATGTTTGTGTTTTTGGTCAGATTTATGTCCAGCTAATCTAGTTTTTAATTTATTTTTAGTTGTACCTACATATATTTTATAACATTCTTCATTATTTTTACCCTTACACGGTATTTTATAAACAATATTAGATTTATCTAATTTTAATGTTTTATCCTTTATTTTACTATATAATCTATTTAATGTGTTATAAGTTTTATGGGCTATCTTATAATTATTCCTGTTATAAAATTTTGTTTTTTCTAGTCGTTCAGAAATTAATGGAATATAAGTTAGAGATTTATAAATTTTAGGTTCAGAAATTACTATAAATGTTTAACAAATTCTGGAAAATAATTTTTCCTTCGGAAATGTTTAATTACTTTCCCTCCGGCCTTTTTAACGCAAAGATCTTTACGGAAACCATTAACAAAATTCAAGAACAATTACACTGGTTTACAGCCAAAAAATACCAAGAACGCCACTTATCTAGATAAGTTAATTGGGACCTCCTGAACACGAAAAACGCTGTAATTTTTTTTTTCTAAGTACCGTTTTTTAGATAACGGTACTTTTGTGTTTTTCGGTGTATGATCCCATTCAAACCCTTGTGGAGCCCAACCGAAGAGCCCGATCGAGATGAGTGGCATATCGTTGGAAAGGTAATCGAATGCCTTTTCCGCCGATATGCTGCAAATTTCTATCTGATAAGAAATAGCTGAGTTATGGCACCTCAAAGTTCGAAATTTGCCTATTTTTTACGTTTTTTTCAAAATTTTTCTTTTTTATTTAATTTTTTTTCTACGTTACAGTTAATATCTGGAATGTTTTATTTTTTTCCAAATAGTTTATTTAATTACCAACATTTTAAGCGTAATTTGAAAAAAATCGGATGAAAAATATAGTTTTTATTAAGGATTTTGTGGAGCGACAATATTTTCATCTTCATTGCTTACACACTATATTCGGCGTAAATTCAAAAAATTTAAATTAAAATGGCGAGCGACTTAAACTCTTACGTTTTTTTCGGATGGATCTTCGCGAATGAGGAACCAACAATAGTCCGCCATCATTTGTTCGTCCCACCAGCCTTTGTAACGTCTCTCGATTTCTTCCATTTCTTGGTGAAATCTTTCACCTTGTTCATCACTTTCGGAGCCCAAGTTGGTGGGGAAAATATCCAAATGACTGAATAAGAAGTGTAATTTAGGTGTCATATTTAAACCTAAAGGTTAAAAAGAATAAATTTTAAATCATAACGGCCTTTTTGATATACATGTTTTCACTCAACGCTTACCAATGGCATTGAATTTTTGCAGTAATGTATTGATCTTCTCTGCGTAATCAGGACTTCTGTAGTTTCCCAAAAAGTTGTGAACGATCTCCTAGAATGCTTCCCATGCCTCCAAATGAGCTGGACCTTAACACTCATTAAATGCTTGGTCACCGTACAGAGCGCGAATTTGAGGGCCATCAAATATACCAGCTTCAATTTTGCTCGCTGTGGCTCTCGGAAATTTTTGTTTAAGGTAATTCATGGCAAGACTGTCATTTGGCAACGTTTTCACAATCTTTGTAAATAACCCAAGCTTAATATGTAATGGAGGAAGTATTATCTTCTCCAGAGGAGTGAGTGGGTCATTTTTGATATTGTACACTCCCTGCGTACGTTCACTTCGCTCGGGCCAAACTTTTCGGGTGTAGTGATTCTGACGGTCACGGCTGTCCCATAGACATAGAAAACAGGGAAACTTCGTATTGCCCCCTTGCAATCCAGATAGTATGGCAACTAATTTAAAATCAGAGCAAACTTTCCATTGATGTTGGTCATAATGTATGAGATCGAGAAGTTCTTTCATTGTTTCATATCTTTCCTTTATGTATTTTCCATATCCGATTGGAATTGATGGTTTCGTATTCCAAATTCGGGCTCTGTACGGTGACCAAGCATTTAATGAGTGTTAAGGTCCAGCTCATTTGGAGGCATGGGAAGCATTCCAGGAGATCGTTCACAACTTTTTGGGAAACTACAGAAGTCCTGATTACGCAGAGAAGATCAATACATTACTGCAAAAATTCAATGCCATTGGTAAGCGTTGAGTGAAAACATGTATATCAAAAAGGCCGTTATGATTTAAAATTTATTCTTTTTAACCTTTAGGTTTAAATATGACACCTAAATTACACTTCTTATTCAGTCATTTGGATATTTTCCCCACCAACTTGGGCTCCGAAAGTGATGAACAAGGTGAAAGATTTCACCAAGAAATGGAAGAAATCGAGAGACGTTACAAAGGCTGGTGGGACGAACAAATGATGGCGGACTATTGTTGGTTCCTCATTCGCGAAGATCCATCCGAAAAAAACGTAAGAGTTTAAGTCGCTCGCCATTTTAATTTAAATTTTTTGAATTTACGCCGAATATAGTGTGTAAGCAATGAAGATGAAAATATTGTCGTTCCACAAAATCCTTAATAAAAACTATATTTTTCATCCGATTTTTTTCAAATTACGCTTAAAATGTTGGTAATTAAATAAACTATTTGGATAAAAAATAAAACATTCCAGATATTAACTGTAACGTAGAAAAAAAATTTAATAAAAAAGAAAAATTTTGAAAAAACGTAAAAATAGGCAAATTTCGAACTTTGAGGTGCCATAACTCAACTATTTCTTATCAGATAGAAATTTGCAGCATATCGGCGGAAAAGGCATTCGATTACCTTTCCAACGATATGCCACTCATCTCGATCGGGCTCTTCGGTTGGGCTCCACAAGGGTTTGAATGGGACCATACACCGAAAAACACAAAAGTACCGTTATCTAAAAAACGGTACTTAGAAAAAAAAAATTACAGCGTTTTTCGTGTTCAGGAGGTCCCAATTAACTTATCTAGGCAAGTGGGGTTCTTGGTATTTTTCCAAATTAAAAATTTGTAAACCAGTGTTAAGAAAAAAACTACAAAAACCCAACAAAATTAACTGGGATCTTCAAATGCAAATTAATAAAATGCAACAACAACTAAACAAAAAAGGACATTGTTACAAAATGTTTGAATAAAAAACAAATTTCTCTTGAAAATGTGTAAACAATATGTGACATACTGCAAATGTCAATGGCCTTTCATTAATATTTTTATGCTTAAGGAAAATCATAAAAGTATACAAGAATTTTCTTTATTCTAACTGATATATTTTTTTAACAGAAGTAATACTCAGGCAATTAATGCCTATATATAATTGCGTTACTTTCTTTGGAAAGGGGATAGTTGAAGAAGTAAAGGTGGTGAAAGAAGAAAGCTTTTTTTATATCACACTTCTTCACTTATGTTTGTTTTAATGCAGCATTGCGTCTCTGGTGGTGAGTAGGCACATTATTTTTTAAAGCTTGATTTTATAGCCTTTAATTAATTATTTGACTTCGATGGCGTTTCAATGCTATACCACCGAAGGAGGGCGCTGTGATAAATATTAGTCATGATAAATAGAAAACTAATAATTTGTTGTTTTAGTGGCAGCAGCTGGGAATCGAACATAGGCTACAAATACCAACTCATGCTTAATGATCAAATTAAGCTACAGCACCTTTAAAAACGAAACCTAAAAACATGCGTTAATTTTGTATATACTTACTCGTAAAAAACGGTACATATTTTAATTTTTTTAAATAAAACTTCTATATAAATACATACATATTTAAGATCATATGTAAATGAGTTGTTAAATTAACATTTCAGATATAACTATATTTTATTTATAAAAAAGTGTCTGCGTACAAAAATAAAATATAAACGAATTTGTATACATTAATTGCGTTCTAGAAAAAAAGTCGGAAGAACTGCATTTAGGCGTTTTGGCATTGATAAAAAGAGTTTTTCCGTATATTCGGAACTAATCTTTCCCCAATCCTCAGTTTCGTATCCTCCTTTCCGGGAAATCCCATAAAAGCTCGATGGGATTTTAGTCTGATAACTGCGGGGGAGTTTTTAATTGTTTCTTTACGTTATACAACAAGCAAAGCTTTGTGTTATGTGTAGTAAGTTTTGAGTAACTTGTATGAAAGTAGTTTTATGAAAATTTTGTTCGAACACATAACTTTACACAAAGAAATCAAGCCAATCAAGGCAAATATAGCCAAGATCTTCCCCTATCAGGCCCCGTTTATGGAATTTTTCCACAAATCCCAATTTTCACCTAAAAGTCCAAGAATTAGTTTGAGTGTTTTTTTTATATAAGTATACGGTTTAAATTTTTATAAAACATAGCTAAACCCGGTGTGCTTTGCTACCCCCCCCCCCCTCGTCATAAAATAAAATAAAACGTATTTATATATTTACAAACATTTATTTATTTAATTTTATTGTATTTATTGCAATGCTTTAGGCGAGGCCATGCCCCTTTGTCCACTTACGTAGTCAAGAATTTATTATTTCGAATATCCTATTGTGAAAATTCGTCATGATCGGTCCAGTAGTTAAGACTATATTACGATTTTTAATTTTATTAAAAAGGGACGTGATCCCACCCACTTTTCTCCTGGTACGTATTCCTAATTATGCCAAAACGTAGGTCAAAAAATGCCCAAAATATGGCGATTTAAATTTTTGGGTTATATGGGCGGTGCCACCCCCGTTTGTACAATCAAAACTTCATATAGCCTATTATTCCTTCCAGAGTCACAGTAACATGCTGTAAACATTTCAGGCAGATTGGTCCAAGGGTTAGGCCTCCTATTAAGCACAAACATACAGACAGATTAAAAGCAATATAATTTAAGGTGAAATGGGGCGAAAAATGGGGATTTGGTAATAAAAAAATGTATGTAGTTAAAAAGTATATAAAACTTTAGGTAAATACATATTACAAAAAAAGTATTTTGTATAGCAAACATTGTTAGTGGTATAAGTAAGTATCTGAATTAAAAAAAGGGGGCGATGAAGTAGGCGTGGTTCATAGTTATATGGCGACGTTAACAGTATTAAGAGCAATATACTACCAAATAAAAAAATACGTTGGAATGAACAAATTTGTATAGAGAACAAAAAGTATAAAACTTTCAAAAATTTGGCGTGAAAAGGGGCGTGAAAGGGGCGTGGCTTAATTTAATATTAATATTTTTACCTCGCCTGGAGTATATAATGTGTATACAATTTGAAGTAAATCTGCTAAAAACTATATGGGAGCAATTACATAATTTTTAAAAAGTGGGCGTAAAAATGGGCGTGGTCAAAAAAAAGTACCCTATTATTCCTTCCAGAGTCACAGTAACATGCTGTGAAAATTTCATCAAAATCGGCTCAGCCTATACAATTTCAATGGCATTAAATTTTTTGGAGACAAAGTAACCAAAACTGGGGATTCTAAGTGCAATTTTTCTGGCAACACTGCTCATGAGTACTGTTCTCAAAACTTCTCTCTATTTTTCTTAAGATTCTCTTGAAGTTTACAGCAGCCCTTTACTCTTGGTCTACAGTATGAAGCTAAGTATAGACGATATGTTGAATCAGCATATTTATGCTGAAAAATTTGTGACAAGTGCTTACATATCGTGTAAACGCAAAATTTTTTTAGCATACGTATGTTTAATAACATTTGCTAACAGTTTGTTAACAATATCAACAAACGTATGTTGGTAATTTTAGCATATCGTGTAAACAGCATATTATTAGTGTTTGACAAATTTCCTGCGTATGTTGACAGATATGTTATTTGTTGAAAAGCGTATGCAAGCTTTTCAGCATATGGCAAATTCATATGCGATCAGAGTTGTATTTTCTAATAAAGCTGATAAAAAAACAACAATGTCGGCTTCATTGATTTAAATCACAAATTATAATCTAAACTTTAGATTCTAAATGACAGACGTTTAACATTTTTTAATTATTTGTATAGTTTATACAATTTATTATATTCACATATAACAACAAAATAATTAAACACAAATATTAATTTAAATGGCAGAAAACTGCGTTTGTTTACATTAGCAAAAACATATGTTTTTGCATCTTTTTTGTGTAATAGTGTGGCACCTATAGTAATCTTATTAAATCAATGTTGTGTGTGTAGTTTTTAAAGTTTTTATATTTTTATAATATTATGGACATTTCTTTTCGATAGCCAAATATGTACTAACTAATTTCTACAAAATTCAATATAACAATATAATATGACTTAAGTTAACGGTAAATACTGGTTTAAGAAAATGTAACAAATAACGAATAAAATTAAGAATTAAGATAGTAACAAAAATAGTAAAATAAAATATTTGATGATTATTAAATAAAGATAAAGTTAAATAAAATATGTTGAAGATAAAACTAATAATAAAACAAAATATAAATAAGTAATAGAGTAAGGATATTCAAGTACATATATTAATATGTAACTCCCCCACCCTTTGATCACACATTACTCCTGGAATGTGAACATTTTATTTGCATAAATAAGGTATCAATTTACAATAATTTACTTATTCAAAATACAATATTAAATATTAATATGTTCTTATTTACAAACATGTATATTAGTTTAGTTGGTTTTTTATTTATTTATTACATATGTATTTTATAATTATTTTTTGTTTTTAGTATAATTTCTACCAGTGACTTGTCTTTCAAACTTTATATTTGGCAATTCATTTTGATATTTAAAAATTCTTTTTACTATTTGTCTATTGCGTTTGCAACCTTTCTCATCTATAAAATTAGTATTATTCTTTTCCTTTACTTCTTTTAAAATATATTTAGGTTTTTGTTTAAGATTTTGAAATCCTAGGTTTTTGACCAATTCCCTATCTTTATAATCATGACATTCTTCTCTATTCTGATTAATTTTATTAATTCTTTCAATCTTTCTAATGTGAACACTATCATATAACGTTTGCCATATATTTTTCTCTACCTTATTGTGTAGCAGATCATTTGGTTTGTACCCTGTAGTACTATGTATTGTATCGTTGTAAATTTGCACAGACTTGAATACCAACGTTTTGTCACTAATATCCTTATTTTCTTTTTCTAGCTTAAAAAGTCTTATATGTTCATTCAACGTCAGATGAAAGCGCTCTATATCTGAATTTCCTGTATGGGTATTAGGGGATGTAAAATGAGAATCTATATTCTCTGTATTCAAAAACTGTCTAATGTATGCAGTGTTAAACTCATTATCAGCTATTATCTTACATGGTTTACCTAAAATAGCAAATCGTTCTCTAAGCATTTCTACGATAGTTAGTGAATTTTTGTCATTTAAATAATGAATTGATACATGTTTAGTGAGCTTATCAATACATGTTAAAAACGTAGTACTTTTATCTAAAAACCAAATGTCGATATGAAGTATTTCGTTTGATGTTATTGGAGTTTCCGTTACACATAATTTAGTCTTGATAGGTTGCCTGTCATATTTACACATATTACATATAACGCAATTATTTATAAATTTTTGAATTTCTATTTTCAAATTAGGGAAATAAATTATATCTTTTAATTCCAAATATGTTTCCTCAATTCCTCTATGGTTTTTGTCAGTATGATATTTGTCTATTATTTCTAAAAGTTTTTCAGTATTAAAAATATCCTTAATAAATTTTGTGCATCCTACAAATTTCATTTCTGGGGCATTTGAAAAATAGTGTACTAAAGTCTCTTGTAAATTTTTAAATATGTCAAAACTATCACAAAAAATTGCTACGGTTCCTCTTATAGGAAATATTGGCCTCACAAATTCGATTATCTTTTCCTCAAAATATTCTTTTATAGTAATCATATGTCTTGTTTTCTTTCCGTATAAAATTTGTTTCTCGTATTTATAATTATTTCCTAAACTTATTATAATTTGATTTTTATATATATTGACTGGAGATTCTGATATAAAAATATGGTCATTTAGATTATCTTGTCCACTATGAATTGTTGCTATGTCAGATTGTATATTTTGTTCTTCCTCTGTTAATGTATTTACATCTAGACGGCTAAGATAATCAGCTACTTTATTTGTTTTACCCTTAATGTATTCAACTTCAAAATCATATTCATTCAGCTGTATCTTCCATCTCTGTAATTTTATATTTGGTTCTTTTAATGAATTTAGCCATACAAGTGGTCTATGATCTGTCTGAATTTTGAATTTTCTCCCATATAAATAAGGTCTGAAATATTTTACTGCCCATACAATTGCCAATAATTCCTTTTCAATAGCGCTATAATTTATTTCATGGTTATTCAAGGTGCGTGATGAGAAAGCAATTGGATGGCCATTTTGGGACAACACAGCACCTAATGCTTCGTTACTGGCATCGGTAGTCAAAACAAATAATTTGTCAAATAATGGATATGCCAAGACTGGTGTATTACATAAAATTGTCTTTAATTTATTAAAGGAATCAATGTATTTTTGATCATTAATATTAATTACTGAACCTTTCTTAAGATTAAAAATCATAGGCAAGGCTATTTGGCTATAATCTTTTATGAATTTTCTATAAAATCCAGTTAAGCCTAAAAATGATCTGATTTGCTTTATAGTTTTAGGTATTGAAATTTTTTTAATAATATTAATCTTGTCAGGGTTCGGTTCTATTCCATTAGGGGTTATTATGTGTCCTAAATATTCCGACTCATGTCTAAAAAAATTGCATTTATCAACTTGGACTTTAAGATTATATTCGGATAATCTTTTAAAAATTTTTCTTAATGCTAAAATATGTTCCCCGAGGGATGTGGAAAATACTAAAATATCATCAAGGTAAACTACGCATATATTATTTATATAGTCTTGAAGCACTTCGTTCATCATACGTTGAAACGAGGCAGGTGCATTTTTTAACCCGAATGGCATTCTCGTAAATTCGTAATGCCTTCTTGACGTTGAAAAAGCAGTCTTGTGCCTATCTTCTACTAAAATCTCAATTTGGTGAAACCCTTTTGCTAAATCAATTGTGCTAAAATATTGCGAATTTCCTAATTTTGAAAATAGATCCTCCATATTGGGTATTGGAAATTTATCCTCAATCGTAATATCGTTCAGTTTTCTGTAATCAACTACTACTCTCCATTTTTGTTGCCCAGAATTGTCCATTTTTTTAGGAACAACCCAGATAGGAGCATTATATGGACTATTGGATTTCGTTATTATTCCTGATTCTAACATTTCATTAACCTGTTTCTCTACTTCTTCCTTATGAATTTCCGGTAAACGATATGTCCGTGAATAAACAGGTATTTCATTTTTGGTTGGAATTTTGTGTTTATATTTGCAAACGCAAGATAAATTATCTCTTTCAATATAAAAAACATGTTCAAATTCTTTTATTATTTTCAAAAGTTCAGAAATTTCTTCAGCATTAGATTTTTGATTTTCTAGTTTCCGTTTTAAAAATTCTATTTTTGGTTCATTAAAATTTATTTCAATTATTGTATCTAAATCTAGATTTTCATTTGAAGGTTCATCAAATGTTAAAGGGATTTTTGCCTCATTTGTCACTAACATATTTTCCTTTAAATCGATTTTGGCTCCTAATGGCTTCAATAAATTACAACCTAAAATACCGTCAAATTCACCAAAAATCTCAGTTTCTAACATTTCTATTTTAGAATTAGGGCGGTTAAATTCCTTAAATAGTGGAATAGTAACTTTCGAGTCCGTAATTGTTTTCGAGCAAATTGTATTTAATATTATTGGTCTCTCAAGTTCGCTTCTAAAAGAACTATGAAACAAACCTTTTCTAACTAATGTAGTTCCTGATCCTGTGTCTATTAACAATTTTATTGGAGTTGTTCTTGTCCGTACAACTATGCAGGGAAGAGATCTTCGGCCAATAATTGAAAAATTTGATGTTTGTGTATTATTTACATCCATTGGTATTGGGTAATTTATGTTAGTCTGTTGAGATCTGTTAGCATCGCTAATTTTGCTAAAATGTCCTGAGTTTTGTTGCCTATCTTGAGGATCTAAAAAAGTATGCTGTTGGTTTGGAAGATTCCAAGTTGCATTTTGTCTATATTGATATGAATTCGGAAAAGTATCTTGGCCATTTTGCAAATTTTCTGCATTATTCTGCTTATTGAAATTATGTTTGTGATTTTGAAAATGTTGACGATTATATTGTCCAGAATTTAATCTATTTGTCTGAATAAAAGATTGAGAATTTTTAAAAGAAGTATTATTATTATTAGAAAAATTTTGATTCTGTTCATTATTATTATTAAATTTAGATGAAAAATATTGAAGAGATTGATATTTTTTGTAAAAATATTCTGTTTCAATTAAAATTTCTTTTGCCTTCAATAAAGAATGTGGATTTCTTGAGTTAAGAATTAATTTTGATTCACTGGGTAATTTGCTTATAAAAATTTTCAATACCATTGATTCATTATTTTTACAACTAAACCATTGTTGATTATTAACATCTATGCTAGTTTTCAAGTTTAATTTTGTTAATAAACTTAATATATATTCATAAAAGTCATTAATACTAGTTCTAAACTCCGATGTCTTAATTTTATTAATAATACTTTCTATGCTATCTGATATATTAAAATTTATTCTTAAGATTATTTTTATCTCATCCCAATTAGTAGGATTATTATTGTTAATCAATGTAATGTTAGCTTTCGCAACAATTTTGTTTCTTACTCTCAAATCAAACAAAGGCAGCAAAGTTGCATCAACATGTTTACGTACTTCATCAACATGAACAATAAACATTTGAAGATCTTCTGCTCTGCCATCAAAATGTGGAACACCTTCCAGAAGTTGAAACGTATTCAATGCCATTGTGGTTTTGTAGTTATCTTAGTTGTTGTTGTTAAAAAATATACCTCCTTCTTATTCCTCCTTCACTCTTCGCTTTATTCTTAGGTAATTGGTGACAGTTTTGATGATGATGATTATTGCGATATTTTTTTTTTGTCAACGCAAGTTTTGTTGTTATTTTAGATTATTGTTAGTTGTTGTAATTTCAAATATTGAAACTGGTTTTATTTTTGTTGTTAATGTATGGTGTTGCTATTTGTATTCTTTTGTTGTAATTAGATCAATATTGTTTTCTTTTCATAATTTCGTTCGTAATTTGACCTTGGAGAAATATTTTAAGTTGTTGTTGAATTTATTTTATTATTGACCTTGATGAGTAATTGTCATATTAATGTTTTTATGCTTTCACTTTAGTTTTACAATATTACACAAATTTTTAATTGAACTAAAGTTCTTCTTTAAATTTATTTCGTTAATAACTACTTTAGTGGTTTTTCTTGAGTTTGTTTTTGTTTTACACAATTTTATTGTTTTAAATTTAGATTTTATAACAAAAGCGATTTCTAAGATTTTGTTAATGTTTTTTTTTTTTATTATTTAAAAATGATTTAAAATTTGTATCGTGATGTGTTTTTATTTAATTATTAACGTTTTAAAGTTAATTTCTTTTAAAACACAAGTTTATTTGTTACGACAAAATTAATTTCAATTTGTCAATTAATGTTTAAAAAAAAAACGTTTTGTTTTTAAGACAGATTTTAAATGTCTTTTTTATAAAAGGAGTTTTAAAATTCTTTTATTCTTACTTTCTTTAATAATTTATTATTAAAGTTTAGTTCGAAAAAACACGACTGCGCCAGTAATCTTATTAAATCAATGTTGTGTGTGTAGTTTTTAAAGTTTTTATATTTTTATAATATTATGGACTTTTCTTTTCGATAGCCAAATATGTACTAACTAATTTCTACAAAATTCAATATAACAATATAATATGACTTAAGTTAACGGTAAATACTGGTTTAAGAAAATGTAACAAATAACGAATAAAATTAAGAATTAAGATAGTAACAAAAATAGTAAAATAAAATATTTGATGATTATTAAATAAAGATAAAGTTAAATAAAATATGTTGAAGATAAAACTAATAATAAAACAAAATATAAATAAGTAATAGAGTAAGGATATTCAAGTACATATATTAATATGTAACTCTATGACATAGTTTGTTGCGATTTTTTTTTGAGTGTGATAAAAATCGGTAAAATTTTCCAGGGAATGAATCGTACGATTGTGTAGGATAGTGTATCACGACCTTTAAGCCCAGCCGCCGATAGTTTTTTTATGTAAATAATGGCCGGCGGCATTGTTCAAATTAATCGACACAGGTCTCTGGAAATAAACTATAACCCACTTATTCAAAAACGATTATTAAATTTAACAAACGTTTATTAAGACATATTTGCAAATAAAAATTTGTTTAATAAACGTTTGTTAAATTTAATAATCGTTTATGAATAAGGGGGTAAATTATTATAAATGTTTTACATGTTTTCGTGCATTATTTGCATATTTAGTATAGAATTTACTTCGATTTTTTGTATAAATATTTTATTATTTATATTATTGCTGTTTTTATACCCTTCACCATCGTGAGAAGGGTATATATAAGTTTGTCATTCCGTGTGTAATTTCCACAAAAAAATTTTCCGACCCTATAAAGTATATATATTCTGGATCCTTATAGATAGCGAAGTCGATTAAGCCATGTCCGTCTGTCTGTCTGTTGAAATCAGTTTTTTGAAGTCCCCAGATATACTCGGGATCCAAACCTTCAATAATTCTGTCAGAAGTGCTTTCGAGAAGTTTGCTATTTAAAATCAGCAAAATCGGTTTAGGTTAACCAGAGTTATGAACCAATATGTGAGACCACCTCCATAAAAATTTGATATTTTTCATCCATTTTATTGCAATATTTTAAAAACTATTGCAGATAATACCATGAAATTTTGTATACGTTGTTTGTACTATAAAAGAAGAAAGTGTGTGGAAAATAGTAAGAATCGGTCCATGATTTCTCATAGCCCCCATACAAATATATATATTCCCGAAATATGGCTTAATGATAAATAAATGCCTATAAAATTGGAATATCAAGACAAAATTCAGCAAAAATAAGTTTCATGCAAAAAGAAATCTCAAAACGAAATTTTTTTTAATTCGGTCCATGTTTGATCATAGACCCCATATAAAGTCCACTTCCAAAATTCACTTAAATACGTATAAAACAGATATAAATAATGTTAAACGGCTAAAATTTGACATAAATACTCTTTATAGGCAAATAAATTGTTGTACTAAATTTTATGGTGGTCGGCCCAGAATTGGTCATAGCCCCCATACAAAAATCTTCCCGAAATATGGCTTAATGATAAATAAATGCCTATAAAATTGGAATATCAAGACAAAATTCAGCAAAAATAAGTTTTATGCAAAAAGAAATCTCAAAACGAATTTTTTTTTAATTCGGTCCATGTTTGATCATAGACCCCATATAAAGTCCACTTCAAAAATTCACTTAAATACGCATAAAACAGATATAAATAATGTTAAACGGCTAAAATTTGACATCAATACTCTTTATAGGCAAATAAATTGCTGCACTAAATTTTATGGTGGTCGGCCCAGAACTGGTCATAGCTCCCATACAAGGACCACATCTGAAAAAGAGATTTTTCCCTATATATATTGTATAAATATCGGTACCGACTCAAAACTTTGCACAGATCTTTTTAATATATACAAAAATCATCCCACAAAATTTTGTGAATTTCGGTCTAGTTTTAACCGTATGCCCCATATAAAGCCCTCTTCCGAAAATCACTTTAATACTCATAAATCTCTTATAAATAAGGCTACCAATCCAAAATTTTACACGGATCATTTACATACATGCCTAAATCTAACTGCTGGATTTTGAGAATATCGGTCCATATTTGACTATATCCCCCACATAAGGTCCACTCTCGAAATCCACGTTAATACTAATATATATGTATATATAGCGTTATTATGTTGAAATTCGACGTGAAATATCCTGATATGCATGAAAATAACTGTTCCAAAATTTAAGAAGATCGGCCCATAATTTGTCATAGCTGCCATATAAGAACCATTTCCAAAAAACAAATAAATTCGGGTCAAAAAATATTCTTTTCGGATTTAACCCATATTCGGTCCACATTTTATAATCATGATATATATCGTTGGAAAGGTATTTTTAATACCTTTTATTTAGTGTATTACAAATTATCAAGCACCAAGTAGTTCCCGAGATATAGGCCTATATATTTTCAACTTTACGGGCCCGCCCCCTCGAAAATAGGCGTGACCGCCAACAAATTTTTTTCCTGGTATCTCCTCTAAAAGCCCTATTTGATTTTGTTTTTTTTTTTTTTTTTTTGAGCAAAATCACTAAAACCGAATTGTACCCCTTTTTATACCCTTCACCATCGTGAGAAGGGTATATATAAGTTTGTCATTCCGTGTGTAATTTCCAAAAAAAATTTTCCGACCCTATAAAGTATATATATTCTGGATCCTTATAGATAGCGAAGTTGATTAAGCCATGTCCGTCTGTCTGTCTGTCTGTCTGTCTGTTGAAATCAGTTTTTTGAAGTCCCCAGATATACTCGGGATCCCAACCTTCAATAATTCTGTCAGAAGTGCTTTCGAGAAGTTCGCTATTTAAAATCAGCAAAATCGGTTTAGGTTAACCAGAGTTATGAAACTATATGTGAGACCACCTCCATAAAAATTTGATATTTTTCATCCATTTTATTGCAATATTTTGAAAACTATTGCAGATAATACCATGAAATTTTGTATACGTTGTTTGTACTATAAAAGAAGAAAGGTTGCGGAAAAAAGTAAGAATCGGTCCATGATTTCTTATAGCCCCCATACAAATATATATATTCCCCAAATATGGCTTAATGATAAATAAATGCCTATAAAATTGGAATATCAAGACAAAATTCAGCAAAAATAAGTTTTATACAAAAAGAAATCGCAAAACGAAATTTTTTTTAATTCGGTCCATGTTTGACCATAGACCCCATATAAAGTCCACTTCCAAAATTCACTTAAATACGTATAAAAGAGATATAAATAATGTTAAACGGCTAAAATTTGACATAAATACTCTTTATAGGCAAATAAATTGCTGTACTAAATTTTATGGTGGTCGGCCCAGAACTGGTCATAGCTCCCATACAAGGACCACATCTGAAAAAGAGATTTTTCCCTATATATATTGTATAAATATCGGTACCGACTCAAAACTTTGCACAGATCATTTTAATATATACAAAAATCATTTCACAAAATTTTGTTAATTTCGGTCTATTTTTAACTGTATGCCCCATATAAAGCCCTCTTCCGAAAATCACTTTAATACTCATAAATCGCTTATAAATAAGGGTACCAATCCATAGTTTTACACGGATCATTTACATACATGCCTAAATCTAACTGCTGGATTTTGAGAATATCGGTCCATATTTGACTATATCCCCCACATAAGGTCCACTCTCGAAATCCACGTTAATACTAATATATATCGTATATATACCGTTATTATGTTGAAATTCGACGTGAAATATCCTCATATGCATGAAAATAACTGTTCCAAAATTTAAGAAGATCGGCCCATAATTTGTCATACCTGCCATATAGAACCATTTCCAAAAAACAAATAAATTCGGGTCAAAAAATATTCTTTTCGGATTTAACCCATATTCGGTCCATATTTTATAATCATGATATATATCGTTGGAAAGGTATTTTTAATACCTTTTATTTAATGTATTATAAATTATCAGACACCCAGTAGTTCCCGAGATATAGGCCTATGTATTTTCAACTTTAAGGGCCCGCCCCCCTCGAAAATAGGCGTGACCGGCAACAAATTTTTTTTTTGCTGGTATCTCCTCTAAAAGCCCTATTTGATTTTGTTTTTTTTTTTTTTTTTTGAGCAAAATCACTAAAACCGAATTGTACCCCTTTTTTATACTCTGTTTGTTAAATTACACTCAAGATTATTATGAACATCAGACAGACTCTGAAAGTTATGGTAAGAATTGGTAATTAAATCAATTAAAATGGTAAAAATTAGACAACATTTCCAAATATTTAACATAAATTATGTTGGTCGTAAAATTGTCTTTCAAACAATATATCAAATACTAATAAAATTTGCACTAAGACTGAATAGAAAACACAGAATTAGGATATTCTAGTCCCGTGTAGTTTCTGTATTTCTTTTTACGCATAGGTGAAGGGTATTTAAGATTCGGCACAGCCGAATATAGCACTCTTACTTGTTTATACTCTGTTTGTTAAATTACACTGAAGATTATTATGAACATCAGACAAACTCTGTAAATTATGGTAAGAATTGCTAATTAAATCAATTAAAATGGTAAAAATTAGACAACATTTCAAAATATTTAACATAAATTATGTTGGTCGTAAAATTGTCTTTCAAACAATATATCAAATACTAATAAAATTTACACTAAGACTGAATAGAAAACACAAAATTAGGATATTCTAGTCTAGTGTAGTTTCTGTATTTCTTATTACGCTTAGGTGAAGGGTATTTAAGATTCGGCACAGCCGAATATAGCACTCTTACTTGTTTACAATAAAATATGCTCTATTTCTTTATACCAATTCCTTGTATAATTTTACACAATAACCTTCTTCCTCTCGTCGTTCTACCCATTTCTTTTCCCAAACTCTGCGTCTTATTGCTTTTAACTCCACTTCATCGTCATCCAAAATCAGCACTGTACAAGCAATAGCTAGACCAATTTCCTCCCACGTCATCATTTATGTTTTTTTTCTATTGATATTTTTATTATTAAATTTTATTTCAAAACAAATTACACATAAATTACAGAAGTTGAATAATAATTAAAAAATGTTGTCAAACTGACTAATTTCACAAACAAATGTTTATACGACTCAGCATATATAGCACCACATAAAATTCAACATATCGTATAAACACAAAAATCGTATGCTAACTCTTATGTTGACATTTCATTTGCTGACATATGCTGACATCAAAAAATTTGCTACTTTCAACATATCGTGTAAACGTCTAACATATGACATAGGAATTTGCTGCTAATTTTAATCATATGCCTGTCAGCATATATATGCTGATTCAACATATTGTCTAAACTTACCTTTAATGTTTTAAAGTCTGTAGTCAGCGTCGTTCATTGTGATCATGATTTTGTTTTCTCTGGAATAGAGAAATATATAACGGTAATAAATTCTGTGTCATTTAAAGTATGCAAAGAAATCATTTAAAGTGTGGAAAAAATCATTTAAAGTGTGGAAGTAGTATTAAAAAGACAGGTTTTTAAAAAATATAAAATATAAGCAGTTTTCAAGTTTAATTAAAATAAATGATCTATTAAATACATGGAATTTAAGTCATTTGTATGATAAATTAAAAGGCAAGTAGAAAAAGAAATACATTTCATTCAAATACATATCTAATTGTTATTTTTTTTTTAGATGAAGGCATAACCATCGACGATCTCCACATGTTAAAGACTCATCGCATTGAAAAATTATTGAAAAATTTTTCAATTTTATATCAGGCAAAATTTGAATATAAATTAGAAGAATGGAAACAATTTAACCAGCGTTCCGAAAGTGGCCAAAAGAGACCTACTAAAGTTTCAGTAATAGAAATATTGAACACAACACACAATGGCAGAGAAATCCTCAAAAAAAAAGTCGTCACAGACTTTATGAAGAACAACGTAATATCCTAATCAATACTATAGCTAAATTCATTGAAGCTAGAGGAGAAGAATGGTATTTTTACGAAATACCTACATCCACAAAATATGCTAGAGTGTCGACCATCAAGCATGATATTTTAAATTCAAATTTTTAATATTATAAATATTGATCTCATGTATAGATTTTCTTGTAAATATTAATAAAAAAAAATTTATAGAACTGAATAATACATTTGTTTGATATTGGGACAAAAGTTTTATAGAATTGAATAAAATTTTATTTGAAATTTGGACAAAATTTTTATAGAACTGAATAATACATTTGTTTGATATTGGGACAAAATATTTATAGAATTAAATAATATTTGTATAAGTGTTGATCGACCTTTTTTTTTTTTTTTTTTTTTTGTTTGCTATTAATAGTTTATATAGTTTCCTATATGCAGGCTTTCAAGGTCATTAATTTAATGTAAATAAAAGATTATTTATTTCATTTTCTATTAAATCCGACGTTTCGTTGGTATTCTTTCCAACTTCTTCAGGGATTTTGAGTTTTTTATTAAAATCTGGTAACATTGTAAAAATACAAAAGAAACATTTAGTCAATAATAACAATAGTTACAAGCTTAATTTTTGACAAATTAACTTACAATAATCTTTTTTGTCAGTTTACATCAATTTATGATTTATACACAGAATTTTTTTTTTGTATATGTGGACAACACAACACAAAACTTAAATTATTTAAAAAATGAATGTAAATTAAAATATACATATATCACAGAAAATTTGTCGTTTTTTCTTGGTCACAGTTGTTATTAGTACTAAAGTATTGCAATGGTGTAGTTTGCATTTGTATTGTCTTTGTCTTCTTTTGTGTTTATTGCAATTGTCGATTTTTGTTGTATTCTCAAGCTCTCAAACGTGTATCTCTTATTTTCCCTTTTCTCTTTATCTAAAATTTTCACTTTTTCAAAATTTGGTTTGTGTCCGTTTTCAATGCAGTGTTGTGCAAGTGCAGTTGATTGTTTTCCTCTTTTTATGTCAGCTTTATGTTCGTCTAATCTCACGCCTAAATTTCTCTTCGTTGTACCAATGTAGATTTTTCCACACTCCTCATTATCATCGCCATCACATTCAATTTGGTAAACAACATCACTTTGATCCCTACACTCAATCCTTGTTTTTGTTTGTGTAAATAAATTATGTATTGTATTGTTTGATTTATGTGCGAATATTATTTGTTCGTCGTTTATTATCTCTCTTAGTTTTTATACCCTTCACCATCGTGAGAAGGGTATATATAAGTTTGTCATTCCGTGTGTAATTTCCACAAAAAAATTTTCCGACCCTATAAAGTATATATATTCTGGATCCTTATAGATAGCGAAGTCGATTAAGCCATGTCCGTCTGTCTGTCTGTCTGTCTGTCTGTCTGTTGAAATCAGTTTTTTGAAGTCCCCAGATATTCTCGGGATCCAAACCTTCAATAATTCTGTCAGAAGTGCTTTCGAGAAGTTTGCTATTTAAAATCAGCAAAATCGGTTTAGGTCAACCAGAGTTATGAACCAATATGTGAGACCACCTCTATAAAAATTTGATATTTTTCGTCCATTTTATTGCAATATTTTGAAATATATTGGAGATAATACTATGATATTTTGTACACGTTGTTTGTATGACAAAAGAAGAAAGTGTGCGGAAAATAGTAAAAATCGGTCCATGATTTCTCATAGCCCCCATACAAATATATATATTCCCGAAATATGGCTTAATGATAAATAAATGCCTATAAAATAGGGATATCAAGACAAAATTCAGCTAAAATAAGTTTTACACAAAAAGAAATCGCAAAACGAAATTTTTTTTAGTTCGGTCCATGTTTGACCATAGACCCCATATAAAGTCCACTTCCAAAATTCATTTAAATACGTATAAAACAGATATGAATAATGCTAAACGGCTAAAATTTTACATAAATACTCTTTATAGGCAAATAAATTGTTGTACTAAATTTTATGGTAGTCGGCCCAGAACTGGTCATAGCCCCCATACAAAAATCTTCCCGAAATATTGCTCAATTACACATAAATGCCTATAAAATTGGAATATCACGACAAAATTCAGCAAAAATAAGTTTTACACAAAAAGAAATCGCAAAACGAAATTTTTTTTAGTTCGGTCCATGTTTGACCATAGACCCCATATAAAGTCCACTTCCAAAATTCATTTAAATACGTATAAAACAGATATGAATAATGCTAAACGGCTAAAATTTTACATAAATACTCTTTATAGGCAAATAAATTGTTGTACTAAATTTTATGGTAGTCGGCCCAGAACTGGTCATAGCCCCCATACAAAAATCTTCCCGAAATATTGCTCAATTATACATAAATGCCTATAAAATTGGAATATCACGACAAAATTCAGCAAAAATAAGTTTTATGCAAAAAGAAATCGCAAAACGAAATTTTTTTTAGTTCGGTCCATGTTTGACCATAGACCCCATATAAAGTCCCCTTCCAAAATTCACTTAAATACGTATAAAAGAGATATAAATAATGTTAAACGGCTAAAATTTGACATAAATACTCTTTATAGGCAAATAAATTGTTGTACTAAATTTTATGGTGGTCGGCCCAGAATTGGTCATAGCTCCCATACAAAAATCTTCCCGAAATATGGCTTAATGATAAATAAATGCCTATAAAATTGGAATATCAAGACAAAATTCAGCAAAAATAAGTTTTATACAAAAAGAAATCACAAACCGAAATTTTTTTTAGTTCGGTCCATGTTTGACCATATCCCCCACATAAGGTCCACTCTCGAAGTCCACGTTAATACTAATATATATCTTATATATAGCGTTATTATGTTGAAATTCGACGTGAAATATCCTCATATGCATGAAAATAACTGTTCCAAAATTTAAGAAGATCGGCCCATAATTTGTCATACCTGCCATATAGAACCATTTCCAAAAAACAAATAAATTCGGGTCAAAAAATATTCTTTTCGGATTTAACCCATATTCGGTCCATATTTTATAATCATGATATATATCGTTGGAAAGGTATTTTTAATACCTTTCATTTAGTGTATTACAAATTATCAAGCACCCAGTAGTTCCCGAGATATAAGCCTATATATTTTCAACTTTACGGGCCCGCCCCCTCGAAAATAGGCGTGACCGCCAATAATTTTTTTTTTTGCTGGTATCTCCTCTAAAAGCCCTATTTCATTTTTTTTTTTTTTTGAGCAAAATCACTAAAATCGAATTGTACCCCTTTTTTATACCCTTCACCATCGTGAGAAGGGTATATATAAGTTTGTCATTCCGTGTGAAATTTCCACAATATAATTTTCCGACCCTATAAAGTATATATATTCTGGATCCTTATAGATAGCGAAGTCGATTAAGCCATGTCCGTCTGTCTGTCTGTCTGTCTGTCTGTCTGTCTGTCTGGATGTTGAAATCAGTTTTGTGAAGTCCCAAGATATGTTCGGGATCCAAACCTTCAATAATTCTGTCAGAAGTGCTTTCGAGAAGTTTGCTATTTAAAATCAGCAAAATCGGTTTAGGTTAACCAGAGTTATGAACCAATATGTGAGACCACCTCCATAAAAAATTGATATTTTTCGTCCATTTTATTGCAATATTTTGAAATATATTGCAGATAATACCATGAAATTTTGTATACGTTGTTTGTACTATAAAAGAAGAAAGTGTGCGGAAAAAAGTAAAAATCGGTCCATGATTTCTCATAGCCCCCATACAAATATATATATTCCCGAAATATGGCTTAATGATAAATAAATGCCTATAAAATTGGAATATCAAGACAAAATTCAGCAAAAATAAGTTTTATACAAAAAGAAATCGCAAAACGAAATTTTTTTTAGTTCGGTCCATGTTTGACCATAGACCCCATATAAAGTCCACTTACAAAATTCACTTAAATACGCATAAAACAGATATAAATAATGTTAAACGGCTAAAATTTGACATAAATACTCTTTATAGGCAAATAAATTATTGTACCAAATTTTATGGTGGTCGGCCCAGAACTGGTCATAGCTCCCATACAAGGACCACATCTGAAAAAGACATTTTTCCCTATATATATTGTATACATATCGTTACCGACTCAAAACTTTGTACAGATCATGTACATATATACAAAAATCATTCCACACAATTTTGTTAATTTCGGTCTATTTTTAACCGTATGCCCCATATAAAGCCCTCTTCGGAAAATCCCTTTAATACTCATAAATCGCTTATAAATAAGGGTACCAATCCAAAATTTTACACGGATCATTTACATACATGCCTAAATCTAACTGCTGGATTTTGAGAATATCGGTCCATATTTGACTATATCCCCCACATAAGGTCCACTACCGAAATCCACGTTAATACTAATATATATCTTAAATATACCGTTATTACGTTGAAATTCTACGTGAAATATCCCCATAGGCATGAAAATAACTGTTCCAAAATTTAAGAAGATCGGCCCATAATTTGTCATACCTGCCATATAGAAGCATTTCCAAAAACAAATAAATTCGGGTCAAAAAATATTCTTTTCGGATTTAACCCATATTCGGTCCATATTTTATAATCATGATATATAGTTGGAAAGCTATTTTTAATACCTTTTATTTAATGTATTACAAATTATCAGACACCCAGTAGTTCCCGAGATATAGGCCTATATATTTTCAACTTTAAGGGCCCGCCCCCTCGAAAATAGGCGTGGCCGCCAAAAAAAATTTTTTTGCTGGTATCTCTTCTAAAATCCCTATTTGTTTTTTTTTTTTTTTACAAAATCACTAAAACCGAATTGTACCCCTTTTTTATACTCTGTTTGTTAAATTACACTGAAGATTATTATGAACATCAGACAGACTCTGTAAATTATGGTAAGAATTGGTAATTAAATCAATTAAAAATTAGACAACATTTGAAAATATTTTACATAAATTATGTTGGTCGTAAAATTGTCTTTCAAACAATATATCAAATACTAATAAAATTTGCACTAAGACTGAATAGAAAACACAGAATTAGGATATTCTAGTCTAGTGTAGTTTCTGTATTTCTTATTACGCTTAGGTGAAGGGTATTTAAGATTCGGCACAGCCGAATATAGCACTCTTACTTGTTTGTTCTCAGTTAGTCTTGGAATAAACGGCAGGCTATAGTATTTGGTGTTGCCAGATGTGTCCTTTTTGTTTCCTTCCCCTGAAGAAATATTTTTTTAACTTTGGTCATTAATGAATTAATCAACCCATTTGGAAAATTGTTTTTCATTAGGATATCCTTTATTCTTGTCATATTCTTATATTTAAATTTTACGTCGCTTATTTTTATAACTTTGTCAATTAGATTCATTGCCGTATTTATCTTCTGTTTCATGGGTTGTGTTGAGTGAAAATTCATCAAGCGTCCAGATGCAATTGGTTTCATATACCAATCTGTTATTATTTTGTTATTTTGTCGGAATATCTTCATATCTAGATATGGTATAGCATTGTTCCTCTCCCTCTCTAGAGTAAATTTCAATTTGTTATGATATGCGTTAAATGTTTTCAATATTATGTCTTCGTCTTTAAATTTTATTATGGCAAACAAATCATCTACATATTTTGTGATCAGTCTTATTCGTATGTTGTTTATTTCCAGTTCCTCGATGCATTGTTCCATTAGGTGGTCCAATATAATGTCGGCTACAGTCGGTGACAATGGGTTGCCCATTGGCATCCCGTATGTCTGTTGGTATAATTTGCTATCATGCATAAAATAATTATTATCATTAAGACAAAATTTTAGTATTTTCAGAAATTGTGATCTTGGTATTTTAGTGTGATTCTGTAGCACATTCCATTTTGTCATAATATTACTTATAGCTAGGTGTATAGGTATGTTTGTAAATAACGATACCACGTCCAATGATACAAGAATCTCATCTTCGTCCAAAGTAAGTGTATCCAGTTTTGTCTTTAATTCCAATGAGTTTTTTATATTAAATTTGTCAAGTATAATGTTTTTCAATATATTCCCAATATATTTTGATAACCCATAGCAGGGTACTCCTACCGATGATGATATTGGTCGAAGTGGGTTATTAGGTTTATGGATTTTCGGGAGTCCATAAAGTCGGGGTGCTGTTGCGGCATTTGATGTCAATATTTTTCTGTCATATCCACTTATATATTCTTTTTTATATAAGTCCAAAAAATTGATGTAAACTGACAAAAAAGATTATTGTAAGTTAATTTGTCAAAAATTAAGCTTGTAATTATTGTTATTATTGACTAAATGTTTCTTTTGTATTTTTACAATGTTACCAGATTTTAATAAAAAACTCAAAATCCCTTAAGAAGTTGGAAAGAATACCAACGAAACGTCGGATTTAATAGAAAATTAAATAAATAATCTTTTATTTACATTAAATTAATGACCTTGAAAGCCTGCATATAGGAAACTATATAAACTATTAATAGTAAATAATATTTTATTTGAAGTTTGGACAAAATTTTTGTAGAATTGAATAATATTTTATTTGACATTTGGACAAAATTTTTATAGAATTGGATAATATATTTGTTTGAAATATTTACAATATTTTTTTAGAGTGAATAAGTTTTTTGGCAGAAATTTGGAGAACATTTTTATAGATTTAATAATATATTTGTTTGAAGTTTGGACAACAGTTGTATAGTATTGAATAACATTTTTAATAGAATTTATTTTTCATTTTAAATTGCAAAATACTTTACCAAATTTACGAATTTCGTTATAGGTCCCTTTTTAAGCAAAAATTTGTTTGTTTGTGCGAATTTCGTTATTAAAATCGACTTTCAGTTTTTTCTGTGTAGTACATTATTCTCAATAATTGAAAGTTGCGTGTTGGTCTATTTGGTACATTAAAATTAATTTTACCAAGCAGAAACTCGGAATTAACATCACCACGAATTAACCCAAGCAGAAATGAAATACCCATCATTACTCGACGACTACTTAGGGTAGGTAGCTTAATTAGATTGAGTCTACTCTCATATGATGGTAGCACGAGTGAGTTCTATCCAAGGCCTCGTAAACAAAATAATAAAAATTGCTTTTGAACAGATTCAATACTATTGATATAAATATTATAGCAAGCAAGGATCCCAAATAATTGGTCCATATTCAAGAATGTTGTGTATAGTTGTTTTGTGATGTATGGGTCGGAAAATTCCTTGGACCATCGTTTCATAAATTCAAGAACGCCATATGCTTTATTAATAGTTTGCGCGATGTGATCACGAAAGTTTAGCTTGTGATCTAACAATATTCCAAGATCTATAATATTATGAACTTTTTCCAAAGTTGTTCCATTTATAAAATAGTTCGAGTCAAATTTTTGAATTCTGAAAAATTGCATGTGTTTACACTTTTTGATATTTAATCCATTAAGTTTATTTTACACCATTGAGAAAATTTATCAATATCAGATTGAAGTAGGCGTTAACTATTAGTATTTACCAAAGTATTTAGAATTTTTACATCATCAGCCATATGAATACGTCCCCGTCCGCAATAGCAATTGTAACGAACCATTTTCTTTGCTGGGGTATATCTCGCCGGATACCCAGGGTCCACTCACAATAAATTTTATTTACTTGAGACGCTCGTTAAAAAAAAGAAACTTTCTATACTTTTACTCTTAAATTAGGCTTTTTATTTATTAATTATTCTCTCTTAAACTTAGTGTTTATTTGGTTCTGTCGCAACACGATTACCAAGGCGTTTTTCATGAGACACGATCTCCATGCACAAATTCTGGCTGTACGGATGGCCAGCTTGACCAGTCAACAGTGGTACGTCGATAGGGTATATCCTCACAAATGCCCAGTGAAGCCACCAAACAACAACGAATCTGCGGTCCAACCACGGAAACGATGTCTCGAGTGACTCGTAGTAATAAACCTGCGGTCCAACCACGGGAGTTATGTTAAGATACTTATTTCAATAATAAAAAAAAACAACCTTTTCTTTTGATAGCTGATTAATTAATGATTCTTTATTCTATATTCTTTATTCTAAATACAAAAATGCTTAATTGAATTTCTTCTTTTATATTTTGTAACCTTTTTAATTGGGTTTCTTAATAATTTGTTTATTTTACAAAAGTGCTTAGTTTAATTTCTTATTTTATATTTTATAAACTTTTAATTAGGTTTCTCAATAATTCTGGCTGTTCTACTTCCGTACTATAACTTATTGATTACTACATATTACTTATTGTTGTTGTCTTGGTGGTTTTGGTGGTGCTTGTGTTGTTGTTGTCATGGATGATTCCATAACTCCTCCCTCCTTAGAATGAAGTGATGGCCAAAGGGACTTTGGAGAGTTTACTTCCGGAACTTCATTAATATGTTAAGTGATTTTATAGGTTTTGATTGTAGGTTTTTTTTTGCGATTATAATACTGATGATTATTAGAAGTATGATCATCATTGGTCCCAATGTTGAATATGTAAAAATTTCATGTTTTCCTGTACTTTCTTGCAGTTCTTCTATCATTTTCGTATTTCGGAATCGGAATTCGTTAAGTTTTGGAATGGTAATCTGGTCTTCTATTGAAAGAGAAATTATCGTAGTATTATAAACCTTTGTCCCAGTATATGTTTTTAAGGCTGTTGTACCATATATTGTTCACGGCGATTATGCAATTTGTGAAGTAAATTAGTTTTGTTCCGTTTATAATTGTTTTTTCTGTGCGATTGCCACATCTGGTCGTTATCTCTGTTGGTGGTAGATTAGTAAAGAGGAGATAGTTTTCTTCGGGAGTTTCAATAGCAACTTTTTCGCCAATGTCGCGTAGGTGGCATGAGGATGTATTGTGTTTGTGTATTATGTTTTTTTATACAATCATTGTGTATTTCGAATTTATTTCTATATAGGTGTTTACAATAAAATATTTCTTCTATTTTCTTACATTTTTCCTTATAAAATATCAAGTCTTTATTGTTAACTAATGCAAAGTCTTCGCTTATTATTTGTAGGGTTTTATTAATTGGTGTCTGGATAATGTGAAACATTGTATAGGAATTGTTTGATATAGTGGGAATTTGTATGTTAAATATGATGTTTGTGTCGTTGTAGTATGCGGTTAATTCTAGTAGTTCGTAAATATGTTCCGGGGAGATAATGTCTATTGTGTTGTTTAGTGATCTGTGAATTTGCGTTAGTTCTGACGGGTCCAGTATTAATTTGGGAATAATGTTTAATTTGGATAATACGATTGCTTCACCTATGTTGTTAAAGTGTTGTGTTAATATGTCAAAATTATAGTTTATTTGGTTAAGTTGTTGAATTTGTATAAGGGTATTAATGGTAGGGTTAAGTGTGTTTCGGTTTCGTTCTTGGATATCTTGGATTGATTTTGTTATGATGATTTGCTCAGCGTTAATATGGTTAGGTATATTCTCAAATCTTTGAATCATTTTGGAGTTTAGGATTATTTGTTGGTTATATGTCGTATTCAATCTGTTATTCCTTGCTAACAACTCGTCTATGTCCTTGTTGATTCTTTCTGCGTCTGCATAGTCCATGTTACCTGTTATAAATTTTATTGTGGACTCAAGCGCATTTACAAGGCCTCTTTTTGGCCTGCTTTTCGGCGTGAGCAAGTCAAGTTTCGTCTTTAGTCCTTTTAGTTTTGATTTTGTCGTTTCCAATGCAGTTTTAGCGAGGTGTATCGGTTTGATCTGTTCAATTGTTTTCTAGATTCTATGGACATTATCCATATATGCTTGAATGTCTATAATGTGTATCAGATGTTTGTAATCAATTACAGTTCTTGCAGTACCGAGGTTCAATGGAATTATTCCCTGTGTATCTGGTATATTAATTACCGTCACATTTGCTTGTGCAAGAGCAAGCCTGGAGAAGGTTGGGGGTAGAAAAAAATATTAGTTTAGTTTTTTACGCTTTTGTTTTAATTTTTTTTTTAAAGAGAAGTAACACTCAGGCAATTAATATGCCTATATATAATTGCGTTACTTTCTTTGGAAAGGGGATAGTTGAAGAAGTAAAGGTGGTGAAAGAAGAAAGCTTTTTTTATATCACAACTCTGTAATTGCGCATTATGTTTGTTTTTAGGGCAGAATTGCAGCGCCTCTGGTGGTGTGTAGGCGCATTAATGTTAAAGCTTGATTTTGTAGCCTTTATTTATTTATTTTACTTCGGTGGCGTTTGAATGCTATACCACCGAAGGAGGGCGCTGTGATAAATATTAGTTATAATGGATAGAAAGAAAACTAATAATTCTCAGAAACTGATTTTGTTTTAGTGGCAGCGGCTGGGAATCGAACCCGGGCTACAAATACCAACTCATGCTTAATGATCAAATGCGCTAACCAATTAAGCTACAGCACCCTTTTAGATTTATTGAGTTTTTGTCCGTTGTGTGTGAGAAGTGTTACTCTACCGTCCTGTTTAACAATTCTTTTAGAGTATCTGGGAGTGATTTTATTTCGCCTACACTCTTTTCTATATATGCTTTCGTCAACATTATACGTTTGAGGCTCTTCTCTATTGTGGTTTAACCTTTCTATCCGCCTATGAGTGTCTTGTGTCATATTCTCTTTTACCGTTTGATGTAATTCGTTTTGAAACTTTCTCAATTGTATTAAATAGTCATGGTGGGTGTCGCATTCTAATTTCTTCTCAAACTCGGGTGTTCTGCCATAAAATAGTTCAAACGGGGTTATTTTCGTGGCAGAATGAATTGAATTGTTATATGTCATGATTACTTCGAACAAAATGTCATCTTGATCGAATGGAAGTCCGGAATTTTTATACTTGTTGTCAATGATTCTATATGCCTCTGTAATGGTTGAATGTAAACGTTCGACTGGAGAATTACCAGAGCTTTGTTGAAAGGACGTATAATGAACTTCAATGCTGTTGATCCTGCAGAAGTCTTTGAAAATCGTTGCGGTAAATTCCGCACCTTGATCGCAGACAATCTTTCTTGGGAAGCCGTGAAGGCTTACAAAGTGTTTTAAACCTTTCAAAATAGATATACTGTTCCTTGATTCCAATGAGTAGGCTGAAGCGAATTTAGAAAATTTATCGATCATGGTGAGAATAGTATGTCTGTTGATACAATATACGTCCAAATGGACAATGTCTAGTGGTTTGTCTGGAATTTCAGGTTTCTCGAATTTTGGTTTCGGGGGCTTTCTGTCATATTTAAGGGTCTGACAGGTATTGCAATGGTTGATACATTGGGTAATCTTATGCTTCATGTTAGGAAAGTAGAATCGACGTTTTAGGTGTGCAAACGTTTCCTGAATACCTCTATGGTTGTGGTTTATATGATAGTCGTTTATCACCTTGTCCTGATCATCAGTGTCTCTAATGTCCTCCAATAAAGTTTTGCAACGTAGGAGTTTATAAATATTACCATTAGCAAAGTATTTGGAGTATGTATTTTGAACTGTTCTAAATGTATCATCGTCTGTCATTATCGCTGTAAGTTTATTGGGGGTGATGAATTGTCTGAAAATATCAGTCATAACTGTCTCGTTATACTCTCGTCTACGTATGGTCTTTCTCATTTTGTTTTTGAATACGACTTCCAGGGTCATCGGGGGTTTTTTGTTCACTTTTTGTACGATAATTTGTAAATTGAATTCGTTAATCGGTCTCTCAGAAATTGCAATGCCATCATCGTTGTTTTCCTCGGCGGAATGAACTGTTGTTCCCGCTGTTGCTACAGTAGTGTCGGAAAATGTCAGGTTAACATCAGCTTCCTCCAAGCGTTTGGGTTCGTCCAATCTGATGCGACTCAGAGCATCCGCGTTTGTGTTAAGTTTGCCCTTCTTAAATATGACCTCGTAATCGAATTCCTCCAATTTTAGTCGCCACCGGATCAATTTTGAATTGGGCTCCTTACGGCTCATTATCCAAGTAAGGGGTCGATGGTCCGTTACAATTTTGAATTTGTGTCCAAACAGATAAGGCCTAAAATATTTTGTTGCCCAAACGATGGCCAAAAGTTCCTTCTCTATTGTTGAGTAGTTTGTTTCTGTATCCGTCAATGTCCTACTTGCAAAGCAAATTGGTCTGTCGCTACCTATTGGTCCTTGCGAAAGAATTGCGCCTAGAGCAAAATCGCTGGCGTCAGTAGTCAAATTGAAAGGTTTCGAGAAGTCCGGGTATTGAAGTACGGGGTCGTTAATCAGCAGGTTCTTGCATGTTTCGAAGGTCTTTATGAATCGATCATCCAACACAACCTTTCTACCCTTTTTCAGACATTCGGTCAGCCAATCTGGTGTTACGGAATTCAATTATGGGGTACTGTCTCAGCATCAAACATTGAAAAAATTCAAAGAGGTCAAAATAAAATTCTACGTATAATTACTGCAGCTCCATGGTATGTTAAAAATTCTCGAATCCACAAAGATCTAGGCGTGCCATTAGTAAACGTCGAATTTACAAAATATGCGTCAAAGTACGTCAGCAAACTTGAACACCATCCAAACCCACTTGCACGAGACATCCTTAACTTTAGTGGCCACAGTCGGTTGAGAAGGAGGGATACCCTTGCTTTAACTCAAGCGCAAAACAGATGACTTGATCAGTTGATATGAAATTTTTGTAGTATCATAATATTTTGTCTAGCACTGGCTGGGCTTATTATTTTCTTTTTAGTATTAAGATTTGAAAACTTATTGCTATTTCAATATATGAAGATTCAATAAATAAATTTTACTATAAAAAAAAAAAAAAAAATTCGGTCAGCGGTTTTGTTAATTTTGAGAAATCTCGGATAAATTTCCTGTAATAGCCCAACAACCCCAAAAATGACTTGATGGCCTTTTGTGTTTTAGGAATGGGAAAATTTTTTATTGCATGAATTTTCTCAGGGTTCGGTTTTACTCCTTCTGTAGAAATTATATGACCCAAGAAAGCACACTCCTTGTGCAAGAATTCGGATTTGTCTAATTGGATTTTTAAATTAGCTTGCCTAAGTCTTTCGAACACCTTCCTAAGGTTCTGTATATGTTCTTGTAACGAGGTGGAATAGATGATTATATCATCTAAATACACTAAACAAACGGTACCTATTAGGTCTTTAAGTACGTTGTCCATTACCCTTTGGAATGTCGAGGGTGCATTTTTTAGACCAAAAGGCATTCTAAGAAATTCGAAATGCCCTCCTTCCACAGAAAATGCTGTTTTATTAACATCTTTTGGATGCATTTCGATCTGGTGGAAGCCGCTTGCCAGATCTAACGTCGTAAAATACATGCTTTTACCCAATTTATCGAGTATTTCATTCATATTGGGTATGGGGTATTTATCGCAAATTGTTTTTTCATTCAATTTGCGGAAGTCAATAACCAGTCTCCATTTCTGGGTGTTACTGGCATCCTTCTTTTTCGGCACCATCCACACTGGTGCGCTCCATGGCGAAAAACTCGGCCTTATTATATCCTGCGTTAACATTTTATCTATTTGTCGTCGTACTTCTTCTTTATGAACATACGGGTATCTGTATGACTTAGTATATATGGGGATGTCGTCTGTTGTATTAATTTCATGTTCTATCTGGTTTGAGAAGCTAAGGGCTTCTCCTTCTCTGAAAAATATATCCTCGAATTTTTTGCAGAGTGACAACAAGGATTTTCTTTCTTCGCTATGGTTTGTTCTCAAAATTGCAGATAGGTCGTCGGTGGTAGTGGGTGTGGGTATGTCGTAGTCAATATTAAAATTATTAACTTCAATGTTCATTTGAGAGTTATAGGGAACTGTCTTTATGGGTTGTTCTATGTAAGCTATTGCTTCCTGATTCGATGTATTTGATATTTCTACATAGCTGAACCAGTTTTTTGCAGAATATATACCTTCTGAGATAAATAAATACGGTTGTAAGAACGTTTTTGGCAGGAAAAAATCACCATTATGAGTATCTACCGGGATTTTAATTACAAGCTTTGAGCATGAGGGGATGTGGAATTTATCAGAAGTGAGGTTAGGTTTGAGGTGTAGTCTTATTGAAGAATTTTTGGTGCTTAAAGTTTTGCTACCCAGGTCAACTTTGGCTTTCAAGGAATTTAAAATGTCAAGGTCAATCAGTCCATCAAAATAGTTGTGGAATTTGAAAACGAATAATTCTATTTTGCCTTTTTCTTTGAATTCCATGAAGAGTGGTAAACTAATTTTTTTTTTGTTAACAAATGTTTGTTCAGAATTGTAGTAATGGTTATAGGTTCGCAGGTCTGACAGTCTTCCTGTTTCACAAATTCTGGGTTTATGAATGACGATGACGCACCGGTATCTATTAAAAACCTGAGTGATCGGCCAAACGGGGATGAGATATTGATATAAGGTAAAGTTTGTCCGTGTTTGTTAATGTCTATGTATCCGGTTGGGATACTGAGGCATTTAGCTGAAAATTTTCTGAGTCTTCGATTTCATTATTCGTGTTATGAACAGTGTAATTTTCATAATTAATGGGTTGTTCCGCGATGTGATTTTGACTATAGTCATAGTCCTGATAAACATATGTCGGATTGATGTCTTGTGTGCTAGTTTCATTCTGGTCATAACAATAGTATCTGTCTAAAGTGGTGTCATAGTTATGAAGTTCTTGAGGTTTGAATGTGTTTGTTGCTCTATGTGACTGAACGCTAGTAGGTCTTCTTAAATGGGTATAGCCTGAGCTAATGTCCATGGGTTCTGGGGGTGGAGCGGTTTGAGGCCGTTGTATATTGACCGTGTTCGGGTTTCTGATATTAAATGGTCTTATTTGGCCAAAAGCATTTACAGGGGTATTGACCTGGTTAAATTGTCTTTGTGCTGTAGGGACATTTGATGTGTTAGTTTGTTGATTAGTTGGGTGCGTTAGTCTTGCAAGATTTGGTGTGACAAAATATGGTCTGTTCATTGGATATACTTGGTTAGGTGGGGTATTTCGGTAGTTTGGTGGTAATTGTTTTTGTTGTCCGACAGGATTGTACAGGGAAGTCTTTTTTGCATAGTAGATGTTTTGTTCCTGTATGCAAAATGCAAGTGCTTCGGACAAAGATCCTGGCCTCATTGACCGAATGCTTGAACCCAAGGGTTCTTTAAGTCCCGATAAAAATGTGTTTAAACACATTTCAGCAAACAATTTTTGTTTTGCACTTATCACGCTTTGATTATTTTCGTTTATCAATATGTTATTATTAATTGAAGATTGAATCTCAATAATTGAGCCATAGAACTGTTCGACTGTCTGGTTATATTGCTTCAGGTTGTGTAGGTCTCGGATCAATGACGTTTCGTTCCTTTTGTCTGAATATGTTAGGATTAAGTTTGCCTTAATGTTTTCCCAAATTAAAGGGGTACCGTATACATTTAAGACTTCATTAGCCTGTCCGGTAATTTTATTCCTAATTGCCCTTAGAAGTATTCGGGCGTAATTTGTTCCGTCAATGTTAGTCAAATACCCTAGAATTTCTTCGACATTCGCTATGAATTCATATAAAAGTCTGGGGTTCCCGTTAAATTTCGGGAGGTCTTTTATTGCGTCCGGTATCCGTAATGATTCAAAAACTTGGCTAGTATTTGGTAGAGGAACAAGGGGAACATTTAGTTGAATGTTTGGATTAGGATTTCCGTTGTCTTCGTTAGTCATTTCTTGTTCAGGGATAGTTACTAGGAATCTTGGGACTATGTAAGGTTTTAGTCTACGCATTAATTTTTTATTTTTATATATTTTTTTTTTATTTATTTATTAATTGTGTTTATTTTTCTTTCACTTATTGCTTAAATTCTATGTATTTACCAAACTAAAATTATAATGATTTGCATGTTGATATGATGATGTCCAGTAATTGTTATAGATGATCCGTGTTGTTGTTAATAGAGCTGGTTTAAAGATGATTTTGTTGTTGAGTTACAGATGATTTTATGTTGATTTACAGATGAATTTTTTGTTGATTTACAGATGAATTTGTTGTTGAGTTACAGATGATTTTATAGTTAATTACGAATGAATTCAGATGATTTTTGTTGTTGATTTACGGATGATTTTATTACTTATAAACTTTACACTAAGGGTTTGATTATTGTTATTTGCTTAAATGTTTGTAACGGTAGGTTGTTCACAATTAATATGTTAATTAATAACGTGAGTGTTTAGTTTCCTATAAACCGTAGGAAAAATGTTCACTTTCACTTATAATTATGTACTCTAATAATATGGGTGTTTGTTTTTTTTTTATTTTTTATATATATTTTCCTATAAGCCGTAGGAAAATTATTAACTTGCGTTATAAACCGTAACGATATGTTTTTAGGGAACCACAAGTTGATAAACCGTCAACTTTTTCGACTGCGCCAGTTATGTTAAGATACTTATTTCAATAATAAAAAAACAACCTTTTCTTTTGATAGCTGATTAATTAATGATTCTTTATTTAATATTTTGTAAAATGAAACTTATTTACCAAATATAAAAGTGCTTAATTTACTAAATACAAAAATGCTTAATTTAATTTCTTCTTTTATATTTTGTAACCTTTTTAATTGGGTTTCTTAATAATTTGTTTGTTTTACAAAAGTGCTTAATTGAATTTCTTCTTTTATATTTTGTAACCTTTTTAATTGGGTTTCTTAATAATTTGTTTATTTTACAAAAGTGCTTAGTTTAATTTCTTATTTTATATTTTATAAACTTTTAATTAGGTTTCTCAATAATTCTGGCTGTTCTACTTCCGTACTATAACTTATTGATTACTACATATTACTTATTGTTGTTGTCTTGGTGGTTTTGGTGGTGCTTGTGTTGTTGTTGTCATGGATGATTCCATAACTCGGGCACACTACTACGCTCGGCTTGGGATGTTGGTGTAGTATCAAATTGTAAACCTACGGTCCAACCACGGAATTCACAACTGAGGCTACACTAGCACCACTACAGACCAAACAAAACAAACTACTAAAATATACCAGAACAACTTACCTACCACTGTGTTCACCGACTGGTGAGAACTGACTGATCAACTGACCGGCCAAAACTGAGTGACCACGATTTTCATTTTTGTTCTGCTTTTATACCCTTTTTTCTGTTGACATACAACCAAGGTAGTTGCGTCTATCCGTTCGCTCAGCTGTTTGTCACATTTGTTGTGTATGCGATGTTTGCTTATATGCCGCTAGAGGGTGTGTCTCAAGTGTCAATTCGTGTCACTGCCACTAGATGTCGCCGTTAATCAATTTAAATTTAATTCATACAAGAAAAATTACAAATTATATAATATAAAAGGAAATTCATTCGTTATTATATAAAGTTACCAATTAGAAAAATTAATTCAATTTACATTTAATTCATACAAGGATTATCCAAAATTCAAATTATATAATATAAAAGGAAATTCATTCGTTATTATAAAAAATTATCAATTAGAAAAATTAATTCGACTTACACTTAATTCATACAAGAATTATCCAGAATTACAAATTATATAAAAAAATCATTCAATTTATTCTCACCAATTACGAACAATATGTGTGGGTGGAAACGAGGGTTCCCGACTTCCATCGTCACACAATGTAGTCTGAATTAGAATAATCCGTTGACGACACTGTCCAAAGTGTGAGCAAAACAAGAAAAATCCTACAAGAAATCCTCTGCGAGGGTACTATGGCATCGTTCTACCTGGCCGTTTAAAGTGCTATAGAGTGGAGGCGCATTTGCCACTTTGACACAGAATTGGTTTTTCAACATAGAAGTAATGGTTTCGGATTTAAGTGACGGCTCATTGTCACAGTATATGCTCTCTGTATGCGGAAAAAATTCATTAGTTGCATGATTTGAATTTTTAAGTCAACGATGGTACGAGATGGTATTGGTTGGACAGCGATTTTTGAAAGTTTGTCCACGCAAGTGAGTAAGTATTTTTTGTCCGTGGAGAATATGTCCTGTATAAGATGGTATTGGGGTTTCGCCTATCTCCTGAATACGCTGATGCCTATCATATTTGGTTCTTGTACAGAGCCGCCCTATGGGCACGATTATGTTCCGTATTAGCTATCTCCACTTGTTTACTCTTATCAAAAACATCCAACACCATTTTTCTACAATACCAAAATGTGGTTGCTTGAAAGGACCTAACCAATTCATGCTGAATAGATCGCAGTGTATTGCGTTCACCACTCCTGGGTTCAATGCGAGTTTCACTTCATCGATAAGCATGCTCTTATCTATGAATTCAATCCTGTGACGAGTTTTTTCTGTGAAGAGTATGAAATTATGTTTATCAGCGAAACTTGCCTCTTCTAAAACTATTTGGTTTCGGCAGCAGTTGAATGGCTTGTCTGTTGCTTCAATGGTGTATGTAAAAAACACTTCACTATGAACTGTGGCCACATCCGAGACAACTTCCTCTTCTAAAACGTGAATGTTTTGCCGTGACAAGGCGTCGGCGACATAATTCTCTTTACCGGGTTTGTGAAAAATCTTAGCATCGTGTTCATCTTAGCTTTAGAGTTTCTGTCTGAAACCGCAAATGTAAGCGTTGGTGATATGTGTAAATATTTAAATTTCTCGCACCATAGAGGTAGTTTCTGAGCTTCTAGAGACCATACTATAGCTAGCAACTCACGTTCGTTCAAAATTTAATTCTCTATCTTTCAAAGTTCTGGAGATCATAGTAATCGGTCAACCACCTTGTGATAGGACTGCCCCTAAACCCAACGAGGAAGCATCCGTCGTTAGATCGAATGGATTCTTAAAGTCTGGGTAGAGCAACATAACCTCTCCTGAGGATAATATGGCTTTCAACTTTTTAAATGCCTGACCCTGGTTTTCATTGAAATCAATTTTAGTCTTCTTTGACTGGTGGGCACTTATCCCACCATTGTCGCCTTTCAGAATATCGGTCAATGGTTTTGCTATTGAAACAAAATCGTTAATAAAACTTGCGAGTCCCAAAAAAGATCTGACATTGAACAGGGTGGAAGGCTGCTCGTAGTCACGGATTGCCTTTATTTTATCAGGACTTGTTTTAATGCCATTTCTGGACACGACAAAACCCAGATACTCAACACTCTCCTTAAAAAAGTGTGACTTCTCACGTGAGACTCTCATATTCGCCTTATAAAGCCTTTGTAAAACCCACGCAATGTTTTTCTTATCTGCTCCCTAAGCACATCATCAATGGCTCTTTGAAAAAAAGCTGTTTTTCCCCTATCCTGCTCTGCGAGTGCTAATTGATGAAAGCCTGATTTGAGATCAAGTCTTGTAAAATATCTGGCTCTTCCCAGATTTGATAGAATCACTAAAACATCTGGGATAGGATATTTGTCATCAATAGTTTTCTGGTTCAGTTTCGAGTAAATCGGATCATTATTATCCGTCCAGATAGTGGCGACAATATTCGTATTAAAGGGTAGTAATTCATTAGGGCTTGCAAAAACTCCTAATAGGCTTTTAATCATATTCTGAAATTTTTCTGTAATCGATTGGGGTACCACTATATCCTCTATTTGCGTGAAATTTACATTTGCACACTTTAAAAATTGTATTTTTTCTGATCCGTTTTGAGTTTGGAATTGTTTGTTTTGAAAATCCAACTTTGCGCTTAATTGCGTTAGCAAATCGAGACCGATTGTAGAAAGCGATGGCAAAACAAAAAAAGTAGTATTTGTATTAAATATATTAATGATATATTTTTTATCAATGGTATTGAAACCATGGATAGATTTAACTAAAAAAGGGTTCTCGACTGAAGGCACATTAATTAGTTCTAATATGGGTTTAATGTAGTTTTTTGAGGCTCCAGTGTCTATCAGTAGCCTAATGGTTCTCCCCGCAATTACCCTTTTTATGAATGGTAGCAGGGAGCTTTGTCTAAAAAATTGATCTGGTAAAATTCACTTTCGTCTTCGAATTTAAATGTGACTGAATTTGCCTGTTGCTCGTATTCCTCTTGTTCTGTAGTTTGCTGAGAAATGTGGTTAACTCTTTGCTGTTTCGGTCCTGTAAACCTAGCGGAACCTTCTTTCTGACGCTTCAGTGCCCTACCAGAAGCTTGGTTATTATAGAAATGAGAAGAATGGTCCCCATTACTTCCAGATTGGAATCTTCCATTGGTACGACTTGTTGGTCTTCTTGATGGGCCCCATTGTTAAAACCTAACCGTTTGAAAAAATGGGGATTTGAGACTTAAATTCACATTTTTGTTCTTTACCATCCAGACATCTAGCATAATTGCTGGCAAATAAACACCGTTCATGGTTAGCCTCCACCTCTTGGGTCAATGCCAGAGCCGAGGTCAAGTCCTTCGGCTGAGCCGAAAAAAATACATTATATTTTTGTACCCGATATGAACACCCTAAGTGCAGATGACTGGATCAGTTGATGTGAAATTTTTTTAGTATCATAAAAATTTTTGTCTAGCACTGGCTGGGCTTATTATTTTCTTTTTAGTATTAAGATTTTAAAACTTATTGTCATTTCAAGATATGAAGATTCAATAATAAATAAAAGCTAAAAACAAAAAAAAATTAATTGTCTGCGCGATAGCTCCATCATATGTCATAATAGTCTTATTTGTCAATAAAGTCAGTTTCTTCTCAATCACGTCGTAGAATTGCAGAAGTGTCATGTTTCCTTGACAAAGGAAGTTCTTGTTCTATCAAAAAAATTGGTCGTTTATCCGAATAAGTAAAATCTAAGCGGGCAATTATTGCCTTAAAATTCAGTACAGTATTGAATGAGGAAAGCACCATATCGGCTGGCCATTTTATTTTGTTTCGAACGATGGCCACAGCCTGATAGTGTTTAGAACTACCATTGTAGCTCTCAAAAAGTCTGTAGGCATTATGCGCCGCCTGACGCCATGAAACGTAAGTTTCTGGCTTGCCCTCAAAATCTGGTAAAGATTTTACAACCTCAAGTGACTCATCACATTGACATCCTTGTTCTATTTTTACGTTTTCATACGTTTCGACCTTGGGGGTTTGGACCAGGCACTCTTCAAATCTTTTCCTAAAGTTTTCCCTATCAAAAGTGGTTTTCTATGATTTCAGAGCTGTGATGATGGCAACCTCCACTATCGCTCTTAGCTGCTCTGGTGTCGCGGTCGCCATTATGTTATTTATTTTAGAAAAGAACAGATGCTAGCTTCACCCGTGCAAAGATTTACACTTGAAATTAATATTAGCTTATTTGTCAATAAATAATACAAAAATAAATCTAATGTTGAGAAAAAATCTTGTTTACATTGACAATTAATAATTAATAAAATAAATTTTTTGTAGTATCATAATATTTTGTCTAGCACTGGCTGGACTTATTATTTTCTTTTAGTATTAAGATTCGAAAACTTATTGTCATTTCATTTCTGAAGATCCAATAAATAAATTAAATGTATTAAAAAAAAAAAAAACATTGACAATTCAGTAATTTTACTAATTTTTATTTTTGCTTACGAACATAACATGTCTGAAGATGTTGTTTGATAGTAGGGTGTTTCCTTTCTCTTCCTTCTTTTTTTTTTTGGCTTTTTCACTTCTCTTTGGCTTTTTCACTTCTCTCTGGCTTTTTCACTTCTTTTTGGCTTTTTGGATTCCTCACTTCTTCTACCTTTACAGGGGTTTTGATCACAATGTTTATGGGTATTTTCACGATATTTATCCTTTGCCGGTTTTTAGTTCCTTAATTAATTTTTTGACTATATTATATATATATATTATATTTATCCTTTACGGATTTTATTTTACATTTATCCTTAGTGGATCTTTTATTTTCTTTTTTGTTTTTTATAAATTAAAGAGTTTTAAATATGCATTTTCAAATGGACCAGATAGCATGCCAAGCTGTGTTTTGATAAAATGTGCACAGCTATTGCAATTCCATTGTCAATTATTTTCAAGATTTCATTCAATAATGGTTACTTTCCCAATATTTGGAAAGAATCATATATCGGGTTTTTCAATAAGAGCGCTACAAAAGTTTTTTTTTTAAATAAAACAAAAACGGTTTTGGATATCAATGAAATTCTTTATTCCTGTGAAAGTACGTTCGATGCCATTATGTATGGAACTCGATTTCTTTTGCATAGCCACCACGGGCACGCTTGCAGAAGTCCAGACGCTGAACCCAATTTTCGACGGTTTTCAAGCCTAAATCGGCCGATACTGCTGCAATTTCACGTTCGTACGAAGTCGCTGGATTATTGGCATATACCATAGACTTGACGTAGCCCCATAGGAAATAGTCTAACGTTGTCAAATCACACGACCGAGGAGGTCAATCGACTGGACAATTTCGTGAGATAACACGTTCTCCAAACTTGGTTTCCAATAAATTGATTGTGACAATCGCTGTGTGGCTTGTGGCGCCGTCCTGTTGGAACCACATGTCCTACAAGTTCATATCATCCAATTGGGGCCAAAAATATTCTGTTATCATTGAACGGTAGCGATTCCCATTCACAGTAACGTGCGGGTCTTGATTATCACGGAAGAAGTACGGCCCAATGACGCCGCCGGCCAATAAACAGCACCAAACCATAATTTTTTGGGATGCAATGATGACTCATGGAGTACGTGTAGATTGGTGTCTGACCAATAACGCATATTTTGCTTATTGACGAAGTCATTCAGCCAGAAATGAGTCTCATCGCTGAAGATGATTATTCGATGAAAATCCGAATCATTTTCAAGTTGTTGCTCAGCCCAATTCACGAACAATCGACACTTCTGGTGGTCTAGCGGCTTTAGTTTTTGCGTCAATTTGATCTTGTAAGGATGTAAGCCAAGATCTTTTCGCAAAATTCGCCACAACCATGTCACAGAGATGCCCAATGCTGGAGAACGACGTGTGAGAGACACATTTGGGCTTGCTTCAACTGAAGCCTCAGCGGAAGCAATATTCTCGACACTACGGGCACTTCTTTGTCTCACTGGCACGGGAACATTTTGTACTGTGCCTGTGGATTTAAATTTCTCTACTAGACGCTCAATTGTTGATCTGGTAGGACGATTATGACGACCATAAATTGGACGTAGCGCTCTTAACGTTGAGGCCACTGACTCCGAAATTCAGTAGTAAATTTTAATAATTTCGGTAGTAAATTTTATAATTTCGACTCGTTGTTGGCTCGTATATCTTTCCATCATGAAATGGCAAACCTTACTGAAGAAAAATGTCAAAAGAGCGGCAAACAATATAGCGTCGTTTGTTGTCCCTATCGGTCTACTTTTGTAGCGTCCCTGTTGAAAGAAGCTTTATTATTCCTTTATTTAAATCTGGTAATAAATCACACATAACGAGTTATAGAGGCCTAGCTAAACTTAGTGCAATCCCAAAACTATTTGAAAAATGCACCATTAATTGGCTTTCACACCAAGTTTCTTCATTACTAACACCTTTTCAACATGGTTTTCGCTAAGGAGAATCAGCTATGCAGTTAACATCTTTAGTCAAAGATGTCTATTTTTACACATTAAGTGATCAAAAACTAAAGCTGGTAAACTCAGTTATGGATCTTGGGATTTTGGTAGATACAAAGTTAAATTTTGTACAACATATAACGATAACTGTTAATAAAGCTCGTGGTATTTTAGCCTATATAAAACGATGGGCAAATATATTTACTGATCCCCACATCACTAAATGTTTATATACTTCTCTAGTAAGACCGATTTTAGAGTATGGTTCCGTTGTATGGGACCCGCACTATATTGTCCATACTGATCATATTGAATCTGTTCAAAAACAATTCCTTGTTTTTTGTTTGAAGGATATATATCGAGGATATGCATCAATTCCATTAAGCTACGTTTGCTAAAATTAAAAAGCCGTAGATAATGCTTAACGTCTCTTTTTTAGGAAATGTCTCCTCTCTTTTGAACAAATTATTATTTAGTGTTCCCCAACGTTCACTGCGCCTCCTAGCAATCCACTTTATGTTAAAACTTTTCGCACTAATTTTACTACGGCAGATCCGCTTAAAACAAATTATGTTGTTGTTTTAATGAAATGTTTAATTTGATAGACTTTTCTTTAAATGTAAATATGTATCGTAAAACGTAACATTATCTTAAATTTTTTTTATTTGCAATCTATTTCAAATTAAAATAATAAGCAAATTTAATAGATAGATTAACAAAAAAAAAAATAACAGTAGCGTTAAATTTCATTAAATTTAACAAAAAAAAAAAAAAAATTAAAGAAATTTATTATTTGTATATAATATACATATGTTACTTAAAATTTAAATGGTAAATCAAGTATGTGCAGTCTTTTTAATCGTCTTACTTCGTCACTATCATCCAAGAGCGATACTGCTAGAATATTTTGATGGTCACTAAGTCTCTGCAAATAATTTGTACTGTAGTTCTTAATTTCATCCCTTATATATGGCATATTGAGATCGTTGTGAATTGTGGTATTTCGTATATACCATGGAGCACCTAATATAAGCCTAAGTGTTTTTGACTTATATTTTTGAATTATATCTATATTGGAGTAGGAAGCGGTTCCCCATAATTGTATACCATAGGTCCATACAGGTTTTAACACAGCTTTATATAAAAGTAATTTGTTGTTTATACTTAATTCTGACCTTGGGCGAAGAAACCAGTACATTTTATTTGTTTTAATTTTCAGTTGTTTTCTTTTCAGTTTTATATGTGTTTTCCAAGTTAAGCGACGATCAATGTTAAGACCTATATATATTTGACGTCGTTTGATTGCGATATTTCATCTCCATTTAGATTTACGATAGGGCAGTAACCATTTCTAAGTGTAAATGTAACGTGGGTAGATTTTTCTGTATTCACTTTAATGTTCCACTTTTTTAACCAATTACCAAGTAGGTTAAGCTGGGTCTGAATGGCATTTGATGCCATGACTGCGGATTCGTTAGCTGCTAGTATAGCGGTATCATCGGCGTACGTTGCTACTACTACATCTTCATAAGTTGACATATCAGAGGTGAATAATGTGTAAAGAGTTGGACCCAATACGCTTCCTTGTGGTACACCAGCTTTTATAACTCCGATTTCAGAATTTTCGTCGTTGATGTTGACATAAAAACTTCTATCACTGAGATAGGACTTGAGCAGTAGATAAAATGGAGCTTCCAGCAAATATTTTAATTTGTATAGTAGGCCGTTATGCCATACTCTGTCAAATGCTTGTTTGACATCAAGAAATACTGTTGAACAGTAGTATTTGTTTTCAAGAGAGTCTCTTATTATTTTTACAATCCAATGGCATTGTTCCGGAGTCCCATGTTTGCTTCGAAACCCGAATTGATGGTCTGGTATTATCCTTAGGGATTCCAACACCAGCATTAATCTTTTTAGAAATAATCGTTCGAATAATTTCGATAGAACTGGAAGTAAACTGATGGGTCTGTAAGATTCAATTGAATTTTCTGGTTTGTTTGGTTTTAATATCACTATAATTTTGGGGTGTTTCCATTGCGTTGGAAAATATGAGAGTCTCAAAACGGCATTAAAAACAACTGTTAGAAAAATCACAGCCTTTTTAGGTAAGTTTTTAAGAGCCTTGGCATCTATATTGTCATAACCGGCTGATTTTTTTTGAATTAAGTTTACAAATTTCGTCTTTGACTTCTCGACACCTGAAAGGCTTAATTTGTTTATTCATTTGACACGCTACGTCTAAAAAATTATTTACTTCCGCATCTTCTTGTGGTGTACAGAATGAAAATGGGGTAAACGTATTTTCAAGTTGGGACTTAAAAGCAGCCGCTTTGCTAACATCAGATCTACACCAATCGCCATTTTAATTCTTTATTGGAACATTTCGTTTTTGCGCCCGTTTCAGATATTTTGTAGCTTTCCAAAGATTATGCTCATTTTTATGGTTTGGGCTTAACTTAACTAAATATTTGCCAATGGACTCATTCTTTAATTCATTCAATCTTTTTTTCAAAAAATTCGCCGCGTGATTAAAATTTCTTTTATCTGAAGGAAATCTAGTTCTTTTCCATATTTTTCCTAGCCTTCTTTTCGTAGCGATAAGTTGCCTTATTTCAAGAGATATTTGAAAATTATTTCTATGACTATTAGCTTGTGGAGTTGATGCAAAAGAAGCTTCATGTATTAATTTTATAAAGTCTTCAATAGCTACATCAATGTCATATCCAGTATTCAGTGATAAGTTTAAGTCACGTCTCGCTTCAATAAACTGTTGGAAACTGTTAAGGTCAGTAGTTGTAGAAATAATTTTTGGATTTTGGATTCGTTTTTTACAAACAGTAGAAAAACTAACGAGAATTGGACTGTGATCAGAACATAAATCATCACTAGATACTATACTAAGCGAGTTCGGAGAAATACCTTTATAAACAAAAAAGTCCAAAAGATCAGGAATTTTGTTAGGATCAGCTGGCCAGTAAGTAGGTTGTCCTGTGGATAACGATCTGTAATTGTTTTTAGAGATACATTCGAAAAGTTCTCTACCTTTTGGATTTGTTAAGCGTGATCCCCACCATATATGTTTGGCATTGTAGTGTCCACCAACTAGGAATCTACTTCCAAGATTTTTAAAAAAGTTCTCATACTGTTCACATTTAATACTGTATCTTGGAGGGCAATAAATTGAATAGATTGAGATACTACAATTATTACAGTTAATTTTGACTCCAGCAGCTTGTAAATAAACTTTAGATATTGGTTCTAATATTTCATACTTAATAGTGGATTTGATGACGATAGCTGCTCCAGCATGGGCCCTGTCATTAGGTTGATTGGCTGCTATTAAGTCAAATCCTCTTAAACGAAAAAACGATTTACTGGTTAGGTGAGTTTCCGAAAGTAGTAAAATATCAACATAATTGTTTTTTAAAAATATTTCTATTTCATCTACGTGATTTAAAATGCCATTAGCATTCCATTCTGCAATTATGAGATCTATTTGCATAGTTTTGTCATCAACATTGACATCATGTTCATTAACGTATTGGTTAATTCAATTTGTTTTTCTAGCATTGCCTCAATTTTTTGAAGAACGTTATTTACTCCATCATTATTTGTGCCTCTGACGGCCTGAGCATAGGTTATCTGTTCACTATTTTGAGGTGCTACTGGGATGTTATGGGTAAAATTGTAATTTTCTTTTACCGCATTTCTTGTACCTACATTTCTCCGTGTTGTGACTAGCTTTTGATAAACTGCACATCCTTTATAGTTTGCAGTATGATTCCCTAAACAATGAACACATTGTAGAGGAGTGCTTGATGACTTATTGCATTCATTAGTGGGATGTTCAAGTCCGCATTTAACACATGAATAAGGTTTTCTACAATATGACTTAGTATGTCCAAATTGTTGACATCTAAAACATTGTACAATATCATTAAATTTTTTTGGAGCTTCAATAACTACAGTGTCATTACCAAGTGTTTTAAGATTATATAAACTTATCTTTATTGTTAAAATTGGGGTCTAAGTCAAGAAAAAACATTGGCAGAGGGTTCTTTGCGATACGGCTTTTTATATTTCTTACACTTCTTACTTGGTGTCCTAGCAATATCAAATTAGCTTTTATATTTATTTATTAAAATTAGTATTAAGTTATTTTATTTTTTTACCTACAAAATCATATTGTGCCACTATCTCCCCAGTACTATTAGATAAGACTAGTTCTTGTTGTACTGTATTGATTAATTAAATAAATAAATAAAAATAAATAAATAAATATAATCGATTGGTATTGTGTGATGAAGACCCTTTATAACTGCTGTGAAAGCCCGTTCTTGTTTCAGTTGGTACGTATGAAATACTATTTTGTTATCGTCAAAGTACTTAGTTATTTTGCGATAAGAGTCAACTCTTTTTACGTTTAAACGAACCTGTCCATCACTGTTCGACTTATAATGAAATTCGTTATGTTCTACTACTTTGCTTAATCTGTTAACCATTTTTGAAATATCAGTGACGTTTGGAATAATAATTATTATTGGTGGCGGTTTTGGTTGCTGAGATTCTTGAGGTGATGTAACATCGTTGTTGTTGTCATTGCTGTTAAATGCAAGAGGTGCAAATCGGTTAGAAGTAGATGGATCTATTTCTAATTGTTGTCGCTTTGGACTGTTCATTAGTGGTGTTAAAGAGTTTGCTCTCTTTTGATTTTTAACTGGCACATACTGCCAGCTAAATTCTACATCAGAACTACTATCACTTAGGTTCATTTCATTAACATCATTATTATCATTAACATTGCTAATTGGATTTGCATTTTTTGTTGTTGCTTCTTAACTTCACTGCTATGCATGTTTATTAGGGCGGGTCGATTTAATAATCGCCCATGGCTCAGTGAAAATCGTATTCTAGGGATCAAAATAAGAAACTTTGCTGAAGGAACCATACCTCTAAAACGAATTCTACTACCCCCCAACTGTTGACTTTTGTCCCGTATGGTCAAGTTTTGAAAAATCCCACTTTGACCCATTTAGAGTGCCCCAATCGAGTCCAAATGTATGACCGACCCCCACTAACTTTGGAGGGCCGATCCACCCATGCCAGTGGCACACCCCCTGGAACTCCCCTGAGGGGTTCCCCATACAAACATTTAAAAAAATCACCATTTTGGCACTTTATTTTATTATTTTTTATTTATTTTTATTATTTTATTTATTTTTTCTCTTTAGAAATGTATTTAGTCAGAACATATTTAAATGAAAAAATTAATTTAACTTACTAATAGAAAAGAAAATAAAAAAAAATACTGTTTGAAGTCTTTTTTGCTCTCAAGTCTGGGCAATTTCGCACGGCTCTCTAATGTCGTCGCCATAACAGCCACTACATTTTCTGGTATAACTCGTTTGGAAACGCTAGCTAGCAATTGAACGTGTCGTTCTGTTGCAGGTCGTAAAATAGGTTGTGTGGGTTTTTTAAGCCACCAAAAGACAGCTGCATGTCGTAAACTTACTTAAGCAAAATCGGTTACAGGTAGAATTGAGCATAAAATTATCATAAAGGATTTTCCAGAAGTAATAAAAGGCGCACTTGCTTAACAGAATTTGTGGTCAGATTAACGTTTAATTTACATGTAAGTACTTTATGGGCAGTTTTGACAACGTTCGGGAACCAAACCGCATGCACATGGAGCTGCCTTCAAATCGCATTTACATGTTCCAATGAAAAAAATTGTTTCCAGAGATTTTACATACTCTGTAAATTGTTGGGGTTTGTTTCTTCTCTTGATTTGCTCTTGATATTTGTCAAGCAAATCAGTCAGTCTCGTCTCGTCGAACTGTTCGGACGTGTTACTTTTAGTGCGGCTGAATTTTCGGTGAAAAAATCGTAATAGGTGAAAAAGTGTAATAGGTTGAAATAAAACAAAAAAGTGAAAAAATAACTCGTAATAGGTTAAAAAAAATCTACGGTAATATCGGTAATTAAAAAAAACACTAAAAATCGCATAAAAATTGTATAAGTGTTCCTCTCAGATGTAATTCTGAGAAAGAGCTTAGCTCGTCTAGAAAAATTAAATGGATCTCTGAGGAAGAATCCATAAAAAAATCTCTGGAGAATTTTCTCACTACAAGAGCCGCAGAACGGCGTCGTTCCTGTTCGCCCAATATAGTGATTTCAACAGATGAAAAACCATCATCTTCATCAAACAGTGCAGTCAAACCCAAAAAACAAGTAGGTATGGATAAGTACATCTCCGTTCTCAAACGACAGAGGAGCCCGACGTCTGCTCAAGTATCATCAAATTCAAAAGCTCCTAAGACCGTGAGAAATGATCAAAATAGGTTTGCTCTCCTCCAGACGGATGAGCCAGAACTTCCTAAGAAGACGTTTAAGCCCCCACCAATTTATCTGAGAGAGCCGACTTTCAGTAAATTGGTACAAGGAATTGTTTCGGTAATAGGTGAAAACATGTTTAGCGTAACCTCAATTAAACATGGAAATATCTGTGAAACTAAAATTCAAGTGAAAAAGGAAGATGATTTTCGAAAATTGTCCAACCAGTTGGAGAGGGAAGCTAGGGATTTCTATACCTACCAGCTCAAAAGCGCAAAAGGACTCCAAGTCGTTCTAAAGGGTATAGACCCATGTGTTGATCCTGCAGAGATAAAGACCGGTTTAATGGACAAAGGGTTCAAAATCAAGAGCGTAGTGAATATCAGAAACCGTGAAAAGATCCCTCAGCCCATGTTCAGGGTAGAATTGGAACCTGGAGATGTTGTCTTAAAGAAAAACTAGTCCCATCCAATCTACAATCTCATTTATCTTCTGCATCGTAGAATTACCGTGGAGGAACCGCATAAGCGTATTGGACCCGTCCAGTGTGTTAATTGTCAATAATTTGGCCACACCAAAGCGTACTGTAAATTGCCGTCTGTTTGTGTTGCGTGTGGGGAACTACATCCAACTGCTCAATGTAATAAGTCCAAAACTGACGTAAAAATAAAAAAATGTAGTAACTGCGGAGGAAATCATACCGCAAATTATAGAGGTTGTCCAGTTTATACTTACTTGAAGGGCATAAGGACCAATAAGTCGGTAGTATTACCTGATCATCATCAACTACCTAATTTCACGTCGAGTATGAATTTTCCTCAAATTGTAGGACCAACTACTCACGAAAACGCTCCTAATTCTAGACAAGTTTCTTACGCAAACGTGGTTAAATCTAATATGCCAGGTCTGGAGCAGGAACCTAAGCCCCAATATTCTGAGCCACATATCAACAATCTAGAGACAACATTGCAGACACTTGTCCAAACTGTAAACACTTTTACGACCACCATGACATCCATGATGCAGGAAATGCTGAAAATGCAATCCACTATCTTACAAGCCATTTTAAAGAAATGATTTGTTTAAAAATTTGTTTTTGGAATGCGAACGGCCTCCGCCAACATAAAAACGAACTGGAACACTTCCTGATGGATAAGCAGATTGATGTCATGATGATTGCTGAAACTCACTTGACGGCGACAGCGTACTTCAAAATTAATGGCTACGAGTTCTACGATACTAAAGACCCCCGCGGAAGAGCTTGTGGAGGATCGGCAATCCTTATAAAGAACAGAATAAAGCATTATCTAATGAATAACATAAGTGAGGATTACCTCCAAGCAACAAACATTTGCATTGAATTCTGTCAATACAAATTTGTTTTATCATCGATTTATTCTCCGCCTCGATTTTCAATAAAAGAACACCAATACCATAACTTCTTTAAATCCCTTGGAGCTAGATTTTTAGTTGCTGGTGACTTTAACGCCAAACACACATTTTGGGGTTCACATCTGGTAACCCCAAAGGGTCGCGTACTCTTCAACACCATTGCTAAAATGGGCTTAGATGTACTCTCAAGTGGACATCCCACCTATTGGCCGGCGGACCGACGGAAGATTCCCGATGTTATTGACTTTGGAGTAGTGAAAAATATCCCTGTAGAATGGATGCAAGTGGATCCTTCACTAGACTTGTCCTCAGATCACTCTCCTACTATCATTTCAATGCATTTCCCTCAAGTGTGTGGTTCTCCATTTATGAACATGACTAAGACCCGAGTAAGTTGGATAAAATACAAAAAGTATTTAAGTTCTCATTGCACGGAAAATGTTGTGTTGAGAACTACCGACGATATTGATGAGTCGATTGGCAACTTTACCGAGGACCTTCGACGAGCTGTGCATCACGCTTCCACTTATCACGTTGAATGTAGAAATAGGACAAATAGAACTTATTTCTCTGAACTCGAACATCTCCTATCAGAAAAAAGAAGAATGAGAAGAGAGTGGCAAATTCACAGGTCTCCTGAACTGAAAGCTAGGCTACGGGAATGCAGAGATATACTAAGACATTTCTTAGAAACCCAAAGAACGGCCTCACTTAGATCTTACTTGGAAGGTCTTGATAGTACCCCACAATCTGACTACTCGTTATGGAGGGCGGCAAGAGGTTTAAAAAGACCAGTGAGAGGAAAACCTCCTTTGCGAAATCCGACTAGTGACTGGGCTAGAAATGATTCCGAGAAAGGGACATTATTTGTTAACCATTTGAGAAATGTGTTTACTATAAACAACTCAAATAATAACGAATCTGATTTGCCACCACTTGTTATAAGACCTCCTGTACCTCTAAGACTAAACTTTCGTGATGTCCAAAACGCTATTGGTACTCTGAACCTTAGAAAGGCTCCAGGTATGGATAAAATCAGCAATAAAATGCTTGTGGAGTTACCTCGTGTAGCAAGAAAGATTATCCTCTTTATCTTCAACGCTATTTTACGCCTAGAATACTATCCTGCAGATTGGAAGGTGTCTATGATCACTATGATTCCTAAGTCAGGGAAGGACCACACCAAAGTGGAGTCATATAGGCCAATTAGCCTACTGCCGACAATTTCTAAACTGTTCGAAAAAGTGTTAATGACTTAGTTGACTCCAATTCTGAATGACACTGAATGTATTCCAAATCATCAATTCGGATTCAGAGCTAAACACAGTACCATCGAACAAACTCACAGATTGGTAAATGTGATAAGAGGGTCGTTTGAAGATAAAAAATACTGCTCCGCCCTTTTCATTGATGTATACCAAGCGTTCGACAAAGTTTGGCATGACGGTTTAATGCACAAAATTAAATTAACTCTGCCTGCTAACACCCATAAACTCATGGAAAGTTATTTATACGGTCGCAAATTTAAAATCAAAGAAGGCAATTTTTTAAGTACCGCTCAGCCAATTGAATCAGGTGTGCCACAGGGTAGCATACTGGGCCCTACTTTATATTTGATTTATGCCTCCGACATGCCGTCAGACCCCAAAATCCACACGTCAACTTTTGCAGACGATACAGCCTTTGTCAGCGTCCATAAGGACCACCAAGTTGCATCACAGAATTTGCAGAATTATGTTTATAAGCTAGAGAATTGGCTAGAGCATTGGAAAATCAGGGTAAATGAACAAAAATGTATTCATATCACTTTCACATTGCGAAAAGATACCTGCTCGTCCATCAGAATAAATAATCAAATTATTCCTCAACATAATGAAGTCAAATACCTCGGCATTCACCTCGACCGCCGTTTAACTTGGAAGTCTCATATTGAAGCGAAACTTACACAAATGAGATTAAAAGCAGTGCAACTTAATTGGTTAATCGGCAGAAACTCTACATTGAAATTGGATTGCAAACTTTTGTTGTACAATGCAATTCTAAAGCCAATCTGGTGTTATGGAATTCAATTATGGGGTACTGGCTCAGCATCAAACATTGAAAAAATTCAAAGAGGTCAAAATAAAATTCTACGTATAATTACTGCAGCTCCATGGTATGTTAAAAATTCTCGAATCCACAAAGATCTAGGCGTGCCATTAGTAAAAGTCGAATTTACAAAATATTCGTCAAAGTATGTCAGCAAATTTGAACACCATCCAAACCCACTTGCACGAGACATCCTTAACTTTAGTGCCCACAATCGGTTGAGAAGGAGGGATATCCTTGCTTTAACTCAAACGCAAAATAGATGACTGGATCAGTTGATGTGAAATTTTTTTAGTATCATAAAAATTTTTGTCTAGCACTGGCTGGGCTTATTATTTTCTTTTGAGTATTAAGATTTGAATACTTATTGTCATTTCAAATATGAAGATTCAATAAATAATTAAATGCAAAAAAAAAAAAAAAAAAAAAAAAAAATATTTGTCAAGCAATCTATTCAATTTATTATGTTTGTATGGGGAACCCCTCAGGAGAGTTCCAGGGGGTATGCCACTGGCATGGGTGGATCGGCCCTCCAAAGTTAGTGGGGGTCGGTCATATATTTGGACTCGATTGGGGCACTCTAAATGGGTCAAAGTGGGATTTTTCAAAACTTGACCCTACGTGACAAAAGTCAACAGTTGGGGGGTAGTAGAATTCGCTTTAGAGGTATGGTTCCTTCGGCAAAGTTTCTTATTTTGATCCCTAGAATACGATTTTCACTGAGCCATGGGCGATTTTTTTGCCTCCCCACAAATCGACCCGGCCTAATGTGTAGTGTGCACTTAAAATTGTACAACAATAACTTAATTACAAATGCCACCCATACATACATAAGTGACCAACAGTAAACAATAATTTTAAAGTCATTGCCTTACAAATTTTGCTGACACAAAATAAAGCAACTTAAACAAAGCAATCGATTAATTGGGTCAACCAATTGTGTTAGGATTGCATTAAGTGAGTAAAAGAGCATACTTGTAATTATGCTCTTCTCTTTTGGTTTACTGAACAAAACATCATGTAAATAACCATGAAGTAGATATTGTAAGTTATAGAATAAGTTATTGACTGGATTATAAAAACCACTCAATCTTTAGTTTGTAAGTTTTAGATATAAGAAAGAAATTTTATAATAAAGAATTAATTAATAATCAGAACTGAAGTGAAGAACAACGTTTTTTTAAATTAATTAGAAGATTCAAACTTATTACAAATGTTTATGCATACAGTGCACTGTTGTTGTCAACAAGAATGTTAGATCGATCAACACGCATGGAATGTACGTAATTGTTATTGCTTGTCAATTGCAAATTCAATAATATTTAAATATTTATGACTTGTTTTGCTTTTATTTTTGTTCTGTGTAACAGTTTGTTTTTGTAAAACAATATAATAATTTAAGAAAAAAAAATTTTACGCGAACTCGCATTAAACACGTCTTTTAGTAATCGCACGTGGATTAAGACTGATCTTAAATTTAAATAATTAATTGTACGAAAATTTCATTCTCTTTACTTTAGATACCTTCATACTTTTAAGGAGCTTTTTTAAGGTCGAACGAAATACTCGTATCATTACGTAAAAACGCCAAACAGTTTAAAAAAATATAACGAGTCTTTATTTATTCAAATGTACAAAATAACTTATGGCATGTTTCTAAATAACGAGTGACTCAAATTTTTCGCCCAAATGAGTACAAAAATTAGTTTTGGGGTTCTATAGCACTAGTGTCAATTCTCTTTAATTTAATACTGCTATCATACTTTTATCATAATTAAATACCAACGCAATTTAAGACTAAAAAAAAAAATAAAACCATATTTAAATAAAACTTAATACTTAAAGTTAAGGAAATATTAACTAATTTCGTATTTAAATATCAAGTTAAAAAGTGGCCATGGGTGTTTGTTCTATTAATACAAGACAACCGAAAGTTTCTTTCTACGGCAGTTAAAACTTAATGTTACCATCAAACCTGCCACATTTGACGATTTGCCGTCATTTTGAAAATTTTTTGTTTCAAAAATAGTGGCGATTTTACCATTTTCTGAGTTATTAAAATTTTCCATCTTTTGTTTTTTTTTTTTTGTTAATGTTTTTGGAGCCAAAATCTTTCTTTTTCTGAGACAACAACTATTTTTATCATTAAGTGATCGTAAACAGAAGAACATATATGTATGTATTTCAAGAACAAAACTAAATGATAGTGATGTTTTCTTAATTGTTGTCAATTGTTGAGTTTAAGTAAAGGGTGTCCCAACTAGAACGCAATGGTGTCAATGGTGTTTGAATTTTTTTTTTTTTTTTTTGCATTTAATTATTTATTGAATCTTCATATTTGAAATGACAATAAGTATTCAAATCTTAATACTAAAAAGAAAATAATAAGCCCAGCCAGTGCTAGACAAAAATTTTTATGATACTAAAAAAATTTCACATCAACTGATCCAGTCATCTATTTTGCGCTTGAGTTAAAGCAAGGATATCCCTCCTTCTCAACCGATTGTGGGCACTAAAGTTAAGGATGTCTCGTGCAAGTGGGTTTGGATGGTGTTCAAATTTGCTGACATACTTTGACGAATATTTTGTAAATTCGACTTTTACTAATGGCACGCCTAGATCTTTGTGGATTCGAGAATTTTTAACATACCATGGAGCTGCAGTAATTATACGTAGAATTTTATTTTGACCTCTTTGAATTTTTTCAATGTTTGATGCTGAGCCAGTACCCCATAATTGAATTCCATAACACCAGATTGGCTTTAGAATTGCATTGTACAACAAAAGTTTGCAATCCAATTTCAATGTAGAGTTTCTGCCGATTAACCAATTAAGTTGCACTGCTTTTAATCTCATTTGTGTAAGTTTCGCTTCAATATGAGACTTCCAAGTTAAACGGCGGTCGAGGTGAATGCCGAGGTATTTGACTTCATTATGTTGAGGAATAATTTGATTATTTATTCTGATGGACGAGCAGGTATCTTTTCGCAATGTGAAAGTGATATGAATACATTTTTGGTCATTTACCCTGATTTTCCAAAGCTCTAGCCAATTCTCTAGTTTATAAACATAATTCTGCAAATTCTGTGATGCAACTTGGTGGTCCTTATGGACGCTGACAAAGGCTGTATCGTCTGCAAAAGTTGACGTGTGGATTTTGGGGTCTGACGGCATGTCGGAGGCATAAATCAAATATAAAGTAGGGCCCAGTATGCTACCCTGTGGCACACCTGATTCAATTGGCTGAGCGGTACTTAAAAAATTGCCTTCTTTGATTTTAAATTTGCGACCGTATAAATAACTTTCCATGAGTTTATGGGTGTTAGCAGGCAGAGTTAATTTAATTTTGTGCATTAAACCGTCATGCCAAACTTTGTCGAACGCTTGGGACACATCAATGAAAAGGGCGGAGCAGTATTTTTTATCTTCAAACGACCCTCTTATCACATTTACCAATCTGTGAGTTTGTTCGATGGTACTGTGTTTAGCTCTGAATCCGAATTGATGATTTGGAATACATTCAGTGTCATTCAGAATTGGAGTCAACTTGCCTAGAATTGAAGAAATTAATGTGGAGGGCATGTGGTTTCAACAAGACGGCGCCACATGTCATACAGCCAGAGAAAATGCATCACTCATTTCCCGGTCATGTTATTTCGCGTTTTGTAATGTTCTTGGGTTGGACTGGAAATAAAATTTTTATAGGTGTGTTTGAAAGCAGTCAATGCTACTCAAAAGATAAACAGGTGTTAGATTTTCCATTAAAGTGCTAGTGAAAGAAGGACGGTGGGAGCCTTTGCATCGCTAGCGATCAGTCGGGATTGGGGGAGTTCGTGTCCTCTTTTCGCCTAACCTCAGTTCATATACAGATTTATTATAGACTCCTTATTTATTTACTAAAACTTTACTTTACAAGGACCAGTATAACCACAGCAAAATGCACAGTACCACCACAGCATTAACAGCCATTACCACTCAGATCTCACAGGGCTTGAACCAGCAGAGACCCTGCGAAAGGACGATCCTCGTAGCGCTCGATCTATCGAAAGCTTTCGATACCGTCAGCCACGCTACCCTCTTCCAAGATATCCTGCATTCCACAATGCCCAACTATACGAAGAGATGGATCGTGAACTATCTGAGTGGCCGTCAATCGTTCGTTGAGTTTAGAGACAAACGCTCACAACCTCGCAGAGTTAAACAAGGAGTTCCTCAGGGCGGGGTCCTGTCGCCACTTCTGTTTAACTTCTACATCTCTAAACTCCCCACACCTCCACAGGGAGTGGAAGTGATATCATACGCGGACGATTGCACAATAATGGCAACAGGCCACAACATTGATGACTTATGTGATCAAGTGAACAGTTATCTCAGTGAAATACACGCTTTCTTCACTACAAGGAACCTGCAACTATCACCAGCGAAGTCTTCAGCAACACTCTTCACCACCTGGACGAAGGAGGTAAAAATTAATCTTGGCATAGAAGTCGACGGCACACAAATTCCGACAGTGAACCACCCAAAAATCTTGGGAGTCACGTTTGATAGCCTGTTTACCTCCTCAGCTCACGCCACTGCAATCACGCACAAACTGCGAAGTAGAAATAAGGTACTTAAAGCGCTAGCCGGCAGCACTTGGGGTATGGATAAAGAAACCTTATTGGCTACGTATAAAACGATTGGCCGGTCAGTGGTAAACTACGCTGCCCCAGTGTGGTCACCTTCGTTGAGTGATACCCAGTGGAGAAACATACAAAGCTGCCAAAATGCCGCCTTACGCACCATCACAGGCTGCATGCAAATAACCTCAGAACACCATCTACATGAGGAAACGAAGGTTCTACCCGTAAAGGAACATAATGTCATGCTGACAAAACAGTTCCTCCTGGGATGTCATCGGAGGAATCACCCATGCTTTAACATCACACAGCTGGAATCTCCCCCGAGGCATGTCAGGAAGGACCTTCGAATAAACGAGCAAAACATACGAAGATATACACAGGATCCACTGGATCAAAACTCGTATGTAGCAGCTTTGAACGACATTCACAGAGATGCCATCCATACCACGGTTGCAGGATACCGCATGAATGTTGTACTTGGAGGCCGCCCACCGCCCATTGCAGATACCGAACAACAACTGCCACGAAATACAAGAGTAGTTCTGGCACAACTGAGATCGGGATGGAGCAATAGACTTAACGCCTTTTGGTCCCGCATAGACCGTGCCGTCCCCAACCTATGCCCTGCATGTGGCCAGGGTCCTCACGACACCAACCACATCTTTAATTGCCCAGCCAACCACACTTCACTTTGTCCAATGGATTTATGGACCAATCCAGTAGAAGTTGCCCAGTTTCTTGGTCTGGACCTTACTGCAGAACCCCCGGATTAAAGAATTAAGAATGAATTAGTTCTAGCTGTTACAACAACAACAACAACAACAACCACAGCAAAAAAAAAAATAAAATAAGCCCCTCTGTGATTACGTATGAGAATGACTCGAACAAAAAAATGTAATTGACTAAGTTACTGACATGAAAAAAAAAGGATCCCGGATAATGTTAGGAACCTTCGCCTCATGACCCTCCCTACCATGATTCTAGTGGCACAAAACTTCTTTAGAATCCCACAATTGTTTTTGTTTGTTTCTACTCTAACTTCTAATTACATGATTGAAACAGATTTTGTTTAGATTTACCAATTCATTTTGAATAATATTCAATTTTATTTCAAGTAAAGAAAATTTCAACTAAAAGCATTATAGAAAGTATTATAATTAGCAAAAAAAAATATGTATATATCTATAACCATAATCTAAAAAACTAGCAATATAATTAATAATAATCAAAAAAAATTTTTCTTTATATATAAACTTTTAGACTTATAAAACTGTTAACATTGTTGGTTTAGTTCAGGCTTTTAACATTTTATATATGTAATTTATTATTCAATTTAGTTTTCTTAAGTTCATTGTTAAATTTGCAATACTAAATAATTTTTTTCTTTAAATTCGTCTAATTCATTAATAATATTTATATATTGTATAATGTGTAATTGTGATTTTTGTTTTCGATATGTGTTGTTGTGTATTATGTGTAATTATGAAATTTTGTGTAATTGTGTAATTAGTGTAGTGCAAATTTTATACTGTTAATTAAGAATATTTTTAATTTTTTAATTTAAACCAAATTTTTTTTTTCCAAATTTTATTAAAAATTTCTTTTCTTCTTTAACACTATTAACTAATTAATTAAACAATATCTTAGCTTTATAATTTACTTAACGAATTAATGGTACTATAATTTCATATCTTCTCTTATCACTTATTCACTATCATTAAAATTTTTTTCTTTTATAATTTACATATAATTAATATATTTGAGTTATTTTATCTTCTTCTTGACTTGTTCTTTCTCTTTGTATTAAACTCTTAAATTCTGTTTGCTAATTTCTTATATCACACTGTTCTCCTATTTTTACTTCTCATTAGTTTTAAATTCACGAATTTATTTATTTTGGCATATTTGTGGATTACTTCTTTGTTGATGTTTTTATTTGCAATTTAGTTTTTTTTTTCTTCATTTATCAATTTTTTTTATATTTTCTTTGTTTATGAATTATGTTTTATATTTTGTTTTAACTTTTTATTTTAAACTAGATTTTGATGGTATAAATTGTTTTTGTTGATTATGGAGTTTAGTAAAAAAATACCGATGTCATCGTCCAATAAACATACTTATGACTGTTTATTGACTAGTTTGTTTTCTAGTTAATAGGCTGCTCGGTGGTAATGTGATAAAAGTGGTGATTGATTCAAAAGCAAGTGGAGGGACTTTGGAAAAAAAACTCAGCAACAATCTGGGTTAATCTTCTAAGAGAGAAGGTCACTCGGAAACGCTTGTGAATTAATATCATCAAACTATTTCAAGAGCCTAATTGGGAATAGATGGAGAAATAATTTTTTTGTTTAATTCTCCTTATGTTTTATTTTTTTGAATTATACATACCTTCCCTCGATGTATGTTGCTTTAGCAAATGTGGAAGTTTTCTAGAGACTTGTCTCTACAAATGGAGCTTTTAGGAATCTTTCTGCTCAATTAATTAGGTTTGCCAGAGACAAGTTCGGTAAGGATTTAGTTTAGCAATAGCATCCCAAATTCTCGCGTGGATTGCGATATAATTATAAGATTTATATTTTCTTATTATCCGAAGTTTGATGTTACCTCTTTAAAAGTCCAAGGAAAAAGGAAGTTACTACTTTATGTCAGTGATAATGACAACTCAGTTAGAAATATCAGGCGTGTTTAGTGCGTTTATAGCAAAATGTCAAAAGAAAATAATACTATTGATTGCGACTCATCAATAACTACTAATTAATTAGCCTAGACAAAACCCAATATTTACCTCAATCACAATAATAGAACTTTGATTTTTTTTTTTCACTTAAATAATAACAAAAATAACTTAAAAATTATTAATAAGCATGCCACATTTAAAATTAGTTATTTTTTTTGTAAATGAAAAAATAGAACTAATTTTACGCTTTGTTCAATAATAGCTAACAAAAAATTTTTCCAAATAAATCGTTCATTACAGTTTTGGAGACCAGAATTGGCCACCTAGATCGTGCGATTTAACACCTTTAGATTTTTTTCTTTGGGGTTTTTTAAAGTCAATGGTTTACGCGAACGACGACGACGACTCAAGCCTTAAAAGAGGAAATTGGACGATTCATTAATGAAACACAGCAGCATTTGTGCAAAATGGTCATTGAAAATTTCATTAAAAGGTCGCGTGTGTGCCAGCAAAGCCGCGGCGGCCATCTGCACGATATCTTGTTCCATACATAACCTCATTCTGTCTACTTTACGATATAAGTTTCACGATTTTTTTTAAATATCTGTGTTTTATTTAAAATTTAAAAATTGCGTTCTAGTTGGGACACCCTTTATAATAATTGCAAATAATATTATAAGTCAGGTAGTAGAAATTATTTATTTTATTGCTAAACAAGCAAATTTAGACGCAGAGTTCCGTGTATTAAATTTTTTAAAGGAAACAACTTTTGAAATTCAACGGAAAAATTCTACAAAAACGTCGCAAGAATATTTAGCCAAATAAATTTAAATAAAACAGAAATACGGAATTCTTTGAACTAAATCGTTTTAACATTGTAATTAAACCTGAATTAATAAAATATGTTACATTCAGGCATTTTATTGTAAAATATTGTTTATTATTATTATTATTTATTAATAGATTATATAATATTTTAATATACAAATTCAGTCTTTTTCTTCTTTTTATACAAATTCAGTCTTAAATATTATTTTTAATCTATATATGGCCAAACATATTTGTTGTGAGCCAGAATGGCATAAAATGTGATTTTTTATATTTTATTATATGTATATAAAATATGTGACTAGGAAAACTCATTTAATATTAGCTTACGGTATTTTAAACATAGTTCAATATATTTATATAAAGTAGAAAAATTATAACCATTCAGAATACTGATAACATCATTTACAGACAGATTTATTTTATTAAAACAGGCTCTACGTATTTCATTATAAATTGGGCAGACTCCCAAAAAGAGAAATGTATTTTCTACTTCATTAGTATTACATATTGTACAACAAGTTTATGCAGCATTAATAAAAGATCTGCCATTCAGTTCTAATAATCCACCTCTAGTTTTTATAAGAAAACAGGTGACACGTGTCGAGTAATTTAATAATGGTACAGGCATAAAGTTATGATTAAGTTGTGGGTACATATCATGATTTTGAGAATTCTTTGCTCTTAACATGTTTTCTTCTTTTGTAGCTCTTTTTTAAATCCAAAAAGACATCCACCACTTACACGACCAGCTCTGTGTATTTTCTTTGCAGGAATCCATTTTAGAAAATAATTTTGAAAATAAGAATTAAGACGATATTGATTCTCACTAAGAACGTGGGTTTCGAATAAAAAAATAGATCAAATTGATTTACATAGGTTAAGAAATAGCCAAAATTTATTAAATTTGCCAAATTTGCAACATTGTATGATAGTAATTTAAATGTACTATATTGGTATTACGAGATCGAAGTATTAGGAAGATTCTCAATAGGTTGGTTCACGTTTATGACATTAATTTCAGTAGCATAATCAATGCTTGCAAGCAATTTACGAAGATCACTATTTGAAGTAGTTTCAATTTTATCAGACTTGTAGGTATATTTTTTATTATCAACGTAAATACAAAATTCGCCAAGCCTTACTTTGACTGTCTTATTGCATTTGGTGATACTTTTGCTCAGCTTTCGTAAATTATAACCCACATTTTGTTCATCCTTAGTATAATCTTTATTAATAAAGATATTTTTGCCTTTTAATTTCTTTTTCATTGTTGTTACATTATAAGCTTGAAAACTAGACGCCAGTGTAAAGCAAAATGATTTTCCACCAGCAATCATACGTGTAGACATAATATTCGCATTTACTTTGAGGACGTTGTTACATAGGTTTTCAACTTCTTGTTTAGCTGAATTATTGTTTTTACTATTAAGTCCAGAGACTACAATATTAGACGAACGAGAACGACGATCAATAGATTCCAACCTGGATGTTAGTTTATTCACATCCTTTTTTAGTTTAGCATTTTCTTGTTTCAGCTCATCTATTTCAGCTTTTAGTTCATTTAGATCAGACTTCCTAGTAACATCACTAAGTTTTTCATCTAATAGCTTACATAACTTATGCCACGAGAAAACATCACTCGAGTTGTTTTGATTTGAAGATTGCATGTTGAAAGAAGTTAGATATCTTTTACTTTCTGTTCTCTCAGTGTACTCTGGAGATGTTGTATGTAATAATCGTTTATTACTCATTAAAATCACAGCATACCTTCAGGCATACCAGAAAATATAAAATAGAGGGGTAGAACTTGGCACTACTGTTTGTAATAAACAGCTGTACAATATTTATGTATATACTTATGTAAATTCAGAAGCAAAAACAACAATGGTAAACTGCTTAGAATACTAAAATTATAATTTATAAGATCCCACCTCGTTTAAATCGCAATATATTTGCATAAAAGATACTCACACCCACCACAGATAAATATAGTTCTTCCGCTTGAGAAAATAAATGCTGCAACAACAGTGAGACTCCAACAGCCGGACGCCAACCAGAAACAAAAACAACAGCAACGACTACAGTAAGTCAATAAGTTTTTGTGTTTGTACTACAATACCAGGCAAAACTCGGACAAAACTGCGATCAGCGACGGAAATTTTAAATGAAATTTAAATTTTGATGAAATTTATTTTATAACCTCAACTAGTGAGAAAGTAAATTTTCTAAACCGTGAAATTATTTATTTGTTTAACAAACATGTAGCTTTGAAAACCAAAAGAGTTAAAGGCAGGAGAACACCATGGTTCACGTCAGAAACAAAATTATTAATTGAACGTCGGGATGAACTTTATAGGCGCTGGAAACGCTATAAAACTTCCGATGGAGCTGTATCCAGCCCTTTGTCCATGCCAAGAGGCTTTCCTCAGGGGTCGATACTTGGTCCACTTCTATACTCGATGTATGCCAATGACCTTCCCTCTCAGATCAAGTACTCAAACATGCATATGTATGCCGATGATGTCCGGCTATACATTGACTGCTCCAAAACATCGGTGAGACATGTAGTTGAAAATCTTATCTACGATCTCAACAAGATTTATAACTGGGCCACTGCAAATGGCATATGCCTAAATCCAAAAAAATCGAAATACCTTATCATTTCCAAGAAGAGCATGAAAATCGTTGATGACGTAGGTATATATCTTATTATTATATAAATTAATTATTGAGCAGTGCTAGAAGACGGTTGTGTTTTTTTATCTCCTGTAACAATTCTCTTTTGTTTTAATACTAAATCTAGTTAAAAATATATACATATTAACAAATTCAGTAAAATACAAAAAATAAACAAATAAAGTACAAAAAGAAAAAGAACAATTCAGTAATATAAAAAACAATAACAATTTAAACAACAATATCAACATCAAATGTGCACTAAGTAAATACTCAAAAATTAACTGAATAAAAACAAAACTTTGAATTTAATACAACAACTTTAAACAGTTCATTTTTTTTATAAAAAAATAAAATATACCTATTAATACTCAAAAGAGTGATCTTTTATTGCTCTTAATTGTTAACTACAACAACAAACTAGAATTTTGTAATCACATCAAATTAATAAACCAACTAACACACTAAAGGCCCAACTATAATGTGCATATGCTAGCTTAAGCAACCCTGCGAATACATATAAATTGTATGTGGCAAACTATAATGTACTTAACGAAACTTTTCGTTAAGTTTTTCAACTGTCATTTGCTTAAGCAAAAAGCGAAACTGATCGCATATTCCGTACGGAATCAGCTGTTTGTTATTTGTTTCTGTTTTTAACAAAATGGAGAAAGAAGAAAATACATTTATTTTAAATTTAATAGAAAATGTGGAAAAAATAAGTGCTTTTATAATAAAAGGGCCCTTTTTATTTTAACAAAAATGTCTCTGTCGTGGTTTATTTCTCTGACAGAAAAAGAGCGTCTTCTTCTTTTACAGCGTAGTTCACTTATTTCTTTTAATGTGCACAGGCCTTCAAGCGCTAACTTTAATATTTTTATATTATTTAAATTTTTAAGTTTTTTCTCCATTTTTACAAACACAATACGAAAATTAACATAACATATGTAAACGTTTATTATTATTTACAATGTAGTGCTGCCACAGCTGTACATTTTAGTACTTTTGCCGATAAATTAAAAAAAAAAGGAAAAATTATGCGTTTCGGGTACGAAGTTTTCTTTTAATTATAAAATAATATAATAATATTTATAAAATATAGTCATTTAATGGGTTTTTGTTAAAATAAAAATATTTTTTTAAACATAAATGAGCAACTGTGGACAAAAAGTTTCAAAGTAATTGTAGCCACCTGAAAGTTAACTCTGAACTGGTTATGCATTTGACAGCCTTTTCGTTAACTTTTGCAATCGCTTAAGCTTGCTTATGCATATTATAGTTGGGCCTTAACTATGGCTGATACTCCCGCACAAAAACGTTTAAGAGAAATGCACAACTCTTTTGTTGATAATGCATGTAAAACACCTCGTTTAACAAATACAGAATCTCCCTTGAAGTTTATAACTATAATGGACAAACGTTTTGATAAGCTCACAGAGCAATTACAATCAATGATGGAGATTAAATTTAACGAATATAAAAATGATCTCTTAAATGAATTTGATAAAAGATTTAACGCGTTAAAGAGTGGTTTACATGAAATTACTGAAAGAGTCGTTCAATTAGAAACAGTCGCGGTCGAATTTAAAAGTATGCAGGATTAAATAAAAATATTACAAACAAAAATAAAACGGCAAGAAAATAATAATGTGGCGTGTGACCTTCGTCTAAATGAAATTCCATTTTATGAAAATGAGGACTTATATGGAATCTTCAATAACATTTGTTCTACAATTAATGTTTCAGTTCCTGCAATTAAGTCGATTTTCCGCTTACAAAATCAAAATAACAAAAACAAAGTCAACTCTAAAGATGCAGTAATAATTGTCAAAATGTGGTCCCCATATGATAAAAACTTCTTTCTAAAATCGTTGGCCAATTATCGTAAATCAAACAAAGACTTTACATTTAAACTTAGTCATATTGGCATCGATTCTGACAATTATTTTTATGTCAATGAAAACTTAACTTCAGATAACTTCAGTATATTACGAGCGGCTGTTCGGTTCAAAAAGGATAAACTTCTTCATAGTGCTTTTTCAATGCGAGGGCTCATCTATATAAAGAAGACAAGCAGCGGAGATGCAATTCAAATTAATACTATTGATCAATTAAATAAGTTATTTCAAGAATCTGAATAGCGTTAATAAAATAATTTTATTTTATATGATAATTAATTTTTATTACAAACAACTTATAACTGCTTTTTTATCACAATATTCATTTGTTTTAGTTATTTTTCACTGTGTATACTCAATATTCATTGTATGTTTTTTATATTATTCGTTCTGTATAGTTACAATCTTAATAATGTTTCTTGTTCTGAACTATTTGTTATCTGCGTTCGTTGCTCCTGTTAGTAGTAAAAACAAATATGCGAAATTTAAATGACATTGGAATTCGTTCCAGAGATGGGTTAGCTAATATGGTAAATATTTTAGCCAAACAAAGAAATGGAGCTAAAATATGTCACATCAACGCTCAAAGCCTCAAGAATAAAATAGATGAGTTTCGTTACATATTCGAGAATTCACAAATTGATTTTATCTGTATTTCTGAAACATGGTTTGATGATAGTCTATCGGATTTATCAATCTCATTAGCTGGTTATAATATATGCAGAAATGATAGGAATGGATATGGCGGTGTTGCGATTTATATTAAAAAAGGTATTAAATTTAAAATTATAAGCAAATCTGGAGATCCTGGTATTGATGATGAAATTGATGAAGAAAATCAAGTAGAATATATATTTCTTGAAGTGAGCAGCGATGAAAGAAAATTGCTTCTAGGCTGTGTTTATAGACCAAACAGGAATGTACGTTTGGGTCATTTATTTAAAAAAGTCGAAATGTTAACGGTTTTATATGATGATGTTGTTATTGCTGGAGATTTTAACTCCAATATATTAGTTGAGCGAAATTTCTCAGATGTTATGACATCATTGGGCCTGAGCTCACCTAACACAAGTGTCCCAACTCACTTTACGACTACGAATAATACTCTTTTGGATCTGTTCTACGTTAACAATTTATCTAAAATATTGATTTATGATCAACTATCAGCACCTTGTTTCTCTAAACATGACTTAATATTTATTACCTATAATTTTCACTTATATGTTGTACCTGATCAATACATAACGTTTCGGGATTTTAGAAATATCAATTTCCATTTTCTAGAACTAGAATTTCATAAAATCGATTGGAGTTATCTATTTCATATGTACACAGTGGATGAGCAACTTTCGTTCTTCGAATATAACGTCAATACGCTGTTCAATCTAACAGTTCCTTTAAAAACAATAACTATAAGCAGGAAGAAAAAACCTTGGTTCACTAATAAAATAAAAAATGCCATTCATATTAGAGACTTAGCTTTTTCTAGATGGAAACGTTTTAAAACCACGCAGTTACATGAGCATTATCGCATACTCAGAAATTCAGTTAATAAGTTAATCCGAAAAGCTAAATCTGAATTATATGCTGAAAAATTCACAAATGCCCTGGATGGTAGGAAAAAATGGCAAATAATACGTGAAATTGGCATTGGAAAAATGAAACAGGAGTTACAACAAGATAATGCGGATGAAATTAATGAACAGTTTCTTAGTACACCAATGATAACTGCTGATCTCAATTACTACCGGAACCATAGTGATATCTTTCGAAATCATTTCTCTTTTGCCTGTGTTAACCAATGTGATGTTCTATCAAGCTGTCTATCTATTACTTCCAATGCTGTTGGCGCAGATGGTATTCATCCCAAATTTCTTAAAATTATTTTACCAAAACTGCTTCCTCACCTGACATTTATTTTCAATAAAATTCTTACTACAAGTTCTTACCCTACATGCTGGAAAACTGCAGAAATTATTCCAATACCCAAATCAAATTCTGAATATAGACCCATAGCAATTTTACCATTTCTTTCGAAAGTTCTAGAAAAACTAATTCAAACCCAAATAATAGACTTTATTGATAATAATAATTTATTAACTGATAAACAGTCTGGCTTTCGAAAAAAGAATAGTTGCATAACTGCTCTGGTGGATGTTGCTGAAGACATAAGGAAAGATGTTGACGGTGGACATGTTATATTCCTAGTTCTACTAGATCACTCAAAGGCATTTGACACTGTAGATCACAATGTTCTATGTTACAAATTGAGGAATATGTTTGGGTTTTCAACAACGGCCACGAATTTAATTCAATCCTATCTTAGTAACAGGACTCAGTATGTTAAAGCTCTCAACACAAATGGTAAGCCCTTGCCAATAAGAAGAGGTGTTCCTCAAGGCTCAATCCTAGGCCCTCTTTTGTTTTCACTGTATTGCAACGACCTACAAACTAAACTACAAGAATGTAAAATTCGAATGTATGCGGATGATATTCAGCTTTACATTAGCTGCAAAGTTACCTCGTTTGAATTATGTGTTAAAAGATTGAACAAAGAATTAAAGGATATCTATTTGTGGGCAACAGCAAATGGACTGAGTATTAATCCTAAGACATCTAAATGTATAATTATCGGAAAAAACTTAAAAACCAACTATTTAACATCTAATGTTAATATAACTGTAAACAATCAAGCAATTGAAATTGTAAACAATGCTAAGAATCTTGGTATTATGTTTAACAACACTCTGACGTGGTCAGATCATATTAATTACGTTTGTGGGCGCACATTCTCCATGCTCCGGTCTCTTTGGCACACTCAACACTGTACTCCGCTAAATATTCGTATTATGCTTGCTAAAACGTACCTAACGCCAATACTTCTGTATGGTTGTGAGCTTTTTGCCAGTAGTGACTCACGAAGTATAAGAAAACTCAACATAACATTTAATAATATTGTTCGCTATGTGTACGGATTAAAAAGATACGACCACATCTCAGCATTTTCGCATAAATTATATGGAATTAGTTTTGATAACTTACTTAAAACACGAGTACTGATTTTCCTTCATAAAATAATATATACGCGACAACCTAACCACCTTTATGAACGGCTACTATTTTGCAGATCAAACAGAGGAAAAAGATTAATTGTATTTAAATCTCGTAGCCTTATCTCTAAATGGCAATTCTTTACATATGCAATACCTCTCTGGAACTCACTCCCTCACAGTTCTCAAACCATCAGCAACGTGTTTAAATTTAAAAGAAACATTATTAAATTATTTTCAAATTAAAAACCAAATCTGCTAAATGTAATGTGATTGTATGTACAAATGTAATGTTCAGTTATTATTATTGTATTTTTATGTTATATTGTAATATTCTTTTTTTGTTATATATTTATATTCTCTCAATTTTTGGTCTATATGATTTATGTTTTGAAAATTAAATTCAGTTAAATAAGGCAATATTTTTTATAATGTGTTTAACAAATCATCAGTTCTGTACTGGAATATAAGACTTCTAAGTCTTTTGTATAGAACAACAAACTAATAAATAAATAAATAAATAAAATAAATAAAATATCTTGGTGGAAATAAAATTAAGGTGGTAAACTCGGCTAGAAATCTGGGTGTCGTTTTTAATAGTACACTTACATGGTCTGACCACATTAACCAAACGTGCGGCGGAGTATATGGTATGCTCAGAAGTCTATGGTATAGTCAACCGTTCACACCACCGAAAATAAGAATGATGATAGCTAGGACATACCTAATACCAAAACTTACTTATTCCTCTGAAGTTTTCGCCGGGTGCAATGCTAATGACAAACGAAAACTAAACACTACATTTAATAACATTATTCGTTACATTTTTGGTATACCCAGGTTTGCGAGTGTAGCAACATACTCCAGAAGAATCCTTGGAATGACTTTTGATAACTATCTGAAGTTCAAGAATTTACTTTTTTACACAAAATTATTATTACTAAGGAACCCAGCTACCTATACAATAAGCTAACATTTACAGCATCTGCAAGAAATAATAGCATTATTACCTTTACGTATAGAAACAGCGCATCTTTTAACCAGTTTTTCGTTTACACAATATATCTCTGGAACCATCTTCCTACAATTGTTCAACTCACCAGCAACGCAATGAAATTCAAAAAATTGTTAATGACGTACTATGCATATAGTTTTACATTAAAATGTCTAATCTTCCTGTTATATTATTTTAATTTATCTTATTTTTATACCCTTCACCATCGTGAGAAGGGTATATATACGTTTGTCATTCCGTGTGAAATTTCCACAATATAATTTTCCGACCCTATAAAGTATATATATTCTGGATCCTTATAGATAGCGAAGTCGATTAAGCCATGTCCGTCTGTCTGTCTGTCTGTCTGTCTGGATGTTGAAATCAGTTTTGTGAAGTCCCAAGATATGTTCGGGATCCAACCCTTCAATAATTCTGTCAGAAGTGCTTTCGAGAAGTTTGCTATTTAAAATCAGCAAAATCGGTTTAGGTTAACCAGAGTTATGAACCAATATGTGAGACCACCTCCATAAAAAATTGATATTTTTCGTCCATTTTATTGCAATATTTTGAAATATATTGCAGATAATACCATGAAATTTTGTATACGTTGTTTGTACTATAAAAGAGGAAAGTGTGCGGCAAAAAGTAAAAATCGGTCCATGATTTCTCATAGCCCCCATACAAATATATATATTCCCGAAATATGGCTTAATGATAAATAAATGGCTATAAAATTGGAATATCAAGACAAAATTCAGCAAAAATAAGTTTTATACAAAAAGAAATCACAAACCGAAATTTTTTTTTAGTTCGATCCATATTTGACCATAGACCCCATATAAAGTCCACTTACAAAATTCACTTAAATACGCATAAAACAGATATAAATAATGTTAAACGGCTAAAATTTGACATAAATACTCTTTATAGGCAAATAAATTATTGTACCAAATTTTATGGTGATCGGCCCAGAAATGGTCATAGCCCCCATACAAAAATCTTCCCGAAATATTGCTCAATTATACATAAATGCCTATAAAATTGGAATATCAAGACAAAATTCAGCAAAACTAAGTTTTGTGCAAAAAGAAATCGCAAAACGAAATTTTTTTTAGTTCGGTCCATATTTGACCATAGACCCCATATAAAGTCCACTTCCAAAATTCATTTAAATACGTATAAAACAGATATGAATAATGCTAAACGGCTAAAATTTTACATAAATACTCTTTATAGGCAAATAAATTGTTGTACTAAATTTTATGGTAGTCGGCCCAGAACTGGTCATAGCCCCCATACAAAAATCTTCCCGAAATATTGCTCAATTATACATAAATGCCTATAAAATTGGAATATCACGACAAAATTCAGCAAAAATAAGTTTTGTGCAAAAAGAAATCGCAAAACGAAATTTTTTTTAGTTCGGTCCATATTTGACCATAGACCCCATATAAAGTCCACTTCCAAAATTCATTTAAATACGTATAAAACAGACATAAATAATGTTAAACGGCTAAAATTTTACATAAATACTCTTTATAGGCAAATAAATTGTTGTACTAAATTTTATGGTGGTCGGCCCACAACTGGTCATAGCTCCCATACAAGGACCACATCTGAAAAAGACATTTTTCCCTATATATATTGTATACATATCGTTACCGACTCAAAACTTTGTACAGATCATGTACATATGTAATGATGTAATGATACAAATGGACATAGTTTACTAAGTGCCGACTTTTACAATTTTTCTCAATGGTGCAGATTTAATTTATTGGAGTTAAATATTAAGAAATGCAAACACATGTCATTTTTTAGACACAATCCGATTGAGACTTCTTATTATATTGATACTGTTATTTTAAATAAAGTTCAAACCATATGGGATCTTGGCTTACTGTTGGATCATAGACTTGATTTTCGCGATCACATCTCTATAATGGTAAATAAAGCCTATGGGGTACTTGGATTCATGAAGCGCTGGTCTAAGGAATTTTTAGATCCTTATATTACAAAACTTTTATATACTTCTCTTGTTCGACCAATTCTTGAGTATGGATCAATTGTTTGGGATCCTTGTTATTCAATTCATATCAATAGTATTGAATCGGTACAAAAGCAATTTTTAATTTTCTGTCTCCGTGATCTTGGTTGGAATTCTTATGTCTTGCCACCGTATGAAAGTAGACTTGCTTTGATAAAATTGCCAACTCTAAATAGTCGACGATTGATGCTGAGTGCTTTATTTGTTCTGGGCATAATTCGTGGTGATGTTGATTCGGAGTTCCTGCTTAGTCAACTAAACTTCAATGTTCCTGTTAGACCAACCCGCAATTTTGAACTCTTAGCATTAAAATACTACCGTTCTGTATATGCTAATAACGATTCTTTTCGTCGTGCATGTGTTAACTTCAATAAATGCTATCACCTTATGAACATATCTGAGAGTAACGACGTACTGAAGAAAAAAATTACTTTATATCTAAATTGTTGAACTAATTATTTATATATATATATATTACTGTTTTGTCATTTATATGTAGTCAGTAAGGATGTAAAATCTATTGACCTAAATAAATAAATAAATAAATAAATAAATATATACAAAAATCATTCCACACAATTTTGTTAATTTCGGTCTATTTTTAACCGTATGCCCCATATAAAGCCCTCTTCGGAAAATCCCTTTAATACTCATAAATCGCTTATAAATAAGGGTACCAATCCAAAATTTTACACGGATCATTTACATACATGCCTAAATCTAACTGCTGGATTTTGAGAATATCGGTCCATATTTGACTATATCCCCCACATAAGGTCCACTACCGAAATCCACGTTAATACTAATATATATCTTAAATATACCGTTATTACGTTGAAATTCTACGTGAAATATCCCCATATGCATGAAAATAACTGTTCCAAAATTTAAGAAGATCGGCCCATAATTTGTCATACCTGCCATATAGAACAATTTCCAAAAAACAAATAAATTCGGGTCAAAAAATATTCTTTTCGGATTTAACCCATATTCGGTCCACATTTTATAATCATGATATATATCGTTGGAAAGCTATTTTTAATACCTTTTATTTAATGTATTACAAATTATCAGACACCCAGTAGTTCCCGAGATATAGGCCTATATATTTTCAACTTTAGGGGCCCGCCCCCTCGAAAATAGGCGTGGCCGCCAAAAAAATTTTTTTTTGCTGGTATCTCTTCTAAAATCTCTATTTGTTTTTTTTTTTTTTTTAACAAAATCACTAAAACCGAATTGTACCCCTTTTTTATACTCTGTTTGTTAAATTACACTGAAGATTATTATGAACATCAGACAGACTCTGTAAATTATGGTAAGAATTGATAATTAAATCAATTAAAATGGTAAAAATTAGACAACATTTCAAAATATTTAACATAAATTATGTTGGTCGTAAAATTGTCTTTCAAACAATATATCAAATACTAATAAAATTTGCACTAAGACTGAATAGAAAACACAGAATTAGGATATTCTAGTCTAGTGTAGTTTCTGTATTTCTTATTGCGCTTAGGTGAAGGGTATTTAAGATTCGGCACAGCCGAATATAGCACTCTTACTTGTTTTTATTTTATTTTATTATTTTTATTTTATTTTATTATTTTTATTTTATTTGTTATCTTATTATTTTATTACTGCTTTTTTTTGTTAAATATTAAATTTCATTAGATTAGTATATTTAGTTTCAACAAATGTTATTTTTACACTTTTACCATTATTATATGTGATAACTAATCTGATTCTAGAGCTGTCATTCATAAGATTTTATATCTTGTTGCTTAGAAAGTCAATTATTTATAATAAATACAAATACAAATGTGTTTGTGGAACTCTTAACAAATATGTTGAGAATCAGAGGCAATAATTTTACATTTAATTTTTTATTTATTTATTTTGCAGAACAATATTTTTCTTTTCTACTTCTTGACAGCTCAAAGGCAAAGTTACCAGTTCTTGTAAAATAATGTAATATATTTTAAATATATTATGTGTTTAACTAATGAAATCCGTTGAGATAATTAACAAACCTTTGCAGCGCGCGTGGTTTAGTATATAAAACTTCTTTTACAGCCTGTTTGTAGAACACGACAAAATTAACTCGCGACCAGCCAATTGATGGACGAATACGTAATAAAATGCGTTTGTATAACGCGACTTGATTTGGTCGCGCAGCTTACGTCAATTCGCGTATATGTCAAATGTGTATGAAATCGTACTATTGCCAACATGTTAAAAAATACTTTTTGTTTATATTTTTTCATACGAAATTCTATTTTCAGCTTAAAAGAACGGCAACCCTATTTTCGTGCGTAAATAAAACACAGCTGATACATAAACATACGTACATAAATAAACAAAACAAATTGTGTTTAAAAATTTTATAATTTCTTTTTAAAGGTGTTTTGGTAAAAAACAAATAAAATAAAGCGGTATAAGAATAATGGAAGGAAGGTGCTTTGTGTGAATAATTTCAGATAATAAACAAGCTAAAATGTTATCGTCCGTGGAATTGGCATTCTCCAGTGACTCTCTTACCAATTTGGCAACAGAAAATGATAGCTCTCAGTTGCCATCTGTAATACCATTTTGGAAACTGACAACGCAACTTTAGTTCAGTTGCCATCTATAATCGAACCATAAATAAAATATTTAAGAATACATACTTTCTTCCACTCGCTGCCAGTTCTTAATGGAGGGCCGTAAGCATTGATTTTGCTTGCCACCGTGTCCCATGTGCACTCTATATCAAATTTGCTGCTACCAAACCGGGGAGCTCCCGTGGCCAAGTGTGGAAACTCCTCCATGCAAGCTACCAATTGGCTAAACTGCAGGCATGTTGTCATTTTGATGCTAAAAATTTAAACAATCAAAGCAATTACATCTTTAATAAAAGTTTACTTACCTTTTTTTTTGTTTGAATTTCCATTTTTATTTTTGTTTTATTAATTTTGTCCAAGCACGAGTTCTGTTTTTTGTTCGTCTAACTTGGACATTTATGACGAGCCAAACCGTGATACGCAAACCAAAATTAGTTGACAGCTGTTACGTTTTTAATAACAATCGTCAACAGTCGCGATCTAAAACCCAAAAAAATAAAAACGCTAATATGTTAGCTATTATTATCAGCGGGTCGCGTTCTACAAACAGGTTGTTAATATGTACAGAAAAAATATAAGTGCAAGTAAAGTAAACAGGTAGATATTACAAGAATTCAATAAACATAGTTGGATAACATAGTATAAAATCGTTTAAATTAAATTTACATTTCCAACATCCTCACTAAAAGTTACATTTAAACAATACCAATTTTATCAAGACAATAAGTAAGTTTCTCATTCGCTACAGGCTTCGTAAGAATGTCCGCTAACATTTTACTTGAAGAAACTCTCTTAAATAATATTTTTCCATCAGTCAAGGAGTCTCTTAAAAAAATTTTTTTTTTTTTTTTTTTTTTTTTTGCATTTAATTATTTATTGAATCTTCATATTTGAAATGACAATAAGTATTCAAATCTTAATACTAAAAAGAAAATAATAAGCCCAGCCAGTGCTAGACAAAAATTTTTATGATACTAAAAAATTTCACATCAACTGATCCAGTCATCTATTTTGCGCTTGAGTTAAAGCAAGGGTATCCCTCCTTCTCAACCGATTGTGGCCACTAAAGTTAAGGATGTCTCGTGCAAGGGGGTTTGGATGGTGTTCAAGTTTGCTGACATACTTTGACGCATATTTTGTAAATTCGACTTTTACTAATGGCACGCCTAGATCTTTGTAGATTCGAGAATTTTTAACATACCATGGAGCTGCAGTAATTATACGTAGAATTTTATTTTGACCTCTTTGAATTTTTTCAATGTTTGATGCTGAGGCAGTACCCCATAATTGAATTCCATAACACCAGATTGGCTTTAGAATTGCATTGTACAACAAAAGTTTGCAATCCAATTTCAATGTAGAGTTTCTGCCGATTAACCAATTAAGTTGCACTGCTTTTAATCTCATTTGTGTAAGTTTCGCTTCAATATGAGACTTCCAAGTTAAACGGCGGTTGAGGTGAATGCCGAGGTATTTGACTTCATTATGTTGAGGAATAATTTGATTATTTATTTTGATGAACGAGCAAGTTTCTTTTCGCAATGTGAAAGTGATATGCATACATTTTTGTTCATTTATCCTGATTTTCCAAAGTTCTAGCCAATTCTCTAGCTTATGAACATAATTCTGCAAATTCTGTGATGCAACTTGGTGGTCCTTATGGACGCTGATAAAGGCTGTATCGTCTGCAAAAGCTGACGTGTAGATTTTGGGGTCTGACGGCATGTCGGAGGCATAAATCAAATATAAAGTAGCACCCAGTATGCTACCCTGTGGCACACCTGATTCAATTGGCTGAGCGGTACTTAAACAATTGCCTTCTTTGATTTTAAATTTGCGACCGTATAAATAACTTTCCATGAGTTTATGGATGTTAGCAGGCAGAGTTAATTTAATTTTGTGCATTAAACCGTCATGCCAAACTTCGTCGAACGCTTGGGACACATCAATGAAAAGGGCGGAGCAGTATTTTTTGTCTTCAAACGACTCTCTTATCACATTTACCAATCTGTGTATTTGTTCGATGGTACTGTGTTTAGCTCTGAATCCGAATTGATGATTAAGAATACATTCAGTGTCATTCAGAATTGGAGTCAACTTAGTCATTAACAATTTTTCGAACAGTTTAGAAATTGTCGGCAGTATGCTAATTGGCCTATATGACTCCACTGTGGTGTGTTCCTTCCCTGACTTAGGAATCATAGTGATCATAGACACCTTCCAATCTGCAGGATAGTATTCTAGGCGTAAAATAGCGTTGAAGATAAAGAGGATAATTCTTCTTGCTACACGAGGTAACTCCACAAGCATTTTATTGCTGATTTTATCCATACCTGGAGCCTTTCTAAGGTTCAGAGTACCAATAGCGTTTTGGACATCACGAAAGTTTAGTCTTAGAGGTACAGGAGGTCTAATAACGAGTGGAGGCAAATCAGATGCATTATTTGAGTTGTTTATAGTAAACACATAACTCAAATGGTTAACAAATAATGTCCCTTTCTCGGAATCATTTCTAGCCCAGTCACCAGTCGGATTTCGCAAAGGAGGTTTTCCTCTCACTGGTCTTTTTAAACCTCTTGCCGCCCTCCATAACGAGTAGTCAGATTCTGGGGTACTATCAAGACCTTCCAAGTAAGATCTAAGTGAGGCCGTTCTTTGGGTTTCTAAGAAATGTCTTAGTATATCTCTGCATTCCCGTAGCCTAGCTTTTAGTTCAGGATACCTGTGAATTTGCCACTCTCTTCTCATTCTTCTTTTTTCTATTAGGAGATGTTCGAGTTCAGAGAAATAAGTTCTGTTTGTCCTATTTCTACATTCAACGTGATAAGTGGAAGCGTGATGCACAGCTCGTCGAAGGTCCTCGGTAAAGTTGCCATTCGACACATCAATATCGTCGGTAGTTCTCAGTGATCTGAGGACAAGTCCAGTGAAGGATCCACTTGCATCCATTCTACAGGGATATTTTTCACTACTCCAAAGTCAATAACATCGGGAATCTTCCGTCGGTCCGTCGGCCAATAGGTGGGATTTGTCCATTTGAGAGTACATCTAAGCCCATTTTAGCAATGGTGTTGAAAAGTACGCGACCCATTGGGGTTACCAGACGTGAACCCCAAAATGTGTGTTTGGCGTTAAAGTCACCAGCAACTAAAATTCTAGCTCCAAGGGATTTAAAGAAGTGATGGTATTGGTGTTCTTCTATTGAAAATCGAGGCGGAGAATAAATCGATGATAAAACAAATTTGTATTGACAGAATTCAATGCAAATGTTTGTTGCTTGGAGGTAATCCTCACTTATGTTATTCATTAGATAATGCTTTATTCTGTTCTTTATAAGAATTGCCGAACCTCCACAAGCTCTTCCGCGGGGGTCTTTAGTATCGTAGAACACGTAGCCGTTAATTTTGAAGTACCCTGTCGACGTCAAGTGAGTTTCAGCAATCATCATAACATCAATCTGCTTATCCATCAGGAAGTATTCAAGTTCATTTTTATGTTGGCGGAGGCCGTTTGCGTTCCAGAAACAATTTTTTAAATAAATCATTTCTTTAACATGGCTTGCAAGATAGTGTATTGCATTTTCAGCATTTCCTGCATCATGGATGTCAAGGTGGTCGTAAAAGTGTTCATAGTTTGAACAAGTGTCTGCAATGTTGTCTCTAGATTGTTGATATGTGGCTCAGAATATTGGGGTTTAGGTTCCTGCTCCTGACCTGGCATATTAGATTTAACCACGTTTGCGTAAGAAACTTGTCTAGAATTAGGAGCGTTTTCGTGAGTAGTTGGTCGTACAATTTGAGGAAAATTCATACTCGACGTGAAATTAGGTAGTTGATGATGATCAGGTAATACTGCCTGGTCCGTATGCCCTTCAAGTAAGTATAAATGGACAACCTCTATAATTTACGGTATGATTTCCTCCGCAGTTACTACATTTTTTTATTTTTACGTCAGTTTTGGACTTATTACATTGAGCAGTTGCATGTAGTTCCCCACACGCAACACAAACAGACGGCAATTTACAGTACCCTTTGGTGTGGCCAAATTCTTGACAATTAACACACTGGACGGGACCAATACGCTTATGCGGTTCCTCCACGGTTATTCAACGATGCAGAAGATAAATGAGATTGTAGATTGGATGGGACTCGTTTTTCTTTAAGACAACATCTCCAGGTTCCAATTCTACCCTGAACATGGGCTGAGGGATCTTTTCACGGTTTCTGATATTCACTACGCTCTTGATTTTGAACCCTTTGTCCATTAAACCGGTCTTTATCTCCGCAGGATCAACACATGGGTTTATACCCTTAAGAACGACTTGGAGTCCTTTTGCGCTTTTGAGCTGGTAGGTATAGAAATCCCTAGTCTCCCTCTCCAACTGGTTGGACAATTTTCGAAAATCATCTTCCCTATTCACTTGGATCTTTGTCTCGCAGATATTTCCATGTTTAATTGAGGTTACGCTAAACATGTTTTCACCTATTACCGAAACAATTCCTTGTACCAATTTACTGGAAGTCGGCTCTCTCAGATAAATTGGTGGGGGCTTAAACGTCTTCTTAGGAAGTTCTGGCTCATCGGTCTGGAGGAGAGCAAACCTATTTTGATCATTACTCACGGTCTTAGGAGCTTTTGAATTTGATGATACTTGAGCAGACGTCGGGCTCCTCTGTCGCTTGAGAACGGTGATGTACTTATCCATACCTACTTGTTTTTTGGGTTTGACTGCACTATTTGATGAAGATGATGTTTTCTCATCTGTTGAAATCACTATATTGGGCGAACAGGAACGACGCCGTTCTACGGCTCTTGTAGTGAGAAAATTCTCCAGAGATTTTTTTAAGGATTCTTCCTCAGAGACCCATCTAGTTTTTCTAGTCGAGCTATGCTCTTTTTTATGCGATTTTTAGTGTTTTTTTTAATTACCGATATTACCGTAGATTTTTTTAACCTATTACGAGTTATTTTTTCAATTTTTTGTTTTATTTCAACCTATTACACTTTTTCACCTATTACGATTTTGTCACCGAAAATTCAGCCGCACTAAAAATAATACGTCCGAACAGTTCGATGAGACGAGACTGAATGAATTAATAAGATTTATTAATTTGTTGGGAACTCCTTTACACAATAATGCTTCCCATATAGCTGTGTGATTTATGGTGTCAAGCGCCTTTTCAAAGTCAATGAACGTAAAGGTATAACGGTGACCTCCATTCTACTGACTGTTCCACAATTATCCTTAAGCTATTTACATGATCGATACATGATTTGTGCGCACGGAAGCCGGCTTGTTCTTTTCTGAGCTCAGGAAGGACAGTTGTAGACAATCTTCTGTTTATTATATTTGCAATCACTTTGTCATGTTCAATACCTTATATGTTATACCTCTCCAATTTTTGCGTGCTGTGAGATCCCCTTTTTTTGGGAGATTTATAATCACACCCTCAGCGAGATCCTCTGGAAGAGTTTCAGTTAGCCAGAAGTCTTTTATAACGGGCGCGAATAATTGGGCACTGGTTAATGGGTCAGATGAAAGCAGCTCCGGTGGGATGTTGTCTGAACCTGGGGATTTGTTGTTTTTTAAGAGTTTTATTGACTCGAGTATTTCTGTAATATCCGGACTGTCGACGGTAATATTTGGATTCGGAGTGTGTGTGGCGCAACTGCATAACGTAAGTTGCGTGGGTTGGGGTGTAGAAAGCATACTGGAGTAAAATGATTCCCAGAGATTTAGTTGTTGTTCTTTATATGTAACAAGTTGCCCAGAGTCGTCTTTCATTGGTTTGCCGGTGGATATTGTGATGTTAGTCAATTTCTTTGCAGCGCGGTATAGGTCTCTAGCGCGATTAGTTTCAGCAGCAGCATGTGCTTCTTTAGCTATGTTATTGGCCCAATTCCGTTTATCTCGTCGAGCGCTGCGTTTTACTTTCCGGTTTAGGTCGCTATGTATTTGTTGACACCTTGTTTTATCTGAGCGTGTTCTGCTGGAGTTAATTGCCTTTGCCTCTTTTCTTTCTGCTACGAGTTTCCAGGTTTCATCACTAATCCACTCTTTACGGGCGCTGTTTTTAAAACCGACGTGTTGTTCTGCTGCATCAATAAAGACTTTTTTGGTTTCTTCCCAACTACGGTTTTCATTTCTGTTACTCAGATGTAGTGATGATCTGAGTGCACTGTTGAAAGAATTTGCGACTTCTTTATTTTTGAGTCTGTTTCCTTCCTGGTGCTAAGATGTTTTTAATAGCGGCAATTTTCAGACGGAGCGTTGCAAGAACCAGATGGTGATTGCTGGCGATGTCAGCTCCTCTTTTGTTACGCACATCCAAAAGTGAGCCACGCCATTTTTTGCTGATAATGATGTGATCAATCTGGTTTTCGGTTTTATTGTCTGGGGAGACCCACGTAACCTTATGTATCCTTAGGTGCGGGAATATTGTGCCACTTATAACAAGGTCGTTCGTCCTGCAAGTCTCCAGCAGCATCTCCCCATTCTCTGGCAGATGACCCACTCCATGTCTACCCATTGTGTTTTCGACATTCGTGTTGTTGTCTCCCATTTGGGCATTAAAATCCCCCATCATCACAATAATATCCCCTCGATGAACAGATGCCAAAACACTATCAAGAAGATTGTAAAATGCTTCCTTTTTACTTATTTCGGATGTTTCCGTTGGAGCGTAGCACTGTATGATTGTACGATTTCGTGCTCTAGTACGTAGCCTTGCTGTGATAATTCTGTCAGATAGTGGCTTCCACTCGATTAGGGCTTTTTTCGCCTCTTTTGATAGAAGTATTCCAACGCCACTGGGTCTGGGTATTTCACCACTTGGCTTCCCAGAGTAGAGAAGAGTAAGACCATCATTCGTTGTGAGTTCGCCAGAATCACTACAACGAGTTTCACAGAGTCCGAGTAATGCAAGTTTATATGTAGTAAATTCCTTATATAGTTGGGCGAGACGAGTTGTTTCCAAAAGCGTTCGTACATTCCATGTTCCAATTCTAGTCCTTAATTTCATGCCAAAGGTCATCATCTTTAAATCGGGTTTATTAGTTTTTTTAATTGTTATATAATAAGAATTAATTTTAAAGGAAAACTGTAGATTTTAATAACTTAATTATATTTATTTAACTCTAAACTTTTTATTTCACTACGATACGGGTAGCGAAGCACAGCGGGTTTTAGCTAGTCGATAATAAATATCTTAATGACGAGTAACGCATAACTGGTGAGTAGGTTTCGTTATAATCTATTTTAGACTGTTGAGAACAGCCTCTTGCTACTAGTCGAGCTTTGTATCGTACAACTTCACCATTTTCGTCCTATTTTAATTTGAAAACTCATTTTGTGGTCAATTTCTTCTCATTTCCAGAACCATCAATAACATTCTATGTATTGTTTTCAATCAGTGATTTCATTTCCTCGTTTATAGCCGCTTGCCAGCATTTGATCCACTTGTAGATTGATATATCTTAGGTTTGTTTGTTTACCTTGTAAACATGAAACACATTTTCCGCTTTTTAAATTTCGTTCATTGCAGTCTTGTAATAATCGCTTATCAATATTCATGGCATGACCTAAACGTTTATGTAAAAGTTCTTTCGAGATACAAGCAAAGTTTTCTTGGGACGAATATAAATCCAGTTCAAAGACGAGTAGCGATTCCGCTACTCACTATAGCCATAGTCATGGGTGCTAATTGCTCTGGTATTCCACTAAGTAACAGGCTGCCAACCCATTCATCATTTACTTTCGATTCGATTCTGTGCCGTAGTAATAATTGTATCAATATATGTATTCACTTATGTCAGTGCAATTTACCAAATGTGTAGTTGTCAATTTCAATAGGTCACAGCGTCTTGTCAAGCCGGAATCATCATACAATGCTTTCAATTTTTGCCACATGTCTTTTGCCGTTGTTATGCCTTGAATGTGCATGTACAAGTTCGATGAAATACACAGTACCAGTCTGGACATTGCTCTTTCTTTGATAGCTTCATCTGTCTCAGTGGCTAAAACTGACTTCCAATAAACTTGCAATTTTAACGCATGTTCCGCTGCAAATCTCCAACTATGGTAGTTTTCCCTACCCGTTAATTTCTCAATCTCTATAACCCGCTCCATTTTTTGAGTCTGGGCCCATAACCTGATGAAATCCGTTGAGATAATTAACAAACCTTTGCAGAGCCAATAAAATAAAAAGCGCGCATGGTTTAGTATATAAACTTTATATTATAAAGCTTCTTTTAATATGTACAGAAAAAATATAAGTGTAAGTAAAGTAAACAGGTAGATATTACAAGAATTCAATAAACATAGTTGGATAACATAGTATAAAATCGTTTAAATTAAATTTACATTTCCAACATTAACATTACATTTTTTGCGATTTCTTATTTATAAAATCTAATTTATTTAGATATACATACATACATTTAGATGTATTTAGATATACATACATACATATGAATTTACAGTTCAAGAGACTATATGAACTTGAATTTTTATGTTTTCGTTTAAATAAAAATTGAAAACTACTATTAGCAATATAAAAAATTACGATTTTTTTTATCGGGATTTTGACGATTTTTTCTGAAATTCATCTGGCAATCATGGTTACCATACTGCGTGTTAAGACAACTACCCTACAAGAAGACTACCAGTTAAATAACCAGTCATTTAACCGGTAGTGCTGCCAGATATATCGGTTAAAGTTTATATTAATTTATTAAGAGCAAAATGAAAAATATAACCGAAACTCTTGTGTACGTGTGATTTTGCATCTTGCTCTAACTACCTAATTCCACTCGACTACGCAACATACATCTGTACTGCTTACTCTGCTACTTTCAATCGGTCAATGATTACCTAAATATTGGGTAAGCTTAACCAGTTAATGATAACGTAAATATTGGTTATATCTAACTAGTCAATGCTTACACAAATATAGGTTAGCAATAACTAGTCACAGCTAACGAATATATCCGTCAATTATAACTAATAATAATAAAACACAAAATATTATTTATTTATTTATTTATTAAATTCAGAGATTATATTTAGTTAAACTTTTAATGGTTCTTTTTCTTTTTTACAATAATTTTTTTGGAATTCCATAATGCTCTGCTTTTGGAAAACGTCTGAAATTTAAAGAATAGATACAAATATTAATAGTATAATATTATTTCAATGAATTTTCAAAATGTACACACATAATAACATTAATATATGTATGTATGTACGTACATACCTCTCAAAAACTTGGAGCAGATAGAAAGCTGTGCTAAGGAATGCTTTGCCCACCTCCCATCCCAATTGTACATCTGTAGCAGGTCATCCGTAAATATGGCACGGATGACACTGCTGACATCTTCAGATGCCCCTTTAATTTTATGCATAAGCTGTAAAAATATATATATTAAAATTTAAAAATAATTCTTTTATAAATTACATTTTATTACCGTTGCTTGGGCAAAATCTTCAGCCTCCAGCTTCTCTTCCATCTCCTTTACTGAAGCAATATTTTGCAAGGGCAGCATGGATGCCACTTCATCCATTTTTTGATCGTAAACCTCTCCCGTAATGCGGCATACTGAGCCCTTCACCCTTTTAATGGACACCTTACACTCCATTAGGGCTTTGGTCTGGGCCATCATCTCCGGTTTTGAAGCTAGCTACAAAAAATTTCATTATTGTTTGGAAATCAATAAAAGAATTGAAATACTCACATTTTCTTCAATATTTTCAAGTTTTTTGCCAATAATTCCTTGATTTTCGACAATTATGGACTGAGCGTTGCTCAGGACTTGCTGATTTTTTTCTAGTTGGTCGAGTTTTTCTAGAATTTTATTCAATACTGCATGAATATCTTAAACGAAAAATAAAACAGTTATTAATACATATAATTTTAAATAATTTATTTATATTTACCTTGATTTTTATCAGCACATTTATTATGATTTTTCTTGCCTGCAACAGGTAGTTCACCAGTAAGGCTAAAAGTTTTCCTCTGAATTAGTTTTTGGCTAAATTCAGAAACGCTTTCTTGGGAGGCTTCATCAAAAACACTTTGCGAAGAATTCATGTAATTATTTTGAAAACATTATTGAAACATTATTATTATTATTATTATTATTACGATGTGAAAATTTTAAAAAATTATTGCACTCAAATGAAAAGGAAAAAATGCAAAGAACGTGTGTAAGTGCAAGTACAGGTGAACAGGCACATTTCCTTCAGAATATTTAAAATCTGTGCACTCGCCTACATTTTCCAACTCCTTACATGAACTTGGTGAAGCTCCTTCATCAAAAATTACACTTTCACTTAATTTTTGCACATGTTCTAAGGGCACTTTTTGTTTAGTGTGCAACAATTTTTTAAAATTTTCCACATTGGACTTATATGTCCTTTTTTCTTTACAAATTAAGTTTTGTAAATTTTTTTTACTCATCTTTCTTTATTTTCTTTTTATTTATTATTTATAAAAAAACACACACGGCTTTTTGGAAAATTTTTTTTTCAAAACGCGAAACTTAACTGATCGGCAAAATCACCCAATTAGAATTAAAAAAATTAAAAATGTTACCAAGAATACTTTTCTCGAATGCAGATCAGTCATCTCTCCCTAACATATATGTTAGAGTTGAACAACTAATACAATATTTCCCCACACTGCCACTAGAAAAAACTTTTTCGCAATACGTTTTTTCCCTGGAAAACCCCCAAAATTTCCCATAACTCATGTGTATACGAATTATATTTTTTTTTTGCAATAAATGAGAAAATAATTAAAATTTATGGCTGAATTTCAGTTTATGGGGGACACCCCTAGAGAAAAAATCTAAATATGCCATCCCCTTCAGAATGTTCCCAGGAGTACGAAAATCATAATGAAAAAGGGGGCTCACGCCCCCTATGGGCGTGGGAGTCGAAAAACGACTCGGCCCACCTATGTAGACAATATGGGTATCAAATGAAAGCTAATGTCTTCACGATTCCAAAAATAGCCATAGTTGCCAGATCGGGCGGTTTTTGCAGCCGATACGGCCATTTTTGTTAAATAGGGGCGGGGGTGAAAAACGACCCATGCCACCTACTTAGGCAATATTGGTATCAAATGAAAGGAAATGTCTTCACGATACTTTTTACTTTGTACTTTTTTTGTTTATTTCTTTTTAGCTCGGCCAGAGGCCGAGCACTCGAGATCCCCGCCGTCTAGAATTAAGACATACTGGAGTTAAAAACCCCTAAGCCCGGCCGTAGGCCGGTCACGCACCCCAAATTTTGCCAAAATGCCCATATCGGCTACAAAAACCGCCCGATCTGGCAACTATGGCTATTTTTGGAATCGTGAAGACATTAGCTTTCATTTGATACCCATATTGTCTACGTAGGTGCGCCGGGTCGTTTTTCGACTGCCACGCCCATAGGGGGCGTGAGCCCCCTTATTCATTATGATTTTCGCACTCCTGGGGTCATTTAACGGGGGCGTGGCATTTTTTTTTTTTCCCCAGGGGTGTCCCCCATAAACTGAAATTTTGCCAAATTTATAAAAACATAACTAATATGTTTTAATAGAACTTCTTTTAAAATGAAAATTAAATAAATTTTTACATAAATAACTTCACAAAAATGTGCAATAAATATTATAAAACAATCCTTAAAATTTTGCTAAAAAGACGAAAATATGGCAGCGTCGGTAGAAAAATTCTATATTAAATTGTTGCAAGTGTGTTAGTAAAAAAAAGGTTGGCTGTGTTAAGGCCCAACTATAATATGCATAAGCAAGATTAAACAAATTGCAAAAGTTAACGGAAAGGCTGTCAAATGCATAACCAGTTCAGAGTTAACTTTCAGGTGGCTACAATGACTTTGAAACTTTTTGTCCACAGTTGCTCATTTATGTTTAAAAAAAATGTTTTTATTTTAACAAAAAGCCATTAAATGACTATATTTTATAAATATTATTATATTATTTTATAATTAAAAGAAAACTTCGTACCCGAAACGCATAATTTTTCCTTTTTTTAAATTTATCAGCAAAAGTACTAAAATGTACAGCTGTGGCAGCACTAAATTGTAAATAATAATAAACGTTTACATTATTTTTGGTAATTTTCGTATTGTGTTTGCAAAAATGGAGAAAAAACTTAAAAATTTCAATAATATAAAAATATTAAAGTTAGCGCTTGAAGGCCTGTGCACATTAAAAGAAATAAGTGAACTACACTATAAAAGAAGAAGACGCTCTTGTTCTGTCAGAGAAATAAACCGCGACAGAAAGACATTTTTGTTAAAATAAAAAGGGTCCCTTTTATTATAAAGGCACTTACATATTTTTTCCCACATTTTCTATTAAATTTAAAATAAATGTATTTTCTTCCATTTTGTTCAAAACACAAACAAACAACAACAAACAGCTGATTCCGTACAGAATGTGCGATCAGTTTCGCTTTTTGCTTAAGCAAATGACAGTTGAAAAACTTAACGAAAAGTTTCGTTAAGTACATTATAGTTTGCCACATACAATTTATATGTGTTCGCACGTTTGCTTAAGCTAGCATATGCATATTATAGTTGTGCCTTTAGTTTCGGTTATTCATTTCTTGTAGGGTACTGACTATCAGACCAACCTAAATTACGACGCAAAGCGCTGTCTGGCTGTCAAAATTTCTCATGCCCATACAAAATGTATGATACCAACCCAAATAGCGCGACGCTAACGCTTTGCAATTGGAAAATCCAATTTTGACAGAGCGTAAAAAGTGAAGCTGGCTGCAAAACAAGTGTTATTGTTTTTTTTTTTGTGGTATATACAAAAGTAAGTAATGACATTACAGCTACTTTCAGGCCAATTTCGCGATTTTATCTCTCTTCATTGTTTTTATTTTGTGGTTTTTAACAAATAAGATAAGTAAACATTACTGTTCTTTTCACAACGTTGGCGCTCTTATTTAAAGGTGTGTTCACATTGTGTGTATTTGTCATATGGAATGTCACTTTTTCGAATGCAAATTTGTACATATAGTCTGAACACCTTCAAACAATAGCATGTGTTATTTCTATGTGTGCAATACACATGACATTTTTTATTTAGAACGAGTTATATTTTCTTGTGACAAACCATCTGACATCAGCTGTTTTTTATAACAAAAATTTTGTGGCGGCAAAAATTAATTGAAATTTTAATAAATATAATTTATAGTAAAACAAAAATCTCTCATTCCATTTTAAAATACAGTTTTATTTAATTATAAATTTAATTTTTATTATACACATACAGCAATCAGCTGCTTTAAGATTTTTTTTTTGATAGGTTATGTCAAATGTACTTAACATACCAACATTTGAACATGTAAATTATAAACCGTATGTGAAACTCAAATTTTGACATACACATGAAAACACATGTGGATAGAAAAGTGACATTCCATATGACAAATACACACAATGTGAACACACCTTAAGTTGCTCATTACAGCGTAAAAACAAGGCGTTAAATTACGTCGCGCTTAACGCTCGCATTTAGGGTGGACTGTATCCTATTTAAGGTGCTATCAGACGGGATGTATTTTACATATGTACTGTCAAATTTTCCATCTGTAAAAGTTGTACACATCGTGTGATACATATGAAACTTTGCATGTGTAAAATACATGTGGAAATACATATGTAATTTTTTCGATTAGAACACGCTCTATTTTCCTGTGACAAACATAAACAAAACAGCCGATTTGTTTTGAAACAAAATTGTTTGAAAGAATATATTGGAAAGAAAAATAAAAGAAAATGAATTTTTCGATTTTTAATAAATTAAATTATGTTTATTATATTTATTGCAGTTAGATTGGCCAAAAGAAGCAATTCTTGAAATTTATTAACGTTAAAAAGGCAGTTTTTGTTTACATTTATAGGTTATGTCATACGAAAAAACATAAACAGGTGTGATAGCAAAAATTATGAATCGTATGTAAAATGGAAATTTTGACATACATACGGAATTACATATGGGTAAGAAAAGTGACAGAACATATGTAAAATACATCCCGTCTGATAGCACCTTTAGTCGTACGGTATGTCAAAAAAATTTAACTAAATGACAGATTTTTTTTGACAAATCTGTCCGACTTGCAAAAGTTTTTAAAAATTTTCATAAAATGATCATTTCTATGCGATCAGAGTTGTATTTTCTAATACAGCTGATAAGAAAACAACAATGTCGGCTTCATTGATTTAAAACACAAATTATAATTTAAAGGACAGACGTTTAACATTTTTTAATTGTTTGATGAATTTTCGGCAGAAGATAATAAAAGTAATCCACTATTTTCAATGAACAGTTTATACGTTAAAACATGTCAGTTACATTTCCAGGTGAGAAATGTGACTCTTTGTGATATCAGAGTATAAGTTTTAACGAAATGAAGTTTAATATAACATACTTACTTAGTAATTAATTATTGTCCGATTTTATTAATTATTTATTATTATTTATTAAGATCGAATTCTTTAGAGTTAGAAATAATTTCAACTACCAAGTCATATATAATCTGTGATGTGTTTCATTAAGTAAGAAAGCCTTTTTCACTTATAAATGAAAAAACATTTTTAACACATAAAATGTATTTGAAATATTTTATCTTGATTTTTACAGATTGGAGCTGATGGCAGAAGAAGTCAAGTTTATTTAGCATTATCGACGGCCGCTGAATTCCGGGACCATTTATCAACGTTCAGCGACTACTACGCTTCATTGGGTAATAACATCAATTAAAATATAAATAATAAATGGGATACTAAACTTGATAATACTTGAACATTTCACAGGGCCCCCAAATCCAGACAATGTACCTGAAGATGGCAAACTTAAATCAGAAATGATGACTAAAGATAATAGAAGATACTATTTAGATCTAAAAGAAAATGCCCGAGGTCGTTTTTTAAGGGTATGTTATGTAAAATATTTATATTGCTTAAAATAAAGTGTTCTTTCTCTGACTTAACTTTTTAGAATCAGTTAGAATTAAGAATCTGCAATTATTCGATTAGTCAAACGATCTAATAATTCAATATGCTGTTTAACCAATTAACCGATTAAACAACATTTCCGAAAGACAATTACTATCAGTCACTCGAAGAAAGAAAATTTGTACCTAGAATTTTTTAAAAAGTTTATTTTATATAGAAACATATTTTTAGATTACTTGTCTTAATTTGTACCAGTAAACAATGCTTTATGTCCTGCATTATCAACTGATGTGCAAAGTCATATTTGTATACCCTCCGCCACCAAAAGCTGTGAATGAGGATACATATTTACAAGTACGTTTGTCAACAACAATGTATTAAAGTATTATTATTAAAATCACTGTACCGATTAGTAGTATGTAACTGGGAAGGCAGATTCATCTGTATGGAGTTCTGCGTCCCCAGTTGTTTTCGTGCCATTTACATAATGCAGATGAACATTTTTAGTTTTCATAATTGCTGTTTTAGTTGTTTTATAGGCAAGAATAATTTTTAGATGTGAATACATGTTACATACATACATTTATATGGGGCTTGGTGAAATAATATACCGATTTCAACCAATTTCAATCCCAACCGACTTTAATTGTAATATTTTCAAGATTGCGACCTTTACTCTGCAGAAGGTATACATGGACAGCCAGACTGACGGACATCTTTAAATCGAAGTGATTCTGAGACGATTGGTATGATTTCAGGTTGGTCTTGGAGTAATATTTTTGAGCGTATGGTACTATGGTGGTGTAAGGTATAAAAAGGCAAAGCATAGGGTTTCTTAAGAGTCTAAAATGTGCTTCCAAGTACTGGCGGATCAACAGGAGATAGCCACGAAACTTTTAATGGAGTTTTAACTTAGTGAAACTGTCCTGAAAGATTGTACTGGAAAATAATAAGGGGAGGTTTAATATGAATACTTTTACTTTTGCCAAATTTTAAAATAAAATCAACCGTTTTTTTATACCACTACTTGATGATGACGATGAAAATGTTGCTATTAAGGTGACCATATCAACAATAAAAAATGTTAATGTTAAATGGAGCAAATACATGTAATGTGTAGAATGTTAAACGTAAATCGTAAATCGCATACTAATATATTCCATTTGGAGTATTTTAATAAGCCTAAAATTTGTTTTATACTTCTGTTTATTTATTGTATCTTCATTAAAAATGGCATTACAAATCTTATATCTAATGAATTCTAATTATTTAGTCCAACCAGTGCCGGACGAAATTTTTTTTAACAATTGATCTTTATATGTATTCCTCCTTCTTGTTTTTGGCTCAAATCCGCTGTATCGCTTTTTAGTCGAGTATAGCCAATACTACTTAATATGTTGCGGGCTAATGGGTTTGGGTGCACTTCAAGCTTTATAATACCTTTTTCCAGGATAGTCCAGCAGAACCAGGATTTATCTTGTTAATAATTAATTCTTCTTTATTTAACTTAACTTAAATATTTATTATTGATTCACAAAACTTAGAAACGATTAAGCCCAGCGAACAATCCCGTACCAGTGAGGGAACAACCGTGACCGACCAGATACAAATTTCGACTTCTTTCGTCACTTGAGGGGCGACCTTTTAAATATTGGAGGTTATTATGAGTGTTAATGTGGTAGTCACTATTACCTGTGAACTATGGCTGTAAAAACCAATAGTTTCACTGTGTACTACGACTACTTAGCGTCTGGGATCTATGGCTGTAAATACCAGTATATACCATGTACACCATTACAATGCCTGGAATCTATGGCAGTAAATACCCAATGCACTGCTACTACTGAGTTGAGCTTTGGGCTGCTATCGATGGGTGTCTGTCCACTTTGACAGCACAAGCTCAACTGAAGTAGTGGTGATATTTACACAATGTAATAGTGAGAACCACCGCAACTTTAAGTGAACATAAAATGTGTATGTAAAGAAAGAGAGTTAGATCTGAGCTCTCTCTCACATACGAAAGTATAACAGTGATAACCACGACCAAGAATGATAAAATAAAGATTACGCCATGCGCATGATTTCCCGTTATGTGACGTAGAAGTTCCATTCTAAAGGTTACCAAGAATGTTTCATGTGTTAGAATTAAAACTTCTTGCGAAAAATTTATGATTTATGTGATAGTTGGCAACCTTGCAATTGAACAACAAACAAAACAAAACAACAAAAAATATAAACATGAAGAGTGCAGTGAGCAAATGCAAGCAAAACATGAGTAAAAAAAACAAGTGAGAAAAAATTAGCCAATAGAAACACAGAATGTGTGACGTTACAGTTCCAAAATGCACAGAACATTTTAAAATTTTACGCGCGTTGGCGTAATCTTTATTTTATCATTCTTGACCACGACAACTTTAAATTGTTGTATATGTTAGAGAGAATTGGTTGCTGGGCTCTCTTATACTAATCTCTTATACATTCTACTCTTAAACTAAATGTTTTATTTCACTGTATGTTATTTAAAGTAATTATCATACATAAATTATATACATATATATGTACATATTTCAAAATGTAAATAAAATAAAATTATAAAAATTCTTTAGTTCGTTTATTTGACCTTTTTCAATATTTAATAGTTTCTTTTTATAAGCAATAAGGTCACTTGAATTTTATATAAAAATATTTAATTTATTTATATATATTTATTTCCAATATTTCGCTATCACAATGGATAGCTTCTTCAGGGATAATACAAGTTTTGAATTATAATAAAATAATAATTGAAGTATGAAATTGAAAAAATTTTTTAACAGAAAATGAAAAGTTTACAATAATGATATACAATTATGATATATATATAAAAAACTTGTTTGGAATAATAAATGAAAAATTCTATATGTAATATTTTTAGTTTCTAAACTTATTCTTATAAATTAAATGTCTGTAATTTTGAGCTACATTGTCTGTATCTGTTTTAAAATTAATTCTCTTTTCTATCGGTACATTAATAATCTGTAACATTTCTAACATAAATCGTCTTTTATAATTTGTTTCTGTATTTAATATAGTAGTATTTTCAAAATCTGGATAATGATTTAAATTATAGCAGTGTGATGTTAATGCAGTTTTTTGAGAAGAAGTATGTTTGTGTTTTTGGTCAGATTTATGTCCAGCTAATCTAGTTTTTAATTTATTTTTAGTTGTACCTACATATATTTTATAACATTCTTCATTATTTTTACCCTTACACGGTATTTTATAAACAATATTAGATTTATCTAATTTTAATGTTTTATCCTTTATTTTACTATATAATCTATTTAATGTGTTATAAGCTTTATGGGCTATCTTATAATTATTCCTGTCATAAAATTTTGAATTTTCTAGTCGTTCAGAAATTAATGGAATATAAGTTAGAGATTTATAAATTTTAGGTTCAGAATTTGTATTTGTATTATTATTTTTTGGTCTTTTATATTGTCTTATTAATTTATAAATTAGTTCATTTGGAAAACTATTATCTTTTAAAATTTGTTTGATTTTTATTTTATTATTTTTATGAAATATTTTGTCACTAAAATTTAGAACTTTATCTATTAAGTTTTTAGCTGTATATATAATAACTCTCTTTGGATGTTTAGAATAATAATTAATAATTCTTCCTGATGAAATTGGTTTTTGATACCAATCTATTAGTAATTTATCTCCCTTTCTAATTACTATTGTATCTAAATATGGAAGTTTATTATTAGATTATTTTTCAATTGTAAATTTAATATTTTGGTGAAAAGAATTAAATATGTCTAATATATTTATTATTTCATAATCTGAAATAATACAAAATAAATCATCCACATATTTTGTTATAATTTTTGGTTTAATAGACAATTTATTAATACATGTATCAAGTAGTTCTTCCATAATTATATCTGCTATAATTGGAGAAGCTGGAGAACCCATAGGTAGACCTTTATGCTGAGAATATATTTTGTTGCTATATTGAAAGTACCTGTTATCCTGTATGCAAAATTTTACAATTTCTAAAAACAATTCTTTCTCCATAGATGTATATTCTCTAATTATATTCCATTTGTTTTCTGTAATATTTAATGCTAAATCTATAGGTATACTAGGAAATAATGAAATTGCATTTAAAGAAATGATTTTTTCATCATTTTCTATTTTTATTTGTTTAATTCTATTTTTTAATTGTAATGAGTCCTTTATATTATATATAGAACTTTTAGTTATGTTTTTAAGAATTTTTGTTAAATATTTACTAAGTTCATGTGATGGAGAATTTATACATGAACAAATAGGTCTTAATGGAAATGTTTCCTTATGGATTTTAGGAACTCCATATAATTTCGGAGCTATAGCTCAAGTTATTTTAAAATTTTTCTTTTCCATCATTGTAATAATTTCTAATTTGCTAAGTTTTTCTACTATATTGTTATTTGTCTGTTGTAATTTAATTGTTGGATCTTTATTTAATATTTTATATGTTGATTGATCATTAAGAATATCATTCATTCTTGAAATATAATCAGATTTATTCATATCAACTGTAATGTTACCTTTATCTGCATTTAAAATTAAAATATTTTTGTTAGTTTTAAGAAATTGTTATGGAAGAACTACTTGATACATGTATTAATAAATTGTCTATTAAACCAAAAATTATAACAAAATATGTGGATGATTTATTTTGTATTATTTCAGATTATGAAATAATAAATATATTAAACATATTTAATTCTTTTCACCAAAATATTAAATTTACAATTGAAAAATAATCTAATAATAAACTTCCATTTTTAGATACAATAGTAATTAGAAAGGGAGATAAATTACTAATAGATTGGTATCAGAAACCAATTTCATCAGGAAGAATTATTAATTATTATTCTAAACATCCAAAGAGAGTTATTATAAATGCAGCTAAAAACTTAATAGATAAAGTTCTAAATATTAGTGACAATATATTTCATAAAAATAATAAAATAAAAATCAAACAAATTTTAAAAGATAATAGTTTTCCAAATGAACTAATTTATAAATTAATAAGACAATATAAAATACCAAAAAATAATAATACAAATACAAATTCTGAACCTAAAATCTATAAATCTCTAACTTATATTCCCTTAATTTCTGAACGACTACAAAATTCAAAATTTTATAACAGGAATAATTATAAGATAGCCCATAAAACTTATAACAGAATTAATAGATTATATAGTAAAATAAAGGTTTGTTTATAAGATACCGTGTAGGGGTAAAAATAATGAAAAATGTAAAAAACTATATGTAGGTACAACTAAAAACAAATTGAAAACTAGATTAGCTGGACATAAATCTGACCAAAAACACAAACATACTACTTCTCAAAAAACTGTGATGTTAATACACTGTTACAATTTAGATCATAATCCAGATTTTGAAAATACTACTATATTAAATACAGAAACAAATTATAAAAAACGATTTATGTTAGAAATGTTACAGATTATTAATGTACCGATAGAAAAGAGAATTAATTTTAAAACAGATACAGACAATGTAGCTCAAAATTACAGACATTTAATTTATAAGAATAAGTTTAGAAACTAAAAATATTACATATAGAATTTTTCATTTATTATTCCAAACAAGTTTTTTATATATATATCATAATTGTATATCATTATTGTAAACTTTTCATTTTCTGTTAAAAAATTTTTTCAATTTCATACTTCAATTATTATTTTATTATAATTCAAAACTTGTATTATCCCTGAAGAAGCTATCCCAAGAATACAAAATGAAAATAACAAACACGTTGTTTTGCCTTCCTGCAAGAAGACTCTATACTTGGAAATCCCCCCAGGATAGAATAGGGAATATCGTGAGGAATCAAATTGATTTTATTTTGATAAACAAACGCTTTGGCTCATTTATAACAAAAACCTCAACATACCCAGGGGCAGATGTACCTTCAGACCACAATCTCCTAATGACAAATTTACACACAAAACTTTACATAACTACAAAAAGGAAAACATATAGGAAACTAGATACTGCGAAACTCGACGAACCAACTACTCGAACAAATGTAAAAGAAAGTATAAATCGAGAACTTAATAACGTTAACAGAGAAGATGTAGAAAACATATGGAATTCTGTTAAAGATACTCTAAAATCAATAGCAGACATTACCCTTGGACACAGCAAAAGTCCAAAAAGTAAAGAATGGATGACAAACGAAATATTAAAACTAATGGAAGAACGTCGCAAATATAAAAATTCAAATTATGAGCTATACTATGAATTAAACAGAGAAGTACAAACAGCTATACGGAATGCAAAGAGCTTGCATCTTAACGGTCAATGTCAGGAGATCGAAAGACTACAAGCATTACATGACGATTTTAATCTCCATAAAAAACTAAAGGAAGCCGCCGGTATATACCGAAAATCAATACCAAAATTGCTATACAATAACAACAATGAAGCTGTTTTCGAGTTAAAGGAAAAAAAGATAATCTGGAGTGACTATATTAGACATTTATTTACTGATAACAACCGCTCAAGTTTTGATACACAGACAGCACAACCACAAACAGGAGTTGCGATCACTAGAGCTGAGGTTGAGGTAGCAATATCATCCCTAAAAGACAAAAAGGCATGTGGCCCTGATGAGATTCCTTCTGAAATACTGAAGTTAATAGACGAAAATAATATACATCTCCTTACAAAGTTGTTTAACTTTATTTACGACACTGGTCAATTCCCACAAGATTGGCTTAAGTCAATTTTTGTCACCATTCCCAAAAAAAGCCATGCAAATCATTGCAATGATTATAGATTAATAAGCCTAATGAGTCACGCCCTCAAAATATTCCTTCGAATAATTCACTCCAGAATCTATAAAAAATGCGAAAAACAAATGGGTGAGTCCCAGTTTGGGTTTAAAGAAGGCATGGGCACCCGCGAAGCACTTTTTTCTTTACAGATATTAGTTCAGAAATGCAGAAATGTAAAGAAGGATGTTTTCTTATGTTTCATTGATTACGAAAAAGCGTTCGACACTGTACAACATGATAAACTGATGGAAATTCTAATGGCCATTGGTATAGACGAAAAGGAAATCCAATGTATTAGAAACCTGTATTGGCATCAAACAGCACAAGTAAATGTTAACGGCGAGATGACAGACAGTATAGCAATATCTAAAGGAGTCAGACAAGGTTGTATACTGTCCCCAATTCTATTTAACATATACTCTGAAAGAATTTTCCAAGAGTCCATCAGTAACGTTCGTAAAGGGATAAATGTAAACGGAATATTTATTAACAATATAAGATATGCTGATGACACTACCATACTGGCTGAAAGTATCTCTGGACTCCAACATCTGCTGGACAAACTGACTGCATATAGTGAAACATACGGCCTCAAGATTAATATACGAAAAACAAAATATATGATTGTTAGTAAGGAAAATACCCACTACACAACATTAAAAATACAAAACTCTTACGTGGACAGAGTTCATAGTTTTAAATACCTTGGCGTTACAATCACTGAACAGTGGGATAGCTCAAAAGAAATAAGATGCCGTATTGAAATGGCAAGAGACGCATTTTTTAAATATAAAAAAGTTCTAACCAGTCATGACATTAATATTGACACAAAAATACGATTTGTCAAGGCATATGTATGGTCTGTTCTTCTTTATGCAACGTAAGTATGGACCATAAAAGCAGCTGATGTAAAGAAGATCGAAGCCTTTGAAATGTGGATCTATCGACGAATCCTCAAAATACCATGGACCCACTTTGTATCAAACGACGAAGTACTGAGAAGAGTAAAGCGAAATAGAGAGCTTTTACTAACCATTAAGAAACGTAAAACAGCGTACTTAGGCCACTTTATGAGAAATCCAAAATACAAACTGTTACAAGTAATTACACGAACAAACATTGAAGGAAAGCTTAGTAGAGGAAGAAAAGAATTAACGTGGCTTAATAACATACAAGCGTGGACTGGTATCCGTGATGCAGGAAATCTGTTGAGTGAGGCGAGAAATCGGGAAACATTTTCCGAAATAGTGAAACTTTTATGACATTATTAGAAAATAATATAAAATGTAATTGTATTGGTCGCTAACATTCGAAAAACGAATAGGCAAATAAAGAAGAAGAAGCTATCCATTGTGATAGCGAAATATTGGAAATAAATATATATAAATAAATTAAATATTTTTATATAAAATTCAAGTGACCTTATTGCTTATAAAAAAAAACTATTAATTATAAAAATTCATTTTAAAAATTAACAAGTAATAAGAAATACAGAAACTACACTAGACTAGAATATCCTAATTCTGTGTTTTCTATTCAGTCTTAGTGCAAATTTTATTAGTATTTGATATATTGTTTGTAAGACAATTTTACGACCAACATAATTAATGTTAAATATTTTGAAATGTTGTCTAATTTTTACCATTTTTAATTGATTTAATTACCAATTCTTACCATAACTTACAGAGTCTGTCTGATGTTCATAATAATCTTCAGTGTAATTTAACAAACAGAGTATAAAAAACAAACAGTATAAAAAAGGGGTACAATTCGGTTTTAGTGATTTTGTTAAAAAAAAAACAAATAGGGATTTTAGAAGAGATACCAGCAAAAAAAATTTTTTTTGGCGGCCACGCCTATTTTCGAGGGGGCGGGCCCTTAAAGTTGAAAATATATAGGCCTATATCTCGGGAACTACTGGGTGCCTGATAATTTGTAATACATTAAATAAAAGGTATTAAAAATACCTTTCCAACGATATATATCATGATTATAAAATATGGACGGAATATGGGTTAAATCCGAAAAGAATATTTTTTGACCCGAATTTATTTGTTTTGGGAAATGCTTCTATATGGTAGGTATGACAAATTATGGGCCGATCTTCTTAAATTTTGGAACAGTTATTTTCATGCATGTGGGGATATTTCACGTAGAATTTCAACGTAATAACGGTATATTTAAGATATATATTAGTATTAACGTGGATTTCGGTAGTGGACCTTATGTGGGGGATATAGTCAAATATGGACCGATATTCTCAAAATCCAGCAGTTAGATTTAGGCATGTATGTAAATGACCCGTGTAAAATTTTGGAGTGGTACCCTTATTTATAAGCGATTTATGAGTATTAAAGGGATTTTCCGAAGAGGGCTTTATATGGGGCATACGGTTAAAAATAGACCGAAATTAACAAAATTTGTGTGGAATGATTTTTGTATATATGTACATGATCTGTACAAAGTTTTGAGTCGGTAACGATATTTATACAATATATATAGGGAAAAATGTCTTTTTCAGATGTGGTCCTTGTATGGGAGCTATGACCAGTTGTGGGCCGACCACCATAAAATTTCGTACAACAATTTATTTGCCTATAAAGAGTATTTATGTCAAATTTTAGCCGTTTAACATTATTTATATCTGTTTTATGCGTATTTAAGTGAATTTTGTAAGTGGACTTTATATGGGGTCTATGGTCAAATATGGACCGAACTAAAAAAAAATTTCGGTGTGTGATTTCTTTTTGTATAAAACTTATTTTTGCTGAATTTTGTCTTGATATTCCAATTTTATAGGCATTTATTTATCATTAAGCCATATTTCGGGAATATATATATTTGTATGGGGGCTATGAGAAATCATGGACCGATTTTTACTATTTTCCGCACACTTTCTTCTTTTATAGTACAAACAACGTATCGAGACCCTATATTCAAAATATGTCATCTTAAATTTTTGGCGCTATGAGTTTTTGATGGGAAATAACTTCCCTATGTAATACCCATCTGTGATATAAATTTCAGCTCAAAAACATAATTTGTTCTCGTTTTATCTCAATTTTTGTTAATATGCTATCTCAAAATACATTTTTTTTTGTTGGAAATAAATGCTATCTCTCATATTAAAAATACAATATTTTTGAAATAAATTTATTTATTATAAATCTACATCATATCTCATTGTAATTGACATGCTGAACACGAATCTGGTGAAATTTTTTTTATCCAATAGCTAATTTTTGAGATATTGCAGTTTTTAATCCTTTGGCGACGAATGATAGATATAATATATCTATTTTTCCTAATTTTAGTTTTTGTTGTAGTAGCTACATATTCCAACCGATTTTTTTGAGTGTGGTTGTTATTGTTATTTGTAGATTCAGTTGGAAGTAAACGAAAGTAGTTGCGAGTGTTAGGTTGTACAGAGAGTAAATGAGTGAAACAAAAGACAATGGATAAAGCGAAAAGCAACATGTTAGTATGAGTAAAAAATTGGTTGCCATGCAAAGGAATCTGTTTTCTTTCGAAATTGAGTAAATTGAGCGAGAATAAATGATCTCTCTGATCACATTGCTATTATTGAATCTATCAATAAAAAAATCTATCAATGTCGGTTAATGTCAAATGTGAAATGTAATAAAAATCAAAAATTGGTGACTTAAACAATAATTCACAATTATTATCAATTTACGTGAAATTTATAACTACAAATTGGGTAAGTTATCCTCTTAATGTATTTACACATAAATATATAAAATACCCAATATGGTTTAGTATGATGGATAAAGATACTTGGAACGGCAATGCTCTACAACTTATTGCTAGGGATTATGAGTCCTCATCGGATGAAGAAAACATAGTTTCCAAAAGATCTAAAAGAGAACACGACTCTCGTTCAAAGATGCGTAAAACTAATTATATCAAACGCATGAAAGGCAAACAATATTTGGGATTTTCCACATCAGACACAAAAAACCATCAAGACATACCAAAACCTCAAAGAAAACAAGGACCCAAATGTTCTTCAACATTTTGTTTAAATAGTGAATTAAAAAAGTGTCATCAATTTGAGGAAGAGGACAGAATCAAAATTTTTGAGGATTTTTGGAAGCATTCCTGGGAAGCTAAGAAGGTGTTTGTAAAAGATCATGTTTCGCGATCGGCTAAAAAATGTAATACAACAGAAAACTCAAAAAAACCAACTTCATTTTTCTACAAACTTCCTCTCAAAAATGAATTAGTGCAGGTATGTAAATTTATTTTTTTTTTGATTCACTTCTACAAATGTGAATCTCTTTAGGTATGTAAGTTTATGTTCCTGTCAACCCTATCCATAAAACGCGGTATGTTAAGAGGATGGTTGATTAATCCAGTTTCATCTCCTGAAATACTCGACCAACAAGGCGTTAATGATTCTAAAAACATTGTTTCCAAGACGTTTCTAATAAATTACTTGCATAATTTGGACCGAGTTGAAAGTCATTATTGTCTTAACAAAACCAGCAAACGGTATCTCGCTGCAACTTTTACATCAAAAGCTGATGTATATAATGATTACCTTACTGATTGCTCAACGAACAAAGTTAAGCCAATGTCATATTTTACATTTTCCAAATGCTTCGATGCAGAAAATTTAGCTATATTTAGACCTCGCAATGACGAATGCGACACATGTGTGGGCTATAAAACGAAACAAATATCTTCAGAGGTATACAATGAACATCTGGTAAAAAAAGATCGTGCTCAAACTGAGAAAAAACAAGATAAGCTTGATGCCCAAAATGGATTATGCCATGTTTTCACAATGGATGCTGAAGCAGTTAAACTTTGTCCTGATATTAATGCGTCAGCTATATACTATAAACAACGCTTACAAGTGCACAATTTCACCATGTACAATATTGGAAGCCTTCAGTGTACAAACTATTGGTGAAGCGAAATAAATGGCGACTTAACTGCTTCGTCATTTATTTCTTGTATAATAAGTCATCTTGAGACGCACTGTTTATCTGATGAGCTGCCAATTATAATTTTTTCAGATGGTTGCGGGTATCAAAACCGAAATAACTTCTTATCTAACGCGCTGTCCAATTTTTCAATAGAAAATAATAAAATTATAGAGCAAAAGTATCTAGAAAAGGGCCATACCCAGATGGAGTGCGATAGCGCTCATGCCAAAATAGAGAAAAAAATTGAAAAACAACTCGGTTTATTTGCCTATTGATTATGTACATTATACTAAAGAAGCTCGAAAAACCGTTAAAATTGATGGCAAGATCATAAAAAAACCTTTCGATGCAGTTTATTTAAACCACGACTTTTTTAAAGATTATAATGACAGCAAACTACTTCGTTTTATTAGTATAAGACCTGGCAAAGGCAAAAATGATCCAACAGTATCACAATTACGTTCGCTTATTTATCTTCCAAACGGCAACGTCAAATTTAAAATTAATTTCGACGATGAATACACTGATATACCGTGTCGAATAAAAAAATATGGAGGCAAGCAGGAACCAAATCCTTTGCATTCTGGACCACTTCCAATACAACCAAATAAGTTTAAACATCTACAAGAATTAAAAAAAGTTATTCCGCAAGAATATCATTACTTTTACGATAACTTATGCCAGAAATAGTATAAATAAACATCATTATAACATCAGTTTTTATTATGTATTCTCTTTTTTTTAGCATTTTTTGTTATGTTTTTTCTTTGTTATACCTAATATTCAATAAAACATCTTATTAAATGGTTAATTAATAAATATTGTTCAAAAAATCGTATTTTTATTTTCCGACAAAATATGCTATCTCTTAAAAAATATTTGTTTTTTGATATAATAAAATATGCTATCTCAAAAAAATACGCAATCAAGTGCAAAATATGAAATTTTTTTCACAGGTATAAATTAGCCGCAATATTTAAACAAACTTATGGAAGGCACATTGTTAATTTTTTCAATAATAAGCGAAATAACTAGTTTTTAAGCTCTCCTGAGAAATTGAATTTTTTGAGATAGCATTTATTGAATATACGGTCTCGGTATACAAAATTTCATGGTATTATCTGCAATATATTTCAAAATATTGCAATAAAATGGACGAAAAATGTCAAATTTTTATGGAGGTGGTCTCACATATTGGTTCATAACTCTGGTTGACCTAAACCGATTTTGCTGATTTTAAATAGCAAACTTCTCGAAAGCACTTCTGACAGAATTATTGAAGGTTTGGATCCCGAACATATCTTGGGATTTCACAAAACTGATTTCAACATCCAGACAGACAGACAGACAGACAGACGGACATGGCTTAATCGACTTCGCTATCTATAAGGATCCAGAATATATATACTTTATAGGGTCGGAAAATTATATTGTGCAAATTTCACACGGAATGACAAACTTATATATACCCTTCTCACGATGGTGAAGGGTATAAAAAGGGGTACAATTCGGTTTTAGTGATTTTGCTCAAAAAAAAAAAAAAAAAACAAAATCAAATAGGGCTTTTAGAGGAGATACCAGCAAAAAAAAATTTGTTGCCGGTCACGCCTATTTTCGAGGGGGTGGGCCCTTAAAATTGAAAATACATAGGCCTATATCTCGGGAACTACTGGGTGTCTGATAATTTGTAATACATTAAATAAAAGGTACTAAAAATACCTTTCCAACGATATATATCATGATTATAAAATATGGACCGAATATGGGTTAAATCCGAAAAGAATATTTTTTGACCCGAATTTATTTGTTTTTTGGAAATGGTTCTATATGGCAGGTATGACAAATTATGGGCCGATCTTCTTAAATTTTGGAACAGTTATTTTCATGCATATGAGGATATTTCACGTCGAACTTCAACATAATAACGGTATATATACGATATATATTAGTATTAACGTGGATTTCGAGAGTGGACCTTATGTGGGGGATATAGTCAAATATGGACCGATATTCTCAAAATCCAGCAGTTAGATTTAGGCATGTATATAAATGATCCGTGTAAAATTTTGGATTGGTACCCTTATTTATAAGCGATTTATGAGTATTAAAGTGATTTTCGGAAGAGGGCTTTATATGGGGCATACGGTTAAAAATAGACCGAAATTCACAAAATTTTGTGGGATGATTTTTGTATATATTAAAATGATCTGTGCAAAGTTTTGAGTCGGTACCGATATTTATACAATATATATAGGGAAAAATCTCTTTTTCAGATGTGGTCCTTGTATGGGAGCTATGACCAGTTCTGGGCCGACCACCATAAAATTTAGTACAGCAATTTATTTGCCTACAAAGAGTATTTATGTCGAATTTTAGCCGTTAAACATTATTTATATCTGTTTTATGCGTATTTAAATGAATTTTGGAAGTGGACTTTATATGGGGTCTATGGTCAAATATGGATCGAACTAAAAAAAATTTCGTTTTGCGATTTCTTTTTGTATAAAACTTATTTTTGCTGAATTTTGTCTTGATATTCCAATTTTATAGGCATTTATGTATAATTGAGCAATATTTCGGGAAGATTTTTGTATGGGGGCTATGACCAATTCTGGACCGACCACCATAAAATTTAGTACAACAATTTATTTGTCTATAAAGAGTCGTTATGTCAAATTTTAGCCGTTTTGCATTATTCATATCTGTTTTATACGTATTTAAATGAATTTTGGAAGTGGACTTTATATGGGGTCTATGGTTAAACATGGACCGAACTAAAAAAAATTTCGTTTTGCGATTTCTTTTTGTGTAGAACTTATTTTAGCTGAGTTTTGTCTTGATATCCCAATTTTATAGGCATTTATTTATCATTAAGCCATATTTCGGGAATATATATATTTGTATGGGGGCTATGAGAAATCATGGACCGATTCTTACTATTTTCCGCACACTTTCTTCTTTTGTCATACAAACAACGTATACAAAATTTCATAGTATTATCTCCAATATATTTCAAAATATTGCAATAAAATGGACGAAAAATATAAAATTTTTATAGATGTGGTCTCACATATTGGTTCATAACTCTGGTTGACCTGAACCGATTTTGCTGATTTTAAATAGCAAACTTCTCGAAAACACTTCTGACAGAATTATTGAAGGTTTGGATCCCGTGTATATCTGGGGACTTCAAAAAACTGATTTCAACAGACAGACAGACGGACATGGCTTAATCGACTTCGCTATCTATAAGGATCCAGAATATATATACTTTATAGGGTCGGAAAATTTTTTTGTGGAAATTACACACGGAATGACAAACTTTTATATACCCTTCTCACGATGGTGAAGGGTATACAAATATACAGACATATGTATGTATGTAGCGAATTACTTCGTTACATCTCCCCCTTGGTTTATTTTTTTTATTTAGACATCGACACATCATTTCTGGGTTTTCGAAAAATTAACTTTTCATGCTCATGGACAATCCAAACGTCGAGAGATCGACGTATATAAGCTTCCACCTCATGCGTGTGAGTTTTCATTAGGAAACGGGTTCGTTTCCTAGGTTCTGTGGGTTCAATAGCTGCAAGCACATCGGGAATCCTCATCTTACAAGCCTTTGTGTCATATTTATCGATTTCCAAATCCTCAACCAACCGAGCTAATGCATCGGCAGATTTTTTTTGTACTGTTCAGGATAGAAATCTGGACATTGAGATTTGGCAAGTATGCTATCGCGTGAATTTCTTTTGTGATTTTCGCGATCCATTGACTCTCGGAATCGTTCGCAACTGCGTTGAAACTTGATGTCATCAGTCATTATAGAATTCTGAGGAAAAATTAATTTTTACTCATGGAACTGTTTTAAATCTTTAATGTGAGCAGTCCCTCTGTCCTTTTTATTATTTATGTATGTCAGTAAGACGCACAATAACAGCAACATATCAGCAACAGCAAAGGGGCCTTCAAACTTACGGCCAAGTTTAGCATTAAAAAAGTCAGCAGCTTTTGATAATACATATTCGTTTTTTTTTTATTAACACCAAATCGCCTCTTCGAGGAGACAAATCCCGACGTCTCAAGTTGTAAAATTTAGCTGGATTCGATCCTGCGCGCTGTAGATTTTCTTGAACAAATTTGAAGAGTTCTTGAAGATATAAGTAAGTGCTTTTCTCCCAGGCTAATATGATTTTCTATAACTTCCGATTGGGTTTTCTCATCGAACATTGTGTTGGGAAGGCGTAATTCTCTACCCTGCGTTAAATAAGCTGGACTGAATTTAGTTGAGCTCTGTTTACTGGAGTTCAAAGCTAAGGACAACTCAGGTAGTTGTTCGTCCCATTTTCGCTGGTTATTCCCAGTAAATTGCGCGATCATGGTCTTAATAGTTCGATTAGTCCATTCGGTAGGATTCTCATGTGGTGAATATGGGGTCGTAAATTGTTGTTTAATACCCTGTGATCGGAAATGTTTTTGATACTCACGGCTAGTAAACTGAGTTACATTATCAGTTAAGAGAATGTATGGAACACCAAAACGTGCTAAAATTCTCTCTCGTAATGCTTTTAATGAAAGATTTGGTGGTAGCCTGTCGAACAGCGACGAATTCTAACCACTTACTGAATTTATCGAAGAATACGATCAGAGTAGTATTTCCATGACCAGATCGTGGTAGTGTAGCCACTAGGGATGAAACGATACCACAATGGTATCGATATTTTTACTCGATATGGTATCGGTCACAAAGTATCGATACCTACTCAGTATCGTAAGAAAAATATCGATACTTACTTGTATCGGTCAAAATAAACCCAATAATTTTCGTGTTTATTCGTGTTTAAAATTCAATTTTATTAAAAACAAAAACTTAACAAAAACATAAGGACAAATAATAGATAAAATAAAAAATACAATTCATGAGATCAAAAAATTTACATATTGTAAATATGTACAAACTTATTACGTATTATGTATGTACATATATTGAAATTAAATATTTTAGTTTTATTTTTTTTTTATAAAAGTTTTTTTTTTTATATATAATTAACTCAATATTTCAATTTCCTTTGGTAATATTCTTCAGGAGTTATTTTATTGGGCAGATTGTTTTTCAAATGCAGCTTTTAGTGTGTTTGTTGAATTTGTTTGACATAACTCCGAACGTGAAGAACTCTTTGTTGATGTTGAAGACTCGAAACTTGTTTGATGATCAGGTGTTTTTTCAATCGTAGCAGATGACCTTCCAGATGCGACACCGCAATCGCTTTCTTTTTGTTTTCTCCTTAAATTTATTGTTTTTTATTGAATTATTTTTCTTCAATCCTTCAATTTATTGTATATACTTACTTCGATATTTTTCCATCAGCAGATTCAACATAATTCGGATGACTTTTTAAATGTTTGTGCAAATTTGATGTGTTACCACAAATACCGTACATATTTGAATCATTTTTTGCAACAAGCATTTTTATCATCCTTTTTGGTGAAAAATGCCCAAACACTTGATTTTGTAGGTGCCATTTTTCCAAATTTTATTCATACAATAAATTTTTTATTCTTTTTACAGAGATCACAAATTTTGTTTAATGGCGCCACTATATTTATTGTTTTTGTATGTAACGAGTACTTTTGACCGATACGAGTACTTTTTATCGATACCTACTTGGTAGTTGGTAGTAAAATATCGATACCAAAAGTACTTGGTATCGCAATAAAAGTATCGATATGTACTTGTATTTACTCGTATCGTTTCATCCCTAGTATCCACAAAATCTGCACAGACTGTGTGCCAGGGTTGAGAAACCTGAGATCTACACATTTTTCCAGCTTGTAGTTGTTGGAGCGGTTTGTACCGTTGACACACCTCGCACTTCCGCACGTACTTTGCAATATCACGAAACATACCACGCCAATAATACAATTTTGTTATTCTTGCTGTAGTCTAATTTATACCCAGGTGTCCAGCAGTTACATCATCATGAGATTATAAAAGTACGCGATGTCGTTCAGATTTTGGTACCACCAATTTCCAAGCGACAAGGTCCTGTTTATTATATGCGTTTGAGTCAAATATGTGCCGTCAAAGATTTCCATTGTTGTCACTTTGATAATCAGGCAGTTGTTCTGGTGTCTCTTGTACAGTCTTTAATTTGGTTTTGTATCATTGGTCATCGACAATTTCACCTTTGATAGCAGTTGAGTTATTTTCCTCCATACTCGAATTCTTGGGTCAACACCACGCCTAGACCAACATCACTCGCATCTGTTTGTAATGAAAACGTACGACTAAAATCAGGGCACATAAGAGCAGGAACTTCTATTTATTTTAGTTTAATTTCATCGAAGGCAGTCTTCTGATCTTTACCCCATTCCCATTTCTTGTATGTATATAAAATATTTAATAATTGCGGAGTAAAATTAAACACGTCCGTACACGTGCTGTAAATGATGTTGTGGATATTATTGGTTTATACATTTTAATAATTATTTTACAGCTACCGTCTTTATAACTTGTATTATTTATTACTAAAATTGGGCTTACCAATATTTTTAGGTTTCTCAAACTATAACACGTGGTGGTCCCCGTTCACAAATTGCGATACCAGCCCAGGGCATGATTGAATTTCGAGATGCTCTTACGGATCTGTTAGAAGAATTTGGCACTAACGATGGCGGGTAAAAAAAAAAAACACATACAGTGCATCGCAAAACTATGTTAAAAAAAAATTGTAAAAAGATGGTAAAAACATATTTTTTCTCTTTTGTTATTGATAATAGATAATGAGTGTAAAATGGGAAAATCAGAAAAAAAATTAATAATGTCCTATATTGTATATTTGTTTTAACATTTTATTAATTTGCATTAATTTGTTTTAATTGTTCTAAGAATTTTTTAGGGTTATGTATTTTCGCCCTTATTGTGCACAGGTATGAAGGGAAACGAATCTATTCGTTAACCCTTTCACGCTCAAAGTTGCTTATAAGCTTTGACTTTCAAAGCTAATATTTCTTTGCCTTTGCAATTTAAGGAATAACGGTAAATTGTATTTTTTTGTTTATGCGTTTAAAGTAATAAAATGCAAAAACATAAAAAAATATGTTAACAAGCATTTAGTTGTGGACAAGAATCCAAAGTAAGTGCATGTAAAAAATTTTTCTCCAAAAACAGAGTCACGTAAAACTGAAATATATTAGAATTTCGAAATTATAAAATTGTTTTATCGGAACTATGGCTGAAAGAAAATGTGATTTTAGTTATAAAAGCAAAAACAAACAAATAAAAAATTTGTTCCTTTTAAAATTTGTATACCACTAATGCCCATTGTTGCTTAAAAGCAACTTCCTCTGGACTCCTTCCTGGAAGGACCTGGTGTCCGAAACTTGGTATATACCTTATCTGAGCCCAAAATAAACAGAAAAACAAGGTTTTCTATTTTTAACACCACCTAAAAAAAAGTGGGCATGAAAGGGTTAAAAAGGCCGGAAGGAATATAATTTAACATTTTGAAAAAAAATAAATTAAAAACATTGTGTATATGTTGTCAAGCAATAAACAATCTATTAAACTGAACTATACTCGCGGAGGCATTTAAAATTTACCACGGAATGATTCTCCAAAATCGCTGAATGCGGGGGAGGAAAACTAATACCTACCCATGGAAAACCAATTAAACCTACATTTATCCCGACCAGCGATTATAAGAACAATAAGAAAATCGTCCGGCAAGGTAAAAACAATTAACATATTGAAGATGTTATCATAATAAAAATTTTGCGTGTCGCCAATATGTTATGTTCTGTGACGAACGCAAATACATAATTTTTGGTTTAAATTGTCGAGGTAGGCCTTAAGAATAGTGATACAAAATTTACGTTTAATTAATATGGCGGTTTTATGGTAATATGAGGCTGCAATGGAATTTGTATCTTGTATTTTGGCTATTGGCCAAATCGTAACTCCAGTGCCGACGAATGGATCTACAAAAAAATATTGTTATTTTTATCATTATAATAATAATAATAATAATAATAAATACAACAATAACTAAATAAAAATTAAGTTTTTTGGGGTTTCCTATTCTACATAATATCTTATATCAATTGCAAAAAAAAATATTTTTTACTGGATTTGAATTGCCGCGTTTTCACTATGTCATTTTTGTTGTCAAATTGTCCAAATTGTTGGCAATTGGGTTGTCATATGGCGTCATCTATGATCATGATCATGATTGCAAACATAGATATGACAACCCGTTTTCATACAATTGCCAACAATTTGGACAATTTAACAACAAAAATGACATAGTGAAAACCAAGCAAATGAATGAAAAACAAATTTCTCCTAAAAATGAGTAGGCAAAATAGTTTTGCGATATTTACACTTATTTGCACTTAACTTCTTAATAAATATAATTTATTTACATACTATGCATGTTTTGTTTTAGTTTTAAAGGTGATTTACCAGAAGAACGGCATATGAAGGTAGATAATAAAAATTTCTACTTTGATATTGGACAAAACAACAGAGGTGTATATATGCGAATTAGCGAAGTATGTATTATTATAATTATTATTATCATAAATATTTAAGTATATGAATTTACAACTTTATGTTTTGTTTGTTTTACTTTTATCTCGTTATAAACACTTTTAAAAGATTTATACATGTCAAAGTAATTCTCAAAGTGGTTCTTATATGGCTTTGACTAATTATGGACCGACCGTTATTAAATTTGTGTTGAATTTCATTTGAATACCAGCATTTTTAAGAGTTTTATGGTCGTTAAGGTGATTTTCGGAATTGGGCCTATGACTAATTATGGACCGATCACCGACTGATTTGTGTATATATGAAACATATTTATGTTACATATCATATGAATACCAAAATTTTTAAGTGAGTTATGCTCTTTAAAGTGATTATGGGAGATAAGCACCGAACTCCACAAAATTTGTAGATATGATTAGGCTGCATGTAAAACTTATTTGTAGAGAAATTTGTTTAGATACGTCCAGAACTCAACCGATTTCAACTAATTTCAATCCTATCTGTCCTTGGGCCGAAAAATATGTACAAAACTTTATGGAAATATCTTCTAGTTTATGTGGGTGCTAGACTAATATTTTTGGGCATTACAAACATCAGCACAAATCCAGTATGCGCTAGTCCGATACTCATACTCATTCTCTCTCTTTAGGAGACTTCAGGAGTTTTTTTTTTTAATTTCTCATTTCTTTTGATTAAACTTGTTTGCCACTCAAAGGAGAGGCACCTTAAGTGTGGTCTACATGAATACGTACTAAATATTATTATAATCGGCCCATAATAGGTTATAGCGCCCATTTCTAAAATTTGTTTTTGCTAACATACTCGGTGGATTAATTAACAATTGAGATTTGCGTCAAAGAGCGTTAGATCTACTACATAATAAGTGATGTATGTTTATTTTGGTTTGGCCTTTCTACATGAATATACTGACGCCTGAACAACGCTTCGAAATTGCACAAATATATTTGGAAAATAATGGTTCTGTTCGAAATACGTATCGAGGGTGTTTTTTTTTAGATATATTGAACTTTGATTTTTTTTAACTTTTCTATTATTTATTTATTGAATCTTATACCTAAATCTATTCTTCTGAATTTATCTGTAACCAATGGTACTTCTAAATCTCCATGGATGTTTTCATTTCTTATATTCCATGGTGTTCCCGTCATGGTCCTAAGAATTTTCGATTGCACCCTCTGTATAAGATCAATACTGGTATTACTTGTATATCCCCATAATTGAATTCCAAATGTCCAAATGGGTTTTAAAATAGTCTTATACAGGATTACTTTACAATCAATGCTTAATTTTTAGAAGATTTCAGTCTCATATGGACCCTCTTGGCTTCTATGTGGTGACGCCAGGTAAGGCGTCTATCCATATGTATGCCAAGGTATGTGACGTGAACAGACTGTGGGATATTCACATTGTTTAGTGAAATAGGTGGACAGTTTCCTCTCCTAAGCGTAAAAGTAACATGTCTACTTTTCGTTTCATGTACACGTATTCTCCAGTTTTTTAAAAAAGTCTCCGCACTTTTGAGATAATTATCCAGTTCTTTAGACACCACACTTAAATCCATATGTGAGCTAAGAATGTCCGTGTCATCTGCAAGTGTAGAAATGGTAAAAGTTTCACTCGTTGGCAAATTAGAGGTGTCTATCAAGTAAAGTGTTGGTCCGAGAACACTCTCCTGTACAACTCCAGCTCTGATTTCGTAGTCACTTGTCACATAATTCCTGTATTTAACCCTAAATAAACGATCCGATAGGTTAGGTTAGGTAGGAAGGCTGGTGTGAGTCACCTCACACCCTCACCCAGAGACCAGTATGGTCCATTGCGATGCCTTAGATTCTCTACCAAAATGTCTGACTGGTCTATATATGTCTGACTCATCTACATATGTCTGACTTATCTCCATATGTCTGACTGGTCTACCCAGTCTTTGGCGGGAATCGAACCCGCAACCCTTTGACTGATAGTCCGGCACTCTATCGCCTAGTCTATCGGGGCACCAAGATCCGATAGGTAAGACTCTAGTAATCTGTAAGTACTAGGATGCAGTAAGCATTTATTAGACCTTTATGCCAAACTTTATCAAAGGCCTGTGCGATATCAAATATAGCCGAACAATATTGTTTAAGCTCAAACGATTTTCTTATCTCTCCAGTTAAACGGTTAACTTGCTTTATACTTCCATGTTGTGGATTGGTAACCCTGCATTTGAGCTGTCAAGAAGTAAAAAAGAAAAATATTGTTCTGTAAAATAAATAAATAAAAAATTAAATGTAAAAATGTCGCCTCTGATTTTGGTATTCTCAACGTATTTGCTAAGAGTTCCACAAACACATTTTCGCTGTTGATCGCAGTTTTGTCCGAGTTTTGCCTGGTATTGTAGTACAAACACAAAAACTTATTGACTTTTGTTGTTTTTGTTTCTGGTTGGCGTCCGGCTGTTGGAGTCTCACTGTTGTTGCAGCATTTTTTCCTCAAACGGAAGAACTATATTTATCTGTGGTGGGTGTGCGTGATCATCTGTATCTTCTATGCAAGTATATTGCGATTTAAACGAGGTGGGATCTTATAAATTATAATTTGAGTATTCTAAGCAGTTTCCCATTGTTGTTTTTGCTTCTAAATTTACATAAGTACATACATAAATATTGTACAGCTGTTTATTACAAACAGTAGTGCCAAGTTCTACCCCTCCATTGTATATTTTCTGATATGCCTGAAGGTATGCTGTGTTTTTAATGAGTAATAAACGATTATTACCTACAACATCCCCAGAGTACACTGAGAGAACAGAAAGTAAAACATATTTAACTTCTAACAACATGCCATCTTCAAATCTCAACAACTCGATTGATGTTTTCTCGTGGCATAAGTTATGTAAGCTATTAGATGAAAATCTTAGTGATGTTACTAGGAAGTCTGATCTAAATGAACTTAAAGCTGAAATAGATGAGCTGAAACAAGAAAATGCAAAACTAAAAAAGGATGTGAATAAACTTACATCCAGGTTGGAATTTATTGATCGTCGCTCTCGTTCGTCTAATATTGTAGTCTCTGGACTTAATAGTAAAAACAATAATTCAGCTAAACAAGAAGTTGAAAACCTATGTAACAACGTCCTCAAAGTAAATGCGAATATTATGTCTACACGTATGATTGCTGGTGGAAAATCATTTTGCTTTACACTGGCGTCTAGTTTTCAAGCTTATAATGTAACAGCAGTGAAAAAGAAATTAAAAAGCAAAAATATTTTTATTAATAAAGATTATACCGTGGATAAACAAAATGTGCGTTATAATTTACGAATTTCATTCAGTCTCGTCTCATCGAACTGTTCGGACGTGTTATTTTTAGTGCGGCTGAATTTTCGGTGAAAAAATCGTAATAGGTGAAAAAGTGTAATAGGTTGAAATAAAATAAAAAAGTGAAAAAAATCGTAATAGGTTAAAAAAATCTACGGTAATATCGGTAATTAAAAAAAACACTATAAATCGCATAAAAATTGTATGAGTGTTCCTCTCAGATGTAATTCTGAGAAAGAGCTTAGCTCGAGTAGAAAAACTAGATGGGTCTCTGAGGAAGAATCCTTAAAAAAATCTCTGGAGAATTTTCTCACTACAAGAGCCGTAGAACGGCGTCGTTCCTGTTCGCCCAATATTGTGATTTCAACAGATGAAAAAACATCATCTTCATCAAATAGTGCATTCAAACCAAAAAAACAAGTAGGTATGGATAAGTACATCACCGTTCTCAAGCGACAGAGGAGCCCGACGTCTGCTCAAGTGTCATCAAATGCAAAAGCTCCTAAGACCGTGAGTAATAATCAAAATAGGTTTGCTCTCCTCCAGACGGATGAGCCAGAACTTCCTAAGAAGACGTTTAAGCCCCCACCAATTTATCTGAGAGAGCCGACTTCCAGTAAATTGGTACAATGAATTGTTTCGGTAATAGGTGAAAACATGTTTAGCGTAACCTCAATTAAACATGGAAATATCTGCGAGACAAAGATCCAAGTGAATAGGGAAGATGATTTTCGAAAATTATCCAACCAGTTGGAGAGGGAGACTAGGGATTTCTATACCTACCAGCTCAAAAGCGCAAAAGGACTCCAAGTCGTTCTAAAGGGTATAGACCCATGTGTTGATCCTGCGGAGATAAAGACCGGTTTAATGGACAAAGGGTTCAAAATCAAGAGCGTAGTGAATATCAGAAACCGTGAATTGGAACCTGGAGATGTTGTCTTAAAGAAAAACGAGTCCCATCCAATCTACAATCTCATTTATCTTCTGCATCGTAGAATTACCGTGGAGGAACCGCATAAGCGTATTGGACCCGTCCAGTGTGTTAATTGTCAAGAATTTGGCCACACCAAAGCGTACTGTAAATTGCCGTCTGTTTGTGTTGCGTGTGGGGAACTACATCCAACTGCTCAATGTAATAAGTCCAAAACTGACGTAAAAATAAAAAAATGCAGTAACTGCGGAGGTAATCATACCGCAAATTATAGAGGTTGTCCAATTTACACTCATTTGAAAGCCATAAGTACCAACAAGACGTTAGTATTACCTGATCATCGTCAACAGCCTATTTTGGCATCGAGTGACAATTTCCCGCAATTGTTACGGTCTACTAGTCATGTAAACGCGCCTAGTTCTAGACAAGTTTCTTACGCTAACGTGGTTAAATCTAATATGCCAGGTTTGGAGCAGGCACCTACATCACAATATTACGAGCCTAATATTAACACTCTAGAGACTACATTGCAGACACTTGTCAAACCATGAACACTTTTACGACCACTATGACATCCATGATGCAGGAAATGCTGAAAATGCAATCCACTATCTTACAAGCCATTTTAAAGAAATGATTTGTTTAAAAATTTGTTTTTGGAATGCGAACGGCCTCCGCCAACATAAAAACGAACTGGAACACTTCCTGATGGATAAGCAGATTGATGTCATGATGATTGCTGAAACTCACTTGACGGCGACAGCGTACTTCAAAATTAATGGCTACGTGTTGTATGATACTAAAGATCCCCGCGGAAGAGCATGTGGAGGATCGGCAATTCTTATAAAGAACAGAATAAAACATTATTTAATGAACAACATATGTGAGGATTACCTACAAGCAACAAACATTTGTATTGAATTCTGTCAATACAATTTTGTTTTATCATCAATTTATTCGCCGCCTCGATTTTCAATAAAAGAACACCAATACTACAGCTTCTTCAATTCCTTTGGAGCTAGATTTTTAGTTGCTGGTGACTTTAACGCCAAACACACTTTTTGGGGTTCACGTCTGGTGACCCCGAAGGGTCGTGAACTCTTCAACACCATTGCCAAAATGGGATTAGATGTACTCTCAAGCGGGCATCCCACTTACTGGCCGACGGACCGACGGAAGATTCCCGATGTTATTGACTTCGGAGTAGTGAAAAATATCCCTGTAGAATCGATACAAGTGGAGCCTTCATTAGACTTGTCTTCAGATCACTCTCCTTCTATTATTTCAATGCGTTTCCTTCAAGGGAATGGCTCTCCATTTCGGGACATATCTAAAACCAGAGTAAGTTGGATAAAGTATAAAAAGTATTTAAGTTCCCACTGCACAAAAAATGTAGTGTTGAGAACTACCGAGGATATTGATGGGTCGATTGGTAAGTTTACTGAGGACATACGAAGAGCTGTACATCACGCCTCCACATACGACGTTGAGTGCAGAAGTGGGACAAATAGAACCTATTTCGCTGAACTCGATTATCTCCTGTCAGAAAAAAGAAGAGTTAGAAGAGAGTGGCAAATTCACAGGTCTCCTGAACTGAAAGCTAGGCTACGGGTATGCAGAGATATACTAAGAATTTTCTTAGAAACCCAAAGAATGGCTTCACTTAAATCTTAGGCAAAATTTCAGTTTATGGGGGACACCCCTGGGAAAAAAAAAAATGCCACGCCCCCTTAAATGACCCCAGGAGTGCGAAAATCATAATGAATAAGGGGGCTCACGCCCCCTATGGGCGTGGCAGTCGAAAAACGACCCGGCGCACCTACGTAGACAATATGGGTATCAAATGAAAGCTAATGTCTTCACGATTCCAAAAATAGCCGTAGTTGCCAGATCGGGCGATTTTTGTAGCCGATATGGCCATTTTGGCAAAATTTGGGGTGGGGGAAATTTTTTTTTTTTTTTTTTTTGCTTATATTTTGTTAAAAACAAACAAAAATGAGAATTTTGTGCGAAAAAATTACTATTGTTAGCGTTACCCAGGGATTACCGCGTGGAGGTCATAGTAAATCAATCCCCTTGGAGAAGCATGAGAACTCACGTAAAGTTGTGAGTTTCCACGCTTCTCACGGCCAAGATGCCATCTGCATCTAGTCGTCTTCATCCTCATCTTCACTGTCTTCAGACTCATCTACAATCTCTGGCACGGGGTCTAGCGGATTGTACAGTTTTCCCGCAATGCGGCAAAACTCTGCAAAACGATCCAACTTCTGCGCATTACACCTCTTTGTAAACATGTAGTGTGCCAAGTACCCACCCATGAAGTTTTTGCGCCTTCCACCAGCAGGTATTGAACGTTTGGCATGGGCCCAAGACCCCTCAATACTGTTGGTATGCGCCCCTGTCTCCGGATCTTTGAAATTAATTGAGTGGTTGACCTGCAGGTGTATGTATCCGGTGTCCTTGAGGCAATCGTACGACTTCCAGCAGTCGCTTATGATGGTGGTCCCTGGGAGAATCCAATTTTGGATAATAGGGACTAGAGTGGCAGAGTCCCTTTTGTGCACAGGCACCATAAAGGATTCCCCAGTTTCCCTATCATAAGCTCCAAACACCCACTGGCCTTCCACTCGCTTACCTCTATAGTACTTCCTCTTGCCAAACTTGCTCTCATCTATTTCGACGATTTTGCCGACGCCACCAATAGGCTTACGGCGAACGACTAAATCGTCGAAACAGACTCCGCGGCTGAACTTGGCCCAGTCCACTAAGGTAGCACATCCAGAAACTCTTATCTGTTTCCCTATTGTGTTCAGCGGAATATGGTCCAGCCATAGGGAAAGAAATTTACATACCGTTACCAACGGTAGGTGGGTTTTGGCAAAAAATGTTCCTGTAATGAGGGAAACACCGTAGTTGCACCTTTTTCGCCCACCCCCCTTTTTTTTGCTAATGGTGGTGAAGTGATAGCATCGCCACTTCCAGCGATCCCCATCATTAACCAAACGCATGGGCGTGCTATGGTCTTGTGGGCAGTGCATAGTACCTTCAGAAGGAAGCATACCAAATTGCATAAGTTTTTTCAATAAAATCGGCGGCTTATCGTCCAATTCACGACCCCAGTCGTGAATGTCAAAGGCAGTAACGCAATCCATATTTAGTGATGTTCTCGTGTCAAGAGTCAAATCATAAATGAGGATAAGTACAAAATTAAGAAACGAGGAAAACTCTTGAAAGCTTCTGATTGATTAATGAAAATTTGTTATACTGGCTTCGCTTAGTAAAGTTTTTCTGCGTGACCGGCCTACGGCCGGGCTTAGGGGTTTTTAACTCCAGTATGTCTTAATTCTAGACGGCGGGGATCTCGAGTGCTCGGCCTCTGGCCGAGCTAAAAAGAAATAAACAAAAAAAGTCCTTCCCCCATTTTATAAAAATTAACATATCTTCCTCAAATTCTGGACGATCTGGCAACTACGGGTATTTTTGGAATCGTGAAGACATTTCCTTTCATTTGATACCAATATTGCCTAAGTAGGTGGCATGGGTCGTTTTTCACCCCCGCCCCTATTTAACAAAAATGGCCGTATCGGCTGCAAAAACCGCCCGATCTGGCAACTATGGCTATTTTTGGAATCGTGAAGACATTAGCTTTCATTTGATACCCATATTGTCTACGTAGGTGGGCCGGGTCGTTTTTCGACTGCCACGCCCATAGGGGGCGTGAGCCCCCTTTTTCATTATGATTTTCGTACTCCTGGGAACATTCTGAAGGGGATGGCATATTTAGATTTTTTCTCTAGGGGTGTCCCCCATAAACTGAAATTCAGCCAAATCTTACTTGGAGGGTCTTGATAGTACCCCACAATCTGACTATTCGTTATGGAAGGCGGCACGAGGTTTAAAAAGACCAGTTAGAGGAAAGCCTCCTCTGCGAAATCCGACTAGTGACTGGGCTAGAAATGATTCCGAGAAAGGGACATTATTTGTTAACCATTTGAGAAATGTGTTTACTATAAACAACTCAAATAATAACGAATCTGATTTGCCACCACTTGTTATAAGACCTCCTGTACCTCTAAGACTAAACTTTCGTAATGTCCAAAACGCTATTGGTACTCTGAACCTTAGAAAGGCTCCAGGTATGGATAAAATCAGCAATAAAATGCTTGTGGAGTTACCTCGTGTAGCAAGAAAGATTATCCTCTTTATCTTCAACGCTATTTTACGCCTAGAATACTATCCTGCAGATTGGAAGGTGTCTATGATCACTATGATTCCTAAGTCAGGGAAGGACCACACCAAAGTGGAGTCATATAGGCCAATTAGCCTACTGCCGACAATTTCTAAACTGTTCGAAAAAGTGTTAATGACTAAGTTGACTCCAATTCTGAATGACACTGAATGTATTCCAAATCATCATTTCGGATTCAGAGCTAAACACAGTACCATCGAACAAACTCACAGATTGGTAAATGTGATAAGAGGGTCGTTTGAAGATAAAAAATACTGCTCCGCTCTTTTCATTGATGTGTCCCAAGCGTTCGACAAAGTTTGGCATGACGGTTTAATGCACAAAATTAAATTAACTCTGTCTGCTAACACCCATAAACTCATGGAAAGTTATTTATACGGTCGCAAATTTAAAATCAAAGAAGGCAATTTTTTAAGTCCCGCTCAGCCAATTGAATCAGGTGTGCCACAGGGTAGCATACTGGGTCCTACTTTATATTTGATTTATGCCTCCGACATGCCGTCAGACCCCAAAATCCACACGTCAACTTTTGCAGACGATACAGCCTTTATCAGCATCCACAAGGACCACCAAGTTGCATCACAGAATTTGCAGAATTATGTTCATAAGCTAGAGAATTGGCTAGAACTTTGGAAAATCAGGATAAATGAACAAAAATGTATTCATATCACTTTCACATTGCGAAAAGAAACTTGCTCGTTCATCAAAATAAATAATCAAATTATTCCTCAACATAATGAAGTCAAATACCTCGGCATTCACCTCGACCGCCGTTTAACTTGGAAGTCTCATATTGAAGCGAAACTTAAACAAATGAGATTAAAAGCAGTGCAACTTAATTGGTTAATCGGCAGAAACTCTACATTGAAATTGGATTGCAAACTTTTGTTGTACAATGCAATTCTAAAGCCAATCTGGTGTTATGGAATTCAATTATGGGGTACTGCCTCAGCATCAAACATTGAAAAAATTCAAAGGGGTCAAAATAAAATTCTACGTATAATTACTGCAGCTCCATGGTATGTTAAAAATTCTCGAATCTACAAAGATCTAGGCGTGCCATTAGTAACAGTCGAATTTACAAAATATGCGTCAAAGTATGTCAGCAAACTTGAACACCATCCAAACCCACTTGCACGAGACATCCTTAACTTTAGTGGCCACAATCGGTTGAGAAGGAGGGATACCCTTGATTTAACTCAAGCGCAAAACAGATGACTGGATCAGTTGATGTGCAATTTTTTTAGTATCATAAAAATTTTTGTCTAGCACTGGCTGGGCTTCTTATTTTCTTTTTAGTATTAAGATTTGAATACTTATTGTCATTTCAAATATGAAGATTCAATAAATAATTAAATGCAAAAAAAAAAAAAAAAAAAAAAAAAAATTATTTACGAAAGCTGAGCAAAAGTATCACCAAATGCAATAAGACAGTCAAAGTAAGGCTTGGCGAATTTTGTATTTACGTTGATAATAAAAAATATACCTACAAGTCTGATAAAATTGAAACTACTTCAAATAGTGATGCAATATATCTTCGAAAATTGCTTGCAAATACTGATTATGCCACTGAAATTAATGTCATAAAGATTCTCAATATTCCTAATACTTCGATGTCGTGATAGCAATATAGTACATTTAAATTACTATCATACAATGTTGCAAATTTGGCAAATTCAATAAATTTTGGCTATTTCTTAACCTATGTAAATCAATTTGATCTATTTTTTTTTTCGAACTCCACGTTCTTAGTGAGAATCAAAATCGTCTTAATTCTTATTTTCAAAATTATTTTCTAAAATGGATTCCTGCAAAGAAAATACACAGAGCTGGTCGTGTAAGTGGTGGATGTCTTTTTGGATTTAAAAAAGAGCTACAAAAGAAGAAAACATGTTAAGAGCAAAGAATTCTCAAAATCATGATATGTACCCACAACTTAATCATAACTTTATGCCTCTACCATTATTAAATTACTCGACACGTGTCACCTGTTTTCTTATTAAAACTAGAGGTGGATTATTAGAACTGAATGGCAGATCTTTTATTAATGCTGCATAAACTTGTTGTACAATATGTAATACTAATGAAGTAGAAAATACATTTCTCTTTTTGGGAGTCTGCCCAATTTATAATGAAATACGTAGAACCTGTTTTAATAAAATAAATCTTTCTGTAAATGATGTTATCAGTATTCTAAATGGTTATAATGTTTCTACTTTATATAAATATAAATAACTATGTTTAAAATACCGTAAGCTAATATTAAATGAGTTTTCCTAGTCACATATTTTATATATGTACATATAATAAAATATAAAAATCACATTTTATGCCAATCTGGCTCACAACAAATATGTTTGGCCATATATAGATTAAAAATAATATTTAAGACTGAATTTTCTAAATAAAAACTGAATTTGTATATTAAAATATTATATAATCTATTAATAAATAATAAAAAATAATAATAATAGTTCCATGTTGTTCACGGAAACCAAATTGGTGAACTGGGATAATGTTTTAAACACTCAGCAAGTTTATAATTTTCTTTTCAAATACTTTCTCAACTATTTTCGATAAACGGAGATAGTAAAGTAATTGTTCTATAAGAGGATGGGACGGTCAAAACTTTTCTGGCTTTGGTATCATTATAATTTGAGAAATTTTCCAATCTAGTTTTAAGATCGCAATAAATAGTACTGTCAGCACAACAATAGCAACATTAGCTAGGTTTTTTATAATGGATGTTGTTATTTGATCATAGCCCGGAGACTTTCTTGGGTTAATATCATCTTTTATAGTTTTGTGAATATCTTCAGGACTGAATGTGATAATTCCAGAGTATAATGAACTAATAGGTAGTTGCTCTAGTTCAAATTCGTTCATGTGGGGTTTCATTGAAATACATTACTTAAATGCTCTGCGAATACCAAGGCTTTATGCTTTGTACTTCGTTCCCAGGTGCCATCAGATTTTTGTAATGGACTTTGGCCCTCTACTGGTGGTTAATATTTTTAGCTGCCTTCCAAATGGAGAAATTTGTGCGCTTAGTATTTGTTAAATTTTTAATGATATTTACATTTCTATGAACCTCTGATCCAGCTGACAGCCTCTGTTTTGCAGCAGGTGATCTGCTTTGTTGCCATTCTCGTCTAAGTTTCCCCTTTTCGAGAAGAAGCTTCTCAATATCTGAGATACAAATATGTACACTTGGTTTGGAGGGAAATTTGCAAAAAATCAAAGACGTGAAGTCTCTGACATAATTATCGATATCCTCCTCACACTGTATGTAGGGATCAGTGTTGATATGACGGCTGATATATTTTTTATATTTGAACCAATTAGTTTTGAAATTATGTTTTACTCCATTAGAATTTTGAGTTTTATTTTTATTACGGTAGAATGATCAGAAGTTATATCGTGTGATAATTCCGTAGTATTAGCCAGAAGTCATATTTAAATTATAATGCCAGAAGATTATCTTTCGAACACAGTAAATTTCATGGCAATTTAAAAAACCCATCTTTGTTTTATTCAATTTCAAAGTTCTATACATCTAAAAAAAAAACACTTTATATTTATATATTTCTAATAAAATAGAAAAAACGTCATCACATACTTTAAAATATGATTGTAATCAGTTGAAATCGGACTTAGAAGCGAAAACTTTATTTTTCGTAGAGTCTGACCGAGTTTTCAGTTTCAGTTTAGGATAAAAATTGGCCGAATACCAACATCGGGATTCGGCCATTTTTAGACCGTATACCGAAACTTTTAAAAAGGACAAACATAGATGATGAAATTTTTAAGGTGATACACGTTTTGTATCACCTTAAATATTTTTTGTAAAATATTTAAGAATACGGTAAAAATCTGTTCCTTTAAAAAACTTTTTTTGTTCAAGATGATAGAAGTAGATTTATGGAGTAATGTCGATACTTGTTATTAAATTAAAATCAGTATTTATTTTTGGAAATTAGGTATATTTCGGATTAGACCAAATATTAGTTTCGGTTCGGTTTCGGCCTAAAAAAAACGGTTTCAGTCGAACTCTAAAATTTTATATTTTTTGACAAAAATTAAAAACAGTTCTTAATTGCAAAAATGGGTTAACCGATCAAAAAAAAACCTGTAGGCTGTTTTCATAAACGCAATATGCAATGCAACACTGCATTGCATAGAGTTCATAAACGTCATTGTCTTTTTTTGGACAATGCCGTAAATTCATTAATGCATTAAACACTTTTGAATGCGCAACAGTTGTCAAATTTGTGCAGTGTTTTTATTTCTGATGCTTTATGATTTTTTAAAAATTGGACATACATATTAACGTAAGTTAAAATTAACATCATTTTTATACAAATATGATTCATTTAAGTTTTTTTTTTCAATAAATATACACATTATTAATTTATGAGATTCATATAAAAATTATTTTTATAAAATACCCGAAAAAACATACGAAAAGCAGTATAAGCATTCATAAACGTTTTAAAATGTAATTGCATTATTTGACAACGCAGTGTTGACATGAAGTACATTTTGCTTTACATTGTAAACGCATATGTTTGCAGTGTTACTGCGTTTATGAAAACAGCCGTATTGTCGAATGATTTGAAAATAAAAAAATATATGTATATGAAACCGGTCAGTTTTTCAAATAGAAAGAACCCGGTTTACCTGTATCCGGTTTCAGTTTTTTTAATACTGTAGCAGACATACAAACAAACTTGTACTTAATATTCTGTTATTTCAGGTGAAGTCAAATTTTCGCACTGCTATAACCGTTCCCGAAAAGTGTTGGACACGTTTTCGTGATATATTTAATGACTATTGTGAAAAAATGAAGAAATCGTCCGAATCACCGTCGTCTATCACTGCCGATAATAGTTTAATGCAACAGCAGCAACAAGAACAACCGTTGTCAACATCAAAAAATAACTCATCGAAATAAAACCAGAGCAGAGGATATACAGAATAAGAGTTTATTATGTTCGTATATAGACAACATAGGTATTATGACACAGTTAAAACAACTGATTTTGTTAATGTTACACCATTATATGCATAGTTAAATAAAATATATTTCAAAGCAAATATGTACATATTTACATATGTATGCATTTTGAACTTTACAGCAACAGCTACAACAAGTACAACACGCAAATAAACCATTTAATTACTTTAGAACAGAGGTGATTAAAATTTAAATGCTTATGTATTGGTGAGAAAATGACACAAATTTAAAGGTACAGTAAAACGAAAAAGTAAACGATCGATTTTTATAAAATAGTAAACGTAAAAATTGTTTCGGTTTAAAAAATAATAAAAAATTATTTCGCTTCGCAAAATATTAAGTTCCGTTTGTATTTTTAACTCATATTTTGTAACTTCAACTTTAAAGGGGGCTTTAAAAAGATCAAGAAAGGGTTTAAGGGCATCAAAATCTTTAAACCTTTAAATTTTCGTAATGGTACCATAATTTTTTTAAGTACTGTTTTAAAAAAACAAGCAAAGCATCCGCTAAGCATGTGTACCATTTGCCATGTGAAAGGCAACTGAATTAAAAGAGCATAACAAAGTAGTGGGTTGGGCCAATAAGCAATTGCTCTATGAAATGATCACCTCTGCTTTAGATTCTAAAGTTGTAGGAACTGAGATCTTTTTTTTTTTTTTTTTTTTTTTTTCTTGCCTTTAATTATTTATTGAATCTTCATATATGAAATGACAATAAGTATTCAAATCTTAATACTAAAAAGAAAATAATAAGCCCAGCCAGTGCTAGACAAAAATTTTTATGATACTAAAAAAATTGCACATCAACTGATCCAGTCATCTGTTTTGCGCTTGAGTTAAATCAAGGGTATCCCTCCTTCTCAACCGATTGTGGCCACTAAAGTTAAGGATGTCTCGTGCAAGTGGGTTTGGATGGTGTTCAAGTTTGCTGACATACTTTGACGCATATTTTGTAAATTCGACTGTTACTAATGGCACGCCTAGATCTTTGTAGATTCGAGAATTTTTAACATACCATGGAGCTGCAGTAATTATACGTAGAATTTTATTTTGACCCCTTTGAATTTTTTCAATGTTTGATGCTGAGGCAGTACCCCATAATTGAATTCCATAACACCAGATTGGCTTTAGAATTGCATTGTACAACAAAAGTTTGCAATCCAATTTCAATGTAGAGTTTCTGCCGATTAACCAATTAAGTTGCACTGCTTTTAATCTCATTTGTTTAAGTTTCGCTTCAATATGAGACTTCCAAGTTAAACGGCGGTCGAGGTGAATGCCGAGGTATTTGACTTCATTATGTTGAGGAATAATTTGATTATTTATTTTGATGAACGAGCAAGTTTCTTTTCGCAATGTGAAAGTGATATGAATACATTTTTGTTCATTTATCCTGATTTTCCAAAGTTCTAGCCAATTCTCTAGCTTATGAACATAATTCTGCAAATTCTGTGATGCAACTTGGTGGTCCTTGTGGATGCTGATAAAGGCTGTATCGTCTGCAAAAGTTGACGTGTGGATTTTGGGGTCTGACGGCATGTCGGAGGCATAAATCAAATATAAAGTAGGACCCAGTATGCTACCCTGTGGCACACCTGATTCAATTGGCTGAGCGGGACTTAAAAAATTGCCTTCTTTGATTTTAAATTTGCGACCGTATAAATAACTTTCCATGAGTTTATGGGTGTTAGCAGACAGAGTTAATTTAATTTTGTGCATTAAACCGTCATGCCAAACTTTGTCGAACGCTTGGGACACATCAATGAAAAGAGCGGAGCAGTATTTTTTGTCTTCAAACGACCCTCTTATCACATTTACCAATCTGTGTGTTTGTTGAATCCGAATTGATGATTAGGAATACATTCAGTGTCATTCAGAATTGGAGTCAACTTAGTCATTAACAATTTTTCGAACAGTTTAGAAATTGTCGGCAGTAGGCTAATTGGCCTATATGACTCCACTTTGGTGTGGTCCTTCCCTGTCTTAGGAATCATAGTGATCATAGACACCTTCCAATCTGCAGGATAGTATTCTAGGCGTAAAATAGCGTTGAAGATAAAGAGGATATTTCTTCTTGCTACACGAGGTAACTCCACAAGCATTTTATTACTGATTTTATCCATACCTGGAGCCTTTCTAAGGTTCAGAGTACCAATAGCGTTTTGGACATCTCGAAAGTTTAGTCTTAGAGGTACAGGAGGTCTTATAACAAGTGGTGGCAAATCAGATTCGTTATTATTTGAGTTGTTTATAGTAAACACATTTCTCAAATGGTTAACAAATAATGTCCCTTTCTCGGAATCATTTCTAGCCCAGTCACCAGTCGGATATCGCAAAGGAGGTTTTCCTCTCACTGGTCTTTTTAAACCTCTTGCCGCCCTCCATAACGAGTAGTCAGATTGTGGGGTACTATCAAGACCTTCCAAGTAAGATCTAAGTGAGGCCGTTCTTTGGGTTTCTAAGAAATGTCTTAGTATATCTCTGCATTCCCGTAGCCTAGCTTTCAGTTCAGGATACCTGTGAATTTGCCACTCTCTTCTCATTCTTCTTTTTTCTGATAGGAGATGTTCGAGTTCAGAGAAATAAGTTTTGTTTCTCCTATTTCTACATTCAACGTGATAAGTGGAAGCGTGATGCACAGCTCGTCGAAGGTCCTCGTTAAAGTTGCCAATCGACTCATCAATATCGTCGGTAGTTCTCAACACAACATTTTCCGTGCAATGAGAACTTAAATACTTTTTGTATTTTATCCAACTTACTCGGGTCTTAGTCATGTTCATAAATGGAGAACCACACACTTGAGGGAAATGCATTGAAATGATAGTAGGAGAGTGATCTGAGGACAAGTTCAGTGAAGGATCCACTTGCATCCATTCTACAGGGATATTTTTCACTACTCCAAAGTCAATAAGATCGGGAATCTTCCGTCGGTCCGTCGGCCAATAGGTGGGATGTCCACTTGAGAGTACATCTAAGCCCATTTTAGCAATGGTGTTGAAGAGTACGCGACCCTTTGGGGTCACCAGACGTGAACCCCAAAATGTGTGTTTGGTGTTAAAGTCACCAGCAACTAAAAATCTAGCTCCAAGGGATTTAAAGAAGTTATGGTATTGGTGTTCTTTTATTGAAAATCGAGGCGGAGAATAAATCGATGATAAAACAAATTTGTATTGACAGAATTCAATACAAATGTTTGTTGCTTGGAGGTAATCCTCACTTATGTTATTCATTAGATAATGCTTTATTCTATTCTTTATAAGAATTACCGAACCTCCACAAGCTCTTCCGCGGGGGTCTTTAGTATCGTAGAACTCGTAGCCATTAATTTTGAAGTACCCTGTCGACGTGATGTGAGTTTCAGCAATCATCATAACATCAATCTGCTTATCCATCAGGAAGTATTCCAGTTCATTTTTATGTTGGCGGAGGCCGTTCGCGTTCCAGAAACAAATTTTTAAATAAATCATTTCTTTAAAATGGCTTGCAAGATAGTGGATTGCATTTTCAGCATTTCCTGCATCATGGATGTCATGGTGGTCGTAAAAGTGTTCATAGTTTGGACAAGTGTCTGCAATGTTGTCTCTAGATTGTTGATATGCGGCTCAGAATGTTATCAATTTAATGAAATTCAGAATGACTTAAATAACCTTTTTAAGAACTTTACGCAATATAAAGAACTTCTTGAAAAAACACCAAGCTCACCGAAAAGAAAGAAACAAGCTACAACTATAACTAATGCTAATGCTGTTGAAAAAGTTTCTGATAATCCACTAATTGCATCTTCATCTTCATCTACCTGTTCTTCCTTGTCGTTGGTTCACCCATTAACAACTGAAAAAAGTCCTGCAACAATTTCTATACCCTCATCTGACTTAATAAACAATGTACCATTATCTTTAAATCTTAATTCATCAAGTTCACCTGTTCCCATGAATCTAAATCAACTCGCTCCTGTTTTTAAACCACCAAACCACAAAACTATTCAACAAGTTCTTAATCCGCCAAACAATTCAACAAGTTCATCTGTTTCAACTAACTTAAATCCGCCCACTCCTGTTGCTATACCGTCTAAAAATATTCCAATTCTTCAAGTTATTTCTCCAAAAAAAACTATATTTGCTGCTCGATTTGCTTCCTTTACAACTACTGATGACATCAAACATTAATATAACTGATAAAATTGGCTCCAATATTGATATGATTGTTTTCAAATTTAAATATTCTGAACCAAGAAATAAAGCATCTTTTAAAATAATCGTCCCTCAAGAGTACTTTGATACAATTGTGAATCTAGATTTTTGGCCGCCAAATGCTCTTATTCGTGAATACGAGTATAAAAATACTTCAACATCTGGCATTGTTCATCTACCGCAATCATCTTCAAAAAACTAACTCAACTATCGATAGATAATCTCATTAATATTATTTACCAAAATGTACGGGGTCTCAATACTAAATTAACTAATCTTTTTGCAAACAGTTTTGATTTTTCATACCACATTATTGTATTTACCGAAACCTGGCTGAATGATAAAAAATGTATTCATAACAATGAAATTCTATGTTCCAAATATCAAATATTTAGATATGATCGTATGCGAAAACTTGGTGGTGGAGTACTTATTGCTGTCCTTGATGTTTTGCTATGTGAGATTATAGAAAATGTTTTAATTGATGACATTGATGATGAAATTGAGTTTATTGCGGTTAAAATTCGTGTTGGTCATAGACAATTATTTGTCACGTGTTCTAATATACCACCTAACTCATCTCTTTTAATATATAATAAACATTTTTCCGCTATTAAATTCGTTCTGAATCAATCAAACACATCCGATATAGTACTTCTACTTGGCGATTTTAATATTCCAAATGTAAAATGGGTTCAATCCTTTGATTGTAATTATTTGCTACCAACAATTATGTCCGATTTTTTAAACTTCCTGCATGGATGCGGATTTTTCCAATTAAACCATATAACAAATGAATCCGGAAATATTCTTGATCTTACTTTCGTTAATTATCCTATGGAATTTTGTCTTCGTGATACATTGCCTGTGTCGTATCCCGTTGACCTTCACCATCCTCCTTTTGAAATTGGTTTATCATTGCCGGATAATGAACAATTTATGACTAGAAAACAAAATGTTATACCATTGCAATCTTACTGTTTTACTCGCACTAACTATACTGTACTTAACAGTTTGCTATCTAATGTCAATTGGGATTATGTACTTGCTGATGATAATAATGTATCAAGCTTTTATAATATTTTGCATAATTTCATTAGTATCACAGTTCCAAAAAGTAAATCCTACAATAATAATGGGCCGCCATGGAATAATCAACACTTACGAAATGCTAAAAATAAATGTTTTGCTAAATATTTGAAAACTGGTGCACTGGTTGATTTTCGTAAATATGCTTTAGCAAGATCTGAATACAACACTACTAATAAACTTGCATACAATGACTATATTTATCGTATTAAAAACAATATAAGAGTAAACCCCAAATCTTTCTATAAATTCGTAAACTCCAAGCGTCGCTCTTCATGTTATCCAAAGCAATTGAAGTATGGCTCCTTGACTGCTGATGACGATGTTTCGATAAGCAATATATTTGCTGACTTCTTTTCAACAACTTATTCTACCAAGTCCTATTCTAACACAACAAAATATCTAAATATGTTTTTGTTTCGACCTTTTAAATTCCAAATAAATTAGGTAAATAATCAGGCTCGAGGTCTGTGTTATAATCAATCGTTCTATTTATTTATTTCAATATTTCGCCTACCATCGGTAAGCATCATCAGGAAAATCTATACACAAAACAGAAATAATGCAAATTAATTTACTTTAATATTGCGACAGAATATAAAGATAAAACTTACAACAACAATGAGTTACAATAATCAAAAATTAGTCCTTACAGTTAAACATTTAATATTGTACTAAATTTTATGTTTTGTTTTATTTATTATATAAGTATAACTCTTTGATAAGTTTTCTATATCGGTCCGGTAGTTCATTCTCTTATCTTGTTCGACCCTGTTGATGTGCAACATTTCCAATGTAAGTCTCCGTTTATATATTTCTTCTCTTTGTAAAATTTGTACATTGTCAAAATCTGGTGTATGTCCTCTCATTGCACAATGGGCTGCAAGTGCCGTTTTTTGTGTTGATGACTTATCTCTACATCTTATGTCCGATCTATGTCCTGCTAACCTAGTTTTCAGCTTGTTCTTTGTAGTCCCAATATATACTTGGTTGCATATGTTAGTGTTGTCCCCCATGCATTTTATTTTGTAGATAAGATTTGACTTATCCATGTCGTTAATTCTACTTTTTGTATTTGAAAAAAGTTGTCTCAGAGTGTTATTTGTTTTTGGAGCTATTTTATATATTTCTTTGTTGTAAATATCCGAATTATGAATCCTTTCCGAGATTTTTGGAATGTATGCCATTGATTTATATATCCTATTCGAGTTGTCTGGTAAAGGTATATGCTTAATGTTATTATTTTTGTATATTAGTTTTTTTAATGATATGTTTCGGGAACGCGTTTTTTCTTAAAATATCGTCTAGCTTACGTAAATTATCTTTATGAAATTGTTTATCACTGATTGATAAGACTCTCTTAATAAAATTACTTGCAGTGTTCATTATCATACTCTTTGGATGGCACGAAAAATAATTAATGATTCTTCCCGACGAAGTTGGTTTTTGATACCAGTCAACTATTATCTGATTTTCTCTCCTGATCACTAAAGTATCCAAATACGGCAACTGCCCGTGCTTCTCTTCTTCTATTGTAAATTTAATTCGTTTGTGAAATTTATTCAATTGGTTTAGTGTTTCGTCAATATCATTTTCCCTTACTATTGCAAACAGGTCGTCAACGTATTTTGTCAATAATCTCGGTTTTCTATCTAGGTTTTCGACGCTTTTCCTTAACAATTCTTCCATTACGATGTCGGCCACAACTGGAGACGCTGGTGACCCCATCGGTAGTCCGCTACATTGGGTATAAATATTGTCCTTATATTTGAAATACCGGTTCTCTTTTATACAGAATTTTAGAATTTTTATAAATAAATCCTTATTCATATTTGTGTGTGGTGTTATATCGTCCCATTTATTATTAATAATTTCTATTGCATAGTCTACTAATAACATTAAGCATATACCTTTACCAGACAACTCGAATAGGATATATAAATCAATGGCATACATTCCAAAAATCTCGGAAAGGATTCATAATTCGGATATTTACAACAAAGAAATATATAAAATAGCTCCAAAAACAAATAACACTCTGAGACAACTTTTTTCAAATACAAAAAGTAGAATTAACGACATGGATAAGTCAAATCTTATCTACAAAATAAAATGCATGGGGGACAACACTAACATATGCAACCAAGTATATATTGGGACTACAAAGAACAAGCTGAAAACTAGGTTAGCAGGACATAGATCGGACATAAGATGTAGAGATAAGTCATCAACACAAAAAACGGCACTTGCAGCCCATTGTGCAATGAGAGGACATACACCAGATTTTGACAATGTACAAATTTTACAAAGAGAAGAAATATATAAACGGAGACTTACATTGGAAATGTTGCACATCAACAGGGTCGAACAAGATAAGAGAATGAACTACCGGACCGATATAGAAAACTTATCAAAGAGTTATACTTATATAATAAATAAAACAAAACATAAAATTTAGTACAATATTAAATGTTTAACTGTAAGGACTAATTTTTGATTATTGTAACTCATTGTTGTTGTAAGTTTTATATTTATATTCTGTCGCAATATTAAAGTAAATTAATTTGCATTATTTCTGTTTTGTGTATAGATTTTCCTGATGATGCTTACCGATGGTAGGCGAAATATTGAAATAAATAAATAGAACGATTGATTATAACACAGACCTCGAGCCTGATTATTTACCTAATTTATTTACAACAAAATATCCTTATACTACGACTCATTCATGTGGGATTTACTTTCCATTTATAAATATTGATACTGTGCTTTCGAACTTAAAGTCGCTGAAGAACTCGTTTAGTCTAGGTCCTGATGGTATTCCAAGCAGTATCCTTAAAAACTGTGCAGCATCACTGTCCGCGCCTCTTACTGCATTATTTAACAAATCTGTTGTAGCGTGTTATTTGCCATCAGTGTGGAAAACATCATATATAATTCCTTTATTCAAGAATGGCAGTAAAAATGATGTATCTAACTACAGAGGTATCGCTAAAATTAATGCAATTCCAAAACTCCTTGAAAAAATTCTTACAGATTGCTTATATCATCAAATTTCTTCCCTTCTATCACCATGTCAACATGGGTTTCGTAAGTCCCGTTCAACTACAACTAATGTTTTGGAACTCACTACTATCGTCAATGAAGGTTTTACAAATAAAATGCAAACTGATGTGATATACACGGATTTTAGTAAGGCGTTTGATAAAGACGGATTTTAGTAAGGCGTTTGATAAAGTTAACCACAATCTTCTATTACACAAATTATCACTTATGGGCTTTAGTTTCTCAGCTATAAAATGGTTAAACTCTTATCTATCACAAAGAACTCAACAAGTTAAATTTGGGAATGTTATATCAAAAATCATTCAAGTACATTCTGGTGTTCCTCAAGGTAGCCACCTGGGTCCAATTTTGTTCACCCTATTCATCAATGATCTTCCTACTGTTATTTTGCATTCTAATATACTGATGTATGCCGATGATGTTAAACTTTTTAACTCTTTTAATGATACAAATGGACGTAGTTTACTAAGTGCCGACTTTTACAATTTTTCTCAATGGTGCAGATTTAATTTATTGGAGTTAAATATTAAGAAATGCAAACACATGTCATTTTTTAGACACAATCCGATTGAGACTTCTTACTATATTGATACTGTTATTTTAAATAAAGTTCAAACCATATGGGATCTTGGCATACTGTTGGATCATAGACTTGATTTTCGTGATCACATCTCTATAATGGTAAATAAAGCCTATGGGGTACTTGGATTCATGAAGCGCTGGTCTAAGGAATTTTTAGATCCTTATATTACAAAACTTTTATATACTTCTCTTGTTCGACCAATTCTTGAGTATGGATCAATTGTTTGGGATCCTTGTTATTCAATTCATATCAATAGTATTCAATCGGTACAAAAGCAATTTTTAATTTTCTGTCTCCGTGATCTTGGTTGGAATTCTTATGTCTTGCCACCGTATGAAAGTAGACTTGCTTTGATAAAATTGCCAACTCTAAATAGTCGACGATTGATGCTGAGCGCTTTATTTGTTCTGGGCATAATTCGTGGTGATGTTGATTCGGAGTTCCTGCTTAGTCAACTAAACTTCAATGTTCCTGTTAGACCAACCCTCAATTTTGAACTCTTAGCATTAAAATACTACCGTTCTGTATATGCTAATAACGATTCTTTTCGTCGTGCATGTGTCAACTTCAATAAATGCTATCACCCTATGAACATATCTGAGAGTAACGACGTACTGAAGAAAAAAATTACTTTATATCTAAATTGTTGAACTAATTATTTATTTATATATATTACTGTTTTGTCATTTATATGTAGTCAGTAAGAATGTAAAATCTATTGACCTAAATAAATAAATAAATAAATAAAAAAAATATTGGGGTTTAGGTTCCTGCTCCAGACCTGGCATATTAGATTTAACCACGTTTGCGTAAGAAACTTGTCTAGAATTAGGAGCGTTTTCGTGAGTAGTTGGTCGTACAATTTGAGGAAAATTCATACTCGACATGAAATTAGGTAGTTGATGATGATCAGGTAATACTGCCGATTTATTGGTCCGTATGCCGTTCAAGTAAGTATAAACTGGATAACCTCTATAATTTGCGGTATGATTTCCTCCGCAGTTACTAATTTTTTTTTATTTTTACGTCAGTTTTGGACTTATTACATTGAGCAATTGCATGTAGTTCCCCACACGCAACACAAATAGACGGCAATTAACAGTACGCTTTGGTGTGGCCAAATTCTTGACAATTAAGACACTGGACGGGTCCAATACGCTTATGCGGTTCCTCCACGGTAATTCTACGATGCAGAAGATAAATGAGATTGTAGATTGGATGGGACTCGTTTTTCTTTAAGACAACATCTCCAGGTTCCAATTCTACGCTGAACATGGGCTGAGGGATCTTTTCACGGTTTCTAATATTCACTATGCTCTTGATTTTGAACCCTTTGTCCATTAAACCGGTCTTTATCTCGCCAGGATCAGCACATGGGTCTATACCCTTTAGAACGACTTGGAGTCCTTTTGTGCTTTTGAGCTGGTAGGTATAGAAATCCCTAGTCTCCCTCTCCAACTGGTTGGACAATTTTCGAAACTCATCTTCCCTATTCACTTGGATCTTTGTCTCGCAGATATTTTCGTGTTTAATTGAGGTTACGCTAAACATGTTTTCACCTATTGCCGCAACAATTCTTTGTACCAATTTACTGGAAGTGGGCTCTCTCAGATAAATTGGTGGGGGCTTAAATGTCTTCTTAGGAAGTTCTGGCTCATCCGTCTGGAGGAGAGCAAACCTATTTTGATCATTACTCACAGTCTTAGAAGCTTTTGCATTTGATGACACTTGAGCAGACTTCGGGCTCCTCTGTCGCTTGAGAACGGTGATGTACTTATCCATACCTACTTGTTTTTTGGGTTTGACTGCACTATTTGGTGAAGATGATGTTTTCTCATCTGTTGAAATCACTATATTGGGCGAACAGGAACGACGCCGTTCTACGTTCTCTTGTAGTGAGAAAATTCTCCAGAGATTTTTTTACGGATTCTTCCTCAGAGACCCATTTAGTTTTTCTAGTCGAGCTAAGCTCTTTCTCAGAATTACATCTGAGAGGAACACTCATACAATTTTTATGCGATTTTTAGTGTTTTTTTTTTAATTACCGATATTACCGTAGATTTTTTTTAACCTATTACGAGTTATGTTTTCACTTTTTTGTTTTATTTCAAGCTATTACACTTTTTCACCTATTACGATTTTTTCACCGAAAATTCAGCCGCACTAAAAATAATACGTCCGAACAGTTCGATGAGACGAAAATGAAAACGATTATACATAAATGTAGAGAAGTTCTTGAGGGAATTTCTTTTGATGGTAAACGCGAAAAATGTTTGAAGCAAATTGAAATTAATGTAAAACTACGTAATATAAATACAATAAAGGAACATATAACTGTGGTTAAAGAACCAAATTCAAGCTACATTGGTTACTTTTCTCCTAGTTATGTCAAGGGAATTACATTGGCAAAATGAACAAAAAATTGCCTTAAGCCAATTAGTTGCGGTTAATTGCGATGGTAGAAGAACCAACACCGGCAACAATAAAGGAGCATTATGCCAGTTGGAAGAACATCTACAGAGACTTTTGCAATGGTTGGTTTGTTTATTTCATTTTAATGAATTGCTTTACTTGGGAATGCAAGCGGACCACAAAATTGGCCAGGTATTATTGAAAAGGCATTGCCAATCTGTGAAACCATTCCGGTAAGTTGGATTTAGTTTTGGAAATACATAAAATTATTTTTTTTCTTGATTTTTATAAGGTTGTACAAAATTTTGAAGCAATACAAATTAGTGAAATGCCAGAAAATATATGTGATTGGGACATTCGAGACGACCAAAAGTATCTTTACGACATGGTGAAAGCTGTTGACTCTGGACATTGTAACGAAGATCTATCTAGTATTAAGCCAGGACGACTAAATCTTTCTCACTGGTTAACAACAGCATCTAGAATCCTACGACTTTATGTTACCCAAACTGAAGTTTCGAAGGAATTAAAAACGTTAAATTATGAAAATATATGCCCCTTTTTGGTTTTTAATAAAAAATAAGCCTTATGCAATTCATGGCAGTTGGCATTGAGTGGACACAAGAATTACCCCATGACACTCAAGAAGTAATTCAATCATCTATACAAATTAGTGCTGGAAAATATTATTCTTTCTATGGTAACCGATGAAAAAAGAGAGATCGTACCAATAAAAATATACCACTTCGCCATTTCACCATTCCAAAGCTCAATTTTAATTGTCAATCGTAGACGGATTTAATAGATTGGAATGAGGTAGCCTTTTTAGAACCCCCATGCATCCAATTTCGCTTAACACAACAATTGATGAACTACTACGACTCAAGCAATATTATAGATATTCCAGGTAAAACTTTTTGCAAAAAAAAAATGATTTGATCTTTTGTTAAGCTATTATGAATAAAATCATGATATTTAAATAAAATATTACCAATTTCAGATTTTCTATTTCATTCACAAAATACAGAACGATTTGTACATTTTGTCAGTCAATCCATGCTATCAGTGATTTAAAAAAATCGACCTTCTCATATTGATAATAGATTAAACTCATGTAATCGCATTTGTTTATAAAAATTATGTTTCTATGAATTTTTATTTTTAATTTGCAACTATTAATTTATATTAATCATTAAGCATACAATATACTAATACAATGTAAACGTATATGAAACAAGTAAGAGTGCTATATTCGGCTGTGCCGAATCTTAAATACCCTTCACCTAAGCGTAGTAAGAAATACAGAAACTACACTAGACTAGAATATCCTAATTCTGTGTTTTCTATTCAGTCTTAGTGCAAATTTTATTAGTATATATCAATTGTTTGAAAGACAATTTTACGACCAACATAATTCATGTTAAATATTTTGAAATTTTGTCTAATTTTTACCATTTTTAATTGATTTAATTACCAATTCTTACCATAATTTGCAGAGTCTGTCTGATGTTCATAATAATCTTGAGTGTAACTTAACAAACAGAGTATAAATAAAAAAGGGGTACAATTCGGTTTTAGTGATTTTGCTTAAAAAAAAAAAAAAAACAAAATCAAATAGGGCGGGCCCTTAAAGTTGAAAATATATAGGCCTATATCTCGGGAACTACTGGGTGTCTGATAATTTGTAATACATTAAATAAAAGGTATTAAAAATACCTTTCCAACGATATATATCATGATTATAAAATGTGGACCGAATATGGGTTAAATCCGAAAAGAATATTTTTTGACCCGAATTTATTTGTTTTTTGGAAATGGTTCTATATGGCAGGTATGACAAATTATGGGTCGATCTTCTTATATTTTGGAACAGTTATTTTAATGCATATGAGGATACTTCACGTCGAATTTCAACATAATAACGCTATATATACGATATATATTAGTATTAACGTGGATTTCGAGAGTGGACCTTATGTGGGGGATATAGTCAAATATGGACCGATATTCTCAAAATCCAGCAGTTTGATTTAGGCATGTATGTAAATGATCCGTGTAAAATTTTGGATTGGTACCCTTATTTATAAGCGATTTATGAGTATTAAAGTGATTTTCGGAAGAGGGCTTTATATGGGGCATACGGTTAAAAATAGACCGAAATTCACAAAATTTTGTGGGATGATTTTTGTATATATTAAAATGATCTGTGCAAAGTTTTGAGTCGGTACCGATATTTATACAATATATATAGGGAAAAATCTCTTTTTCAGATGTGGTCCTTGTATGGCAGCTATGACCATTTCTGGGCCGACCACCATAAAATTTGGTACAATAATTTATTTGCCTATAAAGAGTGTTTATGTCAAGTTTTAGCCGTTTAACATTATTTATATCTGTTTTATATGTATTTAAGTGAATTTTGTAAGTGGACTTTATATGGGGTCTATGGTCAAATATGGACCGAATTAAAAACAATTTCGGTTTGTGATTTCTGTTTGTATAAAACTTATTTTTGCTGAATTTTGTCTTGATATTCCAATTTTATAGGCATTTATTTATCATTAAGCCATATTTCTGGAATATATATATTTGTATGGGGGCTATGAGAAATCATGGACCGATTCTTACTATTTTCCGCACACTTTCTTCTTTTATAGTACAAACAACGTATACAAAATTTCATGGTATTATCTGCAATATATTTCAAAATATTGCAATAAAATGGACGAAAAATATCAAATTTTTATGGAGGTGGTCTCACATATTGGTTCATAACTCTGGTTGACCTAAACCGATTTTGCTGATTTTAAATAGCAAACTTCTCGAGAGCACTTCTGACAGAATTATTGAAGGTTTGGATCCCGAACATATCTTGGGACTTCAAAAAACTGATTTCAACATCCAGACAGACAGACAGACAGACAGACAGACGGACATGGCTTAATCGACTTCGCTATCTATAAGGATCCAGAATATATATACTTTATAGGGTCGGAAAATTATATTGTGAAAATTTCACACGGAATGACAAACTTATATATACCCTTCTCACGATGGTGAAGGGTATAATAAACAGTTAATCATTTGTTGCTTCAAATAAACAACAACATTCCAAAGGAATAACGAGAAAATTACTTTATATCGCGACTGCAAATATTTTGGCTGAAATTTAAATAGTTATTGTATAACAAATAAAAAATGTTGTAAATTATACATCAATGGAAAGCTTATACATTTTACGTTATTTTTAATACCCATTACATTAACATCGAACAGTTCGGACGTGTTACTTTTAGTGCGGCTGAATTTTCGGTGAAAAATCGTAATAGGTGAAAAAGTATAAAAAGTTAAATTAAATAAAAAAGTGGAAAAAAAACTCGTAATAGGTGAAAAACTTTACAAAGTCAAATAATTGCACTAGGTGCAATAAAAAATTAATAAATTGTAATAATTTATTTTTAATTACTTGAAAACTACAAAATTAAATACAGTGAGACAGTGAATGAGTAACAATTCTAACAGTGCGAGTGGGCCCCAGAGCCGAAATGCTTATTTCGTGTTGAGCTCGGCAAGTGTTAGTAATGAGAACATTAAAAATCCCGAATTTAATAAAAACTACTTAACTGTGAAACCAAAAATAAGCACAAATCTGAATTTAAGTGCAAGTGCACCAAACTTGAATAAATGTGTTGAACAGGGCACAAACTTAGCCCAAAGCATATTTAATTTAAATAGAAAAATCACTGAAGGACCGTCTTCTTCACGGTCCTCGTTATCAAATATTGGAGAGACGTCAACAGCTGCAAAAGGCACATTAAGTCCTACAAATATAGTTGCTGTTGAAGAAAAACAAAAAACACAGGTAGGAATGGACCGTTATATAACAGTATCGAAGAGAGGCAGAAGCCCAAAATCTGCCGAAATTACACCAGCCGCAAAATTATCAAAGAATGCTGAAGAGCCACGCTCGCAAAATCGTTTTGCCATCCTCCAAGAGAAAAATGATGTCCCTAACGCTGTGAATAAGCCAGTAAAACCACCTCCAATATATTTAAGAGAAAAAAACTCAAACGAACTTATAAAATTATTAGTTTCATTAATTGGTGAAAATTCTTTTTATGTGACTCCAATTAAGCGTGGCAATATTAATGAAACAAAGATTCAGGTTAATAATGAAAACGACTATCGAAGAATAGTTTCGGAATTTGAAAAACGCAAAAAGAATTTTTACACGTATCAACTTAAAAGCGCAAAAGGTCTACAAGTCGTAATTAAGGGAATTGATTCTTTTGTTGATCCTGAGGAGATTAAGAGCAGTTTGGCCGACAAAGGCTTTAAAATCAAGGCCGTATCAAATATAAGAAACAGAGATAGGATCCCTCAACCATTATTTAGAGTGGAGTTAGAACCTGGTGATGTTAAGCTGAAGAAAAATGAAACACATCCTATATATGACTTGAAATTCATAATGCACCGAAGAGTTACAGTGGAAGAACCTCATAAGCGATCTGGCCCAGTACAGTGTTCGAACTGCCAAGAATATAGTCACACTAAATCTTATTGTAAGTTGCCTACTGTTTGTGTTGTTTGTGGGGATCTTCATGACACCTCAAAGTGCGATAAACCTAAGGATGATTCCAGGGTAAAAAGATGCAGCAATTGCGGTGGAAACCACACTGCCAACTACAGGGGTTGCCCTGTTTTCGGGGTTGTTAAACGCTCCTTGATCAACAAACCCGCTTCTACCCCTACTCAGACGACAAAAGTACCTATTACAATTATTCCCCCCGTAGCACAAGCATCCACTAGCCAATTTTCATATGCCAACGTGCTAAGATCTAACCAACCAACAGTGCAAAATGAATCACCAATAAATGATACAAACAGCCACAATTTTAGCCGTCTTGAAGGTATAATGGAGAATCTGGCGCAATCCATGAACCATTTCATGACAAGCATGACAAGTATGATGCAGGAGATGCAAAAAATGCAGTCCACGCTACTGCAGGCCATACTTAATAGACCATGAACTGTCTCAAAATATGTTTCTGGAACGCAAACGGCATACGCCAACACAAAAATGAACTTGAATATTTTCTTTTTAATAAGAAAATTGATGTAATGCTGATTTCCGAGACTCATATGACGTCGAGAAGCATTTTTAAAATAAGTGGTTATACATTCTACGACACCAAGGACCCCAGAGATAGATCATGTGGTGGCTCGGCAATATTGGTCAAATCGCGAATCAAACACCATTCATTGGGTGGTCTTTCAGAGTGTTATCTTCAAGCAACAAACATCTGTATTGAGAACTTTTGTCAAAACCTCGTGATTTCGTCAGTTTACTGTCCGCCCAGATTTTCAATAACAAAAGATCAGTATAGAGATTTTTACAAATCACTAGGTAGCCGTTTCATAGCGGCTGGCGACTACAATGCTAAGCATACATTCTGGGGATCACGACTCGTTAGCCCTAAAGGTCGTATCTTGTACGACTCCCTGTCTGAAATGGGACTGAATGTGATTTCAACTGGTCAACCAACTTATTGGCCAACTGACCAGCAAAAAATTCCTGACGTTATCGATTTCGGCGTGGCGAAAGGGGTATCCCCGGAACTCATTGAAGTCGAGGCTTCACTGGATCTTTCTTCAGATCACTCACCCACTGTAATCACCATCAGAAGTCCTCAGCAAATCGTAACTGATGCCTCACTTCTTGTCAAACGTCTGAATTGGTTAAAATACAAAAAATACATCAGCACTCACTGCACAGAGAAACTCCCGTTAAAAACTGCTGAAGACATCGATGCCTGTATAAAAAGTCTTAATGAACATGTCGAGAAAGCCGCAGAACATGCTTCTTCCACTTACCGCCCGAATAGGTACAACAGAGTTTTTTCTGCAGATGTTGAGCAACTATTGTCTGAAAAAAGGAGAGTCCGAAGAGAGTGGCAACAACACAGATCGCCCCAACTTAAAACTAGGTTGAGAGAATGTACCAAAAACCTTAGGATCTTGCTAGAAGCGCAAAAAGCAGTGTCTCTCAAACAACATCTGGAAGGTCTAGACGCAACTTCCCAGTCAAATTATTCATTATGGCGTGCAGTCCGAAATCTGAGAAAACCCGTAATCGCAAAACCTCCACTGCGTACTTTGAACGGATCTTGGGCACGAAATAACGAAGAAAAAGGCAACCTTTTCGTAAGTCATTTAAAAAATGTATTCACTCCCAATACGGATACTGACATTAGCGAACTACCGCCTGTTGTTGCCAGACCACCTGTACAAATAAGATTTCAATATCTGGAGGTTGTTGAGGCTATTGATAATTTAAATGTTAAAAAAGCACCTGGGTTTGATAAAATCAGCAATAAAATGATTTTTGAGCTGCCTCGCATTGCAAAAAGATTAATCCTCTTTCTTTTTAATGCCATCTTACGGCTTGAGTACTACCCTCCGGTTTGGAAAATTGCACTAGTAAAGATGATTCCTAAGCCGGGAAAAGATCCTTGCAAAGTTGAGTCGTATAGGCCAATAAGTCTATTACCAACTATGTCCAAATTATTCGAGAAATTGCTTATAACCAAGCTGACTCCGATTTTGAATGAAAACAACTGCATTCCCAATCACCAGTTTGGCTTCAGACGTCAACACAGTACAATAGAACAAACACATAGATTGGTACAAGTCATAAGAAAAACCTTTGAGGAAAAGAGATACTGTTCGGCACTCTTTATTGACGTCTCTCAAGCTTTCGACAAAGTATGGCATGAAGGCCTGATATCTAAATTAAAGCAGAACTTGCCGGTGAATCTTCAACACCTACTATGGAAATACTTAATCGACCGTCAGTTTATGATTAAAGAAGGTGATTATTTAAGCCGTCCTCAACCTATAGGTGCTGGCGTCCCTCAAGGTAGTATCTTAGGACCAATTCTATACTTGCTGTACACAGCAGACATGCCAACAAACAATGAAATTCACACGTCAACATTTGCTGATGATACGGCATTTCTCAGTACTCACAAAGATCCAAAAGATGCCTCGATTCAATTACAGCACCACGTAACGCAAGTGGAGAAATGGGCAAGACAATGGGGAATAAAAATAAATGAACAGAAATGCACCCACGTAACTTTTACTCTACGTAGGGAATCATGTCCCCCTATTCGTATTAATGACCATATAGTGCCTCAAAACTCACACGTGAAATATCTTGGTATTCATCTGGACCGTCGCCTCACATGGAAACCACATATAGATGCTAAGCTGACTCAAATGAAACTGAAAGCAGCCCAAATTCATTGGCTCATCGGCAGAAACTCCGTCCTTCGGCTCGATTGTAAGCTTCTACTCTACAACTCAATCTTAAAGCCAATTTGGTGCTATGGTATCCAGTTATGGGGCACTGCCTCCAACTCCAATATTGAGAAAATTCAACGCCGTCAAAACAAAATTCTACGAATGATAACTACCGCTCCTTGGTATATTAAAAACAACAACATACACAACGATCTTGATGTTCCACTTGTCAAATGGGAAATAACTAAACACGTGGCCCTTTATTTGGGTAAGCTGGAGACTCATCCAAATCCCCTCGCTCGAGACATCTTACAACATCCCGGTCATAGCCGTTTGAGAAGGAGGGACACCACCGCTCTCAGATGAATAAATACAAGTTGCTCATTATATCCTATCGAATTTGAAAACTAGATTTTGCCTAGCATTGGCTGGACTTATCTTAATTAACTTTAGTTTTAAGATTTGAATACCTATTGTTAGTTCATTTAAAATGAAGATACAATAAAAAAGAATATGCAAAAAAAAAAAAAAAAAAAAAAAAAAAACATTAACAAATTGAGTTAACAGAGATTGTCAGATAGGGGAATTTAGGTTTAAAAAAAAATTAATAAAAATTGAACTAAATAGAATTTAAAACAAGTAAGAGTGCTATATTCGGCTGTGCCAAATCTTAAATACCCTTCACCTAAGCGTAGTAAGAAATACAGAAACTACACTAGACTAGAATATCCTAATTCTGTGTTTTCTATTCAGTCTTAGTGCAAATTTTATTAGTATATATCAATTGTTTGAAAGACAATTTTACGACCAACATAATTTATGTTAAATATTTTGAAATTTTGTCTAATTTTCACCATTTTTAATTGATTTAATTACCAATTCTTACCATAATTTACAGAATTTGTCTGATGTTTATAATAATCTTGAGTGTAACTTAACAAACAGAGTATAAACAAGTAAGAGTGCTATATTCGGCTGTGCCGAATCTGAAATACCCTCCACCTAACCGTACTAAAAAAAAAAATTTATTAGTATTTGATATATTGTTTGAAAGACAATTTTACGACCAACATAATTTATGTTAAATATTTTGAAATTTTTCCTAATTTTCACCATTTTTAATTGATTTAATTACCAATTCTTACCATAATTTACAGAATTTGTCTGATGTTTATAATAATCTTGAGTGTAACTTAACAAACAGAGTATAAAAAAGGGGTACAAAAAATATATAGGCCTATATCTCGGGAACTACTGGGTGTCTAATAATTTGTAATACATTAAATTAAAGGCATTAAAAATACCTTTCCAACGATATATATCATGATTATAAAATATGAACAGAATATGGGTTAAATCCGAAAAGAATATTTTGTGACCCGAATTTATTTGTTTTTTGGAAATGGTTCTTATATGGCAGGTATGACAAATTATGGGCCGATCTTCTTAAATTTTGGAACAGTTATTTTCATGCATATGAGGATATTTCACGTCGAATTTCAACATAATAACGGTATATTTAAGATATATATTAGCATTAACGTGGATTTCGAGAGTGGACCTTATGTGGGGGATATAGTCAAATATGGACCGATATTCTCAAAATCTAGCAGTTAGATTTAGGCATGTATGTAAATGATCCGTGTAAAATTTTGGATTGGTACCCTTATTTATAAGCGATTTATGAGTGTTAAAGTGATTTTCGGAAGAGGGCTTTATATGGGGCATACGGTTAAAAATAGACCGAAATTAACAAAATTGTGTGGTATGATTTTTGTATATATGTACAAAGTTTTGAGTTGGTACCGATATTTATACAATATATATAAGGAAAAATGTCTTTTTCAGATGTGGTCCTTGTATGGGAGCTATGACCAGTTGTGGGCCGATCACCATAAAATTTAGTACAACAATTTATTTGCCTATAATGAGTATTTATGTAAAATTTTAGCCGTTTAACATTATTTATATCTGTTTTATGCGTATTTAAGTGAATTTTGGAAGTGGACTTTATATGGGGGCTATGGTCAAATATGGACCGAACTAAAAAAAAATTTCGGTGTGTGATTTCTTTTTGTATAAAACTTATTTTTGCTGAATTTTGTCTTGATATTCCAATTTTTTTTTTTTTTTGCATTTAATTATTTATTGAATCTTCATATTTGAAATGACAATAAGTATTCAAATCTTATTACCAAAAAGAAAATAATAAGCCCAGCCAGTGCTAGACAAAAATTTTTATGATACTAAAAAAATTTCACATCAACTGATCCAGTCATCTGTTTTGCGCTTGAGTTAAAGCAAGGGTATCCCACCTTCTTAACCGAATATGGCCACTAAAGTTAAGGATGTCTCGTGCAAGGGGGTTTAGATGGTGTTCAAGTTTGCTGACATACTTTGACGCATATTTTGTAAATTCGACTTTTACTAATGGCACGCCTAGATCTTTGTGGATTCGAGAATTTTTAACATACCATGGAGCTGCAGTGATTATACGTAGAATTTTATTTTGACCCCTTTGAATTTTTTCAATGTTTGATGCTGAGGCAGTACCCCATAATTGAATTCCATAACACCAGATTGGCTTTAGAATTGCACTGTACAACAAAAGTTTGCAATCCAATTTCAATGTAGAGTTTCTGCCGATTAACCAATTAAGTTGCACTGCTTTTAATCTCATTTGTGTAAGTTTCGCTTCAATATGAGACTTCCAAGTTAAACGGCGGTCGAGGTGAATGCCGAGGTATTTGACTTCATTATGTTGAGGAATAATTTGATTATTTATTCTGATGGACGAGCAGGTATTGTTTCGCAATGTGAAAGTGATATGAATACATTTTTGTTCATTTACCCTGATTTTCCAAAGCTCTAGCTAATTCTCTAGTTTATAAACATAATTCTGCAAATTCTGTGATGCAACTTGCTGGTCCTTATGGACGCTGATAAAGGCTGTATCGTCTGCAAAAGTTGACGTGTGGATTTTGGGGTCTGACGGCATGTCGGAGGCATAAATCAAATATAAAGTAGGGCCCAGTATGCTACCCTGTGGCACACCTGATTCAATTGGATGAGCGGTACTTAAAAATTGCCTTCTTTGATTTTAAATTTGCGACCGTATAAATAACTTTCCATGAGTTTATGGGTGTTAGCAGGCAGAGTTAATTTAATTTTGTGCATTAAACCGTCATGCCAAACTTTGTCGAACGCTTGGGATACATCAATGAAAAGGGCGGAGCAGTATTTTTTATCTTCAAACGACCCTCTTATCACATTTACCAATCTGTGAGTTTGTTCGATGGTACTGTGTTTAGCTCTGAATCCGAATTGATGATTTGGAATACATTCAGTGTCATTCAGAATTGGAGTCAACTTAGTCATTAACAATTTTTCGAACAGTTTTGAAATTGTCGGCAGTAGGCTAATTGGCCTATATGACTCCACTTTGGTGTGGTCCTTCCCTGACTTAGGAATCATAGTGATCATAGACACCTTCCAATCTGCAGGATAGTATTCTAGGCGTAAAATAGCGTTGAAGATAAAGAGGATAATCTTTCTTGCTACACGAGGTAACTCCACAAGCATTTTATTGCTGATTTTATCCATACCTGGAGCCTTTCTAAGGTTCAGAGTACCAATAGCGTTTTGGACATCACGAAAGTTTAGTCTTAGAGGTACATGAGGTCTAATAACGAGTGGAGGCAAATCAGATTCATTATTTGAGTTGTTTATAGTAAACACTTTTCTCAAATGATTAACAAATAAAGTCCCCTTCTCGGAATCATTTCTAGCCCAGTCACCAGTCGGATTTCGCAGAGGAGGCTTTCCTCTAACTGGTCTTTTTAAACCTCGTGCCGCCTTCCATAACGAATAGTCAGATTGTGGGGTACTATCAAGACCCTCCAAGTAAGATTTAAGTGAAGCCATTCTTTGGGTTTCTAAGAAATTTCTTAGTATATCTCTGCATACCCGTAGCCTAGCTTTCAGTTCAGGAGACCTGTGAATTTGCCACTCTCTTCTAACTCTTCTTTTTTCTGACAGGAGATGATCGAGTTCAGCGAAATAAGTTCTAATTGTCCCATTTCTGCACTCAACGTCGTATGTGGAGGCGTGATGTATGTCCTCAGTAAACTTGCCAATCGACCCATCAATATCCTCGGTAGTTCTCAACACTACATTTTCCGTGCAGTGGGAACTTAAATACTTTTTATACTTTATCCAACTTACTCTGGTTTTAGATATGTCCTGAAATGGAGAGCCATTCCCTTGAAGGAAACGCATTGAAATAATAGAAGGAGAGTGATCTGAAGACAAGTCTAATGAAGGCTCCACTAGTATCGATTCTACAGGGATATTTTTCACTACTCCGAAGTCAATAACATCGGGAATCTTCCGTCGGTCCGTCGGCCAGTAGGTGGGATGCCCGCTTGAGAGTACATCTAATCCCATTTTGGCAATGGTGTTGAAGAGTTCACGACCCTTCGGGGTCACCAGACGTGAACCCCAAAAAGTGTGTTTGGCGTTAAAGTCACCAGCAACTAAAAATCTAGCTCCAAGGGAATTGAAGAAGCTGTAGTATTGGTGTTCTTTTATTGAAAATCGAGGCGGCGAATAAATTGATGATAAAACAAAATTGTATTGACAGAATTCAATACAAATGTTTGTTGCTTGTAGGTAATCCTCACATATGTTGTTCATTAAATAATGTTTTATTCTGTTCTTTATAAGAATTGCCGATCCTCCACATGCTCTTCCGCGGGGATCTTTAGTATCATACAACACGTAGCCATTAATTTTGAAGTACGCTGTCGCCGTCAAGTGAGTTTCAGCAATCATCATGACATCAATCTGCTTATCCATCAGGAAGTGTTCCAGTTCGTTTTTATGTTGGCGGAGGCCGTTCGCATTCCAAAAACAAATTTTTAAACAAATCATTTCTTTAAAATAGCTTGTAAGATAGTGGATTGCATTTTCAGCATTTCCTGCATCATGGATGTCATAGTGGTCGTAAAAGTGTTCATGGTTTGGACAAGTGTCTGCAATGTTGTCTCTAGAGTGTTAATATTAGGCTCGTAATATTGTGATTTAGGTGCCTGCTCCAAACCTGGCATATTAGATTTAACCACGTTAGCGTAAGAAACTTGTCTAGAACTAGGCGCGTTTACATGACTAGTGGACCGTAACAATTGCGGGAAATTGTCACTCGATGCCAAAATAGGCTGTTGACGATGATCAGGTAATACTGACGTCTTGTCAACCTCTATAATTTGCGGTATGATTACCTCCGCAGTTACTGCATTTTTTTATTTTTACGTCAGTTTTGGACTTATTACATTGAGCAGTTGGATGTAGTTCCCCACACGCAACACAAACAAACGGCAATTTACAGTACGCTTTGGTGTGGCCAAATTCTTGACAATTAACACACTGGACGGGTCCAATGCGCTTATGCGGTTCCTCCACGGTAATTCTACGATGCAGAAGATAAATGAGATTGTAGATTGGATGGGACTCGTTTTTCTTTAAGACAACATCTCCAGGATCCAATTCTACCCTGAACATGGGCTGAGGGATCTTTTCACGGTTTCTGATATTCACTACGCTCTTGATTTTGAACCCTTTGTCTATTAAACCGGTCTTTATCTCCGCAGGATCAACACATGGGTCTATACCCTTTAGAACGACTTGGAGTCCTTTTGCGCTTTTGAGCTGGTAGGTATAGAAGTCCCTAGTCTCCCTCTCCAACTGGTTGGACAATTTTCGAAAATCATCTTCCCTATTCACTTGGATCTTTGTCTCGAAGATATTTCCATGTTTAATTGAGGTTACGCTAAACATGTTTTCACCTATTACCGAAACAATTCCTTGTACCAATTTACTGGAAGTCGGCTCTCTCAGATAAATTGGTGGGGGCTTAAACGTCTTCTTAGGAAGTTCTGGCTCATCCGTCTGGAGGAGAGCAAACCTATTTTGATTATTACTCACGGTCTTAGGAGCTATTGAATTTGATGACACTTGAGCAGACGCACACTGTGGCCACTGCGGCAATAAATCAATTTGGACCTTCTGTCCGATTTTGATGATTTTTGCACAGATGGTTAAAAACTATCTGAAGGTCATGTGTGGAAAATTTCATGCGAATACCTCCATTGGTTTTCTGTCCCGAGCAGCGCAAAGTAGAAGTATGTGAACAAGTCTCAAATGTGATAGTTTTCTATGTTATATTCAAAAGCTTGTTACTTATAAACTATACACCGAATGTACCTTATAAGTATTTTTTCACTTAAAATAGACATTAAGCATTATGTAAATTAAAAAAAAAAAATTTAAAAAATTTAAAAAAAAAATTTCCTTTGACAATATATTTTGAGCCAAAAAAATAAACATTTATGATTTTCTTTTAGACTTTTAGTTGTGTGCGAAGCAGTGCGACACATGGAGTCATATACCAAATTAAAGCTGAGAGTCTCAGCTAACAGACTAAAAAAAAAACCTGCCCCAATTTGCCCGCCGCCGAAAAAACAATGAAAAACCAAAAAATTACAGTAAAAAATATGCGTTATTTTACGCGTGCAAAAACAAATGCGCATTCTTTCTTTCTTTGCTACTCGTGCATAAAGTTTTGATACATGGTAGCAAAATTGTATCTGAGGCCATTCTACCTATAGGTAGGTTAAATATACAATTTGTTTCATACATTTTAAATTAACATATGGTTTATTTTTCAAAGGAATGTTATCAGAAGAAGCACAGGAAGCGAGGAACAAAGATTATAGACGTTATAGGCTATATCACTCGCGCAAGACTGGGCGCTGTTCTACTAACGAAGACGTAATGCATCATTTGTTGATATCCTCCGACCCATATATCAATTCATTTAGAACGAAATTTAAGCCTAAAAAATTAGATTATCACGAAGATGTAAAAAAGTTGTTAGTAAATGAAATAGAGTGAAACTGACAAAATTTTTGTATTGGAGTTGTATGGGGGGTGGGTGTTACAGTGGGCGGATTTTCTTCATATTTTCAAAACAGCATTTGATAGATGTTATATGCATTTTTGCGAAAAATAAACATTCTAGTTACAAATTAACAGAAGATATGGCATTTTTGAAATATCATTTGTATGGGAGGTGGGCGTAAAAGTGGGCGGATTAAGTTCATATTTTCAGGAGCTCATTCTACAATTATAATATTAACGTTTTATGAAAATTGAGTTGATATATTTAAAATCATGGAAGTTATGTCACATTTTCTATTTAAGTTGTATGGGAGGTGGGCGTAAAAGTGGGCGTATTTTTGTAAAAAAAAAATTAAAATTCTTAAAAAATTTAACATAAATATGTGCAAAATTTCATGAAGCTCCGAAGCCTCCTTGATTTAAGGCCATTAAATGCACTACACGGCCACAGTGTGAGACGTCGGGCTCCTCTGTCGCTTGAGAACGGTGATGTACTTATCCATACCTACTTGTTTTTTTGGTTTGACTGCACTATTTGATGAAGATGATGTTTTTTCATCTGTTGAAATCACAATATTGGGCGAACAGGAACGACGCCGTTCTACGTTCTCTTGTAGTGAGAAAATTCTCCAGAGATTTTTTTACGGATTCTTCCTCAGAGACCCATCTAGTTTTTCTACTCGAGCTAAGCTCTTTCTCAGAATTACATCTGAGAGGAACACTCATACAGTTTTTATGCGATTTATAGTGTTTTTTTTAATTACCGATATTACCGTAGATTTTTTTTAACCTATTACGATTTTTTCACTTTTTTGTTTTATTTCAACCTATTACACTTTTTCACCTATTACGATTTTTTCACCGAAAATTCAGACGCACTACAAATAACACGTCCGAACAGTTCGATGAGACGAGACTGATAGGCATTTATTTATCATTAAGCCATATTTCTGGAATATATATATTTGTATGGGGGCTATGAGAAATCATGGACCGATTCTTACTATTTTCCGCACACTTTCTTCTTTTATAGTACAAACAACGTATACAAAATTTCATGGTATTATCTGCAATATATTTCAAAATATTGCAATAAAATGGACGAAAAATATCAAATTTTTATGGAGGTGGTCTCACATATTGGTTCATAACTCTGGTTGACCTAAACCGATTTTGCTGATTTTAAATAGCAAACTTCTCGAAAGAACTTTTGACAGAATTATTGAAGATTTGGATCCCGAATATATCTCGGGACTTCAAAAAACTGATTTCAACATCCAGACAGACAGACAGACAGACGGACATGGCTTAATCGACTTCGCTATCTATAAGGATCCAGAATATATATACTTTATAGGGTCGGAAAATTATATTGTGGAAATTTCACACGGAATGACAAACTTATATATACCCTTCTCACGATGGTGAAGGGTATAAAAACGGGAAAACCATTTGGGTTAAATTGCATGATGTTTATAATCAAGAAATTTCAATTTTTTATTTAAGTAAATTCTATGAAAAAATTAAAAAAAAAACTAAAATTTTGCCTGAAATTTTCAAAATTTTTGAATTAAAAATGTTGTTTTAATTTTTGATAATCCATTGAATGCGCCTCTCAAAAACCTTTCATATGATACCAAATTTACATAGAGTTCCTTTGGAAGAAATGTGAAAAAAATTAATAAACCTCTAAAAAGGACATTTTTATCCTTCGATCCAGCTCACCAAATATTGACCCCAGGACAAACAAATTGAGAGACGTAGTCTTAAAATTAATAAAGTTTTCATATTAGTCGGGAACATCGATACCTTATTTTTTCTCCATACAAACGGGGCCACCCTAATGTATATAGATAGATTTGAATCGCAATAAGTACGTTTCCAAATAAAAACAAATAAGAAAGTATAGTCGGTCAAGCCCGACCATAAAATACCCTACACCCAGTATATCCCGAATTTTCCCGGCTTATGAAATAATCATCCGATTATTATAATATTTGATTCACTGCATGTCTAGGATACCCTTAGCATATATTTGAAAAGAGAACCCGCATAATGGGTCCAGTTTTCGAGAAAATGGGTGTCGTTCTATGACGACGCTATTAAAATAATTGTAGCCTTTTAATAGCGGCGTCAACTTTCCATATGGATTTTAGTTTAAAACTTTTATTTCTTATTCATTCTTTTATCTTTTTGATAGTAACAATAAAAATTAAATATATATTTTTATTTTTGATGATATGCGGCAAAGCAATCTATACACAAACCTTTATCACATTTTTGGCACTGGCAGTTGACTTACATATGTATATCACCAGCACATCGTCTCAGAAAGTGATTCTGAGTCGATCGGTATACCTTAAGGTGGGTGTTGGACCAATATTTCTGGGCGTTACAAACATCAGCACAAATCCAATATACCCTCCCCACTATTGGAGCAGTGTCAAATCGAAAACAGACGGAGCAAAATTGACAATGGTATGGTGTCATTCTTCCTTGACAATGCTTTTATGTGTTTGACTGTTTGTTCTTTAACCACAACATAAATAATGTTTAAGTGTTTGTTATGTATTTTGTTACTGCAGGTCCACCAAATACAATAAAAGAGAAGTAAGTATATTTGAATTTAATTGAATATTAAAACAATATAAAGTGATTCAATTTCTTACATTTCTTGTAAATAATCACCCCTATCGTGAATAAAAATTCCACGTGAAATTTGTTCACTTTTCACATTTTCCTATTTAAATTCAATGTTAAAAAAATAAAAGTGAACAAATTTCACGTGGAATTTTTATTCACGATAGGGGTGAATATATTCAGGTCTATTCGGGAATACGCGCTTCACTTCTTCGTCGTCGAACGTTCACTTTCCACATTTCGTCTTCGACATATTATAAAATACGAGTGAAGAATTATCGTTTGCAGTAATCGATTTTTTGTAATCTCTTATGAAAAACATAAACATTGAAAACAGCTGTCTAATTAATACACAGAAAAATTTAAAAAACAAAAATATAATTTAAAAATAAAAATTGAGATGGATTCGATTGCATTTTTAATTAATGCACAACCCTAAAATTTTAGAGCAGTAATTAAAAATTTAAAAAATAACACGCCGGATATATTTAAAATGAATGATGCCAGTTATGTATGTTTATTACAAATTTAAAAAGACAAATTTAAAAAGGCCAGTTATGTATGTTTATTACAAATTTAAAAACACCTCTTCTAATAGGTACCAAAAGAAGTTTTAGGAAACATTTTAGAATCAACAAAGAGGCATTTAAATATATTTTATTTGAATTGAAAGATTGGATGCTTAAGGCCTGTTGACAAGGTGGCAGCAGCCCTTAGTTTCTTCGCTGAAGGAAATTACCAACATGGAGTTGGTAAGGATCGGCATCTTAATATTTCCCAGTCAACTTTTTCAAAACGTCTGTCTAAAGTATTAGTTGCAATCGAAGAGAAATTATACCATAAATAGGTAAGTATCAAAATGGATAAACAGACAAAAGAAGCCCGAATGTACTTCTTTCGAAAATCGTCGATACCAGGCGTAACCATGGCTATTGATGACCACCATGGCTCTGAACTGTTGCGGTGATGTTTGTTTTTAGACCTGGACAAAGAAACAGAATTAACTTTCATTGTATGTAAATACATACATATATTTACTTACATTTGAAGCATACGCTTGTTATTTATTTTTAAGTTATGTAGGTATTTTATTTTTACGCGCTAAATCAAGCGTCGAACGAAAATTATGTAGATGTGTGGTGAGCAAGTATTTTAGAATGCATACTGTTTAATGTTTGTGTTGTTGTTTTGTAGGTCGCTCATTTCTTTTTGTTGTTAATTAAAAAACGTTTGGTTAATTTCGTTTAACTTCTAATTTTTGTTTCCTTTTATTTATATATCTACTAGCTAAACCCGGTGTGCTTTGCTACCCCCCCGTCGTCGTAAAATAAAATAAAACGTATTTATATATTTACAAACATTTATTTATTTAATTTTGATGTATTTATTGCAATGCTTTAGGCGAGACCATGCCCCTTTGTCCATTTACATAGTCAAGAATTTATTATTTCGTAAGAAAATCCTGTTGTGAAAATTTAATGACGATCGGTCCAGTAGTTAAGACTATATTACGATGTTTAATTTTCCTAAAAAGGGGCGTGGTCCCACTCACTTTTCTCCTGGTACGTATTCCTAATTATGCCAATACCATATGTACCAAATATCACCGACGTACGTCAAAAAATGCCCAAAATATGGCGGGTTAAATTAGTGGGTTATATGGGCGGTGCCACCCCCGTTTGTACAATCAAAACTTCATATAGCCTATTATTCCTTCCAGAGTCACAGTAACATGCTGTGAAAATTTCATCAAAATCGGCTCAGCCGTTTTGGAGTCTATACGTTACATACATACATACATACATACATACATACATACATACAAACATACATTGAATTTTATATATATAGATAGATACTAGCTAAACCCGGTGTGCTTTGCTACCCCCCCCCCCTCGTCATAAAATAAAACGTATTTATATATTTACAAACATTTATTTATTTAATTTTAATGTATTTATTGCAATGCTTTAGGCGAGACCATGCCCCTTTGTCCACTTACATAGCCAAGAATTTATTATTTCGTAAGAATATTCTGTTGTGAAAATTTAATGACGATCGGTTTAGTAGTTAAGACTATATTACGATGTTTAATTTTTCTAAAAAGGGGCGTGGTCCCACTCACTTTTCTCCTGGTACGTATTCCTAATTATGCCAATACCATATGTACCAAATATCACCGACGTACGTCAAAAAATGCCCAAAATATGGCGGGTTAAATTTGTGGGTTATATGGGCGGTGCCACCCCCGTTTGTACAATCAAAACTTCATATAGCCTATTATTCCTTCCAGAGTCACAGTAACATGCTGTAAAAATTTCAGGCAGATTGGTCCAAGGGTTTGGCCTCCTATTAAGCACAAACATACAGACACACATTCATTTATATATATATAGATTAAAAGCAATATAATTTAAGGTGAAATGCGGAGAAAAATGGGGATTTGGTAATAAAAAAAATGTATGTAGTTAAAAAGTATATAAAACTTTAGGTAAATACATATTACAAAAAAAGTATTTTGTATAGCAAACATTGTTAGTGGTATAAGTAAGTATCTGAATTAAAAAAAGGAGGCGATGAAGTAGGCGTAGTTCATAGTTATATGGCGACGTTAACAGTATTAAGAGCAATATACTACCAAATAAAAAAAATACGTTGGAATGAACAAATTTGTATAGAGAATAAAACTTTCAAAAATTTGGCGTGAAAAAGGGCGTGAAAGGAGCGTGGCTTAAGAAATCTTTATTTTTACCTCGCCTGGAGTATATAATGTGTATACAATTTGAAGTAAATCTGTTAAAAACTATATGGGAGCAATTACATAATTTTAAAAAAGTGGGCGTAAAAATGGGCGTGTCAAAAAAAAAGTACCCTATTATTCCTTCCAGGGTCACAGTAACATGCTGTGAAAATTTCATCAAAATCGGCTCAGCCGTTTTGGAGTCTATACGTTACATACATACATACATACATTGAATTTTATATATATAGAAGATAGAAGATATATATAGATTAAAAGCAATATAATTTAAGGTAAAATGGGGCGAAAAATGGGGATTTGGTAATAAAAAAATGTATGTAGTTAAAAAGTATATAAAACTTTAGGTAAATACATATTACAAAAAAAGTATTTTGTATAGCAAACATTGTTAGTGGTATAAGTAAGTATCTGAATTAAAAAAAGGGGGCGATGATGTAGGCGTGGTTCATAGTTATATGGCGACGTAAACAGTATTAAGAGCAATATACTACCAAATAAAAAAATACGTTGGAATGAACAAATTTGTATAGAGAACGAAAAGTATAAAACTTTCAAAAATTTGTCGTGAAAAGGGGCGTGAAAGGGGCGTGGCTTAAGAAATCTTTATTTTTACCTCGCCTGGAGTATATAATGTGTATACAATTTGAAGTAAATCTGTTAAAAACTATATGGGAGCAATTACATAATTTTTAAAAAGTGGGCGTAAAAATGGGCGTGGTAAAAAAAAGTACCCTATTAATCATACCAGAATCCCAGTTAAATGCTGTGAAAATTTCAAAAATATCGGTCCAGAGGTTTGGTCTCCAATTACAATATTTTAAAAAAGTGGGCGTAAAAGTGGGCGTGGTAAAAAAAAGTACCCTATTATTCCTTCCAGAGTCACAGTAACATGCTGTGAAAATTTCATCAAAATCGGCTCAGCCGTTTTGGAGTCTATACGTTACATACATACATACATACATTGAATTTTATATATATAGATAGCTAAACCCGGTGTGCTTTGCTACCCCCCCCCCTCGGCATAAAATAAAATAAAACGTATTTATATATTTACAAACATTTATTTATTTAATTTTAATGTATTTATTGCAATGCTTTAGGCGAGACCATGCCCCTTTGTCCACTTACATAGCCAAGAATTTATTATTTCGTAAGAATATTCTGTTGTGAAAATTTAATAAAGTATAAAACTTTCAAAAATTTGGCGTGAAAATGGGCGTGGCTTAAGAAATCTTTATTTTTACCTCGCCTGGAGTATATAATGTGTATACAATTTGAAGTAAATCTGTTAAAAACTATATGGGAGCAATTACATAATTTTTAAAAAGTGGGCGTAAAAATGGGCGTGGTCAAAAAAATAAACTATTAATCATACCAGAGTCCCAGTTAAATGCTGTAAAAATTTCAAGAATATCGGTCCAGAGGTTTGGTCGCCAATTACAATATTTTAAAAAAGTGGGCGTGGTAAAAAAAAGTACCCTATTATTCCTTCCAGAGTCACAGTAACATGCTGTGAAAATTTCAAAAATATCGGTCCAGAGGTTTGGTCTCCAATTACAATATTTTAAAAAAGTGGGCGTAAAAGTGGGCGTAAAAGTGGGCGTGGTAAAAAAAGTACCCTATTATTCCTTCCAGAGTCCCAGTTAAATGCTGTGAAAATTTCAAGAATATCGGTCCAGAGGTTTGGTCTCCAATTACAATATTTTAAAAAAGTGGGCGTAAAAGTGGGCGTGGTAAAAAAAGTACCCTATTATTCCTTCCAGAGTCACAGTAACATGCTGTGAAAATTTCAAAAATATTGGTCCAGAGGTTTGGTCACCAATTACAATATTTTAAAAAAGTGGGCGTAAAAGTGGGCGTGGTAAAAAAGTACCCTATTAATCATACCAGAGTCCCAGTTAAATGCTGTGAAAATTTCAAAAATATCGGTTCAGAGGTTTGGTCTCCAATTACAATATTTTAAAAAAGTGGGCGTCAAAGTGGGCGTGTCAAAAAAAAAGTACCCTATTATTCCTTCCAGGGTCACAGTAACATGCTGTGAAAATTTCATCAAAATCGGCTCAGCCGTTTTGGAGTCTATACGTTACATACATACATACATACATTGAATTTTATATATATAGAAGATAGAAGATATATATAGATTAAAAGCAATATAATTTAAGGTAAAATGGGGCGAAAAATGGGGATTTGGTAATAAAAAAATGTATGTAGTTAAAAAGTATATAAAACTTTAGGTAAATACATATTACAAAAAAAGTATTTTGTATAGCAAACATTGTTAGTGGTATAAGTAAGTATCTGAATTAAAAAAAGGAGGCGATGAAGTAGGCGTAGTTCATAGTTATATGGCGACGTTAACAGTATTAAGAGCAATATACTACCAAATAAAAAAAATACGTTGGAATGAACAAATTTGTATAGAGAATAAAACTTTCAAAAATTTGGCGTGAAAAAGGGCGTGAAAGGAGCGTGGCTTAAGAAATCTTTATTTTTACCTCGCCTGGAGTATATAATGTGTATACAATTTGAAGTAAATCTGTTAAAAACTATATGGGAGCAATTACATAATTTTAAAAAAGTGGGCGTAAAAATGGTCGTGGTCAAAAAAAGTACCCTATTAATCATACCAAAGTCCCAAAAATATCGGTCCAGAGGTTTGGTCTCCAATTACAATATTTTAAAAAAGTGGGCGTAAAAGTGGGCGTGGTAAAAAAAAGTACCCTATTATTCCTTCCAGAGTCACAGTAACATGCTGTGAAAATTTCATCAAAATCGGCTCAGCCGTTTTGGAGTCTATGCGTTACATACATACATACATACATTGAATTTTATATATATAGATATATAAAACAGAGTGACGTTAGTTACTAGCTTTATAACTAAAGAACGCCAGGACCGATTGCACCGATTCGCACAAATTCAGGCTGGTCTCACGCCAGAGAAGAAGAATACCCTGAAAAAGTTCAGAAATTGACCACGCCTACTTTTTTTTAAATTAATGTTTTTATGTGTGACTGTGTGTATGTTCTTTATAGAATCGTAAATGATCATGTGATGATCTTCGGCAAAGTTGTTGTGCATGAGCCCGGGAAGGTTTGTAAGTTGGTACGACCCCGCCCACTCTAACGCCTACTTTTTTTAATTTAATTCTAAACGGGTTTTACAGATTTACTTCAAATTGTATATACATCTTACTGTAGGCGAGGTAGAAATAAAAATTGTATGTGCCACGCCCACTTTCACGCCCCATCACATGCAAGACGCTTGCCAGGTAAGCCAGACCGCTGGAGCGATCTGCCTGAAATTTTCACATCACACCACTAAGTATTTATAGAATACTTCTTTTTTGCGACCACGCCTACTTTCACGCCTTCTTTTTTAAATTGTGTAATTGATTCTACTCTAACTTTAACATATTCACTTTACTCTAGGCGAGATCAAAAATTAAGATTCATACTCCACGTTGTCTCGTCTCATCGAACTGTTCGGACGTGTTTTTTTAGTGCGGCTGAATTTTCGGTGAAAAAATCGTAATAGGTGAAAAAGTGTAAAAAGTTGAAATTAAACAAAAAGTAAAAAAAAAAAAAAATCGTAATAGGTAAAAATATAAAAAAAAAAATAAACATTAAACATCCCATAAAAACTGTATGAGTGTTCCTCTCAGATGTAATTCTGAGAAAGAGCTTAGCTCGACTAGAAAAACTAGATGGGTCTCTGAGGAAGAATCCATAAAAAAATCTCTGGAGAATTTTCTCACTGCAAGAGCCGTGGAACGGCGTCGTTCCTGTTCGCCCAATATAGTAATTTCAATAGATGAAGGAACATCAACACCTTCTACATCAAATAGTGCAATCAAACCTAGAAAACAAGTAGGTATGGATAAATACGTCACAGTTCTTAAGCGACAGAGGAGCCCGACATCTGCTCAAGTGTCATCAAATTCAAAAGCTCCTAAGACCGTGAATAATGATCAAAATAGGTTTGCTCTCCTCCAGACGGATGAGCCAGCACTTCCTAAGAAGACGTTTAAGCCCCCACCAATTTATCTGAGAGAGCCCACTTCCAGTAAATTGGTACAAAGAATTGTTTCGGTAATAGGTGAAAATATGTTTAGCGTAACATCAATTAAACATGGAAATATCAGCGAAACCAAAATTCAAGTGAAAAAGGAAGATGATTTTCGAAAATTGTCCCACCAGTTGGAGAGGGAGGCTAGGGATTTCTACACCTATCAGCTCAAAAGCGCAAAAGGTCTCCAAGTCGTTCTAAAGGGTATAGACCCATGTGTTGATCCTGCGGAGATAAAGACCGGCTTAATGGACAAAGGGTTCAAAATTAAGAGTGTTGTGAATATTAGAAACCGTGAAAAGACTCCACAGCCTATGTTTAGGGTGGAATTGGAACCTGGAAATGTCGTATTAAAGAAAAACGAGTCCCATCCCATCTACAATCTGATGTACCTTCTGCATCGTAGAATCACCGTGGAAGAACCGCATAAGCGTCAGGGACCCGTCCAGTGTGTTAACTGTCAAGAATTTAGTCACACCAAGGCGTATTGTAAATTGCCGTCAGTTTGTGTTACGTGTGGGGAGCTACATGCAACTGCTCAATGCGATAAGTCGAAAACTGATTCAAAAATAAAAAAATGCAGTAACTGCGGAGGTAATCATACCGCAAATTATAGAGGTTGTCCAATTTACACTCATTTGAAAGGCATAAGAACCAACAAGACGTCAGTATTACCTGATCGTCCTCAACAGCCTAATTTTGCTTCGAGTTACAATTTCCCTCAATTGTTACGGTCCACCAGTCATGTAAACGCGCCTAGTTCTAGACAAGTTTCTTACGCAAACGTGGTTAAATCTAATATGCCAGGTTTGGAGCAGGAACCTAAATCACAATATTTCGAGCCTAATATTAACACTCTAGAGACTACATTGCAGACTCTTGTCCAAACTATGAACACTTTTACGACCACTATGACATCCATGATGCAGGAAATGCTGAAAATGCAATCCACTATCTTACAAGCCATTTTAAAGAAATGATTTGTTTAAAAATTTGTTTTTGGAACGCGAACGGCCTCCGCCAACATAAAAACGAACTGGAACACCTCCTGATGGATAAGCAGATTGATGTCATGATGATTTCTGAAACTCACTTGACGGCGACAGCGTACTTCAAAATTAATAGCTACGTGTTATATGATACTAAAGATCCACGCGGAAGAGCATGTGGAGGTTCGGCAATTCTTATAAAGAACAGAATAAAACATTATTTAATGAACAACATATGTGAGGATTACCTACAAGCAACAAACATTTGTATTGAATTCTGTCAATACAATTTTGTTTTATCATCAATTTATTCGCCACCTCGATTTTCAATAAAAGAACACCAATACTACAGCTTCTTCAATTCCCTTGGAGCTAGATTTTTAGTTGCTGGTGACTTTAACGCCAAACACACTTTTTGGGGTTCACGTCTGGTGACCCCGAAGGGTCGTGAACTTTTCAACACCATTGCCAAAATAGGATTAGATGTACTCTCAAGCGGGCATCCCACCTACTGGCCGACGGACCGACGGAAGATTTCCGATGTTATTGACTTCGGAGTAGTGAAAAATATCCCTGTAGAATCGATACAAGTGGAGCCTTCATTAGACTTGTCTTCAGATCACTCTCCTTCTATTATTTCAATGCGTTTCCTTCAAGGGAATGGCTCTCCATTTCGGGACATATCTAAAACCAAAGTAAGTTGGATAAAGTATAAAAAGTATTTAAGTTCCCACTGCACGGAAAATCTAGTGTTGAGAACTACCGAGGATATTGATGGGTCGATTGGCAAGTTTACTGAGGACATACGAAAAAAAGAAGAGTTAGAAGAGAGTGGCAAATTCACAGACCTCCTGAACTGAAAGCTAGGCTACGGGTATGCAGAGATATACTAAGAAATTTCTTAGAAACCCAAAGAATGGCTTCACTTAAATCTTACTTGGAGGGTCTTGATAGTACCCCACAATCTGACTATTCGTTATGGAAAGCGGCACGAGGTTTAAAAAGACCAGTTAGAGGAAAGCCTCCTCTGCGAAATCCGACTGGTGACTTGGCTAGAAATGATTCCGAGAAGGGGATTTTATTTGTTAACCATTTGAGAAATGTGTTTACTATAAACAACTCAAATAATGCATCTGATTTGCCTCCACTCGTTATTAGACCTCCTGTACCTCTAAGACTTAGCTTTAATGATGTTCAAAGCGCTATTGGTACTCTGAATCTTAAAAAAGCTCCAGGTATGGATAAAATCAGCAACAAAATGCTTGTGGAGTTACCTCGTGTAGCTAGAAGAATTATCCTATTTATTTTCAATGCTATTTTACGCCTAGAATACTATCCTGCAGATTGGAAGGTATCTATGATTACCATGATTCCTAAGCCAGGGAAGGACCCCACTAAAGTAGAGTCATATAGGCCAATTAGTCTACTGCCGACAATTTCAAAACTGTTTGAAAAATTGTTATTGGCTAAGTTGATTCCAATTCTGAACGACACTCAATGTATCCCAAATCACCAATTCGGGTTCAGAGCTAAACACAGTACCATCGAACAAACACACAGATTGGTAAATGTGATAAGACAGTCGTTTGAAGAGAAAAAATACTGTTCCGCGCTTTTCATTGATGTTTCCCAAGCGTTCGACAAAGTCTGGCATGAAGGTTTAATGCATAAAATTAAATTAACTCTGCCTGCTAACACCCACAAACTTATGAAAAGTTATTTATATGGTCGCAAATTTACAATCACAGAAGGCGATTGAAGCAGGAGTACCCCAGGGTAGCATACTGGGTCCAACTTTATATTTGATTTATGCATCCGATATGCCGTCAGACCCCATAATACATACTTCAACTTTTGCAGACGATACAGCCTTTATTAGCGTTCATAAGGACCATCAAATAGCATTACAGAACTTGCAGAAATATGTTTATAAACTATAGAATTGGCTTGAGCTTTGGAAAATCAGGGTTAACGAACAGAAATGTATTCATATAACTTTCACATTGCGAAAAGATACCTGCTCGTTCATCAGAATAAATAATCAAATTATCCCGCAACACAATGAAGTCAAATACCTCGGAATCCACCTCGATCGTCGTTTAACTTGGAAGTCTCATATCGACGCAAAACTTACCCAGATGAGATTAAAAGCAGTGCAAATTAATTGGCTAATCGGCAGAAATTCTACATTAAAGTTGGATTGCAAACTTTTGTTGTACAATGCAATTCTAAAGCCCATCTGGTGTTATGGAATTCAATTATGGGGTACTGCCTCAGCATCAAACATTGAAAAAATTCAAAGGGGTCAAAATAAAATTCTACGTATAATTACTGCAGCTCCATGGTATGTTAAAAATTCTCGAATCCACAAAGATCTAGGCATTCCTTTGGTGAAAGTCGAATTTACAAAACACGCCTCAAAATATGTCAGCAAACTTGAACACCATCCAAACCCACTTGCACGAGATATCCTTAACTTTAGTGGCCATGTTCGGTTGAGAAGGAGGGATACCCTTGATTTAACTCAAGCTCAAAACAGATGACTGGATCAGTGGATGTAAATTTGTTGTAGTATCATAATATTTTGTCTAGCACTGGCTGGACTTATTATTTTCTTTTAGTATTAAGATTCGAAAACTTATTGTCATTTCATTTCTGAAGATTCAATAAATAAATTAAATGTATTAGAAAAAAAAAAAAAAAATACTCCACGCCTCCTTTCACGTCCCATCTCTAGCGATCTTTTTTGACCGCCTACTTTTTTTTAAATTGATGCCGTAGCAACGCCCGCAGTGTACAGCCGAATTCGACCACGCCTGATTTAAAATTGTGTAATCGATTCTACAAGGGTTTTAAAAGACTTACTTCAAATTGTATCACCCATTACTTTTAATTATTATCTTCTAAAATCCAAAAATCAAATGTCGTTCTTTTGTATATCACAATTTTTACGACAATTGTTTTTCCAGCTAATTTGATTGAAAACTTTTTTTGTTCATTTTTTTACAAAATCAAATTCTGGTTCTGCTATTGCCAGTAGATGGCGTTGTGTGCATAAACTTTTGACACCTGATTTATTTTTGTAGTATTTAAAAATTTTCAACCTTTTTTAAAAATGATTTCAAAAGGTAAGTTCCCTAAATGATTTTGTGACATTGTTTTTGTGACATTAATTTCTCAGTGTTATTCATAATGCCGCGACCCAGAAGATCTGATCTTTCGCACCGAACCCGTAATGCAATTACAAATCGGAATATTACCAATCGATTGAATACGGATGAACAAGAAATCGCACGAAATCAGCGCCGTGTTAGTATGGCCCGACTTCGCGTAACGCAAACACAAGAAGAAAGACAGGCGACAAATGAAACGGCTCGATTAGCAATGAGAAATCATGGATTAAATCAAGCAATTCAACAACGTGAAAATCTAAATCAACGCGTAAGAAGAAGAGCTTCAAGTGTTGATTTGAATCGAGTAGCGTTTCATTACGATTGCACTTTTGACTACAGCTCGCATCCTCCCGTTCAAATTGGCCCAATGGAGAGTGTGTGCAACCATTGCGGTGCATTAAAGTTCACCGGAGAATCGCCTGGGTTGTGCTGTCTCAGTGGTAAGGTCAAGTTACCACCATTGCCTTCACCATTGGTACGACCACACATACTCTAACGCCCACTTTTTTAATTGATTAATTGCTTCTGCATGGGTTTTTACAGATTTACTTCATACAGATTATATCCACACCTTACTGAAGGCGAGGTAAAAAATAAAAAAATTAATGTTTGCTTGGTTTTTCAGTCTGCGGGCGCAGGGGCGTGGCAAAAAACAATTTTCATATTGCATCACCAATGACATACGAGCATACATACATATATTTTGCTTTTTTTATTTTATTTAATTTTTTTCAAAGCCGTTGTCATGTTTTTCAAGACGAGATATCAAACTCTTAAATCGGTTATGTAGTTCCGAAGATATTTGCAAAAAACTTATGTTATTAACGATCCAATATCAAAATTTTAAAACTTTCGAAATATTGCATTCAAAAATCCGAGTTTTCGGTTTATTTACAAAATATTTACATCATTCGGTAACAGAAGATATTCCGCGCTTACTAAGGTGCAACATTATACAAAAAGGTAAAAATAATATTATATCATCAATCGATGATAAAAAACTTTATGTACCCTTACATTTATGATACCTACATTTTGTGCACATTTGTGAGTTTTTTTCAAACGCTGATAAAAAATAACGGTACATTCAAACAAATTGCTCGAAGCGCTTGATCGGACTCTACGTGATTTTCGAGGATACTACAAACCGATGGGAGCGCTCTTATTCTTTTTGTGGGTGATTTTCGTCAAACTTTGCCCGTTATCAATGACCGCAGATGAGCTGAACGCATGCTTGAAAGCTTCATATCTTTGGAACCGAGTCGAGAAAATCACGCTATCGACGAACATGCGTGTGCATTTGTTGCAAGACCCGTCTGCCCAAACATTCTCAGAACAACTTTTTGACATCGAAAATGGAAAAATTCCAATTAATCGCGCCACGAACGAGATTTCGTTCCCGCCTAACTTCTGTCGAATGCAAATAAATATTCAAGCCGTTGTCGACAAGGTTTTCCCAAGTCTAACAATCTTCTGCAAAAAATCGGATTGGCTGTTGGAACGTGCAATTTTGGCACCAACAAATTATTATGCCAACAAGCTCAATGAGCAAATTCAATTGAAACTGCCCGGCAAATTAATCAAATACAAATCGATCAATACAATAATGGATGAAGAACAAGCCGTCAATTATCCCACTGAATTTTTAAATTCATTGGAACCACCCGGAATGCCACCGCATGTGCTAACATTAAACGTTGGATCACCGGTAATTCTTATTCGCAACTTAAACGCACCAAAGTTATGCAACGGAACCATATTGACCATCAAAAACTGCTCACCAAATTTAATCGAGGCAACAATCTTCGGTGGCAGATTCAAAGGCGAAGAAGTACTTATTCCACGAATTCGGATGATTTCCAACGATTTACCATTCCAATTAAAGCGGTTCCAATTCCCTTTGCGTGTTACCTGTACTATTGCCATCAATAAAGCAAGAGTCACATCATTAACTATTACTGGCTTAACTTTGAAAAATTTATGTTTTCCACACGGCACGCCAAAAAACAAAAAACATTGTATATCCGTTGGCCCCAAGATGAAGTAATAAATAAATATAATTTCCAATTTGCCTTAAATAAATGCGTTTCTTTTTTGATTGAGCCCATACCTAGACCATATGTAAGTTATTCTGTAACAAATCTTTATGACAGATATTCCATAAATTTATTTAAAGGCCGTACATTTCTTTAAAAGCTTAATTTAAACAATTTAAACAACACTAATGTTTGCTTAGGGCCAGCAACGCGGACCGGTTCAGCTAGTTTTTTATATTAATTACAATACAATTTTAGTTTATGTTTTTTATTATATTTAGTTTGTATATGTATGTTTTTATAAACCTGTTTGTTTTGTTTGTTATTCACACTTTTAATTTTCAATGTATAGGGTGTTTTTTTTACAGGTTTGTTTTTCGAATAGAGATAAAACTGGCATTTTGTGGTCAAATCTCGCAACTCTAATGTCATTTATGTTCAGTTTGGTTTGCCATTTCATTATAAGCAGGTTGACAAAAGAACAACGCTTGCAAATCGTGCAAATTTATTTTGAAAATAACGGTTCAGTTCGCGAAGTTTACCGCAACCTCCGTCCATTTTATGGTCGACATAATCGTCCATCAGAGCAATTAATTCGGTTAACCATGGATCGTTTTCGCACTACGTTTACTCTATGTGATAATACGCATCCGCAGAGACGTCGAACAGTGCGCACCGAAGAAACAATTGCCGATGTATAGCAAAGTGTTGAACAGGACCCGAATTAATGGAGACCGGTATAAAGCCATGATAACCGACTATTTTGTTCCCGAATTGGATGGCATGAATGTGGATGAGTTGTGGTTCCAACAAGACGGCGCTACATGCCACACAGCGCACGCCACAATCGATTTATTGAAGGAAACATTCGATGAGCGCATAATTTCGCGGAATGGACCTGTCAATTGGTCACCAAGATCGTGTGATTTGACACCATTGGATTATTTTCTTTGGGGATATGTGAAGTCGCTCGTCTACGACAACAAACCAGAAACGTTAGGGGAATTGGAAGCCAACATTCGTGGCGTTATTGCCGACATACGGCCCCATATGCTCGAAAAAGTGGTTGAAAATTGGACCTGTAGAATTGGCTTTATTCGAGCCAGCCGCGGCGGCCACATGCCTGAAATCATATTTAAACATTAATGGCATAAAATTATCCTCCCAGTAAAGCCAAATTGATGGTCATTAAAACGATTTTCTTGTGTTTTATTTCAATTCGAAGTTCTATACCTCTCAAAAAAACACCCTATAGGTACTTATGTTTATGTTAGATTTTGATTTTTATTACAATAATTGTTTTTGTTAATTTTTTTACAAATTTGTTTTTGTTGTTACACTTATTTTATATGTATGTACTTTTTATTTGAACTATTTGTGTTGTTTGTTTTTTGCACTTGTTTTGTTTGTCTTATGTTTGTTGAACAAGATCAACTTTATGTGTCGACTGCTTATAAGAGACTGTGTTTTGTTATGTTGATGAGCAATTATAAATGTAAGTAAAAGAATTTAAGGAATGCAAACAACAAAGTGAGTAAATAAAACTCCTTTAGTATTATAATTAAAATATTAACGTTAAACATTCCGGCCCCCATGACTTGGTGAAGCTTACCACACGTTTTGAATGGGTCCTGTAGCATCATGTGGCGATGTGTTGTGACTTCTCTTTGCAGATATGGCACCCATTGTCAATGTTCAGGTTTTTGTGTTTTTTTTGGGATGCCATACCTGTAGGTATAAAATTAGAAAAATTATTAGTGTGTGTATGTGACTAGGGGTTATACTAATTTGTAAACAAAACCACAATTTTTGTATTGGCCTGGTGATGATTCCATTCTTGGTTTTGATGTCGACAACTCGACAGTTCTGGTCAGGTCCTAGGTGAGTTTTGATGATTCGGCCCAGTAGTTATTCGTTAGGCGGCAAGTTGTTGTTTTTGATGACTACCGGATCGTTGATTTGAACGTTGTCCCTCTGAATCTTCCATTTGTATCTGCGATGAAGTTCAGCCAGGTATTCGGACTTCCATCTTTGGCAAAATGAGTGGTAGATGACCTTTAGTCGTTTCCAGCGGTTGATGAGAGTTAGATTTTCGCTGCTTATATCTGGTTCAGCTGGGGTCAATAATGTACTACCAATTAGGAAGTGTCCAGGGGTCAATGGGTTAAGGTTATTTGGGTCATCGCTAGCAGGACTTAAGGGTCTAGAGTTAAGGCACGATTCTATACGAGTAAGAATTGTAGATGGTTCTTCAAATGTGAATTTCATGTCCGGTATCATTTTTTTGAGGTGAGTTTTGAATGATTTTACACCGGCTTCCCAAAGGCCGCCCATATGTGGGGCTCCAGGGGGAATAAACTTCCAATTAAGATTTTGATGACTAAATTGATGGTTTACTTGATTTTGAAGAGTCTTCATGAATTCTAGACAATCTTTTCTGAGTAGTTCTGCTGCTCCGACGAAATTTTTCCCATTGTCTGAGTAAATGAGTGCGGGACATCCACGTCTTCCTATGAAGCGGGAAAATGCGGCTAGGAACGATTGGGTCGATAAATCACTTGCGGCTTTCAAATGTACAGCTTTTGTGGCGAAGCATACAAATATGCAAATGTACCCTTTTGTTATGAGGCAAGCTCGACCTGTGAAATTTTTGATATTAAAGGGTCCTGCGTAGTCTAATCCAGTTGTAGCAAAATGTCTGGATAATGATGTACGTTCTGGTGGTAATGAAGCCATGATTTGATTTTGTGTTTGTTTTTTGTACAAAACAAAAGTTTTACAATTGTGAATTATGCTTTTAACCAGGGGTTTTAATCTGAATATCCAATATTCTATGCGTAGGACTCGAGTCATTAGTTGATTTTCCCCATGAAGGGTAATTTTGTGTGTAAATTCAACTAGTAGTTGGGTTAGCTTCGAGTTGTGAGGTAGCAATATTGGGTAGCGTTCACTATATGTTAATGCAGATGACGAGTCGTCCATTGGCTCTAATAATGTCATGGCGATCCATGAAGGGATTTAAGGTTAAAAGGCTGCTGCTTGGTGATATTTTTTGTTTAAGTTTTAAATGTTTATGCTCATCTAGAAAATGATTTTGTTGAGTCCATATGATGAGGCGATGTTTGACGAAATCTATTTCTTCTCGGGTAATTTCTGCTGAAGATTCGCGAAGATGGGTTCGATTGTTTCCAGTATTTCTCCAAAATCGTATGACATAAGCGAGCACTCGATAAGCGCGTGATAGGTCTGAGAATCGATTTAATAGGTCTTCGCGTGTTATGGTTGTAAATGCTTTTACTTTTTTAACTTCTAAGATTGTATCGTGTGTTTGTTTTGGTATCGGCCATTGATTTTTTGGTAATATTAGCCAGGAGGGTCCATACCACCATAGGTTGTGGTTTTCCAATTCTTGTGGAGTACATCCTCGGCTGGCTACATCTGCTGGGTTATCTTTAGAGTCGATGTGTTGCCAATTTTGATTTCCAACCTTATCTAAGATTTCCAACGAAAGTGTTCCATGAACAGGGGGTTTCTTTAACCAAGATAGCACGATTGTTGAGTCGGTCCAATAATGTGCCTTGATATTTTGAATTTGAAGATTTGGTATAAGTCCACATGCAAGGTTTGCCAATAATACGGATCCACACAATTCTAAGCGGGGCAATGATATTTGCTTAATGGAAGCTACACGGGTGTTTGAAGCTAGAAGAAATGCGAATACTGAATTTTCTAATTGTATTCTAACATACAGGGCTGCTGAACAAGCTTTTTCTGACGCGTCACTAAAACCGTGAATTTCCACATTACAGCTCGGGCTAAATTGTATCCAACGTGGAATTTTTAATGTATTTATTGTGGGACAGTTTTTTATGAATTTCTGCCATTTTAGACAAGTCAAGGGTTTTAGTCGACTTTATCTAACCAAATCTGTTGCATAATTAGTTTTGCTTCGACTATTATTGGGGCTATCCATCCACAAGGGTCAAAGAATTTGGCAATTGTAGATAAAACTTCTCTTTTTGTGTAGTTTTCTTTTAATTCGACATCTGGTGCTGTGAATGAGTCTGAAGAAATGTTCCATTTTATTCCAAGAGTTTTAGTTTCTGTGTTTTCTGACAAATTTAACCAATCGAGAGGTAGTAGTGTCTCATTTGGAAGGTCTTGTATAACTCGTGGGTCATTTGAAGCCCATTTCATCAGGTCAAATCCAGCTGATTTTAAAACTGTTGTAAGTTCTTTTCTTGATTTAATGGCGTCGATTAATGTGTGGCCACCTGCTAAAACATCATCTACGTACATGTTTTGTTGTAGAGTATTTGATGCGAGAGGGTGAGTTGATTTTACATCTTCAGCTAGTTGAAGTAGTGTTCTAATGGCCAGAAACGGGGCGCAGTTGACTCCAAAAGTCACTGTCAGGAGTTCGTAATCCTCAATAGGATCCTTTTCTGTTTGGCGAAATAATATCCTTTGATATTTGGTTTGAGTTGGGTCAATGAGTATCTGTCGAAACATTTTTGTGATATCTGCGTTGTACACAAAACGGAAGAGTCTCCACTTCAATATCAGAAGCACTAAATCCTGTTGAAGTATGGGTCCTGGATACATTATGTCATTCAAACTCTTTTTGTTTGAAGACGGGCTCGAAGCGTTGAAAACTACTCTAAGTTTCGTTGTCAAACTTTCGGGTTTTATTACTGCATGATGCGGCAGGTAATAATTTGGGTTTGTGTTGATTTCCAGGGGAGAAACTTTCCTCATATGTTCTAACTCGAGGTATTCAACAATTACTTGGTCGTATTGTTTTTTGAGTTCGGGTTTCTGACTAAGCATGCGTTCCATTCTTAAGAACTGTGCCATTGCTATGTTTCTCGAAGTTCCTATTTCTTCGTTATTTTTAAAGGGTAGGGTAACTATATACCTTCCCGTGTTGTTTTTTCGTGTTGTCGACATGAAGTTGTTTTCGCAAAATGTGTCCTCATCTGACCTCAAAATCTGTTTTGGGGTCTCCTCCACCTCCCAAAAGCGTGTGAGGATTCGATCAAGGGACGAAGTGTTGAGTAGTGACACTGTTGTTTTATGTTGTGCCGTTGTTGAAATTGGTCCCCCCACAATCCAGCCAAATACAGTTTTTTGTGCCAAAAGGGATCCAATAGACCGCATCGGTGTGTCCATGCAATATATTGAGTGGCCCAGGTCTAGGCCTATAAGCAAGTCTATAGGTTTTTTTTGATAAAATTGAGGATCTGCAAGTTCTAATTTAGCAGTCTCATTGAAATGTTGTAAATCTAAAGTCTGTTGTGGTAAATTAGATGGGAGAGTCTTCAGGACTGGTGCCCAGACTTCTAATTTAAATTGTGAGTCCACTTTGGAGCAAAGATTGAATAAACATGCCTTTTTTGAGATTTCTGATACTGTTTGACTCAAACCTGTGACATGAACTAAATTTCGTTTTGTGGGTAAATTTAGTCGATTTTTTAACTTTTCTGACATGAAAGTTGTTACGCGCCGTCAAATAATTAAAACAATCACCTAACCCACTCAAAACCGGTCAAGGGGGTATAGAAGGTGGCCCGCTAGCTCAGAAGCAAATGTGGTTCTTGACCCGGGTTTTGACGCATAAGCATATATACATACTCACACCCTAGGAGTATGTAGAAAAGTTTCAGAAAAAATGCATAGTGCCACGGTGACAAAGATTTCTTAAAAGAACCTGAAAGAGGCTAAGGGAAACTTAGGAAATCCAAAAATGAGGTTGCATCACGCTGGTGATGATATGGCAAGGTGTTGCGCCATGTAGGGTACACTGTTCCCTACCCCAACCTATGACAGACGGGTACTCTACATTTATTTAATCTGTCCCATTGTGTGTGGTGATCTTTACTTACTCCTCATAGACGTTCCTAACATTCCTCCTTAGAATAAAGACTGTTAGCAATTCATTTTAATTTCACAGTTTTTTCTTTAATAAATTCATTATGTTTTTTTTTTGTAGATATAATATTAACAAAAATAAAACTAATAATATTACTAATACTATATATTAATATTACTAATACTAATACAAAAAAAAAGTACTAACTCTAAAAATAACTATTCTAATAATATCAATAATTTTATAATAATAGTATACTTAAGTAGTTTTAGGATGTTGACATCGTTGTTGTCGTTGTTGGCCAAGTAGTAGTAGTTACAGTTGATTTAGCAGGTGTTGTTGTTGTAGCAGTTGGGCTACAGTTGATTTGGCAGGTGTTGTTGTTGTAGCAGTTGGGCTACAGTTGATTTGGCAGGTGTTGTTGTTGTAGTAGTTGTGCTTTTCAAATTCGTCTTATTATGCTTCGAACCCTTTTGTTTTGAAATTATATTTATGTTCAAGTTTTAAGCTAATTTAAGTTTTTTTTTTATTTTAAAAAATGACATAATTTTTCTCAATATACTTTTGTATTCTTTTTAAGATACAATTTCCACTTTATTAAGTTTATTATGGTTACAACTTTTTTCATAAATTTTTTTATAAACATTTCTTATTATAGATTTTTATTTGATTTTTTTGTAATTTTTTCACTATTTACTTTAAAATTTTATGCTTTTCTTTCAATTTCTTTCTTCATCTATATTTCATCAAACAAAATTAAGCAAACACACTCCGCTCATTTAACTATTTCATTTGTTCATTTTTATTTAGATGATTTTAAATGTTTATTACTTAATACAATTCGAACTGTTTATTTATTTTTGTGATCAACACAACAAGATTTCTTAAAAAAAAGTTCTTCTTTTCATCGAATTATTGGAGCAGCACTTTAATTTTTATATTTAATTTCTTTAGTTTACCTTTTGTTTAGTTTCTTAACTTATAAAATTTACATTGCACTTTTTTTTTAATTTTTTTTTTTGCCACTTTTTTTTAACTTTTTCCATTTTTGCACCCTTTTAAATTTTGTGTTTTTGGTTTTGCTTCTCGATCACGACTGACTTCTAACCTGTTGTACATTTTCTTAAGAAGCCAAAAATGCACAAGAATGTAACGGTTTCTACATTCTCTGAATGTTTGTCATACCATTGGTTTTGATATGTTGTTGTTGTGAAAGAATATCATGTGTGTGTAAGTAAACGAAAAAAAACTCTACACTCATGCTGGTATACTAAATATGCTACGTGGCCGTATTCTACTGGATGAGGGAGAACAGCAACACAAGGAAAATCAGTGTGTGTGTATGAAAAACAGGTTACATTTTTTTTCCTTTCTAGATCATTCCATTTAATTGCGGTTCTATCAGGCCACTTGCATATTCTCCTTTCCTTGTTTTTCGTTGTAAACAACAAAAGAAACGTTAACGACGAGAAAAAAAACTGAGGAATTTCAAGTATGCCATATTCTAACCAAGCAATGAATAAAAGAAGTGTGTGTGTCATATGCAATAATGGGTTAGGAAAAGAAAATTAGGCATGCGCAAGAAAAAAAATCCGTAACAAACCTGCTTCAAAATCAATATCCCCGATAGAAGGTTTGAACAGGCAGGATTTAGGCGCGTTTGAGTATAAGAAAAAAACGTGTGGCTCGACCCACGAAGCCGGGAAATATATAAGTGTAATGTCGTTAGTCCTTATTAGGGACGTCTGTCAGAAGCGTGGAATTTTCCAATGTATTTTCCCTGAAGGTCCTCGATTTCATAAAGGGAGGTTCCAATTTTACTCCTAATCCTGCATTTTATGAACCTAGGAGTGAATTTTGAGTTAAGGCCTTTTTTAAAATCGCTCTGCGAATGGTTTTTTCTGAAAACTTCCTGACCGACAGAGAAGCTTATCGACTTGGCTCTCAAATTATACGTTCTGCACGCTTTTTCATGAGCTCTATCAAGATTCATATTAATTTTGTCCCGGGTAAGTTGCATTTTATCAATTCTCTCGACTGGTGTGTCGTCGCGAAGCAAATTTAAACGATCCAGAACTTCGTAACTTGATCCATTTAGAACCATATTTTGACCGAAAACCGCATAGTAGGGCGAACACCCTATTGCTTCATGAAAGTCGCTTCTCAAGGTTTGTAAAATTTTCGGTATGTCCCTATCCCAGTTGGTGTGATCTGAATGATTCTTTAGAAAGTATCGAATTTTTGATATGACTTCGCGATTTGCCCTTTCCGACGCATTTGCCTGGGGTGAATAAAATCCCGTGGTGATGTGGGTTACACCGTACAGGTCGAAAAATTCTTTTATCTCTTTTGATACGAATTGCTTAGCGTTGTCGGTATGTATGAACTGAGGTACGCCGAAAGTACAGAAAACTTCATTTTGAAAAAAATCGATTACGTTTATAGTAGTTGCCGTTTTCATGGGCTTCAAAAACAAAAATTTGGTCATATGATCTATTGCTATGAACAGCTGGCAGTTTTTTGACTTAGAGCAAGGGTAAGGTCCCAAAAAGTCGCAATAGATTCTCTGAAAAGGGCGGTTTGTTTGGAACTGATTTCCCATGGGTGGACGTAGAGTTCGATTCACTGGCTTTATGGTCTTGCAATCGTCACAGTTTTGAATATAAAATTTTACCTCACGTGCCATCTGCGGCCAAAAATATTTCTGTCTGATTCTAAAAAGCGTTTTATTGAAGCCACTGTGGCAACCTTCCTCGTGTGCTAATCTAATAGTGTCCGTTGTTAAGGCTTTGGGCAACCATAACCTCCACAAGTTTTCATCATCTAGACCGTTTCTAAAATTAACTCGTTTATAAACAAAATTGTCGTTAAGACATAAATCTGGAAATGTGGTGTCATTTTGGCGTATTTGCTCTTTTAATTCGTTATACTCTGGGCTATCAAATTCGGGTGAGGAAAGGTCAATTTCGGGCGGATTACAGTTCAATTCTAATTCATCAATATCAAATCTTGAAAGTGTGTCAGGGACAATATTCAGGGAACCCTTTCGGTGTTCCATTACAAAATCGAAATGTTGAAGTTTCAAGCTCCAGCGGGCAAGTCTACCGTTAAGTTCTTTTTGGCTCATGAGCCAGCGCAGACTGGAGTGATCCGTTATTATTTTGAAGGGTAGTCCCTCAATGTATTGCCTAAACCGTTTGACGCAAATGATGGCCGCTAAACACTCTAGCTCCGTTACGGTATAGTTGCGCTGCGCCCTATTTAATTTCTGTGAGACAAACGCGATTGGTCGTTCGCTCCCTTGGTCATCTGTTTGACACAAAACACCGCCTACGCCGATGCGTGAAGCATCACATTAGATTACAAATTCCTTACTGAAATCCGGTTGAACCAGTACTGGAGCGTTTGAAAGAGCAGATTTCAGGTTTTCGAAGGAGTCAATGGCTTCGGTTGACAAGCGAAAGGGTTTGTTTGTCTTACGTAGACAATCCGTCATTGGACCCGCAAGGTCAGAAAAATTGTTGATGAATGCGCGATACCAATTTGCCATACCAATGAAACGTCTTACCTGACGAGGTGTTTTGGGAATGGGAAATTGAGTAATTGCTTCTACCTTACTTGGGTCAACTTTCAATTTTCCCCCGCCTATTAGATATCCAAGATATCTTATTTCGCGTTGGCAAAATTTGCTTTTGCTGACATTGATGGTTAGTCCAGCAGTTTTTAAACAGGACGCGACTTCCGAAAGCAATTCTAAATGAGTGTCAAAATTTTGGCTACAAACAAGAAGGTCATCTAAATAAATGAAAACATTATCCCTTAGTTTCGCCGGGATTGCCTTGTCCATCAGACGGCTCATTGTCTGGGGACCATTGCAAACGCCAAAAGGCATTACCTTGTATTGATACAAGGATCTACCGGGTACGGCAAAAGCGGTCTTTTCTTTAGATCCTTCAGACAATTTTATCTGGAAAAACGCGTCTTTCAAGTCGATACCACTTATGAAGTGAGTATCTTTCAGACGACTGAGGAGGCCATTTATATGCGGGAGCGGATACGAATCCTTCTTGGTTAGCGAATTTAATTTTCTGCAGTCCAAGCAAAGTCTGACTTTACCAGGCTTGCGAACGGACACGATGGGGCTACACCAAGGAGAATTGGATTCCTCTATAACTCCAAGTGCCAGCAATCTGTCGAGTTCCTTATAAATTTCTTCCTGCCTAGGGGGAGAGAGGGGGTAATGTTTTTGCTTAACCGGTAGGGCATCGCCTGTGTCTATGTGGTGTTCTAACAACGGCGTGCAGCCTAGGCCTAGTTTCTCATAAGAGGGGAAATTCAAAACGACTCCCTCAAGGCGCAATTTCTGCTCTGGGTTAAGCTCATGACAATTTACGTCGGGATTGGTAGCAACCTCCATGCAGGATAAATTTGAAAAGATTTGAGGGGCGATTGCATATGCCTTCCAAAAATCTACGCCAAGATACCCGAGCTGAGACAGATTTGGTACAATGTAAAAAGTTATAAATTTTGTTACCCCTTTGAACGTAACGGGTACACTACAGTATCCCTTCACCTCGTTTTTCGATCCATTGGCAGTTTGGATCCAGGTCTTAAATTTTTCCAAACGAATGTTGTTCCTAGCAATAAAATCTAAGCTACCTTTTCCTAGCACTGAGACGTTAGCTCCCGAATCTAATAAACACAATACGTCTTCATCAAAAATTTTTATCATGGCGAAAGGTCTACTGTCCTGAAGATCAGGCAAACATGTGGTTTCAATTGATATTCTATACCTTTTCCTTTTCCTGTAGCGCTCCCTGCATTTAAGAATTTTCCGAGAAACTACGCAATTTGAAATTCTGGGTAATAAATAGCTGACACGTTTTGAAAGTCTGGGTAATGGATGGAAGTCAGGTTTTGACAGCTTGTGAAGTAAGTCCATCTGTGACGGCTTACTCTCAACGCTGGATAGAGACTCGGGATTTAATTCTTGGAACGAGCATCCCCGGTCGCCCACTCGCTCTGCCGCTTGTTTTCCGCATGGGGACCCATACATTTAGGAGTAGTTATCCCTCTTTGTCCGCACTTGTAGCAGAAAACATGTCGCGTTTCGTCGGGACAATATATGTAGCTGTGCCCAAATTGTAGGCAATTCCAACATTTGATCTTGGAATAGTCGTCTTTCACCCAAGTTCTACCTATTCTAAGGGCCTCGATTTGTGGATCGGATTCAATTGTGTCATCTTCCGGGTTCTCCTCTACCGAAATTTCGTTAACCTGCCTTTGTCTACTAAAAGGGATCGATTTATTCTCCGCGAGAACCTTTTCTGCCTTTCTGGCCAAGTTTCGGAGAGCTCCTAATTCCTTGGGGTCAGATATGAATAGCATGACTTTGAGCTCTGCATGTACATTTTTCTTTATTATTTCGATGAGGGAGGCGTCTGGCAAGGGGGTTGACAATCTTAAGTTTAGTCTGGTTATGAACGAATGGAAATCGTCATAGCTTTCCTTAGGGAGTTGTTTACGGGAAGAGATCTTGAGTAGTATTTCGTGGTCACTTTCGAGTGTACCGAACTCGCTACACAATGCATTCTTTAACATTGAGTACGTAGCCCTTTGGTTCTGCTTGATGTAGTCCCAATAAAAGGTCTCAGCTTTGCCTTTCAAAAACAAGTGGAAACTAGACATCAAATGGTCATGTGGGCATTGCGATCGCTCAGCCAACGTGTCGACTTTGAACAGGAAATCTGAAATACTGGTCTCGCCGCTATACGATACATTCCAGTCCAGCGGTTTGTTTGGAACTGATTTCCCATGGGTGGACGTAGAGTTCGATTCACTGGCTTTATGATCTTGCAATCGTCACAGTTTTGAATATAAAATTTTACCTCACGTGCCATCTGCGGCCAAAAATATTTCTGTCTGATTCTAAAAAGCGTTTTATTGAAGCCACTGTGGCAACCTTCCTCGTGTGCTAATCTAATAGTGTCCGTTGTTAAGGCTTTGGGCAACCATAACCTCCACAAGTTTTCATCATCTAGACCGTTTCTAAAATTAACTCGTTTATAAACAAAATTGTCGTTAAGACATAAATCTGGAAATGTGGTGTCATTTTGGCGTATTTGCTCTTTTAATTCGTTATACTCTGGGCTATCAAATTCGGGTGAGGAAAGGTCAATTTCGGGCGGATTACAGTTCAATTCTAATTCATCAATATCAAATCTTGAAAGTGTGTCAGGGACAATATTCAGGGAACCCTTTCGGTGTTCCATTACAAAATCGAAATGTTGAAGTTTCAAGCTCCAGCGGGCAAGTCTACCGTTAAGGTCTTTTTGGCTCATGAGCCAGCGCAGACTGGAGTGATCCGTTATTATTTTGAAGGGTAGTCCCTCAATGTATTGCCTAAACCGTTTGACGCAAATGATGGCCGCTAAACACTCTAGCTCCGTTACGGTATAGTTGCGCTGCGCCCTATTTAATTTCTGTGAGACAAACGCGATTGGTCGTTCGCTCCCTTGGTCATCTGTTTGACAGAAAACACCGCCTACGCCGATGCGTGAAGCATCACATTGGATTACAAATTCCTTACTGAAATCCGGTTGAACCAGTACTGGAGCGTTTGAAAGAGCAGATTTCAGGTTTTCGAAGGAGTCAATGGCTTCGGTTGACAAGCGAAAGGGTTTGTTTGTCTTACGTAGACAATCCGTCATTGGACCCGCAAGGTCAGAAAAATTGTTGATGAATGCGCGATACCAATTTGCCATACCAATGAAACGTCTTACCTGACGAGGTGTTTTGGGAATGGGAAATTGAGTAATTGCTTCTACCTTACTTGGGTCAACTTTCAATTTTCCCCCGCCTATTAGATATCCAAGATATCTTATTTCGCGTTGGCAAAATTTGCTTTTGCTGACATTGATGGTTAGTCCAGCAGTTTTTAAACAGGACGCGACTTCCGAAAGCAATTCTAAATGAGTGTCAAAATTTTGGCTACAAACAAGAAGGTCATCTAAATAAATGAAAACATTATCCCTTAGTTTCGCCGGGATTGCCTTGTCCATCAGACGGCTCATTGTCTGGGGACCATTGCAAACGCCAAAAGGCATTACCTTGTATTGATACAAGGATCTACCGGGTACGGCAAAAGCGGTCTTTTCTTTAGATCCTTCAGACAATTTTATCTGGAAAAACGCGTCTTTCAAGTCGATACCACTTATGAAGTGAGTATCTTTCAGACGACTGAGGAGGCCATTTATATGCGGGAGCGGATACGAATCCTTCTTGGTTAGCGAATTTAATTTTCTGCAGTCCAAGCAAAGTCTGACTTTACCAGGCTTGCGAACGGGCACGATGGGGCTACACCAAGGAGAATTGGATTCCTCTATAACTCCAAGTGCCAGCAATCTGTCGAGTTCCTTATAAATTTCTTCCTGCCTAGGGGGAGAGAGGGGGTAATGTTTTTGCTTAACCGGTAGGGCATCGCCTGTGTCTATGTGGTGTTCTAACAACGGCGTGCAGCCTAGGCCTAGTTTCTCATAAGAGGGGAAATTCAAAACGACTCCCTCAAGGCGCAATTTCTGCTCTGGGTTAAGCTCATGACAATTTACGTCGGGATTGGTAGCAACCTCCATGCAGGATAAATTTGAAAAGATTTGAGGGGCGATTGCATATGCCTTCCAAAAATCTACGCCAAGATACCCGAGCTGAGACAGATTTGGTACAATGTAAAAAGTTATAAATTTTGTTACCCCTTTGAACGTAACGGGTAGACTACAGTATCCCTTCACCTCGTTTTTCGATCCATTGGCAGTTTGGATCCAGGTCTTAAATTTTTCCAAACGAATGTTGTTCCTAGCAATAAAATCTAAGCTACCTTTTCCTAGCACTGAGACGTTAGCTCCCGAATCTAATAAACACAATACGTCTTCATCAAAAATTTTTATCATGGCGAAAGGTCTACTGTCCTGAAGATCAGGCAAACATGTGGTTTCAATTGATATTCTATACCTTTTCCTTTTCCTGTAGCGCTCCCTGCATTTAAGAATTTTCCGAGAAACTACGCAATTTGAAATTCTGGGTAATAAATAGCTGACACGTTTTGAAAGTCTGGGTAATGGATGGAAGTCAGGTTTTGACAGCTTGTGAAGTAAGTCCATCTGTGACGGCTTACTCTCAACGCTGGATAGAGACTCGGGATTTAATTCTTGGAACGAGCATCCCCGGTCGCCCACTCGCTCTGCCGCTTGTTTTCCGCATGGGGACCCATACATTTAGGAGTAGTTATCCCTCTTTGTCCGCACTTGTAGCAGAAAACATGTCGCGATTCGTCGGGACAATATATGTAGCTGTGCCCAAATTGTAGGCAATTCCAACATTTGATCTTGGAATAGTCGTCTTTCACCCAAGTTCTACCTATTCTAAGGGCCTCGATTTGTGGATCGGATTCAATTGTGTCATCTTCCGGGTTCTCCTCTACCGAAATTTCGTTAACCTGCCTTTGTCTACTAAAAGGGATCGATTTATTCTCCGCGAGAACCTTTTCTGCCTTTCTAGCCAAGTTTCGGAGAGCTCCTAATTCCTTGGGGTCAGATATGAATAGCATGACTTTGAGCTCTGCATGTACATTCTTCTTTATTATTTCGATGAGGGAGGCGTCTGGCAAGGGGGTTGACAATCTTAAGTTTAGTCTGGTTATGAACGAATGGAAATCGTCATAGCTTTCCTTAGGGAGTTGTTTACGGGAAGAGATCTTGAGTAGTATTTCATGGTCACTTTCGAGTGTACCGAACTCGCTACACAATGCATTCTTTAACATTGAGTACGTAGCCCTTTGGTTCTGCTTGATGTAGTCCCAATAAAAGGTCTCAGCTTTGCCTTTCAAAAACAAGTGGAAACTAGACATCAAATGGTCATGTGGGCATTGCGATCGCTCAGCCAACGTGTCGACTTTGAACAGGAAATCTGAAATACTGGTCTCGCCGCTATACGATACATTCCAGTCCTTTAATTTAAAATTTGGAAGTGAGGACGCATATGAGTATGAATTTGCCTGCGTTGGCGGTCTAGCACTAGTCCCTGGTGAGCCGGGTATTTCTCTGTCACTACGACCTACTGACTCTCTCAAGGAGCTAAGCTCTCTTCGAAATTCATCTTGCGTATTCCTCAGGGCTTCTTGGAAGTACGTCATCAAATTTTCCATTAAATTTTCATTTGAAGGTTGTGGATTGCCTTCACGGTTTTTGTCTTGGTTGTTTTGCGTCTCCATTGCAGAGGTTTTCTTATTCGAAGTACTAGGTGTTTTATTGGGGCAGTATTTACGTCTAGAAGAGATACGTTAAGGGGTCTGGGATCTGTCTCGGCAGAAGCAAATTCTTCTGAATTGCCGGAAATTAGTGAGCAAGGTACAGAAGAGCCCCTTGATGCCTTTACGCTACTCTGCGAGTCTATGGATGATTTTCTCCCTACTGGAGTCGTACCTCTTCTCCTACCTCTAGACAGTGATGGACTGCGAGCTACCGGTAGTGTTCTGCCTCTTGAAGTTGAGCCAACTGATCTTGACCCAGAAAAACTATGCGACAAATTTTCAGATGCACTTTGTCGTGTGTTGGGTCTGTGCATAATGCACCAAAACGCAAGAAAAGCTTTAGATGTCTGCGAACGCAAGTTGTGTCGCCCGTTTAAAAAAAATAAAAAAAATCAGACAAAAAAAATTGTGTCTCAAATATCGGAAAATTCGGTGGCCTATTTAAATGTGGATTATGCAAAGACAGCACAAACAAAAGAAATAAAAATAAAAAAAACTAATGATACAAATTTTCTTTTTAACAAAAGAAAATATCAAATTGCTGATTAGTAAAAAAATCAAAACTAATGAAAAGGGAAATGAAAAACAAAAATAATAAAATAAAATTAACTAAAAAGCAAAAAAAAATGTATATGAAGATTTGTATATTAGAAGATGTATATTTGAAGATTTCAAATATGTTTATTTGAGAAAATTATTTAAAATTAATGAAATGAAAATAAAAATCAAATGAAAAAAAAAAAGTAAACAAAACCAAAACTAAATGAAACCAAAAAAAAAATCAAAATAAGGTGCAAAAAATGGAAAAAAATCAAAATAAAGTGCAAATCAAAAATATAGGGCAAAATATATGTATAAAGAAAAATCTAAATACAAAATCAAAATTAAATACAAAATGAAAAAAACCAATTAATTTACAAAAATGAAAAGTCAAATTAAAAACAATTAAAAAAAAGAAATGAGCCAAAATTACAAAATAAATCAAGAAAAATAATATAAATCGAATTACAAAATAATAAAAATAATAATGATGTTAATGGAGCAAAATATAATTATGTTAATAGCAATAACAAAAGTAAATTAAATTAAAAATATAGCTTATGGATTTTTTCTTTAATCAAAAGAAAAATGAAAATGTTCAAAAAATAGAAATTTTTTTTACCCTCAGGAGGAATGTTAGGCGTTACGCCTGTTCGGTAAAAGATCACACACAATTTCCTCTAAAAGAGAATTAATAAAAAAAAATCCCATTCTTAAAATTCCCAAGCTTCCCCAGATTTATCGCCAGAATTTGAACCGAACTAAATTGTTATGCAACTTGTATTGCCATTGGTTGGCAATTTTATCCAAGGACTCTAACAACTGAATTCGATTCCGTATTGATTCCCTAGAAATCGATTACTAACGCAACGTAACCGCGCGACTCGATGTCGTCAATTCGGACTTTCAGTAAACGAGTTTCCAGCGAACAATACATGATGTTAATGAAACTCTACGAGAATACTTTAATATTAGGCCGTCGCAAACGAAATTCCAGGTATCTAATTCCCCAAAACTGTGACTTACGTCCTATTAAAGTTCCCGAAAGTTTTTGAAATTAAAATATAAAATAAAATTTTCAGCGACTAAATTCAATTCGTTGGTATCACAAAAAGATATCTTTGTCACCCTTTTGGTGGCCCCACGTTGGGCGCCATATATGTTACGCGCCGTCAAATAATTAAAACAATCACCTAACCCACTCAAAACCGGTCAAGGGGGTATAGAAGGTGGCCCGCTAGCTCAGAAGCAAATGTGGTTCTTGACCCGGGTTTTGACGCATAAGCATATATACATACTCACACCCTAGGAGTATGTAGAAAAGTTTCAGAAAAAATGCATAGTGCCACGGTGACAAAGATTTCTTAAAAGAACCTGAAAGAGGCTAAGGGAAACTTAGGAAATCCAAAAATGAGGTTGCATCACGCTGGTGATGATATGGCAAGGTGTTGCGCCATGTAGGGTACACTGTTCCCTACCCCAACCTATGACAGACGGGTACTCTACATTTATTTAATCTGTCCCATTGTGTGTGGTGATCTTTACTTACTCCTCATAGACGTTCCTAACATTCCTCCTTAGAATAAAGACTGTTAGCAATTCATTTTAATTTCACAGTTTTTTCTTTAATAAATTCATTATGTTTTTTTTTTGTAGATATAATATTAACAAAAATAAAACTAATAATATTACTAATACTATATATTAATATTACTAATACTAATACAAAAAAAAAGTACTAACTCTAAAAATAACTATTCTAATAATATCAATAATTTTATAATAATAGTATACTTAAGTAGTTTTAGGATGTTGACATCGTTGTTGTCGTTGTTGGCCAAGTAGTAGTAGTTACAGTTGATTTAGCAGGTGTTGTTGTTGTAGCAGTTGGGCTACAGTTGATTTGGCAGGTGTTGTTGTTGTAGCAGTTGGGCTACAGTTGATTTGGCAGGTGTTGTTGTTGTAGTAGTTGTGCTTTTCAAATTCGTCTTATTATGCTTCGAACCCTTTTGTTTTGAAATTATATTTATGTTCAAGTTTTAAGCTAATTTAAGTTTTTTTTTTATTTTAAAAAATGACATAATTTTTCTCAATATACTTTTGTATTCTTTTTAAGATACAATTTCCACTTTATTAAGTTTATTATGGTTACAACTTTTTTCATAAATTTTTTTATAAACATTTCTTATTATAGATTTTTATTTGATTTTTTTGTAATTTTTTCACTATTTACTTTAAAATTTTATGCTTTTCTTTCAATTTCTTTCTTCATCTATATTTCATCAAACAAAATTAAGCAAACACACTCCGCTCATTTAACTATTTCATTTGTTCATTTTTATTTAGATGATTTTAAATGTTTATTACTTAATACAATTCGAACTGTTTATTTATTTTTGTGATCAACACAACAAGATTTCTTAAAAAAAAGTTCTTCTTTTCATCGAATTATTGGAGCAGCACTTTAATTTTTATATTTAATTTCTTTAGTTTACCTTTTGTTTAGTTTCTTAACTTATAAAATTTACATTGCACTTTTTTTTTAATTTTTTTTTTTGCCACTTTTTTTTAACTTTTTCCATTTTTGCACCCTTTTAAATTTTGTGTTTTTGGTTTTGCTTCTCGATCACGACTGACTTCTAACCTGTTGTACATTTTCTTAAGAAGCCAAAAATGCACAAGAATGTAACGGTTTCTACATTCTCTGAATGTTTGTCATACCATTGGTTTTGATATGTTGTTGTTGTGAAAGAATATCATGTGTGTGTAAGTAAACGAAAAAAAACTCTACACTCATGCTGGTATACTAAATATGCTACGTGGCCGTATTCTACTGGATGAGGGAGAACAGCAACACAAGGAAAATCAGTGTGTGTGTATGAAAAACAGGTTACATTTTTTTTTCCTTTCTAGATCATTCCATTTAATTGCGGTTCTATCAGGCCACTTGCATATTCTCCTTTCCTTGTTTTTCGTTGTAAACAACAAAAGAAACGTTAACGACGAGAAAAAAAACTGAGGAATTTCAAGTATGCCATATTCTAACCAATCAATGAATAAAAGAAGTGTGTGTGTCATATGCAATAATGGGTTAGGAAAAGAAAATTAGGCATGCGCAAGAAAAAAATCCGTAACAAAGTTGATTGTGAACCAGGGTCGATGATTGCTCTTGCCTGATACTTTTCACCTCTAGTCTCAATCAATACAATTGCAGTAAATAACAAGGTCTCTTTCTCGGTGGGATGTTGATTGAAATGTTTGCTCTCTTGTAGAGTCAAGGAAGTGATATTTGGAATGGAAACGTTTGATGCTGATGTGGACTGTATATTGACGTTTTCTGCTGCGATGCTCGTGCTTGGTTGGTTCGCGTCACAATTCTGAACTAAGGTCTGAGTTTCTGATCCCTTATGTAACAAAGTGTTGTGTCTTTGTTTACATAATCTACAACTGTGTTTACTTTTGCAGTCCTTGACACCGTGGTCAATAGAGAGACAATTGTAACAAGAATTTGTAACTCTAACAATGTGAATTCTGTCGTTAACATTCTTCTCTAAGAATTTGGGACAAGACCACAGACGGTGAGACTCCTTACAATTTTGGCATTTGTCGTTTGAGTCATTTTTCTCTATTTGTATTTAACTTTTTTCTATTTTGTGACCCAGTTTCATTTTGGGTTGTATGTATATTAAAAGCGTGAACTCGTTTTGGTTTAGATTTGAAGTTATTGTTATTTCTTTGATCTTTTTAAGTTATGTAAGTTATGTAGGTATTTTATTTTTACGCGCTAAATCAAGCGTCGAACGAAAATTATTGTGTGGTGAGCAAGTATTTTAGAATGCATACTGTTTAATGTGTGTGTTGTTGTTTTGTAGGTCGCTCATTTCTTTTTGTTATTAATTAAAAAACGTTTGGTTAATTTCGTTTAACTTCTAATTTTTGTTTTCTTTTATTTATATATCTATATATATAAAACAGAGTGACGTTAGTTACTAGCTTTATAACTAAAGAACGTCAGGACCGATTGCACCGATTCGCACAAATTCAGGCTGGTCTCACGCCAGAGAAGAAGAATACCCGGAAAAAGTTCAGAAATTGACCACGCCTACTTTTTTTTAAATTAATGTTTTTATGTGTGAGTGTGTGTATGTACTTTATAGAATCGTAAATGATCATGTGATGATCTTCGGCAAAGTTGTTGTGCATGAGCCCGGGAAGGTTTGTAAGTTGGTACGACCCCGCCCACTCTAACGCCTACTTTTTTTAATTTAATTCTAAACGGGTTTTTACAGATTTACTTCAAATTGTATATACATCTTACTGTAGGCGAGGTAGAAATAAAAATTGTATGTGCCACGCCCACTTTCACGCACCATCACATGCAAGACGCTTGCCAGGTAAGCCAGACCGCTGGAGCGATCTGTCTGAAATTTTCACATCACACCACTAAGTATTTATAGAATACTTCTTTTTTGCGACCACGCCTACTTTCACGCCTTCTTTTTTAAATTGTGTAATTGATTCTAGTCTAGTTTTAACATATTCACTTTACTCTAGGCGAGATCAAAAATTAAGATTCATACTCCACGCCTCCTTTCACGTCCCATCTCTAGCGATCTTTTTTGACCGCCTACTTTTTTTTAAATTGATGCCGTAGCAACGCCCGCAGTGTACAGCCGAATTCGACCACGCCTGATTTAAAATTGTGTAATCGATTCTACAAGGGTTTTAAAAGACTTACTTCAAATTGTATCACCCATTACTTTTAATTATTATCTTCTAAAATCCAAAAATCAAATGTCGTTCTTTTGTATATCACAATTTTTACGACAATTGTTTTTCCACCTAATTTGATTGAAAACTTTTTTTGTTCATTTTTTTTACAAAATCAAATTCTGGTTCTGCTATTGCCAGTAGATGGCGTTGTGTGCATAAACTTTTGACACCTGATTTATTTTTGTAGTATTTAAAAATTTTCAATCTTTTTTATAAATGATTTCAAAAGGTAAGTTCCCTAAATGATTTTGTGACATTGTTTTTGTGACATTAATTTCTCAGTGTTATTCATAATGCCGCGACCCAGAAGATCTGATCTTTCGCACCGAACCAGTAATGCAATTACAAATCGGACTATTACCAATCGATTGAATACGGATGAACAAGAAATCGCACGAAATCAGCGCCGTGTTAGTATGGCCCGACTTCGCGTAACGCAAACACAAGAAGAAAGACAGGCGACAAATGAAACGGCTCGATTAGCAATGAGAAATCATGGATTAAATCAAGCAATTCAACAACGTGAAAATCTAAATCAACGCGTAAGAAGAAGAGCTTTAAGTGTTGATTTGAATCGAGTAGCGTTTCATTACGATTGCACTTTTGACTACAGCTCGCATCCTTTCGTTCAAATTGGCCCAATGGAGATTGTGTGCAACCATTGCGGTGCATTAAAGTTCACCGGAGAATCGCCTGGGTTGCGCTGTCTCAGTGGTAAGGTCAAGTTACCACCATTGCCTTCACCATTGGTACGACCACACATACTCTAACGCCCACTTTTTTAATTGATTAATTGCTTCTGCATGGGTTTTCACAGATTTACTTCATACAGATTATATCCACACCTTACTGAAGGCGAGGTAAAAATAAAAAAATTAATGTTTGCTTGGTTTTTCAGTCTGCGGGGCGTGGCAAAATCCAATTTTCATATTGCATCACCAATGACATACGAGCATACATACATATATTTTGCTTTTTTTATTTTATTTAATTTTTTTCAAAGCCGTTGTCATGTTTTTCAAGACGAGATATCAAACTCTTAAATCGGTTATGTAGTTCCGAAGATATTTGCAAAAAACTTATGTTATTAACGATCCAATATCAAAATTTTAAAACTTTCGAAATATTGCATTCAAAAATCCGAGTTTTCGGTTTATTTACAAAATATTTACATCATTCGGTAACAGAAGATATTCCGCGCTTACTAAGGTGCAACATTATACAAAAAGGTAAAAATAATATTATATCATCAATCGATGATAAAAAAACTTTATGTACCCTTGCATTTATGATACCTACATTTTGTGCACATTTGTGAGTTTTTTTCAAACGCTGATAAAAAATAACGGTACATTCAAACAAATTGCTCGAAGCGCTTGATCGGACTCTACGTGATTTTCGAGGATACTACAAACCGATGGGAGGCGCTCTTATTCTTTTTGTGGGTGATTTTCGTCAAACTTTGCCCGTTATCAATGACCGCAGATGAGCTGAACGCATGCTTGGAAGCTTCATATCTTTGGAACCGAGTCGAGAAAATCACGCTATCGACGAACATGCGTGTGCATTTGTTGCAAGACCCGTCTGCCCAAACATTCTCATAACAAGTTTTTGACATCGGAAATGGAAAAAATCCAATTAATCGCGCCACGAACGAGATTTCGCTCCCGCCTAACTTCTGTTGAATGCAAATAAATATTCAAGCCGTTGTCGACAAGGTTTTCCCAAGTCTAACAATCTTCTACAAAAAATCGGATTGGTTGTTGGAACGTGCAATTTTGGCACCAACAAATTATTATGCCAACAAGCTCAATGAGCAAATTCAATTGAAACTGCCCGGCAAATTAATCAAATACAAATCGATCGATACAATAATGGATGAAGAACAAGCCGTCAATTATCCCACTGAATTTTTAAATTCATTGGAACCACCCGGAATGCCACCGCATGTGCTAACTTTAAACGTTGGATCACCGGTAATTCTTATTCGCAACTTAAACGCACCAAAGTTATGCAACGGAACCACATTGACCATCAAAAACTGCTCACCAAATTTAATCGAGGCAACAATCATCGGTGGCAGATTCAAAGGCGAAGAAGTACTTATTCCACGATCAATAAAACAAAAGTCACATCATTAGCTATTACTGGCTTAATTTTGAAAAATTTATGTTTTCCACACGGCACGCCAAAAAACAAAAAACATTGTATATCCGTTGGCCCCAAGATGAAGTAATAAATAAATATAATTTCCAGTTTGCCTTAAATACATGCGTTTCTTTTTTGATTGAGCCCATACCTAGACCATATGTAAGTTATTCTGTAACAAATCTTCATGACAGATATTCCATAAATTTATTTAAAGGCCGTACATTTCTTTAAAAGCTTAATTTAAATCGTGTGGTAATACAACACTAATGTTTGCTTAGGGCCAGCACCGCGGACCGGTTCAGCTAGTTTTTTATATTAATTACAATACAATTTTAGTTTATGTTTTTTATTATATTTAGTTTGTATATGTATGTTTTTATAAACCTGTTTGTTTTGTTTGTTATTCACACTTTTAATTTTCAATGTAGGTACTTGCGATACCGCAAGTACAGGAAAACTAAACTCAGTTTACAAAAGTATTGTGCGCTATGTATATGGCGTGAAAAGGTTTGATTCTGTTTCGCCTTTTACGGCAAAACTATATGGTATTCAGTTTGATGCCATACTCAAAACAAGGGTACTCCTGTTCATGCACAAAATCGTGTATACCCAACAACCACAACATCTCTATAACCGCTTAACCCTATTGAGTTCTAATAGAGGAAAGCGAATCTTATTGTTTAGACATCATTGTTTAACTTCTGATTGGCAATTTTTTCTTAATGCAATCCGGCTTTGGAATCTACTCCCGCACAACATACAAATAATAAGTAACGCATTGAGATTTAAAAAATGCATTATTAATTTTTTACATGTTAATTTGTTAACTAAACACTTTTCTTTTTCTTTTTTGTTTTCTTTTATAAATTTATAAATTAATTAGTTTAAACACTTTATCTTTAAGAATTATAATTTTTTTTTCTTTTTAATGTTTCTGCTAAAACAATGTTCTATACTGCAATAAGAGACTTTAAGTCTTGTGTATAGAATTGGAAATAAATAAATAAATAAAAATAAAATAAAAATAAATATGTTTATGTTAGATTTTGATTTTTATTACAATAATTGTTTTTGTTAATTTTTTTACAAATTTGTTTTTGTTGTTACACTTATTTTATATGTATGTACTTTTTATTTGAACTATTTGTGTTGTTTGTTTTTTGCACTTGTTTTGTTTGTCTTATGTTTGTTGAACAAGATCAACTTTATGTGTCGACTGCTTATAAGAGACTGTGTTTTGTTATGTTGATGAGCAATTATAAATGTAAGTAAAAGAATTTAAGGAATGCAAACAACAAAGTGAGTAAATAAAACTCCGTTAGTATTATAAAGGGTGTAAAGCTAAGTATAGACGATATGTTGAATCAGCATATTTATGCTGAAAAATTTGTGACTAGTGCTTACATATCGTGTAAACGCAAAATTTTTTCAGCATACGTATGTTTAACAACATTTGCTAACACTTTGTTAACAATGCAAACAAACGTATGTTGGTAATTTTAGCATATCGTGTAAACAGCATATTATTAGTGTTTGACAAATTTCCTGCGTATGTTGACAGATATGTTATTTGTTGAAAAGCGTATGCAAGCTTTTCAGCATATGGCAAATTCATATGCGATCAGAGTTGTATTTTCTAATAAAGCTGATAAGAAAACAACAATGTCGGCTTCATTGATTTAAATCACAAATTATGATCTAAAGGACATACGTTTAACATTTTTTAATTGTTTGTATAGTTTATACAATTTATTATATTCACATATAACAACAAAATAATTGAACACAAATATTAATTTAAATGGCGGAAAACTGCGTTTGTTGACATTAGCAAAAACATATGTTTTTGCATCTTTTTTGTGTAAAAAAGAGGATAGTGTATTACGGCCCAGCCACCGATAGTTTTTTTTTATGTAAATACAATTCTTGTTGTATATGTACGTACACACATACACACACAAGAACACAAAACGCAATATAATGGCCGGCGGCATAGTTCAAATTAATCGACACAGGGGCCAAATTACCGCATGCGTGATCGAATGAGCGAACGTATGATTTCGATATCGAAATTATGATAAAATATACTAAATTTCTTGCTCGATATCGTATGCCATAATCTCAAATAAGAAAATTACGATCAATTTTACTCGATATCGAATGCGATAATTTGGCCCCAGGTCTCTAGAAATAAACAATAACCCCCTTATTCAAAAACCATTATTAAATTTAACAAACGTTTATTAAGACAGATTTGCATATAAAAATTTGCTTAAAAACGCAATAGCTAGACCAATTTCCTCCCACTTGATCATTTATGTTTTTTTTATTGATATTTTTATTATTTAATTTTATTTCAAAAATTTCACATAAAATACAGAAGTTGAATAATAATTGAAAAATGTTGTCAAACTGACTAATTTCACAAACAAATGTTTATACGACTCAGCATATGTAGCACCACTAAAATTCAACATATCGTATAAACACAAAAATCGTATGCTAACTCTTATGTTGACATTTCATTTGCTGACATATGCTGACATCAAAAAATTTGCTACTTTCAACATATCGTGTAAACGTCTAACATATGACATAGGAATTTGCTGCTAATTTTAATCATATGCCTGTCAGCATATATATGCTGATTCAACATATCGTCTAAACTTACCTTTACATTAAAATATTAACGTTAAGCACATACAAAGTGAACAAAAACATAAGCTTTCTTTTTGCACATCTTTTAAACATATGTTTTCCGGTACTCACATCGCTAATGTATTTTAGAATAACAAAAAGTGAATGAAACACGTATTTGTGGTGAAAGTGACTTCCCGAATAGACCTGATTATTTCCAGAGACGTGCCGTCATGATTTTAATAAACATTTCCATGACCAGGACTCCACAGTGAAGAAATTCCCCAAAAAAAAGTGAAGATATAAGACCCACCATCAATGTAATATGATCACCGATTTGGTGGGTAGGCCTTATATGGAAGCTACGGCCAATTAGGGACTGATATGTGCAAAATTTCGTTTCGATATTTATATAGGTTTATGTGTTTTTCGTAAGTAGTCCTTATATAGGAGCTATGGACAAATATGGGCCGATATTATTAAAATTCATCACGACGATTTCTATATATACAGTGGGGACCATATAATTAAAACATAATACCAATCTCACCCAATTCATGTTTCTTTTGCAATTTTAACGGTACTTTTTCACAATAATTTTCTGTTTTATATCTTACGCTCTTAATTCCTCAATTATTGCTCTCCATCAGCAATTTATTTTGTAAAATAATGCGTGTGTTAAAACATTTTCAACATTGTTTTAATATTAGTTTTTTTAATAAAATATTTTTAAATTGTTACCTAAAATTATTGTCGGTAAGTACTAAAAAATTATAAAGTTTTATATTGTTAGGAATGGGTAAAGCACCAACTTTCTCCGAAGTAGAAAGAAAACTTATGTACATATAACCTAAAAACCTCTGGTAAAACCGTATTACAAATTTCTAATTTACTTGATTGCTCCAGAAGAAAAGTATGTGCCAATTTACACGATGCAATTCCTATTGAAAATATTTGTAAAATTTTTTCCTTGAAATTTCTTGGGTATTATTAAACACATTCGCAAGTGGGTTTTAAAGAAATTGTATGTGTAAATTTTATGTACATATGTACGAATTAGATATCAGATTTGAAATATTTATTGTTAGTTCGTTTTTAATGAAGACGTTCCTTGTTTTATGAAGAAATTACTTCTCAAATACATATTTTTGTGATTGCATTGACAGGTCCATTCCGCGAAATTATGCGCTCATCGAATGTTTCCTTCAATAAATCTTTTGTGGCGTGCGCTGTGTGGCATGTAGCGCCGTCTTGTTGGAACCACAACTTATCCACATTCATTCCATTCAATTCGGGAACAAAATAGTCGGTTATCATGGCTCTATACCGGTATCCATTAATTCGGGTCCTCTTCAACACTTTGCTCTACAGCGGCAATTTTTTCTTCGGTGCGCACTGTTCGACGTCTCTGCGGATGCGTATTATCACATAGAGTAAACGTAGTGCGAAAACGATCCATGGTTAACCGAATTAATTGCTCTGATGGACGATTATGTCGACCATAAAATGGACGGAGCTTGCGGTAAACTTCGCGAACTGAACCGTTATTTTCGAAATAAATTTGCAAGCGTTGTTCTTTTGTCAACCTGTTAATGATGAAATGGCAAACTGAACATAAATGACATTAGCGTTGCCAGATTTGACCACAAAATGCCAGTTTTATCTCTTTTCGAAAAACAAACCCGTAAAAAAAAACACCCTATATAACACAAACTTCGTTGTCATAAAACAAGAGATGCAAAAGATAAAAAGAAGTGCCAAAACACAAATCTTTACCCTTTTGAATTTTCCAAATGTATGTTTTCGAGAAGTTTTTTTTTGTGTTTAAATATATCGATATTTAAACTTTCGAGCATGTAGATCACATATTAAGATTAAACACAAAATTCCACTTTTTATCCGCTTTTATCCCCTTAAAGATAGACTTATAAGGAACTAATACACAATTTTGTGACTACAGGAAGCTAAAATAAAAACAAGTCGATTTAACGATGTCCTTCCGTCCGTCCATGTAAAGCTTGTGCGCAGAGTACAGGTCGCAATTTTGAAGATATTTCAATAAAATTTGGTACATAATATGTTTTCGACCCAAGGATGGACGGAATTGAAACTGGTGGAAATCGGTCCATTATTTCACCTTGCCCCCATACAAATGTCCTCCCGAAATTGGTGTTTACCGATCATAAATGTTTGAATTATGAAAGTATCCACACAAATTTCATCAAAAATGCGTGATAAATGAAGCCAAATCACATCTACAAATTTTGTGCAGATCGGTCCATAATTACTTGTAGCTCCCATATAGGCCCACGTCCGAAAATCGCTTTAAAGATCGCAACTCTCTCAAAAATTTTGGTATCCAAAAAATATTGAACGCAAATACATTTCATATGTATGCAAATAATACGGTATAATTTTATAATGCTCGGAGCTAATTCACTTTAAGCTCCATAAATCTTTTAAAAAGTATTTATATCGAGATAAAGTTTAACACATACATATAATATTTATATTCACAGACATCATGACACTAAATTTTTTACGATCGGTCCACAATAGGTTATATATCCCATATAACGCCCATTTCTGAAAAACTGTTTTATACTTATACTGGGTGTAGGCAGTGGTGATATTCGAAACAATTAACAACCGGTTCGCTTAAAAAAATTATATTCTTGCCAAATTTTGATAAAAATAGCGAAAATTTTAAAGTCGCATCCCAGTAACAGACCACAAGCCTCTTGAAGGAAATGATATAAACTTTTGTTTAATAAAAAAATAGTTTTGATTTTGCAAAATAAAAGTCAAAAAAAATTGCTTTATTTTTTTCTCAAAAGATTGAAGAAAACGCTATCGAAAACATCATCATCCAAGAATCCAATGTATGACCAAAATAAAATCATTTGTTTGTACGTTTGGACAATTACCAACTGAACAATATTGTGTTTGTTGCCGAGACTAATCACCTTGATAAATACACATTATATAAAACCGTTAAAACAAAAAACATAATCACCCCAACAAATTTCATATGGAATTTTTATTCACGAGAAGGGTGAATATGCAACAACCGGTTCGCAAAATTTTTAAAATTTTAACAACCGGTTCGAGTGAACCGGTCCGAACCGGCTGAATATCAGCACTGGGTGTAGGGTATTATATGGTCGGCCTTGACCGACTATACTTTCTTACTTGTTTTTTGAAGTGCCAATTCGGGAGCAAACCACATAGAACTGGCAGTCTGAAAAACATGAATTTTCCCAAATTAGCCAGCAATATCCAATTTTTTTTTTTTTATTCCTTTTAATTTAATTATTGGATCTTTCTTTACAAAAGAAATTTACAATAAGTATTAAAATCTTAAAATTAATTAATCATTTCTGGGTCTATTGCCATTGCAATAGAAACTCCATTTCTGGTTGCGGAAACTGTTCATCTATCTTGCAGTGCAGCGAGAGCCAATGTGTCTACCATCTTTAGGCGAGTATGTCCATTATAATGCAGTAGATCCTGTGCAAGAGGATTTGGATGCGTTGCTAGTTTTCGTACATATTTGGAGCAGAAGGTTTTTATTTCGTCGCGAACAAATGCAATATTAAGGTCCTTATGAATATTCGCGTTACTAATATACCACGGGTCACCGGTAATTTGTCGCAATATTTTATTTTGTCGTCTTTGAAATTTCTCTATATTAGAAGCAGAAGCTGTTCCCCATAATTGGATACCATAGGTCCATATTGGCTTAATAATAGATTTATAGAGTAGAACTTGGCAGTTTAGATTTAGAGCAGAATGGGAACAAAGGAGCCATTGCAGCTGTAGTGTTTTAATTTTGAGTTGCGTGGATTTGGAATCAATATGTTGAGACCAGGTAAGGCGGCGATCGAGGTGTATACCAAGATATTTTATGTGATTTTGCTCGGGGATATCGATGTTATTTATCTTCAGTTTGGGACAATTTCCCCTTCTCAAGGTGAAAGTAACATGTGCACTCTTTGCTGTATTTACTTTTATTTTCCATTTGTCAAACCATTTTTCGAGTTCTTTGATATGAGCCTGTAGACAACTAGAAGCAATAACTGGATTTTCATGTATGCTTATAAACGCTGTATCGTCTGCAAATGTTGACGTGTGTATTAGGTTATTTGTGGGCATATCTGAAGTATAAAGTATATACATTAGAGGACTAAGTATACTACCTTGTGGAACTCCTGCTGCGATTTTTCTTGAGTCTGAATTGTGGTCTTTATACTTTACTACAAACGAACGATCTAATAGATAGTTTCTTATCAGCTTGTGGGTGTTTTGGGGTAACAAAGAGCATATTTTATATAAAAGCCCATCATGCCAGACTTTGTCAAAGGCTTGGGAAATGTCTATGAAGAGAGATGAGCAATAGTGTTTATCCTCAAAAGTCTTTCTAATAAGAGTTACTATGCGATGAACCTGTTCTATAGTGCCATGATTCTTTCGGAATCCAAACTGATGAACGGGAATGATATGGTGGTCGTTTAGATACGGAGTCAGCGCATTCAAAAATACTTTCTCGAAGAGCTTTGAAAATATTGAAAGTAAGCTTATCGGGCGATAAGATGACACTTGAGAAGCGTCCTTACCTGGCTTAGGTATCATAATTCTTTCTGATATTTTCCATGATTTAGGAAAGAAACCAGCAGAATGGAATTGAAAATTAATAAAATTAGCTTAAGGGCCGCTGTTGGTAGTTCACGAATCATTTTTCCTGAAATTTTGTCCATACCAGGGGATTTATTTGTTTTAATTTTTTTTTATTTCTGTGGTTAAGGAAGCGAAACGAATTTTCATTGGGGAAACAACACAGTCTTCAATAGCTGGTAGGGTTATGTCGGAGCTAGAATTATTAGGCGTAAACACTTTTTCGAGGTACTCGGCAAAAACTTCAGCTTTGTCTTTGTGGGACCTAGCCCAATTACCATCGCTACAACGAATAGCAGACTCACATTTAATCGGGTTTTTAATTTTTTTGGTGGCTTTCCACAGACTGTAATCCGTGGTTTTTGTTGGGTCTAGACCTTCTAAATATGCACTTAGAGCTGATCGTTTGTCCTCTAAGAGAGCGCTATGAAGGGCTCTTTGACAATGGTTTAGTTGACTTTTCAAGGTAGGTGAGCGATGTATTTGCCATTGTCTTCTAATATTTCTCTTTTCCTTTATAAGGTTTAGAATAGCTGTTGAGCATTTATTTTTAGTGCTGTTGTAGCGTTTATGAGGTGTAGCTACTTTTGCTGCGGTTGATAATATGTCAGTAAATACATATATAGCATCTTGTATTTCATTATCGGATCTAAGTGAAGTATTTTGCAATATCCAATGATGGTGCTTTATTGATGGCAATAGCAAAGGCAAGACGCAAAGGGAACTGGAGCCGCTTGAATTGGAATGGTAAATCGTTGGAAATCATGGAATAAGTACGTATTCACCTTTGAATCTGCAACGGATGATTGTTGCCTCGATTAAATTTGGTGAGCAGTTTTTGATGGTTAATCTGGTTGCGAATAACAATTACCGGTGATCCAACCTTTAATGTTAGCATATGCGGTGGCATTCCGGGTGGTTCCAATGAATTCAAAAATTCAGTGGGATAATTGACGGCTTGTTCTTCATCCATTACTGTGTGGATCGATTTGTATTTGATTAGTTTGCCAGACAGTTTCAAGTGCGCATTAAGCTTGTTGGCATCATCATTTTTTGGTGCCAAAATTGCACGTTCTCACAGCCAATCTGAATTTTTGTAGAAGATTGTTAGACTTGAATGGGTATCGTTATTTTTTTATCAGCGTTTGAAAAAAAACTCAAAAATGTGCTAAAAAATGTAGGTATCTTAAATGCAAGAGTACACAAAGTTGTTTATCATCGATTGATAATATAATTATACTCTACACCACCATAGTGGGGAGGGTATATTGGATTTGTGCTGATGTTTGTAACGCCCAGAAATATTGGTCCAACACCCACCTTAAAGTATACCGATCGACTTAGAATCACTTTCAGAGTGTTATCTTCAAGCAACAAACATCTGTATTGAGAACTTTTGTCAAAACCTCGTGATTTCGTCAGTTTACTGTCCGCCCAGATTTTCAATAACAAAAGATCAATATAGAGATTTTTACAAATCACTAGGTAGCCGTTTCATAGCGGCTGGCGACTACAATGCTAAGCATACATTCTGGGGCTCACGACTCGTTAGCCCTAAAGGTCGTATCTTGTACGACTCCCTGTCTGAAATGGGACTGAATGTGATTTCAACTGGTCAACCAACTTATTGGCCAACTGACCAGCAAAAAATTCCTGTCGTTATCGATTTCGGCGTGGCGAAAGGGGTATCCCCGGAACTCATTGAAGTCGAGGCTTCACTGGATCTTTCTTCAGATCACTCACCCACTGTAATCACCATCAGAAGTCCTCAGCAAATCGTAACTGATGCCTTACTTCTTGTCAAACGTCTGAATTGGTTAAAATACAAAAAATACATCAGCACTCACTGCACAGAGAAACTCCCGTTAAAAACTGCTGAAGACATCGATGCCTGTATAAAAAGTCTTAATGAACATGTCGAGAAAGCCGCAGAACATGCTTCTTCCATTTACCGCCCGAATAGGTACAACAGAGTTTTTTCTGCAGATGTTGAGCAACTATTGTCTGAAAAAAAAGAGTCCGAAGAGAGTGGCAACAACACAGATCGCCCCAACTTAAAACTAGGTTGAGAGAATGTACCAAAAATCTTAGGATCTTGCTAGAAGCGCAAAAAGCAGATTCTCTCAAACAACATCTGGAAGGTCTAGACGCAACTTTCCAGTCAAATTATTCATTATGGCGTGCACTCCGAAATCTAAGAAAACCCGTAATCGCAAAATCTCCACTGCGTACTTTGAACGGATCTTGGGCACGAAATAACGAAGAAAAAGGCAACCTTTTCGTAAGTCATTTAAAAAATGTATTCACTCCCAATATGGATACTGACATTAGCCAACTACCGCCTGTTGTTGCCAGACCACCTGTACACATAAGATTTCAATATCTGGAGGTTGTTGAGGCTATTGATAATTTAAATGTTAAAAAAGCACCTGGGTTTGATAAAATCAGCAATAAAATGATTTTTGAGCTGCCTCGCATTGCAAAAAGATTAATCCTCTTTCTTTTTAATGCCATCTTACGGCTTGAGTACTACCCTCCGGTTTGGAAAATTGCATTAGTAAAGATGATTCCTAAGCCGGGAAAAGATCCTTGCAAAGTTGAGTCGTATAGGCCAATAAGTCTATTACCAACTATGTCCAAATTATTCGAGAAATTGCTTATAACCAAGCTGACTCCGATTTTGAATGAAAACAACAGCATTCCCAATCACCAGTTTGGCTTCAGACGTCAACACAGTACAATAGAACAAACACATAGATTGGTACAAGTCATAAGAAAAACCTTTGAGGAAAAGAGATACTGTTCGGCACTCTTTATTGACGTCTCTCAAGCTTTCGACAAAGTATGGCATGAAGGCCTGATATCTAAATTAAAGCAGAACTTGCCGGTGAATCTTCAACACCTTATATGGAAATACTTAATCGACCGTCAGTTTATGATTAAAGAAGGTGATTATTTAAGCCGTCCTCAACCTATAGGTGCTGGCGTCCCTCAAGGTAGTATCTTAGGACCAATTCTATACTTGCTGTACACAGCAGACATGCCAACAAACAATGAAATTCACACGTCAACATTTGCTGATGATACGGCATTTTTCAGTATTCACAAAGATCCAAAAGATGCTTCGATTCAATTACAGCACCACGTAACGCAAGTGGAGAAATGGGCAAGACAATGGGGAATAAAAATAAATGAACAGAAATGCACCCACGTAACATTTACTCTACGTAGGGAATCATGTCCCCCTATTCGTATTAATGACCATATAGTACCTCAAAACTCACACGTGAAATATCTTGGTATTCATCTGGACCGTCGCCTCACATGGAAACCACATATAGATGCTAAGCTGACTCAAATGAAACTGAAAGCAGCCCAAATTCATTGGCTCATCGGCAGAAACTCCGTCCTTCGGCTCGATTGTAAGCTTCTACTCTACAACTCAATCTTAAAGCCAATTTGGTGCTATGGTATCCAGTTATGGGGCACTGCCTCCAACTCCAATGTTGAGAAAATTCAACGCCGTCAAAACAAAATGCTACGAATGATAACTATCTCTCCTTGGTATATTCAAAACAACAACATACACAACGATCTTGATGTTCCACTTGTCAAATGGGAAATAACTAAACACGTCGCCCATTATTTGGGTAAGCTGGAAACTCATCCAAATCCCCTCGCTCGAGACATCTTACAACATCCCGGTCATAGCCGTTTGAGAAGGAGGGACACCACCGCTCTCAGATGAATAAATACAAGTTGCTCATTATATCCTATCGAATTTCAAAACTAGATTTTGTCTAGCATTGGCTGGACTTATCTTAATTAACTTTAGTTTTAGGATTTGAATACCTATTGTTAGTTCATTTAAAATGAAGATACAATAAAAAAGTATATGCAAAAAAAAAAAAAAAAAAAAAAAAAAAAAAAAAAGAAGAAGTAAGGTATATAAAAAAAATGGTAATTTTTTTTTTTTTTTTGCATTTAATTATTTATTGAATCTTCATATTTGAAATAACAATAAGTATTCAAATCTTAATACTAAAAAGAAAATAAAAAGCCCAGCCAGTGCTAGACAAAAATTTTTATGATACTAAAAAAATTTCACATCAACTGATCCAGTCATCTATTTTGCGCTTGAGTTAAAGCAAGGGTATCCCTCCTTCTCAACCGATTGTGGCCACTAAAGTTAAGGATGTCTCGTGCAAGTGGGTTTAGATGGTGTTCAAGTTTGCTGACATACTTTGACGCATATTTTGTAAATTCGACTTTTACTAATGGCACGCCTAGATCTTTGTGGATTCGAGAATTTTTAACATACCATGGAGCTGCAGTGATTATACGTAGAATTTTATTTTGACCCCTTTGAATTTTTTCAATGTTTGATGCTGAGGCAGTACCCCATAATTGAATTCCATAACACCAGATTGGCTTTAGAATTGCATTGTACAACAAAAGTTTGCAATCCAATTTCAATGTAGAGTTTCTGCCGATTAACCAATTAAGTTGCACTGCTTTTAATCTCATTTGTGTAAGTTTCGCTTCAATATGAGACTTCCAAGTTAAACGGCGGTCGAGGTGAATGCCGAGGTATTTGACTTCATTATGTTGAGGAATAATTTGATTATTTATTCTGATGGACGAGCAGGTATCTTTTCGCAATGTGAAAGTGATATGAATACATATTTGTTCATTTACCCTGATTTTCCAAAGCTCTAGCCAATTCTCTAGTTTATAAACATAATTCTGCAAATTCTGTGATGCAACTTGGTGGTCCTTATGGACGCTGACAAAGGCTGTATCGTCTGCAAAAGTTGACGTGTGGATTTTGGGGTCTGACGGCATGTCGGAGGCATAAATCAAATATAAAGTAGGGCCCAGTATGCTACCCTGTGGCACACCTGATTCAATTGGCTGAGCGGTACTTAAAAAATTGCTTTCTTTGATTTTAAATTTGCGACCGTATAAATAACTTTCCATGAGTTTATGGGTGTTAGCAGGCAGAGTTAATTTAATTTTGTGCATTAAACCGTCATGCCAAACTTTGTCGAACGCTTGGGACACATCAATGAAAAGGGCGGAGCAGTATTTTTTATCTTCAAACGACCCTCTTATCACATTTACCAATCTGTGAGTTTGTTCGATGGTACTGTGTTTAGCTCTGAATCCGAATTGATGATTTGGAATACATTCAGTGTCATTCAGAATTGGAGTCAACTTAGTCATTAACAATTTTTCGAACAGTTTAGAAATTGTCGGCAGTAGGCTAATTGGCCTATATGACTCCACTTTGGTGTGGTCCTTCCCTGACTTAGGAATCATAGTGATCATAGACACCTTCCAATCTGCAGGATAGTATTCTAGGCGTAAAATAGCGTTGAAGATAAAGAGGATAATTCTTCTTGCTACACGAGGTAACTCCACAAGCATTTTATTGCTGATTTTATCCATACCTGGAGCCTTTCTAAGGTTCAGAGTACCAATAGCGTTTTGGACATCACGAAAGTTTAGTCTTAGGGGTTGTAACGAACCTTTCTTGCTGGGGTATAACTCGCGGTTATCCAGCGTTCTGTCACAATAAATTCTTTATTTATTAGTGACCTCTTAAAATGAAACACGGCTAGCTTTTTTTCTGGAATTTGTAACTTTCTTTATTTACACGGGTTTATAATTTTTGTTCACTCGCTTATGTCACTAACTAGAATACAATATCTCGCTCACACCCTATCGACTATAAATGTCGGGTCTTGTTGTGAAAGTAGGGGTAGTTGGTAGTAATTATGACCTCAAATAGTGTCACATGGAACTCACACTGGAGGATGAATCCGTAGTAAAACCCCGGAAACACTACTCCGCTCAAATCACGCCCAGTGAAGCTAGCACTTGAGAGTGAAGCCGTAGTAAAACCCCGGAAACACGACTCCAGTGTAGCACGCAGCAGTGAAACCGTAGTAAAACCCCGGAAACACTACTCCGCTCAAATCACGCCCAGTGAAGCTAGCACTTGAGAGTGAAGCCGTAGTAAAACCCCGGAAACACTTCTCTCATGCAGCTCGCAGTGGTGAAACCGTAGTAAAATCCCGGGAACACCACTACGCTCGGCTTGTGACTGGTTCACAATGTGGTCAGACTTATGACCTCAAATAGTGCCACCTGGAACTAACACTGGAGGATGAATCCGTAGTAAAACCCCGGAAACACGACTCCAGTGTAGCGCGCAGCAGTGAAACCGTAGTAAAACCCCGGAAACACTACTCCGCTCAAATCACGCCCAGTGAAGCTAGCACTTGCGAGTGAAGCCGTAGTAAAACCCCGGAAACACTTCTCTCATGCAGCTCGCAGTGGTGAAACCGTAGTAAAACCCCGGGAACACCACTACGCTCGGCTTGTGACTGGTTCACAATGTGGTCGTACCTAAGGCCCAGTGAAACTAGCACTTGAGGGTGAATCCGTAGTAAAACCCCGGAAACACGACTCCAGTGTAGTGCGCAGCAGTGAAACCGCAGTAAAACCCCGGAAACACTACCTCGCTCAGATCAGGCCCAGTGAAACTAGCACTTGAGAGTGAAGCCGTAGTAAAACCCCGGAAACACTTCTCTCCTGCAGCTCGCAATGGTGAAACCGTAGTAAAACCCCGGGGACACCACTACGCTCGGCGCTGATCTGTTCACAAATGCGATCGTAAATAAATTCCAGTGACTACCAGCCCTTGAGAGTGAAGCCGTAGTAAAACCCCGGAAATACTTCTCTAGCGCAGTTTGCAGTATAGAACTTACAATGCAACCACAATTTGCCTACAGTACCACTAACTACCAATTTACTACCACTTACCTATTAAGAACCGCACACCACAACTGATGAAAACAGACCATAGATTATGAATAGATGCGACACGGCCACCAAGCGGCCAGTGAAAGAACTAAAATGTGTCAAAGTGGCATCACACATTTAACCCCATCGTAGGAAAGGGATAGCAAATATTTTGTTTTTTGTATGGCTATCCTTATTCTTCGATGGGGTTAATTGAAATTCTTTTGTTTACATTTTTATTTGTGAAAAATTTCTTTAAGTTGGCGGAACAAAATTGGAAAAATTTTAATTTTGCGCCAAAATTTATTATAATTTTGGCGCATTTTCTTCATTTTTGTTGTGCCAGTGAGTAGTCAGTTGGATTTTTATCAAAAAGTGTACCAAAAAGTATTCGAAGGAAGCAAAAAATTAAGGAAAAGTAAAATGTAAGTATGACTTTTTTTGGTATTTTATTTTGATTTAATAAGTTTTTATCAAATTTCAGAAGCCGTAAGTGTATTATGGGTAGCCCAAATGTGGAGAATCTTCATCGTTTTCCGAAGGATGGACAAGGTAAGTGCTTTTGATTTACTAAAGTTTTAAACAAAGGCGGAAATTGCATAACGAATTTACAATTTGTATGGAATAATTTTCCGTTCAAAATGTAAAATCTCTTGTGTATTTCCTGCATAAGTTCCAATTGGTGAAAGTATTACCAATTGGAATTTAGATAAGTTCTTGTTTCCAAATTGTGTGTGTTTTTTTTTATATGTGTGTTGTGTATTTGTATTTTATTTTACGGCCGGCCGTAGTTTTTTTTGTGTTTTGAATGCGTGGAGCTGTAACACCTAGAAAAAAGTTACTAAATTGTGAATAGGAAGCCGCCTGAATACATGTGATATAAAGACAATATTTGGCCAAGTAATTGGCAGTTGTCGTCTAAAGAGCACCACTTTTGTCAAATATACAACTATGACACTAGATATTTACATATATAAAATAATGCCTGCAGAAACGTTTGCTTGGACGTCACCATTGTGCATTAAGTGTTTCGTCCGTATTAGCATGTGAAAAGAAAATTAAAGTCGAGTAGTACTGTAGTTCTTAGGTCATATTTAGAGAGTTGGCAAAAGAGATTGTCCTCATACCACAACTGCAAATTGCCAAACTATTGCCTTTATACCAATTCTTCCATATTCCTTATAATCCATATTCTTCATCATCCAAATTGTACATTTTTTTAACTTTTTCGCTGAAAACGCGGGCCATTTGTACTTCACAATCATATTACATTACCTCACTTTGTACCAAGAGTAAAGACAACAATATAAATTATAAATTAATTTTTATTTCATAAATACATATGTATATTCTTAAACGAAATAATTTTGTTTAAAAAAATTGACTAATTACTTAATTTTATATTTTCAGATACTTAGGACTATTTACTGCTGATCCTGCGAACAATTGGTCAAATTAACTCCATTGCTTCAGGTTAGTACTTTCGTCCATAAATGGTTCTATTATTCTGAATGACATTGAACAAATAAAAAATGTTTTGTTAAAAAAAAATGTAAAAATTTTATAATTTCTCTATTTTTAGATGATTCATGTTACTTACCATTAATCTTGGGAAGAATTGATCCAGTAACCATTGTATCTTCCGGTGAGTATTCTTGACAATTTCCAATTTGTACACCATATCTTAAAAGTAAATATAAAATAATTTTCTGTTTTCAATTTAAAATTTCATTTTCAGATTACTTACCATTTAATCTTGACAATTTGGAGAATTCCCTGCCACTTTGGACAATCCTTTAGAAGATTTTTGGCAAATAATAATTTCCGGCCATCAGCCACATCAACGGCCATCAGCCACAAAAACGAAAAACATTTATTTTTATATTTTCTTTTATGTACGTACATATTTTATATTTTAATTGTACTAACACACTAATACACAACAAAATAAATATTTAAATATACACTTTTGCACGTTTTATTTTGTATTTTTACAGAAAACAACGAAAAATAAAAATTTTTTACACATTTCATCAAAAAAATGTTTGTTTACTTTAATTTTTATTTTTCATCATATGGTAAAAGAGGTAATGTATAGCTGTTTTCTTCAACTCATTGCTATACGCATATAGCGTTTTTTCCCTCTCTATCACATTATGGGGTTAAGCACACTGATAATCCACTTTTGTAAAAGTCACTTTTGACGATTCTGGTTAGTCTGTGAAACAGACTGTCCTTCTTACAGATTTTTGTTCTGCTTTTATACTTTTCTAGTCGTATGCATTTCTATTAGATGGTAACAGGTTACCAACAACACAGCTGATTATGACAACTGCACTAAACGTCGTCATTCCTACCCGCCGCAAGGGGCGCTAGTGTGTATGGGCTGTTGTTCTTGCTGCCACTAGATGGCACCAAAAATAATTTATGGTGATAGAACACAACCCTGAAATACTAATAATACTAAAGAAATATGTAATATTGCAATATAAAGGTATAATTCAATTGCAACTACAATTAATGGAAAAATTCAATAAAAATATTCTTATTACTAATAAACTATAATCTACAATTCATGAAAATAAATGAAATAAAATTACCATATTGGTATAAAACAAATGCAAATTTTACCGTTAATTCATAAAATAAATCTTTGATAGTTATCATATGTTGGTGTACTGGTGGAAACGAGGGTTCCCGACTTCCATCGTCACACATCCCCTCTTCTTTACGGACGGCTCTCTTCCCCTGGGTTCAGGGCCCTGATATCGACTCTTCCTCCTCTACTGATTAGTACCTGGTAGGTTACGGGACCGCTTTGGTGTTTAAATTTTTGTCGTTGGCCTAGTTTGTGAGCCTGTAAAGACGTCTCGACGATGCTTTTTAAACTTTCCGGGCATACGTAAGCTTGTCGAGCCACTTGCAATTTCCCACTACTGCGGTCTCACACATGGCGATGTTGGCGTTTTCACACGGTTGACGTGACAACGCGTCGACCATGATTTGGTGATTACTGCGGCCTCACACATGGTGATGTTGGCGTTTTCACACGGTTGACGTGACAACGCATCGGCCATGATTTGGTGACACTGCGGCCTCACATATGGCGATGTTGGCGTTTTCACACGGTTGACGTGACAACGCATCGGCCATGATTTGGTGACACTGCGGCCTCACACATGGCGATGTTGGCGTTTTCACACGGTTGACGTGACAACGCATCGGCCATGATTTGGTGACACTGCGGCCTCACACATGGCGATGTTGGCGTTTTCACATGGTTGACGTGACAACGCATCGGCCATGATTTGGTGATTACTGCGGCCTCACACATGGCGATGTTGGCGTTTTCACACGGTTGACGTGACAACGCATCGGCCATGATTTGGTGATTACTGCGGCCTCACACATGGTGATGTTGGCGTTTTCACACGGTCGGCGTGACAACGCATCGGCCATGATTTGGTGACACTGCGGCCTCACACATGGCGATGTTGGCGTTTTCACATGGTTGACGTGACAACGCATCGGCCATGATTTGGTGATTACTGCGGCCTCACACATGGCGATGTTGTTGATTCTCCCACCTTTGCTGATCATAACCTCGTCAACGATGGGGCCACTATGGTGTATAAATTTCAGTCGGTGACCTGGCTTGCGCGACTGTAAGGACGTCTCGATGATTCGCTGTAAGTCTTCCGGCCGTGCTGCGTCGGCGATGGTTTGGCCGTCTTCAACCACAATGGGGTGGTCCGGGGTGGTACTAACCGCTATACATGCTTCTTGCGCTCTTGTTGTTTGTGTACGTTGTGTCCTTGAGACCTCCGGTGGGCTTGTGTTGCTGTTCTCCAGCATGGGTGATGGTGACCGGGTCAGTGGTCCCATGAAGTCAGCACATTGGACGGCCTTCGGTTCTTCTGGGATTTTGGCCAACATTTCACCTGTATGCCTTTGTTGACTTACTTTAAATTGTTGGCATGGCTGGCAACGTCTCACGTGTTGTCTTACATCACGGAACATACCTGGCCAGTAATAACGACTCGCAACGCGGAGGATCGTCTTCCGAACCCTCAGATGTCCTGCTGTTGGGCTGTTGTGGTTTTCCTCTAGGACGCGAGTCCTATCTGGGGTGGCCACACATAGCTTCCATGGGGTGCTGTCCTCGTCGTTCAATTTCCTTGGAAAATTTCGATATAGCTGGTTGTCCATTGGCGTGTAATCTGCATATTTGTCGGGGTTTTTGTGTACCTTACGAGTAAGCTTGTCGAGCCACTTGCAATTGTCCACTACTGCGGCGTCACACATGGCGATGTTGGCGTTTTCACACGGATGACGTGACAACGCATCGGCCATGATTTGGTGACTGGCAATATGGGAGACCCCATGCGCTTCTTCGAGTTTTGGGAGTTCTTCCTCCAGAAAATCCCGTTATGGTTTCTCTAACACTAGCGGAGTATGAGGCAGCCGGCGGGCCGTGTGATGGTGTGCCTTCGGTTGGATGGGAGCAATCCAAGGTCAGGCCTGCAATGTGGATGCTTGTATTGAAACGTTGTAGGAACTCCAGTCCCAAGATGACATTCTCACTCGCGCTGGGCATCACTAAAAATCTACATTTTCTAGTCAGATTACCCAGTGTCGTTTGGAATTCGATGGCCTTGGAAACCCGGCGCACAGACCCGTCGACTAGCATGATGTCGATCTCTTCTTGGAGGTACTCTGGGGTGGTGGTAAGTCTGGGTATGAGTGAATGGTGTATGAAATTTCGTCTGGCGCCGGTGTCTATCACCGCTTTAATCGCGCTGTGGTTGATTTGGATACAGGCCCTTAGTCGTGACCCCTCTTGTTGTAAGCCTGTGTTGAGGGGGGAGGATGTGATATTATTCTCGGGGAGCCCGACCATCCTCAATTTCGTCGGCTCCCGTTGGCATTTCCCGGTGGTTGGTCGTCGCCTCGTGGGCATCGATTAGCGTAGTGTCCACTTTCACCACAGCGGTGACACCGATGCATTGGACCGTTTCCGGATCTGTTTGTAGGGGGGGTCACCATCTCTCGATCTGGCGTGGTCCCGTTTGATATGCCCTCCATATCCTCTGCCATGCTGATTAGTTCGGCGAGTGACACAAAATCTTTTCGCCGGATATACCATTTATATTTGGCTTGGGCATTTTGAAAAATGCGTTGGAGTTTTTGTTCGGCCGTCAGTCCCGAGTGCCGCATCAGGCCCTGGATTTCTAGGACGTAGTCTTTAAATCGTTCCTCTGGTCGTTGCAATCGGGCTCGGATCTCATCTTCCAACAGCTCGAAGTACCTAGTAGGGAGAAAGAAGGCCAGGAAATCTGCCTTAAAGGCGGCCCATGCCTCCCAGTGAGCGTTATTGTTACGATACCACACCAACGCGCGTTCACACAGGAATTCTGGCATAAATCGTGGGAGGTGGTCCAAGGTGACCTCATAGATATCTGCCAGCTCTTCCACCCGTTCGGTAAACACCAAAGGCTCGCTATTACCGTTATAGGATAGGCCCCACTTTCGGACCTGGTCCATAAGGTTACTTCGGCTATCTGTTGTCATACTGCTTGGGGTGGTCATATTGCCATCTGATCGTCGGGGTTTTGGCTGATTTTCCTCGCTTCTATGTTTTGACCCTGGGGTGTTCGAGGTACTAGTTCCCGGCACCACCAACGTATCTCTCACTTCAAATTGTTCCTGCAACGCCTGTAACCGGTTAATGACCTCCGTGCTGTGTTCCCCACCAAGAAACTTCACCATGCGTTTTCGCAACTCCTCTACCGTACCGGTAGCGTCCAATCCAAACTCTTGGAGACAAGGTAACAGCTTTTCTCGCCTTAGTAGGTATATCCACCCAGTCTTCAACATCTTTCAGCACTTTTAATAAATTAATTCAAAATTTAATTTCAATTTGTTTATTATATGTATTTTTTTTTCTATTTAATCACTCAATTTAATTTTATTAATCCTTCTTTGTCCGTTCTTCTGACGTTACTTCACGTCAGTTGACTTATTATTATTGAGTTATTATTTTATCTAATTTTTATTAATTTAAATTTTTATTTAAAATTTCTATCAGTATTGATTCACTAAATGAATTTTTATTAAGTGTTCTTTATTTTGAATTTATTTCTCTTCGTTTGTTTTATTATTAAATTTATTAGATTAATTTATTGCCTATTTTCATTATTTCTAATTATAATAATTTTTATTTATTACTTTATGTCTTTTCTTTATAGTGTTTTTTTTTCACAATTACTTTTATTGTCACTTATTGGTTCGCAACTTACACGACCAACTCTATTTATTCTTATTATTTCTTTCTTTTCTTTATTGTTCTATTTTTATTTTCACACCTTTACGTTTATTCACATTGTTAATTATTGAATTATTATTCTGTCTCTTTTAATTAATTTTTAACTTTTATTTCATTTTGAACCACTCATTTATTCACTATTCCATTTATGCACCATTTTTCCATTTATTATTATCAGTTTTCTTTTTTTTTTTTAGGAATTTCTTTTTATTGTTTTATTTAATTTTTCAAATTATAATTTTATTTACTCGCGTCGTCCGCGATTTTCGACAGTAGCTTTTTACTGAACCGGTTTAATTTAAGAGGTCCCTGCTCGGGCGCCAACTGTAACGAACCTTTCTTGCTGGGGTATAACTCGCGGTTATCCAGCGTTCTGTCACAATAAATTCTTTATTTATTAGTGACCTCTTAAAATGAAACACGGCTAGCTTTTTTTCTGGAATTTGTAACTTTCTTTATTTACACGGGTTTATAATTTTTGTTCACTCGCTTATGTCACTAACTAGAATACAATATCTCGCTCACACCCTATCGACTATAAATGTCGGGTCTTGTTGTGAAAGTAAGGGTAGTTGGTAGTAATTATGACCTCAAATAGTGTCACATGGAACTCACACTGGAGGATGAATCCGTAGTAAAACCCCGGAAACACGACTCCAGTGTAGCACGCAGCAGTGAAACCGTAGTAAAACCCCGGAAACACTACTCCGCTCAAATCACGCCCAGTGAAGCTAGCACTTGAGAGTGAAGCCGTAGTAAAACCCCGGAAACATTTCTCTCATGCAGCTCGCAGTGGTGAAACCGTAGTAAAACCCCGGGAACACCACTACGCTCGGCTTGTGACTGGTTAACAATGTGGTCAGACTTATGACCTCAAATAGTGCCACCTGGAACTAACACTGGAGGATGAATCCGTAGTAAAACCCCGGAAACACGACTCCAGTGTAGCGCGCAGTAGTGAAACCGTAGTAAAACCCCGGAAACACTACTCCGCTCAAATCACGCCCAGTGAAGCTAGCACTTGAGAGTGAAGCCGTAGTAAAACCCCGGAAACACTTCTCTCATGCAGCTCGCAGTGGTGAAACCGTAGTAAAACCCCGGGAACACCACTACGCTCGGCTTGTGACTGGTTCACAATGTGGTCGTACCTAAGGCCCAGTGAAACTAGCACTTGAGGGTGAATCCGTAGTAAAACCCCGGAAACACGACTCCAGTGTAGTGCGCAGCAGTGAAACCGCAGTAAAACCCCGGAAACACTACCTCGCTCAGATCAGGCCCAGTGAAACTAGCACTTGAGAGTGAAGCCGTAGTAAAACCCCGGAAACACTTCTCTCCTGCAGCTCGCAATGGTGAAACCGTAGTAAAACCCCGGGGACACCACTACGCTCGGCGCTGATCTGTTCACAAATGCGATCGTAAATAAATTCCAGTAACTACCAGCCCTTGAGAGTGAAGCCGTAGTAAAACCCCGGAAACACTTCTCTAGCGCAGTTTGCAGTATAGAACTTACAATGCAACCACAATTTGCCTACAGTACCACTAACTACCAATTTACTACCACTTACCTATTAAGAACCGCACACCACAACTGATGAAAACAGACTGTCCTTCTTACAGATTTTTGTTCTGCTTTTATACTTTTCTAGTCGTATGCATTTCTATTAGATGGTAACAGGTTACCAACAACACAGCTGATTATGACAACTGCACTAAACGTCGTCATTCCTACCCGCCGCAAGGGGCGCTAGTGTGTATGGGCTGTTGTTCTTGCTGCCACTAGATGGCACCAAAAATAATTTATGGTGATAGAACACAACCCTGAAATACTAATAATACTAAAGAAATATGTAATATTGCAATATAAAGGTATAATTCAATTGCAACTACAATTAATGGAAAAATTCAATAAAAATATTCTTATTACTAATATAATATATATAAAATTCAATGTATGTATGTATGTATGTAACGTATAGACTCCAAAACGGCTGAGCCGATTTTGATGAAATTTTCACAGCATGTTACTGTGACTCTGGAAGGAATAATAGGGTACTTTTTTTTTGGCCACGCCCATTTTTACGCCCATTTTTTAAAAATTATGTAATTGCTCCCATATAGTTTTTAACAGATTTACTTCATATTGTATACACATTATATACTCCAGGCGAGGTAAAAATAAAGATTTCTTAAGCCACGCCCCTTTCACGCCCCTTTTTACGCCAAAATTTTAAAAGTTTTATACTTTTTGTTCTCTATACAAATTTTATATACTTTTTAACTACATACATTTTTTTTATTACCAAATCCCCATTTTTCTCCGCATTTCACCTTAAATTATATTGCTTTTAATCTATATATATATAAATGAATGTGTGTCTGTATGTTTGTGCTTAATAGGAGGCCAAACCCTTGGACCTGAAATTTTTACAGCATGTTACTGTGACTCTGGAAGGAATAATAGGCTATATGAAGTTTTGATTGTACAAACGGGGGTGGCACCGCCCACAATTTTAAGCCGCCATATTTTGGGCATTTTTTGACGTACGTCGGTGATATTTGGTACATATGGTATTGGCATAATTAGGAATACGTACCAGGAGAAAAGTGAGTGGGACCACGCCCCTTTTTAGGAAAATTAAACATCGTAATATAGTCTTAACTACTGGACCGATCGTCATTAAATTTTCACAACAGGATATTCTTACGAAATAATAAATTCTTGACTATGTAAGTGTACAAAGGGGCATATTCTCGCCTAAAGCATTGCAATAAATACATTAAAAAATTAAATAAATAAATGTTTGTAAATATATAAATACGTTTTATTTTATTTTATGACGAGGGGGGGGGGGTAGCAAAGCACACCGGGTTTAGCTAGTTACTAATAAACTATAATCTACAATTCATGAAAATAAATGAAATAAAATTACCATATTGGTATAAAACAAATGCAAATTTTACCGTTAATTCATAAAATAAATCTTTGATAGTTATCATATGTTGGTGTACTGGTGGAAACGAGGGTTCCCGACTTCCATCGTCACAGGGTACAGGAGGCCTTATAACAAGTGGTGGCAAATCAGATTCGTTATTATTTGAGTTGTTTATAGTAAACACATTTCTCAAATGGTTAACAAATAATGTCCCTTTCTCGGAATCATTTCTAGCCCAGTCACCAGTCGGATTTCGCAAAGGAGGTTTTCCTCTCACTGGTCTTTTTAAACCTCTTGCCGCCCTCCATAACGAGTAGTCAGATTGTGGGGTACTATCAAGACCTTCCAAGTAAGATCTAAGTGAGGCCGTTCTTTGGGTTTCTAAGAATTGTCTTAGTATATCTCTGCATACCCGTAGCCTAGCTTTCAGTTCAGGAGACCTGTGAATTTGCCACTCTCTTCTAACTCTTCTTTTTTCTGACAGGAGATGATCGAGTTCAGCGAAATAAGTTTTATTTGTCCCACTTCTGCACTCAACGTCGTATGTGGAGGCGTGATGTACAGCTCTTCGTATGTCCTCAGTAAACTTGCCAATCGACCCATCAATATCCTCGGTAGTTCTCAACACTACATTTTCCGTGCAGTGGGAACTTAAATACTTTTTATACTTTATCCAACTTACTCTGGTTTTAGATATGTCCCGAAATGGAGAGCCATTCCCTTGAAGGAAATGCATTGAAATAATAGAAGGAGAGTGATCTGAAGACAAGTCTAATGAAGGCTCCACTTGTATCGATTCTACAGGGATATTTTTCACTACTCCGAAGTCAATAACATCGGGAATCTTCCGTCGGTCCGTCGGCCAGTAGGTGGGATGCCCGCTTGAGAGTACATCTAATCCCATTTTGGCAATGGTGTTGAAGAGTTCACGACCCTTCGGGGTCACCAGACGTGAACCCCAAAAAGTGTGTTTGGCGTTAAAGTCACCAGCAACTAAAAATCTAGCTCCAAGGGAATTGAAGAAGCTGTAGTATTGGTGTTCTTTTATTGAAAATCGAGGCGGCGAATAAATTGATGATAAAATAAAATTGTATTGACAGAATTCAATACAAATGTTTGTTGCTTGTAGGTAATCCTCACATATGTTGTTCATTAAATAATGTTTTATTCTGTTCTTTATAAGAATTGCCGATCCTCCACATGCTCTTCCGCGGGGATCTTTAGTATCATACAACACGTAGCCAATAATTTTGAAGTAAGCTGTCGCCGTCAAGTGAGTTTCAGCAATCATCATGACATCAATCTGCTTATCCATCAGGAAGTGCTCCAGTTCGTTTTTATGTTGGCGGAGGCCGTTCGCATTCCAAAAACAAATTTTTAAACAAATCATTTCTTTAAAATGGCTTGTAAGATAGTGGATTGCATTTTCAGCATTTCCTGCATCATGGATGTCATAGTGGTCGTAAAAGTGTTCATGGTTTGGACAAGTGTCTGCAATGTAGTCTCTAGAGTGTTAATATTAGGCTCGTAATATTGTGATTTAGGTGCCTGCTCCAAACCTGGCATATTAGATTTAACCACGTTAGCGTAAGAAACTTGTCTAGAACTAGGCGCGTTTACATGACTAGTGGACCGTAACAATTGCGGGAAATTGTCACTCGATGCCAAAATAGGCTGTTGACGATGATCAGGTAATACTGACGTCTTGTTGGTACTCATGGCTTTCAAATGAGTGTAAATTGGACAACCTCTATAATTTGCGGTATGATTACCTCCGCAGTTACTGCATTTTTTTATTTTTACGTCAGTTTTGGACTTCTTACATTGAGCAGTTGGATGTAGTTCCCCACACGCAACACAAACAGATGGCAATTTACAGTACGCTTTGGTGTGGCCAAATTCTTGACAATTAACACACTGGACGGGTCCAATGCGCTTATGCGGTTCCTCCACGGTAATTCTATGATGCAGAAGATAAATGAGATTGTAGATTGGATGGGACTCGTTTTTCTTTAAGACAACATCTCCAGGTTCCAATTCCACCCTAAACATAGGCTGTGGAATCTTTTCACGGTTTCTAATATTCCCAACACTCTTAATTTTGAACCCTTTGTCCATTAAGCCGGTCTTTATCTCCGCAGGATCAACACATGGGTCTATACCCTTTAGAACGACTTGGAGACCTTTTGCGCTTTTGAGCTGATAGGTGTAGAAATCCCTAGCATCCCTCTCCAACTGGTGGGACAATTTTCGAAAATCATCTTCCTTTTTCACTTGAATTTTGGTTTCGCTGATATTTCCATGTTTAATTGATGTTACGCTAAACATATTTTCACCTATTACCGAAACAATTCTTTGTACCAATTTACTAGAAGTGGGCTCTCTCAGATAAATTGGTGGGGGCTTAAACGTCTTCTTAGGAAGTTCTGGCTCATCCGTCTGGAGGAGTGCAAACCTATTTTGATCATTACTCACGGTCTTAGGAGCTTTTTCATTTGATGACACTTGAGCAGACTTCGGGCTCCTCTGTCGCTTGAGAACGGTGATGTACTTATCCATACCTACTTGTTTTTTTGGTTTGACTGCACTGTTTGATGAAGATGATGTTTTTTCATCTGTTGAAATCACTATATTGGGCGAACAGGAACGACGCCGTTCTGCGGCTCTTGTAGTGAGAAGATTCTCCACAGATTTTTTTATGGATTCTTCCTCAGAGACCCATATAGTTTTTCTAGACGAGCTAAGCTCTTTCTCAGAATTACATCTGAGAGGAACACTCATACAATTTTTATGCGATTTTTAGTGTTTTTTTTAATTACCGATATTACCGTAGATTTTTTTTAACCTATTACGAGTTATTTTTTCACTTTTTTGTTTTATTTCAACCTATTGCACTTTTTCACCTATTACGATTTTTTCACCGAAAATTCAGCCGCACTAAAAGTAACACGTCCGAACAGTTCGATGAGACGAGACTGAATGGTAATGAAATGGTAATGACGTAACTAAATAACATAAATGTCAATTTTTACTAATTTTTGATTGCAGTTTTTTTAATAATTCATTATCAGGAGATCTTTACGATGAAAAAGGAACCCATTAATTGTATTTTAAATACGAATGTGTGATAAATGAAAACACACTATCAAATTCGTCTTTGTTTGGAAATAAAATTATTATTTTAAACATGAAAATAAAAATGCTTGTGTAGTCTGATGGCTTGGTCTACTGAACTGTAGACGAAAAACCAGGGTTAGAGTTCAAATAGAAGTACATATATACTTAAAATAGAAAACAAAAACAATTCAAAAAAGTACCATATACATATGTACTACAATTAGCCAAAAAAAACTTCAGTTCCAAAACGCATATTGTGAGTTAAATTTTGAGTGGTTAAGGGCTTATTTTATCTTTATTAGCTTGTTTGTTAAAAAAAAGCTTTTACTATTAATCGTTAATAAAAAGTTTTATATAGAAGTTATGAAATTAAAAAAATTTTAAATTAATTCAATAAACATTTTAAACCAAAAAATTCTAAACTTGGTGTGTTTATTTTAAATGGCGCGATTTTTTCGCCATTTTGGTGCGTTTTGAAATTTCAAAGTTGACAACGCTGATAATGTACCTCAACATAAGTATACCCTGTGACGTAAGAGATGACGAAATTAAAATAAAGTGCTAATGTTTAAACAAAATTATAATAATGAAAATAAAAATAATACTAAATGATTTATGTTTTGCCTATTATTTCATTATGCAGTTTACGACAAACAAGTGTATAAAAATTTAATGCAAAAACTCAATGTTGAAATTATAGGCTTCTACGCCAACATTTTTCATTTTACCACATTACAAAACTTATCAAAGAATCAAGTTTTAAAAGCAAATTTAAACAACAATATTTTAGATCTTTAACATTTCGTGATATTTAACAAGTGACGTCATTCATTGATAAATTTAGTGGAAGTTATTCATTGATAGTTTTTTTTTCTTTTAATGTTGGTCTAAAATTAGTATATGTATGTAAGTACAGTGCTGTCTGGGTGGAGTGAACCCCCGATGCTATGAACACCGCGTTAGAGTGAACACCAAAATTTTTACAAAGTCCCCTTTTACAGTTGAGAAATTGAAAGGCAGACATTTTTCTCATTCCGCTTTGAAATTGCCTAAACCTTTTAGAGTTGCGAAATTAATAGACAGACAGAAATTTTTTGTTTATTTTTTCGTTCTTCTTCTATGTTGATTGTTGTGGAAATTTTTATTATAAAAACGCATTGAAAATAAAAGAAATTAAAAAACGTATTCAAACAACTGTTAATTATAAAGTTTTTGTTATCAATAAATCTATTTGGTTAATAAATTTAATTATTTTTGCAATACGCGCGTTAAAGTGAGAAAAATTATGTGAAGCAACAACATGAATAATGCGAAGGGTGGAAACTGTAAACGAAAAATGTCTTAAAATGTCGAGTACAGTAGAGGTCTACCGCACACTCTTCCTCTTCAATACATCGCCAACAAACTTCGTCTGTCTGTCTTTCAATTTCTCAACTGTAAAAGGGGACAAAGACTACTCTATAGACTGAACAATCATGAGACTCTTTAGAGTGAACATAATTTTAAGGGAGGTTTTAAAATAGCTTAACGAGAAAAACAACGAGAAAGAATAACATTTTTCATGTCAAAGACCAAGACCAGAAAAAAAATTCAGAATACTTTTCAATCATATTATTTGCCGATATAATATTTACATTTTTAATTAAATTCATTTCAACTGCAGACTGAAGTCCAATGATATTTCTACATCTTAGTTCTACAGCAAAAAATTTCAACGGGTGTGTATATCCATCATACTTAATTTTCAAACTAACAGTCCCTAATACTAATAATTTTTCGCCACTAAACGTAAAAATATTTACATGCAAAGGCCTTTTTTAAGAAATAATTTGGTATAATTTTTTTCAGTGATTCTATCGAAAGACAAACATTACTGTGCACCAGTGTCTATTTAAAATACCATTTTCATTTTATTGACTGTAACCTCAATACTCCATTCAGTTACAATTTTTTCTTTAAATAGCGCTCCAATAAACAAATCATGTTCTTCATCCTCACCAGCATCATAATCGCCATTCTCTACTAAGTTGACATTTTTCACAAAACGCTTCTTCGTAAAGCACATTTTAGAATAATGGCCCATTTTACCACAATTGTGACACTTTGCTCCCTCGGCTGGACACCTGGTTTTATGTTTCTGCCCACAACGACTGCAACTGGCCACATGTTGTTTGTTAATGAATACATCTCTTGACTTTTTATGCAATATATTGATAGCTGGTTCTTCGTGTGTCTCGTACGTATATTCGAGTTTCAAAACATTTTCCTTGACCATGACTAAAGATGTTGCTATACCAATAGCCTTCTCCAACGGAATTCCACCTTCCGCCAATAACCTTACTCGAACATTTCCCATTTGGAGATAACCCGCAGGTAAATACATATGTAGGGTTCCCATATGACTTATTTTCAAAAGAGAACTTTCGTTCTAAAAAAAGAGAACATTTTAACTAAAAAAGAGTTTACAATAAAAAAAATTATTAAATAATTAATAATTTTATTGATGTTATAATTAATTAATTAATTATTATTAATGATAGAAACAACGAAATAAATATATAATAAAACAATAAAAAACAAAAAAAATCACATTTTCTTAAAAAATAAACAAAATAAATTCAAAAATCACATTTTCTTAAAAATAACATAAACAAAATAAATTAATATATAAAAATTAATTGAGATCAATATCTGATTTTGATTCTGATGAATCGGAATTATACTTTTTTGAGCTACTTATTAGGGCTAAGTATTTTTTATCGTTAATAATTAAATCTTTAAAAGATTTACATTTTAAATCCTTAAGATTGTATACAACCGTGAGAATCGATCTGATGGTTGAAATTTTGAGTTTGTTCCGCTCTTTCGTTCATAGTTCCGAATAATACTCTGAATTATTATTATTTTCAAAAAACTTTGCACTTGATATTAGTTTTTTTAATTCATCATCGGTATCAGATAGATTTTCTCTTTTTCATCAATCATTTTCGTCTTCTCTTGTTACCCTTTGCAAATAACAATAAACAATTTGTATTTGATTTGACAGCAAACGGTTTGCTTTTGACAGAATGACAGATTTAACTTGTCAACAGATTTAACCCAGTAAACAATTAGTGCGTGTTATCGAAATGCCGAGAAAAAGTCCATAGCTCCGATTTCTGTGGCGAATTCCTACTAAATAAATAAAATTCCATCAATCTAGGATTTTTTTTGAAATAGAGTACATAAAGAGCACTGTTGGACAAAAAACTACCGCACCAAAAAAAGAGAGTGAACAAAAAGATACGAACACAAAAAGAGAACATGTTCTCTTTAAAAGAGATGTAATGGACAGCCAGGAAAGCCCCCGAAACCAAAATTCGAGAAACCTGAAATTCCAGACAAACCACTAGACATTGTCCCTTTGGACGTATATTGTATCAACAGACATACTATTCTCACCATGATCTATAAATTTTCTAAATTCGCTTCAGCCTACTCATTGGAATCAAGGAACAGTATATCTATTTTGAAAGGTTTAAAACACTTTGTAAGCCTTCACGGCTTCCCAAGAAAGATTGTCTGCGATCAAGGTGCGGAATTTACCGCAACGATTTTCAAAGACTTTTGCAGGATCAACAGCATTGAAGTTCATTATACGTCCTTTCAACAAAGCTCTGGTAATTCTCCAGTCGAACGTTTACATTCAACCATTACAGAGACATATAGAGTCATTGACAACAAGCAGGCCCGGATTATCCATAAGGCAATTTAGGCAACTGCCTAGGGGCCCCACATCAGCTAGGGGCCCACACTCTGATTTTTTTATATTTATTTCTTCGAGTGAAAATTATATTTGAATATATTTTTTTTTATAATCAATTATTTCATCAAAAATTTATATTATTTACTATAAATAAACAAACAGTATAAAATAAATTTAATAATAAAGAAAATAATTTAGAGTACGTAGTCCCTTAAGCGGGCTATACTATTTTTATTTATTTATTTATTTTATTTTGCATTTCATGTACAACAAGAGTAAATCTTATATTTATAGTACAGGAATTTAATATTGATACAGGATAGTTCACATAGTTATAATATTAACTAAGGCTTATCGAAAGGTTACAATAGTTTCCAGAAAGGATTGCAGTCTATTGCAGACGATGAGACTCAGACATCACAAGTGATTCACGAGGCCAGGTGTCTATTAAAGGATATGCAAAAAAAAAGAAAATGCTGTAATGACAGTATTCTGGGCTACCATACTAGATCGAATCAATGGTGTCAGTATAGCTCTACAAAAAGCTAATGTTGAACTTCGAACGGCAGTCGATCTCTTAAAATCGCTTTTAGATTTTTTACTTTCACAGCGAGAATTATTTGACGATTACGAGATGAATGCAAATGAGAAAGCTGATACAGAATACAGTGATGCAAATCAGCGTGTGCGAAGAAGAAAAACGCATCACGATGACGGATGTGCAGAAGACGTTGTACACAGTGGGAAAGAGAAGTTAAGAATTAAAACATATTTGCCTGTACTAGACATGTTGTGCACAGAATTGTCGCGGCGACTAGATGCTTATCGGGAAATCAATGCTTTGTTTGGATTTCTAACAGACTTTTCGACCAAATCCAACGATGAAATAAGAGAGGCTTGTACAAAGTTTAGGGAACATTATTCCGAGGACATTGAGCCTAAGTTTGTAGACGAGATGGTTCAGTTCAAGTACTTCATCTTACAATTAGAGGATGCCGGAAAAAATAAAATTGTACCTGCCGAGGAATCATATAAATTGATTTTTGATAATATGGCACAATCAACTTTTCCTAATGCATTGCAAATATATAGAAGTCTGATGATTACAAATGCCACGGGCGAACGTAACTTTTCAAAATTAAAATTAATCAAAAACTGTCTTCGTTCATCACTGTCTCAGAACCGTTTAAATTCATTGGCGATAATGGCGATTGAAAATTATATATTGGAAAAGGTTAACTTTGAAGACGTTTTAAACGATTTTGTATCTAAAAAAGTTAGAAGAGTTCATATTTAAACACATTGTACTTTATAAAACAATTTTATAAAAAATACGCATATATTCCTTTCATTTGTTTAAATTTTTTTATTGAATAGGGTGATGTTATACCTTCGTAATGTGTCAAAAAAAACAGCGTAATTATGAAAAAATTACATTGTGGTAGAAAAAATATGTTTTAGGAAGTATGAAAAGGCTGAAGGGGCCCAAGACATTCACTGCCTAAGGGCCCCGACATGGTTAATCCGGCCCTGACAACAAGTATAAAAATTCTGGACTTCCATTCGATCAAGATGACATTTTGTTCGAAGTAATCATGACATATAACAATTCAATTCATTCTGCCACGAAAATAACCCCGTTTGAACTATTTTATGGCAGAACACCCGAGTTTGAGAAGAAATTAGAATGCGACACCCACCATGACTATTTAATACAATTGAGAAAGTTTCAAAACGAATTACATCAAACGGTAAAAGAGAAATTGACACAAGACACTCATAGGCGGATAGAAAGGTTAAACCACAATAGAGAAGAGCCTCAAACGTATAATGTTGACGAAAGCATATATAGAAAAGAGTGTAGGCGAAATAAAATCACTCCCAGATACTCTAAAAGAATTGTTAAACAGGACGGTAGAGTAACACTTCTCACACACAACGGACAAAAACTCCATAAATCTAAATTAAAACAAAAGCGTAAAAAACTAAACTAATATTTTTTTCTACCCCCACCCTTCTCCAGGCTTGCTCTTGCACAAGCAAATGTGACGGTAATTAATATACCAGATACACAGGGAATTTTTCCATTGAACCTCGGTACTGCAAGAACTGTAATTGATTACAAACATCTGATACACATTATAGACATTCAAGCATATATGGATAATGTCCATAGAATCGAGAAAACAATTGAACAGATCAAACCGATACACCTCGCTAAAACTGCATTGGAAACGACAAAATCAAAACTAAAAGGACTAAAGACGAAACTTGCTCACGCCGAAAAGCAGACCAAAAAGAGGCCTTTTAAATGCGCTTGGGTCCACAATAAAATTTATAACCGGTAACATGGACTATGCAGACGCAGAAAGAATCAACAAGGACATAGACGAGTTGTTAGCAAGGAATAACAGATTGAATACGACATATAACCAACAAATAATCCTAAACTCCAAAATGATTCAAAGATTTGAGAATATACCTAACCATATTAACGCTGAGCAAATCATCATAACAAAATCAATCCAAGATATCCAAGAACGAAACCGAAACACACTTAACCCTACCATTAATACCCTTATACAAATTCAACAACTTAACCAAATAAACTATAATTTTGACATATTAACACAACACTTTAACAACATAGGTGAAGCAATCGTATTATCCAAATTAAACATTATTCCCAAATTAATACTGGACCCGTCAGAACTAACGCAAATTCACAGATCACTAAACAACACAATAGACATTATCTCCCCGGAACATATTTACGAACTACTAGAATTAACCGCATACTACAACGACACAAACATCATATTTAACATACAAATTCCCACTATATCAAACAATTCCTATACAATGTTTCACATTATCCAGACACCAATTAATAAAACCCTACAAATAATAAGCGAAGACTTTGCATTAGTTAACAATAAAGACTTGATATTTTATAAGGAAAAATGTAAGAAAATAGAAGAAATATTTTATTGTAAACACCTATATAGAAATAAATTCGAAATACACAATGATTGTATAAAAAAACATAATACACAAACACAATACATCCTCATGCCACCTACGCGACATTGGCGAAAAAGTTGCTATTGAAACTCCCGAAGAAAACTATCTCCTCTTTACTAATCTACCACCAACAGAGATAACGACCAGATGTGGCAATCGCACAGAAAAAACAATTATAAACGGAACAAAACTAATTTACTTCACAAATTGCATAATCGCCGTGAACAATATATGGTACAACAGCCTTAAAAACATATACTGGGACAAAGGATATTTAATCGAACTACAAACAGTTTATAATACTACGATAATTTCTCTTTCAATAGAAGACCAGATTACCATTCCAAAACTTAACGAATTCCGATTCCGAAATACGAAAATGATAGAAGAACTGCAAGAAAGTACAGGAAAACATGAAATTTTTACATATTCAACATTGGGACCAATGATGATCATACTTCTAATAATCATCAGTATTATAATCGCAAAAAAAACCTACAATCAAAACCTATAAAATCACTTAACATATTAATGAAGTTCCGGAAGTAAACTCTCCAAAGTCCCTTTGGCCATCCCTTCATTCTAAGGAGGGAGGAGTTATGGAATCATCCATGACAACAACAACACCAGCACCACCAAAACCACCAAGACAACAACAATAAGTAATATGTAGTAATCAACAAGTAGAACAGCCAGAATTATTGAGAAACCTAATTAAAAGTTTATAAAATATAAAATAAGAAATTAAACTAAGCACTTTTGTAAAATAAACAAATTATTAAGAAACCCAATTAAAAAGGTTACAAAATATAAAAGAAGAAATTAAATTAAGCACTTTTGTAAAACAAACAAATTATTAAGAAACCCAATTAAAAAGGTTACAAAATATAAAAGAAGAAATTAAATTAAGCATTTTTGTATTTAGTAAATTAAGCACTTTTATATTTGGTAAATAAGTTTCATTTTAAAAAATATAAAATAAAGAATCATTAATGAATCAGCTATCAAAAGAAAAACTCCAGCAAGGTGGTGTAACAATAATAAAAAATATATTTAAAAAAAATTAAATTTATGAATAATAAATATGATTAAACAAATAAATTAGTTCAGTTTAATTAAAAAAAATATCAACAAATATGAAATCGCTCTGCAAAAATTAGTTCACTCCACCCAGACAGCACTGTATATGCAAGAATATTATTTACAATAAAGGTTTAGTTTCACTTACCACACTTATACTATGTTTCCACGACGACTTGAATCACCTGCTTCGCCTTCTGAATCATGTTTATGAATCATGCTGTTTACATGACTAATAAACTTGATTCGATTTGACAGTTGTCTTTAATAAACAAACAGAATAAAAAAAAACAGAATTTACAATTTGTGGAAAATTTTTTTAATGGACAAACAAAAGTGAGTGGTAATTAGTTAGCTTGTTTGAAAAAAAAACATACATTCGTACGTATTTAATTTTTTTTTACTTCCAGCAACAAGAAAATAATTTGCTTTGTTTACAATAATATTAAATTTTTACAGCTAGTGCAGATAAACTTGTGATAAAAATTAGAAAAGAGTGCAATTTTTCGTGCTTCGCAAGTTGATTCAATATGAATCCACTTGATTCGGTCTTAAAATTTTGTATGGTGAAGCAAGTTGTTTCACTAATGATTGGGGTGTGAAGCATGAATAGAGAGCGAAGCATGTACCGTGGAAACGTAGTATCAAAGAAAACAGGCTCATAATCATGGTGCAACTATAGAAGGGGAGTGCAAATCGACAACAAATACAACACAAAACAGAAACAACAGGCATTTTTTTGTATAAAATAATGTACTACTCTCAAAAACACTTGAAAAAGTATTACTTTTGACATAAGTAAATTGTAAACAAAGTCAGTCAGCTGGGCTACTGCACTCACCTTGTTTAGTTGCACCATGCCCATAATTAAAACGACGGCTGCAGCTTCATGAACTGTTATTTAATGTTTTTATATTTCTTCTGTGTACCAACCTGTGTACCAACAATGGCGACTGCAAATTATATATGCAATTATGCTTTTGGACGTCTTCAATTAGGTTTTCTATAATATCACTCATTTTTTTTTTAATTACAAAATCTCAATTTTAAATTCACTTTTAAACGTTTCTTTTGATTTTCTTTTGTTTTTATTTTTCTTGCGTCTTGCTGTTGATTATGATCTGGTTAGTTAGGTATTTAGTATTTTGCTGGTTGAAAGACTTGTATTATTTCTTGCATATACATATGTATACATACAAGGTGGCGCAAAAGTAATCCTCCTATCAGAAAATGCTATAAATTATACGATGGCCCCTAATGTCAGTTCTGTTTTGACATTTGTGTTATACGTTAATAAACAATGTTACGCTACACTGCTCCAGAACGCGGAATATTGCTGACTATTTATTTGACCAATAATCGGTCGGTGACAGCCAAAAAACATCGGAAGTTTACTTTTGCGCCACCTTGTACACATATGTAGATTAAGTTCTATATGATTAACTAGCTGTACTCTCCGCGCGTTGCTACGCTACCAATTAAAATAAATTTGGAAGAAAGACATTACACAAATATTCAATTCATTTTAAATAATTTTATTGATTTTGATCATTTTGATAAATTGTGAAATTGCAGTGTTTCATTTTAATTCGTCTTTTAATGAAGTGCTGTTGGATACACAATATTTTTTGTTTTTCCTTCCGGTGCGTAAAGGAATAAATCAGAAGGTTTTCCGACGCGTGAACAGGCCATTTAAAGCTCCCATGTGAGAAGCATGGATTCTCCAAATTTAATCCACACACTTGCAACGATTGTCCTTGCGCTTTGTTGATAGTAATTGCGAAAGCAAGTCGCACTGGGAACTACAAACGTTTGAATTCGGATGCCAAGAATTTGCAAAATTAAGTATTAATTTTGGTTTTTAAAAAGTGGTGAGCAAAAAAGTTCTTCAATTTTCATAATAATTCAATTCAAATGAATTCAAAATGTATAATATTTTTTGAAAGCATATGTACATATGTACCATGCGCGCGTTGCTACGCCAATTAAAATAAATTTAAAATAAGGACATTACACAAATATTCAATTCATTTTGAGTAATTTTATTGATTTTTCTCATTTTGAAAAAAAGTAGGCGGTCGAAAAAAGTTATTAGTCATGCCGGAGTCTTAGTTATATTTCGTCAACTTTTTAGTAAGATCCGTCCAGCAGTCTGGCCTTCCCGGCAGGCGTTTTCCTGCAAGAGAGGGGGCGTGTAGTATGAATCTTAATTTTTACCTCACCTAGAGTAACATGTGTATTCGATTTGAAGTAAATATGTTAAAATACGAGTAGAATCAATTACATATTTAAAAAAAGTAGGAGTGGTCAAAAGAAATAAGAAGCTTTGGCACATAAAATTTTTATTTTTATATTTTTTGTTTGAAGTAAATCTGTAAAAACACATGCAGAAGAAATTAATCAATTTAAAAAGGTGGGCGTTAGAATAGGCGTGGTCGTACCAACTGAGAAACCTTCCCGGTCTCATGCACAACAACTTTGCTGAAGATCATCACATGATCAGATGCATAGTTTAGGAGACTATAAAGGACATACATACAAACATTCATTTTTATATACATACTAGCTGACCCGGTCCGCGTTGCTGGCCCTAAACAAACATTAGTGTTGTATTACCACACGATTTAAATTAAGCTTTTAAAGAAATGTACGGCCTTTAAATAAATTTATGGAATATCTGTCATAAAGATTTGTTACAGAATAACTTACATATGGTCTAGGTATGGGCTCAATCAAAAAAGAAACGCATTTATTTAAGGCAAATTGGAAATTATATTTATTTATTACTTCATCTTGGGGCCAACGGATATACAATGTTTTTTGTTTTTTGGCGTGCCGTGTGGAAAACATAAATTTTTCAAAATTAAGCCAGTAATAGTTAATGATGTGACTCTTGCTTTATTGATGGCAATAGTACAGGTAAGACGCAAAGGGAATTGGAGCCGCTTTAATTGGAATGGTAAATCGTTGGAAATCATCCGAATTCGTGGAATAAGTACTTTTTCGCCTTTGAATCTGCCACCGATGATTGTTGCCTCGATTAAATTTGGTGAGCAGTTTTTGATGGTCAATATGGTTCCGTTGCATAACTTTGGTGCGTTTATGTTGCGAATAAGAATTACCGGTGATCCAACGTTTAATGTTAGCACATGCGGTGGCATTCCGGGTGGTTCCAATGAATTTAAAAATTCAGTGGGATAATTGACGGCTTGTTCTTCATCCATTATTGTATCGATCGATTTGTATTTGATTAATTTGCCGGGCAGTTTCAATTGAATTTGCTCATTGAGCTTGTTGGCATAATAATTTGTTGGTGCCAAAATTGCACGTTCCAACAGCCAATCCGATTTTTTGTAGAAGATTGTTAGACTTGGGAAAACCTTGTCGACAACGGCTTGAATATTTATTTGCATTCGACAGAAGTTAGGCGGGAACGAAATCTCGTTCGTGGCGCGATTAATTGGAATTTTTCCATTTCCGATGTCAAAAAGTTGTTCTGAGAATGTTTGGGCAGACGGGTCTTGCAACAAATGCACACGCATGTTCGTCGATAGCGTGATTTTCTCGACTCGGTTCCAAAGATATGAAGCTTTCAAGCATGCGTTCAGCTCATCTGCGGTCATTGATAACGGGCAAAGTTTGACGAAAATCACCCACAAAAAGAATAAGAGCGCCTCCCATCGGTTTGTAGTATCCTCGAAAATCACGTAGAGTCCGATCAAGCGCTTCGAGCAATTTGTTTGAATGTACCGTTATTTTTTATCAGCGTTTGAAAAAAACTCACAAATGTGCACAAAATGTAGGTATCATAAATGTAAGGGTACATAAAGTTTTTTATCATCGATTGATGATATAATATTATTTTTACCTTTTTGTATAATGTTGCACCTTAGTAAGCGCGGAATATCTTCTATTACCGAATGATGTAAATATTTTGTAAATAAACCGAAAACTCGGATTTTTGAATGCAACATTTCGAAAGTTTTAAAATTTTGATATTGGATCGTTAATAACATAAGTTTTTTGCAAATATCTTCGGAACTACATAACCGATTTAAAAGTTTGATATCTCGTTTTGAAAAACATGACAACGGCTTTGAAAAAAATTAAATAAAATAAAAAAAGCAAAATATATGTATGTATGCTCGTATGTCATTGGTGATGCAATATGAAAATTGGATTTTGCCACGCCCCTGCGCCCGCAGACTGAAAAACCAAGCAAACATTAATTTTTTATTTTTACCTCGCCTTCAGTAAGGTGTGGATATAATCTGTATGAAGTAAATCTGTAAAAACCCATGCAGAAGCAATTAATCAATTAAAAAAGTGGGCGTTAGAGTAGGTGTGGTCGTACCAATGGTGAAGGCAATGGTGGTAACTTGACCTTACCACTGAGACAGCGCAACCCAGGCGATTCTCCGGTGAACTTTAATGCACCGCAATGGTTGCACACAATCTCCATTGGGCCAATTTGAACGGAAGGATGCGAGCTGTAGTCAAAAGTGCAATCGTAATGAAACGCTACTCGATTCAAATCAACACTTGAAGCTCTTCTTCTTACGCGTTGATTTAGATTTTCACGTTGTTGAATTGCTTGATTTAATCCATGATTTCTCATTGCTAATCGAGCCGTTTCATTTGTCGGCTGTCTTTCTTCTTGTGTTTGCGTTACGCGAAGTCGGGCCATACTAACACGGCGCTGATTTCGTGCGATTTCTTGTTCATCCGTATTCAATCGATTGGTAATATTCCGATTTGTAATTGCATTACGGGTTCGGTGCGAAAGATCACATCTTCTGGGTCGCGGCATTATGAATAACACTGAGAATATAATGTCACAAAAACAATGTCACAAAATCATTTAGGGAACTTACGTTTTGAAATCATTTTTAAAAAAGGTTGAAAATTTTTAAATACTACAAAAATAAATCAGGTGTCAAAAGTTTATGCACACAACGCCATCTACTGGCAATAGCAGAACCAGAATTTGATTTTGTAAAAAAAATGAACAAAAAAAGTTTTCAATCAAATTAGGTGGAAAAACAATTGTAAAAATTGTGATATACAAAAGAACGACATTTGATTTTTGGATTTTAGAAGATAATAATTAAAAGTAATGGGTGATACAATTTGAAGTAAGTCTTTTAAAACCCTTGTAGAATCGATTACACAATTTTAAATCAGGCGTGGTCGAATTCGGCTGTACACTGCGGGCGTTGCTACGGCATCAATTTAAAAAAAAGTAGGCGGTCAAAAAAGATCGCTAGAGATGGGACGTGAAAGGAGGCGTGGAGTATGAATCTTAATTTTTGATCTCGCCTAGAGTAAAGTGAATATGTTAAAACTAGACTAGAATCAATTACACAATTTAAAAAAGAAGGCGTGAAAGTAGGCGTGGTCGCAAAAAAGAAGTATTCTATAAAACATACCGGAGCTTTAGTGGTGTGATGTGAAAATTTCAGACAGATCGCTCCAGCGGTCTGGCTTACCTGGCAAGCGTCTTGCATGTGATGCGGTGTGAAAGTGGGCGTGGCACATACAATTTTTATTTCTACCTCGCCTACAGTAAGATGTATATACAATTTGAAGAAAATCTGTAAAAACCCGTTTAGAATTAAATTAAAAAAAGTAGGCGTTAGAGTGGGCGGGGTCGTACCAACTTACAAACCTTCCCGGGCTCATGCACAACAACTTTGCCGAAGATCATCACATGATCATTTACGATTCTATAAAGTACATACACACACTCACACATAAAAACATTAATTTAAAAAAAGTAGGCGTGGTCAATTTCTGAACTTTTTCCGGGTATTCTTCTTCTCTGGCGTGAGACCAGCCTGAATTTGTGCGAATCGGTGCAATCGGTCCTGGCGTTCTTTAGTTATAAAGCTAGTAACTAACGTCACTCTCTTTTATATATATAGATATACTAGCTATAAAACAAAACGTATTTATATATTTACAAAAATTTATTTATTTGGTTTTATTTTTATTTGTTGCAATGCTTTAGGATACACAATATTTTTAGTTTGCCCATCAGGAGCATACACATACATATAAATTGCTGGGTTTTCCTACACGGGATGTTAACAGTCATCGCAAACGCTAACCGAACAGAAAAATGCAATTGTTTGAAATCGAATGGTAAATCTGTTGGTAGCTATAATGGTCGCTTCTATTTAATTATTTCTCAGTTTTTTACTGCAAGGCAAGTGCCATTGCAAAGCCGTGGTGATCGATATTACGCAGTAAAATAATTGGCACTGCAATTTTAAGTTGTAGCACATGTGGTGGAAAGCCTGGCACATCGAGTGAATTTAAAACCTCAACAGGATAATTAACGGCCTTTTTGGCGATTTAAATTTTTGGGTTTTATGGGCGGTGCCACTCCCGTTTGTCCAATTAAAACAGTATATAGCCTATTATTCCTTCCAGAGTCGCAGTAACATGCTGTCAAAATTTCAGGAAGATCAGTCCAAGGGTTTTGCCTCCTATTAAGCACAAACATACAGACAGACATTCATTTTTATATATTATTAAAGTAGGCGTGGTCATACCAACTGAGAAATCTTCTTGGACTCATGCACAATAACTTTGCTGAAGATCATCAAATGACCAAATGCATAGTTTACGATTCTATAAAGGACATACATACAAACATTAATTTTTTGTGATGGGGCGTAAAGTGGGCGTGGCACATTAAATTTTTATTTTTACCTCGCCTTCAGTAAAATGTGGATACAATTTGTATGAAGTAAATCTGTAAAACCCATGCAGAAGCAATTAAACAATTAAAAAAGTGGGCGTTATAGTAGGCGTGGTCGTTCTGTTTTGACATTTGTGTAGTAAACACATGCGAAATACACGTTAATAAACAATGTTACGCTACACTGCTCCAGAACGCGGAATATTGCTGACAGAACGGGCATTACGGGCCTCGCAAAATTTATAGCATTTTCTGATAGGAGGATTACTTTTGCGCCACCTTGTATGATTCACCACGTTGACAACAGCTTCCTCTGTGCTACAACCATTTTTAACGCCGTACTGACTATAATATAATAAATTATTTTCATTTAAGTAGGCAGATAGTTGTTAACAAAGGATTTTTTCAGAGATTGGCAGCAAAGCTATCGGCAGCAAAGCTATCGGTCTAAATTTTTCGATTTGCATAGCATGTTTTTCTTTTGGTATTGGTATAATTTTGGCAGTTTTTAAATAGCTAGGATATATAGCAGTGCTAATATTATTGTTCAAAATATTTAAAAGATAGGGTGGTGCTTTTTCTGTTAATATCATACGATAACTTGTCCTCATGCAAAAATTTAAGGCTCAAGTTGTTTGCAAAATAATTAAAACTTCTCTCTTGGAGATAGGACTAACAGCCTGTTTATAGAACGCGACTCGACGACCGGTGGACGAGTGAGAAATAAAAAGCGTTTATAGAACGCGAGTCGATTTTGTCGTGCCACTTACGTTAATTCGCGCACATGTCAAAATCGTTTGAAACCCTACTTTGCCAACGTGTTAAAAAATATTTTTTGTTTATATTTCTTCATACAAAATTTAATATTAAACCTTACAAGATGGCAACCCTACTATAATGAAAAATATCAAATAAACATAAACAAACAAAGAAGTAAAACAAAATTTAAAGAATTTTTAAAATTTTTTGAAAAAAAGTGTGGAAACTCCTCCATGCAATCCAGCAATCTAAACTGCATTGTTGAAGTTATTTTAATGCTGAAAATTTAACAAATCGAAATAAACTAACAAAAACATTTATGATATCAATGTGTACTTACCTTTTTTAGTTGAAATATTCATTATGTGCTTGACTTTTTAAATAAAGTTGTAATTAAATTTTACGCGCGAACATAATTGTATATTCGTCCAATTTTGACACTTCGGCGACTCTAACCGTCTTGCATATACCAAATAAATTTACAGCAGTTACGTTTTTTAACAAACTTGTCAACAGTCGTGTTCTATGACCCAAAATAACAAAAACGCTAACATTTCAGCGGTTTTTATCAGCGAATCGCGTTCTATAAACAGGCTGTAAGTCTACCAAATTTGAAAATGTGTTTGGCGACCTGTATCAGGTAAATAGTGTTGCACAATCTGAGTGAAAAGATGAGCCAATGTTTATCTGATGTAAAACACGTTGTGCAAAGAAAATTACCAGTGTCTGGAATTTGTCTTTAGCTAAAAAAAAAATCAAACCCAGTTTGGGAGATACTTGAGCATCCACTAGGGTGCTGTGGCTTAATTGATTAGCGCGTTTGATTATTAGGGGAAAGGGGGGTACGTTTGAACCGGAGCACCTTTGAACAATATTGATAAAATCTGAGTTTAACATTTTTTTGACCCTCAACCGAGTTTTTCACATGGCAACATTGTTTTCTAGCAACGTCAACAACTTTTACTAGTTTTTTCAGTCGTCGACCGAATGTAGTTGGGTGAACAAGCTTTGGCAGTGCCATTGTAAATTTTTTTATTTTTTTTTTGTAAGAGTGTAAGAAGTATTCAGTGATCGTTTTTTTTTCGTGAAAGAAATTTATTGCAGTCCAAAATTCATTTCAAACAAAATTAAGGTAAGTTATTTTATGTTTATGTAAAAAAAAATATTTATTATAAATTTCCGTGCAATAGCAAGCCAGTTCAGGTTTGAACAAAGAAAAAGGGGCACATTTGAACATGTTCAAAGGTGCCCCACATATTTTTTTCTAACTTCTTTCGTAAATGTTGAACTTGTATTTCACAGCAATTTATATACATACATATGTATATTATTTGAAATTACGTATTTGCAAAAACTGTTAAATTATTTTCAGCTTTATACAATGGTACGTACATATAAAAGGAAGAAGAATACTAGATTCAGTGCTATCACAGCAGTTTTAAACAAAACAATGACTCTTAGAGGTGCTGCCAATACTTACGGTATTCTACCGAATACCTTATTTTATAAAATTAAGGGAGTTAAACAAAATAAAACAATGAAAGGTCAAGATTATTCAAGCAATTTCTCCACAAGACTAGTTTTCACCATCGCTGAAGAAGATATGCTTGAAAATTATTTACTCAAAGCATTTCAATACGTCAAACTCCTAAAAAAAAATCCCCCAGCAGTGGACTGAAAATAGACAAGCTGGGGTGGATTGGATTCACTTCGCAAGACTGAAAACACGAGCTTGTCACGATCAACAAGCTTTAATAAGCACAACTCCAAACCAATTACCAGGAACACTTGGTAAGTTTAACTTTACTCCCGACCGCATATTAAACTTAGATGAAACAGGCCTGACTACAGTGGTGCAAGCTCCAAATTGGACAGTGTGTTTCTGCTGATAGAGAACAGCTTATAACTATTGTAAATGCAGCTGGCAACACAATTCTTCCTGTATTTATCTTTCCATGAGCTAGATACCACGATAATATGCTTGCTGGAGCACCAATAGGTAGTGCCGGTTATGCTAACAGTCCCACAAGTGGTTGGATGACATACAAGATGGTACATATATTATACAAGGTTTTGCAAAACCAGGAATTTATCCGTTTGCAAGAACTGCATTTTCGGATGAAGATTTTGAATGTGCAGAAGTCACAAACAGACTAATGCCAGGGCATACTACAGCTCAAGTTGAGCCAAATATTAATTTATCAACCGAAGTACCAAACATTGTTATTCTCTCTTATTTTCTAAAAATGACGAATCCAATGCTGATCATGTTGCTTTAAAGGAAAATGTAAGTCACCTGAAATCGCAAGGTCTTTTCCGAAAGCTGCTCCAAGACAACACACTAATCAAGGAAGAAAGAGGGGTAAATCAAGAATTTTAACAGAAACACCAGAAAAAAAATTAATCAGAGGATTCCTACATCGAACGTCCAAGGCATGTTAAGAAACCAGTCATAAGCTCTTTAAATAAACGTCTCAATGTAAATAAAAATGCAAAAGTCCAATAAAAGCTAAAAAGCCTAAGGATTCCACCTCGATTTCAACTTTGCTGATGATTCATCTGAAAACCAAACTGCTGTAGAGTGCCATGACGAAGAATACATCGATTTGAGCTACGACCAATTAAATCCAGGAGACTATATATTAGTGGAATGCTCCAATAAAAACAATGTAAAAACGTTGGGATTTGTTGGCAAAATAACTGAGCTTTTTAAAGAAGCCAGGTTCCTTTAAGTTTTTTTATCCTGATATAGCAGACAAGTGGTCTATAAATGGCATACTAATAAAGGCACCAGTAAACCAACCTGGAACATCGAAGACAGCTGCGATGATGACTTTTGACTTCGATTTCTCTAAATTAAAATAAGACTAATAAATTAATTTTATTAATGAATCTGATTTATATTTTTCTGTACCTACATATATTTATATTTTTCTGTGCGTACCTACCTTAATTTAAAAAAAGTTATTTTTGAGCTGAAGTTTCGGTTTTATATTTTTCAGTTTATTTTTATGTCTTAATAATATAAAACTTATTTTTTTTTATTTTTTAATTGTTAATGTTTATGTTTGTCTTAATAAATAAATCGAAATTATTATATATATAAAAAATATAACAGTTTATGTTATTTTTGGACATAAGCGCTACAAGAAAAAATTGCCGTTCAAAGCTGCCCTAGCCTAGTTGGAATCTGCTCCGTATGGGGGGCACATTTGAACACAATGACTTCATTCATTAAAAAAATAAAAAACAAATTTAAATCGAACTAAAGATAAGTTTCTTGTAGACTTAAACTACAGTTTATTTCCATACATATTAGTTAAATTATGTAAAAAATCAATAATTCAAAAATATAAATTTGTATAGGTGCCCCCCTCTCCCCTAAGCATGAGTTGGTATTTGCGGCCTGGGTTCGATTCCCAGCCGCTGCCACTCAAAACAACATCAGTTTCTGATAATTATTAGTTTTTCTATCCTATCATAACTAATATTTATCACAGCGCCCTCCTTTGATGGTATAGCATTTAAACGCCACCGAACTAAAATAATTAAAATAATGATTATAAATTAAGCTTTGATCAATGGGCCTACTCACCACCAGAGGCGCTCCAATACTGTACTATTAACAAACATAACGCGCAATTACAGTGTTGTCATATGAAAAGCTTTTCTCTACTTTCACCACCTATCCTTCTTCTACCTATCCCTTTCCAAAGTAGCACAATTAATTTATTAATATATAGCCATATTAATTGCCTGAGTGTTACTTCTCTTTAAAAAAAAATGCATTCCAATTTGTCAATTGTCTAAATTACTTTACAATAAATAGTATTCTTTGAATTATTACATTAATTGAACGAACTCAAGCCAAATAAAATTTCGCTATTATTTAAAAATATAACATCAAATTTATTTTAAAAAGTTTTTGAAGAAATAATAATCTAATTTTCAAAACTTTTAATTAAACAAATCAAGTATTTTTTTCTTTTTAAATATGCTCGTAATTCGTTTTTTGGAACACCGAGTCAGTTATATATCGTTATATCGACTCTGCTATCTAATTGGGACCAAAACCGACATACGAGTACGAGTATTGATCCATCACGTTATTTGGAGGATGTTGGAGAAATGTTGATTTCTTTAAATATGTACATTAGAGTGTCTCGCCTTACATGCGGTACACCACCGAATATGAAGTATTGCTGCAAGACGATTTCGAAAAAAAATTTTTTTTGTTTTTTTTGGAGATTGGACTATAAATGCCGATATGACAAAATAATTTAAAAATTCCTTTACAAAAGTTTAATGATTTTTTGTGATCTTTTATTTTCTGATATTAAGGTGATACATTTAGGTGGTAGGAACTGAGATCTGATGAGTAGATACTAAAACGGGATATTTGAAGTAAATGCAAGATAATCGATAGATCTCCTCAAGACAAAAATATCGATATATCACACTTTGAGATCGGACTATAAATGCCGAAGATATAACAAAAAATGTATTTTGGCGACCCCTACTTTCGGCAAAAAAACAAAAATTTTTTTTTCGAAATTGTCTTGTAACAATACTTCATATTCGGTGGTGTACAGCGAACTTTTTTTTCGAGACAGTCTAATGTACATACTCGTACAAATGTATATAAACCCACTTACCAGCTACAAAAATCATTAAACACATCAATAACACTCGTTTTATTTAAGTTTATTTTTTAAAAAAAATTGCACATATATATAGAAAATTTATAATATTTTACATTACAATCGTAATAGCTTTCAAGTTATTTTGTTTTAAACATGTTTTTTATTGAAATATACTATAGTGTATGATGAAGGCTTTAAAAGTCTTATGAGTATAATAGATTTGTTTCGAATTTTTTGTGACATAGTCATTTTTTATTATATATTATATAATTGCAATTTAATCCATGTAATTATTATTTTACCCATAATTTCAACTACATATATTTGACGTTTCATGATCTCACAATTACATACATATATGTATGTATGTATGTATGTATATGTATATCTAAATGTATTGCAATATATTAATTTTCTAAATTAAATTCGTAAGCAGCAGAAGAAATAAAGGCCCTATTAAGATATATTTCTTCTGGTTAACATAATCACAATCTTTTATTTGTGTTATTTTTTAATCAACAGTTAATAACAAACTAATCAAATGCTCTCGCAAAATTGTCCAAAATCTGTTTAAAAACTGTAAACCAGTGATGTTCAAAAATAAAATGTAGATGTATTTGTGAGAGATTTTGCACAGCAAACATATTGTCAAACGCTTAAAATCAGAAAAAAGTAAAAAATTTTTTCCAAATGTAAACACCTTATGAAACAATATCAGGGACCGTAAATAACAATTATCAATATCGAAAACCAATTTTAGAGCAGTTATTTTGATAAAAAACAAAAATAAGTCTATCTAAACCAGTTTTTTATTTTTCGTTTTCAATTGTAATTGAATAGCGTGTGTTTGCTGTGCTTCGATCAACAAGAAGCAACAACAATGCTTAACAAATTTCTGAAAAAAATGACGATAATCCGTCGCATGTGTTCTCATCGCTTGCTGAACGACGAGTGAATGAATGTTTTTAAAAGAGCATAACAAACGTGTGTAAATTTTTCAAACAATTGTTGTATGCAGGGCTGCCAGATGAATTTCGGAAAAAATCGTCAAAATCTCGATAAAAATGAAAAAAATCGTCATTTTGAATTTTAAAAATCGTCAAAAAAATCGGAAAAATAAAAAGTCACTATTTCTAATAGTATTTTGAAATCTTTATTAAAACGAAACCATAAAAATTCAATTTTATATAGTCTCTTTTACAATACATATCAAAGTACGTAAATTTTAACTTTTTACATAACAAATCACAAACAATTTTATGTTAAACACAACTTGTGTAATATTTAATATCTTAGCCCGTTTTCACTTCTATAATTCTCACTCGTCAATGCAAGTATTTTTGGAAGAGAAGGGAAATAAGAACAAAAGGGGTACAAACTTGACGGTACTGTCAATTTTCTTATTTCCTTTTGTTTTTTTTTTCATGCATGTTGATTTACATTAAAAAGTACGAAAATTGAATTGACATGTTTGATGAAATGGCAAGTTCAAAAGAGAATTGAACAAAAACTGGTCTGCTAAAACTGAATAGTGTGAAACAGTATTTTATAAATAAATTGTTGAATTCAGCATATTTTATTAATTCAGGTTAAATTACAATGTCAAAACAATTTATTTTATTAAGTTTTAAATAACATTTTGAGTATAGAATTCAACATATTTTCAAAGAATTCCGTATTTTTGTTATTTAAATTTATTCGGCTGAATATGCTTTCGACGTTTTGTTAAAATACGAGAAGTTTTTGTACAAGAATTTCCCCGTGTAAATTCAGAAATTGTTTCATCTTAAAATTTTAGTTCATGGAATTCGGTATTTAAAATTGATTTTTATGTTTACACATAAATAAGTAATTTCGACTATCCTGTCTCAATATTATTTGGAATTATTTTACTTGAACTTAACAACAATAATTAAGAAAACACTACTATCACTTAGTTTTGTTTTTGAAATAGTTGTTGTCTTAAAAAAAGAGAGAATTTGGTAACAAAAACATTAATAAAACTAAGAATTTATAGAAAATTTTAATAATTCAGGAAATCGTCATTTTCAATGAAAAAATCGTCAAATCGTCATTTTGCTATTTTTGAAACCAAAAATCGTCAAAATGACGATAAATCGTCAAATCTGGCAGCTATGGTTGTATGGGCTGAACATCACTGCTGTAAACACTGGTATCTGTTTGTATGTATGTATGTATTATTCAGTTAACATTTCTTTTAAAAACATACATATGTATGTATGTAATTGGTTTTAGCTCCAAGAATAAAAACAATTATTTTAATACATATCGCTGGCTTAACATGTAAAGGCTCTAAGTCCACTTTTTTTAGAAATTGAGATTTTGATGCAGTTGTGTTCAATAAGTAAAAATACATCGATTACAAAAAAAAAATACAGTTATCTCATTTGTTGTTTTGTAGTGATGAGTAAAGGCGCTAAGGCCAATTTACCACATCTTTGTGTAATATCTCATTTCTTCCAATGTTGACATATCAACTGTTTCGCGCGGAATAGTCTGAGAGTCCAAGCAATTGACATAATATTATTTCTCATTGGCTACACTCTCGTTGTTTTGAGTATCAACACCATTGACAGTCATGACATTAATCTTCATGATGTTACTTATTTGGATCATTCATTTTTTAAAAATGTAGAATTTTGTAATAATATTCGCCCTGGTCGTGGAAAAGGCGATTCCAAAGTGACGGACATTCGAGGACTACAATACACACCAAATGGTGAAATTAATTTCAAACTTAGATTTCCTGATGAATGGAAAAATCTCCACCAAAAAATAAATTAAAATGTAGTCGCACTAGATTGGTCGGATTTACACCAACTTCATCAAGACCGAAGAAAAATAAATACTAGAAAGTTCGAAGACTTGCAATATCTTAAAACCACTTTGCCTACAAAACACCATACATTTTATGACGATTTGCCATACGAATCAAAATAGTCGTCGCCAGTTATCTTACTTTTAAATCCATTAAAAATTTAAATTATTATTACTTTTTTATAACAGCAATGAAATAAGACTGAATAATTTTTGTTTTCATTATGTACAAGTATATACAAATATCGAAATTGAAATTACAATAATAATGTTATTCATATTTTTGAATAAATTCTGTTTCTTTTTTTACAATAATCAAAACAAACTTTAACTTTTTACATATTATTGGCTTTTTAAATAACAACAATAAAAAAGCAACAAAAGTACACTTTCATTGTACAAATAAGAAATAGGTACAATGAAAACATAAAGACTGAGCAACAGAAAAGGCTCTAAGTCCAAAAAAGCTTTTATCTCGGCAAATACTTAAGCTAGATTTACACGATTGAAATTTTCTTCAAAATGCTTCAAACTCGTGTAAACAGCAAAATTTCTTCAAAATTTATTTATTTAAAAACTATTAATAACTATTAAATAAATAAATTTTGAAGAATTTTTGCTGTTTACACGAGTTTGAAGCATTTTGAAGATAATTTCAATCGTGTAAATCTAGCATTATTTTTTCATTTTGCTTTTACGCTAATAAAAAACAAAGAAAAATACAACAACAAATTGCATTTACAGATTTCAAAAATGTTTATGCAAAAAAAATTTGATTGTTTTTTTGTCTCTCATGTAATATTGTAAAATATTGACTTAGAGCCTTTACATGTTAAGCCAGCGATATGGAACTTGAAATTTATTTTAACCACGCGTTTTAAATATATGTTTATATGTATGTATATATATGCAAATATTTAACAAAATGACATACAATGATGTTTTAATGTACATAATGACTAATGTATGTACATATATGTATAATGTGAATGACTTCATAAACATCAAAATACCAAATAACTAATGCCCCTATTGCGGTTCACAACTTTTTTAATAATTTGGTCGTCTTTCATAAATCGGTATTGCCATTCACAACTTAAATGTAGTTGACTTTTTGGTTGTGCGGCTGATTATTTGGTTGTGTGTAATAGTATTGCGGTTCACCATTTTGGATGAGTTTGGTTGAAAAAACGATAAATATACACAACTGCTTATTAGCAGTTGAGTCTTTGTCGGTTATAGATTTACATAAAATTTTTAATACATTTCCTTTAAAAAAATAATACAAAAAGATAAAAAAAATGGAAAAATCGTAAGTATAGGTGTTTTTTGATCTTAATATAATTAATTAAATGATTAATACACATACGCAGGACAGTCAAAATAACAACCAAAGCCCAATTTGAGCGACTTGTGCAGCTGATGGAAAAAAAATCCAGAACTTGCTAAAGGAAAGCAAAAATTTGAGATGACTAAAACTCAGTGTAAGGAAGCGTGGGAAGGATTTACAATAGAATTGAATAGCTTGGGCCCACCTACAAGAACATCCTTCGAATGGCAACGTGTAAGTATATGCCATCTTAATTATTGTAAACAGACATTTTATTAGAATTTTTACTTCATATAGGTTTGGATTCATTACAAAGCAAGTATTAAAAAAAACTTGCTAATAATAAATATGTAAAACCAACAAGCAGCAGGTGGTGGTCCTTCACAAGAAATTCCGCTTAATGTACTTGAGGATTGCGTGTCCCAGCTGTTATCACTAAATGACCAAGTAGCACCATCTGGACACACTTTCGGCATTGAAAACGTTGGTCCGTCAACAAGTAAGGCTTTAGAAACTCCTCAAAATCTCGACATGGAACAAATCGTTACAAATGAACCTGAGAAATAAACACACCAGCCAAGAAAAGAAAAAAATCACCAGTACAAGAGCGTCTAGAACTTCTGAGAAAACAATGCGAGACACAAGCTAAACTTTAAAAAAGTATTAAGGATTTGGAGAAAAACAGTTATAAAAATTATGAAATAAACAAGCAGCTTTTACAAATTAAGCAAAAGAAAATTGCCTCTATGAAAAATAATACTTATTATACTAACATATTTGTTACTTATTTTGGAAATTTCTTACTTCGCACTGGGTACTTCAAGAGGATTGGAATCATCGCGTATTTTTCTACGTATACGTAGAACATTTGTATTAGCGTCATGATTTTCGTCTTTAAAAAATAAATCCACACTTAAATCCATTCTTTTTATTTTATAAAAACTTGATTTTTTTGCGTTTTTTTCTTCACTTTACAAATAAAATGCATGGTGTTGCCAACATGAAATCGATATTTCATGTCGGCAACGCCATAACAATTACAACTAAAAATCGTTGTGTTACACAATACCAAAAAATAATTTGGTTGAGTTAAAGTCGGGTTGACTAACAGACGACCAAACTTACAGCCTGTTTATAGAACGCGACTCGCTGATAAAAACCGCTGAAATGTGAGCGGTTTTGTTATTTTGGGTCATAGAACACGACTGTTGACAAGTTTGTTAAAAAACGTAACTGCTGTCAATTTATTTGGTATATACAAGACGGTTAGAGTCGCCGAAGTGTCAAAATTGGACGAATATAGAATTGTGTTCGCGTGTAAAATTAAATCACAATTTCATTGAAAAAGGCAAACACGAAATGGATATTTCAACAAAAAAAAAGTAAGTACACATTGATATCATAAATGTTTTTTTTTAGTTTATTTCGACTTGTTAAATTTTCAGCATTAAAATAACTACAGCAATACAGTTTTGGTAATTGGTGGCTTGCATGGTGGAGTTTCCACACTTGGCCACAGGAGCTCCTCAGTTTGGTAGCAGCAATTAAAATAAATGTTTGTTGAAAAAATATATCTGAAAATAAAGACAAAATTACATTCATACATACATTAATGAATATATTCATACTTCAATCAATTTACACTTATTTGTTTAAAAAGTTAGGGAAGACTCCTTGTTTTAATAGAAAACGTTTTATATTTTTTTTTATCAAAAAATTTTAAAAATTCGTTAAATTTTGTTTTGCTTTTTTGTTTGTTTATGTTTATTTGATATTTTTCATAAAAGTAGGGATACCATCTTAATATTTAACATTTAATACTAAACTTTGTATGAAGAAATATAAACAAAAAATATTTTTTAACACGTTGGCAATAGTAGGGTTTCAAACAACTTTGACATATGCGCGAATTAACGTAAGTGGCACGACAAAATCGACTCGTGTTCTATAAACGCTATTTATTTCTCACTCGTTCACCGGTCGTCGAGTCGCGAGTTGAGCGAGTCGCGTTCTATAAACAGGCTGTTAGTTGAGTTGAGAACGGCAATAGGGGCATAAATATGTATACGAGTATGACACTCACATTGCAATATGCAGAATGTGCAATTACATTGTGTTGACTAATATGAGCTTATTTCGATTAATATGGGTCATTGGTTAGAATTACATTAACGGTAAGAAAATTTTATAAATATTATAAAACCAAAATTTTTAATAAATACAGTTTGATATAGAAAAGTAAAAGAAACAAGTAGTGTTTTCAATTTAATCACCACATGGCAATACTGCCAACTAAAAAGTTAAAAGTTTTTATTTATTTATTTATTAAGACGTGTTTGTGTGTTTAAATGTTTTTGTTTAAATTATAAATAAATTTTATAAGAAACAAATATTGCTATTAGAAGATTTATCATCATGGCTGGACACTTGGGTCCTACAGCTCAGTTCTTAAATGGAAGAAAGAAATTGTTCAAATTTCCCCAAGAACCTGTAACCACATGCTGAGAATTGGAGATTATTGCCGAGCATGACGAACATACTACATATGTACATACATATCACAACTGTTCAACAAAAGGGTATTAACTCAAAATTTTGAAATTTTCACTTTTTATTCAAAAACGATACATAATGATCTACTCTACCCACTGTAAAAATCTCCCATTATATTGTATACTCCAAGGTGAATTTAAATACAAGGTGACCGACCGATAAGCTAAAGGGAAGATCATCTTGCCTTTAAATTTTATAGTGAGTTATGTATTTGAAGTTGCCATATGTTCTGGAAAAAATGTCAACTTCATGAAAAATAAAATAATTTTAATTTTGTTTTGTCAATAAATACTTTAATAAACAAAAATGGAAAGCAGACGTTTGATTTATATTTTTTCACATACAAATGTTTTCAGAAACACAAACAATTTACTGTTTCTTGTCAGTAGTTTATCAAAAGTAATCGGTTTCTCACTGGTATTGCCATATTTTAGAAAAAAAATAATTTTATTTTACAAAGAAGTTGTAATAACGAAAAATTTTAAAGGTCACTTTATTCCTCACTTTAATTAAAGTTACCTTTTACTATTAAGAACATTAGAGGCAAGTTGTAATAATGGCCCTTAAATAAACAAACATAACACAAAGAGTGAATGAATTAAAAGCATTTGCTATAGAGCAAGAAAAACACACCGAAGATAAAGTAAGTCAGAAAATCATCGATTCATTTAGCATTCTTGATGCATCAAAAATAATACCAGAGTTCAATGGCGATTTTAGTCAACTAAATAACTTTATAAGCATTATGGAACTCTATGCCGAAACGCTCAAAGATGAGCTACTAAATTAGCAGACAAAGTGAAAAATAAATTGATTTCAGAAAAGACACCAGATTCCCTTGAATCATTCAAAAGCAGTCTTTTTTAAATAGAAATTCCCAAACGAAATTTAAAATCTCCAAAATTCCCATTTTCTTATACTAATGAATTTTACTTTTTTTTTAATATAATTAACAAACACAAATTGCGAAGCTTTTGGCTTATTTGCAGAAAACAGCCAGAGTCTTTGGCGGCAATCGAATCCGTAACCCTCTGACTGATAGTCTGGCACACTATCGCCTAGTCTATCGGGGCACCCAAAGGTATATAGACCTAAGAAATCACTTGCCTCTCTACATAATGATTTAGCAAATCAAACACAAGGAAATAAAATTTAATCCATCGTAGCCTGCTTAAATGAATTACAGATCACAGAACAGGGAAACGATCATAAAACTGCACTTCTAAGAATGGTTTAAATGAACCATACAGATCCACATTATTAGCAGCTAGACCCAAAAATTTAAATCAGGCATTTCAAATATCATTAGTGGTAATGCCTGCGGCAAGTTCGATTATGCACTTTAATAAAAGCAGAAAACAACGTAACATCACTAATTTTAATAACAAGTTAGAGTGCTATATTCGGCTGTGCCGAATCTTAAATACCCTCCACCTAAACGTACTCAGAAATAGAAAAACCACACTGGTTATAGGCCTAGAACAGTGATGTTCAAAAATAAAATGTAGATGTATTTGTGAGAGATTTTGCACAGAAAACATATTGTCAAACGTCTTAAATCAGAAAAAAGTAAAGAATTTTTTCCAAATATAAACACCTTATGAAACAATATCAGGGACCGTAAATAACAATTATCAATATCGAAAACCAATTTTAGAACAGTTATTTTGATAAAAAACAAAAATAAGTCTATCTAAAACAATTTTTTATTTTTCGAATTCAATTGTAATTCAATCGCGTGTGTTTGCTATGCTTCGATCAACAAGAAGCAACAACAATGCTTAACAAATTTCTGAAAAAAATGACGATGATCCGTCGCATGTGTTCTCATCGCTTGCTCAACGACGACTGAATGAAAAGAGCATAACAAATGTGTGTAAATTTTTCAAACAATTGTTGTATGGGCTGAACATCACTGGCCTAGAATATCCTTATTCTGTGTTTTCTATTCAGTCTTAGTGCAAATTTTATTAGTACAAGGTGGCGCAAAAGTAATCCTCCTATCAGAATATGCTATAAATTTTGCGAGGCCCCTAATGTCATAATAACCTTGATTGTAATTTAACAATTTATAAAATTAAAAAAACATTTTTCAATATTCACAACAAGTTAAGAAACAGAGTATAAAAAAGAATAAGATATAAAATGAGGCTTTTTTGTTTGAATTTGACCTCAATAACATTATTTACAAAATATTTATGGGTGGCATAGAAGAAATGGACCAATTATGGACTGATAGCTTTGAAATCCAGTATCCACTAATGTGATTTCTATGTATTTTAGAATTATATGGTTGAATTTCAGCTCAATAGCGTTATTTACAAGAGTTGTATGGTTGGTTGTTATGCTAGGAAGTGGACTTAATTCAGGAGCTATTATTGACTGACAGCTACAAAATCCAGTAGCTTAATTGCCGTATAATCGATACTAATATGATTTCTGGATTAAAATTTCTGATCCATATAAAAGTTAGTTCGATATCGATATTTATTAGACATTTTTGTGGGTTTATTTGTTTTTTGGAAATGGTTCTTATATTGCAGCTATGACAAATTATGGGCCGATCTTCTTAAATTTCGAAACAGTTATTTTCATGCATATGAGGATATTTCACGTCGAATTTCAACATAGTAACGCTATCAAATATGGACCGATATTCTCTAAATCCAGCTGTTTGATTTAGGCCTGTATGTAAATGACCCGTGTAAATAAGGTATTCGTATTTATAAGAGATTTATGAGAATTAAAGTGATTTTCGGAAGAGGGCTTTATATGGGGCTTACGGGTAAAAATAGACCGAAATTCATAAAATTTTGTGGGATGATTTTTGTATATTGTAGTAATCTGTCATCTGACATCTCTCTCAATTAAGTACAACTCTGTATATAATATTAATGATGTCCGAATTAGGAGTCCTATTTTAAAGATATACAACTCTGTTTTGTGTTTCCGGTCAATTAAATAAAACTAACGAGGCAATAAAGAAGTAATTAATAAAAAGACTGTATTTTTATAAAATAAACACACGAGGCCTACTACAAAATCAGGTGTGGGGTGCAACTGTCATACCACCAATAAAATAAACTGAAAATAAGACAAGATGGAAAGGATTAAAATGGATTTACGTCCGAGCCGACAAACACTGATGAGCGTGCTTACAGCAGCCAGGGTAGAGTTCCCCGAATCGGCTACACTAAGCCAGCTGAAGACACTGTATGAGGCGATTCCAAAAGAGGAACCTGAAGCTAAGCTGGATACGAACACCGAAAGTGTTCCTGTAAACCTCGTAGCTGTAAGTGATGCGCTTGCCGGCTTACCGGCAATAGATGAATCCGTCACCAATGAGCCCTACAATGTGCCAATAGAAAATATGCCTGTTGTAAAGGTTTCTGCTGTTAATGTGCCTGCTGTGAATGTGCCTGCTGTTAATGGGCCTGCTGTTAATGTGCCTGCTGTGAATGTGCCGGCTGTCAATGTGCCGGCTATAAATGTGCTTGCTGTCAACGAGCCTGCAGCCGACAATCCCGCTGCCAACCACTCTTCGTCTAGCGACTATTATTCGACGATCGTATCTGCTGTAAACGTGCCCGCTGCCAGAAATTATCCTCTTAAAGTGCTTGATATTCCAAATGACGGTGTTTCCGCTGCCAAAGTCCCTGCTGAAGAAGAGTTGCGAAATTTACATATGCGCTTGGAGATGCTAAAATTGCAACAGCAGATCCGCGAATTAGAGGCAAATTTACAATCAGCACCCTCCCATGTCCGTCATATAGATCTAGCAGAACTTGATGCCGCTGTACCGGTGTTTAGCGGAGACGATTGCTACGACATAAAAAAGTGGCTAGACCAGTTTGAAGATTACACGGATTTGTGTGGATATACGGACAAGGAGAAATGTGTTGGAATTCGCCGCCGTTTGACAGGGACTGCCAAACAACATGTAATAAATTTGGGTTTGCTAGAATACATAGACCTAAAGGCAAGCCTGGAGGTACTATTCAAGCGCACCATATCTTGGCAGGAAATATACCGGCAACTGCGGTCAAGAACGATAAGAACAAATGAATCGTGTCTGAGTTATGTGGTGTCTATGCAGGCAATTGCTGCGAAGTCTGATATAGATGAAAAGGAATTAGTGGACTTTATTATCGGCGGGATACCAGACAGTTCAAACGCAATTACTAGACTTTATGGCGCCAGAACGATTGGTGAATTTATCGAGCATATGGATAGCTACGAACCGCGACGTCAACAGGTACGTATTGGAGTGCCTACAAATAGAGTAAAAACTATTAATGCTGGCAGTCAAGCTGCCAAAATATCCGAGGCTGAGGTGCGCTGCTACAACTGTTCACAATATGGACATTATCAGAGCAAATGTCCAAAGCCGAAACGTCCAGCCAATTCTTGCTTTGTATGCGCTGAAGTTGGACACTTTCATCAGAATTGTCGGAATAAGAGGTGTTTGACAGCTGCAATAAGAGAAGCCGATGTAGACGAAACAATAGACGTATTCCAAACGGTAAGTGTTGTCTTTATTAAAAAAGATAAGCGCACTGAGATAATGAATTTTTTTCCTTATTTGACACTGGTAGTCCAATTAGCTGTGTGAAAAAATCTCTCGTACCGTTTTTGATCAATGATGAGAAAATAGTGATAACATATCGAGGTATCGGAAATAAGAAAATAAGTATGTTCGAAAAAAATAGTATGTTAAATGTGAGATTTTTTTCAAAAATAAAGAAGTGAATCATAATTTTTTTATTTTACCAGATGATGAAGCTGTTGTTCCATTTCTAATTGGGCGTGACCTGTTGTCAAAATTGAATATACAATTATGCCAAATTAGGCTCTATTATAATAAAAATGAACTATTGAAAATTAATTTAAAAAATATAAATAAAAAACCAAGAATGGAAACTATAGGTGCGCTTATGTCATTTAATTTGTATAGGGTTCCCAAGAAAGTAGATAAAGTTCCAACCAGCGATGAAAATTGTAATTTATTAAGCATATTGCCATTTAATGCAAATAATGAAAACGAGAACGTAAAAAATGAAGAATGTAATAATAGTAAGTTTAACAATTTTGAAAACTGCGTAAACGAAAATAGAGCAATTGTTCCCGAATTGGATAGGTCAGAGGGTGGTATTGGTAATTTGGAAGTTATTGATGAGAACAGAGAGTGTGAAGAATTAATGCAAACAGTTTGTGCGGTGGAGGCGGAGAATGAATTAGATGTCGATTGCAAATTAGATAGGATAAATACTCTTGCTTTAGAGTCGATTATAAGAAGTAACTATTTTAACGAGATAGGCGGCAGTAAGCAACATGCAGATTATTGTATGAAAATTAGACTAACAAATGATGTACCTATATAGAGCGGACCCCGCCGCGTTTCATATCGCGAAAGATGCGAGGTAAAAATTAGATTAGAGGAATTATTAAAAGGGGGTATAATCCGCCCAAGTGACTCTCCATATGCTTCTCCGATTGTGTTGGTGAGAAGGAAAAATGGAGAGCTGAGAATGTGCATTGATTACAGATCGCTAAATAAGATCACGTTAAAAGATAACTATCCTTTGCCCATAATTGAAGACTGTATAGACTACTTAGGTAACAAGAGATTTTTTTCAACTTTAGATTTGGAGATTAGTTTCCATCAGGTGCCGATGCATGAGAAATCGATTAAATATACCACATTTGTTACTCCGCTGGGACAATTTGAATATTGTTATATGCCTTTCGGACTCAAGAATGCGGGAGCTGTTTTTCAGCGTTTTATTAATAAGGTTCTGAGGGAATTTATAGATGCAGGGAAAATAGTTGTATATTTAGAGACTTAAGGGCTATGTTAGCTTAATTAACGGAACCCACTGAACATTCAGATTGGGTTGATAAGTTGTCAGAGATAGAATTTGAGATTAATAACACAGTCCACCGTTCAACAGGGCAGACACCAAGTAAGTTGCTTTTTGGAATAGAACAAAGAGGCGAAATAATCGATGAATTGACAGAATATTAGGAGCTATACGGCAAAAAGGAAGATCTGAATGTAATGAGTAAAGGGGCATCGAAAGCCATAGAGAAATCTAAATCAAAGAATTTAGAATGTTTTAATAAACTTAGTAGTCTTAAGAAATGTCGACACATCAGCTGGTACAAACAAAAAATTAATACCGAGAACCCTATGTAATTCGGAAACAATTGGGCAATGATCGTTACGAAGTAACAGATGTAGATAACTGTAAAATAACACAAATGCCCTATAAAGGCATAGTCGATTCAAGTCGTTTAAGAAAATGGTTGGAACCTTGGGATAATGATAACAATTTGCGGAACTCTGACGGCAACACTACCGAATATGAGGACTATGAGTTCTTAGAAGACGAATTTATAGAAAACAATTGACAATCAAGGTCGATTGTAATGTCAGATTGGCCGATATTGTAGTGATCTGTCATCTGGCATCTCTCTCAATTAAGTACAACTCTGTATATAATATTAATGATGTCCGAATTAGGAGTCCTATTTTTAAGATATACAACTCTGTTTTGTGTTTCCGGTCAATTAAATAAAACTAACGAGGCAATAAAGAAGTAATTAATAAAAAGACTGTATTTTTATAAAATAAACACTCGAGGCCTACTACAATATATTAAAATGATCTGTGCAAAGTTTTGAGTCGATACCGATATTTAGACAGTATATATAGGGACAAATGTCTTTTCAGTTCTGGGCCGACCACCATAAAATTTAGTACAACAATTTATTTGCCTATAAAGATTATTTATGTCAAATTTTGACCGTTTAACAAAATTTATATCACTTTTATGCGTATTTAAGTGAATTTTGGAAGTGGACTTTAGATGGGGTCCATGGTCAAACATGGACCGAACTAAAAAAAAAATCGTTTTGTGATTTCTTTTTGCATAAAACTTATGTTTGCTGAATTTTGTCTTGATATTCCAATTTTATAGGCATTTATATATAATTGAGCAATATTTCGGGAAGATTTTTTTGTATGGGGGCTATGAGAAATCATGGACCGATTCTTACTAGTTTCTTCTTTTATCATAAAAACAACGTATACAAAATTGTATTGTATTATCTGCAATATATTTCAATATATTGCAATAAAATGGACAAAAAATATCAAATTTTTATGGAGGTTGTCTCACATATTGGTCCATAACTCAGGTTGACCTAAACCGATTTTGCTGATTTTAAATAGCAAACTTCTCGAAAGCAATCCTGACAGAATTATTGAAGATCTGGATGCCGAATATATCTTGGGACTTCAAAAACTGATTTCAACATCCAGACAGACGGACATGGCTTAATCGACTCCGCTATCTATATATACTTTATAGGGTCGGAAAATTATATTGTGGAAATTTCACACGGAATGACAAACTTATATATACCCTTCTCATGAAGGTGAAGGGTATAATAATCGAGGCTATTAGCAAAATAATTTTCTCAAAGAGTCAAAGGACTAACAACAACGACCGTAATAACTTTGGTAACAATAACCAAAGAAGTGGTAACTTTAATACTTATAGAAATAAAGACCAAAGAAGAATATACATATGTGACTCAAGATAAGGGACACGAATAATACCCCTTCAATCCTCAGGACTAAATTTTAACGACGATGTAGGGGAACTAAAATATTTCAAACAATATGCACTAAAAACCTACAATTCACATTTAGAATATACGAAACTGATGAAACTAAATCTTGGCAAAAATAGACTATGAAAGTTGTACTTTAGCTATTAATATAAATGAAATTTAATACGTTTTACCACTAAAAACATATACATTAAAAATCACCTGGGTTCTACATTTGTAAAATTAAGTGAAAGTGAAATTTTCATTAAGTTTGTGTTCTAATTTTAGTGAAAATGATTTGAAAAGTAAAATATAATTACCAGCTTGGTGTATAACAGAGATCGGCAATGAATCGTTTTTTTACGATTCACAACTACTTATAACATTTTAAGTATAAGTGGTTTTACATCATTGAAATTTAACTACTCTGAGTTACTCAAACTCACAACAACGTTGACTTATAAATGGGGGTGCATATAGTTATGAGTACTACGCCGACTTCGAGCTCATACCATTCCCAATATGTTTGATTCATAAACAATGGTATTTAGATTTACATTTTAAGAAAAATACGCACATACTCATAAAATATTCAACTCAGTTTAGTCATTAAAAAAATTTCAGCTTATTCCGTTATGTATTTATACAAAATAAGTAAAAAAGAAATATAAAAACATACAAGTAAGTTTATAGGAAAACATATTGGGGAAAATATAACATTTATTATTTTATATAATTTTTATAAGCGGACTGTGAAAATGAACGACACTCGCATGAGTGTATGCGAGTCATAATTATTTTTTTATCGTCTACGTACATTGAGTTAAGGAGAGTCAAAATAAACAATATCATACATGAGATTAAATCTGAATATAATGAGTACTTCAAACTTTAAATATGAATATTGGTTTGATGGTATTGAGACAAGTATGAGTACGTATAAGTATAACAAATTATAAGTCATGATTCAAGTATACTCACTTTTTCAGTACTCATAACTGATCTCTGGTGTATAATAAAAGTTTCACTCGTTTTCTAGAACGCCGTGAAATTGTCTATGTGGAATTGACTGGAATTGGCGAAAACCACCTAGAACAGAAATGATATATGCCAATACAGTGACAAAATTTTTGTTAATAATACAATGGTCCCAAAATACGGAAAAAATACATTAGGATTCTAAATGCTTCAAATAAAAAGGTAGAAATTTCACGACTTACAAATCAAGCCTACTCGTATATCTAATTATAATATTATCCACGAAAGTTAAATAAATTATAAAATATAGACGCTGTTCAGGTCTCTGCAAGAAAAACCATAAAAAAAATCTGTAAGATATTTTTTATTTAGAAGGATATCATTTAACAGCAAACAATTTCTATCAACAGAAAATACAAACTGTAGACAATACACTAACTAGTTTATACTCGAAATTATAGACTATCACAAACGCAACAGGATGAAATCAAAACACAAGTTTATAAATTGATAAAAAAAGGTTTAGTTGAACCATCCGTTAGTCCGTATAATTCCGCATTGCTTTTGGTCCCAAAGAAAAGTGACAGCGATGAAAAAAATTGGAGACTAGTTGTCGATTATCGCCAATTAATTAAAAAATTAGTGAATGACAAATTGCCACAGTTAGATAATGTGCTAGATAACATAGGAAGAGCAATATATTTTTCAACACTAGAGCTAACACGCTCTTTTCATCAAATAGCATTCAACCACTTACAGCATTTTCGGGAAATTATGGACACTATCAATTTTAAAAGTTGCTTTTCGGTCTTAAAATATCATCTAATAGTTTTTAAAGAATGTTGACAATAACATTAACAGGGTTAAATTCAAATGCTTTCATATATGTTTGTGGCTGTTCTTTGCTGCACCATAATGATAACTTAACAAAAGTTTTTCAAATGTTAACCCACAATCTCAAATTGAACCGTATAGCTTGTGCAACAACTGAAGCCGCTCGACCTTCCAAGCTTCGCTCTATGGGTTATTGAAAAGTTCCAAGAAGATCCGACGTTTTCGAGGTAAATTTTGTTCAGCGAAAAATGGGCCTCATCAAAAAACCCAACGGTTTGGTGTGGTCAATATTTCTTTAAAAATTATGCCGATCGTGCCATGATAACCGACTATTTAATGCCTGAAATTGAAGCTCGTCATATCGGCGACATTTGGTTTCACCAAGTATCACACATCGCACCAATCAATGGATTTATTGAGAGAACACTTCGGTGAGCACATAATTTCACGAATTGGGACGGTCGATTGGCCACCAAGATCATGTGATATCACACCGTTTGTTTATGCGGGCAAACCCGCTTCGATTCAGACCTTGGAGGAAAATATCACGCGTGTCATTCGCCAGTTACCAGTCCAAATGCTCGAGCGAGTCATCGAAAATTGGACTTAACAGATAGACTATCTGCGACGTAGCAACGACCAACATTTGATAGACATAATCTTCAAAAAATAAATACCAAAGAATGTTCTTTTAAATTATAATAAACATTCCCCATTAAATTTGAATTTTCTGCGTGTGTTTTTTTTCTTTAAAAAAAGTGGGGAACCTCGAAATGGATCACGCCTTATTATGAAACCAAATAAAATAAATAAAAATCTGTACGATTGAAGACCACATGCATCACAAAATTGAAACATTATATTCTTATTATTTTCCTTAAAACTAAAAAAAGTTCTAATAATTAGACCAGTTTTTATTAAAATTGATGGTTCTTGTCACGCAGTTTTGATTGTGTTAACCGAACTCATTTATTTCAACCGTAAGTGGAGAAGCACAAGCCTGTTGCTTTGAATGCCGAATACGTTTCTCAGAGAATTTTGGACTTTTCTTCAAAATAATAATAAAAAAAGACGCATAGAAAGTTTCACATGAATCTTATGGCCAGGAAAATGGCTTTGAATACGGCCTTAAGACGTGTTGCGATAGGCGAATGAGGTCTTGTATCATATGGACATGTCAGTATTGTTAGAAACATACCGAATCTTCCAGAAAATATTGACTACTGCACTTCCTGGCCCTTCTTTTCGAGAAACTTTACTTTCCACATTCCTAGTGAAACGAAATTCTCGAAATAAAATTTGACACAAATAAGTTCCTAAAATACAGAAAGAATGACACCTAATTTGATAATGGTCGGTCCATAATTAGTCGAAACTCCCATATAAGACCCTCTCCGTAATTTAATTTAAGCTCCATAAATCGTTTAAAAGTATTTATATCGAGATAAAGTTTAAAACATGGGCCTGTTCGTAAATGCATCACTGCGCTGCACAATGTGATTACTTTGCGCTGGCACTGCAAATTATGGCTGTTTTCATAAACGCAGTATGCAATGCAACACTGCAAACAAATGCGTTTATAATGGAAAGAACTACTTCATGTCAACACTGCGTTGTCAAATAATGCAATTACATTTTAAAACATTTATGAATGCTAATACTGTTTTTCGTATCTTTTTTTCGGGCATTTTATAAAAATATTTGTTATATGAATCTCATAAATTAATATGTGTATATTCATTGAAAAAAACTTAAATGAATGACATTTGTATAAAAATTATGTTAAATTTGAACTTACATTAATATGTCCGTCATTTGAATTGTTAAAAAATCATAAAGCATCACAAATAAAAACACTGCACAAATTTTGCGCATTCAATGCATTATGTATTTACGGCATTGTCAAAAAAAAAAAAAAACAATGACGTTTACGAACTCTATGCAATGTAGTGTTGCATTGCATACTGCGTTTATGAAAACAGCCCATATGTTGCTGATGCTTATTTTATTGTTTGCATTTACGAACGAGCGAACACTGCGCAAAAATGGAAAAAATAAATATAAATTTAATTTGTGAAATTGTGAACAAATATTTGTCAAATATGAATGTTGAAAAAGTAACATAATCAAAAATAAATAATAAAAAATCACATTCTTTATACTTCCTCATTAGTTGCATCAGCCATTTTTATGATGAGAATTTGCGCATAATATGCAGTAGAGTTGCATTTTTGAACAGTTGTCAATTGCCATTGTTTGCATTGCAGTACAGTGCAGTGATGCATTTACGAACAGGCCCCATATAATATTTATATTTACAGACATCATGACACTAAATTTTTGGATGATCGGTCCACAGTAGGTTATATCTCCCATATAACGCCCATTTTTGAAAAACTGTTTTATTTATATACTGGGTGTAGGGTATTATATGGTCGGGCTTGACCGACTATACTTTCTTGTTTTTATTTTTCATTTACCTGCAGTAGCAGTAGTTACTCCGTAAATTCTTATACATATAGTACATATGTATATGTGAATATGTAATATGAATAATTTTATAATCACCCACAAGTTATGGGAATACAATTAGGTATGCAAGTGGCGGCTACACTAAGAACTGTTACTTTTTATGTCTATGGAACACAAGTAATGAACTTATTCCAGTGAAAATGAACATAAAAACAAGTATAGTCGGTAAATTTCAAGCGACCATTTAATATCCTATGTAAAGTTTATGAAAACAGTTTTCTTTAATGTTTCGCCCTTATAGAGGAGCTATAACTAATTATGGACCGATCATCATTTTACATATTTCAATTAGTAGAATTTTATAAATTTTAGAGAAATGTTTCAGACGTCTGCAGATTAAATTTTAGACAAAATAACCCTTTGCTGTACATACGAGTACAACTTAGTTTAAAATAAAACTCTAAAAATAAAATGAAAAATAGACTTTACAGCATTTGATTATTGAATTGCATTAAAACAAACACAGCCCATTTTATGTAGGCTGTTGTGTTCGTTTCCGGAATTTTTTAAATATGTACTACAGGGTGGGCCAAAAGAAACCAAGGGGTGAAAAAGTTTAATAACTTTTTCGCAACGTCTAAATTTTGCAGTTAAATTTCAAGAGTTGGCCAGAAATGAAATCGTATACATTGTTATTGAAAGGCTAATTTAAATCTGGGAAAAATTATTTGTAATTTCGAAAAAGTATTTTTTCATATAAAACGTAATTTAGTTTAAACTTATATTATTGTCATTGGCCCATAATCATAGTCATAGAAAAAGCATACTTTAAGTAAAAGTAGACTTTTAAACAACAAAAACATATAAGTTTTGTTCTGAATTTAAAACAAAAGCATGCTTTTGCTTAAAGTATGCTTTTTCTATGACTATGATTATGGGCCATTACTTTCAGTAAATATGAATACCATTAGAAGTTGTAATGTTAAGCACCTTAATAATACATATTTCCATATGTATTATTTGAAATTAGGCTAGAACTAATCAATATTAATATAAGCTATTTTTTTATTTTAAAACGTTAGATAAACTTTTGTATAAAAAAGTATAATGAAATAGAGAACTGCGCCGAACGGCTGTAAGCCGGCTGAACCGCGCCGCAGCTGAAAATTTTTTAATATATCCATATTAAGGTAGCCAAAAAATTAGGTGAAACTATTAATAATTGTGGGCGTGGCATGCTGGCAAACTCAACTGTTTTTTTTAATTTCAGAAAAAGGTGTTTTTTATTTGTTTTTTGTCAAAAATAAATGGTTACTACTCGCAAGCTATCATCGATAATGGTCTGCGGTCTTTTTCATAATGTTGGTAGGATTATAGTCTTTAATTGTTGTAAGTGGTTACCACTCTAGCGTTTAATATTAGGGGCGTTCTGAAATATTTATGAAACTACTATATTTTTCTGAAATTTAAACTTTAGTGGAATAGAACTTCTAGGGAACAAAAGGGAACAAGAAACGTATACCACCCGAAGAAAGGTGAACGTGTCTTCTTTAACCCTATATATACTTTTGCACCCGCCACGACCCGCCGGTAGAACACTTTTTTAATTTTAATGAAATTACTCTAAAAAAATTCAAATACAATGGTGTATTAAATTTTCACTTTTTCGCCTAAAGGTTTATGTTTTTTTACTTTAGACTACGTAAAACTAAAATAATTAAATATAATACCTGCGAAAGGGTTTTATGGCTTTGTTTTGATTAGCAAAACAATAAGTCATAAAAATATCACAATAGGTTCTACAGTAAACATATGATCTCTTTCTAATATACCTGTTATCAACTGTTAGGGTCAACCAAAGTCATAAACAATTTTATAATAATAATCGCGACATTAAACCACTAAGGAAAAAAAACCCCAATATTGGCGAGATGCTAATTAGTTTTACCTGATATTAACCCTTTCGGCCGCACTTGAATTTAGCTGTGGCTACCAAGAGCATCACATATTTTTTCATGACTTTTTTACTGTGGATCAAATGACGACTTATGGAACATATACTAAAAATCAGTTATGATTTGGATTTCGGGTCTTCAGGATCCATAAGAAACAATGGAACCAACAAAGAGTTAAGAAGTTCAAAAAAGAAACATGTTCAAGATGAATATCGCAAATTTGGATTAATTATAGATCAGCCAAAACAAGGGTCAGGCAATACAAATGATGACAATACCGCACGAAGATTCTTTTCAGATCCAGAACAGCATCTGAAATAACAGGAGTGGATTTAAACCTTATTTTCAGATTTAAAATAATCCTAGAAGTACTTGCGTGCAATGAAGAAATTGACGCTAGACAATTTGGAGATTATGCTAAGGAAACTGCAAAAATATATACAACCAACTACCCATGGAGAAATATGTCTGCAACAGTTCACAAAATCCTTTATCATGGAGAAGATATCATTAAATGTCATTTTGTGCCACTTGGAGATCTATCAGAGGAGGCTCAGGAAAAAAGGAACAAGGATTACAGATTTTATAGAGAGCACAATACTAGAAAAATTTCACGAAATCCCACAAATGAAGATCTATTTTATATATTATTGGCAACATCAGATCCGTTCATATCCAATATTCGAAATCAATGGAAAGTGGAACATCGGGATTTAGATGAAGAAGCCAAAAAACTACTAAAGAACAGAAATAGCGCAGAACAAAATATAGAATATTTGCAATCAATATTTGTTTCAAATGAATAATAATTATAATTGCCTTCATTGTTATTTAAATACGAAAAACATAGTATTAGTAAATAATTCTTTAAAAAAAAACCGACTTCAAAATTTCGGCCAAATAAAATGTTGGATTAATTTTCAAAAATGTTTAATATAACTAATGTTGTTGCACTTTTTTGATTGAAAGAAAGGATTTTGAAAATCTTGTTAATCTTCTAAAAAATCGGTTTATGCTAAATCTATAATGTTTTCCCATTAACAGAGCTAAATTTTGACACCCATATTCGATATATTCTTAAAAATTGGTTTATGCTATATATCCCCGATATATCTCAATCAATTTCTGAAATTTTAATTTTTTTTACCCTAAATATATTTTTCTGCAAGCCATATCTTCCAAATAAAAAAAAATTATTTTTAACATTGATTCATAAACAACGAAGTTATTCAACAATTTATAAGAGAAGCACAGAAAAAATATAGATAACGGTAAATAAAAAACCGTATGTCCGTCCGATCTTCATAAAAATTAAATGGGATCCACCTGCAAGCAAACCCTTTCAAACAAAAAAATAATTTTTAAAATTGGTTCAGAAATGACTATCGTGGAACAAACATAAAAAAAGCAACACCATTCGAATTGATAACCTCCTCCTTTTTGAAGTCGGTTAAAAATAATAATAAATAGAACCTACTATTGTTACAAATGCTAATAAAATCTATTGCAGTTTTTATTTTTAAAATGTTTTTTAAAATTATCAAATCTGACAGCAAAAAAGAATAAATTTTTCTGTAGTAACAGCAAAATCTCCAGTGAATTTTACTATTTTTTTAGTGTAAACATTTTTTTGAGTGTAAAAATTTTTTTGAGTGTAACATTAAAAAAATTCCATTATCACAAAAAATAATTATAATTATTATTAAGTTCCAAATATTAAATTTTTTAATATGTAAATGAAAAAAATAAACCCATATTTCACTCCAAAAGTTAAAAAAAATCAAAAGTTGAACTTTGACCTAGAAGTCCTTAAAAAGTCATCAATCAATTTTAATGTAATTAAAACTGAGCCAAGCTGAACTAAATATCTATCCATTAAAAAAAAATTACTTCAATATTTTGATCGGTTCAAAAGTTACAGAATTTTGGCCAATGAAAAACGATTTTCAGCCACTGTGCGCCGCTATTGATGTAAGTTCATAGTAATTTCAATAAATGTTCGGAATTTCAGTTTTTATTTTTTATAATTTGAACAATTTCAACAATTTGATTTGTCTTGACCCGACAATCTTTAGAGTCAACCGCCGCCAAATCTGATCGGCATACATAGGGATCTGCAATAAAACTTCAGTTAATATTTTCACCTTGAAATTAAGCTTTGATAACTTAAATTTACAACATTTCACTGACATGAAAAATCAAATATATTACAAGTTAACATATTCCGATTTCGGTAAAATTTAGTGTTTCGTGCGTTTAATATTCTCAACATGTATTATTAAAACTAGATAAAATAAAAAATATGGCAAAAACAATTTAGTTTTTTACGAAATATATTCCAAGCGAATATATAAGTTAACACCAGATACATTTAAAATCACCAACAGTCATCAATATGATAAAGTATTTGCTTATTCCCACCAAAAGTGCTGACAGCATGTCTAGCAATCACATTCCTACATTGCTGACAGCATGTCTAGCTATCATATTTTTTCATGTGGTTCACACACAAACACGAGCCAGCATAAGAGTGGCATGATCATACAATGAGTTAGGGTAGTTGATAAGAATAAACAAAACACTTGTATTTTTACCGTAGAATAATAAAGAGGTTGTGCGGTGCAAACCCACAACTAATAAAATATTTTTTTACAAAACTTTAGTGTTGTGACTTTAATTGGCGCCCGAGCAGGGACATGAAAAAAGGTCCTTCCGGTAAAATACAAGTCAAGCCTTGGTACTGGCTCCTAAGCAACCCGTAAAGGATAAAAAGGATCGAGCGTATGCCGATGCTAACCAAGCCCGCGACCGCGGAAAATTAGTTTAATTAAAAATAAATGTGAAAAATGTAAAGAATCAAAAATCGAGAAAAGTAGAAAATAAAAAGGAAATACTATATAAAAGTGAAATTTTTGATATAAAGTAAGAATAAAGAATTAAAAACTACAATAAAAAAAAAACTAAAGTAAAAAAACAAGAACTATAGAAAATTAAAGAAACAAAAAAATAAGAGAAATATATAAAAACGAAGAATCTAAAAAAACAATAATTAATAGAAAATAAGTGAAGCAGAAATATAACTGAGAATTAAAAATAAAAATAAAAAAAAACTAAAGTGAAAAACAAGAACTATAGAAAATTAAAGAAACAAAAAAATAAGAGAAATATATAAAAACGAAGAATCTAAAAAACAATAATTAATAGAAAATAAGTGAAACGAACAAACCCAAGGAAAGATAAACTACAACAAAAATCCAGAATGCTGCGGATGTTACTGTAAGATTGTATTTATATTTTAAATTCGAAGTATTTTAAATTCTCGAAATTGTTTTTATTATTATTCTTTTAAATTTCCGAAATTTAATAGTTAAGTGTTGAGTGGTTGTTTTTTGTGAAGTTCCAAGAATTCTTTTTAATGCCTAACGATTCAATAGACGAAATAACGGAAAGATTGAATAAGACATTGACAATGACAACGTCAGGTAGACCCACTACTTCGGTCACCCTTCCCGGACTGAACGAAGTGCAAAAGGAACAGATAAAACAAATGATTCAGAACATAGCAGGGGTGGATAACGGCATTGTGTTGGACGAGGGTACGGACCAACCTATAGGTACAATCAGTGCAAATTTTGAGGAACTTGATAGGGTCCCAGATATCGTGCGTTCCATACGCAAATTCTCAGGAAAACCGGGAGAGTTTAACTCCTGGCGGAAGTCGGTTGATCGGGTACTAGAATTGTTTGGTCCTTTACGGAACACCGGTAGATATTACACAATTTTACACGTTATCCGAACTAAAATAATTGGTGACGCGGACACAGCTTTGGAGTCATATCGAACTCCATTGGATTGGGGCAAAATAAAAAGATGTTTGATGCTACATTACTCCGACAAGAGAGATATAGGAACTCTGGAGTATCAGATGACGGTATTATGTCAGTGTAATAGGACAATTAACGAATTTTATCAGGCTGTGTATCAACACCTTTCATTGATACTTGACAAGGTTTCTTGTCTTGAACTTGATGAGGGTAGCCTTTGCGCGATGACTAATACGTACAGAGAAAAAGCTTTAGACACCTTTATAAGGGGTCTTAGTGGGGATCTTCCTAGACTATTGAGCATTCGAGAACCGACATCTTTGCCTCAGGCACTGCACATATGTCTAAAATTGGATAACATGACGTTTCGAAGAAATTATGCACACGGACAGACTTCTAGAGCATTAATTCAAAAAGACAGAATTGGGTTGACAAATCCCACGAACGGTCGTAAATTTTATCCAGAGCTAGCTCATACAGGCGCTGATATCTCTTTTAGACCACCTATCCCACTACGATATAATCCCGTAAGGAATTTTAATCCAAATATACGACAACCTATTTATCATAACAGATTCCCAGGACAATTGTTTCGCCCTCAGAATGTAAATGACATGAATAACTATCCTAGACCGACTGGTGCGGAGCCAATGGAAGTTGATTATTCAACTCAAACTAAACAAGTTAACTACATGAATCGGCCAAATTTCTATCAGAATCCCAAAAGACCCGCTAACGGTTCTTCACAAGAACCAATTAGTAAGATGCAAAGAAATTTTCATATAAACACTGAATATGTTCCGGGATGGACCTGTTACCCACCTGAGGGTGGTGAAGTTGATATCACCATATGATGAGTTTGGTTATGCTCAGGATTACCTTCAACAAATCCCGGAAGAATATGCTCAGGATTACTTTCAGCCACTCCTAGATCAACGCGGAGGAAATGAGGAGGTCCAACCGGACAACGTACAGCCTCTGATTATTTTTTTAGATTAAACTGTTCTTCGCTGCCATACTTTGAGGCAAGAACGAGGGACGGAAAAACAGTTTCATTTTTATTAGACACAGGAAGTAACAAAAACTATATACGACCCGAGTTAGTGAAGAATCCAAAGAACAACGAAGAAATGTTCTTTGCAAAGTCGGCTAATGGAGGGATAGGAATATCACAACATACATTTTTAAACCTCTTTGGAATTGACGACGAACCACTTAAATTTTTTCTGTTGCCGAACTTCGATTCATTTGACACGATACTAGGTAATGACAGTATGAAAGACCTATCTGCTGTCATTCATACCGCTGACAATTATTTTACAATCAACAATGGACAAAGAATTAACACCAAGCAGAAAACTTCTCAGGATGTGAATAACATTGAAATACGGACTCAACATTTAAGCGAGGGAAAGAAATCACTCCTTGAAGCTATTGTGGAACAACATGGTCATTTGTTCGCAGAACCGAATGAAAAATTAACATATTCCACTGTGGTAGTAGGAGAAATAAGAACAGAAAACGAATCACCAATATACGCAAGAAGCTATCCGTATCCTATGGCGCTAAAGGATGTCGTAGAGGAAGAAAATGATAAGCTTTTGCGTGATGGTATTATAAGACCATCACGTTCACCGTATAATTCCCCCATATGGGTGGTGCCTAAAAAGGATGACTTATCGGGAAAAAAGAAGTTTAGACTGGTTGTGGATTTTAGAAGGTTGAATGCAGTCACAATATCTGACAAATATCCTATACCGGATATTAATGAGGTCCTTGCCAACCTTGTTGGAAATCGATACTTTACTGTGTTGGATCTTAAAAGCGGATTTCACCAGATACCGCTTAGGGAGGAGGATAGGGAAAAGACTGCCTTCTCCATCAATAATGGCAAGTACGAATTTACCCGATTACCCTTTGGGCTTAAAAACGCCCCGGCTATCTTCCAAAGAGCGCTGGACGACATATTGCGGAAATTAATCGGCAAAATATGTTACGTCTATGTGGATGATATTATTATATTTAGTAAGGACGAAAAGGCTCATCTTAGACATGTGAACGAGGTTTTCGAAACCTTGGAACGAGCTCACTTGAAAGCCCAACTGGACAAGTGTGAGTTCTTTAAACAGGAAGTAGAATTTTTGGGATTTGTTGTGTCGAAAGAGGGGATAAAGACTAACCCAAGGAAGGTTGAAGCGATATTACGATTTGATTATCCTAGGACATTAAAGGAACTCCGCTCGTTCTTGGGTTTATCGGGATATTACAGACGCTTTATTAAGGGATACGCTAATATTTCAAAGCCACTTACGATCCTTTTACGTGGAGAAGAAGGCAGAGTGTCGAAATCAACATCTTGTCGGACAAAAATTGATTTTAATCATGCGGCAAAGAAGGCTTTTGATGACCTGAAGAATGCCCTTGTATCGGAGGAAGTTATTCTGTCATATCCTAATTTTGATAAGGATTTCCAATTGACAACTGACGCCTCGAACTTTGCTATAGGAGCAGTGCTCAGTCAGGACGATAAACCAATAACTTTTATTTCTAGAACACTTAATAAGACCGAAGAGAACTATGCAGTCAACGAAAAGGAAATGTTGGCGATCATATGGTCATTTGGTTCACTGAGAAATTACCTCTATGGGTCAAGGAAAGTGATCATTTATACAGACCACCAGCCTCTTACCTATGCTCTCAGCTATAGCAATAATAGTTCGAAAATGAAGAGATGGAAATGTATCTTGGAGGAATATAATTATGAGCTGAGATACAAGCCAGGTAGAACTAATGTAGTGGCTGACGCGCTATCTAGAAATCCTTTGGAAATAAACATTCTTCAGGATCAACCAGACTCTTCTACTATGACTCAACACAGTGCGGAGAGTTCGTCAGAAAATCTTATACCCAGTGTCGAAACTCCGGTAAATGTATTTAAGAATCAATTGTTTATTGGCATCGGGGAGGTTCCTTCATACCAATTTAAAATAATTTTTCCAGGATACCATAGACATCTTATACTGGAAACAGCTTATGACGAACAGAAGTTAATAGACGTCCTTCAAAGATACCTTAATCCATCCGTAATAAATGGTATTAAAACTCCGGAACCGATAATGGGCAAGATTCAGAACATATATGCAGACCACTTCTGTAGGTTCACTCAACTAGTAGTCAATGACATAATTTCCGAGAATGACCAAGAAAACATAATTGTAGAGGAACACACCAGGGCGCATTGCAACGAAAAGGAAAATAAAGCACAAATAATGGAAAGATATTATTTCCCAGGGATGGCGCAGAAAATCAAGAGAATAATAAAATTGTGTTCAATCTGCAAAAAGAACATATATGAAAGGCACCCAAATACGCCAGAACTTAAGGAAACGCCGATACCAACGTATCCTGGTCACACAATTCACGTGGACATAATTTCGACCGACAAGAAACTGATTTTGACTTCAATCGATAAATTCTTGAAATACGTACAAGTTAAACAACTCAGTGGCAGATCCATTGAGGACGTTAGGAAACCACTTAGGGATCTTTTATTTTTCTATGGAGTGCCAAAGAATGTAGTTATGGATAATGAACCCTCACTAAATTCAGCATCTATTTTGTTTATGATGAGGGAAGACTTGAAAATAAATATTTTTACTACTCCTTCATATAGAAGCGAGCCAAATAGACAAATAGAGCGCTTCCATTCTACTTTGGCAGAAATAATGAGATGCCTAAAGGAGGAAGGAACGTCTAGGGATTTCGAGGAACTGTTGAAAAGATCTGTAAACGAGTATAACCATTCTATTCATACTACCACTAATAGGAAACCGGTAGACCTATTTTTTGGACGAACCGTAGACTTTTCACCACAAGATTATGAGACAACTAGACTCTCGAACGTTGAACGACTTAAACGCAAAAAAGAAAAGGACATTGCTTACCATATCAAAAAAAAGAACGCCAGCCAAAGAATACTTTCCTGGACAATTGGTCTATGTAAAATCGAACAAAAGACTGGGCACTAAATTAAGTAACCGTTTTAGAGAGGAAATAGTGAAGGAAAATCGAGGAACGACCATCTTGACCGAAAGTGGTCGTGTTATTCATAAAAGTCATATAAGGAATTAAATAAAACTCTATTTCAAAAATTTTTTCCAGGCTATTTCTTGTAACCGTTACGGCGGACCTTAATATTCTCGACTACTCTAACACCAGACTCGTGACAATCCATACTGGGACAGCAAGAAGACAGAATGGAACATTTAAGGTTGTGCATGCAATTAACATCGATCAATACCGAGATTTACTAGACAACCTGGAATCTGTATTGAATAATAATATTACACATGGTCATCCGATCCGTCCGTTTTTAACACAACAAACCCTTGATATAAAGGGACTTATCAAACGTCTGAGTCCGAACAAAATAAAAAGATCAATAGATGCTATTGGTACCGCATGGAAGTGGATTGCAGGTACACCTGACAATCATGATTTTGAAATTCTGACGCAAAAAATGACTAACCTTTTAGAAAACAATAATAGACAGATGATAATAAACGAAATGAACATTGATAGAATCAAAGAAATATCTAAAGTTACTAATGAAATATTGAAGGTTAGAAAAGAAGATTGGAACACTGAATTAACTATTAGATTAGAGCGTAAATTAAACCTAATTGAAAAAGAATTACGAAACATTGAATACGCCATACAATGGGCAAAGGTTAATATTGTAAATTCATTTATCTTATCCAAAACAGAAATTGAAACTTTAAATGACGTACTAATAGATTATAAAATACCAATATTTAATATAGATGAATTACTTACTTTTGGAAATGTAAAAATTGTAACAAATAACATAGAAATTTTATATATTCTAAGCATTCCAATTACACATAATGATTCTTGTGAAACTTATTTGGCAAAACCTGTAAAATTTGGTAACTTAATTGACAAAATTGAATTTGATAAAATATTAAAATGTAAAAATGATTTGTTTGCTATTAAGGAAAAATGTAAAAATTATAACGACATAACCGTGTGTAATAAAAAAGATATAGTAGAATTAAGAGATGATTATTGTATAACCAACTTATTTAAGAATAAAATAGGAAACTGCACACAAGTAACAAATGATCACGTAGCCACGATAGAAGAAATCGGAAGCGATCTTATACTCCTGAACCAATACAATGGCAAAGTCACAACAAATGGTGAAGAAATTAAGTTAAATGGAACGTACCTAGTAAAACACTTTAATGTATCCATAAAAATTGATGAACAAGAATACTTTTCACGTGAAATAAGTGGCAGTAAACCTCTTCCAGCCTTTCTACAACCAAAAGGATTAATGGCAAAATAGAAGAAGTACTCTCATTCGAGCGGTTGCAGAAAGTAAATATCGGAAACATTAAACGATTAGAATTACTAGAGACCAAAAACAATATAATGGTAATAATCCTGACAGCCGTCCTAATTACTGGCATCGGAACTGCTGTGGGCGTTAGAATGTGGAGAAAATTTTATCATCCAGAAAAAAAGGAAGCTGTTCTAGAAATAACTAAAAATCCTGATACAGAACTAAAAGCTGAAAAAAAAACAAACAAGCATCTACAATCTTCACGTACTTTAAACAATCGGGACGATTGTATTTAAGGAGGGAGGAGTTAACACCAGATACATTTAAAATCACCAACAGTCATCAATATGATAAAGTATTTGCTTATTCCCACCAAAAGTGCTGACAGCATGTCTAGCAATCACATTCCTACATTGCTGACAGCATGTCTAGCTATCATATTTCTTCATGTGGTTCACATACAAACACGAGCCAGCATAAGAGTGGCATGATCATACAATGAGTTAGGGTAGTTGATAAGAATAAACAAAACACTTGTATTTTTACCGTTGAATAATAAAGAGGTTGTGCGGTGCAAACCCACAACTAATAAAATATTTTTTTACAAAACTTTAGTGTTGTGACTTTAATTTATATACTCTATTAATTTTACTATGGCATTATTATTTAATATTGATATTTAATAACAATAAATGTTTGCAAAAACTGAAAACAAAAACGTATTACAAATTTCAGAGCCGGTATTTGACTAATATTTTCAAGACCGATCTGAAATATTTATTTAACGACATTTCCGTCCTTATTTGTATTTTGCAATGCCATTATAAATTATCGAGCGTTAATACAATAAGTACGATGAAATAGTGAAATAGGCCAACCAGTCTCTGACGAAAATCGAACCGCAACCACCTACCAGTAACAAAAAATTTTATTTTTTTATCCTCTATGCTGGGTACATAATACATAATTGTATTGTCCTTTGCTGGATGTAGAGGTAGATCAACCTGTTGGCACCATTACGAGGTTAGAGGAATTAGATAAAATCCCGGACATAGTTAGGTCATTACGAGATTTTTCTGGACAACCAGGGGAATTTAGCTCTTGGCGCAAATCTGTCGATAGGATAATGGAATTGTACCAATCTCTTCAGGGGACAGGTAGGTTTTATGGATTATTACATACTTTTCGGACGAAAATAGTGGGCGATGCAGATACTGCATTGTAGTCTTATCGCACAACATTAGATTGGGGCAGGATAAAGAAGGTACACTAGAGTACCAAATGACCGCCCACTGCCAGGGTAACAGACCAATTACAGAATTCTGTTCTGATAAACAGTATCAGCATTTGTCGCTGATACTTGACAAAGTATCATGCCTAGACCTGGATGAAGGAAGCCTTCGTGTAATGACAAACACTTACAGATATAAGGCTCTGGATACGTTCGTTAGAGATCTTAATGGAGACATACGCCTATGTTCTATATTCCACTATGAAGTGAAACTAAATCGTTTTCAATTCCACATGGACAATTTCACGGCGTTCTAGAAAACGAGGTTAAACTTTTAACTACGATGAACGAAACTTTTTACTTTCCAAATCATTTTGTGAAAAATTTAGAACACAAAATTAATGAAAATTTCACTTTCACTTCATTTTACAAATGTAAAACCCAGGTGACTAATAAACACCATAAAGCAGACACAACAACAACATCAACCATAATTATTGCAAACGCAACAGGCCAGTAAAACCAAGAAGTTCAATAGCCAAAAAAACGTGCCAACACCTGCAAAACTGCAATTCTAGCTGTTTCACAGTAATTAATACTATTCAACGGTTCAGTGTGGGAAAATGCGAAATCAACAAATTCATTAAATAAAATAAGTTTCGTTATAAGAAAACATTGTAAAGTTTTGTGAACTAATAAAATAAAGTCATTTTACTAGCAACCCGTCTGGTTATTAGTAATAAAAAAAAATTTGAAAAGACTTTTAATTTACAAATTAGTCCTTTCTAAAAGGCGTGGTTAAAAAGAAATCTAATTAAATAATTGTTATCATCATCGTTGCAAGAAACCATATTTAAATAATTTTTAGTTGAACTATCAGTGCTCTCTCTGCCACAAAATTTTCTTGATTAACATCTAATCACGTGTTTAAAAATCATATACATATGTATGTACATATGTAGTATGAAAAAAATTTATAATAAAATTATTTAACTATATTGCAAAAAAGCATTGATTTAATTTGTATAATTCGTTATTTTTTTTTATTCGTTTTTTTCACAACCGCTTAATATTCTTCATTTAAATAATACAAAACTTAATTTAAAATTCTAGTTAAAACTATATATTATACAAGAAAATGCTTATACCCTCCACCTTATGTACATATACATATGTAGCTTTAGATATCAATCAATTAATGCCTGTCAAAAAATTTTTAGTCTCAGAGTCGGCGTCGGCCAATTATAAAGTGCTCATTAGCTCTCGCTAATGAAAATGGCTAATTTTGGCTAAAATTTTCAGACAAATATTTTGTTAATGTAATTTTTTAATATTCCTAAGTATTTTGCGTTTAATTTTCTATAATACATTAAAGCATCTCCTATCAGATTTACTGGATTTTAAGTCACACAAAATTAGAAGATCTAATTGTTCACACTATAATTAGATCCGTAGCCGAGTCGCACAATAAACACAACAACAACCACTTTATATCAATTCTGAATAATTTTATGCAAGGAACATAACTGTGACAAACGACGAATTTTTGGTCGCGTAAATTCGTCGCTAAAAATTAAAACACATTTGTGTATATAAAAATACACACAATATTGCCGTCCGCTAAATTCGTCGTACGCGGCGAACTCTGAAATAATTTATTTTTTTACACTGTTAAGCTATGTATAGACGGTCGTCAGATATTACAACGTTGTCCGAAAAATGTTCAGAAAATATCTAACAACCGTGTGAACTTTAAATTTTTATCTTCCAACGTTGTAAGAAAGAGCATTTTCAGTACATTGCAAGACAAAAATATTGTCAGACATCTAACAATCGTGTAAACAGAAATTTTTGTCATTGTCATTGTTTTAAGAAAGTTGACAAACACTTTTCATTGTCATATGTTCAAAGTTTATGCTACTGCCAATGGCAGCATTGTCATAGAAATTATTTTTAAATGCCAGTCTGTATATATGTACATAAATAAACAAACAAGTGTGCATTAATAACATTTTGGAAAAACAATTTCGGTTGACAGATAAATTCATTGTGTGACAATTGTGTGCCAATGAAATTGTTAGTTTTCTTACAGTCGCCTGAACTGACAATTTACCTTTTGCTAAAAATTTGGACACATAGCTTTATGTCAATAATGATAATGCTAAGGAATGGGAATGTTAGTTATTGTGTTACGTATTTATGATTTTAGAAAATTAAAAAAATACATATTTCTAAATAATACCATTATCATAATAAAATAATATTACAAATAATAATCAAATAGATATATCTTCAAATAAATTTTATGTTTAACTAGAAGTAAATCTTCGAATAAAAAATTTTATAAAAATTTTTTACAATAATACTCGCAAGAAGAAAAATTCTCATTCAGTATATCTTATAATTTTAATTTATTATATTATAACAAAGGTAACAGATCACATGTTTTTTTTCATTTCTGTGAACGATAAACGGTGCCGAAATAAGAAAATTGGCTAGTACCGTCAAGTTTGTAGCCATTTTGTTCTCGTTTCCCTTCTCATCTAAAAATACTTGCCTTGACGAGTCAGAATTGAAAAGTGTGAAAGTGGTCTAAGATATTATAAAAATATTACACAATTATATTTTTTGTGATTTCTTATTTCAAAAGTCAAAATTTATGTATTTTGATATGTATTGTACAAGAGACATATATACTTGAATTTTTATGTTTGCGTTTAAATAAAAATTTCAAAATGCTAACAATTTTTCAATGTCAGTACATTGCTAGCACATTGCTAGATCTGACGACCATGTATACATAGCTTTAGTTTTACTCACAGCTGATACTCTTCGGGAACAATTTTGTTTTTTATTTTATATTTTCTTATTTTGACCATGTTTTTTTACATTTCTTCTATTGATCTCTAATGATTGTGCTGTTATTGGTACTCAGATTTTTCGGAAATTTTTAATAGATTGACTTGGAACTTTGAAAATATATTACTTAAATTCCATAATATATGAAGAATTTTGAAAGGAAAAGAAAAGGGTTCAGTTAGTTTTATCAACTAAAAAACAAACTACGACCGACCCATCCATAACAAATAATTTTTTAAGGGGCAGGTATTGTTTGCGTATGTATGTATGTATATAATCTGTAAACTTCTACAACAACTCTCTATATACTACATACATATGTGTGTATAATGATGGTGGATATAATAAAATCGGTTAATCCGAATTTGGATTTCTAAGTTTTGATTTTTAATGTTCACATTTAAATATTGATATTATTTTCTGTTTATTAATATATGCATATTGTAATTATTTATAACTTCAATATTTAATATTTATTATTACAATTTTATATTATTATTACGGTAATTAACATATAAAGTTTTATTAAAAGTACATAATTAAATTATTGTTTCAATTTCTTGGCTACAATTTATAAAAAATAAACCAATTTATTAATATATTAACAACACTGAAAATAAAAGTAAATTATTTTCAATTGCAATTTAAAAAATAAACAACTCAAGGCTGAAATCCAACTGTAAGATGGACACAACACCAGCACCCTCATTAAACTATTTCCAAGAGCTGGTTTGACGAGCCATAGTTTTCTGCTCACAAGAACAAAACTGAAACTGCTGAAATTTATGAATGTTTATCAGTGTGGGGAAAACGTTTTGACGGTCATTTTCATAAATATATACGAAAATGGCATTTGATGGCAAATATAGCAGTGCGAACAAATGTTCTGAACATGATTAAAGTTGTTATTGCAGTTCTGCTTACGTTTTTTTTCTCTTGTGTACAAAATAATGGTCCGTCAAAACGTGGAGTAACTGCTGGCTGAGAGCTGCAATTAAATACATCCATGTATATACATAGATACATACATATGAATATATATACATATATATGTAAATATCTATATACATACATATTTAGCACACAAACAAAACGTCTGCAGCTTATAGTTTTTGTTTATAATTTTCTTAGTAATTTCTTAGAATGGCGGACTTTTTGTGTGAAAATTACATTTGATAGCAGCCATAGCTGTGCTAACAAATGTTCTGATAACATTGTTCAAACAAGAACAAACTATCGACAAGACAAATTCATATGTGGACAAGAAATTGTTCGTGGTGTGAACAAATTGATGGCAATGATGCCTTTCATATTTATCAATCATACATACTAAGTTTGTCAAAAAATCTGTGGTTTGTACATATTCTATATTTAAAATATTGAGTTAGAAGTTAGAATTGGCTGTGTAATCATTAGAACGATTTTGCCCATCTGGGCTAATTTGTATCCCCTTAATCCCATCTTGGCCTTCAACATACGAAAGAACATAGCTACATCGTCTTAGATTCTAAAACTTAGAATTTTATAAGGACATACAATATATATACTATTGAGAGTGCCATGAACTATAAGTAATTAAGTTAAGCATAGGTGCATACTAATTTATGCACATATGTACATACTTAGTATGAAAGCAAGTTGTAAGATATTCAGCCCAATCATGAATAAAAATTCCGCGGGAGTTTTTTTCCCTTTTCTCGTTTTTCCTATTTAAATTCAATGTTAAAAAAATAAAAAGGGAAAAAACTCCCGCGGAATTTTTATTCATGATTGGGCTGATTATAAAAAATATATGTATTTCAGTTTGGTGGAATACCATTTATAACTCAACTTTTGAATTGCTGTTATGTATCATTTAGAACTCTTATAATTTAAATCTTAAGTTTTAAGCGTTCACGAATATTATAAGAAGAAGTATGTCGCCAAACAATTTTAATTAAGACAAGCCCCGAAAAAGTAGAAACAATACGGCACTATGAAAAGCCTACTACACTTTTCGGTGTCAGATTATTTCTGGTACTGGCAAGTTATTATAGATGCTTCATAAAAGACTTCGCTTCGAAAATGGCAAAATTTATGCCAGTAAATCTAAAAAGATTTATATAAAATTTAATTAGTCACAACTTTAAGCTATTAACAAATTGTTACTTTGTCCTGACTATAAAAATTCGTTAGATTTAACAACTGATGTTTCAGCCTACGGCTTGGCATTTTGTCCCAATATTGACACAGTATTGAATATTTATGGCATACGGAAAGACAGAACGCAGAAAAATTGCGGCATATAGAAACATATAGGAAGAAACTAATAGCTGAACCTGACTCCTGTCTATTGGCTTTGTCTGATTTATGGTTCATCACGATCTAAAGAAGTCCGGGGACGCCTTTTACTTTAGTAAGGGAAGAGTTAACGCAACTCTCAAACGGGTTTTTGAAATACTACCAGTCAACAGCCTGATTGCGATTCATCAACAATATTTTTCAGATAGCGAAAGAATGAAATTGGTAAACAATTATTATCAATAAATACATATCAGACGCAAACTCAGCATAATTGGGATATTGGGTTGAATATTAAAAATTTGTGAGTTATTTTTAAATTGGTTATGAGTAGAAAGAGGACAGTTGGTCTTAGACAATAAAAAACCTTATTTTAAAACCTTATCCTAAAAAACCATCTTTTGATTACTTATGTATATAAATGGACACCTAGAAGTAACGTCGCAGAAAAAATAATTTATGTTTAACTAAAATTTAGAAAATGTTGTTCTCTAATAAAAAACTGATAGGACTTCAAATAACCGAGACTCATTTGTAACCGGCAATATTTCGCTGATCGTAGCAGACACGTTATGAATATTTGAATTTTTCGCAACTTATTTAAGAATATCAAAAGTCATCAATGTGTATGACAATTTTCCTTTCACTATATTTCAGCGCAGTTTTGTTATTTGTTTTTCTATCCCGTTCGTTTCGGTTGCCTAATTGGACACTTACATAACTAAGTATGTATGTATATTAGAAGAGCATTTGTTGTCTTGTCATGTTTGAGGAGTATGTAAGTGTATTTTATATTTGTGTAAGTATATGTATATGTAGTATGGCCCATTTATCTGCATTCTACTTTGCATATCTTAAATGTGGACAATTATTCAATTGAGGTCAATTAGCCTTTTGTGAAGATTTGACTTTTCTTTTGAATTTAATCACCATCAGAAACCACCAGTGTAGCCAGTTATATCGGAGGGTTTCAATCGATCGAACATGGCCAAATGATGGGCATGAGGATGGCCATGATGATGGTTGGCGTGATGTGAGTGGGGATAAGCTGAGTAGTTGCTTTGACTGGAGGCTGTGGCATAGCCATATGGGTAATTGGGGCTGGGCATATGTAGAGTATGGCCAGTAGTTACGCTGCTTTGAGTGGGCGCGTATGGATTATGTGTAGTTGCATAATCAGATGTCGAATGTTGAGGAGCACTGGCATAGTGCGCAGCTGCATGGTGATGATGGTGTGCAGCCGCCACGGCTGAATGATGATGATGGTGGTGCGTTGGTGGTGGTGGTGCTGTTGCAGGATAAATTGAATTAACAGGTACATGTGTTGTTAAATTAGCATGTGGATCCATGTACATTGAAGAATGATGGCTAGTAGTGCCTGCAGCAGCAGTTGGAAGATTAGTTGGCGTATTAGCGGCGGCAGCAGCTAACACAGCTGCAGCCATAAGATTTGAATGATGATAAGCATTGGGATTGGCTATATGTCTGTTGTTTGAGGGCAGACCATAATTTTCGTGGTGGTTATTGTTGTTATTACTTGAGGCAGCAGACGCCGCTAAATTGCTGACAGAAAAATTACTATTTAACAAATTCGTAGTGGCATTTGACTGTTGTAATTGATTGTTATTTGACGGTGTAGAAGTTGGGCTGTTGCTGGTAGTTAAAAGATTTTGAGAACTTGATATAGATGAAAAATGAGAGTCGTCCCCGACCTGCGCGTCTGAAATGGACGCGTTTTGTATACCTTGTAGTCTACTTTCAACAGCTGCGGCAGCAGCAACCTGAGCATCGACAGCTGCTGCGGAGGATAGAGCGATAGTTTCACTCTCCGAAATTGTAGGTATTTGGTCCACTAAGGACTCCAGACCTGAAAGGCTTTTGCGCGCAACATCACCTGCGGTGTGTTGACTTTGATGATTATGATTTGCGGCGTGATTGTGTGAATGATGCAACTGAGAACTTAATAAGTACGGATCGTCATAACGACTTTGATGCCTTAATGTCCATTGGGGATGAATTTCTTGGTGTTGTGGTTGCTGTTGAATTGCTTGCATTTGTTGTTGAGGTTGATCATGATAATTTAGCGATGACTGTTGTGGCGAATTCACAAACATTGTACTTGTAGTAGCTGCTGCAGGAGAATGCATATTATGATTGGGTTGGGGTGATAACCATTGCTGGAAGTGTTCGTTTACATTATGGTCTGGTATAGTTTCGGCGCTGATAGGACTATTAAAGCGCGATCTTTGGTGGCTGCTGTGCAATCGCTGATGTATTGCATTCAAATCGACATTAACATTTTCGCTTATAATCGATGAAGCTGCAGTTGAACCATTGGGAGGCTCAAAATCAACAGTACATATGTTTGGAGAACTAGGAGGTGGTGAATCACCATAATGTTGATCTTCTATAGGATGGTGGCGATGTACTGATGAAAGCAAATCCGCCGTAGTTGCTTTAGAAGACTCCCTCCCATTATTATTTATGCCCAACTTATCGTGATGAGGCTGAGAGGGAGGTGTGTTTGTGGTGTAGGAGCAATTTAGCGATGGGGAAGCCATTGGAGAAGCCATTGGTGAATAGATGCTTCTTTGATGTGGTGGCGGTGTCGAATATAATGCCACATGTTGATGATTTGTTTGTAATCCTTGCATTTGGTGTGATGAGCCTTGTGTTATATCACTGGTCAGCGATTGAATAGACATGATATTGGGTTTCTGGCTTAACATTGAAGTCGCTTGTGCAATATCCTGCTGTTGCAACATATTCGGATGTGGTTTGACCTTTTTAGGTCTACCCCGCTTCTTCTTTGGCATTTCACTGTTGGACACTTGTGCCACGGACAGATTTAATATATTGGAGTATTCTCCACTATTTCCCACCATTAATTGGCTATTCATCTGTATTTTATTACCTGTGACTGGGTCGATCATTTCTTGACCTTTAATTTTTTTGGGTCTACCTCGTTTCTTTTTCTCATGCTGAGTACCTTCCAATGATGACATCATAAAATTATTACTTACATTACTTATTGCAACTGGTGGTGGTGGTCCAGGCCCTTCGCCACCACCATGCACATTCGTTTCTGGGTCAAATGAATAACCAACCACAGGATTTTGCAATGGATTATTTGTGTTTGATATCCCCATGACATTTTGATACGCCGTCTCATTTGCCTCTGATGCACTATTTTGTTGATTCTTATAATTCTCCTGTTCGCATTGTTGTTTAATGCGCTCTTCCGTAAAAATACATTCGGATTGATCAATGTGTGGTATTACGCCATTTAGATAATCTCGAAATTTCTTAAGGGCTGCATAGAATGGCACTTTATCGGCAGCTCTCGGCAATTGAGCGCATCTTGCAGATGATGATGGCATAACCCAAATAAACTGAAAATAATAAGAACAGATAGTTTTAAAATTAAAAAGTTTCTACAAGGTCAAAAGTTCTTTTTGACTACCTTTCAAACAGTTATATTTCCTTTTTACAATTTTCATTAGTTAACCATTGGTAAACTAAAATACTAATTATTGTTTAACTATTACTTGGTATTCTTATAGCAAACTAAGCATTGCGAATAAAGAATCATTAGTTAAGCCTTTGCCATTAGCTAACTAATGACTCTGAATTTAGCCATTACTGACTTATTGGGACTTGATATAAATTTTAAACATTGGCTCTGTAGTTTGGAAACTCATTACCAAATGTTTTTTATACATTCAATAATTATCTATATTAATCATTATTTTTTTAATAAACAATTAAACTGTCTGCAAAGAGCATTAGTTCTGCACTAGATCAAGAAAATTTGTCAAAAGGTTATTTCAAAAAATAAAATTGTATTAATTAATCTCCAAAAAAACTTATTGATAAATGAAAATACTGTCCATATCAGTTTATAACGTGTAGTTACAAAAATCAATTTATTAACCCTCCGTTGTCACATGCAAGTAATTACTTGCAAGTTGAGTATAGATATTATCTACGAAAAATACCGAAAAACAACAATATTTGTTTGAGGGGCTACACTAGCAAGTGCAAGTTCATTTTTGAAATGTCGTCAGCAAAGAAACTTCAAACAAAATTTTGACATATCAATAGGGCAAGCAAGAATCGAAATGTCTAGTTATCAGCGTTTGTTGAAAAAACGCACCATTTACAAAAAAAAAAAAAACGCACCAAGTTAAGAATTGAGTTTTTGTTTCAAATATTTATTGAATTAATGTGAAATTTTTTAATATCATAAATTTTCTATAAAAAACTTTTTATCAACGATTTTTAGTAAAAGTAATAATAGTAAAAGGCTTTTTTTTTAACAAACGGGCTACTTATGTGATAGGTCTCAATTTGTTAATAATAAAGGTACTTATTCTAGCATTCTTTCCCTTTCGTCTGGTGTTCCGCAAGGTTCTGTATTAGGTCCTCTTCTTTTTATACTATACATTAATGATCTTCCTAATATTGTTGATACGTCTGTTTGCAAATCATTTTTGTTTGCTGATGACATCATGCTTTTATTTCGATGTGATTCTGATAATGGTGATGTGCTCCAATGCAATATTGATTATTCTATTGATCAATTTCTACAATGGTCTGCTGATAACTATTTGACTGTCAACAATTCTAAAACTAAAGCAATTTTATTTAGCACTATTGATTTTCCTTTGAGAATTGTTGTTGGCAATACGAGTATTGGTTTTTCTGACAGAATAAAGTGTTTAGGAATTTATATGGACAGGCGCTTATGTTTTGATTATCATATTGATCAATTGAGCTACAAAGTTATTGGTATAATACGAAGGCTTCATTCAGTTGGTGTTTATCTGCCTTGTCGTATTAAGTATGCTATTGCACATGCAGTTTTAATGAATCATGTGATGTATGGACTGGAAGTTATATCTGGTACTCTATCTTATAATTTAGCTAAACTTAATCGTATCACTAATATGATTGTTCGTTATGTATATAATGTTCCTCGTCGTATGCATATCTCGGAGTATGTCAAGAGCTTTTTGGGTTGTTCATTCATGAACTATGTTTCTAACCGTATTTTGTTTATGTTCTACAATATTATTAAAACAGTACGACCAACTCGACTTCGATCTGAGTTTAACTTTTCGCGTTCAAGTAGGAACCCGCAAATTATTATTCCTAGGATTAGAAACTCTGTTTTTGAGCGATCGTTTATTGTTAGAGTTGCACGTTGCTGGAACACTTTGCCTCTTGAGTTTCGTGTATTTTCTCAGTCGAATAATGTATTTCGCCTAAAACTTTTGCGGTATTTAATTACTCTTTAGATTGTTATAATCTCAAACTATTAAGTCGTTTTATGCTAATTTTAGTTTCATGATGTTTGCTACTACTTTTAGGAGTTTTTATGGTCATTTTTTTTTCTCCACTTTTTTTTTTGGCTGGGGAGCCATTAACTATAAGTATTGAGTATGAATTGAAATAAATTGTTTCTTTTTTAATTTTAGATATCTTTATTCAGGAATAATTCTTGTAATATATGTTAATTGGCCTAGGAAGGCTTTTTATATTACTGTAAATAAATAAATAAATAAAATAATAAAGATAAAAAAGCTAATTTCAGTACATATTTGGTACTTTTTATACCCTACACCACCATAGTGGGGAGGGTATATTGGATTTGTGCATATGTTTGTAACGCCCAAAAATATTGGTCCAACCGATCGACTCAGAATCACTTTCTGAGTCGATTTAACGATGTCGGTCCGTCCGTCTGGCTGTCCATGTAAAGCTTGAGCGCAGAGTACAGAGTACGCAATTTTGAAGATATTTTGATAAAATTTGGTAAGTGATATTTTTCGGCCCAAGGACGGATGGGATTGAAACTGGTGGAAATATGTCATTATTTCACCTGGCCCCCATAAAAAAGTCCTCCCGAAATTGGGGTTTACCGATAAATGTTTGAATCATGCAAGGAACCAAACAAATATCATCACAAATGAGTGGTAAATGAAGCCAAATCACATCTACAAATTTTGTGTAGAATTTCTTAAGAATGTTGGTAATCAAATAAAATTCGACACAAATAATATACAGAAATGATGACACCTAATTTTATAATGGTCGGTCCGTAATTAGTCGTAACTCCCATATAAGACCCTCCCCGTAATCAACGTTAACCTCCATAAATCTTTTAAAAGTATTTATATCGAGATAAAGTTTAACATACACAATATTTTGTTGAAAATTTATTAAATTGACTATTTATTATAAACTTCTTTATTTAACAAATGAAAAATGGAAAGTAAGTAAAATTATTATTTTTCATAAAAACAAAATAATCTAAGAATAATTGATTATATTTAAAAACATAAAAACAAGTACAAGTATTTTAAAGTATAAATCGTTTCTTTCCAACACCCCTTCTCGATTTGACTTTAAATCAATCCAATTAATTCACGAAAAATTTTAATTTTAGTAGCTTGTAGAGGTTTTGTAAGTATATCAGCTTCCATTTGAGTTGTTGGACAATATAAAAATTTAAGAATATCTTTTTCAATTAAATCACGTACAAAATTGTATTTTGTTTCAATATGTTTCGTTCTTCTACTGAATTTTTCATTTTGAGTTAACTTTAAGCAACTCTGATTATCTTCGTAGATTATTGTTGCGTTATTTACTTTAATTTCAAAATCATTCATTAATCTTCGTAACCAAATTGCTTCTTGCGATGCTTCAGTTAGAGAAATATACTCAGCTTCTGTTGATGATAAAGATACACATTCTTGTTTTCTACAGCACCATGAAATACAGGATCCATTATATTTAAAAAGAAAACCACTGTTAGATTTACGATCAATTTGACATTGAGCCCAATCAGCGTCTGCAAAACCATATAAACCTTTTTTATTGTTGCAGCTTAACTTTAATTTCAGATGCTTCGTTCCATTTAAATATTTGATTAATCGCTTTAACTCTGTCCAATCTCTATACGTTGGTTTACTAACTTTACGACTCAAAATTGAAACTGCTGTTGATATATCAGGACGTGTATTTATGCTTAGATACAATAAGCTACCAATTAAGTGATGATATTTCACATTTGATGGCATTAAATCACTCTCAGTAATATCTTTTAAATATCCAATATCCATTGGAATTTTCGAATGTTTTCCATTTACAACTCCAGCATCTTCAACAATTTTATTAATATAACTTGCTTGACTGATTACAAAATAATTATCTATCCCCTTCTCAATTTTGATTCCCAAATAAAAATTGATATCGCCCATATCAGATATTTTAAAATTAGATTTTAAAATTGTTTTTACAAATTCTTGATGGTCGGCAGTTTTTGTTGCAACGAGAATATCATCAACATAAACTAAAATGAATAACCACTCACCATCTTTAAAATATTTTAAAATACAAGAATCAGCCAGTCCTCTTTTGAATCCAACATTTAGGAATACATTTACTAGTTTTTCGTTCCAACATTTTGCAGATTGTTTTAAGCCATATATACTTTTCTTGAGCTTACAGACTTTATTGTTTTCTAGTTCGAATCCGATTGGTTGCTTCATATAAATATCTTCGTTGATAACTCCATAAAGAAAAGCAGTTTTTATATCAAATTGTTTAACTATCATTTGTTTTTCACCAGCTAACGTCAAAAACATTCGAAAAGTAGTTTGTTTCACTACTGGAGCAAAAACTTCATCGTAATCCACTCCGAATTTCTGATTAAAGCCTTGGGCCACAAGTCTTGCCTTATATTTTATTATATTTTCATTTGCATCAGTTTTTATCTTGAAAACCCATTTACACCCAATTGGTTTGCGACCTTCTGGAATATCTGTTAATACCCACGTACCATGTTCTTCTAATGAATTTAATTCATCTTTCATAGCACTTATCCATTGATCTTTGTCCTCTCTCTTCAAAACTTCATCAATCGTTTTTGGTTCATTTAGATTTCTAGTGACAATAACTTGAAATCTTTCAGGCACTTTGCCCTTTGTTAATCTAGTTGATCTTCTCAAAATTTGTGGTGGCTGACTTATAGTTTCTTCTTCTAAAACTGAATCATTTGAGATGACACCTACTTCTGGAGAATTTGCTCTTTCATTTGGTTCTGTATCAAAAAATTCATCTTCATCGTTTCCATCACTATTATTTTCATCATTTTGCTGTGCAACATTCTTATTTTGAATTACATCTAGACTGCTTGAATTATTATGTTTATCCTCAAATGAAAACAAATCGATTTGGACATTATTTTTGGTTAATAAATTTTTGTTTTGTACTTTTTCAGATAAAATTTTATAGTCGCGACTTATAGTAATCTTATTTGTATTTTTATCTAAAAACCGTAAGCCTTTGGACTCCTCAGAGTAGCCAACAAAAATTAAATACTTGGCCTTTTGATCTAACTTCTTTCTTTTCTCTTTTGGGATGTGAACTAATGATAATGATCCAAATATTTCAAAGTTGTATGAGTCTAAGCGCTTACCTTCCCAAACTTCTATTGGAATTTTATTTGTTGATCTAGTAATCAAATTATTTTGAATAAACGCTGCAGTTATAACCGCCTCACCCCAATAACATTTTCCAAGATTAGCATCCAACAACATGCATCGCACCATTTCAACAAGATATCTGTTCCGTCGTTCAGCTACCCCATTTTGCTCAGGCGTATAAGGCGTGGTAAACTCTTGTTTTATTCCTTTTTGTTTACAAAAATCTGCAACCATTGATCCTACGTATTCACCTCCATGATCAGATCTTATTACTTTTGGATATCTTCCAAATTTAGTATTAGCCATTTCGCAAAATTCTTTCATTTTATTAAATACTTCAGATTTGTGAGCAAGCAGGTAAACTTTGATAAACTTACTAAAATCATCAATAAATGTAACAAAAAATCTTTTTCCACTTGGCGTTTGAGTGTCCATAGGTCCGCATACATCACTATGGATTAGATCTAAAATATTGTTAGATTGTTGTTTAGAACATTTGGGAAAAGCATTTTTAGATATTTTTCCTTGAATACAGATTTCACATACATCATCACAATTGCATTTGTCAACAAGCTTGTTATTTGTTAATAGCACCTTTTTCACAATATCAATATTACGATGACAAAAAATTCGATGCCAGTAATGAACACATCTTTTAACAACCATTGCATGTTGTTTGATTGTATTATCATTAGAAGTTTTGATTTTATATAATCCTTTTGTCATCAATGCAGTAGTCAATATCTCATTTTTATTCCAAATCTCACATAAATTATCGTAAAATATTATTTTCAAGCCTTGTTCGGTTAATTTTTTAACAGACAACAGATTACTCTCAATACCTGGTACGTACAGTACATTTTTTACAGTTATCTTTTGAATAACACCCTTACCATTCAATACATTCATTTCACATGAACCTTTTCCACAAGCTTTTAATTCATAACCATTTGCAACAGTTACCATCGTTATAGCGTCTTCATCAAACATTTTGAAATTATCTCTTCTATTACAAATGTGACTTGTAGCAACTGAGTCTACGTACCATTCATTTTCTTCATTTTCAGACGTAACACAGAAACATATTTCACCCTCATCTTTTACAGAGCTTTCAGTAACAACGTTTGTTTTATTTTTCTTTTTTAAATAATTTTGATACTCTTGGCAGTTTCTACGAATATGTCCGGGTTTTTGACAAAAATAGCATATTATATTATTAAGGACATTAGCTTTCTTCTCTGGATAAACTTTTACTTTAAGAGCTGAATCTTCAAAACTATTCTTTTGATTTCTTCTTTTCGATTCTTCAATTAGTTTCTCTTTTACAACTTTTAAAGATGGAACACCCTTACTACTCGCTTCCAAAGTTGTAACTAAAACGTCATAAGATTCGGGTAAACTCCTTAGTATAATTGCGACTTCCCATTTTTCACTTAAGGATTCACCCATACTTGAAAGTTTCTTTAATTCAGTTTGAATATCATTTAAATGATGCTCCATATTATCAGACTCATCTAATTGCATTTTACATAATTTTTTCATTATAAAAACACATTCGCTAAATGAGAATGTTTCGAATTGAGTTTTCAGCATCATCCATGCTTCTTTTGCTGTTGTAGCTTCATCAATTAAATGAAAAAGATCGTCATCTATCATCAAGAATATTGAGGCTCTAGCTGATTCGTCTTTACGAAGCCATTTTGCATCTGGCTGCTCTGGAATCTGATCCCTTATAACACACCAGGTGTCATCCCGTATTAAGACACATTCGGCTTTTCGCTTCCATATAAAATAATTATTACGATTTAATTTTTCAAATGCTGTTTTAATATCGTGAGCCATCTTGATTTCTGGGCCCATAACCTGTTGAAAATTTATTAAATTGACTATTTATTATAAACTTCTTTATTTAACAAATGAAAAATGGAAAGTAAGTAAAATTATTATTTTTCATAAAAACAAAATAATCTAAGAATAATTGATTATATTTAAAAACATAAAAACAAGTACAAGTATTTTAAAGTATAAATCGTTTCTTTCCAACATATTTATATTCACAGAAATCATGACACTAAATTTTTGGATGATCGGTCCATAATAGGTCATATCTCCCATATAGCGCACATTTCTGAAAAACTGTGTTATACATATACTGGGTGTAAGGTATTATATGGTCGGGCTTGACCGACTATCATTTTTTACTTGTTTTGTATATATTTGTGATTTAACTATCACTTCTATTTGATTTTTTCCAATAAAATTTGTTAGCATTTCACTGCTACTCTACCCTGGTTGTGCGTCTACAGTTCAGTAGACCAAACCATCAGGTTATACATGTTTAAAATGTTAATTTGATTTTTGAAGAATTTGATTTCATTTATCATACATTCGTATTTAAAATAATTTTTTTTCATCGTATAGATTTCATGAGTTATGAATTATTAAAAAACTGCAATTAAAAATTAGTAAAAATAAAGATTTCATCACATTTTCGAAAAAATTAAAAAACGCACCGAAATACACAAAAAAAAATTTTTGCAGTGTTGAATGAAATTGTACTCAAACAGGTGTATTTTATTGTAGAAAGATTTTTTCTAACGCACACACCAAAATTTAAAAAAAACGCACCGCGCACCAACTAAAAATGGTGCGAAACGCACCAAGTTGATAACGCCGCTAGTTATACTTTGATCCCGAGTAACAAATCATATCCAGACAAGGCCTAATTTCTTACATCTTACTAATACCGTTACTGAAATAAGTAGTTAGTCGACCGAGAGCCAAAGCATTTTCTCGTCGGATTGTATTCCTTAGTTAGTCATAGTTAGCCGACGAAAACTGAAGAATTTATTCTCATTGGATTACACTCACATCTATTGTTGTTCATCAAATAAGTCGTTAGCCGACCGAGAGCCAAAGCATTTATCTTAATTAGCCGATAAGTGCTGAAGAATTCACCTCATCGCATTACATTCGTAGCTATTGGTTTCCATCTAAGTAGTCATTAACCGACCGAGAGCCAAGTTAGTTCTAAAAACAATCCACAATAAAGAATACGGTAATATAGTCAAAGATTGATTATGTTAACGACCTGATACGACCTGATACGACCTGGTATACTGAAGATAAAACACAGCTTTGTGGTACTGTTTAAGAGGAAGCAGACCTCTGAAGAACCAGCGCAGACTAGGCACAACATTTACTGCGTCACCACTAAATAGTGACCAAGAAACCCATCATCATATATACATATGGTTAAAAAATTAAACACTTGACGGGAATGGGCTTTTACTGCCTAAATCTAAATAAAGAGTGATTTTTAAGAGCTTTCGGATTTGATTTAAAAAAAACATACTAATTAGAGAAATTTATTTATTTATTTACAAAGTTTATAGATATAATTAATTATGAATACAAAAAAAAAGCTTAGGTACTAACAACAAAGGTCTTTGACCCAATATTCAGTTTTAACTAGATCGAGTTGTAAATATGTATGAAATATATATTTGAATTGGTAAAACGATCTATATACATACATAATTCAATATTTAAAGATAATTTCATGTAAATGAAAGCATACTCTTTCCAACATATCGGCTGGTATCGCACGAATAAATTCTTTAATATTAGCTTCCAGTTGCGGTCTTATATATATAAAATCGTTTTTGCCCGGAATATTATTGATCTTTTATTCCTTTCTGGTGATCATTTAAAATTTTGGGAATCTGTTTTAGGAATAGTACACAAACGAAGCATAGGGCCTTTTCAGAAATGAATCACTGCGTTGAATCTGATGCGCATCTATGATTAGTTTGCGATGCTGATTCATATCTGCTGATGCTCAGCTGTTTTAGTGCTGCATTTTAGAATATAACACATTTGCAGTGTTGCAAACTGTTGCTTTTCCGAACGTACTGCGCATCAGATGCAGCGTTGCATCTGCATGCATTTCCGAAAAGACCCATATTTGCTGCGGAAAGTGGCAGTTCATTGTGTAGGAAAAAAAAATAAACAATCATGCAACTCAAATTCGTTTACGGGACAGCATTTTTTCAAAACCTATTCATTAATTATTTCGAAAAATAAATTTTTAGATAAAGCTATATTGAAAGATAGTTTTCGAGTTATGGACGTTTTTAATTTTCATAAAAATATGTGATTTGGCTGAAGTGCAGCTTAAAGGCTACGAAAACAAAATAAAAAAATATGCCACCCAATTCAGAATAAAAAAAGAAAGAAAAAAACAAAATTAAAATTTAAGGGGGCTAAGGCCCGTAGGGCCCCCTGGACCCAAAAAACTGCCCCGCCCACTTAGTGATATGTGTGGGTACTCAAATTAAAGGTAATTTGCTCACGATTGCAAATATGTATTTTGTTTTTGTATTCCCATATTATTTTCCTCTTTAGGTTAATTTAAGCATTTTTTAGGTGCAGAAAAGTTTTAGTTAGCGAAGCCGGTGTTTGTTATAACATAGAGGAGAGAATAACCTTGCGCCCGGCCGAAGGCTGTCTATGCAGAGAAGCTTTAGTTAGTGGAAAAATTACATATACGTACATTTTTTATTTGGAGCTGCTTCGGTAAACTAAATGTGTTCCAATTTGTTTTCTTAATTTTCCAAACGCATATTTTAGCTTTTAACTACTGCTAATATTTTTTGAAAATTAGTAAACATACATTTAAAATTTTAATAGTCTTCATCGTTTTCACATTTTTGTCCATAATGTATAAAATCCTAATTTCTATTAAAAATTGTGTGCTAATAAAGAATTCTTTTTTCATCATTAAAGGAACAGATGTCCCGATTAAGTAGTTTTGTAAGTAAAACTACTGTATATATAAATAAATATGGTTAACATTAAAACAAAATTAAGGTCATTAATGCTTACCAAAGGCTAGAGATGGGAATTCCAGTACAAACGAATCTCTGTTAAAAAATATGTGGAAATATCACCTCTGGAAACCTTATTTAAATATTTTTCCATAATTTTTTAGTGTGCAATTAATTAATAACCATCGTATCCCTTATATATAGCGTGATTAATTAAGAGCTTTTTTCATTTGTTTTATTTGTGAGGATGTGACTTTTGTCACATTTTCATACAGTCGTCTTATTTTTATTCAGTATTTTGCAATGGAAAGACTCACACCGCATCAACATGTATAAATTATTCAGTTGTATTACGAAAATCAGGATTAGTATTACTCTATTTTACTTGAACTTTCAAACTTATGTAATGGGTATAAACCATGTCTGATGAGGACATGGAATGTAACACTACCACCATTCCCGACGAAACTGAAGACGCCAACTCTGTCACAGACATAGTGGGTGCCTTCTTTGAACGTCTGGACGAGGTGGTTGAGCTCTGATCAGGAGGACGTCAACGTCACTGTTATCAAAATGGAAGATGGTGAAGTTGACTCAAATCAATCTTCACCACTCTAAAGCAGCTTCTGCTGCACTACTCCTTCGAATAGCTCAGAAAGGAGAGGAGTTCATTATGGTCCAAGAACCATGGATCCACAAGGATCGGGTTTGCGGACTAAATATGAGATGTTATAAGCTTCTCCACATCAAATGTTCAGGTAAAATAAGATCCTGTATTTTGGCCAAAAGCTCTATGAATATCTTCATTCTATCTGATTACAGTGATGAAGATACAGTTACAGCCTCCTGGGAAACTATGGATGGTGGCACTATTTGGCTGATTTCTAGCTACATGGCTCACGACCAGGGGGATAATCCTCCAAATGGGAAGCTAAGAAGTGGGGTACGGAAGGCGAATGAATCCAGGATACCATTTATAATCTGCACAGATGCCAACTCGCACCACATAGTATGGGGTAGTAGCGATACCAACTGTAGAGGTGAGAATCTTTTCAACTTTATACTCAAAAGTACTTTATACTCAGAAGTAGTAAATAGAGGTTCAGAACCAACTTTTATTGTAGCCAATAGAAGATAGGTTCTTGACTTGACACCTGTGAGTGCTTCGTATAGAAGCATGATCTCTAATTGGACTGTCTCTAAAGACTGTTCTTTATCGGATCGTCTATACATTGATTTCAATATTACTGATGTACAGATCCCAATCGGGAATATAATTCAAAATCGTAGAAGAACTGATTGGGCATTACAACATAATGTTCTTGCACAATCGCTGTCCAATCCTACGACCATTGAAAGCGTTAATGATATCGAGAACGCCGTGAACGTGCTGACCGAGTCATTTAGCTTTGCTACGAATCTGGCCTGTAGGCCTACTTTATCCAGAGGAAAAATAAGCCTCCTTGGTAGAATCCTGAGATAGCGCATGCAAGAGGTACATGTCGTAAATTGTTTAATGAGGCGAAACGTATGGGCACTTGGGCAGAATATAAAACTTCATGAAATCACTTTAAGAACCTAATAAGGAATGCGAAAAGGAAAGCTTGGAGGGACTTCGGCGATGGTGTGGAAGGCTCATCTGAGACAAACAGACTTCGTAAAATTTTATCAACCTCACCGGTTGTGCCAAACTTATATGTTATGAAACCGTGTGGTAACTGGACCCTGAATAGTAAAGAAACTCTTGATGTATTACTTGATACTCATTTTCCAGGCCGGTCAATGACCTTAATCCGGCAGCTCTCAGTAATAACAGTGGCCCTCATAGCAACTCCATTCCGATTAATCGAGAAAGGATACGGTGGGCGATTAGTAGTTTTGGTCCTTTTAAATCACCAGGACCAGATGGCATTATTCCAGCAGATCTTCAGAAAAATGAGGATATTGTGATCCCTTGGCTCATTAATATATACAATGAATGTATTACTAGAACCTATTTACCGTCAATGTGGACTAAATGTAAGGTTGTGTTTATACCCAAAGGAGGTAAAACAACACACACTAAACCTAAGGACTATAGACCAATTAGTTTATCGTCTTTCCTGCTCAAGACTCTGGAAAGGGTCATTGACATCCACCTGAGAATGACCCTTCCTACGGAGCTAATCTCGCCGAATCAGCATGCCTACACCAAAGGTAAGTCTGTGGAAACTGCTCTACACTCACTGGTGGGCTCCATTGAGAAATCACTAGGACATAAGGAGTACTCTTTGGTTGCCTTTCTTGATATAGAAGGGGCCTTCAATAACGTCAGAACATCATCTATTCTTTCTGAATTGGAGAGATTGGGTGCTGAATCTAGTACCTGCCAATTTATACGTAGACTACTTGGTAATAGGGTCATATGTGCCACGCTTGGTAGTTCTACTGTAAACAGAGTGGCCAATCGCGGTACGCCTCAAGGAGGAGTCCTATCACCTCTGTTGTGGAACTTGGCTATGAACTCCCTGCTGGTTGAGATGGACGGTAGGAGAATAAAGACGGTCGCATATGCGGACGATGTTGCGGTTTTAATATCCGGTAAATATCTTGATACAATATCTAGATGTAAGGATTCAGCACTTAGTGTACTGAACAGCTGGAGCATATCATGCGGGCTAAGTGTGAACCCTCTTAAAACGGAACTAGTACTTTTCACAAGGAGGTATAAGATTGATAACTTCATTCCACCGAAACTGAATGGTATTACACTAAAGATTGCGGATAGGGCCAAATACCTTGGCATCATTCTAGATAGAAAATTATCCTGGACGTTGAATATACAGAACAGGATTAATAAGGCCTATGTAGCTATATTCTCATGCAAAAAGGCAATTGGGACCAACTGGGGGATTAACTCTAGAGGCATCAATTGGATCGTAAATGCTGTTATAAGGCCCATTCTTTTCTATGGGGTATTGGTATGGTGGCATGAACTTGGGAATTCCTCACATAGACATGCGGTCGAACGTGTACTAAGGAATTGTGCCATCCTGATCACTGGCGCGGTAAGAACAACGCCAACAAAGGCACTGTTTACTATGCTGAACTGGCTACCAGTGGATTTAATGGCAACTCAACTGGCTGAGGATTGTTACTCATGGACTCAAAGAGACCATGGTCACTCTACTATAACGAGACATTGTGAGAACGCTCATAGAAATGTTGACTACTGCATACCGAAACCATCTTTCGATCTGCTATTCTCCACATGCATCCCGAATAGGACCTCATGGGTAGACGGGCTCTATACCCCCAATGAAGCAATAAGGATTTATACCGACGGCTCTAAAAGGGGAATTAGAGTTGGAGGTGGATTCTACATCGAAGAATTTGGAATCAGATCCTCTTTTAGGCTTCCTGATTTCTGCTCCGTCCTTCAAGCAGAGATCTCTGCCATTAAGCGAGCTGCAAACTGGCTGAAGTATTATCAAGTATCTGGAGATATATGCATATTTACCGACAGCAAAGCCGCCGTAAGTAACATAGCAGGTGTATATGTGACATCGAGGTTAACCGCAGAATGCCGGATATCTCTGAATGAGATAGCGGAACATTCTAGGATAGCGCTGATGTGGGTCCCTGGACACAGCAATATAGGGTAACTATATTGCTGATGATTTAGCCAAGAAAGGTACAATGCTGGCTGATGAGAAGATTGACTCCTTCACTGGCATTAACATGAAAAGTCTGAAATCACTAATTCAAGATGAAATGTTCAGACTTGCTCAGGTAAGGTGGACGAACGAAATCACCTGCTCTATTGCTAGGTCCACTTGGCCCTTATTTAATGCGGGAAGGACGAAATCTTTACTTAGTTTTCGTTGCGACCTAATTAGGCTTATTGTCTCTCTACTTACAGGTCACTGTACTTTTGGGACACACGCCAGAAGACTTGGTCTACAATATAATGACTTTTGTAGAAGCTGAAATAACGAGGAGGAGGAGGAGACAGTCATCCACTTCCTCTGCGAATGCCCGGCCCTATCGATGAAGAGGGAACGGATACTCGGGGCACCCTTTCTTCCATGTTTAGGTGCACTATCCAGGATTAATCCAAAATGCATCAGCACCTTTGCTAAGGAGTCTGGATGGTTCGACAGGGAAGCAACCGATACGGTTTGAAATCGATAGATTGCCCACCAACGGGTATTACAATGGGACCAATATAATGGACCCAAGTGAGCTGTTTCAGTAAACGGCTACAAATATAACCTAACCTAACCTAATGGGTATAAAACTTTTGATCCCTTAAATAAATCTATACTTAAAATCGTATGCACTTAATAATCCTTGAATCGATAAAGAGCTTTCTTTCCTAATAAATATCTTTCAGATTACAGAGAGCGGCACAAATTTTGTGACTTCAGCACAAAATACAAAAAAAGTATCAAAAATAATATAAATATTTAAAATTATATGTTAGTAGTTCATTAGTTTAAAACGACAGACAAATTTCCCTTATTATCCGTTATTACTGCCTAACTGGCGGCTGATGGAAATGATGCTTTGCAAACAAATATTTGAGTGAATCTAAAAAGCCAAAAAATAATTTGTATCAATTCAGAACAAAGTATTTAATAAGTACCAAATTTAGGATTTACCAAATATGTACATATAGGCTATAATGAATTATATTTTATTATAAGAATCCTGTAAGTATGTTGGTGATTCATTTCAAAGAAATGCAAAATTCCAATGCAAATAAAGCTACAACACAAATTTCGTTGTCTTAAAACAACAGATACAAAAGTAACCAAAAAAGTACAAAAACTCAAATCTTTATCCTCTTTTACCTCTTTATATTGATTTTTTAAATGTTTTTGATAATTATTTTGTTTTTTAATATAACGATATTTGAAGTTTCGGGTCTGAGACTACAGAAAGCTAAAATATACCATACCAAAGACAATCATTATTTCAGAGAAAAATTTTAAGTTTAAAATTTTACCGCTTTTACCCATTTTATCACTTCCTGGGCCAAGTGTTGAAAATAGATATATCTGCGTTCCACATTTCAATAAATTTGGTTTAGCCGTTTGGGTTTACCAATTTCTCAATTTTTTTGGTCCTACATGTTTCCCCTTTTTGTATAAATAGAAAATTCCTCTTTTTACCCCTTGAAAGAATCCTTCGGAAAGCTACTTTTCTTATATACATTTTTGTGGCTATAGAAAGTTGCTTTATAACAAAGCTAATCACTATTTAAAAAAAAATATTAAAATTTTACCCGTTTTTCCTCTTGAAATCCTTCCTGGTTCAATCCTAATTAATTAATTAAGTATGGATCTATCTATGTTACGAATTTTATTAAAATCGGTTCAGCCATTAAGGCGTGATTGCGGAACAAACAAATAACCCTTTCTTAAGAGCGTACAAAATGCCGAATTGCCAGGTGTATACTAAGAACGGCATGCTCCTTTAAACGCCCGATATGTCACTTATGTGGCATCTGATTGTTAATCATTTGAAAAATAAATTGACCCCGAAATAAAGGGTTTTCTAATAGCTACTTGACAACTCTGAATTTAAATTGTGAACGCACTATTTCACTGATCATCTAATTGTTGCTTTCTTTTTTTTCAGTAAACTTAACATTTTCGTTATGGTAAAGTACACGAAGGAACAACGTTGGGAAATTATAAAAATGTACTACCGAAATTCGGAGTCGGTGACCGCAACTTTAAGAGCGTTAACTCCAATTTTCGGTCGTAATTCTCGCCCTAGTAGACAAGCAATAACAAGTTTAGTGCAAAAATTTGAGTCTACATATTCATTGTGTGATGCTGTCGTGCCAGTGAGACAACGGCCTGGTCGAAGTTCCGAAAATATCGCTGCCGTTCAGGCGTCCGTAGCAAACGATTCAAATCAGTCGATTCCGCGGCGTTCTCAAGAACTGGGCATCCCCAAGACCACTTCATGGCGAATTTTGCGTAAGGATCTGGGTTTACACCCATACAAGATTAAGCTGACTCAAGAATTGAAGCCGATGGACCATTTGAGTCGACGTACGTTCTCCGATTGGGCTCTGGAGAAGATGCACCAAGATGATGAATTTCATCGCAAAATCATCTTCAGTGACGAAGCTCATTTTTGGCTCAATGGGTTCGTCAATAAGCAAAATATGCGTTATTGGTCTGCTGAAAATCCACATGTGCTTCACGAATCACCACTTCATCCACAAAAAATTACTGTTTGGTGCGCTTTGCATGCCGGCGGCGTCATTGGGCCATATTTTTTCGTCGACAATAACGATCGTCACGTTACTGTGAATGGCGATCGTTATCGCGCAATGATTAGCGATTATTTTTGGCCCGAATTGGAACACATGGACTTGGATGACATGTGGTTTCAACAAGACGGTGCCACAAGCCACACAGCACACGTTACAATCGATTTAAAAAAAGTTGTCAAGTCCTTATTGGAAAACCCTGTAGTTAATCAAATGAAACAATTGAGTTATCACCGGCTGTACCCCATTTTAGAGCATCTGTACCCCAACATTTTCAGATTAGTGGTTCTTCAGAAGACATTGAAATCATTGAAAAGTTGGCTTGGATGTGCATTAATAATAAAGAGCAGATGTTGAATATTGAATTTAGCGTATTTCTTTTAAAAGTCCTGATAGTGTTTATTATTATAATGTATGTATAACTATTTGATTTCATTTTATTTTTTTGAACATACTTACGGTATCTGTCCCTTCTACACATTCCGGCTGTCGACCGAAATTGAAATCCTTTTTACCCGAAAACACTTCAAAAATAAGTTTACCATTAAAGACGGCTATCTTTGGACGAAATCTTTGCAACTTTTCTAGAAGTATGCGACTTCCTTCTTTTATTTCCTTTCGCGTTAAATCGGCTGATCCTTTAGTAGCTCTTTGTACCATATTGGTAAAACCTATGCCATATTTTATCAGCTTAAAATCTTCATCAGCACTCATTTGTTCTTGTGTTAGGCCAGACATATACAAGCATTTCCAAAAATGGTTACCAGGTCCTGCGTAATGGTGACCTTTATATGCCGCAAACAAGCCTGGATTAATACCAATCTAAAAAATAAATTATAAAAACATTTGTAAAATTTTATAACATGAAATATTACTTATAAACAATAACATGTCCAATTATGGCAAAATTTTAGGGAGTATTATGATTACCAGTGATATGTTTTTTCATTCATTCATTCATTGTGTTTATTTTTAATATTTATTTGTTTACATTTTATCTTATTTCTTAAAGAGGTTAGCAATAAATATATTCCTTTTCTACTTAAACATTTTGTTTTGTTGTAATATTGATAAAAAGTTTATGTGTTATTTGTTTTTGGGGGAAAATTTATAAAAACGCTTTTGAATCAATTTCTATATACTAAACAAACTAAAACTATGTTAAAAAGGGTAAAATTTATGATGAGCTTAGCTCGTTAATGTGCTGGAATTCTGAGTGTTCACATCTTCTGACAAAGTTTTGTGTTAAATAGTTTAATTTAACATTGGTGGTAGGAAAATCAGCGTGTGTGTGGAGTCTACGCGTTGAGTAGTGCCAGGGGAGTTTAAATATCATTTTTAATAGCTTGTTTTGTGCCACTTGGAGCTTTTTCCTGTGGCAATTTGCTGACGAAGACCAGACAGGTGTGCAATAAAACATTATGGGGTGGAAAATGGATTTAATTACAATTTTTTTGTTAGCAATTGAAAGATCTGTTTATTAAGGGGTATAACATATGTGTGACTCTGTTTATTTTGTCCACAATATACGAAATGTGGTTTTTAAAGTTTAGTCTGGTATCAAGGATAACACCTAGATATCTAACATTTTCTTCCCAGTTGATGTTGTGGTTATAAAACTGTAACGGATTTTGAGGTGTAAAGCAAGATTTACGCTTCCTCGTAAAGTATATGGCTTTTGTTTTTTCCGGATTTATTAAAATTTTCCATTTTGTAAAATATTTATTAATTTCAACTAAGGCTAATTCCAGGTTGTGTTTTATATTTACAGCATATAGGTCAGAGCTTAGTATAGATGTGTCATCTGCAAAAATTGTTGTTGTGCAATAGGAGAACGATGGTATATCGGCAATGTAAATATTATATAAGATTGGCGATAAACAGGAACCTTGAGGGCATCCAGCATTTATATGAACCTCACGTGAATTTGTTTTCCCAATATACACACGAAAAGATCTATCAGTTAGAAAACTTAATATGATTTTGATTGTTTCGAGTGGGAAATTAAACGATTTTAACTTGTAAATAAGGCCATTATGCCACACAGAGTCAAAGGCTGATTTAATGTCAAGAAGAACCATTCCAGTTGATTTTCCACTTTCGAAATTATTTTTAACAAGTTTTTTAATTTTAAGTAATGGATGGGATGTGTTGTGTTGTCTTCTAAAACCAAATTGATTTGTAGGAAGGATATCATGTGAATCAACAAAGTTCAATATTTTCTCTTTAATTATCTTTTCAAATATTTTGCTAGTTGTTGGTAAAAGACTAATAGGTCTGTATGACCCCGGAGATTCGGCAGGTTTGTTAGGTTTAGGTATAGCTATTGTTTTTGCCTTTTTCCATTCTTTTGGAAAGTAGCATAGTTTTAAGCATGAATTGAATATATTTGTAATATATTTGATTCCTTTTTTTGGCAGATTTTTTAAACATCTGTTATTAATTTCATCTATACCAGGAGATTTTTTATTTTTCAACAACTTAATGAATTTAGATGTTTTTTCGGCAGCTATATAATGACTCTGTGGTATGTTATTTATTTCAGTGTGCTTTATACTATTTACAACATTATTAACATCGAATATAGTTTCGTCATCACTAAGATGATTTGAAAAATTGTTGTTTAAATAAAAAGTGTCTGCTAATACATTACATTTATCCTCTAGTGTACTGTATATTCTAGAATTTGCTTTGAGCAAAGGAATATTTTTGTGTTTTCTTTTTATATTTTTGATAAATTCCAGAACGGTGCAGAATATTTATCTAATGTAGATAGCATGCTATTCCACGATTTGTTATTATATTTAATAATTTCATTTGTAATAACTTTGTTTGGCCTAGTCATTTGCTGGTGATCATTTAAATCCCTATATCTTTTCCAATTCCTTCTGTAGATGTTTCTATGTTGGATTAAAATTTTTATATCGTTTGGCAATTTTTTGTCTTGTATAAATTGTTTGCTTTTTGGTATACTGTGATCTATTGCTGCAGATATTGTGTTGTTGAAATACAAGATATAATCATCAATTTCAGAAGTACTTAATACTTCTGTAAAATTTGGTTGAAGAGGAAGATTTCTATTTATGTATTGAGCATACTTAGTCCAATTTGCTTTATTAAAATTATATGTTGTATTTTCAATTAAATTTATATTCAGATTTATATTTCCTACTACTGGGAGGTGGTCGGAGCTTAAGTCGTTTAACACCTTTATTGTGGATATTATTTGTGGGTTATTTGTTATGAAAAAGTCTAATGTAGATGGTCGCCTTCTTGGATCAGCTGGTATATATTATTTTCAAAGGGATATACGATTTCCAGATAATTTGGTTGAATTTTTTCATAAAGGATATTACCCCAACAATTATTTTTATGACAGCCCCAAAAACGATTTCTGCAATTAAGATCACCTCCAATAATATATTTGCTGTTTACATTTGTTAACATACGCAGGTCAGAAATAAACATTTGTTTGTTTGTTTGTTTGGGATTTACCCTTAAACCTCCAGGGAAATAACATGAGTATAGATGTAAACATTCGTTTCCAAAAAAGATTTTAACTCCTATATGCTCAATTAGTTTTGTGTTTTTAAGTGGTAATAACTCATGTGGTATATTTTTCTTTATCATCAAAGCTACTCCTCCTCCTCTACCTTGTTTACGGTCATATCTGTAACAGTAGAAGTTGTTGTGTTTAATAGATATTTTATCATTTAGCCAAGTTTCACAAAGAAGACAGATATCAATTTTGTTTTTGTTTATGAACTGGAAGAGTTCAACCTTTTTTAAACGGACACCACGAGCATTCCATAGAGCCATTTTCAATACATTGTTGTTCATCGTGACAGAAATTTAAATGCGAGACTAGTTATTACCTCAAATTGGTCAGCTCGGGACTTGCATTTGCTCAAATTTTTAATGAGCTCAACAGTTAAAGTTTTTAATTCCTCCAGAGAAAAATAATTTTCATTATTATTCTGGGTTGGTGATAACGTATTTCCCCAGGGATTTGGGTTGGTCGTTACATTTTGATTTAGTGTATTTGGAAAATTAGTAGTATATTCTGTGCTACTATTATATGAATGGTTATTTACAGGTATGGGAACCCTTTTTGGCGGAGAGCGCTGTTTGACTCCAATATATGTTGCTCTGTTTGGACATTCTGGTGACATAGCCTTATGGGAACCTTTACAGTTTGCGCATTGAATGACATTCGATTTGCATTCTGTAGTCTTGTGATTTTCAGCACAATTTGCACAATAGGTTTTAACGTTGCATCTGCTAGAACCATGGCCAAACATCTGGCAGTTGTAACACTGTGTTATTTTAGATCTGTTTGGTTTTTGATACTCCCACCTGACTTTTATATAATTAATTGCACTATAATTTTGTCTCAATTCATTCAGTGATATTGATTTCCTCTCAAAATAAACAATAAATATTACAATTTCACCTCTATTTTCCTTTTCTCTGGTGACAATTTTGACATCAGTACATTTTAAGCCTTTAGCCAAAAGTTCTTTTTTAATTACAGCTGGGTCGCATTTATCCATTCCTAGAAGTACAGCTTTAAAGGGTTTCTCATTTTTATTAGCATACGTGAAGAATTCGAAAGCACAATTTTCTTTCATAGATTTCTGAAAAATATCATAATCGGATTTCTTCGAGCAGAAAACTTTTAAACCGATAGACATTTTTCGAATCGAATATTCGGTTATTTTTAATATTCTCATCAATTCGTGTATTTGCTCTGTTTTACACTTCAATATGGTAAGAGGTGGTACTTTTTCTTTACCAACATCATCGATAACAATATCATCATCATCGTCATCAATTGTTTGTAGGGGAGCAAAGTAATTTTGATTTCCAACTCTAATCACAAGTGCACAAGTGATAATGCGCCAGTGATATGTTATGTTTAATAATATTTATCAATTAATTTATTTATTAAACATAAAATATATGATAATTACAATGTCTATGCTTGAAGAGCTAAACTAAGAATAATTGTACAATGAATTACAAAATGTCTGGTGATGCCAGCTTATCTAATCAAAATACACTGATCACATCATATACAATATGACAACCAGATTACAAGAACATTGTACATATAAATTTTATAAACCATTAATATAAATTCCACTGCAACCATATTCTATTATAATGTTAACAAGTAATTGGTCGTTTGAAATAAGAAAGATAAATAATAGTCAACGTTGCCGGATGTGAAATTCTACACTGTAACAAATGCCTAAACGGCAACATTTTAATCCGAACCAAATCTTTCGCTTAAACATACTGATCCAGCAAAAATTTATTAATTTATATCAATACTAATGGTATATTTTGGCGACCATCCTCAATAAGTAATAGGACTACAAATATTGAATATTCACAAATATGTATAGTGATATCAATAAATTTCCCAAACTGCTTAAAAACTAATTATATTCACAAAGAAAATAAATACTTGTGAACCACAATTTGATAGAATTTTTTATTTTTTTTTTTTAAAGAAGTAACACTCAGGCAATTAATATGCCTATATATACTTGCGTTACTTTCTTTGGAAAGGGGATAGTTGAAGAAGTAAAGGTAGTGAAAGAAGAAAGCTTTTTATATCACAACTCTGTATACAATTTTAATGCTATACCACCGAAGGAGGGCGCTGTGATAAATATTAGTTATGATGGATAGAAGAAAACTAATAAATATTAGAAACTGATGTTGTTTGAGTGGCAGCGGCTGGGAATCGAACCCGCGCTACAAATACCAACTCATGCTTAATGATCAAATGCGCTAACCAATTAAGCTACAGCACCCTCAGATATATATGTATATATACCAAGTATAAAAAGGTATCCTGAATACTTCCTTGAGGTACTCCTGCTTCAATAGGTTAAGCTTAAATGTTCGAACAGTTATGTAGCTTAATTTCAACTTGTATATTAGACCATCATACCACACTTTATCAAACGCCTGAGAAATATCGATAGAGCAGAACAACTTAAATATCATAGTAACCAGTAAAACCTTCCATTCTGGTGGATAATATCCAAGGCGTAATATTGCTTTAAAAATAAGAATTATTTTAGCTAGCTCCATAAGCATCTTGTTACTGATTTTGCCAATTCCAGATGCTTTTTAAGAGTTTAAATCGACAATAAGATTTTCTATCTGTCGCATCTAAAAACGTACGGATACAGCTCCTCCTAAATGGTATATAACTGGTGGCTAGGCAATTGTTTCATTTGATTACTTTTTTCAGTATCATTTCTTGCCCAACCAACACTTAAATTTTACAAGGGGGCTTACATAATACAGGTCTTTTAAGACTTTTAGTGGCTCGCCATAATGAGTAATCCGGTTGCGGAGTTGTGTGCAGATTTTTTAAATATTTATTTAGAGATTCAGTTTTCCGATATTTCAAGAGCTCTTTAAGTTTTTTTATGCAATCTTTTAGCTTAGATTTGAGTTGGGGCGTTTGACATCTGCAGAATAAATTCTATTATATCTGCTAAGTCAGGGAGTTTGTGTAGCAAGTTGAGCAGCCAGTTTAAGTGTGTTTAACCCTAACCCTCCGGGAGGGGGTCACCGGTGACCCATTTTACCTTTGAAGTCAAATATCTCCGAAGAAAATTTTTTTTCAGTGATCAAATTTTAGGATAGCTATCAAGAGCATATTTTAAAGCGTTTTTCGCTGGATTTAGGCTACTTACGTTTTTGGACTCCGGGCTGGAGTGCGCCAAAGTCCAATACCCCTCACCCTCCGCGAGCGGGTCACCGGTGACCCGTAATGGCCACAATACATTTTATATGAAAATAATAAATAAGAACACAGTTTTTATTTCTATTTTGTATTTTTTTTATATTTTATTATTAAATATAGAAAATTATAGATTGTAATAAAAAAAGAGATATTCATTGTGGATATAAATACAAAATTAGTTGAAATTTTTTTATGGAAATTCAAGAATTTGGACCAAAATTAAAAATTGGCTGGTGGCCCGCTAATAGAATGCCATACAAATTCAACAATTTGGGCCAGTACAGAGTGGTGGCAAGCTCTTGGTATGGGTGGCACACATTGTGCGTTTGCAATTTGAGCATTTTGTATGACCTTTCCGGTCCGATTTCGGATCATTGAAAATGCAAATATAGCAACGACCCTTCGCAACTTTACGACCATCTTTTGTTTTCATCTCAAGCTCTGGTGCTGCTGGTCCAACTACAGGAACGTTTTCGGCAACTGGAACTGGAACTGTAGGAACAAATTGTATAGTTATTCCGAGCATAAGCTCAAGAGCAGCTCTATAATTAGTTTTTCTTATAACCATTTGATCATTTGCTCTCTTTTCCATGTTAGCGTTGCCAAATCTTTTCCAAGCTGAGTCAAGAAATAGCGTCTAGAAGACTTCTCCGGATTCAGTTTACTGAAAACACAAAATGCTGCTAATGTAGCTACATCTAACATATTGAAAAATAAAGCCAACGGCCAACGATTTGTTTTGCGTTTCGTTGTGTACTTGGAGAGCATCTGATCCATAACGTCAACACCACCTTTTGTCTTGTTGTAATAGTGGTTCATCTCTTCTTTTCCATTTTCATTAGTCACACGAGTTACGTTCAACCCTGACTGTTTGTATGCATTTACTAACTTCAGAACTATGTTTTGCCCAACGTTAGTTTGTTGACGACCCAAATAAATAGTTCCAAAAAGTGGATATCCATCAGCTGTGTTGCATACCCAGAAAATCTTGATCCCATATTTGGCTGGTTTTGATGGGATGTACTGAATAAAACCTGCCCGACCTCTGAACGGGAACAACTGCTCATCAATAGTAACGTTCGCGTCTGGATAATAGTTTTCTTTCAAATTTTTCATAAACATTTCCCAAACGTCACTTATTGGGGCAGCTTTATCACTTTCTTTTCTAGTCGCTCTGGTATATGCATTGTCGAAACGGATGACACGCAGAATCTGTTGAAATCGATCACGACTCATCGCTGCTTTATAGATTGGATGACTGCAGCCACTCCAAAGCCATGGAATTAGATCGTCATTTTGGCCATTCACGCCCATTACCAAAAGAATTCCAAGAAAAGCATTCAGCTCATCAATACTGATTACACGAAAATCACGTTTTTTGATAGTTTGGGCAGCAATTTCTATTGAAATCCGCAGCTAAATCTAAGCCCTTTTTATTGCTGTGTCTGAGTATTTCATCTTTCAAGTTTGTCGTAAAAAACTCATCAAATATTTCCTTGGCAGTCATTTCTTTTCGAAACTTTCGATGAGGTCCACCTAAATTCAAAACATTACTTAGAAACTATTCACACAATATCCACGAATGAATGAAGCACCTTTTTTACGTAGAACATTGTGTGATTGTACATTTCCCTGTGGCAGCTGGTTTTTAAACCATTCCGTTAAGTCTGGTGCAATGTATTTTTCGCCAAAATAGGTATATCACCACGACTTTCATCTTCGTCTTCATCCTCGATGTCAGGTGATTCAACCACGATTTCATCTTCAATGTCAGAAGCCTCATCATTATCAGGTAACCATTCATCTTCACTGTCATTTTGGAATTCAACAGCCTCATCCTCATCATCAGTTTCAAACAAGAAATCCATGTTTGCTGCAGTTAATCTATATAAAAACACTCGTTCAAAACAATATCCAAATCGAATCGTGCACATAAAAACTTACGCGTTTACATTTAGCACACCTCTTCTCCATGGAAGCCTATCTAAAGATTTATTTTTGCTATAAGAAAACACAATGGACACAACAAAATAATGGACAATTACAATGACAATAGACCAAAAAAGAGAGAGATTAAAAACGATGCACTCAACGCCATACAAAATACACACGGGTCACCGGTGACCCCCTCCCGGAGTCTATGAGGTAAAATGTTTGCCGGAGGGTTAGAGTTAAGATGTTCTTAGCGATATGATTTTAGAACAATGTGTGTAGTCGGATATACAATTTCTCGGTGACTCGATATAGCAACAATTGTGGGTGACTGATATGATGTTAATTTTAACAAACATTCAACTTGGATCATTTTTCACAGGATATTTTTTTTTATCACTCCAAATCAATAACATCCGGTATCTTCTGTGGGTCAGTAGTCCAGTAAGTAGGTTTTCCACTAGAAATCACATTCAATCCCATTCAAATTGTAGGAAACAAAACAAAATGTGTGTGAATGTGTGCATAGCCTTATAGTCACCCGCTGCAGTAAACGGGGGCCTAGTGATTAAAGAAAATTGACTTTCCGTTATTTGAAATCTAGGGGGTCAATATAAAGACGAAATCACTATACTTCGATAACAATCTTCAATACAGATCGTAGTGGTAGTGGCTTGAAGATAATCTTCGCAAAGATCACTCATTAAGTAGTATTTAATTCGAATTTCTATTAAAATTGCTGTGCCTCCACATGCTCTGCCTCTGGTGTTCTTAGTATCATAAATGAGAGAATACCCATTTATACGAAATAAACTTTTAGACGTGTTTCCGAAATCACATCATTTGGTGGTTTTTTAGGAAATATTTGAGTTCGTTTTTATGTTGGCTAATGACGTATGCTTACCAGAAACATATTTTCAAACAGTTAATGTCCTATAAAGTACAGCCTGCAATAGCATGGATTGCATTGTAAGCATTTCCTGCATCATGTTACTCATAGAATTCGTAAAATTATTAACCGATTGAGCAAGGGTTTTAACTGTAGCCTCTAGCCAGCTAAAGTTAAAAGATGGGTTTTAATTGTTTGGCTCCATGTTGACATTATTATTGGGTAACGGGTTCTGAAGAATTTGGTTGCTTTTTAGTACGGTACTTGTAACGTGGGTAATTTATTTCCAAATATTATAGAGCGTTATACAATGGAATATACTGGGCAAACTCTATAGATAATATATGATTTCCATCATTTGTCACACTGAGATGAACAATGTAGATCGCCAGATGCAACGTAAACTGGTGGCAACTTATAATATGATCTAGTATGACCATATTTTTTGCAGTTTAAACATTGGACGGGCCTCTTCGGTGCAATAAATACCTCAGATTATAATTGGATGTGTTTTTATTTAGTTCAACATCACCAGGTTTCAGTTCTACTCGAAAAAGTTTTAGACGATTTTTTGATGTTTACCACGTTCTTTATCTTAAAGGCTTTAGTTTCAAAACTGCTATTTATTTCCTGGGGTTCGATAACCTTAATAACAATCTGAAGTCCTTGACCACTCTTTAGTTGATAGGTATAGAAACTTTTTTTTACGGGTTTCAAACTCAATTACAATTCTACGATAATCATTTTCATGATTAACCTGAATTTTGGTTTCATTGATTTTACCTCTCTTGAATGGGACCACAAAAAACGAATTTTCGCCAATTAACGAAATTAAATCTTACACTAGTTTGCTGGAGTTTTGGTCTCAGGTATATTGGTGGGGGTCTAAATGATATTGTTATTGGAGTATCAGTTGTTTCATTATCTAATATAGCAAAACGGGTTTCAAAGTTATCCTTTGATATTTTAGAAGCCTCTTTGGAGGAGTTGAGACTTTGTCCGTTTCAAGGATGTAATATACCTATCAATATTCATCTGTGCTGGGGATTATTTTGAGTATTTTCATCAGATTGAGCAGTTTTGGGTATAGCTCCCGTTTTAGTGCTAGTATTTAGACTCACTTCATTTAATTCATTGGTCATATTTTTAGGAATATTAAAAATTGCAGTTATTTATTAAAGTACTTATTGTTGTTGTTGTTGTTGTAACAGCAGTAATTGCTGAGTTGACAGCCCTTGGCCGAGTGATATCGGGTCATTCCGGTGCGTAGAACCGGCTGTCGCACAGTGGGATTTTTTGTGCAATAAGTCATTTTTTCGACACATAAAATTTAAAAATGTAATGATGCAGTTTTGTAGAAAATTGATTCAGTATGAAGAATCCATAAACAGTATTCCAAAAAAACGTTTATTTGTCTTTGAAATAATGAAGTAAAGTCACATGTAAATTTTGGTCCAAAATATTGAAAACTGTTTACGCACTTCTAAAGTGTTTGTACGTAAGATAATATTATTGGTCTGATTTAAATAGTGAGTTTCTTCAAATATAGCCTTTTCTGCGCATTTAAAAAAAAAATTATAAAATTCGCTCATATGGTTTAAAAGATATGATAGAATAAAATTTGTTCTATAATGTGCCGTGATTACAAACTTCCTTGGAAAAAAAAGGTTGCTCGGTCGTGCTCGGTGCTCTCGCTATAATAAAATGAATTAATAATCTTTTATAAAATCATAAAATTGGTTTCCGATTTCATGAAATTTTTAATTTTAAAAAATTACAAAAATATATTGCATAATTTTAGGCACGTGCGTTATAATGATATTAAGCTACAACAATAACTTATTTAGAATAGATTAAAAACAAAACCATATGATTTAACAACAATAAAAATAAAACAATTTGTGAAAATATCGAAGTGGAAAAAGAGCAATTCAAAAGAGGTTTCTTGGTCATTTCAAAAAACGGGTGCAAGAATCGTATACTCTAAAATCCCATTTTTTTTTTAAATGAAGATTGGTTAAAAAGTACGTTTAAAGAGTTATACAAATTTATATGTGTAAATGATTTTTCCTATTGTGTTTTTAGATGTATTTGAAGTATCACTTAATAGCGAGCCTAGTTGTTCAACTAAACTTGAAGTTCAAGAATTTTGCTCAAGATACAGCAAAACTTTCTGTTGAAAAATATAGTTGGTATTATATGCCAGTAACAGTACACAAAATACTAATACACGGAAAGGATATCATGGATGCGGCAATACTTCCTATTGGCATGCTTTCTGAAGAAGCCAGAAATAAAGATTATAGAAATTATAGATTAAGGTTCTCCAGAAAATGTGATAGAGTTGCAACAAATACAGATGTTTTTCATCGACTTCTAGTATCGTCAGATCCTTTTATAAGTAGCATTAGATGTCAACCCCGTAAACAGGTTATGGAACTTGATGATATAGTTACAGAAATGATAGATGATGAATAAAAGTCTATATTTAAATGCATGTATTGAAATTTATTTATAAAATAATTAGTTTTGGTAATGAAACAAAAAGTTGTGGGAAAAAATATAATATGGATTATATGGGCGGTGGGTAGAGGGCGTGGCCAATTTTGATGAAACTTTATATTTTTCTTAACCTTTATGTCAACAGCTACATACCCGGGTATGTTTTGAATTTTAAAAACGCTGTATCTCTGAAAGTGGCTATTATATCTATCTGAAATTTCATGATATCCTCACTAAAAGTGTTTTCTACTATATTCTGATGTTTGAATAAAATTGGACAAATCAGATCATAAATGTGGTCATTTTTTCATTCTTTGTTGGATTTTCATGTTCATAGAATTGAGCAACTAGCAAGTGTTTGTCCCTTATTGTAAATATTCATCCATGAAGACGAAGACAAAATTTAAGTATTCATGCATAAAAACAATTCAAAGTAGGGAAAAACACAAACAAAATCCAAATAAAACATATAAAAATACGTTTTACATTACATTACGTTATACATATTTAGAAATGTGTGAATTCCCATATAAAATGTGCTTGCATACCCGGGTATGCTTGCTGTTGACGTAAGTATAATTTTTCAGCTGTTGACATAAAGGTTAATTGAGCTAACCAAAGGCTCTGTGCCAAATTTCAAAAACTTTGGGCCAAAAATTAATTTTGGGTTCTATGGGCGGTGGGTAGTGGGCGTGGCCAATTTTGATGAAACTTTATTTTTTTCTTAATTAAGCTAACCAAAGGCTCTGTGCCAAATTTCAACATTCTACGAGCACTCCTTATATTTTATGCCAAACATTGTATGAACAAATCCCTCTGTGTGTCGTGGGAATGAAGTACTTATTGTCGCAGTTGTTGGTGAATGCAATTTTGTTGTAATGCAATTATTTATAAACAAAGCGGTAGAACAAGAACTTGCGCGGTTAATGGGTTTTGCAGTTAAAAATGCATTGTTATCAATTCTTTTTTATACCCTCCACCACCAACAGTGGTGAATGAGGGTATATTACGTTTGTCATTCCGTGTGAAACTTATTTTATATTCATCTGAGACCCAACACAGTACATATATATTTTCTTGATCCTTATGAAATTCTAAGTCGATTTAGCCATGTTTGTCTGTCTGTCTCTGTAAAACACTCTCACGTCCAAACTATACAACTTAACTAAACGAAATTTGCAGAAAAATATTTCTTATTTTGCAGGTAACTTTGGTATTGAAAATCAGCAAAATCGGTTTAGGCCAACCAAAGTTATGGACCAATATGTGAGACAACCTCCATAAAAATTTGATATTTTTGTCAATTTTATTGGGATATTTTGAAATATATTGCATATAATACCATGAAATTTTGTATACGTTGTTTTTATGATAAAAGAAGAAAGTGTGCGGAAAATAGTAAGAATCGGTCCATGATTTCTCAGAGCCCCCATACAAATATATATATTCCCGAAATATTGCTCAATTATACATAAATGCCTATAAAATTGGTATATCACGACAAAATTCAGCAAAAATAAGTTTTATACAAAAAGAAATCGCAAAATGAAATTTTTTTTTTAGTTCGGTCCATGGGGTCTATGGTCAAACCCCATATAAAGTCCACTTCCAAAATTCACTTAAATACGTATAAAACAGATATAAATAATGTTAAACGGCTAAAATTTGACATAAATACTCTTTATCGACAAATAAATTGTTGTACTAAATTTTATGGTGGTCGACCCAGAACTGGTCATACCTCCCATACAAGGAGCACATCTGAAAGACATTTTTCCCTATATACATTGTATAAATATCGTTACCGACTCAAAACTTTGCACAGATCATTTACATATATACAAAAATCATTCCACAAAATTTTGTTAATTTCGGTCTATTTTTAACCGTATGCCTCATAAAAAGCCCTCTTCCGAAAATCACTTTAATACTTATAAATCTCTTATAAATAAGGGTACCAATCCAAAATTTTACACGGATCATTTACATACATGCCTAAATCAAACTGCAGGATTTTGAGAGTATCGGTCCATATTTGGCTATATCCCCCACATAAGGTTCACTCTCGAAATCCACGTTAATACTAATATATATCTTATATATACGGTTATTATGTTGAAATTCGACGTGAAATATCCTCATATGCATGAAAATAACTGTTCCAAATTTTAAGAAGATCGTCCCATAATTTGTCATAGCTACCATATGTAGTAGTTTATGATATTACCGATTATTTTAGCTGTAGGCGCAGGTACCTGTTCTAATATTTCTTGAAGTGTATTACGTATGTTTAATAATAGTCATGTATAATTGTATAGTATTCTAGAACTTTCTATGTAAATATATTTATCTCTTTCTTTCTTATATAATAATTATCTTCTAAAGTTAAGCTTGTATTCCATATTATTCTAGTACTTTTTATGTAAATATATTTATCTCTGTCTTTTATATATAATAACTATCTTGTAAATGTAAGCTTGGGATCATTTTTAAAAAATAAACGAAGTAGCATTCATTACAAAAGTAGACGCCAAACAGAAAACTCGAGTAATTTGTTTAATTTGATTTGCCTACAAATCATCAGAAGTGGGATTTACAAAATAAAAAGTATATTTTTTTTAAACAAGGTTATAAAATTGAATTGAACAATAGAAAGCCATGGAGGAAGTTTGTGGCACAGATTATACTGTTGCGCAGTTACGCCGCTGGTTACAGCACCTTGACCTTCCATCATCAGGTTCCAAAAATGAACTATTGATAAGGATTAATAGTGTGCCCATGGCAATGAGAGGTAATTGCCCAAATTCTGAAGTGGGTAATGAGATTCCCAATATAATCAATTTATCTGAAAACGATGTTGAGGATACTTCTGGGAGTGGTGTAGAGAAAAGGACAAATGATCGTGAAAAAACAACTGCAAGTAAGCAACAACAACAAATGATTGGTGGCTTAGAACAGCAAGTGAATGGTGATTTACAACAACGAAATATTGCAGAAAATGATGGCGTAAATACAAACGAGTGTCAGGCAGAAAAAAATGATTGTGTTACGAATAAAAACAAAAATGATAGCAACATTTTGAACATTCTATTGGAAAAAGAACTGGAATTGATTCAACATGAAAAAGATCTTCTTCGTCGAGAAAATGATTTGCTTAGAATGATAGTTGAAAATGAAAGAAAACAGAAAAATGAAAAATTCGAAATAGATAATAAAAATAGTAATGATAAAGAAGTGGATAAAACTTTAAAGAAAACTGATTTTAATACCAAGAAAATGGACGTCTCATTTACTATTTTAAAAGACATGATTCCAGAGTATGATGGAAGAGTATTACCAGGGATATGGATGGCTCAATTTAAAAGTATAAACGAGTTGTATGGATCTGATGAATATACCAAGAAAACACTTTTGATGTGCAAGTTCAAAGGTAAAGCCCAAGCGTGGCTACACTCACAGCCAAATTTTGTCTTTGAAAATTCCGATAAAATATTGGGCGAAATGGAGAAAGTTTTTTGTTCTAAGGAAAATAAATTAACCTTAAAAAGAAATTTTGAAATGCGAAAGTGGAGGTATGGCGAAGCGTTTCCCGAATATTACAATGATAAGGTTATGTTGTCTCATAAAATTGGGATTGACGAGGACCAACTCATCGATGAAATTATTGATTGCATTCCTGATGTACAACAAGCAAAATTTCTATGTTATGCAGAAAAAGAGTTGTTGCTCCGTGTGTTCTCTGGAATCCAAATAAAGCAACCGGAACGACTTAAAAAAAGAGAGGAAACCGTCAAAGTAGGCGAAAATAACATCCGGTGTTACAACTGTAACTCATTTGAACATTTTGCCTCCCAGTGCCAAAAAACCGAAACGTCAAATGGGGGCTTGCTACGGATGTGGAAGTATGGAGCACCGTGTGGCTACCTGCCCGGAAAGAAAACCAGACGTTCATATTATTGACGATGAGTATGTTAAGTATTGTAAGTTTTCCATAAATTTTAAGTTTGAAACTAATTTCTCTTTAGAGTGTCTACTGGACTCCGGCAGTAGGATCAGTTTTGTGAGAAGATCGGATATGTCGAAGTACTTTGACTTGAATAGATTTTTATGTTTTTGTGATGAAGATGAATTTGTTGGAATAAATTTTTCCCGTTTGGTTGTATTTGGAAAATTAAAACTTTTAATTGATGTTAATAATAGGAAAGTGTGTTTGGATATGTTAGTCGTGTCTGATGAGACAACTTCCTATCAATGTGTGTTGGGAATGGATTTTCTTGAGAAAGCGGGGTTTAGATTAGTTTGTGGAATGGAAGACAGTAAGAGTGTCGGGAATGGTGAGGATTTTTGTAAACAGATTTTGTCTATTGATTTGGGTGGTGATCAGGAATTTGGTTTTATTGTTGGGGATTGTATTAAGTATGGCGATAGATGTAAACTTAGGGAATTATTTAATAAATATTATGTGAAACCGGAGCGTCCTTCTAAACCAAAGGTATTCAGTGAGATTAGGATCAGGCTGAGTGATGACAAACCATTTAGTTGTGGCCCCAGGAGGTTATCGTACGCGGAAAAAGGCGAATTACAAAAATTGTTAGATGAATATTTGGATAAGGGATACATCAGGGCGAGTGAATCAGAGTTTACGTCACCAATAGTTTTGGTTAGAAAGAAGACTGGAGATTTGCGAATGTGTGTGGATTATAGGAATTTGAACAAGGTCACGGTGAGGGACTGCTATCCTATACCATTGATTGACGATTTGTTGGATAGGCTTTCAGGGAAACAATTTTTTACCAAGCTGGATTTAAAGAATGGATTCTTTCATGTGTTTGTTGAGCCCGATTCTGTGAAATATAAATCGTTTGTGACACCGATGGGCCAATTTGAATTTACAAGAATGCCTTTTGGCTTAAAAAATGCGCCTTCTGTTTTCCAGAGATTCGTTAATAGAATTTTTTCCGACATGGTTAGGGACGATAAAATTATAATTTATTTAGATGATATAATGATTGCCACTGTGGGTGTAGACGAGCATTTTAAGATTCTCAGGGAGGTTTTTACCCGAATGGTTGAGAACAAGTTGGAACTAAAAATCGATAAGTGCGAGTTTTTTCAGACATCAGTTAAGTGTTTGGGATACAACATTGATGGCAATGGTATACGAGCAGATGAAAAGGGACTGTAGGCGATTAGAGATTTACCGGTACCTGATAAGCAATTATCGGTTCAGAGTTTTTTGGGCTTATGCTCATATTTTCGAAGGTTTGTGAAAGATTTTTCGGAGATTGCTATGCCATTATACGACTTGACTAAAAAGGACAGGAAGTTTGTGTTTGGCGAGGCCGAACTCAAAGCATTTGAATTGCTGAAGAGAAGATTAATGGAATCACCAGTCTTGGCGCTCTATGACCATAAGGATGAGACGGAACTCCATTGTGATGCGAGTTCCATCGGGTTTGGTGCTGTTTTGATCCAGAAAAAAGATGACGGTAAACTTCACCCTATTTTTTATTTTTCCAAAAGGACGACCGATACTGAGTCTAGGTAACATAGCTTTGAGCTTGAGACGCTAGCCATAATTTATGCTTTGAAGCGCTTTCGTATATATTTGCAGGGAAAGAAGTTCAAAATTGTTACCGACAGTAATCTCTGACCATGACACTAAATAAGAGGGAACTAAATCTAAGAATAGCGCGCCAAGCTTTGGATCATCAAAACTACGACTATGTATTAGAACATCGATCAGGCAAAAGGATGCAGCATGTCGATGCATTAAGTAGGAGTACGCGTGTTATGGTTATAGAGTCGAACACGTTCGAGGAGAATTTAGTTATTTATCAGAACAGGGATCGAAAATTGAAGGATTTGAGGGATTTATTACAGAAAGGGGAGCACGCTTTGTATGAGATGAGGAATGGCGTATTATATAGGAAGACTAATGATGGTAACCTTAAAATCTACGTTCCTGAGGACATGGAGAACCATTTCCGAAAAACAAATAAACTCACAAAAATGTCTAATAAATATCGATATCGAACCAACTTTTATATGGATCAGAAATTTTAATCCAGAAATTATATTAGTATCGATTATACGGCCATTAAGCTACTGGATTTTGTAGCTGTCAGTCAATAATAGCTCCTGAATTAAGTCCACTTCCGAGCATAACAACCAAAAATTCTTGTAAATAACGCTATTGAGATGAAATTCAACCAATATAATCCTAAAATACATAGAAATCACATTAGTGGATACTGGATTTCGAAGCTATCAGTCCATAATTGGTCCATTTCTTCTATGCCACCCATAAATCTTTTGTAAATAATGTTATTGAGATCAAATTCAAACAAAAAAGCCTCATCTTATATCTTATTCTTTTTTGTACTCTGTTTCTTAACTTGTTGTGAATATTGAAAAATGTTCTTTTAATTTTATAAATTGTTAAATTACAATCAAGATTATTATGAAAATCAAACAAACTCTGTAAATTACAGTAAGAATCGGTAATTACATCAATTATAAATGTCCGAAATTAGATAAAATTTCAAAATATTTAACATACAAATTATGTTGGTCGTAAAATAGTCAAACAATATATTAAATATTAATAAAATTTGCACTAAGACTGAATAGAAAACACAGAATAAGAATATTCTAGTCCTATAACCAGTGTAGTTTTTCTATTTCTGAGTACGTTTAGGTGGAGGGTATTTAAGATTCGGCACAGCTGAATATAGCACTCGAACTTGTTTATTTTCTTTTTTATCACTCTTTTCTGCATTTACTGTATGCATTTCTGCCATTTACATTTAGTCTTCGCTCACTACGCTCTAGGCTTGAGAAACTCATAAAAACAACCTCTTTATTATTATAAGCAATCTCTTATTTTTAATCTTCTTATTTTGCCACTGTTTTTATACCTACTTCCAAAAACATGGGGATTGTATAACGTTTGTTATTCCGTTTGTAACACATTGATATACAAAAGTCGTCTGTCCGTCTGTTGAAGGCACGATACAGCTTCGAAAGAAAAAACATAGAATAATGAAATTTTTACCAAACATTCTTTGATCCACCGAAATGTTTGGTATAGAAAATGTGCAATATAGGTCCAGTAGGATCCAAGTTTCAGACTACTTCGATATTTTTTTGCCGTTTTCTGCAAATATAATGCAGATAATAGCGAGCAATTCCATATGAAAACGATCAAAATTGGCAAATTTTTGGACGACCCATCTCCGATTTTAAAATAAATAGTCTCAATCGATTGCCCAGCAAAAAATAATGTACCTACATATTTTTTTTTTTTTATAGTGACTGGTTTAGTGGTGGTGTACACCACTGTCTGTGACAAAATTGAAGAATTCTTCATAAGGGACCTCATTGAAATTTGTTTAAAAAAAAACTACTAAAGCGATCGCAACGAGTGATAGCTCGTTGGAAAGGTATTGAATCAGGCTTTAATTGAAAAATAAAATTTTTCTAATTTTTCTTAGAAATTTACCTTTAAATTTTCCCATGAAAATTAAATTTTCCGATTTTCCACAGAAGCTCCTAAATTTTCCGGCTAATTTTTTTTTTTTTTGGATTCCTCATAATTTTTGCTTTAAGAATCAGCAATAAAAAAATGAGCCCGACTCCTTGTTTGGACAGGAGAAGAGCATTTAAGAGACCACCTTGTTAAAAATACATTTTAAAAATTATTTTACAGTTAAAAATACATTTATGAAGAAAAAATCTTTCTTATTTTGCTGCTTATACTTAATTACAATATTTATTAAAAATTTCAATTGTCCTGGCAGCATTATAAAATTAAAGTTACTTTAAATTTAGCACGTCGGCAGATGAAGAGTACCGCTTTACATTAATTGACATATCAGAAATATTTGGTATGAAGCAATGAAACTTTTGCGTTCCAGTTATAGTTTTGACATTATTATATCTGTTTTGAATTCGTCGCTCCATGGCATCGTGTTCTTTTTGAGTGCATAAAACTGTGTTAATGGCAATTTCCTTGCTTTGAATCCACGAAAACAAATGTTGTACATTTAAGATCTGGTCAGTATATGGCCTTTGCAAACTTGCCTTAGTCGACATGCGTTTTAGGGTTCCCCCTAATGCATCGCATGGGCCCTTACCGTGGGACGTCGCGAAAAAGTGCCACTCGACCTTGCAGTTTTGTTCTTCTTCAATTATGCAAAGATTGTAAAAATTTTTTTTAATTCTTGTACTGAGAAGCCGCACCGTCTGAGAAAAACGTTACTTTGTCGATTGCATCGAATTTTGATCTTAAGAATTCAAACAGTTTCATTTGAAATAAATAAACGGACACATAATTATGAGCTAAACTCTCCGCGACAACAACAAGGCTTACGGTATGTAGTTCGTTATGTTCGTTTTTGAAATAAATGCAAAAAGGATGCACCGTGCACTGGTCGTTTGCCCAGTGATAAGCCTGAATTTCATCCTGAACGAGAAAAGTGTAATTCTCGGCAAAGTCGCTTATCACAATGAATTCATTTTGGGCTAATTTCTCCTTGCTTTCCTTTTGAAATTTCGATTGCATCTCGGATATGAAATGGAGCGCCTTCAGTTCATTCAACTTGAATCCGAATTCCTTGATGAATTCCGGAATCTGCTTTACCACGGTCTCAAGGGAACATCTGCCGCTGCTAATTATCCACTGTTTGAAATGCACCTCCTGAATTAACAGCTGTTCAAACTTTTCCGCCAAATATTGCTCTAGCTCGTCAATCTTCGGACAATTGTCGCATTTGGACAGATGACAATTTTCAATTTCACCGTTGCTTCGCTGAGGGTCCTTGAGCCAAATTTCTTGGTGGGAGTCGCCAATATGCCCTTCTGTCGAACTAATTCTTTGCTTCTTCTAGCGATGTAAAAAGATGTTTGAAACTGTTCAGAAATCTTGCGTATAGACCATGATTGAGGCAGCACAGATAAAATGAGATATTTCTCCGGAAAAGTGGTCGCTAAATTGAATTTTCTTTTCAACTGCTCAATCATTTGTTTGCCGTCATCAACGTCATCTGCTTGACTGCATTCGTTATCAGAGCCTTCATCAAATATTGTCGCGATTGCACTCATAACCTTGTTTCACTTCGCAACTTTCTTTTTCTAATAGGCGTTTCACCTAAAGTGGTAATAGTCTCATTCAAAGGACTCAAAGACATATTCACCATCGGAATGTCTGCCTCACTATCAGATGAAACATTTTGTTCACTTGTCATTTCACTCTCGGATTGTGGCTGCATTTGTTTCAATGCATTTGCTTGTTGAGACAAATCGATTTTACACTTGGGGCAAATGAATTCTGCTTCTTTACCGTATTGTATATTTAATTCATTCATGTATCGCTTCGAAACACCAGTCAATTTTAATACTTTTATCTTTTTCGAACGATGTCCACTCTTGTTAAACGGATTGCAGCAAAATTTATTCATTTTACTTTAAATTGTCTTTACAGCTTCACTCTTTACTTTACAAAAAAAAAACACTTTAACACTTTCACGTTTAGTATTCAACTGAAATTTGACTTAGAGTGTGTGAAGTATTTATATTTATTTTTTGTTACAAAATAGGTAAAAAAAAAATATGATAGTGAGGCAGACAGTCCGATGGTCAATATGTCAACTAATGTAAAGCGGTACTCTTCGTCTGCCGACGTGCTAAATTTAAAGTTAGTTTAATTTTATAATGATGCCAAGACAATTTTTAATAAATATTGTAATTAAGTATAAGCAGCAAAATAAGAAAGATTTTTTCTCCACAAATGTATTTTTAACTGTAAAATAATTTTTAAAATGTATTTTTAACAAGGTGGTCTCTTAAATGCTCTTCTCCTGTCCAAACAAGGAGTCGGGGCCCATTTTTTATTGCTGATTCTTAAAGCAAAAATTATGAGGAATCCAAAAAAAAAATTAGCCGGAAAATTTAGGAGCTTCTGTGGAAAATCGGAAAATTTAATTTTCATGGGAAAATTTAAAGGTAAATTTCTAAGAAAGATTAGGAAAATTTTATTTTTCAATTAAAGCCTGATTCAATACCTTTCCAACGAGCTATCACTCGTTGCGATCGCTTTAGTAGTTTTTTTTAAACAACTTTCAATGAGGTCCCTTATGAAGAATTCTTCAATTTTGTCACAGACAGTGGTGTACACCACCACTAAACCAGTCACTATAAAAAAAAAAATGTAGGTACATTATTTTTTGCTGGGCAATCGATTGAGACTATTTATTTTAAAATCGGAGAGGGGTCGTCCAAAAGGTGATCGCTTTCATATGGAATTGCTCTATCATGAAATTTTTCACACTATTTATTATAGAAGAAAAGTTAAAAATGGTAGGATTTCTCATAGCCTCCATACAAATGTCTTAATGGAATATGGCTTGATTGTACATACATGAATGACTATAGAAAAGCCGTATCCATAGAAAATTCTGCAATAATAAGTTTCATACAAAGTGAAATCTCAAAACGATATTTTTTTTGCATCGGTCCATATTTTGATATAGTTCCACACAAAGAGCACTTCCGAAAATCACTTAAATTAAAATAATTATTTAAAAAAAATTCACTATCAAGTTGAAATTCAACAGCAGTAAATTGAAAAGAATTTAAATTGTCGCACTAAATTCCATTATGATCGGCCCATATTTGACCATAGCCCCCATATAATGTCCAGTTCCGAAAATCTCTTAAATACGCATAAATCTCTTATGTCCATACATACATATAAATCGTCACTCCCAATATGATGATAATCGGTCCATACTTGACCGTAGCCCAAATATAAAGACCACTTTCGAAAATCACTTAAATGCGCATAAATCTCTTATAAGCATCAGCAGCAAGTTGAAATTCAACACAAATAGTTCATATAAATTTAGAAATATTCATAGCCAATTTTATGATGACCGGTCCATATTTGACCGTAGTCGCTTCAAAAATCACTTAAATGCGCAAATAATCAACATCTCTTATAAAAATCATTATTACCTTGATATTCAACAAAAATAATTTGCATGTATGTAGTACATACTATGTACATAAAAATCATCGCACAGATTTTCATGATGATTGGCCCGTAATAGGTCATAGTTCCCTTATGAGGACTATTCCCGAAAACTCATTAACCTACTTACATAAACATCCATATCGAAACGAATTTTTACACAGATCAGTATTTAAAAATCATACTATTTACTTTTGTAAAAGATGGTCCATAATTGGCCAAACCTGCCACTTCCGAAAATAACCACAGAGTATACAGAGGTTACAATTTTGACATTTTAAAATGCCAAAATCAGGTTCCTAGGGCTTGTTGGTACTTAATTTATAACAAAGTGTAAATTCTTGATTGTAACTGGAAGATGCATAAAATTCTTATAAATATCATCATTCAATTTAAATTCTGCTAAAATAAACCTAAAAATAATACATATATAATGACATGATTAAGTTCTTAAGATACATGTATAATTGGCCACAAGGCTTTCTATGTATTTAAATAAAGAATTGAATTGAAATTGCAATATTACGGTACAATATTTGACGAAGTTTGCACTATAATAGATGATTTGGTGGTGGGTATATAAGATTCGGCACAGCCGAATATGTATAAACTCTTACTTGTTTTGTATTGATTTATTTTGTTGGTTTTTTCAAACAGTTTATTTTATTTTTTTATAACTTTATTTAATAAAAGAGATAGTGTCCTTTTGCTTATTTATTAGTAACATTCAATTCAAATCTTTATTTTCAATACATAGAAAGCCTTGTGGCCAATTATATATGTATCTTAAGAACTATATTCATGTCATTATATATTTAATAATTTTATTTTATTAGATACAAGTACATATTTAGAACTTTGAAGAATTGCGGAGCAAAATTAATCATGTCCGTACATAGATAGAATTAGCACAAAAAATTGTGCAAATTGTATTAAAATTTTATATATTGCTTGAAAGACAAGTTTACGCAGATCATAATTTATTTCAAATGTTAAAATATTGTATTTAATTTTAACCATTTATAATTGATGTACTTATCGATAATTACCATTATTTACAGAGTTTGTGCGTATACCATTTTAGCAATTTATTATATAAATACTTGGTTTATATAAGTCATGAAAATCGATGAACGCGTTTCGCTTTTATTCACAATTAAGTAAAGGTATGAATTTCAAAAATTTGCTGAGATATGCACAAAATGTACAAGTTATTTTTTCTCCGGTTTTTAAAAGAATTTTGAGCAAATTTTTGAAATTCATACCTTTACTTATTTGTGAACAAGAGCGAAACGCGTTCATCGATTTTCATGATTTATGTAAAATCGGACTGGTGGTTCTCGAGTTATGTCAAAAAAACTACCAAAGGTACCAATTCCCCCTATATGATAGTTACTAACTTCAAATCGATATAACTCGCTTCCCAGACGTGACCCAGCGAAACGCCGGGACACGTATAACTTCTTTTTTACCGATATAACTTTCCCCAGTATTTTGAACCCTTCCCGATCACTAACCCCTACCATTTGTCTCACAGTGCCGATCACCATAAAGTTGGTTACTATTATTTATATACATATTTATGTGGATTATTTCTGTCGAACTTGATAATGATGTTTAAAAGATATTTATGTGCATTCAAAACATTTTCAGAAGTGGACTTGGGAGCTATGATCAAATATGAACCGATCATCAAGGAAATCGGTATGGAGATTTATATTTACATGTCGATTATTTATGCCGAATTTCATTTTGATAGATGTTTATAAGATATTTATGCTCATTTAAGTGATTTTCGGAAATGGACTTTATGTGGGCCCACGTTACACTGGTTAATGTATATATGTATGTGGATTACTGTCGAATTTCAATTTCGATTGATAGTGATTTTTTAAGAGATTTATGGGAGCTATGGACCGACTCAAACAAAATACCGCTTTATGATTTATCTTTACGTGAAACTATATTTTGTATGGTACAGAAGGCAATTATGTACCATAAAATCTTATTCCGAGATGACATTTATACATATGTGTGCTATGAGATATCGTGGACCGATTCTTACCATTTTCAACAGATCTTGTCCATTTATAATAAAAATAGTGTACAAAATTTCATGTTATTATTTGTATATTTTTAAAAAATAGCAAACCATATCTGAAAAATATCGAGGTTGTCTGAAACATTGGTCTGTAACTCGGATCGTACTGGACCAATTTTGCCCATTTTCAATACCAAACATTTCGGTCAAACAAAGAGAAAATTTCATTGATGTAAGTTTTTTTTTCGAGGGTCTGTCGTGCCTTAAACTGACGGACGGACATGACTAGATCGTCTTAGAATCTTATAAGGACCCAGAATATAAAGACTTTTTGGTCTACGACAAATTTATGGTCGTATTTATATATGGTGATATATCAGGTCGAATTTCAACTGAATAACATTATCTGTAGGATATATATGATTATTTAAGTGTTTTTCGGAAGTGGAACTATGGTCAAATATTTACAAATTCAGCAGATTTTTTTTAGACTTATTTGTGTACAATTTTGATTCGAAATCGATATTTATAAGATTATTGAAGTGATTTTCAGAAGCGGACCTTATATGGAGGTTATGGTCAAATATGGACCTATCACCATTGAGCGCTTTGTATATATAAGGGTTATTTGTGTCGAATTTTATTTATAATATATTTATATTGATTTTCAATACCAAACTACGAATAACGTTTTTTTATTTTTTGTAATCTTTGAAGATTTTGCTTGTATTTCGACGTGTGTTTTACACACGGACATAGCCCAACTGACTTAGAATTTCTAGACTTTTATAGGTATATTTTGTTGGGTATAAAATTGCTATTTCTCAATGTTACACAAATTCATCACCTGTGGTGGTGGAGGGTATAAAAAGTACCAAAAGTTATATTTAAATTTACCAGTCACAGATTGTTAAGTAAATTGTGTGACAAATAGTAAATTAACATTGCAAATTTACATAGTCTACCTATACATTGTTCAGTTGGTGTTTATCTGCCTTGTCGTATTAAGTATGCTATTGCACATGCAGTTTTAATGACTCATGTAATGTATGGACTGGAAGTTATATCTGGTACTCTATCTTATAATTTAGCTAAACTTAATCGTATTACTAATATGATTGTTCGTTATGTATATAATGTTCCTCGTCGTATGCATATCTCGGAGTATGTCAAGAGCTTTTTGGGTTGTTCATTCATGAACTATGTTTCTAACCGTATTTTGTTTATGTTCTACAAGATTATTAAAACAGTACGACCAACTCGACTTCGATCTGAGTTTAACTTTTCGCGTTCAAGTAGGAACCCGCAAATTATTATTCCTAGGATTAGAAACTCTGTTTTTGAGCGATCGTTTATTGTTAGAGTTGCACGTTGCTGGAACACTTTGCCTCTTGAGCTTCGTGTATTTTCTCAGTCGAATAATGTATTTCGCCTAAAACTTTTGCGGTATTTAATTACTCTTTAGATTGTTATAATCCTCATAAACTATTTAAGTTGTTTTATGCTAATTTTAGTTTCATGATGTTTGCTACTACTTTTGGGAATTTACAACTATGGTCATTTTTTTTTTCTCCTCTTTTTTTTGGCTGGGGAGCCATTAACTAGAAGTATTGAGTATGAATTGAAATAAATTGTTTCTTTTTAATTTTAGATATCTTTATTCAGGAATAATTCTTGTAATATATGTTAATTGGCCTAGGAAGGCTTTTTATATTACTGTGAATAAATAAATAAATAAAAAAAAAAATAATATTTCGAAATATTAAAAAAGGGAAATATTTTGATTATTTATTCACCTCTATCGTGATTAAAAATTCCATATGAAATTTGTTCCCTTTTCACATTTTTTCTATTTAAATCAGGGACCGTAACTGTTACGACTTTTATCGAAAAAGTCAAGACAAAAAATTTATTTTAACTTTTATTTTTTAAGGCAAAAAATAAAAGTAATTTTTGACTTTTATTTTTTAAGGCAACAAATAAAAATAATTTTTTAACTTTTAATATTTTATGGCAAAAATAAGTCATGAATTGAATATTGCTGCGGTGGAAATACACAAGGGAAGGTGTACTATGGTTTTAGTACTATCGTCCTGCGTGTCTATTGAAGCGACAACAAAGACGATGCCTCATCTGTCAGCGATGTCAAACCCATGGCTATATAGGGTGTGGATTGCAACAAAGCCAACGGCTCAAATGAAACTGATGACTCCCACTGTCACAGATATGGCGAGTGCCTTCTTTGAACAGATGGACGAGGTGGTTAACTAGGACGCCCTTCTGAATTCTGATCAGGAGGACGCCAATGTCACTGTTGTAAAATTGGTAGATGTTGACGCAGATCAATCTACACCACTCTAAAGCAGCTTATGCTACACTGCTTCTCCGAATGGTTCAAAGAGGGAAGGAGCTAATAATGGTCCAAGAACCATGGATCCATAAGAATCGGGTTTGCGGACTAAATTTGAGGTAAAGTAAGATCCTGTATTTTGGCCAAAAACTCAATGAATATCTTCATTATATCTGATTACAGTGATACAGACAGGGTTACAACCTCTTGGGAAACCAGGGAAGGCGGAGTAATTTGGTTGATTTCCAAGTCACATTACCATGGAGATCAACCTCCCAATAGCAAGCTTAGAAGTGCGGTAGAAAAGGCGAATGAGCCCAGAATGCCGGTTGTTGTTGTTGTTGTAACAGCAGTAATTGCTGAGTTGACAGCCCTTGGCCGAGTGATATCGGGTCATTCCGGTGTGTACAACCGGCTGTCGTGGGAATGTCGGTAATAATCTGCGCTGATGCTAATTCGCACCACAATATATGGGGTAGTAGTGATACCAATCTTAGAGGTAAGAGTATGAGGCGATTGACGATCGTAATGGCATCACCATTACGAGTCTGAAAATACTTGATCAAAACGAAATGTTTAGACTTGCTTAGGAAGAGTGGTCGAATGAAACCAATTGTTCTAATGTGAGGTCCATCTGGCCCGTATTTCATAGCATAGCTATTTTATTATTTATTGCATAGCTTTCGTCGTAACCTAATAAGGCTTCTGGAGCACTCGCCAAAAGACTAGGTCTACAGTACTGATCACTGTAGAAGGAGGAAGAAGAAACAATCGACCATCTTCTCTGTCAATGTCCGGCCCTATTAACAAAAAGGGAGCGTATATTTGGGGCATCATGATTGAGTGCCTATCAAGGATGAATCCAAAATGCATATACTATACTTTCGCCAAGGAATCTGGATGGTTTGAAAGGGAAAGTGCAGAGTGATCGACAGGTTGTCTACAACAATGGTAACACAATGGTAAGACAATGGGATCAACATGATGGACCCAAGTAAGATGTTTTCTAAGAATATCTGGCCATGGAAGCTAATCTAACTGATTTTCGCCGGAAAATATAAATAATTTGGGAAATGTGGTTATAACTCATCAATATTTGTAACAGGGTTAATTTATAAGAATATAGCTGTTTTAAAACGAAATTTACACTCACTATAACAATATCTAAATTGTCGCATAAATGATCAGGTAATATGCGTTTTACCACTTCCTCTTCAGGCATGCCATTAAAACGATCGTGTTTCTTGCGTTCCTTCGTTTTGGTAAATCCTGCAATCAAATTCACGTCATTGGGATTTGACCTAAAAATTAAGCGTTAGTTTCAATATTAAATAAATATCATTATTTCTTATTAATCACGTACTTACCCATCTAACGTTGAGGGTAATACGCCTCCATCCGGTATTTTTTTCTTGCGTCCTCTTCTTTTTTGATTTGGTTTCGTCTGTAAGTTTAATATAGGATCCTGTTCCGGTACACCAATATCGGCAGATGCGCCAGCAAAATGTTGTTCAAGCTCCGTATTAGTTTTTGTTGTAGATAAGTTAGTGTCCAAACAGGTCGGCTTTTGTGAATGTTGCTGACGAACAGACGCTGTATTTGTTAGGGCGTACATATCAGTGGTTTGATTTAGGTTGTTTGATGCTGAGGCATCCGATTGCATTACCATAAAATCATGAACTGGAACCCCCTCTTGATTACTGCGTGTGAGAGAATGTGGAGGAGTTAAGATATTACGCAAATTATTGTTATTGGCAGAGTTCAGGTCGTCATCGATGAAATGATAAGGATCTCGGGGCGTAATATTTGCCGACGATTCGTTGGCTACCAATTCCTGTTGCATATTCTCGTTTCGTTCATTAATTACATGGGAGTTGTGTTTGGGCTGCTGTTGAAGTCTATGCTGTGGGTGTTGATCCTCACATTTTACAACATTTGCTACTAGACCACCATGTTGCATGTGATGTTGGGGTGTCACCGAATGCGTGGATGATGCGTGTGAGTTTGGCGTAAGAACGTCGCCGGCACTAGTCTCGTAGCCATCATCTTGGTTCTCATGTTTAACTGTCGACGGCGAAAGTCCTCTTTAGAGAAACAAAAAATATTTAATTACAAATTCATATAATAATGATATATAATATAATATAATATAAAATTAATATAAAACTACCCATCAACATACTGATACATCTATTTTAAACAAAATTAAAAGTTCTTGTTAACGTTAAATAATTTTTTAGCTGATTAACAATATACATACTATTTTCAGAAATTATAGTATACATAAAAACCGATGCACAAGTTAGTAAATATATACCCCTGGCAGGAAAAACTATAAGACTTGTTTTTGTAAAACAAATGAAGCTTTTGGCAAGTAATCTAATAGCTTATTCCGACTGATCCAAACTAGTATGTGTTAATTTCTGCTAAATTAATATGAAATTGCAATGACATTACTTTTTGGAAACGTAATTTCTTTTTTTCTGTTTTGCTTAAAACAAAAATATACAACAAATTTAAAAGTTTAAAATGTAATATGACCAATGAAAAGGAAAAGTAGACAAAAAAAAACAAGTTACAGTGCTATATTCGTCTCTGCCTAAATAAATGTATAGGTATAATCGATATTAGTATGAGTTTTGGATTAAAATTTCTGATCTGTATACAAAGTTGCTTCGACATCTATATTTATTAGACATTATTAAAGGTTCGATTCCTAGCCGCTGCCACTCAAACAACATCAGTTTCTGATAAATATTAGTTTTCTTCTATCTATCGTAACTAATATCACTGTGACACAAAATCAAACTTTTGGAATCCGAATGGGATGAGACCAAATACAAATGAAAGCTGACATTGTCCATAACAAAACCTCCAAGGGATTTTTTTGGTTCAGTGCTAGAATTTTTTTTACAAGCATTTGAAATTTGTGATTTTGGAACCCTGGCTAACGAGAAAAACTCATTACAATTTTGATAAAATAATGGCTATATATTTTTACTATCCGGGAGAAATGTGATATATTTATGTTTATGGGGTCGGGGAATCCATTTTTGATATTATGTTTTACCTAAAACTAACGCTAGGTGGCGCTGTCATACAATTTGCGTTATTATTTGTAGACTTTCATAGAAAAAACGGTGCATATGCTTTCTTGAGGCTGAATAATCAATTTTTGTTGTTGGATTTATTTTAAAATATAATTATAATGATTTTCCAAAGTACATTTTATTATTGCCAGCACGTTTCTTTAAAAAAAATGCTGTTTTCATGGAAAAAATTTGTTTTTATTGGAATTACCTATTTTCTATTACAAAAAAAAAAAACGTTTTATTTCAAAGTATTATATTTTGTCAGCTATCATTTGTATTTGGTCTCATCCCATTCGGATTTTGGTTGTTGCACTGTGTATTTATCATAGCGCCCTCCTTCGGTGGTATAGCATTCAAACGCCACCAAAGTAAAATAATTAAATAAAGGCTATAAAATCAAGCTTTAACATTAATACCACCACCAAAGGTGCTGCAATTCTGCACTAAAAACAAACATAATGAGCAATTGCAGAGTTGTGATATAAAAAAGCTTTCTTCTTTTACCACCTTTACTTCTTCAACTATCCCCTTTCCAAAGAAAGCAGTGCAAAATGTATAGGCATATTAATTGCCTGAGTGTTACTTCTCTTAAAAAAAATAAAAAAAACAAGTAAGAGTGCTATATTCGGCTATGCCGAATCTTATATACCCTTCACCTTTGTTGTGGATGCATAATTAAAAATATTCGTTTTAAGTAGAACTCCTCATCTAAATGAACACGACGATCACCAGTTTGGATTCAGAGCGAAACATGGTACAATAGAACAAGTGCATAGAATTGTCACCCTAATTAGATCGGCGTTTGAGAAAAAGCAATACTGCTCAGCCCTGTTTATAGACATTTCCCAAGCAATTGACAAAGTTTGGCATGATGGGCTACTCATCAAAATAACACTAATGCTTCCTCAAAACACTCACAAGCTTCTGGAGAGCTATCTAACAGGCAGCACATTCATGGTAAGGTCGCAAGATAAATACTCCCCCCTCAAGAAAATTACTGCTGGTGGCAGCATATTAGAACCGCTTCTATATATAATATACACAGCGGATATGCCAACAAACCTGAACACACATACCTCTACATTTGCAGACACAGCATTTATTAGCGTCAACCATGACCCAAAAGTCGCATCGCAAAATCTGCAGTCCCAGATCAATGAACTAGAGGCCTGGCTAGAAAAATGGAGAATAAAGGTTAACCCGGCTAAATGTGCTCACTTAACTTTCACACTCAGAAGACAAACGTGCCCAGCTGTAAAAATAAATAACATCACTGTTCCGGTAGAAAAACATGTTAAGTACTTAGGAATTCATATAGATAGACGCTTGACCTGGTCTCGTCATATTTAAGCGAAAATAACGGCTATGAAACTTAAAGCAGCTCAACTACATTGGCTTCTCGGTCGAAACTCAAACTTGACTTTAGACAACAAAATTCTCCTATACAAGTCCATCATGCGCATCTAACATCCAAAAGCTTCAAAGAAGACAATCTAGAATATTACGACAAATTGTCTGCGCTCCATGGTATATATGTAATGATATTATCCACAGAGATCTCAACGTCCCCACTATCCAGGAGGAAATTAAAAAATATTCAATTAGCTACATCGATAAACTAATGACCCACCCTAACTACCTCGCTCGGGGTCTGCTTCAGTTCGAAGGTTACCTAGCCTCTGGTAAAAAAAACAACTGATACTTTGAGCCCAACTAGAAGACTTTTATAAAATTTGAATACAGCAGTTAGTGGTTACATTGGTAACAACAAGTAGAATTAAGATTTGAATACATATTTTTATTAAATAATATTAATGAATACATATTGTAAATTTCAAAAAGAAAGATTCAATAATAAAAAATAAATTAAAAACAAGTAAGAGTGCTACATTCGGCTGTGCCGAATCTTAAATACCCTTCACCTAAGCGTAATAAGAAATACAGAAACTACACTAGACTAGAATATCCTAATTCTGTGTTTTCTATTCAGTCTTAGTGCAAATTTTATTAGTATTTGGTATATTGTTTGAAAGACAATTTTACGACCAACATAATTTATGTTAAATATTTTCAAATGTTGTCTAATTTTTACCATTTTTAATTGATTTAATTACCAATTCTTACCATAATTTACAGAGTCTGTCTGATGTTCATAATAATCTTCAGTGTAATTTAACAAACAGAGTATAAAAAGGGGTACAATTCGGTTTTAGTGATTTTGTTAAAAAAAAAAAAAACAAATAGGGATTTTAGAAGAGATACCAGCAAAAAAATTTTTTTTGGCGGCCTCGCCTATTTTCGAGGGGGCGGGCCCTTAAAGTTGAAAATATATAGGCCTATATCTCGGGAACTACTGGGTGTCCGATAATTTGTAATACTTTAAATAAAAGGTATTAAAAATTGCTTTCCAACGATATATATCATGATTATAAAATATGGACCGAATATGGGTTAAATCCGAAAAGAATATTTTTTGACCCGAATTTATTTGTTTTTGGAAATGCTTCTATATGGCAGGTATGACAAATTATGGGCCGATCTTCTTAAATTTTGGAACAGTTATTTTCATGCATATGGGGATATTTCACGTAGAATTTCAACGTAATAACGGTATATTTAAGATATGTATTAGTATTAACGTGGATTTCGGTAGTGGACCTTATGTGGGGGATATAGTCAAATATGGACCGATATTCTCAATGTCCAGCAGTTAGATTTAGGCATGTATGTAAATGATCCGTGTAAAATTTTGGATTGGTACCCTTATTTATAAGCGATTTATGAGTATTAAAGGGATTTTCCGAAGAGGGCTTTATATGGGGCATACGGTTAAAAATAGACCGAAATTAACAAAATTGTGTGGAATGATTTTTGTATATATGTACATTAGGGGTATTCTATTTTTTAACCTATGTTTTACATGCCCATTCACGATGAGAAACATTAAAAAAATGTTAACTGCGTTTTTAGTTTTTTATTTCATTCAAAAGAGTTCACGCACCAAACGATTTTAAAATTTACATGCGCATATACACACAAACATGTACATTTGCATTGGCAATGTATAGCTGTTGACCGCTTTTGCTATTTGTTTCGTTTGCTTTCTAGTTCTTATTCTTATTTTGTTTTGTTGTGTTATAATTTTGGTTTTTTTGAAAGTAGTGGTAAAAATTTACCGCTATTTTGCAGTCAGAACTTATTACTCCTCTGCTTCCAATGGAAATGTTGGATACACCACTGAAAAGGAAACAAATATTCATCAATCAAAAATTGTTTTACTTAAACCAGTGACCGTACAAAACAAAAGTAATATAAATTCAAGTGTATCTGAGATAGTGAATTGTATCACCCTGAACCACCTGCAAAAAGACTTAGAAAAGTCAAGTGTCAAACAAGGGTCGCAGTAGACATGATAGAGGAAACAAGTTTGAGTAGCAGGAAAGCAACTAAAGTATGTGAAGCATTAGTGAAATCAGGCATTGCTATTCCAGCACCCACACAATCTGCCGTATATAAAGCCTCAATGAAATCAGCCGAGCGATTGGAAGCAAAATATATGACAACGTTACAAAAAGAGAATTTGTGTCTTCAATTTGACGGGAGAATGTTTGGAAAAAAGGAAGTTCAGGTAGTGGTATTGCCAAATGAAACTAAAGAAGTGCGAGTAGCGGTAATGGTGCTTGAGAATGGAAAAAGTGTCACAATATTTGAACATAACGTTTTTCCGTTCATTAACTTTCGAGTTTTACCATCGCTCAGTAACGCCCGTTGGAACTCCAGAGCTATTCTTGCATTGCTCACATTTATACTCCTTCCCAATCACAGAGAAAAACTTTTACCACTTTGTCAATTTATATGCAGTGCATGGTACGAAGTATGGTTTTCCGACCAACGTTTTCGCAACAATAATCTTGAATGCTGGGAAGAATCTGTGAAGCCGTTCAAAACTGCACATCAATGTTTAAATAGACACTGGGTGAAGGAAGATTCAGCCATTCCAAATTTAAAACGGAAGTGAAAGATTTATATTCGTTTTGTAAAAATGGAAGAACCTTGAATTTGAAATTTATTTCTTCTAATGTCAAATTAAATAATTATTTATTTATTTATTTATTTTAAACATTAGGAGATAATTATAAATTACAAACTAATGGAATACAAAAGGCCATGACAACTTGGTCTTAGGCTCAATATTTTTAAACTTATAATTAACAATTATGAAAGATTACATTTCTTTTATTATTATTTTTTTTTTTTTTTTTTTATTTTTATTATATTAATTGGTATATATGAATTTCTTTTAAAAATGATATGATATGGAGGAGGTTGTTTTTGTTAGGGATGCCAAGTAATGATATGGGGTTTGATATATTCTTAAAGGTCAGATCGCGTTGCCTCCTAAATTTTGGGCACGTTAGAAGTATGTGCTCAATGGAACTTGAGGGTGAAACATTACAGTCGCAGATTTTATTAATGGATAATTTTAATAGATGTCCGTGGGAAAACTTAGAGTGTCCTAAGCGGAGTCTCACGATTTTTATTGTGTCCAGTCTGTTTAGTTCGGTGTCTTTTAGAAAATTTATAATAGTTGTTTGTTTTTCGTTTATAGCCTGGTACCAATTGGTAGTTTTATTGAACAAATTTGCATTCTCAATGAACTGGTTCTTATAAAATTTGTTTATATCGGTTTTGTTAAAATTGTGTGAACTTAGAAGTGGTCTATTGACCCCTTCTTTTGCAGTTTTGTCTGCAAACTCGTTTCCTTTTATTCCACAATGTCCAGGCGTCCAAATAAGTAATATGTTCGGGTACCTGTGAATTAAAATTTCTCTAATTGCCGTGGCATAAAGGTTATTGTTTGTCATATTTGAAATAGCTTTTAGAGAGGAAAGCGAGTCGGTACAGATTGCCCAAAAACCATTATTTTTCTTAATAATGTTAATTGCCTCTAATATGGCGATGATTTCCGCAGTAAATATAGATGTGTAGGGTGGAAGAGATTTTGTTAATATGACTTTTTCGTTCTGGGTTATGCTGTAGCTCACATCACTATTTGTTTTTGATGCATCTGTGAAGACGAATTTGTGTTTATCATATTGTGATTGCAATTCTAAAAACAATTTTTGAAATATGGAATGGTCTGTATTTGCTTTTATTTTGTCGTGAAGAGAAAGGTTTATTGAGTTGTTGTTTAGGTACCAGTAGGGTTTGGTATTTTTTTCGTGTAACATGTTTCTGTTTAATTGTGTTAGTTGTATTTCTTTACTGTTCTGAGCAATTCTTTGTATTACAGAAAGGATTTTTGGCTTCTTTTTAGATATTAAACATTTTTGAAAAATTTTGTACAAGCGGGTACCATGATTATTAAGGAAACATCTAAATAGTCTTGTTGTTATTATATCCCGTTGGACTTCCAGAGGTACTGTATTGCTTTCGAATTGCATATTTGTTATTGGTGTTGTGCGAAAAGCACCTAAGGCAGTCCTTGTAGCTGCATTTATTTTTGCTTTAAGTTTTCGTAGTACAGATTTGGCTGTATAACCGTAAAATGGAAGGGAATAGTTGATTTTTGACAGCAAAATTGCTTTTACAACGGATACTAGGGTTAGGGTATTGCAGTTTAGTTTTGGGCTGGATAAACATTTTATGACATTTAGTTGCTTTGTCAAAGAAGATGATAAATAATCTATGTGGGTGTTCCATCTATATTTACTGTTAATAAGAATACCAAGAATTTTCATGTTTTCGACTTCTTCAAATATGAAATTGTTACACAAAATTCTATGTTTGCAAAACTTTTTCCTGCAGATGTGTATGGTTTTACATTTCGAGTGTGAGAGTTTGGCGCCAGAATATGAGCACCAGTTATTAATATCTTGAAAAAGGTCGTTAACGTTTATAGTTGGGTTCTTACTGCGTTCAGGTCTAAATATCAGATTAAAGTCGTCAGCATACGCGACAAAATCAATTTCTTTGTGCAATTCTATAATTGAGCAGATTTTATTGTAGGCTATTAAGAACAAAATGACTGAAAGAGGTGAACCTTGAGGGATCCCATTTTCTAGTGGCTGCAAGTCGGAGAGGTATTCCCCCACTCTTGCAACAATTTTTCTATTTGACATGAAGTTTTTTACATAATTCATAATTTTTGGGCCTACATTCCATATAAGCAGCTGATCCAGGATAGCATGTTAAATAGGGGCGGGGGTGAAAAACGACCCATGCCACCTACTTAGGCAATATTGGTATCAAATGAAAGGAAATGTCTTCACGATTCCAAAAATACCCGTAGTTGCCAGATCGTCCAGAATTTGAGGAAGATATGTTAATTTTTATAAAATGGGGGAAGGACTTTTTTTGTTTATTTCTTTTTAGCTCGGCCAGAGGCCGAGCACTCGAGATCTCCGCCGTCTAGAATTAAGACATACTGGAGTTAAAAACCCCTAAGCCCGGCCGTAGGCCGGTCACGCAAAAAAAAAAAAAAATTTCCCCCACCCCAAATTTTGCCAAAATGGCCATATCGGCTACAAAAATCGCCCGATCTGGCAACTACGGCTATTTTTGGAATCGTGAAGACATTAGCTTTCATTTGATACCCATATTGTCTACGTAGGTGCGCCGGGTCGTTTTTCGACTGCCACGCCCATATTATTATGATTATTCATTATGATTTTCGCACTCCTGGGGTCATTTAAGGGGGCGTGGCATTTTTTTTTTTTTCCCCAGGGGTGTCCCCCATAAACTGAAATTTTGCCCTGTTTTATGCGTATTTAAGTGAATTTTGGAAGTGGACTTTATATGGGGTCTATGGTCAAATATGGACCGAACTAAAAAAAATTTCGTTTTGTGATTTCTTTTTGCACAAAACTTATCTTTGCTGAATTTTGTCTTGATATTCCAATTTTATAGGCATTTATGTATAATTGAGCAATATTTCGGGAAGATTTTTGTATGGGGGCTATGACCATTTCTGGGCCGATCACCATAAAATTTGGTACAATAATTTATTTGCCTATAAAGAGTATTTATGTCAAATTTTAGCCGTTTAACATTATTTATATCTGTTTTATGCGTATTTAAGTGAATTTTGTAAGTGGACTTTATATGGGGTTTATGGTCAAATATGGACCGAACTAAAAAAAATTTCGGTTTGTGATTTCTTTTTGTATAAAACTTATTTTTTTGCTGAATTTTGTCTTGATATTCCAATTTTATAGGCATTTATTTATCATTAAGCCATATTTCGGGAATATATATATTTGTATGGGGGCTATGAGAAATCATGGACCGATTTTTACTATTTTCCGCACACTTTCTTCTTTTATAGTACAAACAACGTATACAAAATTTCATGGTATTATCTGCAATATATTTCAAAATATTGCAATAAAATGGACGAAAAATATCAAATTTTTATGGAGGTGGTCTCACATATTGGTTCATAACTCTGGTTAACCTAAACCGATTTTGCTGATTTTAAATAGCAAACTTCTCGAAAGCACTTCTGACAGAATTATTGAAGGTTTGGATCCCGAACATATCTTGGGACTTCACAAAACTGATTTCAACATCCAGACAGACAGACAGACAGACGGACATGGCTTAATCGACTTCGCTATCTATAAGGATCCAGAATATATATACTTTATAGGGTCGGAAAATTATATTGTGGAAATTTCACACGGAATGACAAACTTATATATACCCTTCTCACGATGGTGAAGGGTATAAAAAAGAAAAAATAAATTTTTTTAATAGATTTATGAGTATTGAAAAGATTTTTGAAAAAGCGGTGAATATGGTCAAATATAGGCCGGAATTCACAAATGTCTGTAGTATAATTTTTGTGTATATGTAGGAGATCTACGTAAAGTTTTGAGTTGATACCGATATTTAGAAGATAAAATTTAATGTGTGTTTATTTGTTTGTGGGTACCTTATAGGAGACCAAACCTCTGGACCGATATTATTGAAATTTTCACAGCATTTAACTGGGACTCTGGTATGATTAATAGGGTACTTTTTTGACCACGCCCACTTTTTTAAATTATTGCTCCCATATAGTTTTTAACAGATTCACTTCAAATTGTATACACATTATATACTCCAGGCGAGGTAAAAATAAACGCCACGCCCCTTTTCATGCCAAATTTTGTTTGAAAGTTTTCAACTTTTTGTTCTCTCTTTTTGTATTTGGTAGTATATTGCTCTTCATACTGTTAACGTCGCCATATAACTATGAACCACGCCCACTTCACGGCCTCCTTTTTTCAAATCAGTTACTTACTTATACCACTAACAATGTTTGCTATACAAAATACTTTTCTTGTAATATGTATTTAACTAAAGTTTTATATACTTTTTATCTACAGATATCATAATTCTTACGAAATAATAAATTCTTGACTATGTAAGTGGACAAAGGGGCATGGCCTCGCCTACTGAAATACATCGCTTATATGACGCGCTTCAGTATCCTATTATTTATACATATGGAGAAGATGCATATCACTTTGAAATGCGTCTCAAATCAATCAAGCAACCCGTAAGGCCGTTAATTATCCTGTTGAGTTATTAAATTCACTCTATGTGACAGGTGGTGGAAACCACATGTGCTACAACTTAAAATTGGAGTGCCAATTATTCTACTGCGTAATATCGATCACCACGGCTTTGCAATGGAACTCGACTTGCAGTAAAAAAACAGGAAAATATAAAGGTACAGATATACTTTTGCTACGCATTTAAATGCTACCAACAAATTTACTATTCGATTTTAAACAATTTTTTCATGTTCGGTTAGAGTTTGCGATGACTGTTAACAAAGCTCAAGGTTAATATCCCGTGTATATGTGTATGCTCCTGATGGGCAAACTAAAAATATTGTATATCCTAAAGCATTGCAATAAATGCATTAAAATTAAATAAATAAATGTTTGTAGCTAGTACATATATGTTATGTATGGCATCGCCAGTTAAGATCTACACAGTGGCAACATTGAGGAAAACACCATAACTTTTTACATACTTACTTTTCAGTCTGTATTAACCTCACTTCTTTTGTAGTTGTTCATTTACTTACTTAGCACATGTTTCAATAAAGAAATAAGTAAACGCTAATAATGTATTTTCTTTCAAATTGGGGTACATAAAAGTCTTGTCAGAAGTGTTTTAAAATACCACAAAATGCCAAACAAATAACCACTATTTTCGCAGATGCATTACGGGAGGCTGTTTCTCAAGCAACACAAGCAGCCGTCTCAGCAATGTCACAACACTGACAAGGAGAAGATGGAAATACTGCCTCTACAAATATACTACCTATACCTCCGGCTTTTAGCATTGGGGAATTTAACGGAACAGAAATGTCGTCAGTTGAAAAGTATTTCGAGCGGGCAGGAGAGAATAATGTATTTTCTTTCAAATTGGGGTACATAAAAGTCTTGTCAGAAGTGTTTTAAAATGCCACAAAATGCCAAACAAATAACCACTATTTTCGCAGATGCATTACGGAAGGCTGTTTCTCAAGCAACACAAGCAGCCGTCTCAGCAATGTCACAACACTGACAAGGAGAAGATGGAAATACTGCCTCTACAAATATACTACCTATACCTCCGGCTTTTCGCATTGGGGAATTTAACGGAACAGAAATGTCGTCAGTTGAAAAGTATTTCGAGCGGTTCGATTTGGCACTGAATCTCAGCAAAATACCAAAGCCTGATCTCCGGAATTATGCACGAGTGCATATGGGGATGCATCTTAATGAAGCTTTGAAATTTCTTAATCACCGGATAGTTCCACTTACGAGGAATTTAAGAAAATATTAATTGGACACTTCGACAAAAGAAGAAATAAATACGCGGAGAGTGTAAAATTCCGACAACTAACACAAAACAAAGGGGAATCACTTGCAAACTTCGCACTTCGTTTGAGGCAAGCTGCCGCTCATTGGGAATATGGTGAATTTATTGATCGCATGCTGATCGAGCAATTAATTTTTGGTATTGAATCACGAATGTCTTTGTGATGAAATTACTTCCAAAAACTCGGGTACTTTTAGAGAGGCATATGAGATTGCACATTCACTAGAAGCAACTCAACTCATATGTGAAAAAAGCGCCAGAGAATGATTCAGAGCAAACAAATAGACTAGGTTATGCACCAGTACAAACGAAAAGGAGACCTAACCCTAGAGAATCTACTCGTAATCGTACAAAGTTGAGTAACGAGAAAACAGTACAAACGTCGTGCCACATATGTGGGGGGAATCACCCACGGACACAATGTAAATTTCGGGATTCCACATTGTGACGATGGAAGTCGGGAACCCTCGTTTCCACCTGCACACCAATAATATATCATCAATATTGTATTTTTATTTAATTATCAAAGATTTTTATGAATGTTACACTAATTTTGTAGTTGATATGAATTTTACATTAATATTGTAATATTACATTATTATTATTAGTATTTCAGGGTTGTGTTCTATCACTATAAATTATTTATGGTGCCACCTAGTGTCAGCAAGAACAACAGCCCATGCACACTAGCGCCCCTTGCGGCGGGTAGGAATGACAACGTTTAGTGCAGTTGTCATAATCAGCTGTGTGGTTGGTAACTTGTTACCATCTAGTAAAGATGCATACGAATAGAAAAGTATAAAACAAGAACAAAAATCTGTAAGGAGGACAGTCTGTTTTCATCAGTTGTGGTGTGCGCGTCGTAATAGGTAAGTGCTGGTAAATTGGTAGTTGGCAAATTGTGGTTGCACTGTAGGTTCTATACTGCCAACCTTGCTAGAGAAGTGTTTCCGGGGTTTTACTACGGCTTCACCATTGCGAGCTGCAGGAGAGAAGTGTTTCCGGGGTTTTACTACGGCTTCACTCTCAAGTGCTAGTTTCACTAGGCCTGATTTGAGCGGAGTAGTGTTCCCGGGGTTTTACTAAGGTTTCACTGCTGCGCGCTACACTGGAGTCGTGTTTCCGGGGTTTTACTACGGATTCACCCTCAAGTGCTAGTTTCACTGGGCCTTAGGTACGACCACATTGTGAACCAGTCACAAGCCGAGCGTAGGGGTGTTCCCGGGGTTTTTACTACGGTTTCATCACTGCGAGCTGCATGAGAGAAGTCTTTGCGGGGTTTTACTACGGCTTCACTCTCAAGTACTAGCTTCACTGTGCCTGATTTGAACGGAGTAGTGTTTCCGGGGTTTTACTACGGTTTCACTGCTGCGCGTTACACTGGAGTAGTGTTTCCGGGGTTTTACTACGGACTCATCCTCCAGTGTTAGTTCCATGTGGCATTATTTGAGGTCATATTACTACCAACTACCACTACTTTCTTAACAATACCCGACCTTTGTAGTCGATAGGGTGCAATAAAGATATTTTATTGTATTTTATTCAGTGGAATAAGCGAGTGGCCAAAGATAGAAATTCGTGTAAATAAAGTATAGTTATAAATTTCGAAAAGCAAGCCGTGTTTTATTTTAAGACGTCACTAATAAATCAAAAATTTTATTGTGACAGAACGTCGGACAACCGCGAGTTATACCCCAGCAAGAAAGGTTCGTTACAACATGTTTCACCTGTGGCAAAAAAGGACATATTGCAAAGGTATGTCAATCGAAGTCCAATCAGATAACAGATGAGAAATTTGACAGTGACTGTGATTCATTGGAAATCGAAATGGAAATAGATACAGGTGCACCGTGTGGAATTGTAGGCAGAAAATACCTTCGAATGTTAAAACACAAAATTTTCAAGCAAGTTACACTGGTCACCCAATCCCTTATTTGGGTCGAATACCGGTAGTTGTAAAATTGGGTAAAACAGTTCGGAAATTAAATATTTATGTTATGGATGGCGATTGCGATCCATTATTTGGAGAGTGGATCTCACATTTCGTTAATGAGATAAATTGGTTCGAATTATTTTCATCCCTCGACAAAGTAAATTCAATAAAATTGTCCTCACCCTCACTTAATGCAACACAACAGCAAAGGGTACAAGCGCTGCTCCTAAAGTATAAAGACATGTTTGGCGAAAAGGCAGGTAAATTGGAAGGGCCACCTGCAAAACTTCATCTTAAACCAGAGGCGACTCCAATTTTTGCCAAGGCAAGGGAAATTCCTCTAGCACTTAGGGGAATGCATGCTGCAGAAATTGACGCAAAGATCGCATCGGGATTCTACTGGAAAGTAGACTATTCTGAGTGGGCGTCCCCTACTCACGTGGTGGCAAGAAAGAATGGAAAAATCCGTATTACAAGTAACTATAAACCAACCCTTAATCCTCGAATGATAACAGATGAGCATCCAATTCCAAAGGCCGAAATGTTACTCAATAAGATAGGCGATTCGAAAGTTTTTTGCCATTTAGACATCACAGATGCTTACTCTCACCTGACAATTGATGAGGAGTTCGCTCATGCCCTTACCTTAAATACACCAACACACGGGTTGATAAGACCGACAAGAGCGGTTTACGGTGCTGCAAATATCCCCGCAATTTGGCAACGGCGTATGGAACAAGTCTTATTCAGGCTCTCTAACGTATGTAGTTTCTTTGATGATATATTGATTTATGCTTCAAATTTCGAGGATCTCTTAATTGCACTTCAGAATACGCTAGATAGACTCAAAAAACACGGTTTGCGCCTTAATAAGGAAAAATTTATATTTGCTGCTTCCTCCATAGAGTTCTTGGGCCATAAAATCGATTCGACTCGAAGCAGTCCGCTAAGAGAAATGCTTAACAGAGAACAATTTAAATGGACACCCGAAGGTAACAAGGCATACGGGGACATTAAAAATGCATTAACCTCATCATAAGTATTAATGCCATACAATCCAAAATTACCTTTATTACTAGCTACCGATGCGGTCTCGGCGCCGTCCTCTCTCATCGCCTGAAAAACGGACTGGAAAGACCAATAGCGTACGCTAGCCGCTCCTAATCAACAACAGAGCAAAAGTACCCGCAAATGGATCGAGAGCACTAGCTATAGTCTGGGCTGTGCAAAAATTTTTCTTATACGTATACACTCGCCACTGGACCCCAATAACCGACCATAAACCGTTGGCACCCACACAAGTCGTTACCAATATTGTGCATTAGTCGTATGGCAAATTACGCGAACTTTCTGGCAAACTTCGATTTTGAGGTTATTTTTAAACCAACGAAAGCCAATGCTAATGCTGATTTTTGTTCTCGTGCTATTAATTAGGATAATACCATAAACCAGGTTAATTTTGCGGTGAGTAATGATTTTTGGATTCATGATGAATTTGGTGGGGCAAATTCAACAACTCTCGGTTAGATCAAGAAAAATCGCCAAGGAGACGTTGGTCGATGATCATCTTGGAACGATTGTAAGACACTTAGAAACAGGAAAAAATCTACAAAGACTAGAGGCCCAACTATAATATGCATATGCTAGCTTAAGCAAATTGTAAAAGTTAACGAAAAGGCTGTCAAATGCATAACTAGTTCAGAGTTAACTTTTAGGTGACTACATTGACTTTGAAACTTTTTGTCCACAGTTGCTCATTTATGTTTAAAAAAATGTTTTTATTTTAACAAAAACCCATTAAATGACTATATTTTATAAATATTATTATATTATTTTATAATTAAAAGAAAACTTCGTACCCGAAACGCATAATTTTTCCTTTTTTTTAATTTATCGGCAAAAGTACTAAAATGTACAGCTGTGGCAGCACTACATTGTAAATAATAATAAACGTTTACATATGTTTTGTTAATTTTCGTATTGTGTTTGCAAAAATGGAGAAAAAACTTAATTTTAATAATATAAAAACATTAAAGTTAGCGCTTGAAGGGTTGTGCACATTAAAAGAAATAAGTGAACTACACTGTAAAAGAAGAAGACGCTCTTGTTCTGTCAGAGAAATAACCGCGACAGAAAGACATTTTTGTTAAAATAAAAAGGTTCCTTTTTATTATAAAGGCACTTATTTTTTTCCGCATTTTCTATTAAATTTAAAATAAATATATTTTCTTCCATTTTGTTCAAAACACAAACAAACAACAACAAACAGCTGATTCCGTACAGAATGTGCGATCAGTTTCGCTTTTTGCTTAAGCAAATGCCAGTTGAAAAACTTAACGAAAAGTTTCGTTAAGTACATTATAGTTTGCCACATACAATTTATATGTGTTCGCACGTTTGCTTAAGCTAGCATATGCATATTATAGTTGGGCCTTAGGGTATACAAGGAAGAAATCAACCGCACCACAGATTGTTACAACCCAGCCATCAGCAACTACTATTGAAACTACTCGAACACCAACCAATATGGGGAAAACAATATCACCAGAAGAAGGCACCAACGCAACGGCGTCGCCTGTAGATGCTTGTGGGACACCATCAAGCCAAATGGAGCCGCGACTACCTGCGGCACCAATAGGCTTGCCACATCCAAACAGCCAGCCAGCTTGACACTCACCTAAAATGAGCTTGATTTGGAAAAAATATCTTGACAATTAAAATAACGCATACGTATAAATGAGCAGAAAAACTGTTAAATTTTATTAAAAAAAAACAATAAAAACATAACAAATTATACAAAAACTTAAAAAAAAAAACAAAAACGTATTACAATTCAGTCTACAACAAATAATATATATACCCTACAATTAATTTACATTTAACTGTTAATTCTTAAATAGTTCTGTTCCTTTAGGCGTTAGTAAAAAATTTTGAAAATTTTTACAATTTTCATCAAAGTTTTGTCTTATTAAGAGTTCAGCCTTTATAAGGTCAAATCCCATTCTATTCCTTTCTTTCGAATATAAATTGTTTAATGTACTAAATGTTCTTTCACAAAAAGCATTACTAATTGGAATAGAAAAAATAAATGAGATCAGTTTAAATATATTTATCGTTATTTTTATCACATTTTTTGAAAAAGTAAGACCATATTTTGTCAATCGGAATATCTTTTGGCAATTGATCAAACACTTCTCGAAGACAGCAATAATCTGTGTATAACATGTCATTATCAATAGAATTACAAGTGTTGATACTTTTTTGGTTATCGATTGCAATGAATTATTGATGTTGAGCAAAAAATAAGAATTAGTTTTTGGGTTTGGTGTTTAATAAATGATGATACATTTTTTTTAATATTGAATTTTTTTAATTCTAAAAATTAACTGGACAAATTATATTTTATCTTGACACTTGACAGGACCTAAAAAATCTTGACAATCAAGCTCATTCCAGGTCATGTGGCAACCCTAGGCACCAAGTATGACAATGACCAGCCAGATGTATCAACCACTTAGGAGATCAACCAGGGTACGGAAACGGTGTCTGCGCTTTTCACCATGAGGAATAAGGATGCGCGAGAAGAAATGTTATGTATGGCATCGCCAGTTAAGATCGAGACAGTGGCAACATTGAGGAAAAATACCATAATACTTTTTACTTAAGGCCCAACTATAATATGCATAAGCAAGCTTAAGCAAATTGCAAAAGTTAACGAAAAGGCTGTCAAATAACCAGTTCAGAGTTAACTTTTAGGTGGCTACAATGACTTTGAAACTTTTTGTCCACAGTTGCTCATTAAAAAAAAAAAATGTTTTTATTTTAACAAAAAGCCATTAAATGACTATATTTTATAAATATTATTATATTATTTTATAATTAAAAGAAAACTTCGTACCCGAAACGCATAATTTTTCCATTTTTTTAATTTATCGGCAAAAGTACTAAAATGTACAGCTGTGGCAGCACTACATTGTAAATAATAATAAACGTTTACATATGTTTTGTTAATTTTCGTATTGTGTTTGCAAAAATGGAGAAAAAACTTAAAAATGTAAATAATATAAAAATATTAAAGTTAGCGCTTGAAGGGTTGTGCACATTAAAAGAAATAAGTGAACTACACTGTAAAAGAAGAAGACGCTCTTGTTCTGTCAGAGAAATAACCGCGACAGAAAGACATTTTTGTTAAAATAAAAAGGGTCCCTTTTATTGTAAAGGCACTTATTATTTTCCGCATTTTCTATTAAATTTAAAATAAATATATTTTCTTCCATTTTGTTCAAAACACAAACAAACAACAACAAACAGCTGATTCCGTACAGAATGTGCGATAAGTTTCGCTTTTTGCTTAAGCAAATGACAGTTGCAAAACTTAACGAAAAGTTTCGTTAAGTATATTATAGTTTGCCACATACAATTTATACGTGTTCGCACGTTTGCTTAAGCTAGCATATGCATATTATAGTTGGGCCTTTACTTTTCACTCTGTATTAACCTCAGTATACGCTAATAAAGTATTTTCTTTCAAATTGGGGTACATAAAAATATATAAAGATAAATGACTTTTTCGAATGTGGTCCAATTATGGACCGACCATCATAAAATTTAGTAAAACAGTTTATATAGCTAGAAAAATGATTTGTGTCGAATTTGCACGTGGCAACAATATTTCTACCAAATTTATACGTATTTAAGTGAATTTTAGATGTAGATGGAGTCTTTGCTCAAACAAAATATCTGCAATATCTATTTATTTATTTATTTTTATTTATTTATTTATTTATTTCCAATTCTATACACAAGACTTAAAGTCTCTTATTGCAGTATAGAACATTGTTTTAGCAGAAACATTAAAAAGAAAAAAAAAATATAATTCTTAAAGATAAAGTGTTTAAACTAATTAATTTATAAATTTATAAAAGAAAACAAAAAAGAAAAAGAAAAGTGTTTAGTTAACAAATTAACATGTAAAAAATTAATAATGCATTTTTTAAATCTCAATGCGTTACTTATTATTTGTATGTTGTGCGGGAGTAGATTCCAAAGCCGGATTGCATTAAGAAAAAATTGCCAATCAGAAGTTAAACAATGATGTCTAAACAATAAGATTCGCTTTCCTCTATTAGAACTCAATAGGGTTAAGCGGTTATAGAGATGTTGTGGTTGTTGGGTATACACGATTTTGTGCATGAACAGGAGTACTCTTGTTTTGAGTATGGCATCAAACTGAATACCATATAGTTTTGCCGTAAAAGGCGAAACAGAATCAAACCTTTTCACGCCATATACATAGCGCACAATACTTTTGTAAACTGAGTTTAGTTTTCCTGTACGTGCGGTACAGGTTTTTGCAAGAAGTACTCTTATTTTGACAGGTGTGCAATACTGCGTTTGCCAGAGAGTTCTAAGCATGGAATACGTACGGCCACATGCATAATTAATATGATTGCTCCATGTCAGGTTCTTATTAAAGATAATTCCAAGATTTTTTGCTGAGTTTACCCTTTCTATACGTGTGTCATTAAGAAAAATATCCGGTATATGATCACTTATAGTAGTCCGTTTTTGGATTAGAAGATATTTAGACTTTTTTGGATTGATACTAAGACCATTAGCAGTAGCCCATTTATAAATATGTTTTAACTCGGTATTTAGAGTTAAGACACACTGTTCAATTTTAGATAAATCACAACTGATGTAAATTTGTATATCGTCAGCATACATTCTGATTTTACTGTGCGTAAGTTGACTCGGCAAGTCATTAGCATAAAGCGAGAATAGTAGAGGCCCAACAATTGACCCCTGCGGTACACCTCTCATAACAGGTAGTAAATTTGATTTATCGTTACCACTTTAAACATACTGATGCCTGTTGGTAAGATATGTAAATACTAGTTGCGTAGCGGCTGTAGAAAACATAAACATGTGCTGTAGTTTATAACATAGGACGTTATGATCGACTGTATCAAAAGCTTTCGAATGGTCTAAAATTACTAAAATATTGGTTTATCGTTCATCTATCTCACTTCTTATATCTTCCGCAACATCTACAAGAGCAGTTATGCAACTGTGTTTTTGCCGAAACCCAGATTGCTTATCATTAAGCAAATTATGATCATTTACGAAATTAGATATCTGACTATGTATTATCCTCTCAAATATTTTGGACATAAAGGGTAAAATATTCTGATTTAGTTTTAGGTATTGGTATAATTTTAGATTTTTTCCAATTTGAGGGAAAATGACTAGTGGTAATTATATTGTTGAATATATGTGTAACATAGGGCAATATTATTGGAAGAATTATTTTAAAGAATCTTGGGTGAATTTCGTCGACGCCAACTGCATTTGATTTTATTAACATACAGTTCCTTATGACATCGAACTGATCTACGCAATCGAAAGAGAAGTTATAATGAGGTTCACGATTGTTATGGCTATGATTGTAAAAACTAATATCAGCTTCTACAAAAGGAATATTCAAAAATTTTTCATTAAGAACATCTGGTACAATAAAAACAGGGTCATAATTTCTAGATTTACCAACACCAATTTCTTTTACAATATCCCAGGTTTTCTTTGATCCCAGAGCCGTGGAGAATTTTTCAGTGTAAAATTTAGATTTTTCCTGCTTAATTATTTTGTGTACTGTCTTTCTTGCTGAACAATATTCAACGTGTAGATCGTTTGTTTTAAACCGTTTCCGACGAGAAAAAGCTAAGTCTCTTTGCTTAATAGCTTGCTTAATATATGGTGAAAACCATGGTCTATTTTTTGACCCACTATTTTGGTTTTTATTGGAACAGATTTATCAAACAAACATAATATATTACGCTCAAGAAAGGCTAGTTGATCCTCTGGTGAAGCCATAAAATAGATTGCATTCCAATTAACTCTGAGTAATTCTAGTTCCAGTGTGGTGTAATTAATATTTTCGAAATCACGAAAAGTTATTGAATAGGGTGGTACTTGCAATTGAAAATTATAGGTCATGAACAATAAATCGTGTTTCGAAAAACACGAGGCGGACAGTTGGTCGTAAAATAGAACATTCCTGTTATTACCAACAAAGAGAAGATCTATTAGAGTGCTATTGGACGAGGTAAAGTGAGTAGGTGTGGTTACGTTAGTTGGAACAAGTCCTAATGGTGCCAAGATGTCGATAATGCTACTGTCAGTCAAAAGGTTTGAGTTGAAATCACCCACAAGGACAACGTCATTATATAAAGCTGTGAAGTTCTCCAAAATTGAAAAAAACGGTTCCATTGGTATATTATTATTAGGCCTATACAAACTTCTAACCAGTAATTTTCTTCTATCGGATATTTTTTTTTTTTTTTTTTTTTTTTTTTGCAGTTTATTTATTGAATCTTCATATTTGAAATGACAATAAGTATTCAAATCTTAATACTAAAAAGAAAATAATAAGCCCAGCCAGTGCTAGACAAAAATTTTTATGATACTAAAAAAATTTCACATCAGCTGATCCAGTCATCTATTTTGCGCTTGAGTTAAAGCAAGGGTATCCCTCCTTCTCAACCGATTGTGGCCACTAAAGTTAAGGATGTCTCGTGCAAGTGGGTTTGGATGGTGTTCGAGTTTGCTGACATACTTTGACGCATATTTTGTAAATTCGACTTTTACTAATGGCACGCCTAGATCTTTGTGGATTCGAGAATTTTTAACATACCATGGTGCTGCAGTAATTATACGTAGAATTTTATTTTGACCCCTTTGAATTTTTTCAATGTTTGATGCTGAGGCAGTACCCCATAATTGAATTCCATAACACCAGATTGGCTTTAGAATTGCATTGTACAACAAAAGTTTGCAATCCAATTTCAATGTAGAGTTTCTGCCGATTAACCAATTAAGTTGCACTGCTTTTAATCTCATTTGTGTAAGTTTCGCTTCAATATGAGACTTCCAAGTTAAACGGCGGTCGAGGTGAATGCCGAGGTATTTGACTTCATTATGTTGAGGAATAATTTGATTATTTATTCTGATGGACGAGCAGGTATCTTTTCGCAATGTGAAAGTGATATGAATACATTTTTGTTCATTTACCCTGATTTTCCAAAGCTCTAGCCAATTCTCTAGTTTATAAACATAATTCTGCAAATTCCGTGATGCAACTTGGTGGTCCTTATGGACGCTGACAAAGGCTGTATCGTCTGCAAAAGTTGACGTGTGGATTTTGGGGTCTGACGGCATGTCGGAGGCATAAATCAAATATAAAGTAGGGCCCAGTATGCTACCCTGTGGCACACCTGATTCAATTGGCTGAGCGGTACTTAAAAAATCACCTTCTTTGATTTTAAATTTGCGACCGTATAAATAACTTTCGGCAAAATTTCAGTTTATGGGGGACACCCCTGGGGAAAAAAAAAAATGCCACGCCCCCTTAAATGACCCCAGGAGTGCGAAAATCATAATGAATAAGGGGGCTCACGCCCCCTATGGGCGTGGCAGTCGAAAAACGACCCGGCGCACCTACGTAGACAATATGGGTATCAAATGAAAGCTAATGTCTTCACGATTCCAAAAATAGCCGTAGTTGCCAGATCGGGCGATTTTTGTAGCCGATATGGCCATTTTGGCAAAATTTGGGGTGGGGGAAATTTTTTTTTTTTTTTGCGTGACCGGCCTACGGCCGGGCTTAGGGGTTTTTAACTCCAGTATGTCTTAATTCTAGACGGCGGGGATCTCGAGTGCTCGGCCTCTGGCCGAGCTAAAAAGAAATAAACAAAAAAAGTCCTTCCCCCATTTTATAAAAATTAACATATCTTCCTCAAATTCTGGACGATCTGGCAACTACGGGTATTTTTGGAATCGTGAAGACATTTCCTTTCATTTGATACCAATATTGCCTAAGTAGGTGGCATGGGTCGTTTTTCACCCCCGCCCCTATTTAACAAAAATGGCCGTATCGGCTGCAAAAACCGCCCGATCTGGCAACTATGGCTATTTTTGGAATCGTGAAGACATTAGCTTTCATTTGATACCCATATTGTCTACGTAGGTGGGCAGGGTCGTTTTTCGACTGCCACGCCCATAGGGGGCGTGAGCCCCCTTTTTCATTATGATTTTCGTACTCCTGGGAACATTCTGAAGGGGATGGCATATTTAGATTTTTTCTCTAGGGGTGTCCCCCATAAACTGAAATTCAGCCTAACTTTCCATGAGTTTATGGGTGTTAGCAGGCAGAGTTGATTTTATTTTGTGCATTAAACCGTCATGCCAAACTTTGTCAAACGCTTGGGACACATCAATGAAAAGGGCGGAGCAATATTTTTTATCTTCAAACGACCCTCTTATCACATTTACCAATCTGTGAGTTTGTTCGATGGTACTGTGTTTAGCTCTGAATCCGAATTGATGATTTGGAATACATTCAGTGTCATTCAGAATTGGAGTCAATTTAGTCATTAACAATTTTTCGAACAGTTTAGAAATTGTCGGCAGTAGGCTAATTGGCCTATATGACTCCACTTTGGTGTGGTCCTTCCCTGGCTTAGGAATCATAGTGATCATAGACACCTTCCAATCTGCAGGATAGTATTCTAGGCGTAAAATAGCGTTGAAGATAAAGAGGATAATCTTTCTTGCTACACGAGGTAACTCCACAAGCATTTTATTGCTGATTTCATCCATACCTGGAGCCTTTCTAAGGTTCAGAGTACCAATAGCGTTTTGGACATCACGAAAGTTTAGTCTTAGAGGTACAGGAGGTCTAATAACGAGTGGAGGCAAATCAGATGCATTATTTGAGTTGTTTATAGTAAACACTTTTCTCAAATGATTAACAAATAAAGTCCCCTTCTCGGAATCATTTCTAGCCCAGTCACCAGTCGGATTTCGCAGAGGAGGCTTTCCTCTAACTGGTCTTTTTAAACCTCGTGCCGCCTTCCATAACGAATAGTCAGATTGTGGGGTACTATCAAGACCCTCCAAGTAAGATTTAAGTGAAGCCATTCTTTGGGTTTCTAAGAAATTTCTTAGTATATCTCTGCATACCCGTAGCCTAGCTTTCAGTTCAGGAGACCTGTGGATTTGCCACTCTCTTCTAACTCTTCTTTTTTCTGACAGGAGATGATCGAGTTCAGCGAAATAAGTTCTATTTGTCCCACTTCTGCACTCAACGTCGTATGTGGAGGCGTGATGTACAGCTCTTCGTATGTCCTCAGTAAACTTGCCAATCGACCCATCAATATCCTCGGTAGTTCTCAACACTACGACCCCGGTTACCGTTCACAACACCAAGTATTTTAATGTTGTATGTTGTAAACTGCGATTATGATTCACAACACTTATCGGCTTAATCTTATGTAAAAAGCATGTTATTTTGTAGTCGAGAAAACACTACATTTTAGTGTTGTGAACGATAATCCGGCCCTACATTTTCCGTGCAGTGGGAACTTAAATACTTTTTATACTTTATCCAACTTACTCTGGTTTTAGATATGTCCCGAAATGGAGAGCCATTCCCTTGAAGGAAACGCATTGAAATAATAGAAGGAGAGTGATCTGAAGACAAGTCTAATGAAGGCTCCACTTGTATCGATTCTACAGGGATATTTTTCACTACTCCGAAGTCAATAACATCGGGAATCTTCCGTCGGTCCGTCGGCCAGTAGGTGGGATGCCCGCTTGAGAGTACATCTAATCCCATTTTGGCAATGGTGTTGAAGAGTTCACGACCCTTCGGGGTCACCAGACGTGAACCCCAAAAAGTGTGTTTGGCGTTAAAGTCACCAGCAACTAAAAATCTAGCTCCAAGGGAATTGAAGAAGCTGTAGTATTGGTGTTCTTTTATTAAAAATCGAGGCGGCGAATAAATTGATGATAAAACAAAATTGTATTGACAGAATTCAATACAAATGTTTGTTGCTTGTAGGTAATCCTCACATATGTTGTTCATTAAATAATGTTTTATTCTGTTCTTTATAAGAATTGCCGATCCTCCACATGCTCTTCCGCGGGGATCTTTAGTATCATACAACACGTAGCCATTAATTTTGAAGTACGCTGTCGCCGTCAAGTGAGTTTCAGCAATCATCATGACATCAATCCGCTTATCCATCAGGAAGTGTTCCAGTTCGTTTTTATGTTGGCGGAGGCCGTTCGCATTCCAAAAACAAATTTTTAAACAAATCATTTTTTTAAAATGGCTTGTAAGATAGTGGATTGCATTTTCAGCATTTCCTGCATCATGGATGTCATAGTGGTCGTAAAAGTGTTCATGGTTTGGACAAGTGTCTGCAATGTAGTCTCTAGAGTGTTAATATTAGGCTCGTAATATTGTGATTTAGGTGCCTGCTCCAAACTTGGCATATTAGATTTAACCACGTTAGCGTAAGAAACTTGTCTAGAACTAGGCGCGTTTACATGACTAGTGGACCGTAACAATTGCGGGAAATTGTCACTCGATGCCAAAATAGGCTGTTGATGATGATCAGGTAATACTGACGTCTTGTTGGTACTCATGGCTTTCAAATGAGTGTAAATTGGACAACCTCTATAATTTGCGGTATGATTACCTCCGCAGTTACTGCATTTTTTTATTTTTACGTCAGTTTTGGACTTCTTACATTGAGCAGTTGGATGTAGTTCCCCACACGCAACACAAACAGACGGCAATTTACAGTACGCTTTGGTGTGGCCAAATTCTTGACAATTAACACACTGGACGGGTCCAATGCGCTTATGCGGTTCCTCCACGGTAATTCTACGATGCAGAAGATAAATGAGATTGTAGATTGGATGGGACTCGTTTTTCTTTAAGACAACATCTCCAGGTTCCAATTCTACCCTGAACATGGGCTGAGGGATCTTTTCACGGTTTCTGATATTCACTCCGCTCTTGATTTTGAACCCTTTGTCCATTAAACCGGTTTTTATCTCCGCGGGATCAACACATGGGTCTATACCCTTTAGAACGACTTGGAGTCCTTTTGCGCTTTTGAGCTGGTAGGTATAGAAGTCCCTAGTCTCCCTCTCCAACTGGTTGGACAATTTTCGAAAATCATCTTCCCTATTCACTTGGATCTTTGTCTCGCAGATATTTCCATGTTTAATTGAGGTTACGCTAAACATGTTTTCACCTATTACCGAAATAATTCCTTGTACCAATTTACTGGAAGTCGGCTCTCTCAGATAAATTGGTGGGGGCTTAAACGTCTTCTTAGTAAGTTCTGGCTCATCCGTCTGGAGGAGAGCAAACCTATTTTGATTATTACTCACGGTCTTAGGAGCTTTTGAATTTGATGACACTTGAGCAGACGTCGGGCTCCTCTGTCGCTTGAGAACGGTGATGTACTTATCCATACCTACTTGTTTTTTGGGTTTCACTGCACTATTTGTTGAAGATGATGTTTTTTCATCTGTTGAAATCACTATATTGGGCGAACAGGAACGACGCCGTTCTGCGGCTCTTGTAGTGAGAAAATTCTCCGTAGATTTTTTTATGGATTCTTCCTCAGATACCCATTTAGTTTTTCTAGACGAGCTAAGCTCTTTCTCAGAATTACATCTGAGAGGAACGCTCATACAATTTTTATGCGATTTTTAGTGTTTTTTTTTAATTACTGATATTACCGTAGATTTTTTTTAACCTATTACGAGTTATTTTTTCACTTTTTGTGTTATTTCAACCTATTACACTTTTTCACCTATTACGATTTTTTCACCGAAAATTCAGCCGCACTAAAAGTAACACGTCCGAACAGTTCGATGAGACGAGACTGTATATGACTTCTATTAAGACGTATTCCACCAAGCAATTATTACTATCACCATCATCATTACTATAAGATGTGCTTTTAATATTGTAAGCTATGCCTTTTCTAATATAAATAGCCACTCCACCACCGCGCCTAACTATCAACCCTTATTAAATTGTAGCCACTTAGAGAAATTGAAAGATCAGTGATACTTGTATGAAACCATGTTTCTGAAACGCAAACAATATCAATGTTGGAGTTCTCAAATATGTACAGGAATTCTTCAATTTTAGACGCCAAACTCTGAGCATTTATATGACAGATTTTTAAACCGTGTGCTTGTTTAGAAAGAATTTTGATCATATTTGCAGTACCGTATATGGAACCATCCCTTAAATTATTTTGAAAGTTCATTTATATATACACAAAAATAAAATAAAAGAAGTAACGCAAGAGTTAACATAGGATTTTTTAAATAAAAATAATTTATAAATAGAAGCATTGTAAAATAATAAAAAAGACAAAATATCGCAAATAATATAAAAAAAAGTAGATGGCAAGAAAAAATAAAGTTATTCACAAATAAAAATAAAATAATATTATTGTAGTTGCATTGTGTTATTGCTTTGGTGACTAGCGCCAAAACTAAACTGATCACCTGATACAGGAAATAACCAATCCAAATGCTCGATTTCATCAATCTGAATAATAGGATCATTTGCAGTTTTTTTTAACATATACGATCCCTCGCATGGAGAAGGCACTATGTATCCTGCGCTCCCTTTTCATTTTTACTGCAGCACGTAGAATTTCATAATTATCCTTTGTTAAGCTTTCATTCACAAAGAATCTATTTTCAGAAACGAAACCAATCTGATTCAATCGAAAGGAAAAGTCTTTATTGAGTTTAAATTGAATATCTTACTCTAGGCGAGATCAAAAATTAAGATTCATACTCCACGCCTCCTTTCACGTCCCATCTCTAGCGATCTTTTTTGACCACCCACTTTTTTAAATTGATGCCATAGCAACGCCCGCAGTGTACAGCCGAAGTCGACCACGCCTGCTTTAAAATTGTGTAATCGATTCTACAAGGGTTTTAAAAGACTTACTTCAAATTGTATACACCCATTACTTTTAATTATTATCTTCTAAAATCCAAAAATCAAATGTCGTTCCTTTGTATATCACAATTTTTACGACAATTGTTTTTCCAGCTAATTTGCTTGAAAACTTTTTTTGTTAATTTTTTTTTTACAAAAACAAATTCTGGTTCTGCCATTGCCAGTAGATGGTGTTGTGTGAATAAACTTTTGACACCTGATTTATTTTTGTAGTATTTAAAATTTTTCAGCATTTTTTAAAAGTGACTTCAAAAGGTAAGTTCCCTAATTGATTTTGTGACATTAACTGCTTTTGTGACATTAATTTCTCAGTGTTATTCAATTTTAGCCGTCTTGAAGGTATAATGGAGAATCTGTTGCAATCCATGAACCATTTCATGACAAGTATGATGCAGGAGATGCAAAAAATGCAGCCCACGCTACTGCAGGCCATACTTAATAGACCATGAACTGTCTCAAAATATGTTTCTGGAACGCAAACGGCATACGCCAACACAAAAATGAACTTGAATATTTTCTTTTTAATAAGAAAATTGATGTAATGCTGATTTCCGAGACTCATATGACGTCGAGAAGCATTTTTAAAATAAGTGGTTATACATTCTACGACACCAAGGACCCCAGAGATAGATCATGTGGTGGCTCGGCAATATTGGTCAAATCGCGAATCAAACACCATTCATTGGGTGGTCTTTCTGAGTGTTATCTTCAAGCAACAAACATCTGTATTGAGAACTTTTGTCAAAACCTCGTGATTTCGTCAGTTTACTGTCCGCCCAGATTTTTACAAATCACTAGGTAGCCGTTTCATAGCGGCTGGCGACTACAATGCTAAGCATACATTCTGGGGCTCACGACTCGTTAGCCCTAAAGGTCGTATCTTGTACGACTCCCTGTCTGAAATGGGACTGAATGTGATTTCAACTGGTCAACCAACTTATTGGCCAACTGACCAGCAAAAAATTCCTGACGTTATCGATTTCGGCGTGGCGAAAGGGGTATCCCCGGAACTCATTGAAGTCGAGGCTTCACTGGATCTTTCTTCAGATCACTCACCCACTGTAATCACCATCAGAAGTCCTCAGCAAATCGTAACTGATGCCTTACTTCTTGTCAAACGTCTGAATTGGTTAAAATACAAAAAATACATCAGCACTCACTGCACAGAGAAACTCCCGTTAAAAACTGCTGAAGACATCGATGCCTGTATAAAAAGTCTTAATGAACATGTCGAGAAAGCCGCAGAACATGCTTCTTCCACTTACCGCCCGAATAGATACAACAGAGTTTTTTCTGCAGATGTTGAGCAACTATTGTCTGAAAAAAGGAGAGTCCGAAGAGAGTGGCAACAACACAGATCGCCCCAACTTAAAACTAGGTTGAGAGAATGTACCAAAAATCTTAGGATCTTGCTAGAAGCGCAAAAAGCAGAGTCTCTCAAACAACATCTGGAAGGTCTAGACGCAATTTCCCAGTCAAATTATTCATTATGGCGTGCGGTCCGAAATCTAAGAAAACCCGTAATCGCAAAACCTCCACTGCGTACTTTGAACGGATCTTGGGCACGAAATAACGAAGAAAAAGGCAACCTTTTCGTAAGTCATTTAAAAAATGTATTCACTCCCAATATGGATACTGACATTAGCCTGTTGTTGCCAGACCACCTGTACAAATAAGATTTCAATATCTGGAGGTTGTTGAGGCTATTGATAATTTAAATGTTAAAAAAGCACCTGGGTTTGATAAAATAAGCAATAAAATGATTTTTGAGCTGCCTCGCATTGCAAAAAGATTAATCCTCTTTCTTTTTAATGCCATCTTACGGCTTGAGTACTACCCTCCGGTTTGGAAAATTGCATTAGTAAAGATGATTCCTAAGCCGGGAAAAGATCCTTGCAAAGTTGAGTCGTATAGGCCAATAAGTCTATTACCAACTATGTCTAAATTTTTTTTTTTTTTTTTTTTTCGCAACCACATATTTATTTATGTAGCTGTTTATTTTATTTGAACAAAATTTATTTTACAAAATTCAATTTGGCCTCAGCGCCAAGAAGGCATAATTGAGGCAAGTTGGCAAATTAGTTAATAACTGTACAAATAAAATAATAGTTTTTTTAGAAAAAAGAAAAATTAGTTTATAATACATATAATAATTTTATAAAAAAACTTAAGACATTAAATCAAAAGCGTTTCAATTTTATTAAATAAGTGTTCTTTACAAGCGGATTTAAAAATGGAAATTCGATCAATTAGTTTTAAAGCTGGTGGCAAGTTATTAAATTTGATTCCACCAATATAATCAATTCGCTGCTTGGATGTTTCTAACCTGCATCTAGGAACTCTAAAGTTGGTTCTGTTTCGTGTATTAAAATTTATTTGATTTTGCGTAAATGGTATAGTGTGGTAACCAACATTATTAATACTTTTAAAAACAAACATTAAAACTTGGTATTCATGCAACCCATAAATTGGTAATATTGATTTGCTTACTTCTTTATATAAAGAAATAGTTGAATACAACAATGGTAAATTGTATATAATTTTTAACGCCTTGTTTTGCATACATTGCAGAGATTTAAGTAATGTATTATTTCTATTGTGAGCATATATAATGGCCAAATAATTTAAGTGTGATTGAATCAAGGATTGATATATCATCAGCTTTGATCTTTTCTCCAATTTATTTTTCAATTTATATAATATTCCAAGTGCTGGAGCTATCTTCCTTTTCACATCATTTATATGAAGATCCCAAGATAAGTTGCTTTGGAGAGTAATTCCCAAATACTTTACCGAATGGGTTTCATTCACAATTTTTCCGTCTACATATACATTAAAATTGTTATTAATACTCAGAGAATGTGGTCTAAGCGAATTAGTTTGGTTTTATTAGGGTTGAGCAATAATCGATTCAACCTCGCAAATTCGAAAATCAGTGAAGCATCTCTTTCAATTTGAGTTTTAGTACTACATCATATTTATATGGATACAATACACACACATCATCAGCAAACATACACAGCTGACCACCTAAATTAAGATTTTTTATATCATTTAAATATATTGAAAATAACAACGGCCCAAGTCCACTTCCCTGTGGCACACCATATTCAACAGAACCAACAAAACTCTTTGAATTGTTTATATTTACATATTGCTTCCTGTTGGTAAAATAACTTTCAAACAACAAAAGTTCACGATCTTTAACACCATAACACTTTAATTTATGTAGCATTATCTGATGATCTACTAAGTCAAAAGCCTTAGTGAAATCAAAAAATATACCAGCAACTCCAGAAAAACCATCATCAAGCCCCTTACAAATGTTTTTAACAACATTCAGGACAGCATCTTCTGTACCACATCCGCGCCTAAATCCAAATTGAAAATCATACAGAAAATTATTTTCCTCCAGGTAAAATAGCAGTTTATCGTACAATATTTTTTCAAAAATTTTATCAATTGAAGATAAAACTGCAATCGGTCGAAATTTATCTACAGAATTCACATTTATTTCCTTTGGTATTGGTACTAGTTTATGGATTTTCAAAATATCAGGATAAACTGAATTATTTATCATTTTGTTAAAAATATCGCATAAAATTGGAGCAACTTCTACTCGACATTCCTTGACAAATTTCGGTGGAATATTGTCATAGCCTGGACTTTTATTAATATCCATATCTAATATTACCCCAATTACATCATCGATATTAATGTTTTCAATGGTGAAACGATTCAGTGAATGAGAAAGCGTACGTAACAAATTACAATTGTCTCCAGGATAGATTTCAATTCCTCTCTTAAGGTTTTTTATGGCCGTTAAAAAATAATTGTTAAAACAATCAACCTTAGTTTGATCACACGTAATTCTCTGCCCTTGAGCATTATTTAGGTGAACCTCATTATTTTTTTACGACCGAGAGTAGTATTAATAAATTTCCAAGATTTCTTTGGGTCATTTCCAATTTTGGTTAAACTGTCAGAATAGTAATTATCCCTACACTTCCTCGTAGCTATTATTCGAGAAATTGCTTATAACCAAGCTGACTCCGATTTGGAATGAAAACAACAGCATTCCCAATCACCAGTTTGGCTTCAGACGTCAACACAGTACAATAGAACAAACACATAGATTGGTACAAGTCATAAGAAAAACCTTTGAGGAAAAGAGATACTGTTCGGCACTCTTTATTGACGTCTCTCAAGCTTTCGACAAAGTATGGCATGAAGGCCTGATATCTAAATTAAAGCAGAACTTGCCGGTGAATCTTCAACACCTACTATGGAAATACTTAATCGACCGTCAGTTTATGATTAAAGAAGGTGATTATTTAAGCCGTCCTCAACCTATAGGTGCTGGCGTCCCTCAAGGTAGTATCTTAGGACCAATTCTATACTTGCTGTACACAGCAGACATGCCAACAAACAATGAAATTCACACGTCAACATTTGCTGATGATACGGCATTTTTCAGTATTCACAAAGATCCAAAAGATGCCTCGATTCAATTACAGCACCACGTAACGCAAGTGGAGAAATGGGCAAGACAATGGGGAATAAAAATAAATGAACAGAAATGCACCCACGTAACATTTACTCTACGTAGGGAATCATGTCCCCCTATTCGTATTAATGACCATATAGTACCTCAAAACTCACACGTGAAATATCTTGGTATTCATCTGGACCGTCGCCTCACATGGAAACCACATATAGATGCTAAGCTGACTCAAATGAAACTGAAAGCAGCCCAAATTCATTGGCTCATCGGCAGAAACTCCGTCCTTCGGCTCGATTGTAAGCTTCTACTCTACAACTCAATCTTAAAGCCAATTTGGTGCTATGGTATCCAGTTATGGGGCACTGCCTCCAACTCCAATATTGAGAAAATTCAACGCCGTCAAAACAAAATGCTACGAATGATAACTATCTCTCCTTGGTATATTAAAAACAACAACATACACAACGATCTTGATGCTCCACTTGTCAAATGGGAAATAACTAAACACGTGGCCCATTATTTGGGTAAGCTGGAAACTCATCCAAATCCCCTCGCTCGAGACATCTTACAACATCCCGGTCATAGCCGTTTGAGAAGGAGGGACACCACCGCTCTCAGATGAATAAATACAAGTTGCTCATTATATCCTATCGAATTTGAAAACTAGATTTTGTCTAGCATTGGCTGGACTTATCTTAATTAACTTTAGTTTTAGGATTTGAATACCTATTGTTAGTTCATTTAAAATGAAGATACAATAAAAAAGTATATGCAAAAAAAAAAAAAAAAAAAAAAAAAAATTCATAATGTCGCGACCCAGAAGATCTGATCTTTCGCATCGAACCCGTAATGCATTTACAAATCGGAATATTACCAATCGATTGAATATGGATGAACAAGAAATCGTACGAGATCAGCGCCGTGTTAGTATGGCCCGACTTCGCCTAACGCAAACACAAGAACAAAGACAGGCGACAAATGAAACGGCTCGATTAGCAATGAGAAATCGTCGATTAAATCAAGCAATTCAACAACGTGAAAATCTAAATCAACGCGTAAAAAGAAGAGCTTCAAGTGTTGATTTGAATCGAGTAGCGTTTTATTACGATTGCACTTTTGACTACAGCTCGCATCCTTCCGTTCAAATTGGCCCAATGGAGATTGTGTGCAATCATTGCGGTGCATTAAAGTTCACCGGAGAATCCCCTGGGTTGTGCTGTCTCAGTGGTAAGGTCAAATTACCACCATTGCCTTCACCATTGGTACGACCACGCCTACTCTAACGCCCACTTTTTTTAATTGATAATTTGCTTCTACATGGGTTTTTTACAGATTTACTTCATACCAATGGCATACGAGCATACATTCATATATTTTGCTTTTTTAATTTTATTTAATTTTTTTGAAAGCCGTTGTCATGTTTTTCAATACGAGATATCAAACTCTTAAATCGGTTATTCGGTAGTTCCGAAGATATTTGCAAAAAACTTATGTAATTAACGATTCAATATCAAAATTTTAAAACTTTCGAAATGTTGCATTCAAAAATCCGAGTTTTCGGTTTATTTACAAAATATTTACATCATTCGATAACAGAAGATATTCCGCGCTTACTAAGGTGCAACATTAACAATAAGTTAAAAATAATATTATATCATCAATCGATGTTAAAACAAAACTTTATGTACCCTTGCATTTAAGATACCTACATTTTGTGCACATTTGTGAGTTTTTTTCAAACGCTGATAAAAAATAACGGTACATTCAAACAAATTGCTCGAAGCGCTTGATCGGACTCTACGTGATTTTCGAGGATACTACAAACCGATGGGAGGCGCTCTTGTTCTTTTTGTGGGTGATTTTCGTCAAACTTTGCCCGTTATCAATGACCGCAGATGAGCTGAACGCATGCTTGAAAGCTTCATATCTTTGGAACCGAGTCGAGAAAATCACGCTATCGACGAACATGCGTGTGCATTTGTTGCAAGACCCGTCTGCCCAAACATTCTCAGAACAACTTTTTGACATCGGAAATGGAAAAATTCCAATTATTCGCGCCACGAACGAGATTTCGTTCCCGCCTAACTTCTGTCGAATGCAAATAAATATTCAAGCCGTTGTCGACAAGGTTTTCCCAAGTCTAACAATCTTCTACAAAAAATCGGATTGGCTGTTGGAACGTGCAATTTTGGCACCAACAAATTATTATGCCAACAAGCTCAATGAGCAAATTCAATTGAAACTGCCCGGCAAATTAATCAAATACAAATCGATCGATACAATAATGGATGAAGAACAAGCCGTCAATTATCCCACTGAATTTTTAAATTCATTGGAACCACCCGGAATGCCACCGCATGTGCTAACATTAAACGTTGGATCACCGGTAATTCTTATTCGCAACATAAACGCACCAAAGTTGTGCAACGGAACCACATTGACTATCAAAAACTGCTCACCAAATTTAATCGAGGCAACAATCATCGGTGGCAGATTCAAAGGCGAAGATGTACTTATTCCACGAATTCGGATGATTTCCAACGATTTACCATTCCAATTCAAGCAGCTCCAATTCCCTTTGCGTCTTACCTGTACTATTGCCATCAATAAAGCAAGAGTCACATCATTAACTATTGCTGGCTTAATTTTGGAAAATTTATGGCACGCCAAAAAACAAAAAACATTGTATATCCGCTGGCCCCAAGATCAAGTATTAAATAAATATAATTTCCAATTTGCCTTAAATAAATGCGTTTCTTTTTTGATTGAGCCCATACCTAGACTATATGTAAGTTATTCTGTAACAAATCTTTATGATAGATATTCCATAAATTTATTTAAAGGCCGTACATTTCGTTAAAAGCTTAATTTAAATCGTGTGGTAATACACCACTGTTTGCTTAGGGCCAGCAACGCGGACCGGGTCAGCTAGTATTTAAATAAAAATGCAAGAAAATTTTTAAAAAATATCTTATTTTATGCAGGTTGTCTAACATTTTGAGCCATAACTCTGGTACTACTATACCGATGTTGCTGATTTTCAATACCAAACTGTTTAGGGGAATTATAAACGTTTTTTTGTAAACTCTGTTGATCTTGGTTGTGCCTTTTGAACGTGAGAGTGTTTGACACAGACAGACAGAACATAGCTCAATCGACTTCGATACGGATAAATAATATGTATATATATACTCTGTTGGGTATCAGTGTTACACACGGAATGACAGACTTATATATACCCTTGTTCATGGTGGTGGAGGGTATAACAAGTAAGAGTTTTTTATATATACCACCTATTCTTTTCTTTACAGAATTATTTCTTAATCTAGTTTTTTTCATAACGATATTTATAAGGATTATTGTATTATTTGGATTCCTTATATGGGAGCTAACATTATTATAGGCTTATTTTGGTTGAATTTTATCCCAAGAACGATAGTTACAAGAGCTGTATATGGAAGTATGATTTTTACATATATATGTACAACAACTCTGTTTCAAATTTCAATTCAATATGGATGTTTATGTAGGGTAATGTGTTTTTCGGAAGACGTACTTATATGAGAACTATTACCAATTTAGTGCCGATCATTACAAAACTCAATTTTTATTTATTTGAAAACTATTAATGCTGAATTTCAACCTGATAACTATATATGTATTTATAACATATTCATGTGAAATGAATTATTTTTCGGAGTGGTGCTATTTTGGGCCGATATTCACATAATCCAGTAGTTTGAGTTTTGCTTCCATATTGATATTTGTAGGTTATTATGTTTTTAGAAAGTGGTTATTATATAGGATATATGCACAATTATAGACCGATCGGCATAAAATTCGGAAAGATGATATATATCACTAGCACTAATTAGCACGATATTGTAAATATAATAGAAATAAGTGAACTATGGACCCAATCTTGTGTATAATAACACAGGACATTTTGTAATACTCCCCCCAATTACATATCACCAGCACCCTCAAGCACGAATTAGTAGTTAACAGGGCGAAATACGCGTAGGGAAGAGGATTGGAGTAACTTTAGATTGTGTTACAATAAGTATAAGAAGGAAATTAGAAGAGTGAAAAGGGATTCGTGGATCAAATTTAGCGAGTCAGTTGAATCTGTAAATGAGATGTCCAGGTTCAGAAGAATTTTATCCAAGGACCCAGCAGTCCCGGGATTTATTCAAAGACCGGACGACTCATGGACGGAATCTAGCTCTGAAACCCTATGCCTTCTTATGGAGACTCATTTTCCGGGGTGTGCGGATCCTGTGGCGGGGGAGCGGGCTGAAAATGATGACCCCTTCCCGGGACCGAGCGCAGGTGATGAGGTAAGGGGAACAGTGGGGAACATGATAACCTTGGATAAAGTAACATGGGCGGTCAATACTTTTGGGTCTTACAAATCGGCAGGACCAGATGGTATCTTTCCGGCGATGCTACAGAATATCGGGAGATCATCGCTCTTACTATTTTAGGGTATGTGTACTAAACGGGTACATTCCTAAGGGATGGAGGGAAGTTAGGGTCGTGTTTATACCCAAAGCGGGGAAAACCGGTCACTCTAAACCCAAGGATTTTAGACCGATCAGCTTGTCGTCTTTTCTTTTGAAGACACTGGAAAGACTGATCGATCTATATCTAAAAACTAAAATTGACGCCGGCATCATCAGCATGCCTACCTCAAGGGTAGATCTGTTGAGAGTGCGCTTAATGATGTGGTGAGTTATATAGAGAAAGGATTGCGAAACAAGGAATACACCTTGGCGGCTTTCCTTGATATAGAGGGCGCCTTTAACAATTTAAAGATAGGGGCTGTCAGGCAGGCACTAGGTGACCTAATGGTTCCTGGTCGAATGGATAACTCTGATGCTTAGTAGCAGAGTCATTCACTCGGACTGGGGAAACGAACGCCAAAGGAAACTGGTGACCAGAGGGACCCCACAGGGGGGTGTTCTCTCCCCCTTACTATGGCTCTTGGCTGTCAATGTCGTTCTGAGATCTTTTGACAGAACGGGTCAGAAGGTCGTGGCCTACGCGGATGATGTAGTTATATTGAACTCGGGCAAGTTTCTGACGACAATTAGCGATGTCATGCAAGGGGCACTGGGCGAACTTTCAGCTTGGGCTAGTAGAAGGGCTTGGGAGTGAATCCGGAAAAGACAGAGTTAGTTCTGTTTACTAGGAAGTACAAGGTGGAAAATTTCAGGCTGCCGGTACTGGGAGGAGTAGAGCTTAGACTATCAGATAGTGCTAAGTATCTGGGAGTTTTCCTGGACAGGAAGCTGTCATGGGGAAGGAACACTCAGGAGAGGCTTAAAAAAGGTCACAATGCCTACTATACTTGCAGATCATGGATAGGTAAGAACTGGGGACTTCGGCCGTCAGTGGTGGGATGGCTATACACTTAGGTGGTTAGGCCCATTCTTACATATGGATGCTGTGTTTGGTGGGAGGCAATGAGACTGGCTAATCGAAGAAACCTTCTGTCTAAAGTTCAGAGGTGTGCTTCAATCGGCATAACAGGGGCCATGAGAAGCACTCCTCAAGCGGCTCTGGATATCATTCTTCATCTTTTGCCCATTGGGCAGTATGTGATGGGAATGGCTGCCAGAAGCATTCTAAGACTGAGGGAGCTGGGACTGTTAAAGGGTCACACGCAGGGTCATTCTCGGATCCTGTGTGAGATTGAACTTGCTTGGGATTGCCTGGCTCTTCGGACTATGTGAGCACTATGGTAGATTTTAGGCGGTTGCCGGAGGTGATATTACCGTCCAGGGAGAGCTGGTTGGGAAGGGGCAAATTATATGATGGATTTGCTATCTTCACGGACGGCTCGAAGATGAATGGTACAGGCGCGGGGGTCTACATTGAGGATCTGAACATCAGAATGTCATATAGGCTTCCTGACGACTGTAGTGTTTTTCAAGCGGAAGTTCTGGGGATATTGAGGGCCATAGAACTGATGAGAGACAACATTGACAGGGGCTCGGAGGTCACGATATATGTGGACAGCCAGGCGGCCCTTTTGGCCATAAGGGGCTGTTATCTGAACTCTAAGCTAGTTGACAGTTGTAGGAGGGCTCTTGAGGGAGCCTTAGGGCGGTATACGGTTAGATTGTGCTGGGTACCGGGTCACTCAGATATTGCCGGCAATGAGGTGGCTGATGAGTTGGCAAGAATGGCCGCAGACACGGAAGGTAATAACCGTATGGAGGCAGTAGGGCTTCCATTAGGCTTCTATTATGGAAGAATTAGGGAGTGGGTACTAAGTGCAACCAATCAAGCCTGGGGAAACCGGACGGACTGCCAAGTGTCACGGACACTGTGGCCGGTGCTTGGAAAGTCCGATTCGGAATTGCTGCTGGGCAGGAATAGGATCTGCGTTAGGACCATGATAGGCATTATCACGGGCCACTGCATGATTGGCAGGATGGCGGTGAGAATGGGATCCGAATTATCGGATATTTGCAGATTATGCGAGGACCCGGATGAGCTGGAGACAGTTGAGCACATTCTATGCCACTGTCCCAGGCTGCAGGGCAGTAGGATGAGATGGCTGGGCAATAGATTCTTAGGCGAATTAGGGGATGTCTCTAGCTGTGGGCTGGAGAGTCTAATAGGATTCGTAATGGGAATGGCCTGGCTACGCGTTAGATGACTGGGTGCGAGTCGCACAAATGGAGGACATATGTTCGAGTAGGGAGTTGGTCATGTTTCTTTCTTTCTTCTCTTTTCTATCTTCTATTTTCTTTTCTCACTCTATACTATAACGTTACTTTCCTGTCTTTACTATAGCTTTCATTTCACTCTATATACTAAAAGTTTCTTCCTAAGGCATCGCAATGGACCGTATTGGTCTCTGGGTGAAGGTGTGAGGCAACTCACACCGGCCTTCCTACCTACCTACCTATATGTATATGAAGATTATTCATTTTGAATTTATATTTAATTGTTATTTTTGTAAGAGTTTTATGCTCATTTAAGCGATTTTCGTAAGTGGATGCAGTCAAATATAGACCTATCCAAATAAAATATAGTTTTGTGATTTGTAAGTTGTATGCTGCTCTCGTGGATCGAAATATTGTGCAACAGTGCATGTGATTTAGAAAATTAATTTTAGTTACTTCTATTGGCTTTTCTTAAATATTGTTACGAAATTGTATTTCAATTTAAATTTAACCGTCGGTATCAACATACAGCATGTTTATCAACAGATGGCGTGTTTATCGACATACAACGTGTTTAACATTTGTAGAAATTTTAATTTATTGAGAACACCCTGTTATAAAAATAGCTGAGCAATATGGCAACATTAAGTTTTAACGACTTTGGCTGAATATTATAGACACCAACATTCTAGTATCGTAGCTCCGAACGATCTAGAAATTATGACTGCTGTATAAATAGACTAACAGGGTCACTCAAATGATTTAGTCATTGTTGTGTGAACATCAAGCATTTTCACACTTTAATTTAAGTGTGTTCTTAAACCTAATGTAAGTGTGTAAAAAGGACACGAGTGTTAATTTTTAATTGTTTTTGTGTACATACATTTAAATAAATAAAGACTCGTTATATTTTCTTCAAACTACTTGACGCTTTTATTTTGCAATTAATAAGAATCCGGTGTATTTAAAGGAAATAAATCCCCGTTTTTATATTAAACTAGCTAAAACCCGGTGTGCTTCGCTACCCGTATTGTAGTGAAATAAAAAGTTTAGAGTTAAATAAATATAATTATTAAGTTATTAAAATCTACAGTTTTCCTTTTAAATTAAATCTTATTACATTATCTTATACTACGTTTCCACGGTACATGCTTCGCTCTCTATTCATGCTTCACACCCCAATCATGTGCGAAACAACTTGCTTCACCATACAAAATTTTAAGAGCGAATCAAGTAGATTCATATTGAATCTACTTGCAAAGCACGAAAAATTGCACTCTTCTCTAATTTTTATCGCAAGTTTATCTGCACTAGCTGTAAAAATTTAATATTATTGTAAACAAAGCCAATTATTTTATTGTTGCTGGAAGTAAAGAAAGTAAATACGTACGAATGTATGTTTTTTTTTTTCAAATAAGCTAACTAATTTCTACTCACTTTTGTTTGTCCATTAAAAAAAATAATTTTCCACAAATTGTAAATTCTGTTTTTTTTTTATTCTGTTTGTTTATTAAAAACAACTGTCAAATCGAATCAAGTTTTTTTGTCATGTAAACAGCATATTCATAAACATGATTCAGAGAGCGAAGCAGGTGATTCAAGTCGTCGTGGAAACCTAGTATTATTATGATTTACAATATACAAACAAACACACATTCACTTTTATATATCGATAAGGGTTTCAAATGTAAACAAATTTTAACATTTACCTAAATATTAATATTTATAACTGATATAGCTTTCCCTATATATAATTTGTCATCATATCTATGGGAGGTGCCACGCCCACTATTGATAGTCAGCCCATTCTTGTCCTAAATATTAATATTGATGGTAGAATAACCATACCATATATTTGATTTTTTTAAATTATCATCATATGGGAGGTGCCACGCCCCCTGTCGCTACTACTCCCATTTTTTCCGCAAATATTTTAACAAACAATGGAATTGCTCATGCAAAATTTGAGTACTATAGGTATTATAGTTTCCTAAGTATTTGATTTTTAAAATTAACTTTGTATGGGAGGTACCACACCCACTTAAAATTTCGGGAAAAAAGTAGCCTATAGCTCCTTCCAGACATACAGAAATATACTGTGAAAATTTCAAGCAAATCGGTTCAGTCTATAGATCCCAAACTAATAATAATAAACATACATACATACATACAGACACACACAATCACTTTTATATATATAGATAGATATAAGTTACTTTTTTTAAATAAATGGATTTTTTATTAATAAAGCAATTTGTTTAATAAAAATCAAAAATCCCGAAATCCCGGGATTTACATTTCTAAAATCCCAAATCCCGGAATTTGACAATCCAATCCCGTGTGGCATCCCTAGGAAAAATGTAATTCTTTTAAGTCCTTTCCTCGAAAGATGGACATAGCTAGATCGTCTATACATACTTTTGGGTTATATGATCAATACTGCCTTCTATGTATTACAAACGAAATGACAAACTTAATACACTGAATATAGTGGCAGATCTGAAAATATGATCTTATTTATAAAACAAATAAACTTCTATCATATATGTCTGCATCGTCCTTTGTGCATTGTAAACCTGAACTAAATAAATCCACCTTTTTTTAAGATCACCCTCATTCCTGTATATCAAACACGTTGCAGGATACCACTTCTTACATATTCTGTATTATATTTTATAATTTCTTTATTCAAGCAATAAGGTCACTTTTAAATTTATATAAAAAATAAATTTAGATCTATTACAATTTTTAAATTATATACATATATAAATTATTATATAAATTATATATTTTTAAATTATAATGAAATAACAATTTAAAATATAAACAATAATTTTTAATTTTTTTTTATAAATTTAAAAGTGACTTTATTGCTTGAATAAAGAAATTATAAAATATTAAAAAAAGGTCGAATAAACAAACTAAATATTCTGTATTAATTTAAATGCCTCCATGTCATTCCTTTTTCTAATATGGAGATTAGAATACAAATTGAGAACCATAGCTCTTTGGAGGTATGTCTTCTGATTTCACTGGAGGAGCTATGAATCTGAAGTTTCTTCCATTTCTGTTCGAAATTGGATTCGACTCCACAACCCTAACCCTGAAACAAAATATTATTGTCATTCAGTTGCTCGGTGTAGGAATCAAGAGAGATGCCTGATTTAAAATCATTTAATATGACACAGATACAGGGTGGGCCAAGTTTGACTGAATGATTTGAACTCTATTGGCATATTGTAGCCATTGTGGTGCATCCCTCGGCAATAATTCTTGGGCCAATTGAATTTTATATGGAAACATCTTCAGATCAACTTTTAGAATACGTCGTAGCGATGTTCTGGAGATGTTCAATTGAGTATTAAATTTAAAATGCAAAAGTTATAAGCATTTCAAATCAGTCAGTCCAAGTTGGCCCACCCTGTATATGTGGTGTCTTTAAATGTAATTTTTGTGTAACACATTAATTGGATAGATTTTTGGCGAATATTTAATTGGGGCTAGGTTTTCCGACCTTCCCTTTAGCCGACTTCCTTCTTTGCGTTACAGATCAATCTTAACTGAGACCAATATGCGTTATTCTATGATCTAATGATCTATGACGAATTCCTTTCCTTCGGCTTTTGTACACGGTTTGCATTGCCATTTTTTAAATCTTTCCTATGCTCTTCTGTGAAGGGTAGTTTGAGGGGTTGTGCAGTGATTTATATTGGACTTAAAAATAACCTTATTTTATAACGTTCGATCTATAATTAGTCATATCTCCGATATAGGACAATTTTCTGAAAATCACTTTAACATGCATAAATCTAGTATTGATTGATATCGAGATAAAATTGAACACATGGAATTGATTTTGTATAAGTACAGAAGCTACTAAATTTTATGATGATCGGTCCATAATAGTGCCCACTTTTGAAAAATATATTTATACTCGTTGTGGGGTATCATATGGTCGGACTTGATCTACTATACCTTCCTACTTGGTTATACTTATTTTTCGTTATCTTTCACCATAAAATATTTCCTAGTTTTCCTGTAGCACTGTAACCTGTTCTATCTACTCTAGGCTTAATTTAAGAATGCAAAAGCAAATGTGTATCAGATTTTCAGCTGGTTGTATCGTTAGATGATTTATACATATGTACATGTAAGTACAAAATTGTTTTTATAATATAGTTTTGTTTTTATTCATACACTACTCACAGTTTATATGGCGTATTGTGTTCATCGTGAAACTCGTCCATCATCAAGTCATGGTACACTTCGTGAATTTGATGTTGTTGATGTAGGGGACTGTGGGTGTTTGATGCATTCGGATGATGATGTGGATGTAAAAAGTCCATAATGTGTGAATGTCTATGTTCTCTTTGGGGGTCTGTGGGTATGTTATGGTGTTGTTGTTGCAACTCCTCTTGTTGTTTTTGATGCATTTGATGGTTCATATGGAGTTGCTGCTGATGGTGTTCTTGCTGTTGTTGCAAATGATATAATTGTTCAGCTGAATATTGTTGCATAGAATGCTGGAGAGTTTGTAGTTGTTGCTGCTGAGAGTGAACTATGGTATGCCTTTGTTGGTGCTCATCGTCATCAGTTGCGTTGTTAGTTTGCTGTTGATGGTTACTTATCATTTGTTCATATGCCGATGGTATTGATGTGACTTGTTGTTGCTGATGATATTGCTCTTCAATTTGTGTGTACACCTTATCAGCTGCATCTATTATGTCTTTTTCGTGTTGCTGGTGGGTAATTCTTTCAGTTTGTCGCATCTCATACTCAACATGCTGCACTTGAGTACGATGTTCTAAATATTTGTCAAAATGTTGATCCTCATCTTGTTCCAGCTTTTGACGTTGTTGTTGCTGTTGTTGTTGATTTTCTAATTTATCATGAAGTTTTTCTGAATTATCAACTTCTCGTTCTAATGACTGATGTCGTGAGTGATCTAAAGTGGTGGGATCTAGTTTTAAATCAGTTTTTTTGCAATCAGTGTTCTTGTGTTGATCAATATTACCAATATTGATATTTATGGAAGGTTTTGGACTACTGAAGGGACCGGCCTCCTCTTCCTTCATGAAGTCAGTGTTTGTATCATCTGCAGTTACTCCTGCAACAGATTCAGTCGTAATTGTTTCTAGATTTTTCGATTGTTGAATACTATCAATAGGCGTCATTGTTGATGTTGATTGTTTGGAAGTTTTGATTGCACAATCATTATTTTCTTCCGCATTATATTGGTGATATTGTTCATCCTTAGGCGAACTTAACGTTCCAATATTTATAGTATTTTGCGGATTTTTTGTACCATTATTGATTATTATCTTATTCATTGTTAGATTCACTGATTTGAATACGTGGTTTTGACTTTGTTCGTCGTTTTCGTTTGGGATAATCTCGTCGTATTGCTGTTCAAGTTTGTTGCATGTTAATATTTTATTTATATTTTCTAAAGATGTTTCGTCGATTGGCTCAGATGATGAGCTATTTTCTGAACATATACTCGAACTCAACTGACTTAATTCATTTTTATATTCAACTTGCAGTTCATCATTTTTGTTACTGAACTGGGCCCTGGATGATGATGAGATCTGTTCAGTTAACTGTAATAGCGATTGGTTGGTGATGACTTGTTGTTCGTTAGAAGATGTGCGTGTAAACAAAGAATGTTCATTTTTAGCATCATCACCTCCTCCTCCAGAGTTTTTTGGCATTTCCTTAATGTCTAAATTATTTTTATTTAATTCATGATGCGGTTTATTTGCATCTTTGACATATGTGTTATGGTTTTCAAAAACTACACTTCCTAAGCATTTATATTCGTCTGTTTTCGTTGTATGATATGACAATGGTACATGAGCCTTTTCATTTTCATTTATGTCCATTAAACTGGGCGGTCTAATACTACTACTTCTGCTGCTGCTGCTACTGTTACTGCAATTGTAAGAAGTTTCTTCATTTCCATTTTTCGTATCTTGTTTAATACTCTCTCTCTCAAAAGTTTCAGCTTCCTCTTGTCTTGTCTTGCCTTCGTTGTCTTGCAAGTAGTTTTTGTCTTTATAGTTTTCCTCATTTTCATTATTCTGAGAATCATATTTTTTGTCATTTGCCAATGACATTGCGCTACTCCTATTGTCTATATTGCTTCTATCGGACTCTTTAAAATTCATTGTATCGTACGTTGGAGATGATAAACTTGTTGTCCTTAACTCTTCAGAATCACGCAAGAGCTCATTTTCCTGTTTTTTGGATCTTAAATATTTCTTGGAACCAGTTGTTGTTGCTGCATGCGATTGTATATCCGTTTTATTGATCTTAGCTAAATTATTTATTGTTGCTATTAAATGTTTTTGAGTTGACTGTCGTTGTGTAGTTTGTCTTAAACGGTTAGACGACGTTTCGCCACCACCGACTACGACAACCCGTTCGTCTATAATATCCGCCGTTTCTGCTAGAGCTGAATTGGGTCGTCTTCGTTTTCGATCTCCCAACTTATTTTGCAAATACCGTTTACAACTGGCTCCAGCCATTACAACCTTTTCGCCCATAAATTCGTTAGGATTTTGCTGGCCAGTTACCGAACTATTATAGTTACCTGATGCCGTTAACGATTTTAAAAAATCAGTTTTGAATTTCGTTGTGTATATTATAGGTTTTTTGTGCAGGCTATCGCAGTTTATAAACTCTTCATCCGCAGTAATAATTTTAATGATAACCGCACAATAAAATATCCTCTTTGATGATTCCTTTAAGACAGCTGTGGAATTTATTGATTTTTTGGAATAGGATGGTATTGACACTTGCATTATCTATATATGATAAATTGACGCACGCTAAGGGCTCGGTTGCTGGTACCTTTTTCTTATATCTATCTCTCTCTGTAACTTAATTCTTGCATTTATGCTAATAAATATTTGAAGGCGAAAAACTTGTTGAGGAATTTTTAACTGCAATTATGTAATAAATAGAATTATTTTAGTTAAATATTAATATACAATATAAGATTATGTTAAGTAAATGTATCCACATACATACATACATATATACATTTAGCCATAATTTAAATCGAACTACAACGAGTCAAACTTTTATTTTTATTTTACCCTTCATCATGTATTGGACACAATATTTTCCAAGCTCCTAGATAATTTAAGGACCCACAAGTAGTATCAATATATCAAATATAGTTATAAGATTTTTTATATCTAACAAATCGTCGATAGATAGCTGAAATATAAATTAAAAGCTCAAAATTTATACACAAATTAACTTTTGGAAGCTCCCAGACAACTTTAAGAACTTGCGAGTAAGAGTGCTACATATATTTACATATCTGTGTCGAATCGTATAAAATATTTTATTTACAGTGGCATACTTTAAGAGACTTAAAGTCGAAAGAACGGTTTTTACTTACAATTTAAAAAAAAAAATTTTAATCAAAAAATTTTAAATTTATGCATAATGCTCGTATTTCCGCCGATAATAATTTTGAACATCATAATTACATATACAGTAAGGGACAAAACTAAATTAAATACATTATTTGTTCTTAATACAACATCAAAAAATAATTCAAGTAAATCGAAAAACGTTGTGATTTAAAATATACTTGTATAAAAATCCAAGAGTGAACAATTATGTCTACTGAGGAAAAATTCTCATTTTTTACCAACACTAATACTTTGTATGTACTCCGTGTGCCTTTTGTACTGCTTTGATCCTTTTTGGCATACTTTTCATAAGGTTATTAAGAATTTTTGGATCGATGCCTTCCCAGGCTTCAATACAACGATCCCAAAGATCATTTACCGTTTTAGGCGGTTCTTTTTTTTAAATCTTTCTTTTTAAGATGGACCAAAGATGCTCGATCGGGTTCAAATCTGAGGACTGTGGTGGCCTATCTAAAAGCTTAATACCATTTTTTTTTAAACCACCCTTTTGTTACTTTTGCCATGTGTTTTGGGTCGTTATCTTGCAGGAATGATCATTTTGTCCCGGTTCAAGCCCAAATATATCAAGACTTGGTAGGTAGGAGTCTTCCAAAATGGTAACGTAGTCCATTGCGAACATCTTACCTCCAATGCGTCGTAGTACTCTAAGCTGATTTCAACGAAAACATCTCCAAGCCATCAATGATCGTTCCAAAGCCACTCTTAAGTGAGAATAACCGTAAAAGACGACTCGATTTTGCCAAAAAGTACATCACAGGAAGTTTTCAATGCTCCCGTGATTTGTGTTGCCAAGTCTGCTGCATTACTATCTTCAATGTGGTGATGTAAGAATATCTCCGCAAAAGTATTTTCATCAAGTTTCTCTTTCGCCTTTAACTTGATGATCACTGTGTGTGTAGTGCTCGCTTAGTTCCCAGACCATGTTGGTTGCTAGTCCAGTACTTACAAACGTTATGTCCACAACTGAACCGTACACAGCTCTTCTAAATGTATGAGATTTACCTTTGTTAGCAAGTATTACATCGAGTCTTGAGAATGCATCAAGTAGAATGCTACCCCTTTCATTCGTCCTTTGGCTAACCCAATTTACCGCCCAGGCATTAAAGTCACCTCCTATAATGATTTGGTTGTGTTGGGAGGCGTCATTTACTATGTTGTCTATGAGTCTCTCGAATTCCTCCAGTGGTACATTAGGTAAAATATAGCAGCTATATATGAATATGCCTCCTATTTTTGCTTTAGCATATCCTTCCTGTGGGTATTTCATACCTCTCTCGATGGCCTTATTTCCGCAGGCCCATACTGCCGCTCTACCGGTTGAGTCGCTTTCCCAGACGTTTTTGTCCAGGTTCTTATACTGTTCGCATATGATTGATTTTTAATTCGATAATTGTCTGGTGTAGCAGCTCTTGGGCAGCACTGCAATGGTTTGTATGTAGTTGAATGAATTTTATTTAAACCTATCACATAACGCCTTTTTGAAAATAGGGCACCTATAGCTTCCTACCACGTGTTTTAGTTCCAGATTTCCGCTGGATTTGCAAAGTATGCAGCATAACTCACCATTGCAGTTTTTTGCTATATGACCTTCCAACCCACATTTTATACAGAGGTGAGATCTGTTTCTCTCTGATTTGCAGAATTTTGAAATGTGGCCAAATTCTAAGCACTTGGTTAGTGTTACTGTTACCCTTTGGCGACATATATGTTTTTTTATTTTTTAATGGACGATAGCGCACTATCATCTAGTGGTCCTACACAGGAACCACCACCCCGGGTTTCCGCTCCCGCATTACTTCGATATGGAGTTCGTTTACTGCTAAGCAGTATTTATATGCGATTAGGGGTTCGGCACATGTGTTTGTTGGCATTTAGATTTCTCCATCATTATCTCCTGCATGAAATGGGAGTATTTGCACCAGTTCTCCTTTTTGACTAATATTAAGTTAACCAATTGATCCATGGTCGTATTCTCAAATATGTCCTGTAATACGTTTCGCCTGTTGTTCCAGAAGTTACATTTCAGGAGTGTAGGCTCAACGTTATCCTCGTATTCAATGCACAGTTCGCATATTGCTGTTTGTTTTATATGAAACCTTTGTAAATAGCTACCAAAGTTACCATGTCCACTAAAATGCTTTCGGTTTATCCACGTTTTAACATTGGGAAAAAGAATGTGAGCCCATCTTCCTTTTGTTGATTCATCCCATGTTTGAAGTTGCCTTTCTTTTGCAGCTTTTCTTATGCGGTATTTTTCGCTCATATGGTTATGTGTTATAGACAACCGTTCATCATATATTTCCTACCTTTCGTTTAATTGTAAGTCAACCGATGGCACACCAGCAAGAACGGACACAGCAGCAGTAGATATTCTGCGGTATGCAGATGTTATTCGTAGTGTACATGTTCTGTGTACTTTTTCTAGTACTTTTTTAAGCTTTTTATTATTTGAGACAGCCGTACTAAACACAGGTGCTGCATATAGTACTTGCGAGTAGTTTGTCCTGGACCTTTTATTTTTGGCATTATTCTAGCCAGTTTCGATGCTGTTCCTAAGGCTTGCTCAGATATCATGCCTATATGTGGCTCAAAAGATAGTCTGCTATTTAAAACTACACCTAGGTATTTCAAAGTCTTACCTATAGAATCCGGTATCCGTCCACTCTCAATTTTAGGAATACAAAGGATCTTCGTTTGGTCACCAAAATCGCTTCGGTCTTGTTCGCTGCAAGTGTTAAGTTCTTTTTTCTTAGCCATATATTAACTCTCCCTAGACATTCGCTTGTTACTATTTCTATCAATGGCGCAGAGGGTTGATCCACAACTAGGGCTACAATCATCTGCATATCCAACAAGTTATGAACCGTCTGGTAAATTCAGTTTTAATAGTTCGTCGTACCTTAGATTCCATAGAAAGGGACCCAGTATAGAGCCTTGAGGAACGCCGGCTGACACTTCATAAGTATTCTATCTTCCAGGTAGCTATCAACCATTTTAATTAGATATCCTGAGAAGTTTCGTTCTCGCATTGTTTGACGTATTACATTCTAGTTTGCAGAGTTAAAAGCGTTTTTAATGTCCAGGGTAACAATGGAACAAAATCGCATGTTTTTAAAAGTTATCTTTGCTGTATTCACTACTTCCTTGATAGCACCTTTCGTTGATTTGCCTTTCACAAAACCAAACTGCATGTGTGAGAAGCCTCCCTTTATGCTTATTTCTATTTCAAATCTATTTAGAATTAATTTCTCCAAAAGCTTTCCACAAGTGTCCAGTAGGCACAAGGGTCTGTATGAAGATAGGTTCTCCAAAGGTTTGTTGCCTTTGCGCAGCAATACAAGAAACTGTTTTTTCCATAGCTTTGGAAAGACTCCTTTTTTTAGGCAAATGTTGAATGTATCCGTAAATACATCTGGCCAATGCTCACAGACTAAGGCAATGATTTAATTCGGATTCCCATCCAGCCCTGGTGCCTCCTTTTTCTTCAGAGTACGGCATGTGTCAATTACTTCATTGTGAGCGAAGGTATCGCATTCATTTGTACCTTGTAAAGGGGGTAAGTTGCTCCTGGTTCTTTCCGTTTCGGGGAAAAGTGTAGTCACTATGGTGTATGCCCAATTAGGATTTGTTATTCCTGGTATTTTACATCGGTTTCATAGTTTTTTCATTATTATCCTATATGGAAGGCCCTAAGGGTTATTTATTTATTTCCTCACATAGTGATTCCCATGCCTTTCTTTTTGAGTTTTTGATTGCTACTCTAACACTTTTCCTAGCTCTTCTATATAGCTCCATTGCAATAAGGTCACCTTTCCTACGTGTAGCTATACGTTTAGTTTTGTGACATTCTGCTCTTAAACGAGCAATATCTTGATTCCACCATTAGGCATGTTTTCTAGATCGACCGAGTATTTTAGTTTTGTTCATTCCAACGTTACAGATCTCTGTGAGGATGTCTATAAGCCGTCGAGCAGCGATATCTGCGTTCAATTGTCGCTAAGTTGTGTTCCGGATTTAATCTCCATAAGCTTTTCTATGCAGCTCTCTTTATTTACCTTCCGTGTATTCCATCGAATTCGTGTCGGGTTCGCTGTTACATTGGTGTATGAGAGGTATATCTGCATCTGAATATATTAGTGGTCACTTAGTGTTTCGTCTTCTAGGACTTCCCATTGTGGTGTTTTGCATGCAATAGACGGTGATGCAAATGTTATATCTATAATTGAACTTGAGTCTGTTCTCGTGAAAGTTGGAGATCTTCCCCTGTTCAGGACAATCAGACCCAGAGATGCAATCATTTCACTCACAGCTATTCCTCTTTTATCTGTTCTTATGTATGTATGTATGTATGCATATATTTATGTATGTATGTATGTATGTGTTTATGTATGTACGTCTGTATAACGTATGTATGTATTATGTATGTATGTATCTATGTATGCATGAGTGTATGTATGTATGTGTTTATTTATGGCCTGCAAATAATATTGGAATATGTGATCCATTTTAGATGAAATGGACTACTCACAACATGGCCCAATGTAATGCAGTCATGGACCATGTCATAGTTAAACAAGAGTTTGTAGTTAAACGACATGATTTCGTGTTAACACGATTGCATATTGAGTTGTTGTTGTTGTTTAAAACTAACCCTCGTGAGTACTCCATGGAGTAGTTTTGGGACTACTCCGATGGGTTATATGGTCCAGTCCTAGGACATCGCAATGTTAAATAGACCACCTTTTTTCATATATTTGGAGTAGTTTTGGAGTACTCCTACTCCTCTTTGGACTAGTCTTTACATGCATGTATGGACTAGTCGCGTTATTTGCAGGGTGTGTTTGTTTTGTTTGAATGTATGTGTTTATTGTTTATGAATGTATGTGTTTATGTATTTATTTGTTTATGTATGTATGTATGTACTAATATATGTACAGGTATCCCTTGATTTACGCGGTACTTTATTTGCGCGGTTTCGATATAACGCGATTTAATAATAGTGACCGTTTTTCTGCATAACGCGCTTTTTTACGCGTTTTTAGTATAACGCGATTTAAAAATAGTGGCAACCCTCAAATTGCGCGCATTTCACCATTATTTAGAACATTTAATTTTTTTTTTCAAATATTATTTTTACAAATAATATTTTGTTATATCTACTGAAAAGTACAAATAAAATAAATTTAATTCAAATTATATTATACTAATAAGCATTTTTTAATACGGATTTTCGGACCCAAATTTAAATTTTGTATATAGCTAGTGTTTCAATTTGCGTGGTTTATTATATTTCTAGTCCCAAACCAGAATTTTGTATTGATAAATAATCTTTATTTACGCGGTTTTTATTCGGTCCCAGTGTACCGCGTAAATCGAGGGATACCTGTATGTATATACAAGTATGCATGGATGTATGTATGTGTTAATGTATGTATGTGTTTATGTATGTATTTGTTTATGTATGTATGTGTTTATTTGTGTATGTATGTATGTTTCAATATATGTACATATGTATGTACGAGTATGTATTATAGTGGAAGGCCAATGCAAGCGGCATGCGGTCGCGGGCGGCAATCAGCTGTTCTTTTTGAACAAAAGTTGAACAAAATTCTGCTTTGCCGCTTCTCACAGCATTGCCAGATTAAATAAATTGCGATACTTTAAAATTTTTGTATGAATAATTTTGTAAAAAAGCAAAACATTTATTCACTGGTAATACTGTTGCCGCCCGCGGCCGCTTGCCGTTTACATTGGCCTTCCACTATTAATGTATGTATATATGTATGTATCTATGTATGTACGAGTATGTATTAATGTAGGCATGTATGTATGTATGTGTGAATGTATGAATTTATGTATGTGTGTGTAAATGTATGTATGTTTGTATGAATGTACGTATGTATGTATTTATGTATGTATGTTTGTGTTTATGTATGTATGTGTTTATTTGTGTATGTATATATGTACGTATGTATGCATGCATGTATGTATGTATCAATATATGTATGTATGTACGAGTATGCATGTATGTATGAATGTATGCATGTATGTATGTATGCATCTATGTATTATGCATGTGTTTATGTGTGTATGTGTTTATTTATGTATGTATGAATGTATGTATGTATGTACGAGTATGTATGAGTGTATGTATGTATGTATGTATGTATGATGCATATGTATGTATGAGTGTATGTATGTATGTGTGTGTGTATGTTTGTATGTATGTATGTGTATGCATGTATGTATGTGTGTGTTTATGTATGAATATGTTTACGTATGAATGTGTGTTTGTGTGTATGTATGTATGGTATTTTTTTGGTTGTTTGTTTATTTATATGAGGTAAATGGTTGTTTTTCAAAATTTTGTGCTCTCCACTATTCCCATTTATAATATGATAAAAATGCACTATTTTGGTCAATGTAATTAAAATTTAAACATTATGTACATATGTATTTGTTTATTATAGTTACATTATTTTTAATTATTTTATATTTATTTAATTCTATTTTCATTTCATTGTTTAACTTTACTATAATTCTTATTTAGCAAATATTTTCAAATATGACAACTGCACATTTTGGTTGCCAACGCGCGCGCACGTTGAGAATAATCAAAACAAAACTCTGGACTAGATTTATGATGTTTTTTTTTGATTATTATCGTTTTATGTTTGCATTTTTCCGTATTTTTTTTTTTTATAATTACTTTTTATATATCTTTTAACGTCAGCTTATTTTTGGGTCTCCGTCATCCGCACCGTACCGTTGTCGTAAAACTGCGTCTAGATGCGACGTAATTAAATTAGGAAAAAGCCACTAGCATGAAAACACGAATGCAAACATTACAGGCATCTATATACATACATGTACATATATCCATAAACACAGAAATACATACATTCATTTATATGATTATACACTCACATTGTTTTCAACTGCACGAAACAAACGAATAAAAAATAGTTTAAAAGATTGATACGACGAGATACCAGAGTTTAAATCATCAAACAATATAGAAAATTCAATCAGAGTGGAGGACAAAACAACACATTCTCTTTAGTCCCCCCAAACAGAATTAATATTGTGTAAAGTATGCGAGATGACTGAGTAGCTGGCTGGCTGTCTGTGCTGGTTGGTTGACTGCCTGGGCTAGTTGGCCGGTAGATATCAATACCATGTTATTCGCACATCAAGTATCTTTCGTCTTAATATGCTTTATTCGATTAACCATGTATTCATTTATAATTCAACAACAAAATAATTTTTTTAACTTTTATTATAAAAACTGTGAAATTTCTGTATATTCTTTATAACCAGCTTTTCCAGTGTCAAATAAAATAACAAATAGATAATTTTGGTAAAATTTTAATATAAAATAAATAAATTTTGGGAACATTCACTACTACTGAAAATAACAAAATATTACATATGTATGTACATACATTATTTAATATTGCTGCTCTGAAGATTATGAATATTATTACTCTAATACAAAGCAAATATACCTATAGAGCAAATTGTTGCTAGATAATTTTAGCATATTGTCAAAAAGTAAAAACTAAAAAACGTGAAAACAAAAATACACAGAGGAAAAAATTACGTTAAAAAATCGGCAACAGTTGGTGTCATTTTGGCAATATGCGGTGGCACTTTTTTTTTGACACCGTACGTTTACAATTTGTAAACAAATGGTTACAAATCGACAACGCAATGTAGTTAAATTGCACGTCGTCGTATCTAACAGCAAGTCGCAACAAGCGACGAAACTTAATTAGTTTATTATGTCACGCCGACGCAATTGTTGTAAGCTAACGTGTTTTGTGATATGCATAAAGATACTTTTAAAAGAAACACCGCCGCCAAGTTACTGTCAAAGCCTTGCGAAACAATATTTTACTCGACTTGGTGGTAGTTATTCATAAATGTGTTTTGTACTTTAGATTATAAACGTGATCATTTTTTAGTGCAAACAAAATGGGAAAAAATTGTTGTAAATTATGTATGAACATAATTGGACATAAGCATTCAGAAAATGTAATTTGTGACATTATAAGGATGTTAGAGTCCATAAACCACTTGAATGTTTTCGTGTGATTTTTCCACATTTCGATTTAAAATATTCTTAAACATTATGTAGTTTTTATTAGTCTTTAAGACAAATTTCAAACAGTTCAAATATTTTTGTAAAAATGTTAATATTGTTTATACTTTTTTCAAAATGTTGTCTTTCATTACTTTTAACTATTGGTGGACTTAGATAATTCAAAACGACTTTTTACTTATTATTTTGGAGTTAATTAATATTCTCTACACAAGGTAACTTCGCAGATCGAAAGTAAGCCATTAATGGTGGCCCTCTCACATAGCAAACTCTAGGCTAAAATGTCGCAAACTTTTTAATGATTATTTAATGTAGACAAAACTGAAGGATCAGGGTAGAAATAGAAAAAATAAATCCAGGAGGAACTCTGCAGCGTCCTAGAAAATTCTAGGGTTATATTCAGCAACAATATTGTAGGTGGACTGCTGGAAGACTCAGATATCTATGAAGCATTGACGGTATACGAGTACTGAGTGTGGATCCGACAAAATTAAATCAAAATTTTCTTATTATGAATCCAATATTTCCATTGTCAATATATATTGAAAATTGTATGTAAAAAAAAATATATATCTTCATTAAACACTTAATTAACAAGCAAGAAAATATAGTTGGTCAAGCCCGACCATAGAATACCCTACACCCAGTATATGTGTAAAAACACTTTTAGGAAACATTTATAAATTTAGTGATGTGCATATAAATATTTATTGTGTTAAATACATAAACATATAAATAAATATCTACTAGCTTTTTGTGCCCGGCGTTGCCCGTGAACTTATTGATCCTAGCCGCTGATAATTTAATATTTTGGAAATCTGTTTAAGGAATACCACACAAACGAAGCATATTTGGTGCGCTCTTGCTGTAGGAGAAAAAACATTCATGCAAATCAAAGAGAAAAGGGAAAATAAGAGATACACGTTGGAGAGCTTCATGCAACTCAAAGAGAAAAGGGAAAATAAGAGATACACGTTGGAGAGCTTGAGAATACAACAAAAATCGACAAATTCAATAAACACAAAAGAAGACAATGACAATACAAATGCAAACTACACCATTGCAATACTTTAGTATTAATAACAACTGTGATCAAGAAAAAGAAAAATTTTCTGTGATATAATTTTAATTTACATACATACATTTATTTATTTTTGTGTTGTGCTGTCCACCGATACAAAATACTGTGATATAATTTATATTCAGTCTCGTCTCATCGAACTGTTCGGACGTGTTTTTTTAGTGCGGCTGAATTTTCGGTGAAAAAATCGTAATAGGTGAAAAAGTGTAAAAAGTTGAAATTAAACAAAAAGTAAAAAAAAAAAAATCGTAATAGGTAAAAATATAAAAAAAAAAATAAACATTAAACATCCCATAAAAACTGTATGAGTGTTCCTCTCAGATGTAATTCTGAGAAAGAGCTTAGCTCGACTAGAAAAACTAGATGGGTCTCTGAGGAAGAATCCATAAAAAAATCTCTGGAGAATTTTCTCACTGCAAGAGCCGTGGAACGGCGTCGTTCCTGTTCGCCCAATATAGTAATTTCAATAGATGAAGGAACATCAACACCTTCTACATCAAATAGTGCAATCAAACCTAGAAAACAAGTAGGTATGGATAAATACGTCACAGTTCTTAAGCGACAGAGGAGCCCGACATCTGCTCAAGTGTCATCAAATTCAAAAGCTCCTAAGACCGTGAATAATGATCAAAATAGGTTTGCTCTCCTCCAGACGGATGAGCCAGAACTTCCTAAGAAGACGTTTAAGCCCCCACCAATTTATCTGAGAGAGCCCACTTCCAGTAAATTGGTACAAAGAATTGTTTCGGTAATAGGTGAAAATATGTTTAGCGTAACATCAATTAAACATGGAAATATCAGCGAAACCAAAATTCAAGTGAAAAAGGAAGATGATTTTCGAAAATTGTCCCACCAGTTGGAGAGGGAGGCTAGGGATTTCTACACCTATCAGCTCAAAAGCGCAAAAGGTCTCCAAGTCGTTCTAAAGGGTATAGACCCATGTGTTGATCCTGCGGAGATAAAGACCGGCTTAATGGACAAAGGGTTCAAAATTAAGAGTGTTGTGAATATTAGAAACCGTGAAAAGACTCCACAGCCTATGTTTAGGGTGGAATTGGAACCTGGAAATGTCGTATTAAAGAAAAACGAGTCCCATCCCATCTACAATCTGATGTACCTTCTGCATCGTAGAATCACCGTAGAAGAACCGCATAAGCGTCAGGGACCCGTCCAGTGTGTTAACTGTCAAGAATTTAGTCACACCAAGGCGTATTGTAAATTGCCGTCAGTTTGTGTTGCGTGTGGGGAGCTACATGCAACTGCTCAATGCGATAAGTCGAAAACTGATTCAAAAATCAAAAAATGCAGTAACTGCGGAGGTAATCATACCGCAAATTATAGAGGTTGTCCAATTTACACTCATTTGAAAGGCATAAGAACCAACAAGACGTCAGTATTACCTGATCGTCCTCAACAGCCTAATTTTGCTTCGAGTTACAATTTCCCTCAATTGTTACGGTCCACTAGTCATGTAAACGCGCCTAGTTCTAGACAAGTTTCTTACGCAAACGTGGTTAAATCTAATATGCCAGGTTTGGAGCAGGAACCTAAATCACAACATTTCGAGCCTAATATTAACACTCTAGAGACTACATTGCAGACTCTTGTCCAAACTATGAACACTTTTACGACCACTATGACATCCATGATGCAGGAAATGCTGAAAATGCAATCCACTATCTTACAAGCCATTTTAAAGAAATGATTTGTTTAAAAATTTGTTTTTGGAACGCGAACGGCCTCCGCCAACATAAAAACGAACTGGAACACTTCCTGATGGATAAGCAGATTGATGTCATGATGATTTCTGAAACTCACTTGACGGCGACAGCGTACTTCAAAATTAATAGCTACGTGTTATATGATACTAAAGATCCACGCGGAAGAGCATGTGGAGGTTCGGCAATTCTTATAAAGAACAGAATAAAACATTATTTAATGAACAACATATGTGAGGATTACCTACAAGCAATAAACATTTGTATTGAATTCTGTCAATACAATTTTGTTTTATCATCAATTTATCCGCCACCTCGATTTTCAATAAAAGAACACCAATACTACAGCTTCTTCAATTCCCTTGGAGCTAGATTTTTAGTTGCTGGTGACTTTAACGCCAAACACACTTTTTGGGGTTCACGTCTGGTGACCCCGAAGGGTCGTGAACTCTTCAACACCATTGCCAAAATGGGATTAGATGTACTCTCAAGCGGGCATCCCACCTACTGGCCGACGGACCGACGGAAGATTCCCGATGTTATTGACTTCGGAGTAGTGAAAAATATCCCTGTAGAATCGGTACAAGTGGAGCCTTCATTAGACTTGTCTTCAGATCACTCTCCTTCTATTATTTCAATGCGTTTCCTTCAAGGGAATGGCTCTCCATTTCGGGACATATCTAAAACCAGAGTAAGTTGGATAAAGTATAAAAAGTATTTAAGTTCCCACTGCACGGAATATGTAGTGTTGAGAACTACCGAGGATATTGATGGGTCGATTGACAAGTTTACTGAGGACATACGAAGAGCTGTACATCACGCCTCCACATACGACGTTGAGTGCAGAAGTGGGACAAATAGAACTTATTTCGCTGAACTCGATCATCTCCTGTCAGAAAAAAGAAGAGTTAGAAGAGAGTGGCAAATTCACAGGTCTCCTGAACTGAAAGCTAGGCTACGGGTATGCAGAGATATACTAAGAAATTTCTTAGAAACCCAAAGAATGGCTTCACTTAAATCTTACTTAGAGGGTCTTGATAGTACCCCACAATCTGACTATTCGTTATGGAAGGCGAGGTTTAAAAAGACCAGTTAGAGGAAAGCCTCCTCTGCGAAATCCGACTGGTGACTGGGCTAGAAATGATTCCGAGAAGGGGATTTTATTTGTTAACCATTCGAGAAATGTGTTTACTATAAACAACTCAAATAATGCATCTGATTTGCCTCCACTCGTTATTAGACCTCCTGTACCTCTAAGACTTAGCTTTAATGATGTTCAAAGCGCTATTGGTACTCTGAATCTTAAAAAAGCTCCAGGTATGGATAAAATCAGCAACAAAATGCTTGTGGAGTTACCTCGTGTAGCTAAAAGAATTATCCTATTTATTTTCAATGCTATTTTACGCCTAGAATACTATCCTGCAGATTGGAAGGTATCTATGATTACCATGATTCCTAAGCCAGGGAAGGACCCCACTAAAGTAGAGTCATATAGGCCAATTAGTCTACTGCCGACAATTTCAAAACTGTTTGAAAAATTGTTATTGGCTAAGTTGATTCCAATTCTGAACGACACTCAATGTATCCCAAATCACCAATTCGGGTTCAGAGCTAAACACAGTACCATCGAACAAACACACAGATTGGTAAATGTGATAAGACAGTCGTTTGAAGAGAAAAAATACTGCTCCGCCTTTTTCATTGATATGTCGCAAGCGTTCGACAAAGTCTGGCATGAAGGTTTAATGCATAAAATTAAATTAATTCTGCCTGCTAACACCCACAAACTTATGAAAAGTTATTTATATGGTCGCAAATTTACAATCAAAGAAGGCGATTTTTTAAGCCCCGCTCAGCCAATTGAAGCAGGAGTACCCCAGGGTAGCATACTGGGTCCAACTTTATATTTGATTTATGCATCCGATATGCCGTTAGACCCCATAATACATACTTCAACTTTTGCAGACGATACAGCCTTTATTAGCGTTCATAAGGACCATCAAATAGCATCACAGAACTTGCAGAAATATGTTTATAAGCTAGAGAATTGGCTTGAGCTTTGGAAAATCAGGGTTAACGAACAGAAATGTATTCATATAACTTTCACATTGCGAAAAGATACCTGCTCGTTCATCAGAATAAATAATCAAATTATCCCGCAACACAATGAAGTCAAATACCTCGGAATCCACCTCGATCGTCGTTTAACTTGGAAGTCTCATATCGACGCAAAACTTACCCAGATGAGATTAAAAGCAGTGCAAATTAATTGGCTAATCGGCAGAAATTCTACATTAAAGTTGGATTGCAAACTTTTGTTGTACAATGCAATTCTAAAGCCCATCTGGTGTTATGGAATTCAATTATGGGGTACTGCCTCAGCATCCAACATTGAAAAAATTCAAAGGGGTCAAAATAAAATTCTACGGATAATTACTGCAGCTCCATGGTACGTTAAAAATTCTAGAATTCACAAAGATCTAGGCGTGCCATTAGTAAAAGTCGAATTTACAAAATACGCCTCAAAATATGTCAGCAAACTTGAACACCATCCAAACCCACTTGCACGAGTCATCCTTAACTTTAGTGGCCATATTCGGTTAAGAAGGAGGGATACCCTTGCTTTAACTCAAGCGCAAAACAGATGACTGGATCAGTGGATATAAATTTTTTGTAGTATCATAATATTTTGTCTAGCACTGGCTGGACTTATTATTTTCTTTTAGTATTAAGATTCGAAAACTTATTGTCATTTCATTTCTGAAGATTCAATAAATAAATGAAATGTATTAAAAAAAAAGAGATTAGTTTGTACGGGAGTTAGCATCTCTATCCAATTTATTTATATAAACAGTAGTCTTACATACAAAACTACTAAATCAAGGCATCTGTTCATTTAATGATGAAAACAGAACTTTTTATTATTTCAATAGCAATTAGAATCTTATATATTACTAGCTAAAACCCGGTGTGCTTCGCTACCCGTATCGTAATGAAATAAAAAGTTTAGAGTTAAACAAATATACCCTGATTTTAGGTCAAATTTTTAGAGTAAAAAGGCGCGTCTTATCGTCCGGCAAATACGGTATTTATTTAGTTATTAAAACCTACAGTTTTCCTTTTAAATTAAATAATATAACATTATCTTATTATGATTTACAATATACAAACAAACAAACATACATTCACTTTTATATATAGATAATGGTTTCAAATGTATACACATTTTAACATTTACTTAATACTGTTGCTAGTCAGCGCATTGGTGTCCTAAATATTAATAGCTGATATAGCTTTCCCTATATATAATTTGCCACGCCCACTATTTATAGTCCGCCCGTTCTTGTCCTAAATATTAATATTGATGATAGAATAACCGTACCATATATCTTATTGTATACCATATATTTGATTTTTTTTATTATCATCATATGGGAGGTGCCACGCCCCCTGTCGCTACTACTCCCATTTTTTCCGCAACTATTTAAACAAACAATGGAATTGATCATGCAAAATTTGAGTACTATTCATTTTGAGAAAAAGAGGATGTCGACCAAAAAAAAGCCTGACATTTACCCTTAAAAAGAGGACAATACTCTGTAGCAAAATATTAAAAAAACAGCGCCTTAAAATACACAAAACAAATTTAAAATTGCATTTACATATAACAAAACAAAACTTAAACAAAATATTAAAAAAAAATGATATTTTATCAGTCGGATCTCATAACTACTACAACATAAAAACATAACAATTAATAAATTAATTTTAAAACTTCACATGTATTATATACATATAAATTTTTAGTAGAAGTTGTCAAGTTTCATGTATATTTTTCAGCGCTTTCAATTTGAACCAATATATTATTATCGCATTTTTTTAAATATTCATAAAACACTTGACAATTCATATCAAAATTATATTTGACTCTAATAATATCAGAAATAGTTTCTGTGTTTAATTTGTTTCTTCCTGGTGTCCACTGAATTCAGAACTTCTAGAACTAAGAACTTTGAGAAATATCATAAAACAAAATTACAAAAGGTTAACACACACATTCAGGGAAAGAATTGACCATTTTCAAATTTGGAATGATTTGGAATTTATAAGATTTCGTCTTTCAAAGAAAAGTGCATCAGCTGTTTTTTCCCCCTCCAATAAACTAGCACTTCTTTTGGCACCTTTTCCAGACATTTCTGGACAAAACTAAAAAAGTCGTTGCAAACAATTAAATTTGGCAATTAATTGGTGTAACTCTAAACGTCAAACACCAATGTTACCACATTTTTCACCGAATGCAGTCGGTAGTTACACGTAGGTAAAAAAAAACTTAAAATTACCAAATTCTTTTTACCGGTTAGGTAAGGAAAACTAATAGGTATACACTCTAGTAGTTATCTGTTTGTTAAAATTACGGGCATAAGACACGTAGATAAAGGCCAAAAGCCGTTTAAAATTGTGGCGGCCAAAAAGCATCAAACACAATGTGTTGACACAAGAAAGCATGCCATGACACCGTGTGTATTTAAAAATAATAATACATCAATGCCAACAATACTTTCGATACAATAAAACGAAATTATAGATTAAAGTTTTAAAAGTAGGACAAACCCAGGACACTTACAAAAAAAGAAGTAGGACTACCCCGGACGCCCTAAAAAAGAGGACGGTGTCCGGGGAAAAGAGGACGTATGGCAACCCTAACTATAGCTATTATAGTTTGCTAAGTATTTGATTTTTAAAATTAACTTTGTATGGGAGGTACCACGCCCACTTAAATTTTCAGAAAAAAGTAGTCTATAGCTCCTTCCAGACATACGGAAATATACTGTGAAAATTTCAAGCAAATCGGTTCAGCCGTTTAGCCGTCTATAGATCCCAAACTAATAATAATAAACATACATACATACAGACACACAATCACTTTTATATATATAGATGGTCAAAGACATGAAGTCAATGCGACTATTCAAATTTGACATGTAAGTGTAATAATTTTCAAAAAAATTACGATTATGAAAGGAAGAATTTAGAAAACAAATATAACAGATCCTACCAGAGATTTAAAATCTGAATGTCAATATTACTTTGTCCAAATTTGTTTTCCAAATATAGGTCGTTAATGAATTTGAGTTGCATGAATGTTTTTTCTCCTACAGCAAGAGCGTACCAAATATGCTTCGTTAAATGTTAAATTATCAGCGGCTATGATCAATAAGATCAATAATATCACGGGCAACACCGAGCACAAAAAGCTAGTATGTATATATATATATATATTTATTTATATGTTTATGTATTTAACACAAGAAATATTTATATGCATAGAAGTAAATTTATGAATGTTTCCTAAAAGTGTTTTTACACATATACTGGGTGTAGGGTATTTGGCTTGTGTCCATTTGTCCCGGATCACACACTGAAACTTTTGAGTTTGTTGGTGAGAGGAGAAAGAGGAGTGGTCCCCTCTCTCTTTTTTCCCCCTCTCAACCACAAACTCAAAAGTTGCGCAACAAAAGTGGCAGTGTGTGATCCGGGACTTTTCTGTGCAGTGTTGTGCAAGCAGCGTTGCCAAATGTGCAGATTTATCTGTTTTTTGCAGTTTTTTGAAGTGCAAAACAGGCTTGCAGATTTTTACTCCAAAAAACAGTTTTTTTTAAATCAATGCAGTTTTTTCAATTTTATTCGAATAAAACAAAGAGCAATCAATATTATTATTCCCACTCTATGTGGAATTTTGCGGACATATGTATATTTTATATCAAATATAAAAATTATATGTATTTTGTTTTCTTTTTTTCTTCAATAAGTTAAACATATACAAATATCATTTTATTACATACCGCACACATTCTTCAAAAGTGACTCAATTCCAAATTTTAATTTTTCGGGTTTGTATGCTTAAACAACACACAACACACTTGTTTATCTATAAGAAAAAGGTCAAAGCATTTTGTTACAGTTAACAAGTTCTAAAAAACAGTTAAGTCTTTCTTTATATTTCATTTGGTATAAAATTGCAATTTAATAGTGATTTATTTTTAGTTGTGTCATATAATAAAAATTTTGAATTAAGTCACTTTTGAAGAATGTGTAGGATATTATTAAATTTTGTTTCGAAGGTGCAGATTTTTTTCGAAAAAAACAGATTTTTTTTTTCGGAATTGTCAGATTTTGTAAAAAAAATATGGCAACACTGTGTGCAGGTGAGTTGATTGTTTTCCTCTCTTTATATTAGCTTTATGTTCGTCTATTCTCACGCCTAAATTTCTCTTCGTTGTACTAATGTAGATTTTTCCACACTACTCATCAGCAGGGTTGTCAAATTTTTTTGAGCTTCGTCGCCAAAACGGATGTAAAAAATCGCCAAAATTCGCCAAAATCCGATTTTGTTCAGTTTTTAATTTTTTTTATTATTTAAATGAAATAAATTTTGTTTACACAAAAAAACCTAGTTCAATTTTTAAGTCAAAAATCGCCAAAAATTGAGAAAAAACCAAAAAAATCGCCAAAAATAAATTTTTTTAGTTTTTGTTACATTTTTTTTATTTAATTCATTAATTGTTACTTATTAAACAATATTTTAGTAAAACATATACACATTCATATCCGTTTTATTTTTTACTATTTAAAAAATTTTAAAACTTTGTTAAAAGAGAGTTTTAAATTACATAAAAATGGAGATCATATTTAAAAAAAGTAAAATTAAGTAGATAAGTCTAAGAGTTCTCAGCGATTTCATTACTAGAGTCTTGACTTTCATACATAGTTCAGTTGAATTTTTTTATCATTTCATTAGTCGGTGTAAACGAATTGCAGCATAATTTGTTTACGTTCATATGATTATTATTCTCAATAACGCGTCTAAAAGCTCATATTGAATGTTATTACTTAGTCGAGCTTTTGTACAATTCATTATTGGAAAGACCCTTTCAACGCAGACATTACTCGTTGGAACTATCAATATAGTAAAAACGGCCAAAGATATTTCCTTAAAATGGTACGTACCTGCTGTATCGTGATAATCAAACACTTTTGGCCAAAATTCAAGTAAATTTTTTGGAATTTCGTTATTAAAATAATTATTTTAATTTATGAACGGAAGTTTTCCCTATTGCGTTTCATACACGCCTATTGCTACATTTGGATCCATAAATGGTCTTAATGTTTCTTGAACAACGCCAAGTTTAGTTTGAGATAATGTATTCGCACACTTTGAAATAGAAAATTGTCCAAAAGCTTTAAAAAAGTTCATATTTTCTGGTAATCTGCTTATCATCTCTTTTAAAAGTTTTTTTAAATACACAAACCAGTTTTCTTTAAGTACGATTATTTCTACTTCGCTCAATTTCGCATTTCTTAATTCTGTTTCAAACTCTGCTCCAAAATCAATTGCATTTAGAGGCAAAAATGAATTTGAAGAATCAATAGCTGCATGTAAATCATTGAAAAATGTTTCATTGTTTTCAGTATTATATAAAACAAGGTTTGAAAACTTTTGTTGAAAACATAAGAAGTGTACAATACATTTTTTCATGCATGCTTCCTGCATCCATGCTGTAAGATTAAAATTCCAAATTCAGATGATTCATTTCGTTGACAATTGGATTTATAAAAACCAAAAAAAGACGATTTTTTTCATCACATAATTTATTATAGATGTTTTGGTGAAAATCGCCAGGGATATAAAATCGCCAAAAAAAAAACGCCATGTCGCCAAACGGAAAATCTCGACGCCAAACACGTTTCAAAATCGCCACGTTTGGCGAGAAATCGCCATATCTGACAGCCCTGCTCATCAGTGATGTTAACTTTTTTATTTCGATTACCGTACAGCCCTTAAAAAAATACCGTTTTTAGATAAAATTACCGTATGCTTTTGTCTTGTACAAAAATAATTATATTTTCTTATTAAAATGGGTTCATATTTATAATTCAATATATTAATTTAAAAATCAACAAAAACATAAGGAAACAGGTAGTAATAATAAAATAAAGTAATTAAAATTTGTACTTTCCGTAAAATCTGTTTATAGATTTTTGTAATATTTAAAGCTTAGCTAATAATATTTATTATTGATACATTTAGATTGGTTTTATAACAAAAATAGCTCGTGGCTGTCTATATAGAATTCCTTCAAGTGTATTAGTATTTAGCCTATTTCTTATTTTAGTTTTGTTTAGATTTATTACTAAAAAAAGTCGAACTATGTGGCAAAGAAAATATATAAACCAACATTTTTTTTTAACTGGAAACAGTATGGAGTCGTCACCTTTCTTCATATTAAAGGCGATTTTGTAAAACTGAAGAATGTCACATTTATCAACATCTTATATTTGCCTTATTAGCCTAAATTCCTTATCAATTTCGTTAAATTCATCTATTGACATAGCTTCTGGGAAATGCAAAAATAAAGGAATTATGGATTTATTGGTATCGAAGATTGCATTTGATTTGATTCAAAAAGAAATCTTTTTTTAATTTCTTGAGCACTTCGTATATAAAATTTCTTGCAATCAGTTTTAAATACAGCTAAATTGTGTGTTGAAATATACATACTTAAAAGACTTGTGATTACTTCACCGCCGAGGTATATTTTGTATCATTTTGTATATTGTACATACAGTGGGGAGCAGAGGTGAGAACATGTTTGTATTTTCTGCATTGTAAAGATCATAAAAATTGTAATAATGGAGCGATTTTTAAATTTCTTTTTCTATTTTAATTCTTATTTAGTTCTTTACATAGTTCTTAATAAGAGAAATAAAAGCCCAATAAAACAAGATTGTAATTTAAATAACAACAAAACAACTTGTGTGTACTCAGTTTTGCTCACACTTGTTATCAACCAAATTTTTGAATCATTTTTTGATTTACCGTTATTTGAAATTAAGTTTTTAAATTTGTTGCTGCAATCTTTAATTTTGTCAGTATGAATTTTAGTTTTAAATATTAATTGAATAACTCCGTGTTCCAAAAACTTCCAGCCTGTTTATAGAACGCGACTCGCTGATAAAAACCGCTAAAATGTTAGCGGTTTTGTTATTTTGGGTCACAGAACACGACTGTTGACAAGTTTGTTAAAAAAAACGTAACTGTTGTCAATTTATTTGGTATATACAAGACGGTTAGAGTCGCCGAAGTGTCAAAATTGGACGAATATAGAATAGTGTTCGAGCGTAAAATTTAATTACAATTTCATTGAAAAAGGCAAACACAAAATGGATATTTCAACAAAAAAAGTAAGTACACATTGATATCATAAATGTTTTTGTTAGTTTATTTCGATTTGTTAAATTTTTGGATTGCATGGAGGAATTTCCACACTTGGCTTCAGGAGCTCCTCAGTTTGGTAGCAGCAAATCTACTATGGAATGTATTCGTTAAATTAAATTAAAATTTAAATTTTGTTTTACTTTTTTGTTTGTTTATGTTTATTTGATATTTTTCATAAAAGTAGGGTTGCCATCTTAATATTTAATATTTAATATTAAATTTTGTATGAAGAAATATAAACAAAAAATATTTTTTAACACGTTGGCAATAGTAGGGTTTCAAACAACTTTGACATATGCGCGATTTAACGTAAGTGGCACGACAAAATCGACTCGCGTTCTAAACGCTTTTTATTTCTCACTCGTCCACCGGTCGTCGAGTCGCGAGTTGGGCGAGTCGCGTTCTATAAACAGGTTGTTCGTTTTTTTTTTTTAATTTAAAAAAGTAAAAGTCAATATTTTTTGAAAAATGAAGAAACTATCGATAGCCGTGGAAAATTTGATAATAAATAAAACAAATGATGACTCCTCGTCACGTATGATAGCAAAAGAGCTTAATATAAGCCAATCAGTAGTTGTTAAGCCGGCAGTACATGGCATGTAAAAAGCCACATTCACATGTGGTTCTGACGTAATTTTGACGTCACCATGAAGCTGCATTGGCAACATGTCGTGTACTACCAATTTTTGTGACAATCACATGCAGTACACATTCACATGTGTGCGCATGCTGCTTTGTAGAAACATGCACACATGTGTTTTTTTGCATGCTGTGTACTTCCTTGTTACATTTGAATTCTGACATTTGAGAAATCTTTACATGCGCATGCAGCCGTCACATATATGTAGCAGCAAGAATTTTTGACACAACATTTTTATTCGCATGTTAGCATTTGTAGTGTATGTATAAACAAACTACACATAAATGTAGTGTATTGTGTAAGAAACACAAGACCAAATGTATAATAGTGCTAGGTTAGTTGACGCTGCTTTCTTTTATTTTGGGTGAACGACTTAATGCTCATATTAAATTTCGACTTGGAGTTTGAACCAAGAAAATAGAACACTTGAAATTAGAATAAACAATTAATGTTTGAGTCACATTTAATAATTGAAATGCACTCAATAATAATAATAATATGTACTCTAAAATTGATGAGCGCCTGGTACAATCATGCATAATGGCTTGTGTAGAATATAAGAAAAGTAGCTGTAAGATTGTAAATGAATAAACTACTCAATATAAATTGTAACTTTAAACAATTGAGTAACATTGTAAAAATTACTCAATTTTAGGCTAATCTTTCTTCTCATAAGTAGTATATAAGAAACAATATTTGAAAATAAAGGCACAGTTCATGATTGGACTCATAATTGAAACGTCTTTTTTTATACCATCATCACATGGCGATCCTGCAATCTTTTTAAGTGCTCCAAGATCAGAGCACTAAAAAGAATCGATCCTGCAATCTTTTTAAGTGCTCGAAGATCAGAGCACTAAAAAGAAAAAAAACAAAAAATCCTGGAAGAAGTTCCTAATCAATGCCATGATTAGAAGGACTGTTCGGCCAATGAACAAGTCAACTGAAGGAAGATCAAGGACGCAAAAATAAATATTTTTAATAGGGACATAGTGCTTCTTATTTAGCACCTGCGGACCGGAGGCGACTTCGCCCATGATCCTAGAATAGGGATAATTCATCGATGCCTAACAAAGACACAGCTGGTCCTAAAAAGCTAACAATAAGGGAATATAAGGAAAGAAATACACCGACACGTAAAGAAGACACACCCAAAATCCCAAAAACTAGACCACCAAAGCGTCGAGGAGGATATTTAGCAGCCAAAAGAAGAGAGTTGGCACAATTAAAAAGAATAATAAATTTATCCCCCCCACCTCCTTGGAATGTATCAACGAAGTACTGGGAAAAAATTTATGTATTAGAAATGTGTATAAAAACACATATTGAAATGAAAAAACAATAAAAATATAAACAATATACACAATAAGAATATGAAACGAATCATTATTATATTTATATTCATATTCACCTTGATTTTTTTGTTTACATTAATTTTTGCGGCTTGGCTAAAAACATATGTAACAAACACATTAATAGAAAGCTCTAAAGCAATTACAACAGAATATAAAAATAAAATATCAATTTTAGATATCATATCATTTATACTAGAATAAAAATAAGAATAAAAATGATAAGAACAAAATTAACAAAATTATATGATAAATATATAGGATGGCTAATTATAGCAATAATATTAATACCACTAATTGTAATATTAGATATAAAAATCTTAAATTTTATTAAATTAATAATAAAAAAGGAAATATGTAACAAAATAAATAATAATAAATAAATGGAATTCATAGAAGCATTAAACCAGATTGTAATAAATGCAAAAAAATCACTAGGTAGACCATACACCATAGAAACAGTGAAAGAAAAAAGGATAGAAATCCAAAATTTAGAAAAATATTTAAAAATTAAATTAGAAAACTCAACTCTTAAAGTAGATGAAGAATCACAAATTCTAAATCAGTTTAAAAAACTTAAAGAAGAAAGTTTAAATTTATTAGAAACACATATTGAAAGCAAATCATCCACTGCAAAGAAAAGACAAGGAATAATCATGGCAAACCTTGATATAAATGAATTATCAATAATAACAAAACTAGTAGCAAAATTTTCGGGTAAAACTAAGGAATTACATGAATTCTTATCAAACTTAGAAGTAGTCTCTACAACTATTTCAACGGAAAAACATATTTCATTCTTTAATTTCATTTTTAATTCACGACTCGATTTAAAAGTTCAAAACAGAATAAAACAAATTAAGATACCAACAACAATCAACGAATTAATATCTATCTTAAAAGCAACATACAAACCATTAAAAACTACCAATACCATATTAAATGAAATAACTAATTTGAAGCAGAGAGAAAACAATCTGATAGGTTTTGCAACAAAATTAGAAAACCTTATTACAGAATTAAACGAAGCTCAAATATTAGAAATAGGTGAATCCAGTAGAAATGCTATTATAAACACAAATAGCAAAATAGCTTTTAACGCTTTTATGAACGGTCTTACTGATCCGCAGATTATATCAACAATCTATGCAAGCCAAGTAACAACATTTACTGAAGCTTTGAAAATCGCAGAAAGAGTTTCATCGACAATAGAACAAAAAAAAATATTTTACTAATCAATATCAAAGTATCAATTAAAAAATCCTAGTTCAAAGCTAACCAGAATTCGCTTAGAATTATTCGATTATGATTTTCAAACAGTTTATAAAAAAGGAACAAACAATACCAACGCAGATGCACTCTCAAGAATACAAATAGACTCAGATACGTTAAAAACAATGATACCCCTGACAATCGATGAATCCACAAAAAAAAAAAAACGCTGGTGATAACAAGAAACATGAAGAAAAAGATACAAGATGAGGAAAAAGAACATAACGAAAAAGAAAAAAATGGTAAGACATATCCTAAAGAGACTGATCAACTCATAATATGGGAATGTACATCCATCAAAGAAATATAACTTGCTAAAAAGTTAAAGTTTATATTAGAAAATTCGAATAAAGAATTCAAAATAGAAAACAATACTGCTCTAAATGAAACGCGCGTCAGATGTAGCGATAACCCCTATTATTTAGATAATATGTTGGAGAAACTACCTTCTGTTTTAAGCAGATTGAATTGTGAGAAATTCGCACTAAAGAAAAGTGACGAAATATTTAAGAAAATAAATATAGAAAAATTGAAAGAAAGAATAAATAAAAGTAAAGAAACAGACGTCAGAATTCTTATATACAGCAATCCTCAAAGAATAACGGATGAAAATAAAAAACATGAATTAATTGAATTGTATCACAACACACCATGCGGAGGACATTTCGGAGTCAGAAAAACATTGTTAAAATTAAAACAAATATATATATGGAAGAACATGTTTAAAATGGTAAAAAAATATGTATCAACGTGTGATCTTTGCCAAAGAAACAAACAAATAAGACACACTAAAGAACCACTATGTATCACGGACACACCAGAAAATAGTTTCAGTACTATAGTTATCGATACAGTCGGCCCTTTAAGACCCTCAGAAAATTATCGATACATACTAACAATGCAATGCGAGTTGACGAAGTATATAATAGCAGTCCCAATGGAGACAAAAGAAGCTAAATCAATTGCAAAGATCTTAACAGAACATTTAATTTTGAAATATGGATTATTTAAAATTCTGAAATCTGATAGAGGCACAGAATTTGTAAATGAGTTAATGAGAGAAATATGCAATTTGTTGAAAATAGAACAGCGACTATCAACACCATACCATCATAAAACCCTAGGTACCGTAGAAAGAAATCACAGAGTTTTAAATGAATATTTCTTATCATTTGTTAATGATGATAATTGGAGTGATTGGATACCTTATTATTCATTCGCTTATAATATCACACCTCATATAGACACAAATTATTCTCCATTTGAACTAATTTTTGGCAAATTACCTACAATACCGGGTGAAGAAATCATGAAACATGATAGAATATATGATTTCAAAAATTACGCAAATGAACTAAAGATTAGATTAAAAACATCATTGAATAATGCTAAAAAACTTATTGAAATAACAAAACTAAATAGAAGTTTAAAATCGTATAATAAAACCAATAGCATCAAACTTAATATAGGTGATTTAGTTTTAGTAAGATCAGAAAATAGAAAGAAGAATGAACCACCATATCATGGTCCATATGAAATAACAAACATAGACAATTTAAATGTAACAATCAGAATTAAAAATAAACAAAAAACATTACATAAAAATATGTTAAAATATTATAAGACATAAAATAAATACATATATATATAGCTATAAGTACGTAATATAATATGTAATAATAAAAATAAGAAAAATTATTAAAAGTAATTAAAATCTTACCATTCTTGTAAACAATAAATGGTATGATTTTACTGAAAGATTGGGGGTGTAGTGTATGTATAAACAAACTACACATAAATGTAGTGTATTGTGTAAGAAACACAAGACCAAATGTATAATAGTGCTAGGTTAGTTATTAATTTCATGACGCTGCTTTCTTTTATTTTGGGTGAACGACTTAATGCTCATATTAAATTTCGACTTGGAGTTTGAACCAAGAAAATAGAACACTTGAAATTAGAATAAACAATTAATGTTTGAGCCACATTTAATAATTGAAATGCACTCAATAATAATAATAATATGTACTCTAAAATTGATGAGCGCCTGGTACAATCATGCATAATGGCTTGTGTAGAATATAAGAAAAGTAGCTGTAAGATTGTAAATGAATAAACTACTCAATATAAATTGTAACTTTAAACAATTGAGTAACATTGTAAAAATTACTCAATTTTAGGCTAATCTTTCTTCTCATAAGTAGTATATAAGAAACAATATTTGAAAATAAAGGCACAGTTCATGATTGGACTCATAATTGAAACGTCTTTTTTTATACCATCATCACACATTGGCGGCGTTGCCAATACATATATGTACATATATCAATAATAGAAATTATATGACGGGAAAAACTTTAGGCGGGATAGAACGTTCAATAATTTATTATAATACTAGTGACTTCGTTCACGTGAAAATTACAGCAAGATTTAAAGATAAGGGTTTATCCAATAACAACTTTACACACATTTTATTTAGTTTTTTACATACATATATTTTACGTGCATGCATATATTTTTATTTTATGTTAAAATATTTCTATAAACAACATTATGGGATTTATTATTTTCTGACAACACATACTCTTGAGCAACTGACACTCAGCTGTCCATGTGAAAAGCAAGGGGTATCTAAATATATGACGGCCACTTTTAGCGTTTGATCCTGGGATTTTTTGATTGTAATTGCAAGACAAAAGTAAAAGGGTAGAAAAAGCACCAGCTTTTGGTCAATTTGGTTTAAACGATATGCTATCTGTATACTAAATTTATCAAAGAGAGAAAAAGTACCAAAATTAAATACCGCCAAAAGTACCAGTTTTTGCCCCTTAAAAAGGACCTTATATTTTAATTCAATCCAGTGTATATATAAAGTGCATGTATACAACATTTAGCAAACAAAGAAAAAGTACCAAAAACACCCTTTTTACCGCTTAAAAAGTGCCCTATAAAAAATAAAAAGTACGAAAGGTACCAATTTTTCCTTTTAAAAAGTACCCTATTTTTTATTTTTACCCCTTAAAAAGTACCTAATACTTTAATTTGGGCCATATGCTAAAAATATAAAAAGTACCAACTTGTCAACAAAATTTTATTTCATAACAATCAAATAATCGCCTCAGCGCCACTTGGGGATTATTGAGACTAGCTGGCAAAAAAACACATATGTATTTATTATTATAATTATAATACATATGTATGTGTATGTATTTATAATAATAAAAAATAATAATGTTTTTTATTATGCATAATGCCGTTCTACACTTTATTTTAAAACTTCTTTAGGGAATTTTTTCCCTGGTGCTATGAACATGGGTAATTTTCTGATAAAAATTTGGTAACAAATTTTTTGAACAGTGGCAGCACTGATATTTAAAACAGCTGTATGCAATTTATTTCGGGTTTGATTTATTTTGTATTATAAAAACTGTTTAATATGTGTGAAGTCGTGGCCGATTTCTCCCGATGACTCATTTCAAGTATATGTGACCAAAATGGAAATAGCAGCCCACTTTCTCTTTGACATTTTCAAAATTTCACAAAAATATTTTATAAAAACATATGATTGGCGCAAATGTTGACATATGAAATATACACACATGTTACATGTCGTGTACTGATAACTAATATGTAGCCATTCAAAAATGTACACATGTGCTGCCATTGCATATGTGTACGCTCCGGCTACATTTGTCACATTTAAATTTTGTGACAAAACTACATTTCGTGTAATATAAAAATTTTAAAACATGTAGCCACTGTTACATATTTAACAAATGTAAACAAAATGCTGAGAGTTGTCATGACGTTAGAGCCACATTTGAATGTGGCTTTTTACATGCCATATACTGCCGGCTTTAGAGTGTTAAAACGGCGAAATGTAGCTCCTAAATTAATGTTTACATGTGTACGAAAGTGGACAATAAACATAATAAAAACAAATGTATTCAGGTTTTCGAGACGAAGTCTTGGCATGAATACGAAAGGAAAAAACTGAAGAAAAGGAAAAACAACAACTAAAATAGAAATTAATAAAAATGATAATTTACAGAAAACTTCGAACCACCAGTCACTGGTTAAAGGATTGATGTTGTCTGTTGACTAGCAGGCACCGTAGTGGTGCATAGGTCAGAACGTAAAGAATTCTGATGGGAGAAAGTGGTGTTTCTCGAAACATATGTAAATTCAACCAACAACCCAGGTTCGAATCCTAGTCAGAAAAATTATCAAAAATAAAAATTTTTTCAAGTTGTTAAACAATCCTTCTTCAGTAAAAATGATTTAATGAAAATTAAATTTAAAAATGAACTTAAGCCTAACTAAGAAAAATATCAAAAACTAAAGGTTTATGTTTTTTTACTTTAGACTACGTAAAACTAAAATAATTAAATATAATACCTGCGAAAGGGTTTTATGGCTTTGTTTTGATTAGCAAAAAAATAAGTCATAAAAATATCACAATAGGTTCTACAGTAAACATATGATCTCTTGCTAATATACCTGTTATCAACTGTTAGGGTCAACCAAAGTCATAAACAATTTTATAATAATAATCGCGACATTAAACCACTAAAGAAAAAAAAAACCCAATATTGGCGAGATACTAATTAGTTTTACCTGATATTAACCCTTTCGGCCGCACTTGAATTTAGCTGTGACTACCAAGAGAATCACATATTTTTTCATGACTTTTTACTGTGGATCAAATGACGACTTATGGAACATATGGAACATACTAAAAATCAGTTATAATTTGGTTTTCGGGTCTTCAGGATCCATAAGAAACAATGGAACCAACAAAGAGTTAAGAAGTTCAAAAAAGAAACATGTTCAAGATGAATATCGCAAATTTGGATTAATTATAGATCAGCCAAAACAAGGGTCAGGGAATACAAATGATGACAATACCTCACGAAGATTCTTTTCAGATCCAGAAACAGCATCTGAAATAACAGGAGTGGATTTAAACCTTATTTTCAGATTTAAAATAATCCTAGAAGTACTTGCGTGCAATGAAGAAATTGACGCTAGACAATTTGGAGATTATGCTAAGGAAACTGCAAAAATATATACAACCAACTACCCATAGAGAAATATGTCTGCAACAGTTCACAAAATCCTTTATCATGGAGAAGATATCATTAAATATCATTTGGTGCCACTTGGAGATCTATCAGAGGATGCTCAGGAAAAAAGAAACAAGGATTACAGATTTTATAGAGAGCACAATACTAGAAAAATTTCACGAAATTCCACAAATGAAGATCTATTTAATATATTATTGGCAACATCAGATCCGTTCATATCCAATATTCGAAATCAATGGAAAGTGGAACATCGCGATTTAGATGAAGAAGCCAAAAAACTACTAAAGAACAGAAATAGCGCAGAACAAAATATAGAATATTTGCAATCAATATTTGTTTCAAATGAATAATAATTATAATTGCCTTCATTGTTATTTAAGTATGAAAAACATAGTATTAGTAAATAATTCTTTAAAAAAAAAACCGACTTCAAAATTTCGGCCAAATAAAATGTTGGATTAATTTTCAAAAATGTTTAATATAACTAATGTTGTTGCACTTTTTTGATTGAAAGAAAGAATTTTGAAAATCTTGTTAATCATCTAAAAAAATCGGTTTATGATAAATCTATAATGTTTTCCATTAACAGAGCTAAATTTTGACACCCATATTCGATATATTCTTAAAAATCAGTTTATGCTATATATCCCAGATATATCTCAATCAATTTCTGAAATTTTCATTTTTTTACCTTAAATATATTTTTCTGCAAGACATATCTTCCAAATAAAAAAATTATTTTTAACATTGATTCATAAACAACGAAGTTATTCAACAATTTATAAGAGAAGCACAGAAAAAATATAGATAACGGAAAATAAAAAACCGTATGTCCGTCCGATCTTCATAAAAATTAAATGGGATCCACCTGCAAGCAAACCCTTTCAAACAAAAAAATAATTTTTAAAATTGGTTCAGAAATGACTATCGTGGAACAAACATAAAAAAAGCAACACCATTCGAATTGATAACCTCCTCCTTTTTGAAGTCGGTTAAAAATAATAATAAATAGAACCTACTATTGTTACAAATGCTAATAAAATCTATTGCAGTTTTTATTTTTAAAATGTTTTTTAAAATTATCAAATCTGACAGCAAAAAAGAATAAATTTTTCTGTAGTAACAGCAAAATCTCCAGTGAATTTTACTATTTTTTTTAGTGTAAACATTTTTTTGAGTATAAAATTTTTTTTGAGTGTAACATTAAAAAAATTCCCTTATCACAAAAAATAATTATAATTATTATTAAGTTCCAAATATTAAATTTTTTAATATGTAAATAAAAAAAATAAACCCATATTTCACTCCAAAAGTTAAAAAAAATCAAAAGTTCAACTTTGACCTAGAAGTCCTTAAAAAGTCATCAATCAATTTTAATGTAATTAAAACTGAGCCAAGCTGAACTAAATATCTATCCATTAAAAAAAATTACTTCAATATTTTGATCGGTTCAAAAGTTACAGAATTTTGGCCAATGAAAAACGATTTTCAGCCACTGTGCGTCGTTTATTATCTCTCAGTTTGTTGTTCTCAGTTATTCTTGGAATAAACGGTAGATTATTGTATTTGGCGTTGCCAGATGCGTCCTTTTTGTTTTTTCCCCCTGAAGAAATAGTATTTTCAACTTTGGAAAATTGTTTTTCATTAAGATATATTTTATTCTTGTCATATTCTTATATTGAAATTTTACGTCGCTTATTTTCATAGCTTTGTCAATTAGATTCATTGCCGCATTTATCTTCTGTTTCATGGGTTGTGTTGAGTGGAAATTCATCAAGCGTCCAGAAGCAATTGGTTTCATATACCAATATGTTATTATTTTGCCATTTTGTCGGATATTATTACATTTAATTGTATATTAAACAAGTAAGAGTGCTATATTCGGCTGTGCCGAATCTTAAATACCCTTCACCTAAGCGTAATAAGAAATACAGAAACTACACTAGACTAGAATATCCTAATTCTGTGTTTTCTATTCAGTTTTAGTGCAAATTTTATTAGTATTTGATATATTGGTTGAAAGACAATTTTACGACCAACATAATTTATGTTAAATATTTTCAAATATTGTCTAATTTTTACCATTTTGAATTGATTTAATTACCAATTCTTACCATAATTTACAGAGTCTGTCTGATGTTCATAATAATCTTCAGTGTAATTTAACAAACAGAGTATAAAAAAGGGGTACAATTCGGTTTTAGTGATTTTGCTAAAAAAAAAAATAAAATAAAACAAAATGAAATAGGGCTTTTAGAGGAGATACCAGCAAAGCAAAAATTTGTTGGCGGCCTCGCCTATTTTCGAGGGGGCGGGCCCTTAAAGTTGAAAATATATAGGCCTATATCTCGGGAACTACTGGGTGTCCGATAATTTGTAATACTTTAAATAAAAGGTATTAAAAATTGCTTTCCAACGATATATATCATGATTATAAAATATGGACCGAATATGGGTTAAATCCGAAAAGAATATTTTTTGACCCGAATTTATTTGTTTTTTGAAAATGGTTCTATATGGCAGCTATGACAAATTATGGGCCGATCTTCTTAAATTTTGCAACAGTTATTTTAATGCATATGAGGATATTTCACGTCGAATTTCAACATAATTACGGTATATTTAAGATATATATTAGTATTAACGTGGATTTCGAGAGTGGACCTTATGTGGGTGATAAAGTCAAATATGGACCGATATTCTCAAAATCCAGCAGTTTGATTTAGGCATGTATGTAAATGATCCGTGTAAAATTCTGGATTGGTACCCTTATTTATAAGCGATTTATGAGTATTAAAGTGATTTTCGGAGGAGGGCTTTATATGGGGCATACGGTTAAAAATAGACCGAAATTCACAAAATTTTGTGGGATGATTTTTGTATATATTAAAATGATCTGTGCAAAGTTTTGAGTCGGCACCGATATTTATACAATATATATAGGGAAAAATGTCTTTTTCAGATGTGGTCCTTGTATGGGAGCTAAGACCAGTTCTGGGCCGACTACTATAAAATTTAGTACAACAATTTATTTGCCTATGTATTTATGTCAAATTTTAGCCGTTTAACATTATTTATATCTGTTTTTAACGTATTTAAGTGAATTTTGGAAGTGGACTTTATATGGGGTCTATGGTCAAACATGGACCGAAATAAAAAAAAAATTCGTTTTGCGATTTCTTTTTGTATAAGACTTATTTTTTCTGAATTTTGTCTAGATATTCCAATTTTATAGGCATTTATTTATCATTAAGCCATATTTCGGGAATATATATATTTGTATTGGGGGCTATAAGAAATCATGGACCGATTCTTACTATTTTCCGTACACTTTCCTCTTTTATCATAAAAACAACGTATACAAAATTGCATGGTATTATCTGCAATATATTTCAAAATATTGCAATAAAATGAACGAAAAATATCAAATTTTTATGGAGGTGGTCTCACATATTGGTTCATAACTCTGGTTGACCTAAACCGATTTTGCTGATTTTAAATAGCAAACTTCTCGAAAGCACTTCTGACAGAATTATTGAAGGCTTGGATCCCGAGTATATCTGGGGACTTCAAAAAACTGATTTCAACAGACAGACAGACGGACATGGCTTAATCGACTTCGCTATCTATAAGGATCCAGAATATATATACTTTATAGGGTCGGAAAATGTTTTTATGGAAATGACACACGGAATGACAAACTTATATATACCCTTCTCACGATGGTGAAGGGTATAAAAATGAGATCGCTAAAGCGTGTGTTCTCGAGAAAGTTCTAGGACGGAGTGTTCGAAAACGTTAAAATAATATAAATGTTAAAGATACGAAAATAAAGGTAAAGATAAAATAATAGTTTTTAAAACGTAAATAAGCATGTAAGAGTAATCGGTACACCACAATTTCGACATTCATTTTGAATTTAAAGGTTTATTTTACACTTTCACCCTATACTGAAATACTAAAAACAAAAATTGTATCTTGAAGGACGACTATCGAAGAAAATAGAGATTGCAGAGAGCGAATACACAAATTTTGTGATTTCAGCACAAAATACAAAAAATTATATATAATTTTATGTTAGTAGTTTGAAAGATTTCCCTGATTATCCATGATTACCGCCTAAAATGGTGTTCACACATGCATTTTTAATTGCAATTTTTTAATTAACGCCTAATTGAATTCAATTATCCATACAAAATTTCAATTAAGATAATTTCTTTATTAAGAGTTAATTGTTCTAATAATTGTTAAAATTAAAAATACAACCCTGTGGTAAGTAATAACTAAAATGGTATAAAGAATATTTTTAGGCTGAAAATTTTAATATTACAACCAAATACAGTGCACTAGGAAAAACGTCAACTAATTAAAAACGCGGGTGTTGACGTTTAACAAATTAAAAAAATCTGTTATTTTTTCTTCTCTCTATTTATTTCATAAAATTTTAGGGTTTTGGGATGTTGACGTTGTTGTTGTAACATCAGTAATTGCTGAGTTGACAGCCCTTGGCCGAGTGATCTCGGGTCATTCCGGTGCGTAGAACCGACTGTCGTGGGAATGGAATGGGATGTTGACGTAAACGAGCGTTGACGTTTTCCCGAGTGCACTGTAATTGTATTCTTTTTTGTCAGCTGCTGTCAAACGCTAATTGAATTAGCAATATTGAGCATATGTGAACACTTTTTAATTAACCAATAATTGACTCAATTAAAAATACTTGTCTGAACACCATATAACTGTCGTTGATTGATGCTTTGCAAATAAACATTTGAGTGAATCTTAAGAGCCAAAAAGTAATTTTTATCAGTTTAGAACTCAAAAAGTACCATGTATACAATGTTTCAAGTTTTGGCCCTCTAATTTTGGATTAACCAAAAAAATATGCTGTCTGGTAAATTACATTTCATTATAAAAATCCGTATATAAAACTGTAAGTCTGCTGGTGATTTATTTCAAAGAAATATAAAATTCCACTTCTCACTCGTGTCGTATTATGAAGAAAAAACTTCTCATATACATAAAGTTACAACACAAATTTTGTTTTCTATCTGTCAAATCAGACATGAGCTAACTGCTACCATTCACGAAATAAGCACTAGTTGAAAAAAAAATGTTAAATGGCGGACCCGTTACATACCAAATTAAAAAAAATCGGTTTAGCGGTTTGGGATTGGTTGTTTAAAAAGCAAAGGTACCAATTTTACCCGTTTTATTCCTTTCTGGTTCAAGTCTTAAAAAAATATAGCCTACTAGCTGTACCCTGCGCGCGTTGCTACGCTACCAATTATAATAAATTTGAAAGAAAGACATTACACAAATATTCAATTAATTTTGAGTAATTTTATTGAAAAAAGTAGGCGGTCGATAGAAGTATTCTTAGTCATGCCGGAGTCGTAGTTATATTCCGGGAAATTTTTAGTAAGATCGGTCCAGCGGACTGGCCTTCCCGGCAGACGTTGTCCTGCAATAGATGGGGCGTGAAAGGGGGCGTGGAATATGAATCCTAACTTTTACCTCACCTAGAGTAACATGTGTATTCGATTTGAAGTAAATATGTTAAAATTCGAGTAGAATCAATTACACAATTTAAAGAAGTAGGAGTGGTCGAAAGAAATAAGAAGCTTTGGCACATAAAATTTTTATTTTTACCTCGCCTTCAGTAAGATGTGTATACAAATTGTTTGAAGTAAATCTGTAAAACCCCATGCAGAAGAAATTAGTCAATTTAAAAAAGTGTTCGTACCAGAAACCTTCCCGGACTCATACACAACAACTTTGCCGAAGATCATTGAATGATGAAATGCATAGTGTACGATTCTATAAAGAACATACTTACATACAAATGTCACACGCCGGGACAATGAATTATTGAAATAAAGAATCGGAACTTTATGTATGTTAAAGTTAAAATATTGTTTTATTGAATTAGTTGTATTTTAGAAAATTTAGAGTCATATATTAAAATTAAGAATTCGCGAACACGTCTGTCTTGTTTCAATTTTAGTTGTCGACTTCTTTTTTTTATGTTTTGAATATAAAAAGAGATTCGATGAATGTGCAGAGTTGTATTGAAACATAGGGTGACAGTTCGGCCTATTCTGACATCAAATCGTCCTCGATTTGGCCGGTAGCATCATCGGTGGTTTCATCAAGCGTTGGGCAACTGCTGCACCACGGTTTAATTTTGTCGGCTGCATACACGGATGAAAACTTTCGGCTGGTAATTTGAATGCCAGGGACATCCTCAATCAAATAACGGTCGTTACCCAAAACTTTGGCAATGATGTACGGACCACGGAATTTCGGCTCTAACTTTCTAGAGTCCCCTGTAGCAGACGCTTCATTTTCGATCACAACTACATCATTTTCGGAATACAGTTTCGGTACAGCATGGTGAGCATTAAAACGTCTTTCCCACTTTTCTCGTTCCTTCCGAATGTTTTCAACTGCCATATTCCTCTTATCGGTTATAGGAAGATCGTTTTCTTCAATATCCCCATGGATGGCGGCTACTAAGTGGTTGTGAACAATATCGCGTAGTTTGAAATCAAATACTAGTTCATTTGGCGTAAAGCCCGAGGTTGAATTTCGTTGTGAGTTTACGGCCCATTGGAGCTCTCGTAATGTAAGATCCCAATCTTTCGGGTTCTCAACGGTTGTCCGGATATACGACAGGATCGTCTGGTTAGCACGTTCAACCTGCCCGTTAGCCCTCGGAGTACGGACTGCGGTTTTAACATGCCTTATCGTATTATGGTTACAAAAGTCCTCGAAAGATTTGGACGTGAAGGCGGTTCCTCTATCGCTAATAACACATTTTGGAAGACCAAAATATGACGTCATCTCGTTCAGGGCGTTAATTACGGGAGTGGTCTTTGTATTGCGTACGGCCTTTACCACTAAATATTTACTAAACGAGTCCGATATTGCAAGAACATAACTTTGTCCTCTTTTGCTCTTCGTGAATGGACCCAAGTGGTCGATGTGGACTGTTTGAAACGGAATCGGTTCAACTTCACTAAAATGTAAACGGGCTTCGGACTTACCACTTCGGGATTTGTTGTAACAGCAGGTTATACAACTAGCAATATAATCTTTGGTGTACTTTCTCATTTTAGGGAACCAAAATTTTTGTTTTATTCGTTGAATTGTTTTTTCCAAACCAAAATGACCCATGTCGTCATGTGAGTATTTTGCAATTCTCCATCGAATATCCTTTGGTACGACTAACTTTAACCCATCATCATCCTTGTGGTAAAGTCTAAAATTACGAAGACAGTAATCGATCTTAATTTGTTTCTCTTGTTCGGATTTACGTTCCCCTCTCAAGACGGTAATAATGTTAAGTAGATTTTCATCCTTGAGCTGCATAGATACTACCCAATCATCAATTTATAAAAGCGGCTGGTTCGATTTCATTTGGCAGGTTATCGGGAGCTCTGCTCAATGCGTCCACGTGAGCCATGCGAGTACCTTCACGATGAATAAGCGTAAAATCATATTCTTGTAGTCGCATCCACCAACGGGCGATTTTCGGTTTAAGCTCCTTGTTGGCCTTCATCTTAGCAACTGCACTACAATCCGTTACCAAACGGAACGCCTTACCTAATAGGTAAATTCTGAAACGATCCAGTACCTCAACTACGGCAAGGGCTTCGAGCTCATAGCTATGATACCGGCTTTCTGCGTCGGTACAATGTCTACTGTAATAAAATACGGGTTTCCACTCATTACCGTCGGTTGATTGTAACAAAATACCAGCAAGACCCAAACTACTGGCATCAGTATGGACTTCATGTTGAGCACCACTATTATAGAGTGCTAAAACCGGTTGTTGGGTAAGAGTTTCGAGTAGTTTCCCAAAAGCGTGTTGCTGATCGGGACCCCAATTAAAAGTATTTTCCGATTTTCGTAGCAGCATAGTAATCGGTTTTGTTATCAAAGAATAATTTGGAACGAACTTTCTAAAGAAACCTGTTAAGCCCAGGAACCTTCTTACCTCGGTTACATTGGCAGGTGGGCGGAAATTCTTGATGGCACGAATTTTATCATCGCCAGGACGAATACCACTTTCGTCGATGATATGGCCCAAATGGGTAATCTTCGATGCAAGGAAATCACATTTATTGAATCGGAGCGTAAGACCACTTTCGGTCAAAATATTCAGAAATCTATCGAGGCGTGATAGACCATCTTCAATCGTCTTGCTGGGGATTACAATGTCGTCCAGATAAGCTAAAATTTCACCACGACCCATTTTTGAGACGAGCCTGTTCATTACAGATTGAAAAACGGCTGGGGCATTCACGAGCCCGAACGGCATACGATTATATTCGAAATGTCCATCATGAGTAACGAAGGCAGTAAACTTCTTGAAATCTTCGTGAACTTCGATCTGATGGTACCCCATTCTTAAATCCAGCGTTGTAAAATAACTATTGTCAGCCAGCTGTGCGAATTGTTCATCCATTATCGGCATTGGATATGGTGTTTTAGACGTAATCGAATTTAGCTGACGATAGTCGACACACATGCGGTGTTCGCCATTACTTTTAGCGACCAGTACAACGGCAGAAGCATACGGTGACTCCGACGGACGAATGATTTCATGTTGCAATAAATCCTCGGTTATATTTGATAATATTGAACGTTTCGCAAACGGAACTCTATACGGCTTCATTTGAACGGGGGTGTCGGATGTAAGACGAATCTCCATTTTGGCTACATTACATTTGCCAAGGTCGGACGTATTTTCAGCAAAACACTTACGATGTTTCACCAGTAAAGCCTTTAGTTTCTCCACCTCGTGTGGCGTTAAATCTGACGATGGAGTAATAGCTTCCACTCTCTCTAGTCGACAACCATCGTCCTCGATTATCAGTCGCCTACCCTTCCCACATAAAATGTCCCGACCCAATAGAACATCTTCGTTCAGAAGATTATCTTCAACCACGAATAAATCAGAGCTTACTGCACTGTTGTCAATTACCATGTTCACATGTACTTTTTCAGTACATTCGTATTGACCTCCGGCAAAACCTTCCAATAACATACGAGAACTTTCAACATTACCAACAGTAGGAGCATATGATTTTCGAATTAAAGACCGTGTACTACCAGGGTCGATGAATGCAACGGTTTTGTTTCCGTTGACAATTACGTTCTTACTAATCTCGTCGTTGTTTCCTGCAGCGGGAACGGTTGTCAAACGAACATCGATTTTATTCACGGCTGCTCTTGGTTCCTTTTCAGGGCACTTATCGGTCGTATGTGTTGTACGTTTACAGTGGTTACAACGTGGTTTTCGTTGCGGCTCAGGACACTTTGCGGAAAAGTGACCTAACTTAAAACAATTGTAACACTTCACAGAAGCTCGATTATCACCTTTGTCGTCAGACGATTTCTTTTTCGGTGTTGTTGTTGTTGACGGTGCGGAAAAAGTTGAAATCTTCTTAGACGGGATGTTAGTTACTTTTACCTCGTTGTAACTACAATAGTTGATTATATCCCGTAGAAGGTCGTTGCATGTGGGGTAATCGTTTGAGATCTTTCTTTTAAGATCTAAATCGTTTATGCCATTTATTATATGGCGCATTGTAGCGGATTCGGGTAGACCGGCTTTAAAACCAATGGCCACCATTTTATAAAAATAGTCCTGCGGTGTTTCCTCATACTGACGTTTAGTATTTGCCATTTTTATATGCACGTCGGCAACATTTGTAATAACGGGAAAATCAGCAATAAATTTGGCACAAAAATCTGCCCATGTAAGAAAAACTTCTTCCACTACATCAATCCAATATTTCGCAGGACCATGTAATTTTTGTTGAACGGCAAACAAAACCATTTGGTCACACCATTTGTAAGCCTGCTTGAGACTATCGATTCGTCTAATGAATTGATGTGCGTTTAGTGAAGTTTCCAACGACGGATTAAAATCCGGTAGGAGTCCTACTATCTCACGGACATTGTTGTACGGGTTAAACGTGGTGTACTGCATTTGCGGTACAGATGATGGTGCTACACAAGCACTTGTTAAATTATACGATGGTGGTATAAAACCACTTGGAGGGTTATACGATTGAGGTATAAAACCATTAGTTGTTTGAGAATACGGCGGTGCTATGAAAGCATTTGTCGAATTATACGTTGGTGCCACAAAAGCACTTGTTGTTGAGTTAAACGGCTGTGGTGCAAAAGCACCAGTTGTATTGTACGATGACGAAGGGTTGGGTAGACACCCTTGATTAACGGTGGTGTATACGGGAGCGGTTGTTGTATTTGCTAAGTACGACACAGAAAAATTACATCCCGGTGGCACATTTTCCTTTGACGACGTTTGTGCCATATACGAAGTAGAATGTGTCGTTACGTTGGCATGAGTGGTAAGTGGCGGCATACAAACGGGTCCACTTGTTGTAACCAAAGGTGACTGTACATTGGGATTGCGTTCATCCGACGGCGACGACGCAAAACCACAAAAACCACTACTTTGCAAATCCGAGAGTGATTTTTCCAAAGCGTGCACTCTTTGCATTAATGCGTGATCATTTGAAAAACTCTTATATTCGTCATCCGCGTAAAAATCCTCAAGACGTTTAATTAACACGTTTTTATTACCAGAATATGGTAATCCAACATCTTTACATTTCTTTTTCAACTCATCAAGTTTAAATTTATTAAAATCATCAATGGAATTCATTATGAATTGTTCTATTACACGACACGATTCTTTCTTTTAAAATTCCAGCAACACTGTGTGTCTTCTTCTTCTATTATACGTTAGAAGTTTTTTTTTAAATACGACGTCGACTGCGGCTGTGTGCAGGTTGCAACACGATTCAACAAAAGCAAAAAAAAACTGCACACACACATACAACGGTATTACGATGACGGCTCTGTTTACAATAAAAAAACAGCAACGGCGAATACGGCAGCTTCTATTACGAAAATCAAATCCAACGTATTTGACAAATATTTCCAATGCCTTCTGGAAAATGCGGCTGAGTCGGAGTAAGCGTTTTTAATCAAAAATACGGCTATGATTACACGGAAAAACGCTTACGTACGGAACAAATAATATTGTTTCCCGAATGTTCTTGTATCCTTCACGGAAACACAAATATACGGCCTTGTGCTTAAACTTTTTCTAAATTCTCTAAAATTCCCTCGTTCATATTCCGTGGCGTCGCAGGCTAATCCAATCCCACTTCTGAAAAATGTCACACGCCGGGACAATGAATTATTGAAATAAAGAATCGGAACTTTATGTATGTTAAAGTTAAAATATTGTTTTATTGAATTAGTTGTATTTTAGAAAATTTAGAGTCATATATTAAAATTAAGAATTCGCGAACACGTCTGTCTTGTTTCAATTTTAGTTGTCGACTTCTTTTTTTTATGTTTTGAATATAAAAAGAGATTCGATGAATGTGCAGAGTTGTATTGAAACATAGGGTGACACAAACATTAATTTTTTTGAGATGGGGCGTGAAAGTGGGCGTTGCACATACAATTTTTATTTTTACCTCGTCTTCAGTAAGATGTGTATACAATATGTTTGAAGTAAATCCGTAAAACCACTTGCAGAAGCAAGTAATCAATTAAAAAAAGTGGGCGTTAGAGTAGGCGTCGTCGTACCAACTCAGAAACCTTCCCGCTCTCATGTACAACAACTTTGCCGAAGATCATCAAATGATCAGATACAAACAATCATTTATATATATATATATAGATATAGAACCCTAGATATTGAATATTAATATTAATTTTGTATATGAGCTAAATATTCACTTTGTATGGCAGCTGACATGCCCATCGGTATGATCCCGCCCAATTTTCCCATGACTATTCATAATATATTCAACGTGCACAAATTTCTAAGATCCTGGCTTTTGACCAATTATTGGACTTCAAAGTTGTGCAAGGTTTTTGGTCACCTTCTTGGTGTTTTTAATGGCACTTTCTCTTAAGGTAAGTTTAGACGATATGTTGAATCAGCATATATATGCTGACAGCCATATGATTAAACTTAGCAGCAAATTCCTATGTCATATGTTAGACGTTTACACGATATGTTGAAAGTAGCAAATTTTTTGATGTCAGCATATGTCAGCAAATGAAATGTCAACATAAGAGTTAGCATACGATTTTTGTGTTTATACGATATGTTGAATTTTATGTGGTGCTACATATGCTGAGTCGTATAAACATTTGTTTGTGAAATTAGTCAGTTTGACAACATTTTTTAATTATTATTCAACTTCTGTATTTTATGTGAAATTTTTGAAATAAAATTAAATAATAAAAATATCAATAAAAAAAACATAAATGATTACGTGGGAGGAAATTGGTCTAGCTATTGCTTGTACAGTGCTGATTTTGGATGACGATGAAGTGGAATTAAAAGCAATAAGACGCAGAGTTTGGGAAAAGAAAAGGGTGTAAAATTATACAAGGAATTGGTATAAAAAAATAGAGCATATTTTATTGTAAAGAGCAGCAATAATAATAAATAATAAAATATTGCAGAACATACCAACAAAATCGAGGTAAATTATACACTAAATATGCAAATAATGCACGAAAACATGTAAAACATTTATAATAATTTACCCCCTGTTTGTAGATACATATGCAACAAGAAGTGTATTTACATAAAAAAACTATCGGCGGCTGGGATTAAAGGTCGTGATACACTATCCTACACAATCGTACGATTCATTCACTGGAAAATCTGACCGATTTCTCACACTAAAAAAAATCGCAACAAACTATGTCATAGGTGCCACACTATTACACAAAAAAGATGCAAAAACATATGTTTTTGTTAATGTAAACAAACGCAGTTTTCAGCCATTTAAATTAATATTTGTGATCAATTATTTTGTTGTTATATGTGAATATAATAAATTGTATAAACTATACAAACAATTAAAATATGTTAAACGTCTGTCCTTTAGAATCTAAAGTTTAGACTATAATTTGTGATTTAAATCAATGAAGCCGACATTGTTGTTTTTTTATCAGCTTTATTAGAAAATACAACTCTGATCGCATATGAATTTGCCATATGCTGAAAAGTTTGCATACGCTTTTCAACAAATAACATATCTGTCAACATACGCAGGAAATTTGTCAAACACTAATGATATGCTTTTTATACGATATGCTAAAATTACCAACATATGTTTGTTGGCATTGTTAACAAACTGTTAGCAAATGTTGTTAAACATACGTATGCTGAAAAAATTTTGCGTTTACACGATATGTAAGCACTTGTCACAAATTTTTCAGCATAAATATGCTGATTCAACATATCGTCTATACTTAGCTATAGTTATTTACTTCCTTAAGAGTGCTGATGGGAGAATACTATTTTTAAGGAACAGTTCTTACAACAATAATAAATTAACAAAACATACAAATATCTGAATATAAAGATCAGTTAACGGTAATTTTTTAATTTGTTTCCATTAATATTTTAATGTCACACTCGTGACCACAAAACATCATAAATTGTAATTTCTTCTGAGTCAGTGGTCGCAAGTGTTTCGAACTTGCTACGTTAATCCAGTTTAATGATCTTAATTTATTGAAACATTAAGTTTGACCATATCATACACTTTTATATTTTTATAGTATTTTAAACTTCGTCACATCCGTCACCAGAATTTTGCATTGTGGTTGTTTTTTTTTTTTTTTTAATTAAATATTTTACGTAGATGGATTTATTACGAGGGAAAAAAGCTCGGCGGTATAGAGAAAATTAAAAAAGGAAAAACAGCAAATTAAAAAAAGATTGCAAACAAACCTTCGAAAAACTAAAGAACGGTTGCTAAATTACAGAAAAAAAGTTTTGGAAATATAATAACATCGTTTCCAGATAATTTTGAAATTTTTTTAAAATCGGCGTGTTGTAATATCGATCAGGAATGTTGTATGACAGACAATTGTTAAAATTGTGTGAATAACATAAAAAGCAATATTGGCGAAAAGTTGATGATCGAATAGCATTAACGTGTACAACATCTCTGTTATGTAATTTCTTACACGAATTAAATGCAATGTTGCCATCATTCAAGCGCCATTTTTTCGTAAAACGTTTTCAACAAAAATATTTTGAAACTAAGAATTATTTTAGGGCCGGAAACATGATAATACAAATAGATTTTGCAGAGAATTTAGGCGGTAATTATATGTCAAAATGAAATTACGATTTTTACGTGTGTTGCCTGGTTTAGTGGCGGCACAAAATCTTTTGCAATAATAAGTAATAATAGACTCAGTCATAAGTTTCATGTTTGTTGCTTCTTAGCAACACTTGTGCAGCAGATGAAAAATGAAAAGAAATGTTTAGCAGATGGCAAAAATAAAAAATTTTGTATTGCAAAATGCTTTTTGGTTTTTCGAAAGTGCTCGAAGTCATATTTCTTGTATTCACTTAATTTCAGAGGACATAAAAATTTTTTCTGTACCTTTAGTCGAAAAATTAAAGGATGACGTGGAATAAAAAAAAACACTATTTTTCGTGTAATGAAGAATTTGAAACAAAAAAAGCTTCAACTACAAATTCCTCAAAAAGTAATATTTAAATCAAAAAATCATTTGTAAGAAAAGGATTTGAGTATTTTTTTATACAAAATTTTCTCAAATGCCTTGTTGTCTTCTTGGTGTATTAGGACCCTATTTTTATAATTCAGAAATTTAAAAATAATTAAATTCATTTAATTTACAAAAAAAAACCATCAAATAAAATGTATAACCTGTTTTCTTTCATGAATTAAAAAGACAAACAGTTATTGAAAACAAAATTTAGTACAAGTATCACATTGTAAACTATGTCACGTTACATCACGTAACGTCACGAACCAAACAACGGGCTGCAGGGGATAGTCAAGAAAAGTTTCGTCAATTCAGAAAATTAAAAAAATCACTTATAAGGTTGGGAATAATGACAAAAAATATTTGCAAAACATTCCGACGAAGTTCGCAGAGTTTTGCATTTTTGCTAACATGGAAAAAACCAACTTCTATTTTTGTCACGCCACGTCACCGCCTTTAATTGCTTATATTTTATGAGCTGTCTGTTTGAGTATTTTTTTCTCTTTTACCAAATGTATAGATTTTCATGCTTCACACAAAAACAAAAAGACGTAAAAAAATTGTTAACGCTTTCGTTGGTTTTTGTCTCATTGAAGTGTACGACTGTCACGTATGTGACTATGGAATTACCCATATATAGATATTGATACTTCCAAGCATAGATCTATCTACGTTACCAATTTCATTAAAATCGTCAGTCGTTTAGGCGTGGTTGCACATAAACAAACTTACAAAGGACATATACAAGGTGGCGCAAAAGTACTCCTCCTATCAGAAAATGCTATAAATTTTGCGAGGCAACTAATGTTAATAATATTGCTGACAGAACTGACATTAGGGGCATCGCAAAATTTATAGCATTTTCTGATAGGAGGATTACTTTTGCGCCAGCTTGTATAATATATGTACATATGGATAAATACATATATAAAGATGATATAAACACTTCTAAAAGATTTATTTATTACAGTGATTTTCGAAGAAGATCTTATATGAGAGATTTGACTAATTATGGACCGACCGTTATAAAATAGAGTGTCATGATATCTGTATATGCGAAACTTATTTGTGTTGAACTTTAATTGAATACGAACATTTTTAAGAGATTTATGTTCGTTAAAGTGATTTTTGGAAGTGAGCTTTATATGGGAGCTATGGTAAATTATGGATCAATCTACACAAAATTTTTAAATGTGATTAGGCTCCATGTAGAACTTATTTGTTGTGAAATTTGTTTGGATATGTGCACAAATCGTACATTTATGACTGATAAACTCCTTTCAACTAATTTTAACTGGCATAGTTCGAAAAAATTCGTACACTAAATTTTAACAAAATAACTCCTAAATTATGATCTGGCACAAAGTATAAATTAGAAAGTGATTCTGTGTCGATAAGTATAAATACCTAATACCTATAATACTTGGTATATATTTTCGGTGGTTTTATCCAAAAATATGTGTTTTTATATTTGACATAAAATATACTGCCCGTTTCGATATCCATCACATGCCTGATAAAAAAAAATTTGGTTCCTTCTGGAAATTTATTTATTTTGGTATTTTTTCAATAAAGAATGTTTTTCTATAAAATGGCACAGGCATATAAATGTTTTATTTAAATAAAAATCATCTGAATAAAAAAAGAAAAATAACTTTTATTCAATATGATTAATTTAATTTTGATTAAATTTTGCATATTGGTTCATTCAATTGTAACAAAAATTAACTAATAGGCTGTTATTTAAAAGTAGAGGGCCAAATCCGGGTAAACAGTTTTGTAGTGCTAAAAAAATTTGTGCCACAAAAAATTACGACAAAATGGACTTAAACTACGGCTTAATTAGTGTTGAAGTGGGAAAATATAAATTGTTGATGATTTTTCTCCAAATTATACTTGTTATACCCTACACTACCATGGAGGGTATATTGGATTTGTGCTGATGTTTGTAACACCCACCATAAAGCATTTCGATAGACTCAGAATCACTACCTGAGTCGTCGATATATTTTTTCGGCCCACAAATTACATCCCTCACACACAAATTTTATCACAAGTTTTATATAAAAACAAATAATATGTAAAAAGTTTGTGCAGATCGGTCGATAATTAATCATCGCTCCCATAAAAGTCCACTTCCGAAAATTACTTTAACCACCATAAATGTCCTAAAAATTTAGATATACAAACAAAATTCAACAGAAAATTGTTTCGTATATACACAAATCAGTTGGACTTATTTTCTGATGATCGTTCCATAATTAGTCTCATATAAGGCCCACTTCTGAAAATGGCTTTAACTGGTAACCAAATATAAATCAACACAAACACGTTTAATAACTACAAAAGTAATTTCATAAAATTTTACAACAATTCGGTTCATAATTAGTCATAGCTCCCATATAGGGCACTATTCTAAAAATCACTTCAACATGCATTAATCTTTGACAAATGTTGACATCGAGTTAAAATTTAATGCAAATAATGTGAATGTGCACGTGCTACTAAATTTGATCATGATGACTAGTGCCTATTTCTCTTTTTGTTTACATAATCGGTGTAGATTATGGGGCTTGACTGACTACAATTTCTGATTTGTTTAATATTTTAAATTATATAACTTATCGCCATAAGTAAGAATTTGGTTCCAAAAACGGAAAACTAATGGTATCTACTTTTTCGTTCTTATTAATGGTACATTTTTTATAATAAACGACCTAGTAGACCTAGTAAAGCATATAAGATCATATGATTATGAGTTCGTGAGAATTTAAGGTGAATTTGCCACTTTTTTATAATTCTAATGGTACCTTATGCATTTTCTTTACCAAAAAACCTAGAATCATGAAATTGGGCTTAATGGTTATCCTCAAATGGGGGCTTCATGTTACTCTTAATATATGATAATGCTTATTTTTTAATTATTTATAATAATAGACGTAGAATTATGAAAAATTCACAAAGAGGAACTGTAAAGGACTTTTTTCACGTTCTGCCTCATTATTAATTGAAATTGATATGTTTAGATTATATTAGTACCTTGAATATAATATATACATGGATCATCTAAACATAGTGATTTCACGCCACCAGATTTATTTATTTTATTTATTTTTATTTTCTTCATTTATTTGTAATATTAAGCCTACTCGGCCGAAATAAAAATATATTACATAGTGATAAAAACTACCCGAAATTTTAATTTAATTTAACAGTTAATAATAATTAATAATAAAAAAATAAAAATAATATTAATAAGTAACTTCAATGCCTGAAATACAATATAATAAATACTACGCATACTTTCTGAGAAAGGTACTCAAAAGTAGAATCACAAAGACCTATTAGCTTAATGGGAAATATAGTAAAGCTATTTGAAAAGCTTCTGAACAATGAACAATTTTAACACGTTTCTAAATGTAAATAGATCATCAATCAACTCATATACTAGAACAAACAACGTTTAATATAAGGGAGCTTTTATGCATTTGTGAAATATTTATGTCGAATTTTAACCTAATATTGATATTTATACTAGATTTATATATATTTAAATTATATTCAGAAGTACTCTTAACATGCGGGGTATAAAAAAATATGAACCGATATTCACAAAATCCAGTAGTTTGATTTCTACATAGACTTTATGATCAATATATCGACCGGTCCAAACAAAATATCGTTTTGTGATTTCTCACATAAAACTTATTTGTATATTTTTCGTTCTAATTTCCAACAGGACTTGTCATATAATAGAAATAAAATATTCAAAACTTCATGCATGATATTATCTGCAATATAAGTACATATTTAAAAAAAATAGCAAAACATTTTTGGAAAAACCATAACTTCTGTGAATATAAATATTATGTAAGTATGTTAAACGATATAAATACTTTTAAAAAATTATTTAGAAATTACAGGATCTTATATAGGAGATTTGACTAATTATGGACCAACCATTATTAAATTAGGTGTCCTTATTTCTGTATATATGAAACTTATTTGTGTTGAATTTTATTTAGATACCAACATTTTTAAGAGATTTATGGTCTTTTCGGAAGTGGGCCTTATATGTGAGCAACCCACATTGTTTGGGTTCAATATTATTTGGATACCTACATTTTTAAGAGCGTTGTGCTCTTTAAAATGATTTTCGGAAGTGAGCACTACTAAGTAGGAAAGGAGCGTTGTTTCTAAACTCTTTAGCTTCCAAGACAAATGTATACACAATTAATATTATCGAAATAAATAAACAAAAATAAAAACGATATGTGGAAAAAAAATCTCCCGAAATATCTGTTTGTATTTCCTTATTGAGCTAATACGGCATATAATATTTTATGTAATTAAAAACACAATTTTAATACATTTTTTTCCCGACGTTTCGTCAATTTTTTGTCGACTTCTTCTGGGGATCGTCTATTTAATGAAAACATGACATTAATTAACAATTTTTTTACCAAATAACATTTAGAACTTACATTTTTACATTAAAGAGCAATTTTAAAACCAACAATTTCCATTTAACATATATAATACAAAAAACGAAAAACATAGAAATATTATTAAACACATAATACTTAAATATTTCATCTCAGTTTATTTAATGGCTACCCTATAACTAGCACATATATTATTGGTATCTTCCTTCAAATTCATTGTATTATTTATGTTTTGCTGAATTCTCAAGCTCTCCTTCATAAATCTCTTTCCCATATTTCCATCCTTGTCTAATATCCTAATACGTTGAAAATCTGGGGTATGATGTGACCTGATCATATGCATGGCTAATGCTGATGTTTCTTTCTGTCGCGTAATATCCATTTTGTGTTCTCCTATTCTTGTTGATAAAGCTCTCTTTGTTGTTCCTATATACACCTGATCACAGAGTTCTTCGTTATTCCCTTTACATCTTATTTCATAAACAACGTTATTTTGTTGTTGTTTTTCTATTGGCGCTTTTATTTTAGTGAATATTGCATTTGTTGTTTTGTTAGGCTTATACGCAAAACATATGTTATTTCGTTTCAGTGTTGTCATCATGTTTCTTTTGTCAGTAAGGCTAGGGATGTATGGTACACTATAGAATCCTTTGTTTTCCATTCCATCAGTGTTGTCAATTTTCTTATTTTTGTTCAATGGATTAAATGCGTCGTCTATTAAAGAATTTATTAATTTTTTAGGAAAACTATTTTGTATCAATATTTTTTTTATTATGTTTATATTTTTGTTGTAGAATATTTCGTCACTAATCTTCAGTACCCTTTCTATGAAATTTCTCGCTGTATTTATTATCTGGCCTCTGGGTTGTGTGGTGTTGAAATTCATAAGTCTACCTGACGCTGTTTCCTTAGAGTACCAATTAAAAATAATATTGTCCTTATTTCTCCGTAGTTTTGTGTCGAGGTATGCTATTTCATTGTTTTTTTCTATTTCGATGCTGAATTTAATTTTTTGATGGTGAGAATTTAAAGTTTCAAGAATTTCGTCCTTATCGTCCTTGTTGATGATAGCGAAAATGTCGTCCACATATTTTGCTATGTATTTAATATTGATATTTTTTAATTTCATTATTGCATCGTCCAGTAAATTATCAAGCACAATATCCGCTATTGTATGAGAGAGCGGGTTACCCATTGGCATACCAAATATCTGTTTAATTATTTTTTTACCATAAACAAAGTAATTATTATCCGTTAGACAGAACTTCAAAATTTCTAAAAATGTCGGCTTAGGAATGTTTGTAAATTTCTTTATTGTTAACCATTTTTCCATAATATTCTTAATAGCTGTGTGTACTGGAATATTTGTGAACAATGAGATGACATCAAAAGATACTAATATATCATGAGGCTCAAGTTTTATATTACATAGATGATTTTTTAATTCAAAAGAATTTTTGATGTTATATTCCTCAGATATAATATGTTTAAGGATATTTCCTAAATATTTGGACAAATTATAACATGGCACTTGTATTGATGACACAATTGGCCTAAGAGGGGTTTCCGGTTTATGGATTTTTGGTAATCCGTATATTCTTGGGGCAACAGCTGCATGACAAGTAAGATTACGTTTTTGCCATATGTCAATGAATCTATTCTTTTCCAAGTTTGATATGATGTCGTTATTCTGTTTTTTAAGTTTTTGAGTCGGATCTATTCTTATTGTTCTGTAAGTATCTCTGTTTTCTAGAAGAGTTTCCATTTTCTGTTCATAAAATTTTCTGTACATGGCCACCGTTTTGTTACCTTTATCTGCTTTTATTATGATCATATCTTGGTGCTTTTTTAAAAATTTTTTAGTTTTTTCAAAAACAGTTAAAATAAATTTTTCCCTAGGAGTGTTTTTAATTTTTCTTTTAAAACCAATTATACTATATGCCAGCTTAGTTCTTGCTATATCCTTTTCCTTGTCTGTATTTTCGTCCATGTCTTGGATGCATTGTTCTATATCTGCGATTATATTTATTGGAGAAAAATTCTTGTCAGTTACTAGTAATGCAAACTTATTTCCTAACGAAAGAATCCATTTACATTCCATAGGTATATTTATTGTTGTTTTATTTTCAAACCAATGATTATTAAAAATTAGTCCGTATGACTTTAACTGTTTTTCTTTAAGTGTATTTAATTTAATCAGCTGTTGTGTCTTCACTTCTTCTTTTATGTGTTTTGTTCTGTCCGTTTGTTTGCTAATGAAATTTCTGTAGTCATCATCTGTTAACATTTCCTCAATACCAGCACTCATGTGATAAATCTTTCTTTTTGTTAATTTGATATTTGTGGTTGTTTGTGAAATCTCCAAATTGAGAATTTTTTTATGAAAATTATGTTCCATCTTACCCAATTGGTTTACTATTGTGCGGCATTTAAATAATTGTTTAACCTGAGTTATTGTGTTTTTTGTATGTGTTGGAATTATACCATAACCTCTGCAAGATAATAAAAATGTTAACCTTTCTTGTTGTTGTGCTAATCTTTTCACTTCGTTACAATACTCCTTCATCACCCTGCATATTCCGTCGTCATATTTATATATGTTTAAAAAACCCCTTCATGTTTTGTTTGGTAAAGTTTTATGCCCTTATTCATAAAACTTACAACAGGTTTATAAAAGGTTTATAAAGAAAATTTTGTATCGAAATATGTTTCATAAACCTGTTATAAACCTGTTGTAAGTTTTATGAATAAGGGGGTTAATGTGTGGTCTCAATTAAATAATTTATTTTCGGCATATATATTGCTATGTTGTTTCTTATTTGGTCAAATATGTTCAAAACTTAATGCATCTATGAATCGTAGGTGCGAATTAGTTTTAAAAATAGATTTGGGTTCAACTAAATTTTAATATTAACGCAATTCACAATCTTGTGCAAATGGTATTGCATCATTGCATTTATTTATTTATATTTATTTATTGAATTTTTTCATTTCGTGTACAACAAGACTAAGTCTTATATTTATAGTACAGGAACGCATTACGTTATAAACAATTTAATCATGAACATAAACAAACTAGTTACAGAAAAATCTATATTGATAAAATCTTACGTGAAAAAGTTATATAAAAAATTTCTGAAACTACTAGCATTAATATTTATTTGTTGATTTCGTGAAAGATTGTTCAAAAGACGAGCGGCATGTACCTAAAAGTGCCATTCAGACACTAGGTATTGATGTCGAGGTATTATAATATTTCGATTTCGAGACGATTGGAAGAAACGTATTTTTTTCAAATATATATTTGGGAGTTTGAGTATTTATTAATTTGTGCAAGAATACAAGAATACGAATTTTTAATAGACTTTTAAGTGAAACTCCGTAAAGTTTATTAGAAACAGCAGAAACATGGTCAAACCTTCTCAATCCATACACATATCTTATAATTGTTAAACAATATATTAAGCTTATTTTTAATACTTGAATCACAACTTCCAAACAACTCGCACCCATAAATTAGAGAAGGAATCGAATACGTCTTGGCTAGTAAGGTTATTATTCTTATTGGTGTAAAATATTGTGTAGACCACAGAGCTCGTAACTTTATGTATGTATGTTTGACCAACCAGTGAGTTTATATGATCAGTCCATGTCAGATTGCTATTGAATATTATATCGAGATTTTTCGCTGAATTTTTAAATTTTTTCGCCATTTAAAACAATATCTTCAGAAATGTAACGATTTAAGCTCTTTTTACATATCAGAATGCATTTAGATTTGTGTGGATTCAAACAGAGTCCATTTGCACAAGCCCAGAGGTACATTTTGTTCAAATCCTCATTTAGAGATGATATTCCTGAAGCTATATTTTGAACAGAGCTACTTAGAGTAAGTTGCACGTCATATGCGTATAAATGGATGTTGCATTTAGAGAGTTGGTTTGGCAAATCGTTTATATATAAAGAAAATAAGAGTGGTCCTAAAATAGAGCCTTGAGGTACTCCTCTATTAAGGGATACGCTATCTGACCGTGTATTGTTCACAAACACCGATTGTGTGCGGTTCGTAAGATATAAGTTTAGTAGAAGTGTCATTAAACCGAAAAAAGTGGTTCAGTTTTTTAATGAGTATGTCATTAAAAAACTATCGAACGTCATATTGAGTAACGCACGAAAATTAGAAATATTCACTAATTATTCCAGTATCTGTATTTGGCGAGCTTGAGGAAAAATTAAAAAAAAAATGCGATTTGCCTGTACTACAGGTATGGCAGTGAAAGTTCTGTTAAGCATGTTTGCATCCACATTACAATCTGTACGATTATTAGTATTGCCAATTCCTATTTCGCGAATGGTATTCCAAGTCTGTTGAGAATTGATTGCTGAGTCAAAGCGTTTGGAATAATATTCAGTTTTTGCCTGTTTAATATGTTTAGTTACATTTTTCCTGGCATTGGAATATTGTAATTTTAGTTCAGGAGTTTTAAATCTTTTCCACCTGGCATATGCTAAGTCCCTCAATTGTATTGCATTCTTAACAGAATTTGAAAACCATGATTTTTGAGTATGTAATGTTTTTTTTATATTTTAGTGGTACTGTTAGATCGAAAAGATATTGAATATTGTGTTCCAGAAATGAAGATTGTTCATCAATGGTGTACATAAAATAGATATCATTCCAGGCAATATAGGAACAATATTCATATAAAATATTAAAATCTAGATGCTTAAAGTCACGATAACTGAAACACTGTTCAATTTGTTGGATTTGAAAGTTATAAGTTATAAGAGCAGATATTTGATCATACAGAACTATATTCGTAGTGTTGGACACAAAGAAAAGGTCAATCAGCGTGCTTGCTGTGAATGTATGGTGCGTTGGAGTAATCATGTTGACTGGAAAAAGACCAAGCGATAACATATTATGAAGAAATTTCAATAAATATAAACTCAACCGCTTGCTCAGTTGTACTGTATGGCAAAGATGACTTGTTGCATATTTTGCCAGAAATGCTATTCTTAGTAAAAATTGCCACACCTTGTACCCATTGGGACATATATTATTATCTGGGGTTGATGTTAACAGCCATGTTTCCGAAACACAAATAACATCAATACCAGAGTTCTCAAAAACAAATTTAAATTCATCCAATTTATTATTTAAACTTTGTGCATTTATGTGTACAGTTTTAAAACCTCTTTTATAGTTAGCCAAAAGTCTAACCATATTCATTGTTAAATCTTTGGACCTTCCACGGTCATCACTGATAAAGCTCATAAAAGTGCATAATAATATGTGTAATGCTAATAAAATCAGAAATTATATAATATAAAGATAATATTAAATTAATAAATGGAATTTGCAAAAAGGTTTAGCATATTTTTACTTTGGTGTTCCGCTAATAGTGCATTTACACTTGTAATTTTCAAACTAGTTTATGAGCATAAGCTACTTTCATAAACCATACCGTTTACATCAGCATTTTTGACAGTTGAGTGGTTTATCTTTGACAATTCATAAAACAGCTGACTTTAATATTAAAAATTTAATAAAAATATGGACGTTATGAAAAAAAATTTAAATTTGTGTTTTTCATCCAGGATGAATAAAATTCAATTACAGTTTCTTTTTTTAAAGAAAACTTTTTTATTTTTGAGCAAATGTCAAATGTGTCCAGCGTTGCCAGAAAAATGTTTTTTCAACAGAGTTGCATTAGCAGAAACTGGTTGTTTGTAACTAGTTTATCTCAAAAGCTAGTTACAAAACCTGTTTTTGACTTATAACTAGTTTATGGCGTAGGTGTAAATGCACTATAAGAACACCACAAAATATCGATTACTCTCTTATGAGTTTGAATAATGATTTTAAACTGGCTACCCAAACTCCCCGACTAACTAGATATAACAGAATTGATTCTGCAGATATCGAACGGCTCTTTTTTTCAGCACTCAGGGGATGACCCCTACTTATGCAATGCATTGTGTTGGAACTAGGAAAATAGGTTATGGGAGGGAGGATAGAGGGAGTAGTGTTTGTGAACATTTGACTTGAATTTATCTATATTGAAAGTGGCAGGGAATACTTCTGCTGGGAGTTTGTTCCACATACTCCGGCTAAAGAACGTCTCTTAACTGAAAAAAGAAGAAGAACTCGAAGAGATTGACAATTGCACGGATGGCCCCAACGCAAATCTAAGCTAAAAGATTGCATAAAAAGATTTAAAGAGCTCCTGGAATATCGAAAAATTTAATCACCAAATAAGTATTTAGAAAGTCTGAACGCAACTTCGCAATCAGATTACTCACTATGGCGAGCCACTAAAAATCTTAAAAGACCTGTCTTATTTAAGCCCCCCTTGCGAAAGTTAAGTGGTGGTTGAGCAAGAAATGACACTGAAAAAGGTAATCTATTTGCTAATTATTTGAAAAAAGTATTTACCTCAAACCCATCAAATAAATCAATGGGCTCGCCACCAGTCATACACCATTTAGGCCCAGCTGTACCCCTACGGCAGCACCTTGTATTTATTTTCAACGCTATAGCACGCCTTCAATATTATCCACCAGAATGGAAGGTTTCACTGGTTACCATGAATCAAAGCCGGGAAAAGATCACACAAAAGTAGGATCATATAGACACATCAGCCTATTGTCAAATATACCGACGCTATTCGAGAAAATGCTCATGAACAAGTTATACCCGATTTTACGTGAAAAAAATTGTATTCCGAATCATCAATTTTTTATTGACATTCGTCAAGCTTTTGATAAAGTGTGGCATGATGGTCTAATATACAAGTTGAAACTAAATTTACCCGTAAACACACATAAGCTATTGGAAAGCTACATTTAAGCTTAAAGAAGGAAATTTCTTAAGTTGCGCACAACCTTTTGAAGAAGGAGTACCTCAAGGAAGCATCCTGGGACACAGCAAGAGCAAAAATATGCCAAACCTTTTTGCAAATGCAATGATGCAATACCATTTGCACAAGATTGTGAATTGCGCTATTCAATTCTTTTCATATCGCACCGTAAATACAAAAGGGTCACAACTCAAAATAATAAAATTTTCAGGAGAGAGAAAAAACTTTATCGTGCACAAGCAACACACTTAACATAAAAATAGACATAACTGTATTTTGCCAGTTAAAAATAATAGTGATGTGAAAGAAATTTTTGCAGTCGTTAGAGATGTGTACTCTGAATTAATTTATGGGAAACAAGTAAAAAAGCATAGTCGGGCTTGACCGACTATATAATACCCTACGCCCAGTATATAAATAAAACAGATTTTCTGAAATGGGCGTTTTATGAGAGATATAACCTATTGTGGACCGATCATCTAAAAATTTAGTGTCTTGATGTCTATGAATATAAATATTATGCATGTTGAACTTTATCTCGATATAAATACTTTTAAAAGATTTGTGGAGCTTAAATTTAATTACGAAGAGGGTCTTATATGGGAGTTTCGACTAATTATGGACCGACCATTATAAAATTAGGTGTCATTATTTCTGTATTAAAGAAACTTATTTGTGTCAAATTTGAATACCAAAATTTTTCAGAAATTTATGATCGTTAAAGTCAATTTCGAAAGTGGGCCTTATATGGGAGCTACGACTACTTATGGACCGATCACAAGAAAATTGTACTGTATTGTTTGTATACATATGAAATATATTTGTGTTGAATATTATTTGGATACCAACACATTTGAGTGAGTTATGCTCTTTAAAGTGATTTTCGGAAGTGGGCCTTATATGGGAACCACGACTAATTATGGAGCGATCTGCACAAAATTTGTAGATCTGATTTGGCTTCATCTACCACTCATTTCTGGTGAAATTTGTTTGGATATTTGTATAATTCAAACATTATTGATCTTTAAACCCTAATTTCGGGTGGACATTTTTATGGGGGCCAGGTGAAATAATGGACCGATTTCCACCAGTTTCAATCTCATCCGTCCTTGGGCCGAAAAATTTCACGTACCAAATTTTATCGAAATATCTTCAAAATTGTGACCTGTACTCTGCGCACAAGCTTTACATGGACAGCCAGACGGACGGACGGACATCGTTAAATCGACTCAGAAAGTGATTCTGAGTCGATCGGTTGGACCAATATTTTTGGGCGTTAGAAACATCAGCACAAATCCAATATACCCTCCCACTATGGTGGTATAGGGTATAAAAATTAGTTTTGGAATATTTTGAGTTGTGACGCTTTTGTATTTAGGGTGCGATATTTGATATTTTAATAAATTGGTCTCAAGTAATGATTAACTTTGTTATGAAGCAACTGTATTTTTATTTTATATTTCTATAGCCACAAAAATGTGTATTGGAAAAGTACCTTTCCGAATATCTTTTTTCGAAGGGGGTAAAAGCGGATAAAAAAGGCATTATCAGTTTATACAAAAATGGAAAAACCGGTAAAATCAACGAATATTATTGATATTTGCAACTTAAGTTTATCAATGCTTAAAACCATTAACAGACTATATATTTTTTCAAAACTTAGACCAGGGGCCAAATTACTGCATTCGATATCGAGTAAAATTTATCGTAATTTTCTTATTTGAGATTATGACATTCGATATCGATTTCATCATAATTTCGATATCGAAATCATTTTCGATACGATAGCTCATTCGATGAAGAAAACATATTATTGATTAATGTTTTTTCTTAAACTATTAAAATTTTTAGCTGTAGAAATAGTAATTCTATGTTATTGTTAATGGTTTTGCTTTGCCAGATTGAAGTGCATTATATACAATTGTTATTATTAAATTTACAAAAATATTTTCATAAAATTGCTGTGATATTTTTTATTTATTAATTTAAAATATATCACTTTCATAAAAAATGCAAAATATATTGAAAATTATAAATTAATATATATGTAAATACATAATATATAAACAATATAGGTACAAAATTTTAACAAATTAAGCTAGATTTACACGATTGAAGGTATTTTGAAATCTTATCAAAATTTTTTAAATTTATTTTGATGTTCTATTTATACGTTTCAAGAATTTGATCAAAATATTCTTTCAATATATTTCAAAATCGTTTGATAAAAATTTGATCAAATTTTGTTGAGGCTAATTTACGCTATTGGTAAACTTTTTATATTGAAAATATTGACTATGATCAGCTGTTTTGCTTCTTTTGTGAAATAATTTATTATTATAAAAAAAAATTAATAAGTATGGACGACGACACAATCATCATAGCATCAACATTTTCACTATTGGAGAAAGAAGTAGCTGATAATAATGCAAAAAAAAGAAGAAAACAAAAGCAACATAGTTGTCAACCTTTTCTTTTGGAAGGTATGTCTCTTTTAGGGAGCAATTGATAAGGAATGATCCTGACTTATACAAAAACTTTGTGCGAATGTCACCAGACGATTTTGATTATTTGCTTAATCTCGTCCCCCCATCAATATAGGAAACATATTTTTATTCAAAAATACAATTAAAAATCCATTTAAAAATAATTCAAAAATAAAAAAATATTCAGTTTAATAAAAAAAACTATTATAACAAACTAAAAATTAATTCATTTTTATGTAAAAATATATGTTTCAACAAATTTGTTGTGGGTTAAGATAATAACCATATGAACATGCCTGCATTTTGTTAGTGTTAATGCCATATCATTAATAAATTTTTCAGCAATATGTTTGAAGTTTTCAAACTCTATGATCCACAAAAAATCTCAAACAAGAAATGCGAATTACAAAAATGTACGAAACATAAGAAATTTAAAAAGTTTATCAAAATAGTACCACAAACAACTTTAATTGTTTATGCCTCTGTTTACTTTTGTAGATTAGCTCATTCCAGATCAAATAAATAACATGAATAACGAATTTGTGCATTCCTTATGTTCTTGCAAGGCATATTTATTATAAGGTAGGAGCCACATTACAACAAGTACAACAATACAAAAACAACATGGTAATTTGTTTTTGCTTGAGGTTTTTCATTGTCAAAAACAGCTGACTGAAAATTACAAACATTCGTTGTTTTTATTTGTATTTATTCAGGTCACTGATGACAAACATTGTACAATTGTACTTTTTTTGATGCATATTAAATACAGTTGGTACCGTGGTACTACCACGAGTCATATGGTACAATTTCAAAATACTGTTTAATAAAAATATGGTATTTCAGATGTAACAGATAAATATCAGCCATGTCACAGAATTTAATTCCGTTCTGAAGTGGAATTATTTCCGTATTTTGCTTCTAAAGAAAAAGTAAAATGAACAATTGGTTTCATTCCGAACAAATTTTTCGTTTTGCTTTTCCTATATTAAATTTCATGAACATTTTGGAACTGATATCACTTTGATCTTTAAATATGCATCTATAAGATGATTATTACAATACATTTTTGGTTGAATTATCGAACAATATGAGTCTTTGACATATTCATTTACATTAAATGATTTTGAGGCAAAATTCAAAAACTAAAGCTTAAAATGTAGTTAATCAGGATTTCAAAATCGTTAGAAGTTAACTCTTCTTTTTCTTTTATTCTTACAATAATAATTCTAGCTATTTGGAAATATATATATTTACCAAGGTTAACTTTTCGCAAATGACTCGATACTTCATAAATAAGAATCTTTTTAAATAATCGCGACAATTAACGCAATAATGCTGCAATAAGATATATCGAATTTTCGATAAAGTAAATTTGTGGTAAAGTTTTATGATTATTTAACAAATATTAAAAATGGTACCATGGAGGTCTAAAAAGTACATTTTATTTATATACTTGGTACGAAAAACAAAAACCCATTTTCCATCACTGATTCAGTTATGTGATGGAAATAAAAAACGAAAACAATAATAATAAACAAATTTTGACACTTATAAACATTTTGACAATTATAAATTGGTACACTCACAATATTATTACAGTAACGGAATGTAGTTTATTCAAGAAGTATTCCGTGCAGTTGTTTTTAACTAAATAAACATTTAAAATTCAAAGAAAATTTATTTTTAATTGAATCTAACATTCATTCTAAAAACTAAGTGTACATTAATACGGATTTTCAGTTGCATTTGATATTGACAGTTGTTTACGTTAAAGCATTTTGTATGTAAATTTAAATGAAACTGAAAATTTACTTAAAACCAAAATAGTTATTTTTCATTTCATTTTAACAAAAAGTTCATTTAATTTTAAATGTCAAAATAGCTGACTTAACTATCAAAAGAACAAGTCACGACTTCCGTGAAAATAAAAGATTTTTTCTTTGTTTATGATATTTTCAGTATCAAAAATTCAACTGTGAATTCCGTAAAAACAAAAGAATTTTCAGTTATTTTATATATGTAATTTAACTACCAAAAAATTGTTGCATGTAGTTACAAAAACAAAGAGTGCCTATATTAAAATTCACATAATAATAATAATTCCCTATTCTATGTTATAATTCTAAACAGTCAACTTGAATTTTAATATAAGATATGTAAGATTATAACAATGAGATTTTTCTAAAATTGTGTATTATTTTTAACAATTGAAGAAAATTGCAGTTTGAAAGTTAAAATACATAAAATAACTGAAAATTCTGTTGATTTTACGGAATTCGGAGTTGAATTTTTGACATTTAAAATTAAATTAACTTTTCGTTAAAATTAAATGAATAATAAGTAGACCGGTTTTTAACTGAATATTAATTTATTTTATATTACAATTTCAGTTAATTTTACATAGAGAATTTTTTGAGTGTAAATATAAACAACGTTTGACATAACAAACGTACCAAAAAAAATCAGCTGTGTCTTCAAAGCCACCTTATAATAAATATGCCTTGTGTTCTTGTTTTGAAGCCAATGTGGTCAATGATTATAAAAATAGTGACGCTGGATTTCTAAACAGGGAACAAAGCAAAACAAACAAAGAGTACTAAATATAATGTGGGGGTACTGTGGTATTTTCGTTGTGAAAAAGTACTGAAAATAGTACAATACATAGTATTGAATTTTCCATCATTGGACTGGGGACAGTTACCCAAGTCTGATGTTCTTGTTTAAAAGATCAAGATCATCGATATGCAATATTGTGCCTGAAGTCTGCGCTGCATTATATAAAGTATTAAAAGATTAATTTTTAAAGCTTAAACCTAATTTATTAAATAAAAAAACATATCAAAAATAATATCTATTGGTACAGATGCCAGCAACAGAAGAGGAATGGGACAGTATTTCCCAAAGTATAAATAAAATGTGGAATTTTCTCAATTCAATCGGGGCAGTAGATGGAAAACACATCAATATTATAGCACCAGCACATGTATTGATATGGTTTTTAATCAAAAGAATGATCATGCTGTCAAATTATTTATTGTTATCAATATTGCCAGATGGCAATACTGCGATTCGTATGGTATTATTTTGTGAGAAAAATTGCAACGCTATCTCACTTCATTCACTAGTTCCATTTTTGTAAAAAGTCATAGGTATCCAAGGGGGTTATTGTGTATTTCGATTCGAAAAGAAAGTCATTCAAAATCGTATACTTTTTACATTGTATTTCGAAATACACAATAACCCTCAGAGATGTTATGCGATCGATGATGAATAGTTTTTACGTTTCTCTCTTTCCAGCATTCTATTTTTTCTGCATACAACAAAAATTGTAATATCTCTCTTTTTATAAGCGAAGCCCTACCAAGGAACCGATACTAGCTTTTACTAAAAAGCAAAATTCTCATCACTGTAGAGTGTATCATAGTGGCGCGGTATGGGCGGAATTGTTTGCCAAAAGAAATATAGATTATGAATTTAGCACTAGTTCTGTATTTACACACTCACATATATATGTGTGCATCCGTTTGGATGCATGCACCCTTGCATGGCTACATGCAACTAAATATATACACACGCAAGCATACATATGCACACATAAAACATTGACTGAAAAATCACTACACTTGATTTTTTTATATTTACTTTTTCTCTTATAATGTTTTGTACTTATTCAATGATGGTAGAATTTATTTAATAAAACAAAATTCTGATTTGTAGCAAACATTTTCTTTATATATCTTATATACGTTTAGATTCTGCTGGCATTTTATCAATCAGCTTTTTACACAATTTGGGTATTATTTTTCACAGCCCATAAAACGCTATATATATACACGCAATTTTAGTTGTAACTACATAATTCATGTTTTTACACACTACCCTGAACACAAAGCGAATTTATACAAGGTGTCCTCAATTAACAACTGATTAAACATTTTTTGGTATATTCAACTGTCAAACTGATTTCTACTGAGTTGCCAGAAACTTATAACAAATTAAACAACACAAAAAAAAACAGGGACAACTGAAAAGTAATGTAACTAACTTTTTTTGTAATCGTGTTTTACAAAAGTAGAATTCGGCAAGAACTTTCTTCTCTGCGGTATATGTAGAAACCAATTAATTGCCCTTTTGGTAGAAAAAACCTTCAAAACTACTATCTGAAAAGGTCAAAGTATTTAAAAGTAAAGCTATGTGTCCATGATCGTCAGTTATTACAATGTTGTCCTATCTAGCAATGAACTGACATTGACACATTTTTAGCAAAAGGTAAATTGTTAGTTTAGACATTTGCACATAATTGTCACACAATGAATTTATCTGTCAACCGAAATTGTCAGTTCACACGGTTGTCAGATTGTTGTGTGGAATTGTCAAAATCGTTTTGCAGTTCTGTGTGTTTAAAAATTTTAAATATTGTCATGAAACATAAAAGAGCAATTAAAACAATTTTATCTGCCTATGTCCTAATTTAGTTAATTTTCTTCTACTTTTTTCAAAAATTTTATTAATGCACACTTGTTTGCTTATTATTTATGTATATACAGATTTGCATTTAGAAAAAATTTCTATGACAATGCTGCCATTGGCAGATGCATAAACTTTGCACATATGACAATGAAAAGTGTTTGTCAATTGTCTTAAAACAATGACAATATTGTGTGTTTACACGATTGTTAGATGTCTGAAAATGTTTTTGTCTTCCAATGTACTGAAAATGCTTTTTCTTACAACGTTGGAAGACAAAAATTTTAAGTTTACACGGCTGTTAGACATTTTCTGCACATTTTTCGGACAACGTTGTAATATCTGAACATCGTCGACACATAGCTTTAGACATTTTCTGAACATTTTTCGTACAACGTTGTAATATCTGACGATCGTGGACACATAGTTTTAGTAATAGTTTAAATAAATATTTAAAATTAAAAATGTCGTCCAATAACTGGCAACTAATAGTGAAAACAATTTTCAATATAGTTCTGAACTTTCCCGAATAACCGTATTAATAAAATTCCGATACAACACAAAATGTGTAAGCAAAATGGCATGTGTTACGTAATTTGGTGACGTTATTGGGTATTTTGTTTTAGAAATCCCGGAAATTTTACCGATATAATTTTTCATTTATAACTGTCAAATCTTACTATTTCCAATACATTACAAACTGAATGATTTTCATATAAAATCTTAGTATTATTTTGTATTTAAAAACAAAGTACTCGTTGAAAACACTTTTACAATTTTTGGGTTTGGATAAGAATAAAAAATGTTAAGTTTGAAATTTTGTAAATATTCCAGGACACTCACATACCAGTCAACTATATCTCTTCTAAGATGTTGTTGTTGTAACAGCTAGAACTAAGTAAGTTTTAATCCGGGGGTTCTGCAATGAGGTCCGGACCAAGAAACTGGGTTACTTCTATTGGATTGGTCCATAAATCCATTGGACGAACTGAACTATTGTTGGCTGGGCAATTGAAAATGTGATTGGTGTCATGAGGACCTTGGCCACAATCGAGACATATGTTATGGGCGGCACGGTCTATGCGGGGCCAAAAGGCGTTAAGCCTATTGCTTCATCCCGATCTCAGTTGTGCCAGAACTACTCTTGTCTTCCGCGGAAGTTGTTTTACGGTATCTGCAATGGGCGGCCTCCAAGTATGACATTCATGCGGTATTCTGCAAGCTGGTACATACGAGTTTTGATCTAGTGCATCCAGTGTATATCTTCGTATGTCTTCCACGTATATTCGAAGGTCCTTCCTGACATGCCTCGGGGGACACTCCAGCTGTGTGATATTAAAGCTTGGGTGATTCCTTCTATGCCATCCCAGGACAAACTGTTTTGTCAGCATGACTTTCCATTACAGGTAGAATCTCATGTAGATGGTGTTCTGAGGTTATTTACATGCAACCTGTGATGCTACGTAAGGCAGCATTTTGGCAGCTTTGTATGATTCTCCAATGGGTATCAGTCAACGTCTTATAGGTAGCCAACAAGGTTTCTTTGTCCATAACCCAAGTGCTGCCGGCTAGCGCTTTTAGTACATTTTTTCTACTTCGCAATTTGTGCGAGATTGCAGTGGCGCACAGTGGGATTTTTTGTGCAATAAGTCATTTTTTCGACACATAAAATTTAAAAATGTAATGATGCAGTTTTGTAGAAAATTGATTCAGTATGAAGAATCCATAAACAGAATCTAAAAAAAAACGTTTATTTGTCTTTGAAATAATGAAGTAAAGTCACATGTAAATTTTGGTCCAAAATATTGAAAACTGTTAAGGCACTTCTAAAGTGTTTGTACGTAAGATAATTTTATTGCTCTGATTTAAATAGTGATTTTCTTCAAATATAGCCTTTTCTGCGTATTTAAAAAAAAAATTATAAAATTCGCTCATATGGTTTAAAAGATATGATGGAATAAAATTTGTTCTATAATGTGCCGTGATTACAAACTTCCTTGAAAAAAAAAAGGTTGCTCGGTCGTGCTCGGTGCTCTCGCTATAATAAAATGAAAGGTAAGACTCCATACTATCATTTAAAAAAAAAAAAATTTAAATAATTAATAATCTTTTATAAAATCATAAAATTGGTTTCCGATTTCATGAAATTTTTAATTTTAAAAAATTACAAAAATATATTGCATAATTTTAGGTACGTGCGTTATAATGACATTAAGTTACAACAATAACTTATTTAGAATAGATTAAAAACAAAACCATATGATTTAACAACAATAAAAATAAAACAATTTGTGAAAATATCGAAGTGGAAAAGATATTATTGAAATGAGTTTATTTTCTATTGATGGTGAAGCAATCAAAATGGGCGTTTCCTTCTTACATGCTCGCATAAAATTTATGGAGTGCATACTTCATATCGCCTACAACAAACCATTTGAAAAATGGTCCGCGCTCAAGGACGAACACAAAAGTCTTAAACTGGAAAACAAACTTCGAATTCAGAAGGCCTCAAAGGAACAGATGGGTATACGAGTGGATGCAGTTCAACAAGGAACTGGGTCTTCTAACGATGGAAATACGTCCAGGCGTTTCTTTTCTAACCCCGCACTTGTTGCCGATGTGACTGGTGTAGAGGAGCAACTAATTGATCGATTTCGCATTATACTACAAATAATAACTTGTGGCAAAAAAGTTAATTTCTTGAAGTTCAAGAATTTTGCTCAAGATACAGCAAAACTTTTTGTTGAAAAATATAGTTGGTATTATATGCCAGTAACAGTACACAAAATACTAATACACGGAAAGGATATCATGGATGCGGCAATACTTCCTATTGGCATGCTTTCTGAAGAAGCCGAAGAAGCCAGAAATAAAGATTATAGAAATTATAGATTAAGGTTCTCCAGAAAATGTGATAGAGTTGCAACAAATACAGATGTTTTTCATCGACTTCTAGTATCGTCAGATCCTTTTATAAGTAGCATTAGATGTCAACCCCGTAAACAGGTTATGGAATTTGATGATATAGTTACAGAAATGATAGATGATGAATAAAAGTCTATATTTAAATACATGTATTGAAATTTATTTATAAAATAATTAGTTTTGGTAATGATAATAATATGAATTATATGGGCGGTGGGTAGAGGGCGTGGCCAATTTTGATGAAACTTTATATTTTTCTTAATTGAGCTAACCAAAGGCTCTGTGCCAAATTTCAAAAACTTTGGGCCAAAAATTAATTTTGGGTTCTATAGGCGGTGGGTAGTGGGCGTGGCCAATTTTGATGAAACTTTATTTTTTTTCTTAATTAAGCTAACCAAAGGCTCTGTGCCAAATTTCAACATTCTACGAGCACTCCTTATATTTTTTGCCAAACATTGTATGAACAAATCCCTCTGTGTGGCGTGAGCTGAGGAGGTAAACAGGCTATCAAAGGTGACTCCCAAGATTTATGCCAAGATTCATTTTTACCTCCTTCGTCCAGGTGGTGAAGTGTTGCTGAAGACTTCGTTGGTGATAGTTGCAGGTTCTTTGCAGTGAAGAAAGCATGCATTTACTAGATCACATAGGTCATCAATGTTGTGTCCTGTCGCCATTAATGTGCAATCGTCCGCGTATGATATCACTTCCACTCCCTGTGGAGGTGTTTGAAGCTTAGATATGTAGAAGTTACACAGAAGTGGTGACAGGACCCCACCCTGAGGAACTCCTTGTTTAACTCTTCGAGGTTGTGAGCATTCTTAGCTGTAGTTTTTTATGATGATTATTCGATTAGAATTTACAATTTTATTTTCATAATATTTTTGTGGAAATTCCAACACTGTGACACTAACATAAACATGAGTTATCTGCCTTAACGTAACCATGAATATCATGTCAATTAACATTTCATTCTGTTACGTGGAGACGGCGTTCGATAAATGAAAAAACAAAAAATGTTAAAATTGACAGCTCCGTATACATCTGTCTAGTGATGTGTACAATCAATAAGAACTGCATATATTTGTTTTTTTTATATATGTATATACATATGTGTATTGTATGAATATTTTGTGGTCTAAATTAACTTCCGTATTGTTTATTCTGAGATGTGATTTAGAGTTAACCAAAACAATTGTATATTTCGCTTAAAAACGGTGTGCCTTACATACAAATAAACAAAAAAAAAAAACAAACAAAGTGCATTTTAAAACAAGAAAACATTTTTGCAATCAAAACATGAGAAAATAGCAGAGTGACTCTATCGGGAAGTGTAAAAACACCATAACTGAAATATGAGTAAATATATAATTATGTAAGTGTTTTTGTGAAAGTGTTCTAATATTATTGAATAATAATAAATATTAAAATTATTTTACTTTATGCAGTCACCTAGTGAACGTTTTAATGGTTCGGTCAAGAGCATATGTCAATGTTATAAACCGGCACGATGTAGAACGTCTACTATTGCCAATGTTGCCAGATTTTCAGGTGCCTAAAATGCCCAATTCTGGATATTAAATTTATATGTGTATTTCGTTACTGGCTTCGAAACTTTATACCAGGGGCTTCCAAGGTGAATTTATACTAGGTGACAGATTAAAGTCTGTGCGGCAATACAGAAAATGTGAATAATAACTGAAAAACAAATACTAAAATATAAAGGTATCTTGATTTGTTCCGAAAATTTATTAATTGAAATGCCTATGATCGACAATATAAATTTGTTTATGGAATATCAAACATATATAAATCGAAATAAAAATTTTTACAGTAAACTTTTAAATTTTCTTTAAGATTTGTCGAGTTTGCCAAGACGTTGAACAGGTACATATCGATGGTCATAGGTAGAAAGACCCTAACTCAAATAATTGTAACTTTACAGAAGAAGGTAAAAACATAATAGAAACTGCAATATTCAACATGTAACTTTTTTTGTACAACTGCTTTTAAAAGCGTTATTTTTTACACTATTGCAATAAATTTTTGTGACGAGGTGTATGTGCGTGAAAAACTCAATTTCGTACAAAATACGAGTTAGGGCTTTTCTACTTGTAACCATCGATATGTAAATACATCGATTTGCTTTAGAATGTTGTGAATTGCAAAGTCATAATTACCTACATACATACATGTATATGTTTCTGAGACAAACATGTTTTAATCTATTACATACATACATACATACATATGTATATTTTGATTAATTTAAAAAAACTAGATTTATTCTACAAAAAACAACCAATTAAGCTAGGTATAAAACGAAAAAATATAATAAATCAATTGACTTCAAAAAAAGTAAATCGATTTGGTCGTACATATTTGGAAAATACAGAAAATATTTGTCTTAAAACTTAAATTTACATTGTAAAAGGGCAAACCTTTAAAATAATTACCATATTATTTAAAAAAAAAAGCTCATATATTTCAAAAATTTTACCTAACTAATGTATCGTGGGGTAGCCTTTATTATGTAAGACAGTCTTTAGTGGCCTTAAGGTGGATTCACCCATTTGTTCTTAACAAAAATTTTTTCCGGAGAAAAATTTTTTTACTGAGAGTTTTTTGCAGCACGATTCACCCATTTCGAAAGATTTTTCTGAAAAATCAAAGCTGCCATATGTAAACAAAATCTATTAGTTTTACAAGTGCGGCCATTGATTTATTTTGCTTTGGGTTTTAGTGTTAAAATACAAATATTAAATTATTTTAAAGTATTGTGTATTCAAAACCACAGACATAAATTCAAAATGAATGAAAAAATAAAGTTGCTTTTGCTGATGGCCATTGCATTGTTATTTGTATGAAAAAAAATGCAACCTATTGGCAACTCAATTCATTTTTGTCCAGAAAAAATATAAAATTAAACCAATTCAAGTTCGGAAAAAATATTTTCTCTCTCTCAAAAAAAGAGACGTCAAACTTCATATAAAAAATAAATTGTTCGAACAAAATTTTTGTTAAGAACGAATGGGTGAATCCACCTTTAGTTTTGCGGTCGACTGTATGCACATATTTTTGTGACAAATCAAAATATATTATCCTTATATTTAGTTATTGTGAACGCCATGAGAGGAAAATCTTCAAATTTATAACAATGCATATGATCATAACACACCTATTTCAACGACAGCCGATCCTACGCACCTGAATGATCCGGAATCACTGGGACAAAGGCTGCCAACTCAGCAACCACTGTGCTTACCACAAAGTAAGTTAAGGTGGATTCACCCATTTGTTCTTAACAAAAATTTTTTCCGGAGAAAAAATTTTTTACTGAGAGTTTTTTGCAGCACGATTCACCCATTTCGAACGATTTTTCTGAAAAATCAAAGCTGCCATATGTAAACAAAATCTATTATGCGGCCATTGATTTATTTTGCTTTGGGTTTTAAGTTTCAAAATACAAATATTGAATTATTTTAAAGTATTGTGTATTTAAAATCACAGATATAAATTCAAAATGAATGAAAAAAGAAAGTTGCCTTTGCTGATGGCGATGGATATACATAAGGAATTATTATTTGTATGAAAAAATGCAACCTATTGGCAACTCAATTCATTTTTGTCCAGAAAAAATATAAAATTAAACCAATTCAAGTTCGGAAAAAAAATTTTCTCTCTCTCAAAAAGAGAGACGTCAAACTTCATATAAAAAAAATTGTTCAAACAAAATTTTTGTTAAGAACGAATGGGTGAATCCAAGGTGAATTTAAATACTAGATGATAGCGTAGCGCCAGCTGATTATTCATGGTGAATTTGAAAATGTCAAAAAGTTATATAAAAAAAAAAACTTTTTGACAGTGACGAAATTTTTTCATATAGAAAAATGCCTGTTGTTCTTGCCTTGTTGTAATTGTTGTAGCAATGCTGTCACCTGGTATTTAATTTCACCATGGGTGAATCCACCTTAAGTATACTTTGTATACTCTGTGGCAAGGTGAATTTATACTAGGTGAATCATAGCGCCAGCTGATTATTCATGGTGAAATTGAAAATGTCAAAAAGTTGTTTACAAATAGTCAAAGTTTATTGTTTGTATTGTTGTATTGTTTGTTTTCTTTATTTTATGCCAGATGTTTTTGACAGTAACGAAAGTTTTTACACAAACAAAAATGCCTGTTGTTCTTGCCTTGTTGTAATTGTTGTAGCAATGCTGTCACCTAGTATTTAATTTCACCATGCTCTGTGGCTTTTACAACAACATTGCATATAATAAATATGCTTAATATTACCAGGGATGGAAAATTCAGTATATTGTACTTTTTAACATTGAATCCGCAATTTCTCATGACATACATATGCATACGTATATGACATTAAATAAACTTTTGATCATAAAGTATACAAATTTTATAAATATTATCACATGTGGCTACTTGTGATTTATTAACCATAGACATAACATTTATGTTAAAAATGTAATACTCTAATTTTTGTTACTGTTAATATTAATATTTTCTGAATTGTGGCCATTCGGCTGGACATAGGAAATTTTTACTCCGGCTATCGTTATATAGATTCATAATGTAGCTTTTGGTTAACAATGTTAATATTTATGTATTTAAAAGTAATATATAAAATATAAATAATATATAAAATATGGCAAAAATTAAATAAATTACGACTTGAATCACCTGCTTCGCTCTCTGAATCATGTTTATGAATCATGCTGTTTACATTACCAAAAAAACTTGATTCGATTTGACAGTTGTTTTTAATAAACAAACAGAATAAAAAAAACAGAATTTACAATTGTGAGCTTATTTGGAAAAAAACATACATTCGTAATTATTTACTTTCTTTACTTCCAGCAACAAGAAAATAATTTGCTTTGTTTACAATAATATTAAATTTTTACAGCTAGTGCGATAAAAATTAGAGAAGAGTGCAATTTTTCGTGCTTCGCAAGTTGATTCAATATGAATCTACTTGATTCGCTCTTAAAATTTTGTATGGTGAAGCAAGTTGTTTCACTAAAGATTGGGGTGTGAAGCATGAATAGAGAGCGAAGCATGTACCGTGGAAACGTAGTATTAGATTAAAGAAGTAAAGGTGTTGAAAGTAGAAGAAAGCTTTATATCACAACTCTGCAATTGCGCATTATGTTTGTTTTAGTGCAGCATTGCAGCGTCTCTGGTGGTGAGTAGGCGCATTATTTTTAAATCTAGATTTTATAGCCTTTATTTCATTATTTTCTGTGGCGTTTGAATGCTATATCACCGAAGGAGGGCGCTGTGATAAATATTAGTTATGATGGATAGAAAGAAAACTAATAATTATCAGAAAATGATGTTGTTTGCGTGGCAGCGGCTGGGAATTGAACCCGGGCTACAAATACCAACTCATGCTTAATGATCAAATGCGCTAACCAATTAAGCTAAAGCATTCAGAAATAATGAATAAAAAATCCGCGGGAGTTTTTTTCCTTTTTATTTTTTTAACATTGAATTTGAATACGAAAAATGGAAAAAAACTAACGCGGAATTTTTATTCATGATTGGGCTGATAAGGTCATTTATATCTTATCTGACAAGGCAAATATACGTTGTTAGGATAAATTTGGCGCAAAGTACAAACGAATTTAGTAAGTAAATTATTAACATGAAACTCAAAGTCATTATTCAAATATAAGGTTATCAATAAAGGTAATTTTCTGACCATCTATAGATATATTATAGGAATAGAATTACAAAAAAGTCTTAACTTTAGAGAAATTAATCAACAGAGAATTTGAACAAGGCCATTGTAGAATACGTAACAGGCATTTTCCTTATGAGGTTTAAACAATAAAAAACTTCATCATTAAATATAAAAGATAAACTAGAAGCTTCTATGGTTTTTGATTGTTGATATCGTGAACATTAACTTCACATTAAAAATCATTGTCACAAGTAAAACCATTCTCCTTTAAAATACTTAACATAGCACACAAGTCCAAACCAGGAAACAATTTCGCAAAGTAATTTTGCATATGCCTTCGAGTAACAGTTTTAGCTCTGTTACGATACCGACAAAATATTTTCCAGTCACTCCTAGATCTGCAAAATATTCTACATCTCCAACGAATGTCGACAAAACTATGTTATTAGATTGCATCCAATAGTCAACCCTACTAAAAAAATCAAACAGGCAACCAATTAGAGAGCTTAAAAGGCGACATTGTAAGTCAACATTGTCAGAACCAAAAAATGAAATGGAGTCAAAATCAGATAAAAATGGTATGCATACCAGTCAATATAAATATACTGTACAATATTGTATATCAGATAAACGTATTTTGAAGAATTATTAAATTGTGTACGGTTTAAGAGTTTGTTATTTGATCGGAGAAATATTGGTGTTTGCTACTCGGATCATTATTTAAACTATTTTCATTAATCATATGGATCATTCAAATATTTTATTAATCCTTGGAAATTGAATAAGACTAATATAGGAAATCTTTGAAATTGTCTATATGTTTATTTAGAATGTTTTAAATTTTTTTTATTGCCATTATTTTTAATGGGAATAATGGAGCCCAGTCTTTTCATATTGCAAATGTTTATTTATTTAATGATTACTCGCTAAAGTTCCCGAATTATGGCAAAAATCTATTTAGTCTTACTTTTCATATTAAAAGTTTTAATTTTCCATGCCTGGTGTTTATTTAATATGATGAATTGACATTTTTTTAATAGCCTTCATTGTTATCAACAAAGTCCAAGTAAATAGTAAAACAATAACAAATTACTTATTGAATAGTGACAATAAGTTAGAGATATACATTAGGCTGGCCCATTAATAAATAAACTTGGTATGGTTGTATCTAATTGGTTTTCCCATATGTAGTACAAACCTTGCAGGGGTGCGTTTAATAGGGTAAAGTTTAAAAATGTCCAAACTTTTTTGGCTTCTAAAATATTGGCAGCTAATGGTGAACAAATTGGTTTAAATTTGTGCTGATTTATGTAGTTCAATTTACGCAGCAAATACTACTATGCCACTAGAGTTTATTATTAATCAACTGAAAAATATAAAATATTCAAACGATTTTAAAAAAGTAAAAGCCCGGGTCATTAAAGAACAAACTATTAACACAAATTATTTTTTTATTGCAGTTCTAATATATGTACATACATACATATGTACCTACATATGAAGGTATATGTTCATAAGTACTGCATTGCAAGTTGGTTTTTTATATTGCAAAACTAGCCTTGTGCCTTCAGATTAGTCAAAGTATTGTGAGTTTTTAGATGTGTTAAAAAATCGAAATAAGTGTGAGCGATTGTTTAACAAGTTCAGTGCCTAAGTTAAAATTCATAAATTTTTTACATACAGTAGTTTACGATAGTTGCACGCAATGTTGCGACTACATATATCACTAATGTGATTATAAGACTAATTTTTTTATGTATGCCACAATATGGCATATAAACAAAATCGGATATAAACAATTTATATGATTATAAAAAAGAAAACAGATTTATATTATTTATATATGGTGAATTTCACGTCAAGTGACCCAATTTTAAAAATCGATGTCTTCCGATTTGGATGAAATTTGCACCAATGTTAGTACTATTGGATAGTAGGCCAGAGACAGTTCTATCAGTCCAGAAGTGTCGGAGTTACAGGGGGTCAAAGTTGGACATTTTGGTAAATTTTGGTCATACAGGGTTTTTTAAATGAGTGTAACTTTTTACCTATTGGTCCTAGCAAAAATTGTCCAAAGGAATGTAGATAGCTATTTCTTCAATCATTTCAAAAATATTTTTTTTTTAATTTTTTTTTTCAATTTGGGCTCTTTTTTTCTCAAAAGAAAGCTTATACAATTTACTTTAAGGCCTTTATAATCGCTTAATGGGATGCGATTGGGGTATCTATCAAAAAAATACTGATGTCTTGTACCAACAAGACGTCAGTATTACCTGATCATCGTCAACAGCCACATGCAAGAGTATGGAACCGCTGTGCGTTTTCCTGACTGACTTTATAGAAACCTCAGTCCCATCTGTCGGACGCATGTTTCCTACAGTATTCTTCACGTCCATGAGCACATCGGCGTAGCTTTTACCCGTAGTCGGCCTAATTAACACTGCTCCTGGTCGTTTTCCATTTGTTTTGCTTCTTCTCTTTTTGCGCATGCTTCTTTCGGCATTATCCTTTTCCCTAACAGTCGCTTCGACCGCTTCCTTTGTAGACTTCTTCTTCCGTTTGTTTTTAACAACCTGCCACTTTTCCTGGTCATGTTCCCTCGCCTTTTTACTCGTGCTCGGAGCAACTGGGCTAGAAGCCGCTCTTTTGCCACGGGTAGTGACTGGGGTTTCTTTTTCTCTTGTCTCCTGTATTTGCTTATTACCGCCTTTGCGCTTGTCCGCTTCCTTTTCGATTGCCTCGATGCTTTTTATTCTCTCTGCATCTTTCCAGGTCTTTCTATAACTGCTGATAACGTCTAGCTGCTCATCTAGCTGAGAGACGCCATCTTTAACATCCTTGCTGATATTTTTTTGTCTTTCAAAAGCCTGTCTCATTCCCTGGAGGATACCTTTGCACCTCAACAAGCAATCCTCCTCTAGAGCTCTCATTTTCTCAATTTGCGCCATGCGGGGGGAATAGCCCGCAGGATTCTCACGCGTCATCCGTTCCGAATCGGCAGCGTTTACCGGCAGCGGTGCTGCATTATCTGCGCCAATGCGACCTTCAAGGGCCACAGGAGTCGCGATAGCCGGTGAGGCGTCTGGTCCCAGCAATACGGGTGAGCGCAGAATCCTGCGGCTACCCAGAAAAGCGCTGGCCCCGCCTGCTGTTCTGTCCTCTTCTACTCTTTCTCCATCAATTATATTTTGGGGTGGTGTTCTCATCATTTTTGTTGGGTCCCCGCTCCGAGCCGCTATCCTCCCACGTATTGTGCAGTCGCCTCTGTCGATCCCCGTGGGTCCCTTTGCAAGCAGTGAGCACTTCTGCCGGGATTCCATCTGGCCCAGGAGCCTTTTGGTCCTTGAGGCCCCCTGCGGCCGTCTTCAGTTCCCCTTCCGTAAACAGTGGAACCAAATGGCTCCTCTGTTCGGAAGTCTCAATTTCCGTCCGCACTCTGTGGGTGGGAAAGAGTGTATCTACAACATTTTCCAAAGTTTGAGCCGGGAGGTTAGCCGATGCCGCGGCCCTGCCAAGTTTCTTCATGACCAACTTGTAGCCCAAACCCCATGGATCGCGGTTCAGGTCGTCACGTAGTTCTTCCCATTTGCGTTTCTTGCTAGATGCAATAGCCATTTTCAGATTCCTTCTAGCTACCTTATATTCTTGTGCGAGTTCAGTGGCCAAGCCGTGTCGCCTCTGTCTAGTGTACCGCCGCCGTTGGCGTAGACATATTCGCCGAAGTTCACTTATCTCTTCGGTCCACCAGTAGGCTTCCTTTCTGCGAGCGATGCCTCCGCTCCTTGGCATTGACGCATGACATGCTTGTTCAATAGCCGCCATTGTGCGGCCTACTTTACTCTGTGCGTTCCTTGATTGCAGCTGGAGTGGACAGATAGAATCCAGCTTCGCCAGCAGTACCGTTGGTCTCAGCTTCGATACATTCCACCTTCGCATTCTACTTCTGCTGTCAGTGCCTCTTGCAGGCATATCACCCGCTATGTGATATGATATATACTGATGGTCACTACCAGTGTAGTCCTCCAGTACTTTCCATTCTAATAAGCTGTTAAGCAGAGTTTCCGAGGCCAAGGTAATGTCCGGAATCGTGCCCTCGCAGCCCGGCCTTCTGAATGTGGTTGTGGTGCCCTGATTCACGATTGCCAAGCCCAGTCTTGCTGCCATATCCAAGATTTTTCTACCTCTTGAGTTCGTAGTGGTCGTGCCCCACTCTATTGCCTTCGCATTAAAGTCACCTGCAATAATGAGTTTGCCTCCTATTTCGCGAGCTGCGTCTTCAATGCAGTTCAGCTTAGTCTGAAAAGTATCCATGGGGTCGCTTGGGGTCAGGTAAGAGCTGACTATAGTGTAGTCGCTGCCCGTTGCCCATACGAATCCCTCACCTGAGCCGTGTTGCCTTATCTGAAACCTTGTGTCCCTTGTTAGCCATATAGCTGCTGTTTTTGTCGTGTCTTCTAACCAGGTGCCATTTTCCACCTTTCTATGCTGTTCGCTGATGATTGCTCCCTCAGCCTTATGCTCAAGCATAATCTGAGGTAGCAACGCACTAGCGGTAACGCTTCTGTGAAGGTTTGCCTGCAAGATCTTTATCATGATTGGCTTGTCCTAGGATGGGCTGGGCATCTAGACGTGCCAGGTAAATGGTCGACCGTACCCTTGCCCTCAGCAGTGCATATGCAGCACCTCGCTTGTGATTTGCACTCTCTCATTTTATGTCCTGCGACTCCACACCGAATGCATAAACCTTCTCCTTTTCTGTCTGGACCCTTGCAGCTACGCTGCGTATGTCCAGCCCCGAAGCATCTGCAGCATCGTTGTACCTCTACCTTTCTTCTGATTCTGCAGTAGATCCAGCCAATCTTTATTCGTTGGGCCTTTAAAATTGTGGTCGCTGCCTCTGTTGCCAGCGTTATAAATGCCCTACGTTGCTCTCTGCTATTGGACTTCGTTAGACGCACGTTTATTTCCTCTTCTTTTTTATCGAGCAGTCCTCTTATTGCAGAGGAAACCTCCTCAGCCTCCGTCAAGATATCCAGGTCTCTGACCTCAATTGTTGTTGTCGTTCCCTGTTTGAGGTTTGAGACTTCAACAAAGTTCCTCCTCGCCACCTCTTTTTGCCACATGCAAGAGTATGGAACCGCTGTGCGTTTTCCTGACTGACTTTATAGAAACCTCAGTCCCATCTGTCGGACGCATGTTTCCTACAGTATTCTTCACGTCCATGAGCACATCGGCGTAGCTTTTACCCGTAGTCGGCCTAATTAACACTGCTCCTGGTCGTTTTCCATTTGTTTTGCTTCTTCTCTTTTTGCGCATGCTTCTTTCGGCATTATCCTTTTCCCTAACAGTCGCTTCGACCGCTTCCTTTGTAGACTTCTTCTTCCGTTTGTTTTTAACAACCTGCCACTTTTCCTGGTCATGTTCCCTCGCCTTTTTACTCGTGCTCGGAGCAACTGGGCTAGAGGCCGCTCTTTTGCCACGGGTAGTGACTGGGGTTTCTTTTTCTCTTGTCTCCTGTATTTGCTTATTACCGCCTTTGCGCTTGTCCGCTTCCTTTTCGATTGCCTCGATGCTTCTTATTCTCTCTGCATCTTTCCAGATCTTTCTATAACTGCTGATAACGTCTAGCTGCTCATCTAGCTGAGAGACGCCATCTTTAACATCCTTGCTGATATTTTTTTGTCTTTCAAAAGCCTGTCTCATTCCCTGGAGGATACCTTTGCACCTCAACAAGCAATCCTCCTCTAGAGCTCTCATTTTCTCAATTTGCGCCATGCGGGGGGAATAGCCCGCAGGATTCTCACGCGTCATCCGTTCCGAATCGGCAGCGTTTACCGGCAGCGGTGCTGCATTATCTGCGCCAATGCGACCTTCAAGGGCCACAGGAGTCGCGATAGCCGGTGAGGCGTCTGGTCCCAGCAATACGGGTGAGCGCAGAATCCTGCGGCTACCCAGAAAAGCGCTGGCCCCGCCTGCTGTTCTGTCCTCTTCTACTCTTTCTCCATCAATTATATTTTGGGGTGGTGTTCTCATCATTTTTGTTGGGTCCCCGCTCCGAGCCGCTATCCTCCCACGTATTGTGCAGTCGCCTCTGTCGATCCCCGTGGGTCCCTTTGCAAGCAGTGAGCACTTCTGCCGGGATTCCATCTGGCCCAGGAGCCTTTTGGTCCTTGAGGCCCCCTGCGGCCGTCTTCAGTTCCCCTTCCGTAAACAGTGGAACCAAATGGCTCCTCTGTTCGGAAGTCTCAATTTCCGTCCGCACTCTGTGGGTGGGAAAGAGTGTATCTACAACATTTTCCAAAGTTTGAGCCGGGAGGTTAGCCGATGCCGCGGCCCTGCCAAGTTTCTTCATGACCAACTTGTAGCCCAAACCCCATGGATCGCGGTTCAGGTCGTCACGTAGTTCTTCCCATTTGCGTTTCTTGCTAGATGTAATAGCCATTTTCAGATTCTTTCTAGCTACCTTATATTCTTGTGCGAGTTCAGTGGCCAAGCCGTGTCGCCTCTGTCTAGTGTACCGCCTCCGTTGGCGTAGACATATTCGCCGAAGTTCACTTATCTCTTCTTCAATAGCCGCCATTGTGCGGCCTACTTTACTCTGTGCGTTCCTTGATTGCAGCTGGAGTGGACAGATAGAATCCAGCTTCGCCAGCAGTACCGTTGGTCTCAGCTTCGATACATTCCACCTTCGCATTTTACTTCTGCTGTCAGTGCCTCTTGCAGGCATATCACCCGCTATGTGATATGATATATACTGATGGTCACTACCAGTGTAGTCCTCCAGTACTTTCCATTCTAATAAACTGTTAAGCAGAGTTTCCGAGGCCAAGGTAATGTCCGGAATCGTGCCCTCGCAGCCCGGCCTTCTGAATGTGGTTGTGGTGCCCTGATTCACGATTGCCAAGCCCAGCCTTGCTGCCATATCCAAGATTTTTCTACCTCTTGAGTTCGTAGTGGTCGTGCCCCACTCTGTTGCCTTCGCAATAAAGTCACCTGCAATAATGAGTCCGCCTCCCATTTCGTGAGCTGCGTCTTCAATGCAGTTCAGCTTAGTCTGAAAAGTATCCATGGGGTCGCTTGGGGTCAGGTAACAGCTGACTATAGTGTAGTCGCTGCCCGTTGCCCATACGAATCCCTCACCTGAGCCGTGTTGCCTTATCTGAAACCTTGTGTCCCTTGTTAGCCATATAGCTGCTGTTTTCGTCGTGTCTTCTAACCAGGTGCCATTTTCCACCTTTCTATGCTGTTCACTGATGATTGCTCCCTCAGCCTTATGCTCAAGCATAATCTGAGGTAGCAACGCACTAGCGGTAACGCTTCTGTGAAGGTTTGCCTGCAAGATCTTTATCATGATTGGCTTGTCCTAGGATGGGCTGGGCATCTAGACGTGCCAGGTAAATGGTCCATTCCACTTAAAATATACTTTTTCATTCCTACCCCAGATTTATGGTTGAAATCTTTACATTACTTTTGGTCCATTAATATTTTCGGGTATGTTTCTTTATCAATTTTAAATTTTGTGCTTTTTTTTTAATTTTATATAATTTTATAATTTAAATTTTACTGTTTTCCAAAATCTCTGAATTTAATAAATAAATAAAAAATAAATTTGTATACTTTTTACATTGTATTTCGAAAGCTTTTGCTTTCGAATCGAAATACGGAGTAACCCCCAGATCTTTGTTTTCATATTTAAAACTCTAATCGGTTAAAACAATAGACATCTCGATGCCATTTGGTACTTTTACTTCATAACTTTCACTCATTTTGGTTTCAATCGCCATTTTTATTTTTTCTCTTTCATCGTTGTTTTCACTTTGAATTACCAATGTACCATTTCTCCTGTATTACAAATTTGCTATTTTAAAATTTACTGGATTTACTTTTTTATTTAAATCGTCCTATGTTTTTTTAATTTTGGTTTTCTCTTGGTTTATTTCTTTTCGATTATTAATGGCACTTGATTTTTGATCTTCTGGCAAAGGCATGTTATGTTTCAATGCTTAAGAAAATTATAACTTATTTCGTTTGACATTTGTCTCCTACATTCGTTTATTCTATATTGCTACATATTTCTTGGTTTTTTTGTTTATTGCCTTTTATGTTACGGTTTCTGATTTCATTAACACTTTTTCGCAAGCTTTTTGTGTGTTATCGATTTTTCTACGTCTCTCTTCATAACGTTTTTCTATTGCCTGTAATAATTGTTTTATTTCATTTGGTCTCAGTGATGTTTTAAATTCGAGTTTATCTTTAAAATTTTCTTATTAATTGTCACACCATCTTGAATTTCGCCCAAAACTAAATCAACATTTCTAATGTATTGCATACAATCTTTACACATAAATCTTAAAAACTTGTTAGATTTCAACACGCCGATCGCTTATTGGTCAATGCCCGAACATTTCTTGGTGCAATGATATATTTTGTCGCATACATCATACACATCTTATTCCCGTTTCTCGACTAATTACTGATTTGCATGTGCTGCAAGCAGTAATTTTTTATCAATTATTTAAAGTTTTTTTTATTGTCTTTAACATCCACTTGTGTGTTTATTAGGAGATCCATTCGAATAATGATCGTTCGACTAATCGAACAATTTCTTAATAATAATTATTCGAAAAATTTAAAAATTATAATTTTCGAATAACGAATAATTCGATTTTATATAGAAAATTCATATAAAACGATTAAATTAATTTTCTCCCAATTTTTCATAATTCCAAATTTAAATAAGTATGTAAACACAGTGATACAAAATTTAATGAAATTGAAAAACCTGGGACCGGATATTATTTTTCTTATAGGGCTTGTCGAGTAAAACAAGATTCCAATAGTAAAATATGCCGGACACCTCCAAAATCCGGTTTTACTATTAAAAAACCGGTTTTTGTACCTTTGCGCGCTTATATGCCTGTAATTTTGTTGATAATGATCCGTTTGCGAAATTAAATTTTTAATATGCTGACAGACTTGCATACATGTATATATAGGGTGATGCATTTAGTGGTTTGGTTTTTAATTTCAAATGAAACATGTAAAGTAGAAATGGATATCACAATCTCTGACATTTACTTTTCAAATATAATTTTATTAAACTTTTGTATATAGTCCATTCGAATGGTTCAATTTTCAATCAATTCTTTCAACATTGCCACCGGTATTACGTATGTAAGTAATGATGACTACCAAGTCTTGACATTCCCACGACAGCCGGTTCTACGCACCGGAATGACCCGATATCACTCGGCCAAGGGCTGTCAACTCAGCAATTACTGCTGTTACAACAACAACAACACCAAGTCTTGAAAGTCGATGAGGACTGGATGTGATCTACTCGGTCGCGTATCTTCAAATGACGTACACTTAGACTCAAAACGGTGAATGGTATTGTCAATAGTGGGCTCTCAGGGCGATGATGCAAACCATATGTTGATAAAAGAGCACGAAAAACATTTCTAACGATAATTTACGTAATGCATCTGAATCGTAAAAATAATACAGCTTATATGGCACCTACATATCACTCGTGATCGATCTTTGAAAACAAAGCAAATGACAAACAAACCTCTAAATGGATCCCACTATATGAACGTGTGCATATTTATGTGTGTTTACGTGTATATGTAAATAATAATTTAAAAATTTGCTATGAAGTTCCTATTGCTTTTCTACAATTTTATCTACAATTATAGATATTTAATTATTTTTCATTGCAAACGTAATCAATTAAAATTCAATCTCACCAAATACGTTTTTATTTTTTTTTGATTGCAGGTTTTTCCACTTTTATTTACTGTAAAACAATAGTAACACAAGTACCTGAATAGCTAGAAATATGAAAAAGACATCATTCCAAATTCATTTAATTTAAAACAAAGCAAAAACAAAAATAATTAATATTAAGTTTCTATATGTACATATGTATATATATTGAGTTTACAAACGAGAGTAAGTCAGAAGAACGTACAAATAGTAGGAGATAAAGTTCTATAAAATACTATTAATACAAAATATACTAAGAAGACGAACTCTATTATAATCTAGTTTCATCTGTCTGATTCTGAAAAACGTAACCAACCATCATGTATAACTCGCATAACTCATTGAAACAAATATCGACGGAAGTTAAATATACCGTTGCTGCTTTAAACTTAGAAGAAAACAAAAATCCAAAGAAGATTTGTCAAAAATTAAATGGTAAGTTTGAATCAAATTTTAAATAAATGTGGCATTGTGGAAAACCCCCAAACCTAAATTAAAAAAAACTACAAATAAGACATGAGTAAATAATAAAATTTCATATTTTTGTTAGATTTTCATAAAAATTGTTTTTTTTTTTTGTAACTGTCTAACATCACAAATAACAATAGCAAATAATAATTAGCTTAGCATCTATTATTCGTGCTTATTAAGCTGGTCAAACTTAAATAAATTAAATTTAAATTTCATACAACTTGTAAATACTAGAATTTGAACATAAAGAGTTGTTTTCAGCGAGAACTCTGTATTTAAAAATAAATTAAAACAAACAATTAATACAGTGGCTCACAGCTTATTTCAACTAGCTTCTGTTGAGAATATAAAGTGCGTATAATTTCCAAATAAGGATAAATATTACCTAAATGTAAATAAAGGTTTATATCATATTTTCTAAAATCAAAAATAGGATTTTTATTCAGGCTCCAAGTTATACTTATTACAACTTACAATATAATAACTAAAAATATAGATACAAAAGTAGTCACAGCTTCTTTCAACCAGTTAAATAAAAAAAACATTTAAATTAGGAAACATAATTTTTTATCTCTAAATCTTAGAATTGCCTCCATTTTGATAAATTACAGCTTTTAGCCTTTTTTGCATAAATTCCACTAACTTTCGTGTAGTTTGAAGAGTTATTTTTGCGCATTCCTCTTTTGCACAGTTTTAGGGTTATTCTTTTTCGAAATCTGGTGCTTGCCGACGTTTTGATCTTAAATTACCCATACATTTTCAATAAGATTCAAATCAGGTGACTGCCGGCGATTGCATAAAGTGGGGACAATTCCAAATCAGCCATGACTGCACAATACCTGATTTATGTTTCTGATCGTTGCCATAATAGAACCGAACATCCAGTTTTTCAGCAATTTGCAGTAAATTGGACTTTAAAATGTCAAGGTACATATTTTTGTCCATCGTACTTTCAATAAACTGCAAATTTCCTACACTACACCACCTGAAGACATACAAGCCCAAACCATGACACTACCATTGCCGTGTTTCACTGTTAGTTTTATGTAAGTTCGACCATCCGAGTCAAAGATATTAAACTTAAGGTAAGGTAAGACTACGAAAATATTTGACAGCGATATGTTTCATTCTGTTTGACCAAAATCACATAAAACAATTATTGTGGTTACACTGTACATATTTATTTGCCATATAGCTGGCTTAACATGTAAAGGCTCTAAGTCCATATTTTACAATATTACAGGAGACAAAAAACAATAAAACTTTTTTTTTGAATAAACATTTTTGAAATTTTTATTTTTTTTTAATTTATTTTTATTATTGAATCTTTCTTTTTGAATTTTACAATATGTATTCAAATCTTAATTCTACTTGTTGTTTATTAGTTGTTACCAATGTAACCACTAACTGTTGTATTCAAATTTTAAAAATGTCTTCTAGTTAGGCTCATAGTATCGGTTCTTTTTAGCCTCTGGTGACCTTCGAACTGAAGCAGACCCCGAGCGAGGTAGTTAGGGTGGGCCATTAGTTTATCGATTTAGCTAATTGAATATTTTTTAATTTCCTCCTGGATAGTGGGGACGTTGAGATCTCTGTGGATATTATCATTACGTATATACATACCATGGAGCGCAGACAATTTGTCGTAATATTCTAGATTGTCTTTTTTGAAGCTTTTGGATGTTTGATGCGCATGCAGTACCCCATAATTGGATGCCATATGTCCATATTGGTTTTATGATGGACTTGTATAGGAGAATTTTGTTGTCTAAAGACTAGTTTGAGTTTCGACCGAGAAGCCAATGTAGTTGAGCTGCTTTAAGTTTCATAGCCGTTATTTTCGCTTCAATATGACGAGACCAGGTCAAGCGTCTATCTATATGAATTCCCAAGAATTATTTTTACAGCTGGGCACGTTTGTCTTCTGAGCGTGAAAGTTAAGTGAGCACATTTAGCCGGGTTAACTTTTATTCTCCATTTTTCTAGCCAGGCCTCAAGTTCATTGATGTGGGACTGCAGATTTTGCGATGCGACTTTTAGGTCATGGTTAACGCTAATAAATGCTGTGTCATCTGCAAATGTAGAGGTATGCGTGTTCAGGTTTATTGGCATATTCGCTGTGTATACTATATATAGAAGCGGTCCTAATATGCTGCCTTGGGAGACACCAGCAGTAATTTTCTTGAGGGGGGAGTATTTCTCTTGCGACCTTACCATGAATGTTCTGCCTGTTAGATAGATATCCAGAAGCTTGTGAGTGTTTTGAGGAAGCATTCGTGTTATTTTGATAAGTAGCCCATCATGCCAATCTTTGTCAAATGCTTGGGAAATGTCTATAAACAGGGCTGAGCAGTATTGCTTTTTCTCAAACGCCGATCTAATTAGGGTGACAATTCTATGCACTTGTTCTATTGTACCATGTTTCGCTCTGAATCCAAACTGGTGATCCGGGATGATGTCGTGTTCATTTAGATGAGGAGTTATACTTAAAACGAATATTTTTTTGAAAATCTGCGATAGGATTGATAATAAGCTTGTCCTGGCTTGGGAATCATAATAATTATAGACCTCTTCCATGAGGATGGGAAGTATCCTACTCTTAATATCGCGTTAAAAATGAGCAGCAAGATTCTATAAGCAGACGATGGTAAGTTTCTTATCATTGACCCTGTGATGCGATCAGATCGCGGAAATTTTTTAATATTCACTTTTTCTATTACAGATTTTACTTGAGTTATGTTAAATTTTATTGGATGGTTTACCTTATCAGGAATGATTTGACGACAGGAACTTGTATGTGCATCATGTGGCGTGAAAACTTACTCAAGGTGGCCCGCGAAAGCGTTTAATTTTTCATTTACGTTTTTGGCCCAAGTGCGGTTTTCCAGTCTTAATGGAGATTCTTGGGTTATAGGGCATTTCATATGCCGTACAGCCTTTCATAAGCTGTAATTGGAGTTTTTGGTGGCATCTAGGCTGTTTAGATAGCCTTTTATGTTGTTGTTGTTGTAACAGCAGTAATTGCTGAGTTGACAGCCCTTGGCCGAGTGATATCGGGTCATTCCGGTGCGTAGAACCGGCTGTCGTGGGAGTGATAGCCTTTTATTGCAGACTCGTGGTTATGTCTCAATTTATTGCGAAGAGTTGTCAGGCATAATTGTAGTTGGGTCTTAGTGGTTGGGGAACGACTGTTTTGCCATTGTCTTCTTAACTTCCTTTTTTCTCTGATAAGGGTCTCTATATCCGTCGATGTATTGTAAGGAGCACGTTTAATTGTCCGCGTGATTGGAGTTGCATTTCTTGCTGCAGAATCCAAGACTTCTGTAAATCGGTCGACAGCTATTTGGATGTCAGATGAATTTTTTAGGGGAATGCACTGTGATAGGTGAGAGCTCACATACATTTTATACTTTAACCAATTTGTGTTTCTGTTTGGATAGGAAATAAAGTCTGAAGCTGCGGCGTCAGAGTTGCCTTTTAAAATGAGGATTGAAGGTGAAGGACGATAGATCATAAGAGGCACTAACTAGTACCTGATCGCGCTTGATGTTTTTAATTACAGCAAAGTCAATAAGGTCTGGTAGCTTGTTGAAGTCGGTTGGCCAATAGGTAGGCTCACCACTCGATACAACATCAAAATTATTTGCAGTTACGGTATTGTATAGCTGATTACCTCTAGGATTAATAAGTCTGCAGCCCCAATATGTATGTTTAGCATTGTAATCGCCGGCAGCAATGAATTTCTGGCCCAATGTGCAGAAGAAGTTGAGAAATTTTTCGTGTACAATTTTGTGCCTCGGGGGACAATAAACGGCTGACAAAGTAAGTTTGAAATCAGTAAGATTTATAGATGTGGCATGGATACAATCTTCTTCGAACTCTGGCAATGGTAAGTGTCTGATGTGTTTGTGCACAATAATGGCTGTGCCACCACAAGCCCGTCCGCTGGGATGTTTTGTGCCATACGTTAGGTATCCATTTACCCTAAAGCAGTTTTGATGAGTAAAGTGTGTTTCAGAGACAAGAAGTACGTCGATTTCATGCCTATGAAGAAAGTTTGCAACTTCGTGTTTATGTTGGGATAACCCGTTGGCATTCCAGAAACATATTTTTAACTGGTTCATTTGTTGTTGAGTAGAACTTGCAGAAGCATGTTCTGGTTTCGCATCATTTCCTGAAACATGTTCTGCATAGAGGCCATGAAGTTATTCATGGTTTGAATTAAATTTTCAATTGAGCCAAAAGGCATTTGTGGACCTTCCCTAGGAACATTAGCGTATGGAGGCTGCCCTGCGTTGGAAGTACTCGGGGGATTTTTCGCATTAGGGTTTCCTTTTAAGACTTGGGCATATGATTGGTTTTGTTTGTTTATGTAGTACTAGCAATAGAGCCAGCGGCCTGGCTGGGCGCATATGACGGACCATATTGGGAGTGAGTATATTTTTGAACTAAAGCAGGTTTTTTAAATGCAGGAAGACTTTACAACCCCTATAGTTTGCTGTGTGATTTTAGCCACAGTTGCTGCATTTCTTAACATTCGGGTCAGCTTTAGACCGATTACATTCGGCGGTTTAGCTATACAACTGAAAAAATATGAAATTTAAAACAAAACAGTTGATTTTATTTACCGAAAAGTAAACTGTTTCTATTGTGACCAATGTGTAAACATTTTTGTTTTGATCTTGCAAGTCATTTGCAAGAACAAACCATGGTAAAAAAAACAGCTGCTGCAACATATGTCACAGTGATGGGAAAATGAAAATTTGAAATGGTACTGACCAAAAAGTACTTTTTTCAACATTTTGGTACTTTTTAGGAAACATTTTTATTCAAAAAATTAAATTTAAAAATAATAATTCAAAAATAAAATTAATTCAGTTTTATGGAGCACTATTGATTTTCCTTTGAGAATTGTTGTTGGCAATACGAGTATTGGTTTTTCTGACAGAATAAAGTGTTTAGGAATTTATATGGACAGGCGCTTATGTTTTGATTATCATATTGATCAATTGAGCTACAAAGTTATTGGTATAATACGAAGGCTTCATTCAGTTGGTGTTTATCTGCCTTGTCGTATTAAGTATGCTATTGCACATGCAGTTTTAATGACTCATGTGATGTATGGACTGGAAGTTATATCTGGTACTCTATCTTATAATTTAGCTAAACTTAATCGTATCACTAATATGATTGTTCGTTATGTATATAATGTTCCTCGTCGTATGCATATCTCGGAGTATGTCAAGAGCTTTTTGGGTTGTTCATTCATGAACTATGTTTCTAACCGTATTTTGTTTATGTTCTACAAGATTATTAAAACAGTACGACCAACTCGACTTCGATCTGAGTTTAACTTTTCGCGTTCAAGTAGCGTTTTTGAGCGATCGTTTATTGTTACAGTTGCACGTTGCTGGAACACTTTGCCTCTTGAGCTTCGTGTATTTTCTCAGTCGAATAATGTATTTCGCCTAAAACTTTTGCGGTATTTAATTACTCTTTAGATTGTTATAATCCTCATAAACTATTTAAGTCGTTTTATGCTAATTTTAGTTTCATGATGTTTGCTACTACTTTTAGGAGTTTACAACTATGGTAATTTTTTTTCTCCTCTTTTTTTTTTGGCTGGGGAGCCATTAACTATAAGTATTGAGTATGAATTGAAATAAATTGTTTCTTTTTTAATTTTAGATATCTTTATTCAGGAATAATTCTTGTAATATATGTTAATTGGCCTAGGAAGGCTTTTTATATTACTGTGAATAAATAAATAAATAATAAAAAACTATTATAACAACAAACTAAAAATTAATTAATTTTTGTGTAAAAATATATGTATGTTTCAAAAATTTTTATTTGTTGTGGGTTAAGATAATAAACATGACCATGCCTGCATTTTGTTAGTGTTAATGCCATATAATTAATAGATCTTTCATCAATATGTTTGAAGTTTTCAAACTCATATGATACACAAAAAAACTCAAGAAATGAGAATTACAAAAATGTACGAAACATAAGAAATTTAAAAAATTTATCAAAATAGTACCACAAACAACTTCAATTCTTTATGAATCTGTTTACTTTTGTAGATTAGCTTATACCACATCAAATAAATAACATGAATAACGAATTTGTGCATTCCTTATGTTCTTGTTATTGATTATAAAAATAGTAACGCTGGATTTCTAAACAGGGAACAAAGCAAAACAAACAAAGAGTACTAAATATGATGTGGACTACTGTGGTATTTTTGTTACGAAAAAGTACTGAAAATAGTACAATAGTATTGAAGTATTTATCACTGGTATGTCATCATAAAATCAGTGTTGATATATTATAAATTGAAAATCGCTAAATAAGAAAAAAAAAATCGCGAAAAGATGAACAGATGGAAAACAATGTTATTATACCCTTCACCTTTATGAGAAGGGTATATATAAGTTTGTCATTCCGTGTGAAATTTCCACAATATAATTTTCCGACCCTATAAAGTATATATATTCTGGATCCTTATAGATAGCGAAGTCGATTAAGCCATGTCCGTCTGTCTGTCTGTCTGGATGTTGAAATCAGTTTTTTGAAGTCCCAAGATATATTCGGGATCCAAACCTTCAATAATTCTGTCAGAAGTGCTTTCGAGAAGTTTTCTATTTAAAATCAGCAAAATCGGTTTAGGTCAACCAGAGTTATGAACCAATATGTGAGACCACCTGCATAAAAATTTGATATTTTTCGTCCATTTTATTGCAATATTTTGAAATATATTGCAGATAATACCGTGAAATTTTGTATACGTAGTTTGTACTATAAAAGAAGAAAGTGTGCGGAAAATAGTAAGAATCGGTCCTTGATTTCTCATAGCCCCCATACAAATATATATATTCCCGAAATATGGCTTAATAATACATAAATACCTATAAAATTGGAATATCAAGACAAAATTCAGCAAAAATAAGTTTTATACAAAAAGAAATCACAAACCGAAATTTTTTTTAGTTCGGTCCATATTTGACCATAGACCCCATATAAAGTGCACTTACAAAATTCACTTAAATACATATAAAACAGATATAAATAATGTTAAACGGCTAAAATTTGACATAAATATTCTTTTTAGGCAAATAAATTGTTGTACTAAATTTTATGGTAGTCGGCCCAGAACTGGTCATAGCTCCCATACAAGGACCACATCTGAAAAAGACATTTTTCCCTATATATATTGTATAAATATCGGTGCCGACTCAAAACTTTGCACAGATCATTTTAATATATACAAAAATCATCCCACAAAATTTTGTGAATTTCGGTCTATTTTTAACCGTATGCCACATATAAAGCCCTCTTCCGAAAATCACTTTAATACTCATAAATCTCTTATAAATAAGGGTACCAATCCAAAGTTTTACACGGATCATTTACATAGATGCCTAAACCAAACTGCTGAATTTTGAGAATTTGTCATAGCTGCCATATAAGAACCATTTCCAAAAAACAAATAAATTCGGGTCAAAAAATATTCTTTTCGGATTTAACCCATATTTCGTCCATATTTTATAATCATGATATATATCGTTGGAAAGGTATTTTTAATACCTTTTATTTAATGTATTACAAATTATCAGACACCCAGTAGTACCCGAGATATAGGCCTATATATTTTCAACTTTAAGGGCCTGCCCCCTCGAAAATAGGCGTGACCGCCAACAAATTTTTTTGCTGGTATCTCCTCTAAAAGCCCTATTTGATTTTGTTTTTTTTAGCAAAATCACTAAAACCGAATTGTACCCCTTTTTTATACCCTTCACCTTCATGAGAAGGGTATATATAAGTTTTTCATTCCGTGTGAAATTTCCACAATATAATTTTCCGACCCTATAAAGTATATATATACTGGATCCTTATAGATAGCGAAGTCGATTAAGCCATGTCCGTCTGTCTGTCTGGATGTTGAAATCAGTTTTTTGAAGTCCCAAGATATATTCGGGATCCAAACCTTCAATAATTCTGTCAGAAGTGCTTTCGAGAAGTTTGCTATTTAAAATTAGCAAAATCGGTTTAGGTCAAATAGAGTTATGAACCAATATGTGAGACCACCTCCATAAAAATTTGATATTTTTCGTCCATTTTATTGCAATATTTTGAAAAATATTGCAAATAATACCATGAAATTTTGTATACGTTGTTTGTATGACAAAAGAAGAAAGTGTGCGGAAAATAGTAAGAATCGGTCCATGATTTCTCATAGCCCCCATACAAATATATATATTCCCGAAATATGGCTTAATGATAACTAAATGCCTATAAAATTGGAATATCAAGACAAAATTCAGCAAAACTAAGTTTTGTGCAAAAAGAAATCGCAAAACGAAATTTTTTTTAGTTCGGTCCATGTTTGACCATAGACTCCATATAAAGTCCACTTCCAAAATTCACTTAAATACGCATAAAACAGATATAAATAATATTAAACGGCTAAAATTTGACATAAATACTCTTTATAGGCAAATAAATTGTTGTACTAAATTTTATGGTGGTCGGCCCACAACTGGTCATAGCTCCCATACAAGGACCACATCTGAAAAAGACATTTTTCTCTATATATATTGTATAAATATCGTTACCGACTCAAAACTTTGTACAGATCATTTACATATATACAAAAATCATTCCACACAATTTTGTTAATTTCGGTCTATTTTTTTTTTTAAGATTCGGCACATCCGAATATAGCACTCTTACTTGTTTTTTATTAAATTTGTATATTAAAAATCCATAATATAAAACAAGTAAGAAAGTATAGTCGCTCAAGCCCGACCATATAATACCCTACACCCAGTATATGTATAAAACAATTTTTCTGAAATGGGCGTTATATGGGAATATAACCTATTGTGGACCGATCATCCAAAAATTTTGTTTCATGATTAGGGTTGGCAATCCCGCTCTATTTTTCAATCCCGGGATTTCGGGATTGCATTTATCTAGTCCCGGGATCCCGGGATTTAAAAAACTTGTTTTCGAAAGGTATTGACATATTATTTCAATAAAATTAATAACACGACTCACCCAAAAATTGGTTTATAAGAAACAATTTATTAAATTAAAAAAAAATATTTTTTTTAATATGGCACATTTTTAAATGAATTATAAGAAGTTCATTGTTCATTCAAAATACGATTTGAGGAAGCAAAGCGCATCCAAAGTTTCATCGCCCAAAAGACTTCTTATTTTAGTTGCGAATAATCCGGCTGCAAAAAAAGCACGTTCAGACTCTACACTGGTTGGCTTAATAGTCATTAAAAATTCGTATGCTCTTTGCAAAAAGTCACCACGTGTTCCTCCATTTTCAAACAAGAGCATTTCTTTCTGAATTTTCGGATGCAGACTGAACTTTTGTTCTACCATTGTGCAGATACTGAAGTACCCCACTGATGTGTGTTCACCTTTGTTGCATATGAAGAATGAGGGCTGAATGTAGTTTTTGACTTATAACTTTGTTAGCATCTTTTAGTTTTTTTTAGCATAAAGGTTATGGCAACATCAGCTGTGAACAAATTAGCATCCCGACAACGAAGGGCGTCAACTGTTGCTTTTACTGGGACTAGAGCACTAATGATTGCGGATACCATTTTAATCTCATCTTTGGTGGACTTATGTCTATTAATGTCTTTTGTATACAATTTCTTAATAAATAGACGCGTTCACACATTAACAAAAGGCTGTTGCACCTAGTTTTTCAACTAACTCTAATTGCTTTCCAAGTTCAGCCGTAACATACTTTCGCAAGACATCGTTTTTTGCTGGCGATCGTTTAAACATTACTATTAATTTTCGCACCTTCTTGAACACTGAACCGCAATTGACCTCAGTAATATCACATTGGTATCCTCCATGTCTACGACCATAATAGAGATCAACCAATTCTTCGTTGCCAGAAAAATCCTCATCCTTCTAACTCTCTGAAAAATCGTCTTCCACTTCTGATTCTTCGTCAATTACCGCCAGTTGGACACCATGGGCAAATCATAACTGCTGATTTACAGGTAATAAGCTGCCAACTTTTTTCATGCCACTTGCACCGTCTGTCATAATACCGACTATATCTTTTCGCAAGTCCATATACTGCAAGCTTTTGTTCTAGTAGCCCAATACTTTTGTTTGCGGGCATTGATCCTTTTACTCGAACTAGCGATGTTCATTGTGACATATAACGTTAAACGAAATCCCATCAAGGGATGTTAGTCGTGCAAGTGTAGCAGGAAGTGATTTTTCTTCTTGCCCCAGCATAGGAAATTACTGTATGACGGTTTAGATTTTTTTTGTTGGCGGTTCATCTGCTTCTAGTGTTTTTGCCGAATTAATTTAATGAATCGAGAATAGATGCGTATAAAGACCTTTCGTTGAGCCACCTCCAATTTTTAAAATGTTTTTGCAGTCGCCATTCTTACACATCGCTCTCTGGCCCTTTTCTTCTCGTAAGAAATATTTCCAAACAGTAGAATTATTTTTTTTATAGTCCACGTAAAAAGCCATTATATTTATTTAAAAAAATTTCAGCATTATTTAATTTAAATTTACACTTTGAAATAAGCAAAAATATAGCATTAATCATGGTGAAATTAAATGCTAGGTGACAGCATTGCTACAACAATTACAACAAGGCAAGAACAACAGGCATTTTTGTTTGTGTAAAATACTTTCGTTACTGTCAAAAACATCTGGCATAAAATAAAGAAAACAAACACAAACATTGATAAAAACAGAAAAATTTTATTTTCTTTAAAAATTTCGAAACTCGTGATGTAGTCGGCGCCAGTTCAACGTTGACCTGTTCTGTGTTGGGACAAAATTGTTGTATTGTTAATGCATTTTTGTTGGACAATGTGACAGTGGAGGATAATCGCTGTCTGGAATTTTGTGTTGTTGGTCAGAATACTTTGGTAAAAGCTAATACTGAGCTGAAAGAAGGTTGTGTGATAGGAGAGTCATGTGTGTTGCCGGCGAATACAAAACTATCAAAATCGTTGGTGATGCAGAAGGTACATAAGTTTTAGTTAAGTTGTACCTTATATATAGACTTACATATTTATCTATCAATCTTCCAAGACTCTTTAAAGCAACTGGGTAAGAAGGCTTTTATTATAAGTGACAAAGCTAACAACAGAACAATATCAGAAAATGATGAGGATCGTGATATATTGACAATTAAGACTGCTGCTATAAAAATGATGAAATTACCTCTGCAACAGGATGAAAGTGATTACTTTTGCAGCAGTGACGAAGAAGATTCACAACCTTGTTCTCCCCTACCCGATGATGGCAATAGTGAGACCATTCAAATAACAAATTTTTATAATTTTGTTAATACAGGCTACTTTATTTTTTAGTTTTTCTATCGGAAGTGGTCGATATTTTTTTAAATGAAACTTCAATAGACTGGATGTAGCTCTTGTTGCCTAATTTCGAGATTTCAATTCTATCAAATAATACTGAAAAGTACACGGAATGAATGAACTGTAAATGTTGTCTTTTTAAAACATTTAATTAAATATAAATTTGTTCAAGTATTTTTTATTCTTTAATAAATAAGGAGACAAACTTAAATAAATACAAAATATTTTCTTTCTTTTCACGGTAATAATTTCTCTTAAATTTACAAACATGTACTGCTGCATTGACTTGGTAATTGTAGGTTTCCAATGACATACATGCCATGTTTGGCACGTGACAATGCTACACAAATACGATTTGTTTGCTTCAGAAAGCCAAAATGTGGTATTGCGTTGTTGCGTACCAGTGAAAGTAATATAATATTACACTCCAGACCTTGGAAACTGTGTAGATGCCTTAAAGGAGTTGAGAGAGGGATGTTTTTGCAACTGAAAGAAACAAAAGTTAATGGATAATGAGATTTTCTTAAAGACCAGTAATTATTACCTGTTTTTTAATCAAATCAACTTGTTTGGCTTAAGGACTAAGTATATGAACATCCTCTGGGGCGTATAAAGAATTTTCTATTAAATGCAATGACAAATTTATAATTTCCTCCACTTCAAAGGGATTACACAATGATGAATCATATTGGGTTTTTGCTTTTCATATTGTGAGTCATAAAAAAGAGATTTGTGGACATTTTGCGCACAGCTGGATATTGGTTACTGTAACATCATTATGTAAATCTTTATAAATTGTATTACACAAAAGGTGGGCTATTTTTGGATGCATACGATATTGAGTTTTCAATTGTATGGGTTCTGCTTGTTTGGTAAATATTTTTTCAAATAACGAGGTATTCATATGGGAATATTGCTGCAGTTGGTAGCTAGAACTATAGGGTTGTAGCTGCTGATGATCACCAATCATTATAACTCGAAAATAACGATTTTACTTTTTAGCAAAAATTGATTTTTCCTTGGCCACATAGTACTGAAACATGATTTTATTGTTTGTAGTTTTTCAGTAACCTGGGCTAATTCACGCTGGGCCTTTAGAATCTGTTGGTATGTATCATCAGTGCCATCGAGTTATTGAGTGTTTTAATTGTAAATTTTCTTTAACACTTTTTTTTAACAAAAAAAAGTCGACAAAAACTCACTTTTTAAAATACAAAATAATTTTTCATAAGTTTGACTATTTGTAAACAACTTTTTGACATTTTCAATTTCACCATGAATAGAGCAAAAAATAATCAGTTGGCGCTATGTTGTCACCTAGTATAAATTCACCTTGGCATTAATACTACTGACATTAATCTACAACAACAAACTATGAAAAATATCCATTTCTTGGTGAATCCCCTTCTTGTTTTTATTTCATTGAAACTAAACGAAAACACCTGTGTAAAATTTAAGTGTTTACAACTCAAAAAAAAAAATCGCAGTATGACGATTTGTTTCTAACTTCAGAGCGGTTAATGCATTCAAACAACAGATTCTAATTTCCAATATACCCTTCCCACTATGGTGATGTAGGGTATAAATAATAAAACAAGTCAGACCAAGGTGAATTTATACTAGGTGACAGCATAGCGCCAGCTGATTATTTTTTGCTCTTTTCATGGTGAAATTGAAAATGTCAAAAAGTTGTTTACAAATAGTCAAAGTTTATATAAAAACGTTACAAAATTATTTTGTATTTGAAAAATTGAATTTTTGTCGCCGTTTTATATGCGTTAAATAGTTTAAAATTCTATTATATTAAATAGTGTGTTTGTTTTTGAGTTGTTTTGCTAAAAATGTAAGTTTTTTTTGTAAGATAAATATTAAGATTCCTCTTTAAAAGTGAATATTTTTTTGCTGTAGAAAAATGCGTTGTTGCATCTTATGCCGTAAAAAAGGAGTAGCTGGAAGTGGTCCCTTCTTTAAGGTTCCTCAAGATCCAAGAAAAAGAGAACAGTGGAGTAAGTTATGCCAAAAGAATCTTACTCCAAGCAGCTTTATTTGCATTGACCACTTCTCCCCGTCCAACATTATATATATAAGGTACAACTTAACTAAAACTTATGTACCTTCTGCATCATTTTTCAGCAACGATTTTGATAGTTTTGTATTCGCAGGCAACACACTTGACTCGCACCTATCGCACAACCTTCTTTCAGCTCAGTATTAGCTTTTACAAAAGTATTCTGACCAACAACACAAAATTCCAGACAGCAATTATCCTCCACTGTCGCATTGTCCAACAAAAATGCATTAAAAATACGACAATTTTGTCCCAACACAGAACAGGTCAACATTGAACCGGCGCCGACTACACTATTTTTGGCTACACTATACATATATATATTTAACTATATATATTTAATTTCACCATGGATACGACTGTCTATAATTTCCTCATTAATCAAAATGCCCCGAAAAAAATCATAACGAGTTTCGAAATTTTTAAAGAAAATAAAATTTTTCTGTTTTTTATCAATGTTTGTGTTTGTTTTCTTTATTTTATGCCAGATGTTTTTGGCAGTAACGAATGTTTTTAAACAAACAAAAATGCCTGTTGTAATTGTTGTAGCAATGCTGTCACCTAGTATTTAATTTCACCATGATTCAGACATTCCATTGTAATTATACCGTACACCACCATAGTGGGGAGGGTATATTGGATTTGTTCTGATGTTTGTAACGCCCAGAAATATTGGTCCAAAGTATACCGATCGACTTAGAATCAGTTTTTGAGTCGATTTAACGATGTCCGTCCGTCCGTCTGGCTGGCTGTCCATGTAAAGCTTGTGCGCAGAGTACAGGTCACAATTTTGAAGATATTTCGATAAAATTTGGTACGTGAAATTTTTTCGGCCCAAGGACGGATGAGATTGAAACTGGTGGAAATCGGTCCATTATTTCACCTGGCCCCCATAAAAATGTCCACCCGAAATTAGGGTTTGAAGATCATAAATATTTGAATTATACAAATTTCACCACAAATGAGTGGTAGATGAAACCAAATTAGATCTACAAATTTTGTGCAGATTGGTCCATAATTTATCATAGCTCCCATATAAGGCCCACTCCCGAAAATCACTTTAAAGAGCATAACTCCCTCAAAAATGTTGGTATCTAAATAATATTGAACGCAAATATATTCCATATATATAAAAATAATATGGTACAATTTTATGATGATCGATCCATAATTAGTCATAGCTCCCATATAAGGCCCACTTCCGAAAATCACTCTAACGACCATAAATTTCTTAAAAATGTTGGTATATAAATAAAATTTAACACAAATAAGTTTCATATATAACATACATAATATTTATTTTCAGAGAAATAATAACACTAAATTTTTGGATGATCGGTCCATAATAGGTTACAGCGCCCATTTCTGAAAAACTCTTTATACATATACTGGGTGTAGGGTATTATATGGTCGGGCTTGACCGACTATACTTTTTTACTTTTTTAAAATTTATTCTTTATATTGATGGTACATTATTGATATGTAACATTTCTATCATGTATCATCGTTTTGTATGATTTTCTGTGTTCAATATAGATGTGTTATAGAAATCTGGATAGTGGTTAAAATCTCTACAATGGGTTGATAAAGCTGTTTTTTGTGTTAAATTATAATTTCTATATTTCTGGTCATGTATATGTCCTGCTAATCTAATTTTAAGTTTTGTCCCTGTTGTTCCTATATATATATATTTTGTTACATTGCTCGTTACTATTACCACCACAAGGAATTTTATATACTAAATTTGACATATCTGTCTTTTCTAATCTATCTTTAGTTTTTCTGAATAATCTTCCTACGTTATTATTCACCTTATGTGCCATTTTGTATGTTATTTTATTATATATCAAATGTTTCATCAATATTTTCTTCCTCGTCTATCCATCCTTTCAATTTTTTCAAAAATATATTTTTCATTTCGGCAAAAAGCTCATTTTTATCATCTTCGTTATATTTCTGAATATCGCTATGAAAAATATCATAATGGCTTCCGATAACCGAATCCCAGTGACCTTTAAATATTTTATAACACAAAAGGCATTGAGAATTACCAAATGCATTTTTTATTAATAATGGTACCATATTTTTTTTACGTACTGTATATTAAAAACAAAAACAATTTGCCATGTGAAAGACAACTGAATTAAAAGAGCATAACAAAGTAGTGGGTTGGGTAAATAAGCAATTGCATTATGAAATGATCATCTCAAAAACTTATAATTGCAAAATTATATTATTTAAGTTTAGCCTAAAACGTAATACCAAAAACATTTAAATATTCTACTCTTAATTACTGATATGTCGAGGAAATATTTTTTTTTTGATTTTGGACTATTTGATCAAACAAATATTTTATGAAAGTGTATGTTATAATGTGAACATAGGGCAAATATATTTGATGTTTATATTTCGCAGCAGTTTGATCAAATAAAAAGCGCAAAATGAAATTAAATTACTATATATGTATGTAATAAGAAAGTTAAATAAAATTTTTGTAAACATATTGGTTTGTAATTTGGAAAATGTGTAATTATATTAAAAACAAATTTTTAAAATTTAGTTGTAATTTTTTTAGGAATTTATATAGCAAGTGGTCACACTAGGAAAATATTTTGTATGTCATAAAATAATTTTGTTTGACGAAAATATTTTTCTTATTGTTTGCCCTAAATTTTATTTGTGGTCAGATTCAAACACTGAAATATTTACGAAAAATATCAAATATTAGCCTAGTCTGACCGTACTTTTAGACTCATCAGCAAAAATAATGGCGCATATTCAGAAATGATATCTAAGTTTAAACTCTTTTAGGTACCAACTTATCTTATTCTTAGTTGATTACTTTCAGCACGAAAAGTTGCAACTTAATTATGGGTAAAGGTCGTGATACACTATCCTACACAATCGTACGATTCATTCACTGGAAAATCTGACCGATTTCTATCACACTCAAAAGAAAATCTCATCAAAGTCTGTCATAGGTGCCACACTATTACACAAACAAGATGCAAAAACATATGTTTTTGCTAATGTAAACAAACGCAGTTTTCCGCCTTTTAAATTAACTTTTATTCATTGTATTTTGTTGTTATATGCAAATATAATAAGGCCCATTATTACAACTTGGCAATAGTTAAAGGTATGATATTATCGGACAGATAAGAAGTATTTGGTTATTATAAGTTTACTTTAATCTAAACCGACCGATAAGCTAAAGGGAAGATCATCTTGCCTTTAATTTTATAGTTAGGTTTACGTATTTGAAGTTGCCATATGTTCTGAAAAATTGACAACTTTATGAAAAATAAATTAATTTTAATTTTGTTTTGCGAATAAATAATTTGATAAACAAAAATGGAAAGCAGACGTTTGATTTATATTTTTTTCACAAACAAATATTTTCACAAACACAAAAAATTTACTGTTTCTTGTCAGTAATTTGTCAAAAGTAATCGGGTTTTAACTGGTATTGCCATATTTTAGAAAAAAATTATTTTATTTTACAAGGAAGTTGTAATAACGAAAAATTTTAAAGGTCACTTTATTCCTCACTTTAATTAAAACTACCTTTTATTATTAAGAACATTAAAGGCAAGTTGTAATAATGGCCCTTAATTGTATAAATTATACAAACAATTAAAAAATGATAAACGTCTGTCCATTAAATTTTAATTTGTGCTTTAAGTCAATGAAGCCGACATTGTTGTTTTCTTATCAGCTGTATTTGAAAATACAACTCTGATCGCATAGAAACTATCATTTTATGAAAAATTTTAAAAACTTTTGCAAGTCGGACAGACTTGTCAAAAAAATCTGTCATTTAGTTAAATTTTTAGGCCACACTATCATGAACACACACGATTTTTTTGAAATATCGTACGACTAAATAGGATAGTCAGTAGACACATTAAAGCTGTAACTAAATATCAACTAACAAATCCATTTAAAGAACAGCTGATTGATTTTATTTCTTGTCGTCGATGATATTAATATATTTGGCCACCAATTCTTTAAATGTATTTTTTCATATGGCGACCAATTTGAGTCTCTCTAAAATACAAAATAAACTTACTTTATTTTCTTTCCTAATTGTGTCCATTTTGACCAAAAAAAAATCACAAAAAAAAGAAAACAAACTAGAGACGTGTTTTTCGTCAACAAAAATCTACTAAATGCAGCGTTGCATTTCTTTTAACAGCTTAAAACAGTTGCTAAGTTAGTTATGATTTGTAAATCATACTGGAAGTAAATTATTTTAATGCTAGAGTAGCTTGTAACTATTTATGAACTTTTTTTTAGTTTCTGTTTAATAAGTTTCAACTTTAGGTACGATTTCTGAATATGCGCCAATATGTTTCCAAAAGTTTAGGTCTTGCTCTTTAGCAAATTTGACGCGTTTATTGATGTTTACTCTTAATAAAGGGGTTTTGGCGGGCTACTCTAGCATTAAAATAATGGTTTCAAAGTACACGACGAAAAGTTTCTGCACTAAAATCGCTAATAACCAACTATCTGTTCTATTTTAGTACGTTTCCTCATTATCAAAATTTGCACTAATGAACAACTTATGTAACTGAAACAACCAAACTAAAAATTAATTGCAACCATAACTACAAAATATACGCTTGAAAATTTACCGTTACTCGACAAGTGATGCCAATTTAGCAGTTTGTAAAAGTGTTTAGTCGTGTCGGAAGAATTTGGATTATATTTTCTTTTTCTGTTTTGTATTACATAAGCCACTTATTTTTCGGACTTTTGTTTGTGCATTCTTTTTAATTAAGGATACCTATAAAACAAAATTAAAAAAGTTCAGATTTTTCATAAGTTATAGCCATTTAAATTTTTTATTTCCAGTAAGTTGAAATAAGCTGCGATCCACTGTATATAAAATATTGACTTCTATAAATTTTATTTCATTAGCTATTGTTTAAAAAGTTTATCAAACTGATTTGTCGGCAATTTCGGGTGATAGACTTTATTTAAATGTTCAGCGAATAGTATTGAATTCTCTATGGCTCTTCGTGTCCAGATACCGACAGCTTTTCTTAAAAAGCTTGGAGCCTCTACTGATGGCTTTATAATCTTCTTTTCATTAAACTTTTTATATAATTTTCGTTTCTTCAAAACTCTTTGCAGCTGGTGAAATATTTTATTGTCACTCTTATAACTATTCTTTCTTTTTTCTAGAAGAAATGTTTCATGTCCAATTTTTTAACAAACGTTTTAGCTTATAGATTTAGATAGATAGAGTTACTGTGATATTTTTAAAATAATTCCTAACACTTTATACAAGGATTTATTTGATTATCATTTATGATACATTTCTTTTATTTCAGCCAATTTATCTTAAAGTACAAAAAGTTAGTAGGTCATTTGGTTTGTGAAACGCCACATTAAAATACATACATACAGTGGGGAGCAGAGGTGAGTACATGTTCTTATTTTCTGCATTTGCAGGTGCATAAAAATGGTAATAACAAAGCGATTTAAATTATTACTTTTTTATTTTATTTATTAATTAGTGGATTACAATAATGATCTTAAAACAAAACAAAAAAACTACGTATTCAGGGAACAAACTAAATTAAATAAAATTAAATCTTATGTACTCAGTTTTGCACTTTCAGGAAACAAAAAAAACTTTTAAATTTTTAGTACTTAGTCCACAGCCCTTTATTTTTTAATACACTATTTATGCGATTGGGCATACTTTCAACCAACTTTTGGATAGTTTTATGTGGAATTCTCTGCCACTCCAGCTCCACACGTTGCCACAACTCAGCGAAGTTCGACGGAGCTGTTCGATACTGTCCCAACCGTCTTTTCACAATTTACCACAAATTTTCAATTGGATTGAGGTCGGGACTTTGCGGAGGCCACTGCATCAATTGAAATGTTTGCCCATTCAACCATTCCTTAACGATTTTCGAGGTGTGTTTTGGGTCTCCATCCTGTTGAAACACAACTTCTTACTCAGGGTATGCGCTCAGATCTACAAAATCGGGAAGTTGAATCTGCAATATTTTTAAATAGTCTTCTTTTCTCATGATTTCATAAATCTTTTGTAATCTACCAACATGCCACAATGTAAAGTAACCCCAAACCATGATGATCTGTTTAACATGGTGTCGTTGTATACTCTCCCGCTGTCGACGCCAATAATACTTTTTACCGTCAGATTGATATCGGTTAAACTTGGATTTATCTGACCATATTACGCGTTTCCAGTCATCAACAGTCCAATCTTTGTGTAGTCTGTCGAATTTTAAACGTGCTGAAACATTTTTATCTGACAGTGCTGGTTTAGGTTTTTTACAGCTGAGATGTATCCAATATTGTGTAGCGCTCTTCTTGCTGTACATCGGCTAACATTTTTATTTATTTTCTCATTATAGGGCGTGCGTCTCCATCAGATAATAATCGTTGGCGACTGAAAGCCTGTCTTTAGAAGCTACATTTCGCCGTTTTAACACTCTAACAACTACTGATTGGCTTATATTAAGCTCTTTTGCTATCATACGTGACGAGGAGTCATCCGTTGTTTTTTTTTTTTAAATTAAAAAAAACGACGTTTTTGGAACACGGAGTTATTCAATTATGATTTAAAACTAAAATTCATATTGGCAAAACTAAAGATTGCAGCAACAAATTTCAAAACTTAATTTCAAATAACGGTAAATTAATAAATGTTTCAATTATTTGGTTGATAACAAGTGTGAGCAAAACTGAGTACATACAAGTTGTTTTGTTGTTATTTAAATTACAATCTTGTTTTATTGGGCTTTTATTTCTCTTATTAAGAATTATGTAAAGAACTAAATAAGAATTAAAATAGAAAAAGAAATTTAAAAATCGCTCCATTATTACCATTTTTATGATCTTTACAATGCAGAAAATACTACATGTTTGTATTTTCTCACCTCTGCTCCCCACTGTACATATAAAGCGAATTTCCTGAAGGTCGAGATGGTTCAACAAAAATAACAAATAGTCTTAAGGTGTTATGACACTTGCTATTTTTTGTATTGGATTTTTTAGGATTGATTGAATGAAACAACAAATGCGAGAAAGAATAAGAAATGCAATAAAATAAAATGTAAACAAAACAAACAATATTGCCCACGTTTTATTCCCACAAAAACCCGTCAAAAAAGCAAAAAAAAAAAGCTAAAAATCGCAAAAAAATAAATTAAAACCGCTACTTTCGATCAAAAACTAAAAAAATAGGCAACAGAGCTAACATTTAAGGTGGGTTCACATTGTGTGTATTTGTCATATGGAATGTCACTTTTCTATCCACATGTGTTTTCATGTGTATATCAAAATTTGAGTTTCACATACGGTTTATAATTTACATGTTCAAATGTTGGTATGTTAAGTACATTTGACATAACCTATAAAAAAGAAAATCTTAAAACAGCTGATTTCTGTATGTGTATAATAAAAAATTAAATTTATAATTAAATAAAACTGTATTTTAAAATGGAATGAGAGATTTTTGTTTTACTATAAATTATATTTATTAAAATTTCAATTAATTTTTGCCGCCACAAAATTTTTGATATAAAAAACAGCTGATGTCAGATGGTTTGTCACAAGAAAATAGAACTCGTTCTAAATAAAAAATGTCATGTGTATTGCACACATAGAAATAACACATGCTATTGTTTGAAGGTGTTCAGACTATATGTATGTACAAATTTGACATGCGAAAAAGTGACATTCCATATGACAAATACACACAATGTGAACACACCTTTAATCTCGAAATGTCAATTTTAAGTTAAACTTTTTGTATTTTTTTTTTGACAGTCTTGGATTATTTATCGATAATACACGTATATTTGTTTACCATTTCAAGATTTTTTATGATATACTCATACTCTTTACACTGAGTCAGTTTTCCTATGCAAATATATTTGTACTGTTCCCCAATATTGGAAAAATACAAAAAATAGCAAGTGTCGTATGCTTTTGGTGTAATTTACCGTTTTTTATATCATTGTCTGTTTTTGTTTTGATGTTATACTTCATTTGAACATACAAGCACTAACAAAACTATAGAGAGAAACTTTTCGAATGGTACTTGTTTTGTTTCAGTGAGAGTCATGTTTTGTCATGCTTGTTTTGTTGATAATTTTTTTTAACGTTTATTTATTTACATATTGATTATATAAACTACATAAACAGTAGTTAACAATATAAATTCAGATTATACAATGTCCCATACAAGAGCTCTCTAGTATAAATAATATTAATAATAGTTACTTTTGTGGGTATATGATATAATTTATGTTCTTCAAATGAAGAATAGATTATGATTTTTTTTATTTGCAATGAAAATTTAAAAAAAACATTACATTTTTTAGAAGTTTTGTTGATAATGTTTACACTGAAATACACGGCTTGAAAGTAGTGTGCTTTAGAATACAGAACTTTCAATACATTTTGTGCAGCTCTTTAATGCATACTCGTATATACATACATATGTACATATGTATATTACGTGCCAAATGCATTTATTCTTATTTGTATTGCGTAAACTATTATTTATTCATTTTTATTTTCATATATGTATGTATGTAGGTACATACATACACGTATATGTAAAATTTTACAATAACATTTTAGCATTTGTTTTTTTTATTTTTAGCAAAAGTACCTGCACGATTAGTTTTATATTTTTTATCATGGTCGGGATTTCTTGTATCGTTCATGATGCGCAACGATATGAATTTTGCCCTGGTCGCAATGACAACACCCACAAATAAATCATCACATTTTCGGGAAGGTAATGAAGTAGTATCATCATCGTCAAGTACATCGAATGAATCTTCTCACTATCCAGCTAATGTTAGCGAGTCGTGTCATTTTACAAACTCCAAATTGTGTATGCATTATGATTGGTCATCTCCTATACAATCCATAATACTGAGCTCGTTTTTTTGGTGCTATGTGTTATCTCAGGTGGCCGGAGGAATTGCCACACAGTACTTTGGTACTAAGCGTGTGTTTGGCTGGTCACAGTTTGCCACAGCCTTGTGTAGTTTATGTATGCCAATATGTGCTCAGTGGCACTACGGACTAGTTATTGCTTTGCGTTCTATACAGGGCTTTGCTTCCGGTCTTACTTGGCCGGCTATGTATGCCGTTGTCGGCTATTGGATACCGCTGGTGGAAAGATCTCGTTTTATGTCGAGCTTTCAGGGCTTTAGCATTGGCATTGGCGTGACATATGCCCTGTGTGGATTTATAATCGAGAAATTTGGCTGGCCGTACGTATTTTATACTACCGGAACACTTGGCATGATATGGTGCCTTTGGTGGTATCTATTGGCATTTAATACGCCCCATGAACATCCCAGAATATCCGAGAAAGAACTAGAATACATTGAAGATAACATTAGCAGCGAAGTCAAAGAGTCATTAGGCATGAAAGTGCCCTGGAAATCGATATTTACCTCAATGCCAGCCTGGTCTATTGGCATAACAACATTTGGCCGTATATGGATCCATTATGTGTTTATTATATATGGACCAAAATTTATGCAAAATATTCTAAAGTTTCCGTACAAAGAGAATGGCTTCCTCTCCGGTATGCCATTTATATGTTCCTATATAGCGTCAGTATTTTTCTGTTCGGTAGCCGATAAGATGGTGCTAAAAAACTGGATGTCGCTTACAAATGTACGAAAAGTTTTTACTGCTCTCTCACAAATTATTCCTGGTTTGCTAATATTTGCTATAGGTTACATAGAAGACATTGTTGCGCTTTTAGTCGTGTGGTTTATAGCTGTTACATTTATTACGGCATCCTATGCGGGAGCAATGGCCAGTATTGTTGATATTGCACCGAATTTGGCTGGTCCAGTTTTGGCGTTCTGTCAAACCATACATATGTCAGCATCATTTCTTTCACCTCTTATCAACGGCATTATTTTGCAAGACGGGGTGAGTAGCTAGATAAGATATTAATCACACATGTTTATATTCTTTTAATTAGAGTTGTGTCGTTCATATTAACGATTGATACTACGAGATAGTAGCCACACGAGCAATTAAAAATGGTATTGAAAATAGGCAAAAACGGTCCAACTAAAATGTTGAACCGTGAAATGCCAGTCTGATGTTAAAAACGGAAATATCTAAGAATTTGCTCAATGTATGGCCTAAGTTATGTGTCAAAAAATTAACCGGTAAAATGTTTTAGATAAAAACATTGTTCAGACTTTTCTATTTGGTTTTCGATAACATTTAAATGCATTTATAAAATAATTTATATTATATTATTATGCAAACAAGAACTCAAAACATTTATTACGTCTGTTTGCCTTTCAGAACAACTTAATTTTGCTCGATGTGAAAAATTGTTAAATGTCGACATATCGACGGTGGTACGGACAATAACATAAGTTCAATCATCCGTAGATAGTTATTTTGAAAGTTGGAAATTAATCCAATATTAACTATTTTATTTTGTTCGACTATTTATATTTTAGATAAATATACGAGGGCGGGTCGGAAACTTCTTAGCCTAGAATAGAAAGCGCGGTATAAACAGAAAAAAGTTAAGTGTTTTGGAAACTTCGAATATTAAAGAATTAATTAAAAAAACATAAATATGGCTGAATGCAGTAAATGCAGATCAGCAATACGAGGTGAAAGTGGTATTCTTTGCAATGGCGTGTGTGACAAAGTTTATCATTTTACAAAAAAATGTGCCGGTATTGATCAATATTCGGCAAAAATAATTGATGAAGATAATTTCGTCCGTTTTATATGCGACGATTGTTTGCAATACATCCATAATGTTGATCTTGTCTTAAAAGAAATACAAGATGGTGTTGACAAAAACAAAGTAACATTAAAAGAATATAAACATGAATTTGAAAGCTCACTGAAACAAAATGAAATAGAAATTAAAGAACTACTTGAAGCTATAGAAAAGAGATACGATGAGAGATTTTAAAAAATTGATAAAATTCAAAAACTATGTGAAAAAAATGTTCAAGAAGTAAATAAAATTTATGGAAATGTAAATGAAATAGAAAACAAAAATAAAAATATGTTTAGTACAATTGAAAAGAATAATATAAATATGTGTAATGAAATAAAGAAAATTGTAAAAGAAACTCATCAACTATTGTAATTTCGTGCAGTGCGGACGGTGCGGACGTGTTTTTTTCTTCGCTCCGTATAAAATCATTTTTTAAGTACAAAAAGTATATAAAAAGCATATAAAAATATTGCGAAAAGACGCTAAAAAAAATAAACAAAATTAAAATAGGCAAAATTTCAGTTTATGGGGGACACCCCTGGGGAACAAAAAAAAATGCCACGCCCCCTTAAATGACCCCAGGAGTGCGAAAATCATAATGAATAAGGGGGCTCACGCCCCCTATGGGCGTGGCAGTCGAAAAACGACCCGGCGCACCTACGTAGACAATATGGGTATCAAATGAAAGCTAATGTCTTCACGATTCCAAAAATAGCCATAGTTGCCAGATCGGGCGGTTTTTGTAGCCGATATGGCCATTTTGGCAAAATTTGGGGTGCGTGACCGGCCTACGGCCGGGCTTAGGGGTTTTTAACTCCAGTATGTCTTAATTCTAGACGGCGGGGATCTCGAGTGCTCGGCCTCTGGCCGAGCTAAAAAGAAATAAACAAAAAAAGTCCTTCCCCCATTTTATAAAAATTAACATATCTTCCTCAAATTCTGGACGATCTGGCAACTACGGGTATTTTTGGAATCGTGAAGACATTTCCTTTCATTTGATACCAATATTGCCTAAGTAGGTGGCATGGGTCGTTTTTCACCCCCGCCCCTATTTAACAAAAATGGCCGTATCGGCTGCAAAAACCGCCCGATCTGGCAACTATGGCTATTTTTGGAATCGTGAAGACATTAGCTTTCATTTGATACCCATATTGTCTACGTAGGTGGGCCGGGTCGTTTTTCGACTGCCACGCCCATAGGGGGCGTGAGCCCCCTTTTTCATTATGATTTTCGTACTCCTGGGAACATTCTGAAGGGGATGGCATATTTAGATTTTTTCTCTAGGGGTGTCCCCCATAAACTGAAATTCAGCCAAAGTGAATCGTTTGCTATTATTAGTGATAAATTATCCCACAACAAATTTGATGTTCATTGTTTCATTACTAAAATTATGCAGCAAATAAGAGAACAATATGAAGACGTTTCCTCTATATGTATATTTTCCGATGGAAGCACAGCTCAGTTGAAAAATAAATATATTTTGAAAAGTATTCCTTCTTTTGTTAAAGAATTTAACAGCAAATATTTAGAATGGAATTTTTTTGCAACTTCTCACGGTAAAGGTGCAGTTGATGGAATAGGTGCTGTCGTTAAAAGAAAGGTCTGGCAAATCGTGAAAGCAAATAAATTAATACTGTCTGACGCATTCTCATTCTATGAATGTGCCAATAAATATGTGGAAGGAGTTAATTTGTTGTACGTTTCCACCGAAGAAATTGAAAAGTATTCCTATGCTCTCAACGAAAGGTGGCAAAATGTCCAGCCCATTCCAAATATAAAGAAACTACATACGTTTTTCTATCACGACAAAGAGAATATTATTGTTTCTCAAACTGCATATTCATCAAAAGAAAAAATTAGAATTTAGTTAGTATACATAAATAAAAGGAACATCTACAGTGTTTTCAAAAATTCAGCGCCCAATGATTTAAAAATGAATTTGACTTTTAATTTATTTTACTTATGCATTAATTTATTTTACGAATGGATTATTTTTTTATTTAACCTACTGTATACTCAGAAAAAACTACGCGCGTTTAGGTTGGAAATAAACGCAGATTCAGTTTTTTACTAAGTTTTGAAAAAAAAAAAAACATACAAAAGCAGTGGAAAACTGAATTTGCGTTTGGTTTTTTGCACCCTGAACACGCGTAGTACAGCAATAATTTTTTCTATGTACATATATTTAAAAAATATATATAAGAGAAGAAACTGTCCCGCACGTAATGTCCCGTACGGCAATAAATTAAATTTATTATAAAATAAACCGGAAATTGTTTTTATTCAAAACTTACGAATATTTAACGTAAAATATCTTGTTTAGTATGAGAAATTAAGAAATCATAAAATACTCCTCATAATTCGCAGACTTGTACACATTTTTGCATATACCTCAAAATCACTTCCGTTTTTTGTCCCGTACGAGCAGCCAATATTTTAATCTATATTTCCAAAAAGACTCATGATAGTTAACTTTTTGTTTTTTCCAAGAATAGTACTCCCTATTTTGAATAAATTTCCAAAAATATTTCTCACTTCTTTCTTTTGCTGCAAAACCTATTGAACTTCTAAAACGTACAAATGTCCCGTATGTAACCATGGAAATGCCCATATGTCATTTTTGGTTTTTTTTTTTTTTTTTTTTTTTTTTTTTAACTTCCCTTTATTATTACACCTGTCAACAAGATGACAATAAGTAATTTAATTTACAGAGGTGGGATGATAATTATCTTAAATCAGTACCTAAGATAACTTAAATCGAATTATTGAATGATAAGTAATATATAAATTTTTTAGTATCGCTCAGCTAGATCTGAAGGTGTATACCGTTTAAGTCTTCTAGGTGCCAGGATTTCGTTTGCCGGCAACTGTCTGAGTTCCATGTTGGAATGTTGTGTTAAACGATTTGTATGTTTAATGCTGCTGATACGGATAATTTCTTTTATTGTTTTGACGTTTAGATCTCGATGTATGTCCTCATCTCTAATATACCATTCTGCGTTGACAATAGTTCGCAATATTTTAGATTGAACTCGTTGAATAATTTTTAAGTTTGTTGTGCTAGCTGTACCCCATATTTCTACCCCGTACTTCCAAATTGGCGCTATAATTGTGTTGTATATAAGTAGTTTGCTTTGAGTTGTTAGTTTAGATTCTCTCCCTAACAGCCAAAATAATTGTCTAAACCTGTTGTTTATTTCTTTTTTCTTTTGAGTGATGTGATCTTTCCAGTTAAGTTTTGAGTCAATTATAATGCCAAGATACTTCGCCTTTGTATCCATAAGAATTGGTAGAGTATTTATTTGAATAGGTTGAAAGTTTGTTATCTTTCTATTAGTGTAGATTACTTGAATTGTTTTATCACTGTTTACTTGAATTCCCCAACTACGGAACCAATTCATTGTATTATTGAGCAGTTGTTGTAAGTTTTGCATAGCCCATTTGATGTTTGCGTGTGATGATAGTAGAACAGTGTCGTCAGCAAATGTTGCATCATATTGTTATTTGTTGTAGGAGTTGGAATATCTGATGTAAACAGGAGGTAAAGCATTGGTCCGAGGACACTACCTTGAGGTACTCCAGCTTTTATAGAAAGTATTTTTGAATACTCGTCTTTATATTTAACATAGAATCTTCGGTTTTGTAGGTAGTTTTGTAGTATTAAGAAGAATTCTTTTGGCAATTGATTTTTTAGTTTATGAAGAAGACCTTTGTGCCATACGCTATCAAACGCCTTTGCAACGTCGAGGTATGTTGCAACGCAAAAGTTTTTTTTGTCAATATCAGACGATATTTTATTTGTTACTCTATGAATTTGTTGTATAGTAGAGAACTTTCGCCTAAATCCAAATTGGTGTTTGGGGATGAGTTGTCTTTCTAGAAGAATTGGTTCAATACGTTCATAGAAGAGTTTTTCGAAGATCTTTGACAGCAGTGGCAGAAGGCTAATTGGCCTGTAAGATGTTGTTTTTGAGGCATCTTTGTTTGGTTTAGGAATAGCGATTATCTCAGCGACTTTCCATACTTTTGGGAAATATTTAATATCTATAACTGAAGTAAATAAATTTCTTAAATAGACTAGGGCCTTATTCGGCAATTCTTTTAGTAGTTTTCCGGTGATCTGATCATAACCAGGAGATTTATTATCTTTTGTTGTTTTTATAATTTTTTTAATTTCATTAATTGAAATTCTTTTGATATGAGAGTTGGAAGAGCTGTTTGGAAAACTTTGAAGAGTTATATCCTTTTCGTCCATTGGATTTGTAAAGGTTTTAGAAAAATGATCTGCAAGAACATTAGCTTTTTCTTCATTTGTGCGGGCCCATGTGAGATCAGGTTTTTGGATCGGCGGCTGATGTAAAATTCCATTATTTATTTTTTTGGTTGCTTTCCAGAGCGAGTAATTTGTTGTAGCTGATGAGCCAAGGTTAGTAAGATATCTTTGTAGTTTATCTTCTTTGTCCTTCTTTAGCAAGTTTTTGAGATCTTTTGTGAGCCTATTAAGGTGGGTTTTGTCCTGAATTGACCTTGTAGTTTGCCATCTTTTTCTTAATCTTCGTTTGGCTTTTATTTTCTCTTGGATGTGAGGTGGGATACTGAATTTATCTACTGTGTGTGTTCTGGTTGGAGTAGAATCACTAACCGCGTTTATAAGCGTATCATTGAAAAAAGTTATAGAATTATCCAATTCTTCTTCGGTTTTTAGCGATATATTTGTCTCGAGTTTTGTCTCTAAGATTTCCCTGAAACAATCCCAGTCGGTTTTCTTGTTGTATATAAATTTATTTTGATTGGATAGAAGTACATCGGTTTGGTATATAAGTACCACTGGAGAGTGGTCAGAAGATAATTCAAAGCATGATTTTATATTTAGATAGTCATGTCTTATATTCTTGGTAATAAAAAAGTCTAAGAGATCTGGTTTTTTGTGAATGTTTGTAGGCCAGTAAGTAGGCTCTCCAGTACTTATAAATTTGCATTTGAATTCATTTATTGCCTCTAGTAAATTTTTTCCTTTCGATAGTGTTAATCGAGATCCCCAAACTGTATTTTTGGAGTTAAAATCACCACCCACTATAAACCGATTCCCAAGAGATTTAAGGAGTTCAAGATATTCAATTTTTGTGTTATTATATTTCGGCGGGCAGTAGACTGCAGATAATACAAATGGACCGTGTATATCTTCTATTAAAATGGAAGTAGCTTGAATATAATCTTTTCTAAAATTCTGTAATTCAGTACATTTAATGGATTTTCGTATTATTATTGCTGTACCCCCATGCGCTGTGTTGTCAGGATGATTTGTATAAAAGATTGAGTAGTTTGGTATGGCTATAAAGCTTTTTTGTGTGAAGTGGGTTTCAGAGACAAGCAGCACGTCTACTGAAGAGCGATTTAAAAATAATTTTAGTTCGAGTGTGTGTTGGATAAGCCCGTTCGCGTTCCATTGTACTATATTAAGTTTACTTAGTCTGTCCATCGAGCTTAGTTAGAAGTACTGTGATAATGTTCATCATGTTAGATACTTGAGAAATCAGTTGCTTCATCATATCTTTAAGGTCTTGCATATCATTACTTATTTGCGGTGTAGTGGAACTGAATAAAGAATTACTAATAATGGACATTTCCTCAGTATTAGGGTTTTGACTCTGTGCTGTTGCTTGAGCGTAAGTCACTGTTGGATTTATTCTACTGTTTGTTGTAGGTACGTTTCGAGAATTATCAGCTTGTTGTGTTTGGTGTTCTTGGACGATTATTTTTTCTTTGTTTCTTAGTGGTGGAAATTGCTTAATTTTGAGGGATTTGTATACCATACATCCTTTATAATTTGCGGTATGGTTTTCACCGCATAACGCGCATTTAATATGTTCGCTTTTCTGTTTGATTGGGCAAAGCATAGTTTTGTGATCTCCAGCACATTTAACGCAAACGGGGATTTTGTTGCAAAAGTTTTTGGTGTGGCCATATTTTTGGCAGTTTGTACATTGAGGTAAAGTTCTTTTTGAACGTGGAGGTTCAAAACTAATTTTACAGTGTAAAAGGTGGGTTAAAGAATATATTTCCTTATTATTTTGACTTGATTTAAGTTCAATAGAAAACAGAGATAGTGGTTTTTTTGTACCAGTTTGTAGGATATTTTGGATATGTGTCACTTCGTGTCCTAGTTCACATAGTTCTTTTTTTATTTCCTCTTTGTCGGTTGAATAATGCATATTACGCAAGAAAACCTTGAAACCTTTTTGTTCTTTAGGTTTATAAGTGTAGTATTGGGTGTTTTTAGCTCTTAATAGGTTTACTATTTGGGTGTAGTGAATAGATTCTAAAGGTTGAATTTTTATTTCATTTTCTTTAAGAACACGTATTTCGTAATGACAATTTGGTAAGGAGTTTAAAGCATTATTGAGGTTATCTATGAATTGCACGTTTTGAACATATATTGGTGGGGGCTTTGTAGGTTTATTTTTTTCTGGTTGTTTGTGGGGAACACCATCATTTTGAATTTGGTCTTCTTTATTTTCATTATCATCAATAGATAATATTTCAAACCTATTTGGGGTTGAAGGTTGGCTTAACCAGTAAGATTTTAGTGTTTTTTGTGGCTGCTCTTTAGTTTTAACTTTTTTATTGCTGTTTGTGTTTTCAATAAGTTTTGTGGGTGAGTTACGAGGCCTCTTTGATATGTTACTGTTTTTTAATTTCTCTTTATTTCAGGGAGTATGAATTTCATGTAACTTACTTGTTGTCATTATTGGTAAGTATGAGAAGGCTGTTGATGTTACTGTTGTTGTTGCTAAAGCTAGAGTTGTTATTGCTGAGTACGATATTGTGGTAGTTGTAGTTGTTGGTGCGAGAGTAGTAACCAAAGAGTAAGGAGTTGTGCTATTAGTTGTAAGTGTGGGGGTTGTTGAAATAAATTGGAATGTAGTTGCAGTTATTTGAGTATCAGTTGTTGGAGTAGTACATTGAGAGCTCCAAGAGAGGGGTTTCAATTGCGATTGCGCAGTGAGACTAGGATATTTGTGGTGATCATTCGGATTGTAATCTGATGCAGATGCATAAGTATTTTGAGCGGGAAGAGAGTTTGAGCTTATTGATGGTGCTTGACCATTCGCACTTATAACACATAAGCTATTTACTGTAGTAAGGTTTGACTGAGACAGATGTTTATCACTTTTTTTATTGTTAGGGGAGCGGCACCTCTCCGGCGGGGGAGAGCGCTCAATGGGCATTTTTATATTTTCTATGCTTATTTATATTTTAAACTTTTGATTATTATTTAGTATGTAGCATCATTAACAGCGGATAATGATAGCTGATTTATTTTAAGGCTGAATTTCAGTTTATGGGGGACACCCCTAGAGAAAAAATCTAAATATGCCATCCCCTTCAGAATGTTCCCAGGAGTACGAAAATCATAATGAAAAAGGGGGCTCACGCCCCCTATGGGCGTGGCAGTCGAAAAACGACCCGGCCCACCTACGTAGACAATATGGGTATCAAATGAAAGCTAATGTCTTCACGATTCCAAAAATAGCCATAGTTGCCAGATCGGGCGGTTTTTGCAGCCGATACGGCCATTTTTGTTAAATAGGGGCGGGGGTGAAAAACGACCCATGCCACCTACTTAGGCAATATTGGTATCAAATGAAAGGAAATGTCTTCACGATTCCAAAAATACCCGTAGTTGCCAGATCGTCCAGAATTTGAGGAAGATATGTTAATTTTTATAAAATGGGGGAAGGACTTTTTTTGTTTATTTCTTTTTAGCTCGGCCAGAGGCAGAGCACTCGAGATCCCCGCCGTCTAGAATTAAGACATACTGGAGTTAAAAACCCCTAAGCCCGGCCGTAGGCCGGTCACGCACCCCAAATTTTGCCAAAATGGCCATATCGGCTACAAAAACCGCCCGATCTGGCAACTATGGCTATTTTTGGAATCGTGAAGACATTAGCTTTCATTTGATACCCATATTGTCTACGTAGGTGCGCCGGGTCGTTTTTCGACTGCCACGCCCATAGGGGGCGTGAGCCCCCTTATTCATTATGATTTTCGCACTCCTGGGGTCATTTAAGGGGGCGTGGCATTTTTTTTTGTTCCCCAGGGGTGTCCCCCATAAACTGAAATTTTGCCTTCACTTTTTCCAAATACCCACGCAACGCAAGTGAAAATAGTGACCTGCTGATAGCTAAAGTGAGCATCTTGAATTTCATCCTGATTAATTAATCGATAATTTTCCGCGAAATCTATTTGCAAAACGACTTCCTCACATGTAACGTTCCTCTTTTTTCCTTGAAATATTTTTGTTGACATTCCTTAACAAAACTATGAAGTTTAAAAATCGGCAGTTGTGTTTCTATTTCGTGAAGTAGCATCTCCAATTGAGCGATTTTATAAATTAGTGTTACACCGTTATCAGTTTTTTTTCCAACACTTCCATTTTACATTTGTATCCATTTTTGTGTAAAATTTTAAAGGGATTAAATCATTTTTTATATCTCGTACACAGTTCTCGCAACTTTTGGTCATGCAGATTTCATCCAGTGTATTACAACAGCTTATTTATAAAAATTTTCCAAAGGAATCGGGGAATGTTGGAATAACTTTCGCACAGGTCTCCAACAAAAACGCAAAATTTGCATGATATTTACAAATACACATATTGTGCGGTATTTTGTCTACTAATTGTACATATTTAGGCCTGTACTGAAAAAATAAAGATTTTCCAAGACTTTCAGTAGTGAATTCCTTTTTGTATAGTTGGTAAGCTTCTCCAACGGTCATAACCATAAAACGTTTGGGAACTATTTTTCCCTCATAAAGCATCGTGTCTTTTCGGCCAAGGGCTTGCATACTTATTTCATCACGCAAGTAGAAATCTTCGATTATTTTAATACTTTTAACTAGACCATGAGAATTTCTACGTTCATGTTCTGTAGGTTCAACATATTTCTTATATAATGCGTGAATTACTTCCGTTTTTCTTTTTGTATCCAATGGCCTTTCGAACAGCTTTTCCTAACGTTTGCCTGCATTGATAGGGAGATTCAGGGCTATCTTTATCGATATTTTCCATTAGTTTTTTTCTGTATTTTTGCTTTCGAATGCGGTCCTTTTTTCTTTTTTCCATAAGGAGTTCTTTATCTTTCTTTACTGCCTTTGCCATCTTTTCTCTATAGGCACGCATTCTTTCAGCCTCTTTTTTTCGATATGTATTTAATTTCTCATCATTCTTTTTCAACTCTTCTCTCCAAATCTTTATTCGGCTATTACTCATTTTAATAAAATCGTGGTTTCTTATGCATTTAATCACATTTGTATTATTTTTGTTACGTACGGGACAAATTTTAGAAGTTTATAAAATATTTACTATATAAATTTGAGACAAAACTTTGATCGATATTTTTTTGCGAGTAAAATTTATCTTTGAATTTTGATTTTGAAAGAGTTGCGACCGACTTGATTTGAATAATATAAACAACTAATGTTTTTGCGTTACGTAGGGGACATCAAAACAGCACTGAAAGAAAACGCAAAAAAATACCGCTAGTCATGAACAATCATCTCTTTTCTCTCATGTACTTAGTTCTTAGTTGTTGTAATTTTAATTTCAAATATCAAAAATCGAAATACAATTTATTTCTTTAAAACTCTTATTGCAACAAAAAGATGACCCAATGCGAAATATTGCATTTGATTGACTTTGCATTCGGATACATTCGGATATCTTGAAATGGGTAACGAATAAATAGTTTCTTTCTTTAGATTAGTTAAATTTGATTGTTTTTCTACCCAAATAATGTAAAATTAACTATTTTGTAAACCTTTTGAAATTTACGACTCGGTTTACATTTTCATGGAAATGCCCATATGTTCAAACAGTGGCAAATAAATTGGTGATGCCAGATTTAGTAAAAAATGTTCCATTAATAACACTGTGGAACATTTTTGGGATTATTGTCTGGGGGGTGAGAAATTCCAAGTCAGGGTGATGGTACTAGGTCAGTATAGTAAAACCCTCAAAGGGTTTGGCGTTCGTATGTGTCAGTTTTTTTTATGACCTTTTAAATGTTTTCCTTATCTTGATGTTTTTTCGCTTAGTTGTAACATTTTGGCAAAAACGTAGTTTAACATAACTCGAGAACCACTTGTCCGATTTTGATGAAACAAATTTAGAAAAATTAAGAATTACAATTTCTCTAATCTGTTTCTATACCGTTTTCCTATATGTGCAATCCACCAGAATAACATCGAAAACATTAATAGACTACATAATAACGAACAATAAAATAATCTCGGCAAAAAATAATATAAACAATAAAATAGCAGACCATGAATGCATAGACTTATTGATTATGAAAGAAACTATCATGAAAAACACAATAAAGAAATATAAATTTTTAAGTACAATAAAAATAGTTTTAAAAATGAAATAAATTCAATATTACAATGTAATGAAATTAATAATCTTAATGAATATGTCCATGAAATTGATAGATGAATTGAAAATACTATACAAAAATTTACAATAAAAAAGACAATAAATGAGAAAATTAACAATAAATGGTTCAATAGCGAACTCAGGCATTTCTCAAACAAGAAAAAATAAACAAGTACCAAAAAGCTATCGTAGAAAACACTAATGCAGCATGGAATAATTATAAATCAATTAGAAACAAATATAAAGTTAAAATTGAAAATGAAAAACATAAATACATAAATAATAAAATAAATAACACAAGCAATCAAAAAGAAATGTGGAATAAAATAAAAGAATTAGTTATAAAGAAAACCAGAAATGTGATAAAAACTGATATTTAACCAAATAGAATATAAGGACAACTTATATATAGCCAATAATTTTAATAATTATTTCATAAATAGTATATCTGATATAAGAAACTCCATTGAAAACGTGAAATATGAAAATAAAATACCTGTGATAAATTTTAAATTTGAATTTCGTGCAATATCGTTATTAGAATTAGAAATTATATGTAAAAATATTAAAAACCTGACTATAAGAAAATATCAAGCAATATAATATTAGATAACTGGGACAGAACTGGCAATATTTTACTCCGCATTATAAATAAATCCCTAGAAACAGGATTTTTCCCAGAAAATTGGAAGGAATCTTTAATTACCCCAATTGAAAAAGTAAAGAATACTAATATTTGCGAAGAATATCGCCCAATAAACATTCTAAAAATATTTGAAAAAGTTATGGAAAAAGTAGTAAAAAATCAACTTGATAACTATCTAGAACAAAATAAACTTTTATCGAAATACCAATCTGGTTTCAGAAAAAATTATTCATGTGAAACAGCATTGAACTACACAATAAACAGGTGGAAATATAAGAAGAGGAACAACAAAATATTAGCGATTTTTCTTGATTTCAAAAGGGCTTTCGAAACAATAGATAGAGAAATTTTAATAAAAAAATTATACAGGTATGGAATTAAGGACAAAGAATTGAAATGGTTTCAATATTTAAAAAAAAGTCGTGAAACTTTATTATATCATAAAGTAGACAGAATGAGGTTATGAATGGAACAAGATATCGTGCAGATGGCTGCCGCGGCTTTGCTGGCACACACGCGATCTTTTAATGAAATTTTCAATGAGTTTTTTGCATAAATGTTGCGGTATTCCATTAATGCAGCGTCCAATTTCCTCTTTTAAGGCTTGAGTCGTCGTCGGCTTTTTCGCGTAAATCATTGACTTCAAAAAACCCCAAAGAAAAAAATCTAAAGATGTTTGCGCTTGACCTGCCTCATTTTCATAAAAAAAGGTCCAATGATTCCTTCAGCCCAAAAACCACACCACACAGTGACACGTTGAGGATGCATTTGCTTCTGGTGAATCACTCGAGGATTTTCCTCACCCCAAATGTCACTGAAGATGATTTTATCGGCAAAATCAGCATTTTCATGTTGTCTCTCCAATACCCAATTAACGAACTCCCTTCGCTGTCCATGGTCAGCTGGCTTCAGTTCCTGAGTCAATTGAACTTTGTATGCATGAAGATGCAAATCTTTAGTCAAAATTCGCTGCATAGTGGATTTGGGGACACCAATTTGCTGAGCTCGGTGTCGAATTGAGGTGGATGGAGTTTGAGCGACATCATCACGTACAACTGCGACATTTTCGGTCAATCAACCTGGTCAAAGACGCGTTGTTGTCTTAACAGATCACTAACAGACCCAGTTTCGGCAAATTTATCCATTAATCTCTTTACAGTTGACTCTTTTGGAGCAAATTTGTGACCCCAAATTGATCGCAATTTGCGAACTGTAGCCGCAAAACTTTCACCATTTTGGTAAAACAATTTCACAATGAGAATGCGTTGTTCATTCGTGTAGCGCACCGTTTTTACTAACCTCGTATCTTCTACTAGCAAACAATAACAATTGTTCAAATGTGAAACAATGAAACTTCGAATGGCGCCAAATTTAAAAATTGCGTTCTAGTTGGGACACCCTTTACAATAAAAAATTTGGAGACTGCGATGCATGTATTCTTTAATCAAATGAACATTTTTACGTTTCAAATAATTAAATTAAAGACATTTAATACTAACATAAACAAAATATAAAAAAGATAATCACCCCTATTATGAGTTTCGATTATGTCTCCGCATTCAGTTACGCTACGATCGAAAATTGGTATTCCAAACAAAAAATGAATCGAAAGAACAAGAAGAAGACAACAATGTTTACAAAACCACTTTGTTACTAGTGCTGGCAAATTCTACTACTTTCCATTACTCAATAATATTCAATACTTTTCATTTGGGTACTCAATACTACTCGATACTTTTAACGGATTTTTTGAAATTGTAACGCATAGTTTATATCTGCAAATTGAACTAGTTTCTTCAAAAAATAAAAATAGATCTTCAACTATTATTGATTTTGTATGTCTTTTATTATTAAATCAAAAATAAATGTAAAGCTAGCTTTTAATTCAACGTTAACAACAACTTAAGAAATAATAAACAGCTTTATATCGGCGGTTGGTTTATTTTGGAGCTTACAGATTGTTGACTTTTTATGCAGTGATGTAAGTATTTTTATGCACTATTTTACCCACTCAACTTGTTTAAAAATACAACTCAGAAAGTATCGAGTAACTACTTTTAATTATTGAGTATCAAAAAAAAAGGACAAATACTCGATACTCGGTACCCATTACTCAATACTTTGCCAGCACTATTTGTTACTATGAAATGTGGATATGAGCAAGTTTGTTACTATTTTAATAAACAAAAGTCACAAGGCATATTGATTACAAGGTAGTGTTGAAGACACAGCTGATTTTTTTTTTGGTACTTTTCTTATGTCAAACGTTGTTTATGTTTACAACTTTCTAATTGTCAAAATGTTTATAAGTGTCAAAATTTGTTTATTTATTGTGCTTGTGCTTGTGATTTTGAAAAAATAAATAGAAAATAAAATGAAGTGCTGCAAAATTTGTAGAAAATTAAACAAATCTGGAAGCGGAAGTTTCTTTTCTATGTCTAATGACGACCGCAGGCTGAAGTGGAGTAAGATTTGCAGCATAGATTTCCACCGCTACGACATTGTGTGTATGGACCACTTTGCTTCATCACACATTGTAACTGCTGGTCGAAAACTTTTGTTATTGCCGAGTGCTGTGCCAATGTAAGTATTTACATATGTATATTTAAATTATTATATATATTAATGATGTAATAATTACTATTTAGAATGCCTGAAGGCATGCCAATCTTCGTATACTTGGGTTGACCAGTTATCGAAAGGCTTCCTTAAAAAACCAGCATCTTCTTTTGTGGAAAACATAAAAACACTGGAGGTTGTTTTTCACAAAGTAAATACAGCAGAAATTTCACACAGCCCAAACTTGCACAAACGACTGCTTGAGGCAAGTGACGCAATAATGGTTTCGCAAAAAATAAAATCCTTTTTTTTTAAATGTCGGATCCATTTCCGTGTGCGTCACCTCAATAAACGCTTAAAAATACAAAAAGCCAAACAAAGAATAGTCGGCGCAAGTAAAATGTTAAAAATCAAGCTGTAGAATGTAAGTAACGTTTTGTTTAACATTTGATTTTAATTTATTTAATTCCTATACGAAATATGAAATGTAATTTATGATTGTTCACATAAGTCGTTTTATTACAGATTTCGAAGGGAGTTTACATCAACGTATTTCCACACGCACAGCCAAAGAACGTTTAGATTGGGTCAAGTGTATTCAGTTAGCCTCTTACTTGAATAAACAAATACAATATTTAGAAGATCAAATTGCGGCAATCACATCGACAAGGGTTTCCCTTATATGCGCCCGCTAATGATGCCACCTTATTTGCTGGCCTTATAGATTTGAACTCTGTCAAAAGTTCGAAGGCAACAACAAACATCGAAGGTGATCTTATTGTGTATATTATTCATCACAATAAGTAGATTTTTAGAATAAAAATCCACCAACATATTATTAATATTTCATTCCGTATCTTCATGTTATTTTTATATAACTTATTCAGGAATCTGTATAAGTGTTGATCGACCTTTTTTGTTTGCTATTAATAGTTTATATAGTTTCCTATATGCAGGCTTTCAATTTAATTGTTTCTTATTCATTATTATTTAGTTTGTAAAATTTAATCATTTGTATCTCATCATCATTATAAATCAAAATCTCTTTTTAAATATGTTTATTGGTCCTTAAAAGAATCTATCAAATTCAAAATATTTCTAAATAAAGTTTGTTTAAAAAAAATCCATTTAATTTTATTTAAAAAGCCACCACTTAAAACCAAAATTATAAAAAATTTCTAGTTTATAAATTTTCAATTTGAAATTAACTAAAAGTAAATATGTAAATAAAAAAAAAAATACCAACAAATTTTAAAACAAACTAAAGTTCCATATTAAAGATTGTTTTCAAACAAATTATAAAATGTTTATTAGTTTCAACACAATATCCACGTGGAGCAGAAAAAATTACAACCAAAAAATGTAAAATCTCTTTTTAAAAATGTTTTGTGGTCCTGAAAAGGACCGATTTTGTTTGTTGCTAATATCATTATTGTCATATTTTGGTGCTTAAGCACGTTCACCACGAATACGTCTGGCCAATTGGATATCTTTAGGCATAATGGTGACACGTTTAGCGTGGATGGCACACAAGTTTGTATCTTCAAAAAGACCAACCAAATAAGCTTCACTAGCCTCTTGAAGAGCCATAACAGCAGAGCTCTGGAAACGCAAATCTGTCTTGAAATCTTGAGCAATTTCACGAACCAAACGTTGGAATGGCAATTTGCGGATCAACAATTCAGTACTCTTCTGATAACGACGAATTTCACGTAAAGCTACAGTACCAGGGCGATAACGATGAGGTTTCTTAACACCACCGGTAGCTGGTGCACTTTTACGAGCAGCCTTAGTAGCCACTTGTTTACGTGGTGCTTTGCCACCAGTCGATTTACGGGCAGTTTGCTTAGTACGAGCCATCTCTTTTCAATTCACTTTGTTTAAACACTTTTTCACACGATCACTGTTAACACAAGAATAAAATTGTTGTACCATAATGGCCGGTTTATATAGAAAATTTAATAAACAAAAATGCTAATTACAAAAAATGTGATTGCAAAAATTAAATACGAATGTTTGTAATTTTCAGTCAGCTGTTTTTGACAATCAAAAACCTCAAGCAAAAACAAATAACCATGTTGTTTTTGTATTGTTGTAATGTTAACACTACCTTGTAATCAATATGCCTTGAAAAGTCACAACAAACAATAAAAATAGGAAAATAAAAAAAATTGTGCGATAAGGAGAAATAATAAAAATAAAATAATACAAAAGACTTGTGAATTAATAATAATAAAAAGATAATCATTTTTGTTTGCAAAATATTTAAGTGCTAAGAATCCTGTCAAGCCGGAGGTGGTATTTTTAATTTTTGTATTTGAAGGAGAACTGGAATCCACAGCAGTGGCTTTATTGGTGGAAGAGGAGAACAACGTGACTCAGAACACAGAGGTAAGGCTTGAAAATAAAATACCTGAACTTCATCCTTGGATCGTTTATGGTAGCCGCAAGCAATATCCTGTTTTGTTGACATTAAACTTGCCAGCTTTTCGTATTGCTCTGATGTCGTTGTTTTTGACCTGGAAAAATAAATAAATAAATAGGCTGCTTTCTGTTTGTAGTGACAGTAATTCAAAACTCCTTCGTTCTACCATTACACATTTGTTTAACCATGTTCTTTGTTGCTACATATCACCTCTTGATTGGCCGTACAACAAAAATTTATATAAATCACTTTTTAAACATTTTATACAGCATTAAGCCTTTTGGGCCAAAATAAAAATATATTACATAGTAATAAAAAACTACCTGAAATTTTAATTAAATTAAAACACTTTTTAAGTTTATAAAAAGAGCAATCGAAAAAATTCCGTTGCTAAAATATAAGCGCAGAAAAACGTAACTACGATCGTAATTCAGAATATCTACAGTCGAAAGAAACGTAGCGGAATCGAAACGCTGAATACTAAATTTGGCAAACGGAGAAAATTTCGATTTGAATCGAAAGTCAGAATAGGGGTGAATAGTATTTAGATAATTTTGAAACAAATAGTTAAAATGTTTGACTTTAACTAAATTCTTTTAAATTACTGTACACTTTAATTCACTTTTATATTTCTTAAAAAAGTTTTGTTTATAATTGATAATTTTTTTTATTCTAATTAATGATTTATATATATTTTTTTATATTTTTTAGATACACTTAAAACAGTGGCGAATCGTTTTTGGCTTATCATCGGTAATAACAATTCTAACATATTTTGTTTTTCAAATTTATGGTACAGCTGATGTTCAAAAGTGGAACAATGCATCTCCGCCCTCAACAAGCAATACTGAAGGTCATGATAATTCTAACGAAGAAGAGAATCGCATGCTTAAAACACAACCAAATGATGACAAAATCATTCCAAAAACGTATTAGTACTTACATTATAAAATTCATAATTTTTATTTTATTTTTAATATTATTGTTAATATTTCTATTATTATTATTTTTATTCTTGTTATGGGTAAATTTTCTGTGAAAAGTAACCGGATTTACGTTTGGGTAAATTGCTAAAAACCATGTATAATTCCCTTGTACTTAAGTGCCAAATATATACAAGGTGGCGCAAAAGTAATCCTCCTATCAGAAAATGCTATAAATTTTGCGACGCCCCTAATGTCAGTTCTGTCAGCAATATTCCGCGTTCTGGAGCAGTGTAACGTAACATTGTTTATTAACGTGTATTTCGCATGTATTTACTACACAAATGTCAAAACAGAACTGACAATAGGGGCCTTGCAAAATGTATAGCATTTTCTGATAGGAGGATTACTTTTGCGCCACCTTGTACATAGTTTAAAGTAAATGGAAAATATTTTACACAGAGTTTTTGGGTTGGCCAAAGTGTTGATTATTATGACACTTGTTGTAATCATACAACAGTTATGCAGATCGTTTAATGCTAACACATCAGTCGTATCGGAAAAGTTAATTTTATATTTTGAAAATATACAAACAAATTGCTATTTTGCTAATAAGTTTTTTATTTGTTATTAATTATCATATATCATACTCTAATTAAAAAGTTATATAAATCCAATTTGTAGTTAAAATAATACAAAATGTTAGCATAGATTAACCTATTATACTCAGCCATTTTCCAAATGAATTTTGGTTTAACAAGTGAAATATCTTCTAAACAAGTAATAAACAATTTTAAAATAACAAACTTATGATATTTTGAATATGCAACTTGCATTATTTCAATAAAAAAACATTTCGTATATTATAGAATCCAACAAAGCATATTTACTACTTTTGTCTCACAGTGTTATTTCTTTTAAATTTTTAACAAAATCCTAAATGCGAAAATGGTTAAAAATGGCATTACCAAACTTCAGAGCCAATGAAGCACGTTGGAATCCATAATATTAAACGATTTGATAAAAGCATTTAGACTCATACTTCAACGGTCACATTGAACCGAAACTTAAAAATACATAGTAATAAAATACCCTTTATTAATAAAACATAAATCCGGTTACTACTAATTCGTAGTAAAATCAAGGAATTTTACAATTGGTCGCACTTGTACTTGCGTTAAATATGTACTTAGTTTTAGCCACTTTTCCGTTTTCTTTTTTAATGGTGTTCAACTTAATTTACCGGAAGGTATTTGAAAATTTTGTTATTAATTTTATTCTATTTTCTTCGACCTTTTTATGATTTTTATTAAATAATTTGTAAGCTTGAGGTTACTTTTTTGTTTTTTATAAAAGATTGTTTTATTAAATTTTTAAAAAATTTTAATCGAAGTTGCCTTCAAGTTAAATATACAATTTATTTGAAAATAAATTGTTACACTACATTTATTTTTTGAATATTTTTGTTATATGTTCAAAAAAAAAAAAAAAAAAAAAAAAATGTAGTGTAACAATTTATTTTCAAATAAATTGTATATTTAACTTGAAGGCAACTTCGATTAAAATTTTTGAAAAATTTGTTGATTAATACTCGCAAGAGGAATAATTCTCATTTAATTTAGATTGTTTTATTTTTATATACAATTAACTCGATATATCGATTTCCTTAAAATAACTCCTGAAGAAGATTTCCAAAGGAAATCGAAATATCGAGTTAATTGTATATAAGAATAAAACAATCTTTTATAAAAAACAAAAAAGTGACCTCTAGCTTACAAATTATTTAATTAAAATTTTGTTATTAATACAAATAATTTTTTTCCAATTTTTAATTTATGTTTTGTATATTACGAGTAATTATAAATATATTTACCCTTTTAATTATTTCTTAATGAAGATTGTCTTGGTTTTCTTCTGTATACCATAATGTAAAGTTGATTTTACAATCAAAACACTTACCATTGCTATCAAAACTGTATTATTAGTTAAAACCCAGTTAAATTTGTTTTGTTTTTAGTTAAATAATATTAAAGTAACATAGAAAAGAAAAATTCAATATCAATTAGCTTAAAATGAGGCATTTGTGATTTATTTTGAAATATCGATCACATTAGACTAAGAAAATGTTTTTGAATAATTTTAGCATTTAAGAAAAATGCCATCACTGGCAAGCACAAATTTTAACCACGTTGCACAAAGTGTACAACTTTGACGTTTTAAAAAATTAAAAAATCAGTTCCTACCTCTCATGGTGAGATAATGATATAATAATTATTGTTAGCTATTTTTTTTAGAATTCAAGTATTTTATTATGAATTAAAGTAAAGTGAACAAAGAGGTGTCTCGTGACACCTAAGTATACTTTGTAAAATGTGTTAAGATAGTTTTATATTCTCCACAAAATGACAAATAACTTTAACTCAAATATCTATGTATATATATTTTTTAATATTTTTCTTTTTATTATTATTCAAATACGTCGCATAAATTCAAATCTAATTCACTCAAAGTCACATAAAACCTCAACACAAAAATTATTTAATTTACAAAAGCAATAAAAAACAAACAAACAAACAAACAATAAAGTGCAAAAAAAATACAGACACAAAATTAATTAAAATAAAGAAGAAGAAAAATTTATGTTCTTAAAAATAACACTAATGGCTAAATTTTTGATTACTTTGGAAAATCTTGTATTTTGTAAATCACCGGTAATACTCAAGAATGATAAAATAAAGATTACGCCATACGCATGATTTCCCGTTATGTGAAGTAAAAGTTTCATGTGTTAGAATTAATATTTCTTGCGAAAAAGGTATGTTTTATGTGATAGTTGGCAACCTTGCAATTGAAATCACTTTGAAAGTTCTAATAGCCTTTTCACACTTGTGAACATCTAACATCTACCATCAATTTGCGAAGATGTTGAAATTTTCCCATAAGAAATGTACAGAGCTTAAAATCAACATCTTTCAACATCTTCACAAGATGTTCCTAACTCATTTTGTTTCCATTTACATCTTCCGATATTTTTAGTGTTATCACTAGCAAAACTGCTATTTAAAATAAAATTTAAGTTACATCACTAACAAAACTGACTTTTATAGTCAACAAAAAAAAAATTAACAAACAAAATGAAATTTTAATTTTACAAATCATCGTCATCTTCCTCCAGTATACATTCTATTAATAACCCTATACAAGGCAATAATATCTGGGTTTGCTCTTTCAAACGAATAATCAATCCTATTGTTAAATCCTTTTCAAAATTCATTTTACTTTTTAATAGCGGCGTGGTTTTTGTTTATTTTGTGTACTTAACTGATGGTAGATGTTAGATGTTGCATGTGTGAATGCATGCACATTTTCAACATCTTCCATGCGTTCCTCTTAAATGTATGCAAGTGTGAAAAGGCTAGTAATAGCCTCTTAAATGTATGCAAGTGTGAAAAGGCTATTAAATGTGAAAAGGCTAATAATAGCCTTTTCACACTTGCATACTCTTGCATAACACCAGATTGGCTTTAGAATTGCATTGTACAACTAAAGTTTCCAATCCAACTTTAATGTAGAATTTCTGCCGATTAGCCAATTAAGTTGCACTGCTTTTAATCTCATCTGAGTAAGTTTTGCGTCGATATGAGACTTCCAAGTTAAACGACGATCGAGGTGGATTCCGAGGTATTTGACTTCATTGTGTTGCGGGATAATTTGATTATTTATTTTGATGAACGAGCAGGTATCTTTTCGCAATGTGAAAGTTATATAAATACATTTATGTTCGTTAACCCTGATTTTCCAAAGCTCAAGCCAATTCTCTAGTTTATAAACATATTGCTGCAAATTCTGTGATGCTATTTGATGGTCCTTATGAACGCTAATAAAGGCTGTATCGTCTGCAAAAGTTGAAGTATGTATTATGGGGTCTGACGGCATATCGGATGCATAAATCAAATATAAAGTTGGACCCAGTATGCTACCCTGGGGTACTCCTGCTTCAATTGGCTGAGCGGGGCTTAAAAAACCGCCTTCTTTGATTGTAAATTTGCGACCAATAAATAACTTTTCATAAGTTTGTGGGTGTTAGCAAGCAGAGCTTTTATTTTATGCATTAAACCTTCATGCCAGACTTTGTCGAACGCTTGGGAAACAAGAAAAGCGCGGAACAGTATTTTTTCTCTTTAAACGACCGTCTTATCACATTTACCAATCTGTGTGTTTGTTCGATGGTACTGTGTTTAGCTCTGAACCCGAATTGGTGATTTGGGATACATTGAGTGTCGTTTAGAATTGGAATCAACTTAGCCATTAACAATTTTTCAAACAGTTTTGAAATTGTCGGCAGTAGACTAATTGGCCTATATGACTCTACTTTAGTGGGGTCCTTCCCTGGCTTAGGAATCATGGTAATCATAGATACCTTCCAATCTGCAGGATAGTATGCTAGGCGTAAAATAGCATGAAAATAAATAGGATAATTCTTCTAGCTACACGAGGTAACTCCACAAGCATTTTGTTGCTGATTTTATCCATACCTGGAGCTTTTTTAAGATTCAGAGTACCAATAGCGCTTTGAACATCATTAAAGCTAAGTCTTAGAGTTAAGTCTTACAGCTCTTCGTATGTCCTCAGTAAACTTGCCAATCGACCCATCAATATCCTCGGTAGTTCTCAACACTACATTTTCCGTGCAGTGGGAACTTAAATACTTTTTATACTTTATCCAACTTACTCTGGTTTTAGATATGTCCCGAAATGGAGAGCCATTCCCTTGAAGGAAACGCATTGAAATAATAGAAGGAGAGTGATCTGAAGACAAGTCTAATGAAGGCTCCACTTGTGTCGATTCTACAGGGATATTTTTCACTACTCCGAAATCAATAACATCGGGAATTTTCCGTCGGTCCGTTGGCCAGTAGGCCCGCTTGAGAGTACATCTAATTTCATTTTGGCAATGGTGTTGAAGAGTTCACGACCCTTCGGGGCCACCAGACGTGAACCCCAAAAAGTGTGTTTGGCGTTATAGTCACCAGCAACTAAAAATTTAGCTCCAAGGGAATTGAAGAAGCTGTAGTATTGGTGTTCTTTTATTGAAAATCGAGGCGGCGAATAAATTGATGATAAAACAAAATTGTATTGACAGAATTCAATACAAATGTTTGTTGCTTGTAGGTAATCCTCACATATGTTGTTCATTAAATAATGTTTTATTCTGTTCTTTATAAGAATTGCCGAACCTACACATGCTCTTCCGCGGGGATCTTTAGTATCATGCAACACGTAGCCATTAATTTTGAAGTACGCTGTCGCCGTCAAGTGAGTTTCAGCAATCATCATGACATCAGTCTGCTTATCCATCAGGAAGTGTTCCAGTTCGTTTTTATGTTGGCGGAGGCCGTTCGCATTCCAAAAACAAATTTTTAAACAAATCATTCCTTTAAAATGGCGTGTAAGATAGTGGATTGCATTTTCAGCATTTCCTGCATCATGGATGTCATAGTGGTCGTAAAAGTGTTCATAGTTTGGACAAGTGTCTGCAATGTCGTCTCTAGAGTGTTAATATTACGCTCGTAATATTGTGATTTAGGTTCCTGCTCCAAACCTGGCATATTAGATTTAACCACGTTTGCGTAAGAACCTTGTCTAGAACTAGGCGCGTTTACATGACTAGTGGACCGTAACAGTTGAGGGAAATTGTCACTCGATGCAAAGTTTGGCTGTTGAGGATGATTAGGCAATACTGACGTCTTGTTGGTTCTTATGCCTTTAAATTGAGTGCAAATTGGACAACCTCTATAATTTTCGGTATGATTACCTCCGCAGTTACTGCATTTTTTGATTTTTGAATCAGTTTTCGACTTATCACATTGAGCAGTTGCATGTAGCTCCCCACACGCAACACAAACTGACGGCAATTTACAATACGCCTTGGTGTGACCAAATTCTTGACAGTTAAGACACTGGACGGGTCCCTGACGCTTATGCGGTTCTTCCACGGTGATTCTACGATGCAGAAGGTAAATCAGATTGTAGATGGGATGGGACTCGTTTTTCTTTAATACGACATCTCCAGGTTCCAATTCCACCCTGAACATAGGCTGTGGAATCTTTTCATGGTTTCTAATATTCACAACACTCTTAATTTTGAACCCTTTGTCCATTAAACCGGTCTTTATCTCCGCAGGGTCAACACATGGGTCTATACCCTTTAGAACGACTTGGAGACCTATTGCGCTTTTGAGCTGATAGATGTAGAAATCCCTAGCCTCCCTCTCCAACTGGTTGGACAATTTTCGAAAATCATCTTCCTTTTTCACTTGAATTTTGGTTGCGCTGATATTTCCATGTTGAATTGATGTTACGCTAAACATATTTTCACCTATTACCGAAACAATTCCTTGTACCAATTTACTGGAAGTGGGCTCTCTCAGATAAATAGGTGGGGGCTTAAACGTCTTCTTGGGAAGTTTTGGCTCATCCGTCTGGAGGAGAGCAAACCTATTTTGATCATTACTCACGGTCTTAGGAGCTTTTGAATTTGATGACACTTGAGCAGATGTCGGGCTCCTCTGTCGCTTAAGAACTGTGACGTATTTATCCATACCTACTTGTTTTTTAGGTTTGACCGAATGATTTTTACGGAACACTTCTTGTCCCACAACGAAATTAACAGGCTTACTTCTTGTGTTGTATGTTTTAGAAGCCTTTTCATGGGCAGCATTTAGATTTTCGCGAATCTTCTCTCGTATATGCTGCAGGCGATCAGAGGTATGTACTTCTGTATCATCCGACAACATGTTTAATTTTTTTAAATAAGCATAAGATGTTCCATGTGAAATCATATTTTGCCCAAACAGCGCAAAATATGGTGAGCACTGGATGGCTGAATGGAAGTCGCTTCTCAAAATTGTCAAAATCTTTGAATTATTTCTGTCCCAGCTGGAGTGATCTGGCTCATTTTTAAGAAAATAGCGAATTTTTGATACAATCTCTCGGTTTACTCTCTCTGAACTATTAGCTTGAGGGGAATAAAAACCTGTTGTAATGTGCGTTATGCCATAAGCTAAAAAAATTCTTTCATGTCCTTGGATACGAATTGTTTGCCGTTGTCACTATGGACGTATTGTGGCATACCAAAAGTACAGAAAATTTCGTTTTGAAAAAACTCGATTATATTGCTTGTGGTTGCTGACTTTAAGGGTTTCAAGAACACGAACTTTGTTAGGTGGTCTACTACTATAAATAAATGGCAATTTTTCGATTTCGTGCATGGATACGGTCCCAAGAAGTCGCAATAAAGCCTTTGGAAAGGGCGAACTGTGACGAACTGATTTCCCATAGGGGGACGTAATGTTGTATTTACTGGTTTTATGATTTTGCAATCATCACAGTTTCGAATGTACTGTTTGACTTCGCGCGCCATTTGCGGCCAATAATATTTTTGCCTTAATCGGAAAATAGTCTTAGTATAGCCGCCGTGACACCCTTCCTCATGTGCGGATTCAATCAGTTTTTGTGTTAAGGCTTTCGGTACCCATAACCGCCAAACGTTTTGTTCCTGCTCATCAGGACTTCGAAATTTTACACGTTTGTAAATGAAATTTTCTGACAAGCACAAATCTGGAAGTGCGTCCCCATTTACACGAATGGTTTCCCTTAAATCGCTATATTCTTTACCATCAAATTCGTAGGAGTCAGTATTTATTTCTGGTGGATTATGATTAAATTCAAGTTCGTCTACGTCGAATCTAGAGAGAGCGTCAGGCACTACATTTAGGGAACCTTTTCTGTGTTCCATCACAAAGTCAAAATTTTGAAGCTTCAAGGTCCACCTGGCTAATCTACCATGTAGGTCTTTTTGGCCCATTAGCCATTTTAGACTTGAATGGTCGGTAACAATTTTAAACGGGAGTCCCTCAACATATTGCCTGAACTGTTTAACTGAAATCACGGCCGCTAAACACTCTAGCTCCGTGACTGTATAATTCCGTTGTGCCCGATTCAATTTTTTGGGACACAAACGCTATTGGTCTCTCCCTACCTTCATCGTCTAGTTGGTATAGAACACCTCCAACCACTATACGAGATGCGTCGCATTGTATCACGAACTCTTTTGTGAAATCTGGCTGGGCCAGAACTGCTGCACTTGACAAAGCAGATTTTAAATGGTTAAATGAATCTACAGCCTCTTGAGTGAGACGAAAAGGTTTGTTTGATTTTTTCAAACAATCAGTAAGAGGGCCTGCTAAATCGGAAAAGTTATTAATAAAGGCGCGGTACCAATTTGACATTCCAATAAACCGTCTAACTTGGCGCGGTGTTTTAGGTAGAGGGAACGCCTCGATAGCCCTTACCTTTTCGGGATCGACCTTTAAATTGCCTCCGCCTATTATGTAGCCGAGATATTTTATCTCAGTCTGACAGAATTTGCTTTTGCCAACGTTTATCGTGAGGCCAGCAGATTTTAGGCACTCTGCAACTTCCGAAAGCAATTTAAGATAATCTTCGAAATTTTGGCTACAGACCAGGAGATCGTCCAAGTAGACGAAAACGTTGCTCCTCAAGCTTGATGGAATGGTCTTGTCCATCAAGCGGCTCATGGTCTAAGGACCATTGCATACCCCAAATGGCATTACCCGATATTGGTAAAGAGGCCTACCTGGTACGGCGAACGCTGTCTTTTCTTTGGAAGAATCTGACAATTTAATTTGGAAAAAAGCGTCTTTCAGGTCTATACCACTTATGAAATGCGTATCTTTTAAACGGCTAAGCAGCCCGTTTATGTGTGGGAGAGGGTATGAATCTTTCTTTGTCAATGTATTTACCTTTCTACAATCCAGGCAGAGCCTGATCTTTTTTGGCTTGCGGACAGTCACAATAGGACTACACCATGGTGAATTCGTCTCCTCAATAACTCCAAGAGCTAATAGCCTATCTAGCTCCTCATAGACTTCTGCTTGTCTAGGTGGGGAAAGAGGGTAATGTTTACACTTCACAGGGGTAGCATCACCTGTATCTATGTGGTGCTCAACAAGGTGAGTACAACCAAGACCTAATTTTTCATATGCCGGGAATTTGGAAATAACTAGTTGAAGTCGATATTTCTGTTCGGGACTGAGATCATGATATGCTAATTTGGAATTTGCATCTAGTTCAATACATGAAATAATTTGTGGTGCTAGTTCAAAAGCCCTCCAAAAATTAACGCCAAGGTAACCCTCAAGTGATAGTCCAGGTACTATGTAAAACAAAATAGGTTTTGTTACACCCATATATGTCACCGGAAGTGAACAGTAGCCTACGACTTCGGTTTTCGAACCGTTTGCTGTTGAGATATTAGATCTTACTTTTTTTATCTGAATCCCAGTTTGTTTATTAATAAATTGTAAGCTGCCTTTGCCCAATGCGGATACGTTAGCTCCCGAATCTAAAAGGCAAAATAATTCATCACCAAAAATCTTTATTTTCGCACAAGGTCTGCCATCGTCAGCATTTAATAATTGTGTTTCCTCTACTGATTTCCTGAATTTCCTGCGCGTTTTAAATCGTTGACTGCATTTAAGGATTTTGCGTGAAGGGCTCGCTTTAGAATAAATCTTTTGGGTCTTAAACAAGTTTTGTCTATGCTGGTGTAAGGAAATATTTGGTGCGTCTGTGAAAGAAGATTGAGGTAAGACCCCCTGTGGGGGTTTACACTCTGCATCTATAGCTAACTCGAGATTTATTGGGGGGAAGGAGCATCCCCGGTCGCCCACTCGTTCCGTCGTCTGTTTCCCTGGTGTGGGCCACTACACTTCGGTGTAGTTACACCCCTTTGACCACATTTGAAACAAAAGACGTGTCGGGTTTCGTCAGGACAATAAATGTAGCTGTGCCCTAACTGAAGACAGTTCCAGCATTTTATTTTCGAGTAATCCCCTTTTACGTAAGATTTGTTTACCTTTAAGGCATTTAACTGTGGATCCTCTTCAGATTCCTCAGAATCATCTTCAACCGAAATTTCGTTCACGTGACGCGTTTTGCTCAGTTTGTTGAAACCTTACTTTCTTGCAGAACCTTCTCAGCCTTCCTTGCAATTAAGCGAAGTTCTCCTAAATCTTTAGGGTCAGCAATAAAAAGCATAATTTTCAGTTCAGGGTTAACGTTTCTCTTGATTATCTCAATCAAGGAAATATCAGACATTGGAGTTCTCAGCTTTAAATTTAGTTGTGAAATTGAAGAATGAAAATCATCATAACTTTCTCTTGAAAGTTGTTTCCGCGTTGAAATTTTTAACAAAATTTCATTTTCTGTTTCAAGCGTCCCAAATTCTTTGATAAGAGCTGTTTTTAACATGAAATAAATTGCTCTGGGGTTCTGCTTAATGAACATCCAATACCAAACTTCCGCTTTTTGTGAAAGAAACATGTGGAAATTTGCCATAAGATGATCTAATGGACACTGAGAACGTTCGGTTAGTGTATCTATCTTGAATAAAAAATCATTTACATTGCCTTCGCCATTGTAAACAACCTTCCAATCTTTCAACTTAACAAAAAATGCTGAGGAGGCATGTGAAAACGAATTTCCTGTAAGGTTTCCCGCCTGACTGCCTAAACTACCTGCTCTAGGAGAGCTTCTTTCCTCTCGTGGCTGATTTATAGTCTCTCTGATTGCGCTAAGTTCTTGTCTAAAATCATCAAGTGTTTGTCTCATGGTTTCTTGAACATATGTCATTAACGCTTCCATGTTGTTTACTTCCAGATTTCGGTCGTTTCTTGAACCCGAAGGTCCCGTATCTGTATTGGTATCGCGTGAAGCCATAATGATTTTCTGGTTTAGGTTGTCTTGGTTATCTACAAAACCCTTTTCTTCAATTAAACTTTCTAATGACTGAAAATCCAAGTCTCGCAAGGATCTCTCTAACAAATCACAATTTGAAACACTTCCAATTTCAATAACCTCTTCACTAGCTGCTATATCTTCTGAATCTAAGGATCTTGCAGTCGATGGTACTAGTACTAGAGTGTGTACTTGGAACACTAGCAGATCTTTTCTGTTTTGGGATTGCACCTAAAACAGACGTACCGGTTTTTATTGGAGTTTTTCCTCTACCTCTGACAGTTGGTAAAGTCGAGCTTAGTTTTTGAGCGAGTGGCTTAGATAAATCTGATTTTGAACGAGTGTTATGTTTGTGCATACTGTACTAAAACGAAAAAAAAGGTTTAAGTTTGTTTGTAAACGCAAGACGAAATGCGTACGGAAAATCAGCATTACATCAATTTTCTTATTAAAAAGAAAATATTCAAGTTCATTTTTGTGTTGGCGTATGCCGTTTGCGTTCCAAATTACGCATTCATTACCAAAAAATTTTACACTGTAGCCGTTGTGTGTAATTCTGCTCACAGACAGGAGATTCACTGTTAAGTCTGGTACATAAAGCACATCATAAATTTTCAGGTCAATCACTTTACCGTGCGTCTTAAGCTGGATGTCAATGTTGCCCATACCTTCAACTTTCAATTTTTCTCTGTTGGCTACATATATTTCTTTTATCTGTGAAGGCTTTATGTCAACAAACCAGTGTTTTCGCATAGTCATGTGTAGACTTGAACCTGAGTCCACAAACCAATCACTGGCATTAGTTGTACCTGCCACATACAATGTACAAAAACCATGCTCTTTATTTTCAGATTTCTTGTTACGACAATCTGTTGCGATGTGACCGAAACGGTTGCAATTGTAGCAACGGGGACCTTTTTTATTGTTGCTGTTCTTCTTCTTATTTTTCCCAGCAAAGTAAGCTGCATTGTCATTAACCTTGACTTTTTTAACGTCTTGTAGAAGTTTCGTCTTGATCGTGTCGCATGATATTTTCACCCCTGAGCTTTCTATACCCATAATCATAGGGGAATACTCTTCTGGTAAACCTGCAAGAAGCAGCGTGCCTATCCATTCGTCATTCACGGGCATGTTGACTTCAGTTTATGAGCCGTCGAAACGATTTTACTCACATACTCTTCGATACTTTCACATGATGAACAATTTTGTGGTTATGAGATGGCGAAGCAATCCGGAACGGCGCGTTAGACCTGAGTCTTGAAATGCAGCTTTTCGACTGTCCCATACTTCCTTCGATGTTTCAGCGTGCTCAATGTGGGCATAATTAATTTTGTCAACCAGCAAAATTATTTTTGTTTTTGCTCTGATGTCTAACTTCACATTCATTCCGGTTGTAGGATATTCTCCCTGAACTGTATCCCACAATTCTTCATGCTGAAGCAGGTTTTTCACGGCAAAAGCCCACGATGCATAATTTTCCCTGCCCAGCAATTTTTCCACATTGAAGTTTACAGCATTAGCCATTTTCAAAAATTAAATATACTTCCACGAAACTTTTACAACGGTTCAATTAATTTCATTGAGCACACTCTGGGCCCATAACCTGCTGTGATGGTGTAATTAAAACACGATGAAATTAAATAAGTAAAAATGTTTTATTGAACGTGTTCTTTGCTATAGCGTACAAAAAGGAAGTAAATAAGTAAAGTATAAAAAGGAAGAGATATAATAAACACAGTAGTTATAAATAGCAGTAAGGCAGTGTAGCCAGATTTTTATTTCAACACACGCTCGTCAGATATTACAACGTTGTCCGAAAAACAATATGAACTTTCGTTGCGAACGGACGTGTATAACATAGCTCTGCGACTGCTAAATATAATCATAAAAAAACAACAAGAAATAAATAAACAATAACCTACATAACACGAAAGACTTTTTTTGTTAAAACAACCAAAATAATAAATAAAATAAGTAAAAAAGTTAAATCACAAATAAAATTATAATAAAAAACTCAAAACATTGAGAAAACAACACACACAACAAAACACTTTATTAAAATTATGTACACAACACGACTAAGAAATAAAAATAAGAAAAGATTAACAAAGAATAAACAAGAAATTACAAATACAAAAATTAAAGCTGTAAATTTAACACCAAATGCAGAAAAGCCTTTCACTCCCATGCAAAAACGATTAAGAGATATTACACTCAACAGTTCTGTTATCAGAAATTCATCAAAAACTCCCCATCTATCTCTTGCTCCAAATACTGCATCTCCCTTTAAGTTTATGCAAACCATGGATAAGCGTTTTGATAAATTAACCGAACAACTACAGGCAGGGTTACCGTTCGCCGACTAAAGTCGCAATTTGACCCTTTTTTGTCGGCTTGCGACTTTTTATGAGACTTTAAAATTACCTAATTTTGAGACTTTTTTAATTTTGTTGCGACTTTTTCCCCTTTTTTGTATAGTTACCTACACAAAAGATTATTTTTCAATTCATTGCAAATTTTCTGTTTTTTTTTTGTTATTTTTTTAATAAAAAATTTCCAAATGATGAACAGTGAAATAGTATGGCATAGACGCCATAGTATTAAAAGAAATCAACAAATTGTTCTTCGTTTGGCAACATTGTTTTATATATTTTTTTTTTACACATTGAAGGTTTAATATATGTACGTATTTTTCGTAATATGTATAATATATACGTGGAAATGTGTATACTTTTTTAATAAAAAAAGAACCGGTACAAAATGTTATTCTTAAAAAATAGATTTATTGTGAAATCCTAAAAAAACCATAGACGCGTGCTCACAGTCCCACTGTGAATCAGACCCTGAGACACAAAATGTCTACAACGCTACAGTTTCCTCTAAGAAAACTATTATTCCAAAGAAAGAGAACTTAAATATAAATAGCTTAAGCAAGATAAAGCGACGCAGCTTTCTTTTTGCATTTCTTGTAAACAGCTCCTGATAAATCAAAACAATCATCTACAGCGACATGAAAGCACAGAAAAACATATAACTAACATTAAAGAAGCGTCTGAAAATACAAAAATGCAACTACAATAGTTTTTGCCGAAGAGAAACAGCAACTTTCGTAAAAGCGTTGTTACAATTGCAGAAATGAAACTAGTGCTACGCGGGATTAGCAAAAACCAATCATTTAAGTCAATGGAAGGTTATTAAAAAAGTTTGCGACTTTTATTTTTCAAAACGACTTTTTTGTGCGACTTTTTTTTTAAACGACCTTTTGAGCGACTTTTTGAAAATTCTCAACGGTAACGCTGATTACAGGCAATGATGAAAAAGATGTTAAGAGAGTGTAAAGATAGTCTCTTCAACGAAATAGACAATAAATTTATAGTGTTAAGGCTTCATTAGTCTGTACTTTCTGTTGCTGTTCCGTGTCGATCTGTTGTTAAATTTTTGTAGTTAGTTTTTCCGTTTAAATGTATCAGCTGTTTTAGGTTAACAGAAAACACACAGCGAAAATAAATCAAAAAAATACAAATCAAAGTTTTTTTATTGTACAATATGTCATTACTTTCGACTAAAGTAATGAGTTTTTCATCATCCATCGTTTATTTTTTATATTTTTATAACTTTTATACAAAAACTTAATTAAATTCAAAGAAATTGAAAAGTTTTGTAATAAACTAAAATTTTTTTTGCTGTGCAGATGTCAGGTGTTTTGTGCTGTCACTTACAATTACTTGGCAAATTTTTGTTTTCAACTGGTTCGTCCGCAACGGCACGGAAAGTAACAAAACAACTAACGACTTCTACACATTTTCTATTTAACAGAATCAAGTCAGCTGATTCGGAACGGAACAGAAAGTAGAGGCTAATTCTGCCTTTAGTGAGTGACATAAACAAAGTAACAGAAAGAGTAACAAACTTAGAAACATGCCTTCAAGACATTGTTGCCCTTTTAGCACTTTCAGTGCTAGATTTAGCATTTTGTTTTTCGAAAATGCATTGAAATTTTTAAAAATGATGCTAAATGCTTTTTGGCATAATTTGTTTTATAAAAAACTATTTTGTTCTCGAACAAATTCTTACTTTTTACTCCAAAAAATACTTTTGGCGAAATAAATAATAACTTTTATTAATATTTCAATTAAATTTCTTTCGGTGTGGTAAGGAAATGAACACGGAAATTTTTGAATTAATATATGAAATGTAATCTATTAAAACAAATCAACAATTGTTATGAACAAAATTAGAAAAAAACTATAATTTATATTTGTAGAATTTGAAATAAAAATTTATTGTTACATTGAAAAAATTTAGCACTTATTTTTTCTTCTGTAGAACATTTTAGCACTTAAGGTGGCTATACACTACGTGTGTTTTACATTGTATATGTCAAATTTTACATAACGGAGTAAAAACATGTAGTTGGTGACCGCATAAACTTTGCTTGTGTAAAGTACATGTGGAAATACATATGTAATTTTTTCGATTAGAACACGCTCTATTTTCTTATGTTCAAACACATGTTTTCAAATGTATATGCCATTCGAAAAGATTTGTCGACGGTTGAATATCTGCGCTATCATTAGACGGCCGTATGAAGAATTTACATAAGTGATAAATTAAATATTTTTTTATCAAATTTTGTTAATATAATAAATAATGATATAAATTATTTAAATATTTTTGATACAAGCTCCACATATTGTATATTAAAAGACGAAAAACCTTAAATCAATATTTTTGACACCGGCATTTTAGTGACGCCACCAAAAATTTTTGCAGCGGCTTTAACGCATTTTTCAAAGAAACGACATGGAAATTTATGTGTAAATAATCATGGCGATGTCACGTGTAATTGTACATACAAGTTGGTGACTAAAATTTAAAACCCTTATGTAAAATAACCAATTTTGACAGACATAAAGAAAAACATGTGGGTTGTAAACTTAAAAATACATAAGCAAAAACACGTAGTGTATAGCCACCTTTAGTTTTTCAAGTTTTAGCATATTTTGAAATTCATTTTCTGGCAACACTGCTTCAGGAAATAAAAAACACTGCTACAAACGAAATGATAGAACTAAAGGCCCAACTATAATATGCATAAGCAAGATTAAGCAAATTGCAAAAGTTAACGAAAAGGCTGTCAAATGCATAACCAGTTCAGAGTTAACTTTTAGGTGGCTACAATGACTTTGAAACTTTTTGTCCACAGTTGCTCATTTATGTTTAAAAAAAATGTTTTTATTTTGACAAAAACCCATTAAATGACTATATTTTATAAATATTATTATATTATTTTATAATTAAAAGAAAAATTCGTACCAGAAACGCATAATTTTTCCTTTTTTTTAATTTATCGGTAAAAGTACTAAAATGTACAGCTGTGGCAGCACTACATTGTAAATAATAATAAACGTTTACATATGTTTTGTTAATTTTCGTATTGTGTTTGCAAAAATGGAGAAAAAACTTAAAAATTTAAATAATATAAAAATATTAAAGTTAGCGCTTGAAGGCCTGTGCACATTAAAATAAATAAGTGAACTACACTGTAAAGGAAGACGCTCTTGTTCTGTCAGAGAAATAAACCGCGACAGAAAGACATTTTTGTTAAAATAAAAAGGGTCCCTTTTATTGTAAAGGCACGTATTTTTTCCGCATTTTCTATTAAATTTAAAATAAATATATTTTCTTCTTTTTCCATTTTGTTAAAAACACAAACAAACAACAAACAGCTGATTCCGTACGGAATATGCAATCAGTTTCGCTTTTGCTTAAGCAAATGACAGTTGAAAAACTTCACGAAAAGTTTCGTTAAGTACATTATAGTTTGCCACATACAATTTATATGTGTTCGCACGTTTGCTTAAGCTAGCATATGCATATTATAGTTGGGCCTTAATGGTGTTTTCTTTTCTGAAATAAAATGTTACACCTGTAACATGGATTTATAGATATACAATAATCCATGTACATAAATATAATAATAATAATAATAACACATAAATATAAATAATAAATTAACATATAACATTAACAACATAATGAAGACAACCTACCACGGTGTGTGTATGTATGTGTGGTTATATCACCATTCATTATTTGTGTGTGGTCCACTACACATAATAATGTTATATAATTCTCATATAGTTGATGGAGAAATTAGTATAAGTAAATTAAGTTTGGTGGTGGTAGGTGCGATTCAAACGAGACAAGAATTTGCGAAACTTCAATAATAATTGAAGGTGGCTGATATTAGCTCAGGCGTATCGGTCATTGACATTTGAACTTGGTTCGAGTGTTACCTCGTACAACAACTTCGGTTGATTGTTTCGGGCACTACAACTTCGGTTGATAGTTTCGGCACTACGACTTCGGTTGATAGTTTCGGCACAACAACTTCGGTTGATTGTTTCGGCATTGTGACTTCGGTCAACAGTTTTGGCGCTACAACTTCGGTTGATAGTTTCGGCACAACAACTTCGGTTGATTGTTTCGGCATTGTGACTTCGGTCAACAGTTTTGGCGCTACAACTTCGGTTGATAGTTTCGGCACAACAACTTCGGTTGATTGTTTCGGCATTGCGACTTCGGTCGACAGTTTCGGCACTACAACTTCGGTTGATAGTTTCGGCACAACAACTTCGGTTGATTGTTTCGGCATTGCGACTTCGGTCGACAGTTTCGGCACTACAACTTCGGTTGATAGTTTCGGCACAACAACTTCGGTTGATTGTTTCGGCATTGCGACTTCGGTCGACAGTTTCGGCACTACAACTTCGGTTGATAGTTTCGGCACAACAACTTCGGTTGATTGTTTCGGCATTGCGACTTCGGTCGACAGTTTCGGCACTACAACTTCGGTTGATAGTTTCGGCACAACAACTTCGGTTGATTGTTTCGGCACTGTGACTTCGGTCGACAGTTTTCTAGGTTAAGGAATATAGTATTAAGAAAAGTGTATTATTTAGTGAGTAGTTAAGTCAATCCTGAACACTTCGGAAGAATATATTTGAACCGTCCGACCGAGAGCCTGTATCCAGAGGAAACCGAACTCATCTACCGAGAATCCAGAGGAAACCGAATTCATCTACCGAGAATATCCGACTGAATCCCATCGAATCATCGTGGCTGTCAGTAATTTATTACACACATAATTTATTGTACCCGAATAATAAATTTATCAATAAAGATATATATATTACCCCATAAAGGGATATCATCGTGTTTTCATTTACTTAAGGTTTGTGGATCCGTAAGTTGACCCTGGACACAACTGACCTACCTCAGCTAAAGACAAAACCACGTTACAAATGGCGCCCGAGCAGGGACCCGATTCTAAGACGCAACGCGCAAAGCAAACCGCCGCCAACGAGGAGGAATCGGCCCAAAATTACGACAGCAGAAAACACGACAAACCATCAACAAGCCAAACTCTAAATCAGGATTCAGTCGGTTGGATTTATTTACTAAGGAAAGAGCAACTCATCGACCAATGCAGAAACGCTGGTATACCAACGGCAGGGTCCACCGTCGAACACCTGCGACAACAACTGGCAGAGCACCTCCGCACGAAACGGTTAAGGGCATCTACCGAAAATATGCTACTAGAACTGGAGAAAGAAATTAAAACAGCGGAACGAAGTGTCATACCCGATGAAGAATTATCGTTAACAATACCACAGATGAAGTCTCGTCACGTTTCGGATATTGAGATTATGAATATCATTAACAGTTGGGATTTGAAGTTTTCTGGAGAAACCGACCTAATGGAATTCCTCGAACGGATCGAAGAATTAGCCGACTGCCATCACATACTTTTCGATCGTCTCATACCGTCTATGCCAAGTATGTTAAATGGCAGCGCGCTTAAGTGGTTTCGAGTGAAGAAAGATACAATCAATTCCTGGCAAGGTTTCAGACATGAAATGGAAAAATTCTTTCTTCCTACCCGATATCTCTTTCATTTGGAACAAAAATTTTACAACCGGAAACAAAATAATAGAGAACGCGCCAAAGATTACATCCTGAATATGCTCACACTCGCCAGACAGCATCCCGTTCTTAAAAAGATTAACCATCTGAATCGTATTTACGACGGCCTTCGTACGGAATACCGACACTATGTACGACGCGTAGATTTTACCAACTTAGACGAATTAATTTCCGTGACAGATGGATATGAAGCACTAAAGAGAGAAGAACGTCCACAAACTTCGCACATGATAGCTAACCTAGGCTACCAACGAGCAGCAAGATGCTGGCGGTGTAAAGGAGTGGGCCATAAGCGAACTACATGTGTGTTGCCCGCACTACTATTTTGTTCGCATTGTGGTCAAGATGGCGTCCTTTCACGAGCTTGTCCTTGTCGTAAACGTCCTCAGTTAACCGTGACGCATACACCAACAACCAGCGATAGTCGGTATTTCATCAGTATAACTATATACGATCGTCAAGTCCAAGCGCTCGTAGACACAGGCTCATCTCGAACTTATATTGGAGACACGTTAAGGAATTTCCTAATCGACATGGATGTTAATCCAATAAGTACTAAGGGTGTAGTACAGATGGCGGATCAATCACTTGCTAACTATTTTGAAGTATTTACCGTCCCCATAGAATACAATAGCAATAGAATAATGTTACAGGCATCCGTAATGCCTACATTAGCCGAACCTATAATACTTGGGATGGATTTTCTGAGTGCAGTTAATATGGACATACGTTTGAATGGTGAAGTACTACCGAAACCCGCCGTCTTTGAAACTTCTCCATTCAGTTGTCTTTATATGTTAACCAGTCGGAAATTTCTAACCGAAGAAAGAAACAGCGAATCAGAAGATTTCGTTCACAAAAATAAGTTGGCTAAACCTGAAATTTGTCTCCGTCGTCGTACTCCAGTTCATCAGACAAACATCCTTAAAAATAGTGAGACGATAGAACGTAAACGTACAATCGTACATACTACTGGTCCACTCATCCTGACCATAGCAGCAGTTGAACCATTGGAATCCATGTCTTCAAAGCAATATCCGCAAACCACTAAACGCAACGGCAACCAGAGAAAAAGGAAAAAAAAAAATCGCTCACAAATTAACTAAACTAAGTCGCTACGCTCCCGGAGCTCCGCTCTCTAAAGGAGGGGGGAAATGTAACATGGATTTATAGATATACAATAATCCGTGTACATAAATATAATAATAATAATAATAACACATAAATATAAATAATAAATTAACATATAACATTAACAACATAATGAAGACAACCTACCACGGTGTGTGTATGTATGTGTGGTTATATCACCATTCATTATTTGTGTGTGGTCCACTACACATAATAATGTTATATAATTCTCATATAGTTGATGGAGAAATTAGTATAAGTAAATTAAGTTTGGTGGTGGTAGGTGCGATTCAAACGAGACAAGAATTTGCGAAACTTCAATAATAATTGAAGGTGGCTGATATTAGCTCAGGCGTATCGGTCATTGACATTTGAACTTGGTTCGAGTGTTACCTCGTACAACAACTTCGGTTGATTGTTTCGGGCACTACAACTTCGGTTGATAGTTTCGGCACTACGACTTCGGTTGATAGTTTCGGCACAACAACTTCGGTTGATTGTTTCGGCATTGTGACTTCGGTCAACAGTTTTGGCGCTACAACTTCGGTTGATAGTTTCGGCACAACAACTTCGGTTGATTGTTTCGGCATTGTGACTTCGGTCAACAGTTTTGGCGCTACAACTTCGGTTGATAGTTTCGGCACAACAACTTCGGTTGATTGTTTCGGCATTGCGACTTCGGTCGACAGTTTCGGCACTACAACTTCGGTTGATAGTTTCGGCACAACAACTTCGGTTGATTGTTTCGGCATTGCGACTTCGGTCGACAGTTTCGGCACTACAACTTCGGTTGATAGTTTCGGCACAACAACTTCGGTTGATTGTTTCGGCATTGCGACTTCGGTCGACAGTTTCGGCACTACAACTTCGGTTGATAGTTTCGGCACAACAACTTCGGTTGATTGTTTCGGCATTGCGACTTCGGTCGACAGTTTCGGCACTACAACTTCGGTTGATAGTTTCGGCACAACAACTTCGGTTGATTGTTTCGGCACTGTGACTTCGGTCGACAGTTTTCTAGGTTAAGGAATATAGTATTAAGAAAAGTGTATTATTTAGTGAGTAGTTAAGTCAATCCTGAACACTTCGGAAGAATATATTTGAACCGTCCGACCGAGAGCCTGTATCCAGAGGAAACCGAACTCATCTACCGAGAATCCAGAGGAAACCGAATTCATCTACCGAGAATATCCGACTGAATCCCATCGAATCATCGTGGCTGTCAGTAATTTATTACACACATAATTTATTGTACCCGAATAATAAATTTATCAATAAAGATATATATATTACCCCATAAAGGGATATCATCGTGTTTTCATTTACTTAAGGTTTGTGGATCCGTAAGTTGACCCTGGACACAACTGACCTACCTCAGCTAAAGACAAAACCACGTTACAAATGGCGCCCGAGCAGGGACCCGATTCTAAGACGCAACGCGCAAAGCAAACCGCCGCCAACGAGGAGGAATCGGCCCAAAATTACGACAGCAGAAAACACGACAAACCATCAACAAGCCAAACTCTAAATCAGGATTCAGTCGGTTGGATTTATTTACTAAGGAAAGAGCAACTCATCGACCAATGCAGAAACGCTGGTATACCAACGGCAGGGTCCACCGTCGAACACCTGCGACAACAACTGGCAGAGCACCTCCGCACGAAACGGTTAAGGGCATCTACCGAAAATATGCTACTAGAACTGGAGAAAGAAATTAAAACAGCGGAACGAAGTGTCATACCCGATGAAGAATTATCGTTAACAATACCACAGATGAAGTCTCGTCACGTTTCGGATATTGAGATTATGAATATCATTAACAGTTGGGATTTGAAGTTTTCTGGAGAAACCGACCTAATGGAATTCCTCGAACGGATCGAAGAATTAGCCGACTGCCATCACATACTTTTCGATCGTCTCATACCGTCTATGCCAAGTATGTTAAATGGCAGCGCGCTTAAGTGGTTTCGAGTGAAGAAAGATACAATCAATTCCTGGCAAGGTTTCAGACATGAAATGGAAAAATTCTTTCTTCCTACCCGATATCTCTTTCATTTGGAACAAAAATTTTACAACCGGAAACAAAATAATAGAGAACGCGCCAAAGATTACATCCTGAATATGCTCACACTCGCCAGACAGCATCCCGTTCTTAAAAAGATTAACCATCTGAATCGTATTTACGACGGCCTTCGTACGGAATACCGACACTATGTACGACGCGTAGATTTTACCAACTTAGACGAATTAATTTCCGTGACAGATGGATATGAAGCACTAAAGAGAGAAGAACGTCCACAAACTTCGCACATGATAGCTAACCTAGGCTACCAACGAGCAGCAAGATGCTGGCGGTGTAAAGGAGTGGGCCATAAGCGAACTACATGTGTGTTGCCCGCACTACTATTTTGTTCGCATTGTGGTCAAGATGGCGTCCTTTCACGAGCTTGTCCTTGTCGTAAACGTCCTCAGTTAACCGTGACGCATACACCAACAACCAGCGATAGTCGGTATTTCATCAGTATAACTATATACGATCGTCAAGTCCAAGCGCTCGTAGACACAGGCTCATCTCGAACTTATATTGGAGACACGTTAAGGAATTTCCTAATCGACATGGATGTTAATCCAATAAGTACTAAGGGTGTAGTACAGATGGCGGATCAATCACTTGCTAACTATTTTGAAGTATTTACCGTCCCCATAGAATACAATAGCAATAGAATAATGTTACAGGCATCCGTAATGCCTACATTAGCCGAACCTATAATACTTGGGATGGATTTTCTGAGTGCAGTTAATATGGACATACGTTTGAATGGTGAAGTACTACCGAAACCCGCCGTCTTTGAAACTTCTCCATTCAGTTGTCTTTATATGTTAACCAGTCGGAAATTTCTAACCGAAGAAAGAAACAGCGAATCAGAAGATTTCGTTCACAAAAATAAGTTGGCTAAACCTGAAATTTGTCTCCGTCGTCGTACTCCAGTTCATCAGACAAACATCCTTAAAAATAGTGAGACGATAGAACGTAAACGTACAATCGTACATACTACTGGTCCACTCATCCTGACCATAGCAGCAGTTGAACCATTGGAATCCATGTCTTCAAAGCAATATCCGCAAACCACTAAACGCAACGGCAACCAGAGAAAAAGGAAAAAAAAAAATCGCTCACAAATTAACTAAACTAAGTCGCTACGCTCCCGGAGCTCCGCTCTCTAAAGGAGGGGGGAAATGTAACATGGATTTATAGATATACAATAATCCGTGTACATAAATATAATAATAATAATAATAACACATAAATATAAATAATAAATTAACATATAACATTAACAACATAATGAAGACAACCTACCACGGTGTGTGTATGTATGTGTGGTTATATCACCATTCATTATTTGTGTGTGGTCCACTACACATAATAATGTTATATAATTCTCATATAGTTGATGGAGAAATTAGTATAAGTAAATTAAGTTTGGTGGTGGTAGGTGCGATTCAAACGAGACAAGAATTTGCGAAACTTCAATAATAATTGAAGGTGGCTGATATTAGCTCAGGCGTATCGGTCATTGACATTTGAACTTGGTTCGAGTGTTACCTCGTACAACAACTTCGGTTGATTGTTTCGGGCACTACAACTTCGGTTGATAGTTTCGGCACTACGACTTCGGTTGATAGTTTCGGCACAACAACTTCGGTTGATTGTTTCGGCATTGTGACTTCGGTCAACAGTTTTGGCGCTACAACTTCGGTTGATAGTTTCGGCACAACAACTTCGGTTGATTGTTTCGGCACCGCGACTTCGGTCGACAGTTTCGGCACTACAACTTCGGTTGATAGTTTCGGCACAACAACTTCGGTTGATTGTTTCGGCATTGCGACTTCGGTCGACAGTTTCGGCACTACAACTTCGGTTGATAGTTTCGGCACAACAACTTCGGTTGATTGTTTCGGCATTGCGACTTCGGTCGACAGTTTCGGCACTACAACTTCGGTTGATAGTTTCGGCACAACAACTTCGGTTGATTGTTTCGGCATTGCGACTTCGGTCGACAGTTTCGGCACTACAACTTCAGTTGATAGTTTCGGCACAACAACTTCGGTTGATTGTTTCGGCATTGCGACTTCGGTCGACAGTTTCGGCACTACAACTTCGGTTGATAGTTTCGGCACAACAACTTCGGTTGATTGTTTCGGCACTGTGACTTCGGTCGACAGTTTTCTAGGTTAAGGAATATAGTATTAAGAAAAGTGTATTATTTAGTGAGTAGTTAAGTCAATCCTGAACACTTCGGAAGAATATATTTGAACCGTCCGACCGAGAGCCTGTATCCAGAGGAAACCGAACTCATCTACCGAGAATCCAGAGGAAACCGAATTCATCTACCGAGAATATCCGACTGAATCCCATCGAATCATCGTGGCTGTCAGTAATTTATTACACACATAATTTATTGTACCCGAATAATAAATTTATCAATAAAGATATATATATTACCCCATAAAGGGATATCATCGTGTTTTCATTTACTTAAGGTTTGTGGATCCGTAAGTTGACCCTGGACACAACTGACCTACCTCAGCTAAAGACAAAACCACGTTACACACCTTTATTATGTACATTTTTATAATGTTTACCCCACATTTTAAAGATGTCGCATTTTTAATGGTCAGAATAGAACATAAAATTACAACACTGTAACACTTTTTTTCATGTCCAGCTGTTTTTGTTTTTTTTTTTTTTGTTAAAAAAGAAGAAACAGATAGCTCCCTGGTAATACTATGTTTCCACGACGACTTGAATCACCTGCTTCGCTCTCTGAATCATGTTTATGAATCATGTTGTTTACAATACTAATAAACTAGATTCGATTTGACAGTTGTCTTTAATAAACAAACAGAATAAAAAAAAACAGAATTTACAATTTGTGGAAAACGATTTTTTTTAATGGACAAACAAAAGTGAGTGGAAATTAGTTAGCTTATTTGAAAAAAACATACATTCGTACGTATTTACTTTCTTTACTTCCAGCAACAAGAATATAATTTGCTTTGTTCACAATAATGTTAAATTTTTACAGCTAGTGCAGATAAACTTCAGATAAATATTAGAGAAGAGTGCAATTTTTCGTGCTTCGCAAGTAGATTCAATATGAATCTACTTGATTCGCTCTTAAAATTTTGTATGGTGAAGCAAGTTGTTTCGCACATGATTGGGGTGTATGCAAAATCATCAATTAACTGCAAACTTAAATATAAATCTCTCTCAGGTGAGAAAATCGAGTATCTGTTTCTCGAAATATTAAATAACAATAACCAGAATCTTTTAAATGGTTCAATTTATAAACCCACTTTACACGGACTTTAAGTACTTTACTCGACCTTTATTTCATTAATAACCTTTCAAAACTGTTGCTCTTTGATCAGCTCTCCGCGTCCATGTTCTAAAACATGACATGATTTTTTCTCTTATGACTATAACATAAAATCTCAAGAACAGACACGGGAAATAACGTTTAGAGACTTTAAGAACATAGATTTTCAATCATTGGAAACTGAATTGTCGACCATTTCTTGGAACCAAATCTTCCTTATGCCAACCGTAGATGAGCAATTAACTTTCCTGCATAATAATATTCTTTATTTATAAGAAAAACACGTTCCAATAAAGACAAGTAGATTACGTAATGGTAAACCATGGTTTTCAAATGAGATTAAAACATTGATCACAGAAACAAACATGGCCTATGAGAGATGGAAGCGATTTAAAACTACTGAGCTCCATAATGCTTTTAAGGACGCTAGAAGAAAAGTAAATTCGAAAATTAGATCTTCAAAGTCATTATTTTATAAGGAAAAGTTCGAATCAGCTATTTGCTCGGAGAAGAAGTGGAGGGAAATTCGGAATATGGGAATTGTTAATTGTTATGCTAAAAATGATAATACGATTGATATTAACAAACTGAAATATGAATTTACCAATATTCCAATGCCAGAAGTGGATCCTAACTATTATGATAATTTTACTAATACCATGGGTGTCAGTAATCATAATTCCAATGATACAATGTGCTTTAATTTCATACATTTCACTCAAGAAGACGTTTTTAAGCATTAAATCCCATTCTGTGGGATACGATAAAATTCATCCGAAGTTCGTAAAGTTAATAATTACTTATACTCTTTTACATATAACACATTTTTTCAACATTCAGTCTCGTCTCATTTAACTGTTCGGACGTGTTAATTTTAGTGCGGCTGAATTTTCGGTGAAAAAATCGTAATAGGTGAAAAATTGTAATAGGTTGAAATTAAACAAAAAAGTGAAAAAAAAATCGTAATAGGTTAAAATATATAAAAAAAAAACATTAAAAATCGTATAAAAACTGTATGAGTGTTCCTCTCAGATGTAATTCTGAGAAAGAGCTTAGCTCGTCGAGAAAAACTAAATGGCTCTCTGAGGAAGAATCCATAAAAAAATCTCTGGAGAATTTTCTCACTACAAGAGCCGTAGAACGGCGTCGTTCCTGTTCTCCCAATATAGTGATTTCAACAGATGAGAAAACATCATCTTCATCAAATAGTGCAGTGAAACCCAAAAAACAAGTAGGTATGGATAAGTACATCACCGTTCTCAAGCGACAGAGGAGCCCGAAGTCTGCTCAAGTGTCATCAAATGCAAAAGCTTCTAAGACTGTGAGTAATGATCAAAATAGGTTTGCTCTCCTCCAGACGGATGAGCCAGAACTTCCGAAGAAGACGTTTAAGCCCCCACCAATTTATCTGAGAGAGCCGACTTCCAGTAAATTGGTACAAGGAATTGTTGCTGTAATAGGTGCAAATATGTTTAGCGTAACATCAATTAAACATGGAAATATCAGCGAAACCAAAATACAAGTGAAAAAGGAGGATGATTTTCGTAAATTGTCCAACCAGTTGGAGAGGGAAAGTAGGGATTTCTATACCTACCAGCTGAAAAGCGCAAAAGGACTCCAAGTCGTTCTAAAGGGTATAGACCCAGATGTTGATCCTGCCGAGATAAAGACTAGCTTAATGGAAAAAGGCTTCAAAATTAAGAGCATAACGAATATTAGAAACCGTGCAAAGACTCCACAGCCTATGTTCAGGGTGGAATTGGAACCTGGAGATGTCGTATTAAAGAAAAACGAGTCCCATCCCATCTACAATCTGATGTACCTTCTGCATCGTAGAATCACCGTGGAAGAACCACATAAGCGTCAGGGACCCGTCCAGTGTCTCAACTGTCAAGAATTTGGTCACACCAAGGCGTATTGTAAATTGCCGACAGTTTGTGTTGCGTGTGGGGAGCTACATGCAACTGCTCAATGTGATAAGTCGAAAACTGATTCAAAAATCAAAAAATGCAGTAACTGCGGAGGTAATCATACCGCAAATTATAGAGGTTGTCCAATTTACACTCATTTGAAAGGCATAAGCACCAACAAGACGTCAGTATTACCTGATCATCGTCAACAGCCTATTTTGGCATCGAGTGACAATTTCCCGCAATTGTTACGGTCCACTAGTCATGTAAACGCGCCTAGTTCTAGACAAGTTTCTTACGCTAACGTGGTTAAATCTAATATGCCAGGTTTGGAGCAGGCACCTAAATCACAATATTACGAGCCTAATATTAACACTCTAGAGACTACATTGCAGACACTTGTCCAAACCATGAACACTTTTACGACCACTATGACATCCATGATGCAGGAAATGCTGAAAATGCAATCCACTATCTTACAAGCCATTTTAAAGAAATGATTTGTTTAAAAATTTGTTTTTGGAATGCGAACGGCCTCCGCCAACATAAAAACGAACTGGAACACTTCCTCATGGATAAGCAGATTGATGTCATGATGATTGCTGAAACTCACTTGACGGCGACAGCGTACTTCAAAATTAATGGCTACGTGTTATATGATACTAAAGATCCCCGCGGAAGAGCATGTGGAGGTTCGGCAATTCTTATAAAGAACAGAATAAAACATTATATAATGAACAACATATGTGAGGATTACCTACAAGCAACAAACATTTGCATTGAATTCTGTCAATACAATTTTGTTTTATCATCAATTTATTCGCCACCTCGATTTTCAATAAAAGAACACCAATACTACAGCTTCTTCAATTCCCTTGGAGCTAGATTTTTAGTTGCTGGTGACTTTAACGCCAAACACACTTTTTGGTGTTCACGTCTGGTGACCCCGAAGGGTCGTGAACTCTTCAACACCATTGCCAAAATGGGATTAGATGTACTCTCAAGCGGGCATCCCACCTACTGGCCGACGGACCGACGGAAGATTCCCGATGTTATTGACTTCGGAGTAGTGAAAAATATCCCTGTAGAATCGATACAAGTGGAGCCTTCATTAGACTTGTCTTCAGATCACTCTCCTTCTATTATTTCAATGCGTTTCCTTCAAGGGAATGGCTCTCCATTTCGGGACATATCTAAAACCAGAGTAAGTTGGATAAAGTATAAAAAGTATTTAAGTTCCCACTGCACGGAAAATGTTGTGTTGAGAACTACCGCGGATATTGATGGGTCGATTGGCAAGTTTACTGAGGACATACGAAGAGCTGTACATCACGCCTCCACATATGACGTTGAATGCAGACGTGGGACAAACAGAACTTATTTCGCTGAACTCGATCATCTCCTGACAGAAAAAAGAAAAGTTAGAAGAGAGTGGCAAATTCATAGGTCTCCTCAACTGAAAGCTAGGCTACGAGAATGCAGAGATATACTAAGAAATTTCTTAGAAATCCAAAGAACGGCCTCATTTAGATCTTACTTGGAGGGTCTTGATAGTACCCCACAATCTGACTATTCGCTATGGAAGACGGCACGAGGTTTAAAAAGACCAGTTAGAGGAAAGCCTCCTCTGCGAAATCCGACTGGAGACTGGGCTAGAAATGATTCCGAGAAAGGGACTTTATTTGCTAACCATTTGAGAAATGTGTTTACTATAAACAACTCAATTAATGCACCTGATTTGCCTCCACTCGTTATTAGACCTCCTGTACCTCTAAGACTTAGCTTTAATGATGTTCAAAGCGCTATTGGTACTCTGAATCTTAAAAAAGCTCCAGGTATGGATAAAATCAGCAACAAAATGCTTGTGGAGTTACCTCGTGTAGCTAGAAGAATCATCCTCTTTATTTTCAATGCTATTTTACGCCTAGAATACTATCCTGCAGATTGGAAGGTATCTATGATCACCATGATTCCTAAGCCAGGGAAGGACCCCACTAAAGTAGAGTCATATAGGCCAATTAGTCTACTGCCGACAATTTCAAAACTGTTTGAAAAATTATTAATGACTAAGTTGACTCCAATTCTGAATGACACTGAATGTATTCCTAATCATCAATTCGGCTTCAGAGCTAAACACAGCACCATCGAACAAACACACAGATTGGTAAATGTGATAAGAGGGTCGTTTGAAGAAAAAAAATACTGCTCCGCCCTTTTCATTGATGTGTCGCAAGCGTTCGACAAAGTTTGGCATGACGGTTTAATGCACAAAATAAAATTAACTCTGCCTGCTAACACCCATAAACTCATGGAAAGTTATTTATACGGCCGCAAATTTAAAATCAAAGAAGGTGATTTTTTAAGTACCGCTCAGCCAATTGAATCAGGTGTGCCACAGGGTAGCATACTGGGTCCTACTTTATATTTGATATATGCCTCCGACATGCCGTCAGACCCCAAAATCCATACGTCAACTTTTGCAGACGATACAGCCTTTATCAGCGTCCATAAGGACCACCAAGTTGCATCACAGAATTTGCAGAATTATGTTTATGAGCTAGAGAATTGGCTAGAGCTTTGGAAAATCAGGGTTAACGAACAAAAATGTATTCATATAACTTTCACTTTGCGAAAAGATACCTGCTCGTTCATCAGAATAAATAATCAAATTATCCCGCAACACAATGAAGTCAAATACCTCGGCATTCACCTCGACCGCCGTTTAACTTGGAAGTCTCATATCGACGCAAAACTTACTCAGATGAGATTAAAAGCAGTGCAACTTAATTGGCTAATCGGCAGAAACTCTACATTGAAATTGGATTGCAAACTTTTGTTGTACAATGCAATACTGAAGCCAATCTGGTGCTATGGAATTCAATTATGGGGTACTGCCTCAGCATCAAACATTGAAAAAATTCAAAGGGGTCAAAATAAAATTCTACGTATTATTACTGCAGCTCCATGGTATGTTAAAAATTCTCGAATCCACAAAGATCTAGGCGTGCCATTAGTAAACGTCGAATTTACAAAATATGCGTCAAAGTACGTCAGCAAACTTGAACACCATCCAAACCCACTTGCACGAGACATCCTTAACTTTAGTGGCCACAGTCGGTTGAGAAGGAGGGATACCCTTGCTTTAACTCAAGCGCAAAACAGATGACTTGATCAGTTGATATGAAATTTTTGTAGTATCATAAAAATGTTTTGTCTAGCACTGGCTGGGCTTATTATTTTCTTTTTAGTATTAAGATTTGAAAACTTATTGTTAGTTCAAAATATGAAGATTCAATAAATAACTAAAAGCTAAAAAAAAAAAAAAAAAAAAAAAAAAAAAACAATATTGTTACAACGTCTACTTTTTCATCAGTGTGGAAACACGCAAAGATTGTTCCTATACCATAACCTGATAACACATATCGACCGATAGCTATATTACCCTTTTTATCTAAAGCCTTCGAACGTTTAATCTATACTCAAATGAGCCAATTTTTACATGAAAATTCTCTGCTTACCGACAAGCAATCTGGTTTTAGACCTAAACACAGTTGCATTACTGCCTTAATCGAAGTCTCAGAGGAGCTTAGAGCAAACGTAGACAACAGTATGGTATCATTTTTAATTTTTCTGGATCATTCTAAAGCATTTGATACAGTAGACCATTTAATTCTTTGTCAAAAACTTAGGCACATGTTCCATGATGATTTACTCATATCTGTGTGATAGAAGCCAGTCTGTGCATCATGGGACTGATGAGTCTTATAATTGCTCAACTCTGAGAGGTGTACCACAGGGTTCCATACTTGGTCCGCTATTATATGTTTTATATTCTAATGATTTACCTTCTCGACTAAGTTCTTGTGGAATTCATATGTACGCACAGTGCTGATATTCAGCCGGTTCGGACCGGTTCGCTCCAACCGGTTGTTAAAATTTTAAAAATTTTGCGAACCGGTTGTTGCATTCACCCTTCTCGTGAATAAAAATTCCATATGAAATTTGTTGGGGTGATTATGTTTTTTGTTTTAACGGTTTTATATAATGTGTATTTATCAAGGTGATTAGTCTCGGCAACAAACACAATATTGTTCAGTTGTTCATTGTCCAAACGTACAAACAAATGAATTTTATTTTGGTCATACATTGGATTCTTGGATGATGATGTTTTCGATAGCGTTTTCTTTAATCTTTTGAGAAAAAAATAAAGCAATTTTTTTTACTTTTATTTTGCAAAATCAAAACTATTTTTTTATTAAACAAAAGTTTATATCATTTCCTTCAAGAGGTCTGTTACTGGGATGCGACTTTAAAATTTTCGCTATTTTTATCAAAATTTGGCAAAAATATAATTTTTTTAAGCGAACCGGTTGTTAATTGTTTCGAATATCACCACTGTGTACGCAGATGATGTACAACTTCTTATAAGCATTGGCCGTATCAATAATGACCTAAATAGTGTTAAAAAATGGGCTTCAGCCAATGGACTCTCCATAAATGCCAAGAAGTCTAGTTCGTGTCCTCGTTATAATTTACGTATTAAATTATCATTACTGTCCTCCAGTCAATTTTTTTTGTTTTATTTTTGAATTATTTTTCATCATGAGTTGCTCGAAACCAAAATACAGAACTAAAGGAGCCTGTTGGCTCTGTAATGATATATATCATGTCAAGTGTGTTGATTTGGCCCCACGAACTGCCGATAATCTTTGCGAAGATAAAGGACTTCGTTGGTGTTGTAAGAAATGCATGGTCTATGACGTTGCGTTCTTTTCATTTCTTAAAAACACGAATGCTGAACTTGATTACACAGTGATACAAAATGGAATGAAATAGAAAAACCGCAAGTAGCTTTAAAACAAACTTTACTTTCTTCATCAGACTCTTTGTCTTACTCGTCAGCCTTTCGATTATCAAGCCCACAAAATTCACAGAGTATCACTATGCTATCACAAAATAATCCAATACCTTGTATTAAAGAACAATCTATTACAATTGAGCCAAATTCTAACGCTTTTGCTCCTAAAGCTGTAAACAGTTCAACTGTCCTTAAAGTTGTATCACCAAAAAAGACGATTTTTGCTGCTCGCTTTGCACCTGAAACTACGACTGATGCAGTTATTACTAATGTTAAAGAAAAGATTGGTTGATATATTGATATCTTAGTTTTCAAATTTAAATATTCAGAACAAAGAAGCAAATCTTCTTTTAAAATTATCGTTGCGGAGGAAAACTTTGACACCATAGTTAACCCTGATTTTTGGCCACTCAAAGCTATTATTCATGAAAATAATGGTTCAAAAAACTAAAATGTCTCTCGACAGATAACACCATCAATATAATTTATCAAAATGTACGAGGTCTAAATTCAAATATAACATCCCTTTAAGTCAATAGCTTTGGTTTTACACATAGTATTATTGTTCTCACGGAAACCTGGTTGAATAATAATATCCATAATGCTGAAATATTATGCTCGAAATATCAAATATTCATATATGATCGGTCTTACAAACATGGTGGTGGAGTTCTTATTGCCGTTGTGATAAAATTTTATTTAATCATAACGATGAGATCGAATTTGTAGCTGTCAAATTTTTGCTTAGAAATAGATCTTTGTTTGTTACAAGTTCTTACATCCCCCCAAATTCTTCATCTGATGTATATGATAATCATTTTTCTAGAATTTCATCTATTTTGCAACGATCTAATCCAACCGACTTATTTATCGCACTTGCAGACTTTAACCTTCCTACCGTATTATGGAACAATCCGTTGGAATTAAATTACTTAATCCCGTCTTGTTCAATTGAATTTATAAAAAAATGCTGGCGTCTGGGCTATTCCAAATTAACAACGTTCATAATATTTTTGGTAGACTTCTGGACCTTGCTTTAGTTACGCAGCCTATGGACATACATATTCGAAATTCACTCCCTTTAACTCTTCCAGAAGATAAATATCACCCTACACTTTATATTGAAATTTACTCTACTGCTAATAAGTTGTCTTCGTCACCAAATGAGATCAAGCACAAATCTAATAAGGTTTACTGCTTTCAGCGTACAAATTATATAAAACTTAATTATTTGTTATCTAATGTTAACTGGAATGCCATAATTTCTGATAATAATCTCGAAGAAATTGTTTCCAACTCTTATTCCGTACTACATGCATTCATCTTGGAAGCTGTCCCAAAAATAACAAGTCATACTAATAAAGGTCCACCTTGGAATAATAATGTATTAGCAAAGGCCAAAAAAAAAAAAGAAAAACAAACTTTACAAAAAATTTAAAAGGTCTGGCTCTATAGTGGATTTTAAAAATTACTCCCTTGCACGTTCTGAATATAATATTACGAATAAACTTGCATATGATAATTATATTTCTCGCATGAGATAAAAGCTGAAATCTAATCCGAAATCATTTTATAAATTTATTAACTCTAAACGTCGAACTTGTGATTATCCAAAGTATCTGAAGTTTGGTTCCTGTAGTGCTGATGATGACATATCAATTAGTAACATGTTTGCTGATTTTTTATGCAACAACGTATTCAAAAACTTCTTACAACAACACCGCCATGAATTCATTCTTAAGCATTCATCGAATATAAATTTTTCATCTATCGACATTGAAACCGTTTCATCAAATCTTAAATCATTAAAATCCTCATTTCACGCTGGTCCGGATGGAATTCCCAGTTGTCTTCTCAAAAACTGTGCCGAAACATTGTGTGGTCCCCTCACTGCAATTTTTAACAAATCTATGTTATTTGCCACAATTATGGAAAAAAATCGTATATTATTCCTTTGTTTAAAAGTGGAAGCAAAATTGAAGTATAAAACTACCGTGGAATCGCTAAATTAAATTCTATCCCTAAATTATTAGAGAAAATCCGTACTGATATCCTATCGCATCAAACATCCTCGTCAACATGGTTTCTGCAAATTGCGTTCTAGAACAACAAACTTACTTGAATTTACTACTTTAATAAATAATGGTTTTGTAAATAAACTGCAAACTGACGTAATATACACAGATTTTAGTAAGGCATTTGACAAAGTAAACCACATTATTTTACTTCAAAAATTATCGCTGATGGGTTTAAGCATTTCGGCTGTAAAATGGCTGAGTTCTTACTTATCCAATAGAACTCAACAAGTAATGTTTAGAGAAGCTGTTTCAAACGTTATTAAAGTTACTTCAGAAGTACCTCAGGGCAGTCACCTTGGTACTGTTCTATTTACACTTTTTATAAATGATGCTAATGTATGCCGACGACGTCAAGATTTTTAAGAGCTTGGAAAATTCCAATAATATACGTCTTCTACAGGAAGATCTAGACCTGTTTTCTCAATGGTGCAGAATCCATTTAATATTAAAAAATGCAAACACATGTCGTTTTACAGAAATAACAAAATTAATTCGAACTATAATATAAATAGTACAACTCTGGAAGAAGTTAACACTATTGTTGATCTTGGAATTTTGCTAGATCACAGGCTAAACTTCTGTGATCATATTGCGCTAACAGTTAATAAAGCTTTCGGTGTGCTTGGATTCATGAAACGCTTGTCTAAGGAGTTTTCTGACCCATGTATTACCAAACAGCTATATACTGCCTTGGTTTGCCCCATTTTAGAATATGGTTGTATCATTTGGGATCCTTGCTACAGTATTCATATTAACAGCATTGAATCTGTTCAAAAACAGGAGGGAACTATTTTGTGCTGCCACCATACGAGAACAGACTCAACATTATAAAGCCTCCAACTTTAAAAAGTCTCTGTATAATGCTGGGTATTACATTTCTGCTTGGATTAATTCGTGGTGAAGTAAATTCCCAGTTCCTGCTTGGCCAAATAAAATTTATATTCCAGCTAGAACAACTCGCAATTTTCAACTTCTAAGACTGTCGCATAACAGATCTGTCTATGCTAATAATGATTCGTTCCGCCGCATTTGCAAAAATTTTAATGATTGTTATAATGTTATTGATATATCACATCCTATTAATGTTTCAAAGAGAAATATTATTCTATTTTTAATTATGTAAATCTTTAGTCTGTAAAGATTTTGTAAATCTATAGACCAAATAAAATAAAAACATGCACAACTAAAATTTTGTGAATTTCGGTTTATTTTTAACCGTATGCCCCCTATAAAACCCTCTTCCGAAAATCACTTTAATACTTATAAATCTCTTATAAATAAGGGTACAAAATCTTTCCGAAATATTGCTCAATTATACATAAATGCCTATAAAATTGGAATATCAAAACAAAATTCAGCAAAAATAAGTTTAATGCAAGAAGAAATCGCAAAACGACATTTTTTTTAGTTCGGTCCATGTTTGACCATAGACCCCATATAAGGGTATATATAAGTTTGTCATTCCGTTTGTAATTTCCACAATATAATTTTCCGACTCTATAAAGTATATATATTCTGGATCCTTATATATAGCGGAGTCTATTAAGCCATGTCCGTCTGTCTGTCTGTTAAAATCAATTTTCTGAAGTCTCCAGATATCGTCGGGATCCAAATCTTCAATAATTCTATTGAGAAGTTTGCTATTTAAAATCAGCAAAATCCGTCCACAAATAACGGAGATATGAGCAAAAATCCGAGACAACCTCTGAAAATTTCATCAAAAAAACTTACTTATTGTTACAAATAATTTCATAAACAGATGGCGCTGATCAAACAAAGTGTTTAAGTGTGTTCTTAAAAACTAATATAAGTGTGTATAAAGACAGTGTGTTAATTTTTAAGTGTGTTTGTGTACATTTAAATAAATAACTACTATCCGGTTTATTAAAAAAACCACCGTTTTTAAAAGGTAAAAACGTAACAATATAATATATATATGTATATATGTAAGTAGTATGGAACTGGGGAGACAGTTTGTTTTTGTTTTTTCCTTGTTTTGTTTGTGAATTAATTTGATTTTTTATTGCTTTAGTTGCATAAGTGATTTATAATTTTCGAAATAGCTTTTTCTGCAACATTTTCGTTTATTTGCCTGTATTCTTCCAATTTACGTATAAACATTAGGTCATTTAAAGGAGCCAATTGAGCTTTTACTGCATCAAACCAAATGTCATGTAACATTTTATAATAAAGCCTGCCAGCTCTATTAAGCCTTTAGTCTCACCCTTAGATATTTCTTTCAATTGGTTTCTAAATAATAAAATTTTAAGGCAGTGTATACACTTTGACATCCACCTAGCTAAATAAAATGCTCCAGGTTTATAGAATGCTATACCGCGCGATGGAGTTCCTCCTAAAAATATAACAATTAACTCCAAAAATTCTTTGTAGTCATTTCTCAGATATTCTCCTATTAGTTTTTTGTTTACAAAAGCTATAGTTTTGTCGCACTCATCACCTATTATTTCTTTAAATCGAGGATCACTTATTCCAGGCTCGTAGTTTTCTTGGCGAATTAAAAACTGTTTGTCTTCTTCTACTTTTATAAGACTGAGAGGATCACCATAAGCAATATCAAATAAATCATTAAGGCCATCTTTCCACTCATCTCTTCTATATCTATATACATACATCTCCATCTCTATTTTTACACTTTACAAGACTTTTCCAAGAGTCGTATAAATCCAGAAGCTTTTAGACAGCTCGATGAAATTGTTGAACTGGAATTTTAGCTTGTTCCCAAAATATTATACATTCTTTTATAACAAGACGAGCGCCTTCATCTACACTGAGTTTTATAATTCGTATATTATTAAATAAAACTCTAATGGCCGAATTCACAGTCTTTAGTTAGCTAATGACAAAGGCTTAACTAATGATTCTTTATTCGCAATGCTTAGTTTGCCATAAGAATAACAAGTAATAGTTAAACAATAGTTAATATTTTAGTTTACCACTAATGACCGAGAATTCGGCCATAAAAGACAATCTCCTTTAGAAGGTGGCTTAGCTCCTGTTATTTGTAGGTTTGGAAAATCAATCAAATAAACTTCTTCTCTTACCCGGGGTTTACACATGCAAGTGCAAGTTCGAAAAAGTCAATACATTCACACTTTTTTTACTAACACAATCACACATGCAGGCACTTGCAGCTCACTTGCAAGAGAATTTAGCTGGACAGTGATTTTTTGACACTTTCTGCAATAAAGTGACAGAAAGGTAAACACAGTTGCCAAATAAAAAAATTCAGAATAAATTTAATGGATTGTGGTAAAATAATTAATAAATATTTAACTTATTTTATGTATATTTGTAAAAAAAATATATTTTTTTTCAAATATGAAAAAAGAAGTGTATTGATGTCATTATAGAGCAGCGCTATTCAACCTTTCTGACTCGCGTACCACAAAACTCACGAACAATATTTCGCGTGCCACCAAAAAAATATATTATGTATATGAAAAAAAAGCTCAACACACAACCAAAAAAATATAAAATAAAAAAATAAAATATAATATTTAAATATTTTATTCCTTGCATTTTTTAATAAAAAAAAAGTAAACAGATAATAATAACATAAAATAAAAAATATATAGTAGTGAGATCTCAGCGATTCAATTTGCTGGTTAACCAACTATTTAAAAATAAATAAAAATTAATGAAAATTAACATAAAAAAAATATTTAAAATTAATAAAAACGTAACAAAAATATTCTTAAAATTAATTTTATAAATATGTATCACAAACTAATGGGATGGCTGACACTGCAAGTCTGAAATTAAAGATTTTATGTCTGGTTCAATATTTGATAATTTTAATCTCATACTGGGCTCCAAATTTAATGATGTTCGATATTTATTTTTGATTATTAACATTGATGAAAATCCCCTTTCACATAAATATGTAGAGGTGAATGGTAACAAATATTTAACTGCTTCATGATATAACGATTCATATTCAGTTTTCTGTTTTATCCAAAATGAAAAAATATTTGTGTTTTGGAAAACAAATTTTTGTGCTGGATCACATGATATATCAATTAATGATTCCCTGTCTTTTAGACTTAATGTGGAATGTTGTTGATCTAAAAACGGATTTTGTATCCATAAATATTCTTCGTGACTTTCAGGAAAATATTCATTAAATGTAGCTATTAACAGTTTACAATGACTGGTAATGCATTGTTTAATTCAGTTGTGGGTTCAATTTCATTTTCAAGTAGAAATTGTTCCAATTTGGAAAATGATTCGAAATTGCTATTTTCAACAGAATTGACCATTAAATTTAATTTTTTAATCATGGCTTTTATTTTTCCTTGCACTTCAAATGGAGTTTTTGATGAACCTTGTAAACTTAAGTTTAAATCATTTAAACGCGAGAAAATATCTGCTAAATATGCTAACTTGGCCAACCAAATTGTATCTAAGTATTTATCGGAGAAATCATTGTTCATTTGTGATAAAAATATTTGAACTTCTGATCGTAGCTCCACAAGACGAGTTAGCATTTTTCCTCTTGACAACCACCTTACCTCAGTATTCAAAAGAAGACTGGTATATACACTGTCCATTTCAATACACAAATCTTTAAACAAGCAATAATTAATAAAATTTATAAAATTAACAATTTTTACTGCGTCATCAAGAACTTCTTTGAGGTCACTCGATATTCTTTTGGCAACCAAAGCTTCCCGATGTAGAACACAATGAGTAAATTTACAATTCGGAGCAATATGTTTTACTTTTGTGATTACCCCATTATATCTACCTGTCATTGCCCGGGCACCATCAGTGCAATGCCCTGCACATCGCTTCTAGTCTAAATTATTTTCCTCAATAAAGTGATTTAACTTTTTAAATGTTTCCGTTGCTGTAGTATAAGTCGGCAGGTTTTCACAAAACAAAAACTCTTCCTTAAATTCCATTTGGTTACTTAGTCTCGTCTCATCGAACTGTTCGGACGTGTTATTTATAGTGCGGCTGAATTTTCGATGAAAAAAATCGTAATAGGTGAAAAAGTGTAAAAAGTTGAAATTAAACAAAAAATGAAAAAATAACTCGTAATAGGTAAAAATATAAAAAAAACATTAAAAATCGTATAAAAACTGTATGAGTGTTCCTCTCAGATGTAATTCTGAGAAAGAGCTTAGCTCAACTAGATAAACTATATGGGTCTCTGAGGAAGAATCTTTAAAAAAATCTGTGGAGAATCTTCTCACTGCAAGAGCCGTGGAACGGCGCACAGTGGCACCATCCCATACATTTCTTGGAAAAAAAATAGAAGGAGTGGTCGTACAGCAATGAAATTTTGCAAAAACACTTCTTTGGGCTAAATTAAGAAATTTTGAAAAAATCTTGGAAAACCGCCCACTGCCACACCCACCTCCCATATAACTGCACTTGTCAACATTTTTATTTTTGGACCTAGGGACTTGAAATTCGGGACACTTCTTAATTGAGTTCTCCTTATGAAAAAAATTAAACATATTGGGGATGCCACGCCTACTTTAGATTTTACGCCCACTGAAAGTTGTAGATTTTAGGTGTTTTTCTTCCCTGTCTAGAATCATATGAAAATTTAATATAAGTTAAAAAATATTAATTTTTATTCAAACGTTAAACATCTGTTGTCTCCATACAAAAGAAGAGAATATGCCCAACAACTCTCCTCGAAAGATATTAGCCTTCAAATACACCGAAAATATCGCACAAATGCATGCCGCTTTTCTAGTCAAGTATATGCCAAGTTAAAGTGTGTAAAACCTAAGTCATTGAAACAAATTGATATAAAATTCATTAAAAAAGCATTAATTTTTAATGAAAAAATGGTGTTGCCAATATTGAGACGCCAAATGAGGTTATTTATACCTTTCAGCTTGATAAATGTTTTAATTGAATATGTAACAGGCGAAAAATTGTGTTAGTTTTTATTTGTAATATTATTCAAGCATCATATCTTTAACAATGGGATCTAGTTCGAAGGAAATTTTGTTCGAATGACGCTTATGCTACTTATGTAAGGATCCGAAGTTATAAGAAGTCTGTTGAATACATCAGTATTTGTGGAAATTCGATCACACTTTCTCGAAAACATCAATCGATACTTCCTGTAATCTTTGTTTCTGGCTTCCTCTGAAAGTATTCCTATTGGTAATATGGCAGCATCGATTATATCCTTACCATGCATTAGTACTTTGTGCACAGTAACAGGCATATAAAACCAACTATATTTTTGTACGAACAGTTTCGCAGTGTCCGACGCATATAATTTAAATTTGTCATATTAATATGAACTAATAAGTTTATTAATGAAATTTAATATATTTTAAGCCGTGAAAACTATATTATGTTTTTATTCGGTTGAAATGTCATTCAATTTCGTTACGCTTACATATTCGTAAACAAAAATAATGTTTTACTTTCAAATCGTTTCAAGCTTTAATTCCCGACAGCCTAAAAGTATACCCAATTTTTGGTCTTATTGACCATTTGTATGAAATATTGGAAGTGACTTTTGAAATTAAAATCGATGTTACTAAAAGGGGCGGTAATTGGCGGTAGTTTTTTTTTCTTAATTGAAAGTACAGACTCGACCCTTCATTTTTTATAGTTAGAGGGCTAAGCAAGGCAAAGCACATAAAGTCTTTTTTCATAAAAAAGTGAAAAGTTGATATTTTTTAGTATAATTTTCGATAAATTATAATAATTAGTTTACTTTTCCAATTTCAATAATTCTTTTTTTTTTATAAAAAAGTAAGTGCTATAATTTCACTAAAAAATAAAACAAAAGCCATAGCTATAAACTTACACACAAAAAAAGTTCTTTATTTGGGCAGTCATTTTAATCTAATTTCATTGAATAAATTTCCGTTGACTTCTGTTAGTTTTTTTACCTACAAAATTTCACTTTTCATAAAAAACCTTGTTAAATTTTTCTTATCCAAATACTTCTTTACAAAACCAAATCATTAAAATTTTAAAATTGAAAAGTTGAAAAACCCTATTTTTTCCGCAAAAGTGCCACTGTGCGGCGTCGTTCCTGTTCGCCCAATATAGTTATCTCATCCGATGAAAAAACATCAACATCTTCTTCATCAAATAGTGCAGTCAAACATAGAAAACAAGTAGGTATCGATAAATACGTCACAGTTCTTAACGACAGAGGAGCCCGACATCTGCTCAAGTGTCATCAAATTCAAAAGCTCCTAAGACCGTGAGTAATGATCAAAATAGGTTTGCTCTCCTCCAGACGGATGAGCCAGAACTTTCTAAGAAGACGTTTAACCCACCACCAATTTATCTGAGAGAGCCCACTTCCAGTAAATTGGTACAAGGAATTGTTTCGGTAATAGGTGAAAATATGTTTAGCGTAACATCAATTAAACATGGAAATATCAGCGAAACCAAAATACAAGTGAAAAAGGAGGATGATTTTCGAAAAATGTCCAACCAGTTGGAAAGGGAGAGTAGGGATTTATATACCTACCAGCTGAAAAGCGCAAAAGGGCTCCAAGTCGTTCTAAAGGGTATAGACCCAGATGTTGATCCTGCCGAGATAAAGACTAGCTTAATGGAAAAAAACTTCAAAATTAAGAGCATAACGAATATTAGAAACAGTGAAAAGACTCCACAGCCTATGTTAAGGGTGGAATTGGAACCTAGAGATGTCGTATTAAAGAAAAACGAGTCCCATCCCATCTACAGTATGATTTACCTTCTGCATCGTAGAATCACCGTGGAAGAACCGCATAAGCGTCAGGGACCCGTTCAGTATCTTAACTGTCAAGAATTTGGTCATACCAAAGCGTACTGTAAATTGCCGACAGTTTGTGTTGCGTGTGGGGAGCTACATGCAACTGCTCAATGCGATAAGTCGAAAACTGACCCAAAAATCAAAAAATGCAGTAACTGCGGAGGTAATCATACCGCAAATTATAGAGGTTGTCAATTTACACTCATTTGAAAGGCATAAGAACCAACAAGACGTCAGTATTGCCTAATCATCCTCAACAGCCAAATTTTGCATCGAGTGACAATTTCCCTCAACTATTACGGTCCACTAGTCATGTAAACGCGCCTAGTTCTAGACAAGTTTCTTACGCAAACGTGGTTAAATCTAATATGCCAGGTTTGGAGCAGGAACCTAAATCTCAATATTACGAGCGTAATATTAACACTCTAGAGACGACATTGCAGACACTTGTCCAAACTATGAACACTTTTACGACCACTATGACATCCATGATGCAGGAAATGCTGAAAATGCAATCCACTATCTTACACGCCATTTTAAAGGAATGATTTGTTTAAAAATTTGTTTTTGGAATGCGAACGGCCTCCGCCAACATAAAAACGAACTGGAACACTTCCTGATGGATAAGCAGATTGATGTCATGATGATTGCTGAAACTCACTTGACGGCGACAGCGTACTTCAAAATTAATGGCTACGTGTTGCATGATACTAAAGATCCCCGCGGAAGAGCATGTGTAGGTTCGGCAGTTCTTATAAAGAACAGAATAAAACATTATTTAATGAACAACATATGTGAGGATTACCTACAAGCAACAAACATTTGTATTGAATTCTGTCAATACAATTTTGTTTTATCATCAATTTATTCGCCGCCTCGATTTTCAATAAAAGAACACCAATACTACAGCTTCTTCAATTCATTTGGAGCTAGATTTTTAGTTGGTGGTGACTTTAACGCCAAACACACATTTTGGGGTTTACGTCTGGTGACCCCGAAGGGTCGTGAGCTCTTCAACACCATTGCCATAATGGGCTTAGATGTACTCTCAAGCGGGCATCCCACTTACTGGCCGACGGACCGACGGAAAATTCCCGATGTTATTGACTTCGGAGTAGTGAAAAATATCCCTGTAGAATCGATACAAGTGGAGCCTTTATTAGACTTGTCTTCAGATCACTCTCCTTCTATTATTTCAATGCGTTCCCTTCAAGGGAATGGCTCTCCATTTCGGGACATATCTAAAACCAGAGTAAGTTGGATAAAGTATAAAAAGTATTTAAGTTCCCACTGCACGGAAAATGTAGTGTTGAGAACTACCGAGGATATTGATGGGTCGATTGGCAAGTTTACTGAGGACATACGAAGAGCTGTACATCACGCCTCCACATATGACGTTGAGTGCAGAAGTGGGTCAAACAGAACTTATTTCGCTGAACCCGATCATCTCCTGTCAGATAAAGAAGAGTTAGAAGAGAGTAGCAAATTCACACGTCTCCTCAACTGAAAGCTAGGTTACGAGAATGCAGAGATATACTAAGAAATTTCTTAGAAATCCAAAGAACGGCCTCACTTAGATCTTACTTGGAGGGTCTTGATAGTAACCCACAATCTGACTATTCCTTATGGAAGGCGGCACGAGGTTTAAAAAGACCAGTTAGAGGAAAGCCTCCTCTGCGAAATCCGACTGGAGACTGGGCAAGAAATGATTCCGAGAAGGGGACTTCATTTGTTAACCATTTGAGAAATGTGTTTACTATAAACAACTCAAATAATGCATCTGATTTGCCTCCACTCGTTATTAGACATCCTGTACCTCTAAGACTTACCTTTAATGATGTTCAAAGCGCTATTGGTACTCTGAATCTTAAAAAAGCTCCAGGTATGGATAAAATCAGCAACAAAATGCTTGTGGAGTTACCTCGTGTAGCTAGTAGAGTTATCCTCTTTATTTTCAATGCTATTTTACGCCTAGAATACTATCCTGCAGATTGGAAGGTATCTATGATTACCATGATTCCTAAGCCAGGGTAGAGTCATATAGGCCAATTAGTCTACTGCCGACAATTTCCAAACTGTTTGAAAAATTGTTAATGGCTTAGTTGACTCCAATTCTGAATGACACTGAATGTATTCCTAATCATCAATTCGGCTTCAGAGCTAAACACCATCGAACAAACACACAGATTGGTAAATGTGATAAGAGGGTCGTTTCAAAACAAAAAATACTGTTCCGCGCTTTTCATTGATGTTTCCCAAGCATTCGACAAAGTCTGGCATAAAGGTTTAATGCATAAAATTAAATTAACTCTGCCTGCTAACACCCACAAACTTATGAAAAGTTATTTATATGGTCGCAAATTTACAATCAAAGAAGGCGATTTTTTAAGCCCCGCTCAGCCAATTGAAGCAGGAGTACCCCTGGGTAGCATACTGGGTCCAACTTTATATTTGATTTATGCATCCGATATGCCGTTATACCCCATAATATATGCTTCAACTTTTGCAGACGATACAGCCTTTATTAGCGTTCATAAGGACCATCAAATAGCATCACAGAATTTGCAGAAATATGTTTATAAACTAGAGAATTGGCTTGAGCTTTGGAAAATCAGGGTAAACGAACAGAAATGTATTCGTATAACTTTCACATTGCGAAATGATACCTGCTCGTTCATCAGAATAAATAACCAAAATAATCCCGCAACACAATGAAGTCAAATACCTCGGAATCCACCTCGATCGTCGTTTAACTTGGAAGTCTCATATCGACGCAAAACTTACACAGATGAGATGCAACTTAATTGGCTAATCGGGAGAAACTCTACATTAAAGTTGGATTGCAAACTTTTATTGTACAATGCAATTCTAAAGCCAATCTGGTGTTATGAAATTCTATTATGTGGTACTGCCTCAGCATCCAACATTGTAACAATTCAAAGGGGTCAAAATAAAATTCTACGTATAATTACTGCAGATCCATGGTATTTTAAAAATTCTGGAATCCACAAAGATCTAGGCGTGCCATTAGTAAAAGTCGAATTTACAAAATATGCGTCAAAGTACGTCAGCAAACTTGAACACCATCCAAACCCACTTGCACGAGACATCCTTAACTTTAGTGGCTACAATCGGTTGAGAAGGAGGAATACCCTTGCTTTAACTCAAGCGCAAAACAGATGACTGGATCAGTGGATGTAAATTTTTTTTTGTAGTATCATAATATTTTGTCCACTGGCTTATTATTTTCTTTTAGTATTAAGATTCGAAAACTTATTGTCATTTCAGCATCTGAAGATTCAATAAATAAATAAATGGTAAAAAAAAAAAAAAATTCCATTTGAAAAATATATCGAATATATACGAGTACTTGTGGACAATTTACTACATCGGTGCTTTCATCTATTTGAAGAGCAAAGTATTCGCTTTGTTTAATCTGATTTATAGCTAATTGTTTTACATTTAATGCCTATCATTTACCCTGCGACTCACTGTAGTATCTGACAGAGATAGAGATGCAAGTTTTTTTTACTTGGTCTTCTCCTAACATGCAACTAACTATGGACTTTGTAGCTGGCAATATTAGTTCTTCTGCAATTGTAAAAGGTTTGCCGCATTTTGCTATTTGATAGGAGACTAAAAACGATGCTTCTACTGCTTTTTTTGTAGTACCAGAAAACGATTTAATATTAGTTTGATTAGCTTTCATTTCACTTTGTTTTTGCAAAAAAAAAATCTTTTGGTTTGTTTTCTAAACTAGAATGCTTTGTTTGTATATGTCTCTTTAAAAGTGATGGATTCATGGACTGATTGGACAGAACTTCGTTACATATAAGACACTTTGGGCGATCATCCGAAAATTCTACAACAAGGACACTAAAACCAAATTTAATATATGTAATGGTACGGTGATTGGTTGTTGACTGTGGTTTCTACCGAATGTTTTCTTTCCAAAATGACCATAACCTTTAGCACGTGCTTGCTTTAAGGGTCTAGCTCGACGGATGGGGAGGGGTCTTGTTAGGTCATTTTGAAACCTCACTTACAAAAAGATATCACGTGCTAAGCTACTCTCTAAGATGACAAAAATTGGTTTTACATCAGATGTGGGAAACCAGATATTATATTTCCCTACGCCCTATCCCTACCATGTTACCATTTTCCAACCGAAATCTATTGGTAACCCAAATACAACTCAGAATTGGTTTGGTTACATTAAGTTAGATAATTTTTCTTTCTTTATTTACAATTCATTTTTTTTTTAAATTTTTCACAAAACGGTATTTAAATAATCGTAAAGTTTTAAATTTATTTCTAGTGTAAATGTTTAAATATAACTTCATTAATTCTAGGTTCCATTTATCATTCAATTTTAATTATTTTATAAATAACTTACAATTTTCTATGAGTGTATCGATGTTTCAGGCCTGTGACATGATATTAAATTGTACAAAATCAGCTCAAAGCTTTAAGTGAGAATTTAAATATTAACAATAACAATCTTAAAATAAACCTAAATTACAAAGTTACATACATATTTATGTAAGTTAATATTCATTCATATTTCGTTTCTTACATTCATGTTTACTCTTATCAATGAGAACTTATAAAAAGCGAGAGCTCTCTTTTAAGTTAAGGTTGAACTACATAGATCAATGAAACTAAATGAAATTAAACAAATGAATGAATCAAATTATGAATGAATAATACTTTACTACAATATGTTTTTCGTTTTTTTTTCTCTTTTTTTCTTTTTTGGTTATGCCAAAAAAAAATTAAATTTAAATTATTTTATATTTTGAAAAATTTCATTAAATTCTTATTTAATATTTTATATTAGTAGTATTCTTTTATATTTAAATACAGTTTTATGTTTTTATTTAATTACTTCATATAGTATAGTCAATAGTCAATTTAAAAAAATGGTAAATTATAGCACTTTGTTTAAACCAAAAATGTTTTCTTTTAATGTAAGGGGTATGTATTAACAAGTTGTATCGTTAAAATTAGTCTTAAAATTCATAAACTAAGATTATTATCAAATATTAGGAAACTTAAGTTTTCACGTGTGAAGTGATCATTATGTAATGTGAAATGGGTCAATAATTTATTATAGTTTTAATAACTTACAATTATAGTTTAAGAAAATTCCCACAAAATAATTCGCTGGTGCTTTATCCAATGGAAATGTTGGAGACCGAGGGGTTTTTTTCCAGAAATGTTGGAGCACGAGGTCTTGGTGCTGAAGAATTGTTGGAGCACGAGGTGTTTTGTACTCTCGCGGATATCAGATTTTACAATATCATTCCCCAATTCACGACCAGATCAAATTATATATGTACATATGTACATATAATTGTATTGGGTCAATTCCCTTTTCCACTTTTAGGATTTAATATTAATAGGCGAATTTTATTTTCACTGCTTTACTTTGTTAAGTTTTGAATTGACGGAATATAATTTAATTACTTAAGTTTTATAAGTGGTTGCGAAATAAAGTAACTAACATATATCGGAATATTATTGTATAAGTATTTATATTATTACTAAACATTACATCAATGTATATATGAAACACAAAAAAGAAAAGAATAATTATTAACTTAAGCATGAGTACGTTTGTTAGCTACGGTTACTCATTTGTTTCAATAATAATGAAAATTCACAAAGCCCAGCTCTGTCAATTACTTGTCTCCGAACGAACCCTAATTTTTGGCATTCAACATAATAGGTAACGAGTAGACAATTCAGGTTGTCAAAAAAAAAATTCTTTTTGGAAAAACACGTGAACTAGAAAAGCAGCACAGAAGGGTTAACTTGATAAATTGAAGGTTTGAATGTAAATTCGGTGTTTCTTAAGCCGCCAATATAAATCATTAAGAAAACACCTGGCAATTGAAAGTTAACTTTGCCACATCAGCTTTTTATCCACCAAGCCAATCGCCGGCAAATAGTTATGCCCGGCAAGTCATAAAACGTGTGGAAATAAAATTGGAAAAAATTCAAGTTCCACGTTCTATTGACAACGCATGTAAGACGACCCCACTGGGCTGTGCCTCACGGGAAAAAAACGTGGCCTGCGTAGTGGAGTCTCTTCAGTCATTTGCTTGTTAAGCAAACGCATACATCCACTCTATGACAATCTGCACATTTGAGCAAACTGTTTGGGGACTAAGCTGCGTGCCCACAATACCTGAAGCAGGAACAATCACACTAATTTATAGAGTAACTAATTGCTATGAATTGCACTTGCAGACATTGTTCTATGTGGAGGAGAATTCCAATGTCATCGTAATAGCAGCAAAAGGCAGACGATAATTAAACAAGAACACACAAGCGAATTTGTCTATTTTTTGGGGCTGTTACAAGATACAATGACGTCATAAAGCAGAGGCGAATATTGACAGAGAGCGCAAACTCAAATGAGTGAGTGAAACAAAATAAAATTTCATTTCTTTGTAAGCAGCCATTAGTATTAACCCCTCAAACATAATTTAACTTGTTTAAGAATATCAATATTGCTTTGAAAACCTAGAATTTGATTTTTATTATATAATAAAAGAAAAAAAAATAATGAATTTAATGTAAAGCAAAAAAAATTAGAATAAGAAACAAAATTAACATTACTAATACACTTAGATATAAGATTTAATTAAAGAAAAAAAAAAATTTTAATTTGGAAGTAAATAAACATGAATAACTAAAACTAAAATAACAGTGTGTATGGAGAAGAAACAAGCCAGACAATCGGACGGACGAACGGACAGGCAGGAGTATGATATTGTCATGCTGCTGAACTAAATCGTACATAAAAATACGAGTCAGGGGCTGTAGCCAAACAATTAATTAGTTTGTTTACCAATACAGCTAAGGATGGGTAGGGAATGGTAAAAAGACTGTCATAGACATCAGACAGTTTTATCAGACTATTCGTAAAGAAAAGAGGAAAATCAAATTAAGGAATTCGGGTACGATTTTTTTTGTGTCATGCGGGACTATGTTTAACTAGCCACAAGAATCCACCCACATCCGACGAGCTAGATCGTGCTTGAAGCAAGCGTACCTGAGTGGCTGGGTGAACATTAAATGTTAGCTAGGTCCGCGCGTAACACTGGCGCCCAACGACAGGCAATGAAATTGCAAAATTACATTGCATGCTCACTTACTACAAATATGTAGATTTTAATTTGAATTTGAACGGATTGAATTTGATTTTCCTACTATTCACATTGCGACACACTATGGTAGGGAATTGACGAATTAAGATATGAATCGGTCTTTGATATCTCGGCTAAATGGTTAAATAATTAAAGCAGATAGTGTCGAGGACAAATTCGTGTCATTTTGAAAGTTGGAAGATTGTATATCGCTGCATGTTTAGAGTTATACTTTAAATAGTGAGGTGAATGTAACCTTTTAAAGATGAATTTTTTTTGATAGCTATCCCATAAAATTGTATATTTAAATACGTATTGGAAGTGGTTATCGCGGTAGGATGAACTATTTTTTTGACATATTTTGGCTTGTGATTCTACATACACACTTATTTTATATGATTTGATACTAAAGAAAATAAAGAATATTTAAGATAAATTAACTTATAAAAAAAAAAAAGAAAAAAAAAACTATTATGAAATTTGAACAAAATATTGTCAAAGTAGACGCTTTGGTAGATGGTTGGTAGACATTTTTTTTTGATTTATATATGTATGTACGGTTTACACTGTATTTTAGTTTAACAACCTCCTTTCAAATAGGAATATTGAGTTTATTGTGCTAAGATTTGAATTTGGTGATCTCAATATTAATTTAAAATGCCTACGAACGGGGATAATGGTAAAACTCTTAGAAGTGGTAAGGTAGTTTCGGAAGGACAAAATGATAATACTGTTGGTACAGCTTTAACTGACTTGGTAGACAATAATGCAAGGTATACGGAAGCAAATTCAGTGCAGTCTCAGGCAGGTCAACAACAAAGAGAAACAGAGAATGTGGCAATGACTGGGGGTTTACAAGATCTAATGAGTCGCTTTGAGAGGATGTTCGTGGAACATCAAATGGAGGTGAATCGAGCAACAACAGAAGCAGTTCATAGCGCTATTAAATGCCTAAAGAAAGATGTTGAAATTATGGCAGGAAGACTTTCTAATCTCGAAATTGCAAGTGCCAATAAAACAGCAAGCAACGAACAGGTACGGGATTCACTTGGGCAGAATCAACCTCGCCGAAGACTTTTTGAAGAAACACTAGACTTTACGCCAGCACGTGCTAATAATTATGTGCCTGAGACGTACGATAATAGGCGCACTAAACGAGTTCGCGATTGGGGACTCAAGTACGACGGCGGTCAAAATTCTATACCGGTAGAACGATTTATATTTAGGGTAGAGACATTACAAAAGAAACATAATATCTCTAGTGAGGAACTTTACGCGAACTTTCATTTATTATTAGACGGCCAAGCTCAAGAGTGGTATTGGTTACATATGGAAGAAAATGGCGATTTGGATAATAATAACTTTTCAAATTTTCGAGTAGCTTTTTTAAATCAGTTTCGTCAGGCAGACTGTGACGAAGAGATTCGAACTGCAATGAATGATCGAAAGCAGGGTTACAACGAAACATTCGATGAGTTTTATGCGGCAATAAAGGGAATGGCTTTTACCATGACAAACAGAATTCCTGAGCAAGACTTACAGCCTGTTTATAGAACGCGACTCGCTGATAAAAACCGCTGAAATGTGAGCGGTTTTGTTATTTTGGGTCATAGAACACGACTGTTGACAAGTTTGTTAAAAAACGTAACTGCTGTCAATTTATTTGGTATATACAAGACGGTTAGAGTCGCCGAAGTGTCAAAATTGGACGAATATAGAATTGTGTTCGCGCGTAAAATTTAATCACAATTTCATTGAAAAAGGCAAACACGAAATGGATATTTCAACAAAAAAAAAAGTAAGTACACATTGATATCATAAATGTTTTTTTTAGTTTATTTCGACTTGTTAAATTTTCAGCATTAAAATAACTACAGCAATACAGTTTTGGTAATTGGTGGATTGCATGGTGGAGTTTCCACACTTGGCCACAGGAGCTCCTCAGTTTGGTAGCAGCAAATCTACTATGGAATGTACTTGGGAGACTGTGGCAATTAAAATAAATGTTTGTTGAAAAAATATATCTGAAAATAAAGACAAAATTTTAATACATTCATACATACATTAATGAATATATTCATACTTCAATCAATTTACACTTATTTGTTTAAAAAGTTAGGGAAGACTCCTTGTTTTAATAGAAAACGTTTTATAATTTTTTTTTATCAAAAAATTTTAAAAATTCGTTAAATTTTGTTTTGCTTTTTTGTTTGTTTATGTTTATTTGATATTTTTCATAAAAGTAGGGATACCATCTTAATATTTAACATTTAATACTAAATTTTGTATGAAGAAATATAAACAAAAAATATTTTTTAACACGTTGGCAATAGTAGGGTTTCAAACAACTTTGACATATGCGCGAATTAACGTAAGTGGCACGACAAAATCGACTCGTGTTCTATAAACGCTATTTATTTCTCACTCGTTCACCGGTCGTCGAGTCGCGAGTTGAGCGAGTCGCGTTCTATAAACAGGCTGTTAGTAAATATAATACGAAGAAATTTGAGACCTCGAATAAAAAATTTAATTTTTGGCTGTAAGATAGAAAGATTTGAACAGCTGAAGTACGAATGCAAACGTGCCGAAAAGCATTTGTCAGAATTTGAAAATAAATCTATACACAGAAAGAGAGTTGAAGAACTTGATTTGGAGGATGAGGAATCCAATTTTGATCAGGAATGTAAAGTATTAGATGCTTTTGAAAGACGACCTAGAAATTCTTACTTTATCGAAAGTAATCGCGGTCAGAATTTATCTGATTCATCGACAAGAGAAGAGAAACAGTTGAAATGTCCGTGCGATTCTCCGTTCCACAGATTATCTTGCTTCAAATGTAATAAGCCAAATTTAAAATGTTTTATTTGTGAAAAGTGTCAATCGGAAAACCGCAAGAGCGACGATCAGGCCGGGATGAGTCGTCCAGACAAGACACCCCCGGTAAGGAATGCCAACTGAATACTACTATATTAACAAATACACCAGAATGCCCTTTACAAACAAATCACAACACAAAACGAATATTATCATTAGAGGAGCGGCAGAAACGTTATGATGAAGTAAGATCACGCATATTTAGTGACGACGGGTGGTAGAAATTTTAGAAAGATTCAGGCGATTAGGACAAAAAATAGTTTCAAAAAACGAGAAAAGAAAGCAATAGAGGCAACAATAATAAGAGATTCAGGCGATCGACGACCATACACACATGTAAACATCAATGGGTTTGAAATGAGGGGTATGCTCGACAGTGGAGCAAACATTAGTTGTTTTGGTAAAGATGCTTTGGGGATAGTGGACCCTTAGTGTCCAGCCATTAGACCAGGAGCTAAAAACAGCAGATGGTAAAGTGCAGGCCATAGTAGGTAAAGTAGTTGTTGACGTGCAGTGGAAAGGTAAGAGTTTAGCCATGACCTTGTATTTAGTCCCAAGCTTACAGCAACAGCTATATCTAGGCGTGGATTTTTGGGACGGGTTTGGAATATTTCCACAAGTGGAGGAAATGAGTGTGAATCTGGTGAAACAGAGTTGGAACTTACGCTCGCCGAGCAGCAACGACTAGAATCCGTTAAAAGCTTTTTCCCATCCTACGCTAAACTGGGTCTAGGTAGAACACACATTATGGAGCACAACATTGAGGTATTTGATGAAACGCTGCCATGCAAACAAAAGTATTATCCCATGTCACCGATAAAACTGCAAAAGGCATACAAAGAAGTGGATCGCATGCTGGCACTTGATGTTATCGAGGAAAGCAATAGTGCCTGGAGCTCGCCAATAGTAATAGTAGAAAAACCTGGAAAAGTTCGCGTGTGTATTGATCTGCGAAAAGTCAACGAAAGAACTAAAAAGGACGCCTATCCTTCCCCATATGTTGAAAGTATATTAAGCCAGCTGCAAAATACGTACTTCATAACCAGTCTTGATTTGAAGGATGCCTTCTGGCAGATTCCTCTTCAGAAGACATCCCGAGAAAAGACAGCGTTCACAGTCCCTGGGCGGCCATTGTACCAGTTTAAGGTTATGCCTTTTGGCCTGTGCAATGCCAGCCAGAGATTGTGTCGCTTAATGGATCGTGTAGTGCCTTCCAAGCTTAGAGAACACATTTTCGTTTATACAGACGACTTGCTGATATGCTCACCGGATTTCCATACTCACATGCAGCATCTAAATGAAATTGCCGAATGTCTGTCCAATGCCGGATTGACCATAAACCTTGAAAAGTCAAAATTCTGTCAGAAGAGCGTTCGTTACTTGGGGTTTATCATAGGACAAGGTGAATTACGCACGGACCCGTCGAAAATACAAGCTATGCTAGACTTTCCTATACCCACTACAGCCAAACAACTCCGCAGATTTCTTGGAATGTGCGGATGGTATAGGAGATTTCTGCCAAATTTTGCCACTACGACCGGACCAATGACAGATTGTTTGAAGAAGGGCAAGGAGTTCAAAATGTCTAACGAAGCTGTAGATTCTTTCGAAAGATTAAAAGAGGAATTAACGTCACCAAGGATCTTAATAAATCCTGATTTTAAGAAACATTTTTTTTGCAATGCGATGCGTCCACGACAGGTGTTGGTGGCGTTCTTTTTCAACTCGATGACCAAGGTAATGAGCGTCCGATCGGGTATATGTCACAGAAATTGAATTCTGCACAAAAAAATTATACCGTGACGGAACTAGAGTGTCTTGCAGCCGTAGTGAGTGTACAAAAGTTCCGTGCATACATCGACGGACTTCCATTCACCATTATTACTGACCACATGAGTCTGAAATGGTTCATGAGCCAGAAAGAGCTTTCCGGACGACTAGCGAGGTGGAGCCTCAAGTTACAGGCATTTGACTTTAGTATAGTACACAGAGAGGGTTCCAAGAATATTGTACCAGACGCCCTAAGCCGCATGTTTGTAGAAGAAATTGCAGAAGGTAGTAGCATTAATGAGATTGATCTCAAAGCCCCAGCCTTTCAGGATTCAGAATATCTGAACCTTAGTGAGCACATCAAAAATAATGAGGAGTTGCTTCCCGATTTGAAGATAATGGATGGTGTTATTTTTAAAAGAACCAAATTTAGAACTGACGAGCACAATGATACAATTTGGAAAATTTGGGTTCCACGAGGCCTGCGCACGTGTCTGTTGGAGAAGCATCATCAGGATCCCATTGCAGGTCATGGAGGCGTTGGAAAGACACTTCATCGTTTAAGAGCAAAATATTATTGGCCAGGTATGGTGATCGATACGAGATCACATGTTCTGGAAAGCGAAATTTGTAAAAGTTCCAAGGCCCCGAATGCAATATCTCGACCGCTGATGGGAAACCAAATAACATCTGAACGTATATTTCAACGGCTCTATATAGATTTTTGTGGACCATATCCACGCAGTCGGTTAGGTAATACTTTCGTTTTCGTTGTCTTGGATCACTATTCAAAATTTGTATTTTTAAAACCCATGCGAAGTGCTACGGCAAGTGAAGTCGTAAAGTATTTGGAGAATGACATATTCCACGTTTTTGGTGTCCCAGAGGTGATTGTTTCGGACAACGGTCGTCAATTCACCTCAGAAAAGTTCGCAGAATGCCTGCAAAAATACGGTGTCAACCACATGAAAACAGCAGTTTATGCCCCCCAGTCGAATTCGTCGGAACGGGTTAACCGCTCTTTTCTTTCTATAATACGATCCTATATTAGTGAAAGTGATCAGAGAACCTGGGATACACACGTCTCCAAAGCGGCTTTTGCATTAAGAAGTGCTTTTCACGAGGCTATAGGCATGGAGCCATACCGAGTAGTATTTGGTCAATCAATGGTGCAACATGGTGACTCGTATGAAATACTTCGAAAACTGGATAGTATTGGTGAACCACAAACTGAAATACTAACTAAAGACTCGAGACTTCAACTGCTGAGACAGAAAATTATTGATAATTTGAAACACGCTTATGAAAAGGGAAAAAGAACGTATGACTTGAGAGCTAGGAATATACGATATAGGGTCGGACAATCTGTCTATAGGAAAAATTATAAACTTAGCAACGCAACCCAGAATTACAGTGCGAAGTTAGCCCCTAAATATTTGAAATCGGTAGTTTTAAGGGAAATAGGAAATTCATTGTATGAACTGGGAGATATTTGTGGCAAGTCTGTCGGTATATATCACGCAGCAAACATGCGAATATAAAATTGTGTCATTTTAAATTAATATTATTGAGTTTTACCAAATGTCTTTCTATATATACACAGGAAAATAGAGCATGAGATCTGCATGGGCTCTTGCCCCACGTTATTCGCGGACCATAGACTCAATATTCAAAAATAATTTACAGTTCATATATGATTATTATTACATAACAAAATGTGTTAATCGCTTTTCGAGTCAACCATCATCCAGCGACGTTCGTTTGACTCGCCCTGTTGCGAAATAAAGTAACTCATACATTTCATAATAATTTATATATACATATATCGGAATATTATTGTATAAGTATTTATATTATTACTAAACATTACATCAATGTATATATGAAACACAAAAAAGAAAAGAATAATTATTAACTTAAGCATGAGTACGTTTGTTAGCTACGGTTACTCATTTGTTTCAATAATAATGAAAATTCACAAAGCCCAGCTCTGTCAATTACTTGTCTCCGAACGCACCCTAATTTTTGGCATTCAACATAATAGGTAACGAGTAGACAATTCAGGTTGTAAAAAAAAAATTCTTTTTGGAAAAACACGTGAACTAGAAAAGCAGCACAGAAGGGTTAACTTGATAAATTGAAGGTTTGAATGTAAATTCGGTGTTTCTTAAGCCGCCAATATAAATCATTAAGAAAACACCTGGCAATTGAAAGTTAACTTTGCCACATCAGCTTTTTATCCACCAAGCCAATCGCCGGCAAATAGTTATGCCCGGCAAGTCATAAAACGTGTGGAAATAAAATTGGAAAAAATTCAAGTTCCACGTTCTATTGACAACGCATGTAAGACGACCCCACTGGGCTGTGCCTCACGGGAAAAAAACGTGGCCTGCGTAGTGGAGTCTCTTCAGTCATTTGCTTGTTAAGCAAACGCATACATCCACTCTATGACAATCTGCACATTTGAGCAAACTGTTTGGGGACTAAGCTGCGTGCCCACAATACCTGAAGCAGGAACAATCACACTAATTTATAGAGTAACTAATTGCTATGAATTGCACTTGCAGACATTGTTCTATGTGGAGGAGAATTCCAATGTCATCGTAATAGCAGCAAAAGGCAGACGACAATTAAACAAGAACACACAAGCGAATTTGTCTATTTTTTGGGGCTGTTACAAGATACAATGACGTCATAAAGCAGAGGCGAATATTGACAGAGAGCGCAAACTCAAATGAGTAATGAGTGAGTGAAACAAAATAAAATTTCATTTCTTTGTAAGCAGCCATTAGTATTAACCCCTCAAACATAATTTAACTTGTTTAAGAATATCAATATTGCTTTGAAAACTTAGAATTTGATTTTTATTATATAATAAAAGAAAAAAAAAATAATGAATTTAATGTAAAGCAAAAAAAATTAGAATAAGAAACAAAATTAACATTACTAATACACTTAGATATAAGATGTAATTAAAGAAAAAAAAAATTTTTAATTTGGAAGTAAATAAACATGAATAACTAAAACTAAAATAACAGTGTGTATGGAGAAGAAACAAGCCAGACAATCGGACGGACGAACGGACAGGCAGGAGTATGATATTGTCATGCTGCTGAACTAAATCGTACATAAAAATACGAGTCAGGGGCTGTAGCCAAACAATTAATTAGTTTGTTTACCAATACAGCTAAGGATGGGTAGGGAATGGTAAAAAGACTGTCATAGACATCAGACAGTTTTATCAGACTATTCGTAAAGAAAAGAGGAAAATCAAATTAAGGAATTCGGGTACGATTTTTTTTGTGTCATGCGGGACTATGTTTAACTAGCCACAAGAATCCACCCACATCCGACGAGCTAGATCGTGCTTGAAGCAAGCGTACCCGAGTGGCTGGGTGAACATTAAATGTTAGCTAGGTCCGCGCGTAACAAAGTATAGAGTACTTTTCCATTTGACTATTTCTTGATCAATGAATCACGCCACTCAAGTATTAATATTTTTTTCTCGTTTTAAGTCGTTAGATGAGTTCAAATCATCTTAAAAAAAACAACAAATTTAATTCATAAAAGGGAAAGAAAAAAAACCGTATTGTTAATGAGAAAAAAAAATTGCAATCATAAAAAAATGCCCTTGAAAAGGTAATACATAAAAAGAAGAAACAAGACAAAAAAAAATACTTAAAATTAAGAGAGGCTCAGATTTAAGAGAAAGTGGTAATCTGGAAAGCAGTAATTTAACAACTGGGATAAAAATTTTAGCATAACCGTCACAAAACAGAAGATTTTAAATTAAAAATTAATTTTTATATGCAAAAGATTCTGGAAACGGTGAAATTATGTTTGGAGTTCAGGTTGGTGTGATTTTTGTAGATCCTTAGCGTGATACACTCCGACGTCTTTACTCTTCATGTCTACTATCTTATAGTTGCGATAACCTATTTTCTTTAAGACTTTAGATTTTAAAAATTTAGGAGCTAATTTGGAATTATATCCTAAGGCTTTATTGCTTAGAGAAAAGTTACGTCTATAAACTATTTCGCCTTCAGAAAAATTATTTGGTCTAGTTCTCATGTCATATACCCTTTTATTAGTTTCATAGGCTTTCTCTAAATTTTGTTGGACTTTTTGTCGAATAAAATGTAATTTGTCCGAGTCATCTATGGTATATAAACCTTCTTCTATTACCTCTAGATTTTTATAGAGTTCATAAGATTTGGCATTTGTTGTCCGAATAAAACAAAATAGGGAGAAAATCCCAATGAACTGTGGTAGGAACTTCTCAAGGCCACTCCAATCTGACTAAGGTGCTCATCCCAGCACCTTTGATCTTTGCCTAGATACGATCTTATCCCTGATATTATTGACCTATTTACTCGCTCCGAACTGTTAGCCTGTGGAGAGTAAATGGCAGTAAACATGTGTTTAACCCCATGATTTCAGTCTCGTCTCATCGAACTGTTCGGACGTGTTAATTTTAGTGCGGCTGAATTTTCGGTGAAAAAATCGTAATAGGTGAAAAATTGTAATAGGTTGAAATTAAACAAAAAAGTGAAAAAAATAACTCGTAATAGGTTAAAATATATAAAAAAAAAACATTAAAAATCGTATAAAAACTGTATGAGTGTTCCTCTCAGATGTAATTCTGAGAAAGAGCTTAGCTCGTCGAGAAAAACTAAATGGCTCTCTGAGGAAGAATCCATAAAAAAATCTCTGGAGAATTTTCTCACTACAAGAGCCGTAGAACGGCGTCGTTCCTGTTCTCCCAATATAGTGATTTCAACAGATGAGAAAACATCATCTTCATCAAATAGTGCAGTGAAACCCAAAAAACAAGTAGGTATGGATAAGTACATCACCGTTCTCAAGCGACAGAGGAGCCCGAAGTCTGCTCAAGTGTCATCAAATGCAAAAGCTTCTAAGACTGTGAGTAATGATCAAAATAGGTTTGCTCTCCTCCAGACGGATGAGCCAGAACTTCCTAAGAAGACGTTTAAGCCCCCACCAATTTATCTGAGAGAGCCCACTTCCAGTAAATTGGTACAAGGAATTGTTTCGGTAATAGGTGCAAATATGTTTAGCGTAACATCAATTAAACATGGAAATATCAGCGAAACCAAAATACAAGTGAAAAAGGAGGATGATTTTCGTAAATTGTCCAACCAGTTGGAGAGGGAAAGCAGGGATTTCTATACCTACCAGCTGAAAAGCACAAAAGGACTCCAAGTCGTTCTAAAGGGTATAGACCCAGATGTTGATCCTGCCGAGATAAAGACTAGCTTAATGGAAAAAGGCTTCAAAATTAAGAGCATAACGAATATTAGAAACCGTGAAAAGACTCCACAGCCTATGTTCAGGGTGGAATTGGAACCTGGAGATGTCGTATTAAAGAAAAACGAGTCCCATAACATCTACAATCTGATGTACCTTCTGCATCGTAGAATCACCGTGGAAGAACCACATAAGCGTCAGGGACCCGTCCAGTGTCTCAACTGTCAAGAATTTGGTCACACCAAGGCGTATTGTAAATTGCCGACAGTTTGTGTTGCGTGTGGGGAGCTACATGCAACTGCTCAATGTGATAAGTCGAAAACTGATTCAAAAATAAAAAAATGCAGTAACTGCGGAGGTAATCATACCGCAAATTATAGAGGTTGTCCAATTTACACTCATTTGAAAGGCATAAGCACCAACAAGACGTCAGTATTACCTGATCATCGTCAACAGCCTATTTTGGCATCGAGTGATAATTTCCCGCAATTGTTACGGTCCACTAGTCATGTAAACGCGCCTAGTTCTAGACAAGTTTCTTACGCTAACGTGGTTAAATCTAATATGCCAGGGTTGGAGCAGGCACCTAAATCACAATATTACGAGCCTAATATTAACACTCTAGAGACTACATTGCAGACACTTGTCCAAACAATGAACACTTTTACGACCACTATGACATCCATGATGCAGGAAATGCTGAAAATGCAATCCACTATCTTACAAGCCATTTTAAAGAAATGATTTGTTTAAAAATTTGTTTTTGGAATGCGAACGGCCTCCGCCAACATAGAAACGAACTGGAACACTTCCTGATGGATAAGCAGATTGATGTCATGATGATTGCTGAAACTCACTTGACGGCGACAGCGTACTTAATGGCTACGTGTTATATGATACTAAAGATCCCCGCGGAAGAGCATGTGGAGGTTCGGCAATTCTTATAAAGAACAGAATAAAACATTATTTAATGAACAACATATGTGAGGATTACCTACAAGCAACAAACATTTGCATTGAATTCTGTCAATACAATTTTGTTTTATCATCAATTTATTCGCCACCTCGATTTTCAATAAAAGAACACCAATACTAGAGCTTCTTCAATTCCCTTGGAGCTAGATTTTTAGTTGCTGGTGACCAAACACACTTTTTGGGGTTCACGTCTGGTGACCCCGAAGGGTCGTGAACTCTTCAACACCATTGCCAAAATGGGATTAGCTGTACTCTCAAGCGGGCATCCCACCTACTGGCCGACGGACCGACGGAAGATCCCCGATGTTATTGACTTCGGAGTAGTGAAAAATCACTCTCCTTCTATTATTTCAATGCGTTTCCTTCAAGGGAATGGCTCTCCATTTCGGGACATATCTAAAACCAGAGTAAGTTGGATAAAGTATAAAAAGTATTTAAGTTCCCACTGCACGGAAAATGTAGTGCTGAGAACTACCGAGGATATTGATGGGTCGATTGGCAAGTTTACTGAGGACATACGAAGAGCTGTACATCACGCCTCCACATACGACGTTGAGTGCAGAAGTGGGACAAATAGAACTTATTTCGCTGAACTCGATCATCTCCTGTCAGAAAAAAGAAGAGTAAGAAGAGAGTGGCAAATCCACAGGTCTCCTGAACTGAAAGCTAGGCTACGGGTATGCAGAGATATACTAAGAAATTTCTTAGAAACCCAAAGAATGGCTTCACTTAAATCTTACTTGGAGGGTCTTGATAGTACCCCACAATCTGACTATTCGTTATGGAAGGCGGCACGAGGTTTAAAAAGACCAGTTTGAGGAAAACCTCCTCTGCGAAATCCGACTGGTGACTGGGCTAGAAATGATTCCGAGAAGGGGACTTTATTTGTTAATCATTTGAGAAAAGTGTTTACTATAAACAACTCGATTGACAGTTTTGCACCATTCAAGTCACCTGGGCCGGATGGTATCTTGCCAAAGATGCTACAAAGTGCAAAAAGGCATATCATTCCCTGGCTTCATAGAATTTTTACGCTCTGTCTCTCCCTCAACCATGTTCCGGTTAAGTGGAGGAGAGTCAGGGTCGTTTTTATTCCCAAAATTGGCAAAAGAAGTCATGAGAAGGCGAAGGATTTCCGTCCAATTAGTCTTTCATCTTTTCAACTTAAGACGTTGGAAAGACTCATTGATGCTCACATTAGGCAGCGCCTTGAGGGTTCGACATGGCTCTCAAGCAGTCAGCATGCCTACCTTAAGGGTCGCTCTTGTTACGCGCTGCTTAGACTAACAAACAAATTCAGTTGTAATATTTCATTACTAAGTCCCTATTAAAATTCAAGTTAGGTGGCATAAATGATGTTCCCCAGCTAGCAAAGAGCAAATGGTTCTTAACCCTGAATTTAAACGCGTAGACATAAAATATATACTTTATATGCCAAAAGAAGTATACTAAAAGTTTATTTAAAACGGCTCGATGTTATGCCACATAAGGTGCACTCTTCCCTACCCTGTTTTATTGTCGAATACGCCAATGACATTCTCAACACCTTTAAATTTTCACGAATGTCCCTAAAGAAGCCTAGATTACCATAATTCTATTCATATTTCAAACGCATTGTCATTCCCATTATTTTCAAATTTAGCAATTCATTGTTTTTATTTAATTAATTAAAAAAAATAATGGTACATTAATTTTGTATTAATACTACAATTCATTTGCATTAAATAAATTAAATTTACTTATTTACAAATGCATCATTTTAACCGAATGTTTTCTTAAGCAAAGGAAAAAAGAATATTAATAAGAAAGAAATTAAACACTCGCAAAACAATAAACTTATAATGTAAACTGGCGTGGAATTAAATAAACCAAAAAAAAGCTAAGTTATAATTTATTGCTAAAATTAAGAGTAATTAATGTGTTCTCACTTACATGGCTCAGCTCTTTTTTTCTCTTACGTTTTAATTCAGGTTTGTTCCAATGATGGGCCCAGCAAGGAATGAAGATGAGCTAAATAATTTTGATTTAAAACAAAATTCTAAAAGAAATTAAATATGTTTCATAATGGTAAAACAAAAACTACTCTCAATTTTAGATACTTCTAAAAATAGACTTAAATTAATAAAGATGCCAAAGAGCAAAAAAAAAATAAGTAATTAGGGTTAGCTATACAAGAAAAATATTGAAATGGGTAATATTTATAAGTAAGTTTAGGAATAAAAAAAAACAAGTGTAATTCATTAGGTATGTATAGTAGGGTGGCCCATATTTTCAAGTAAAAATTTCAAAATGACCTTGGACATCTGGGCATCCCTTAATTTTTTTACTAGTACTAAAACTAGTATTTATGCAAAGTTTGAATATAAAATTCCAATAGAAAGACTGTGCTCAAACCAATATAACATTAATAACGAAATTAAAAAAATTAGGTTATTTTAAATAAAGTACAATTAGCTGAATAGTAGAAAAATAATTTATTTTACAGTAGAAAATAGATAAATAATATAAAAGAATTTGTTAAAAAGTGGTAAGTTAATTAAAAAAACAGGTTTAGTTTTTCAAAGATGACAGCTTTAAACTTTCAATTAAGGCTTGTTTTGTCGTTTTGGTCGGAATAGACTTTCTGTTAGCTTCAACCACTTGCAAAATCAATTGTTTCTCTTCTTCGTCGTTTGTCAGCAGCTTATTGAATTCTTCAAATAGTTTAACACCACGTTCAGCTACATCATTTATAACTTTTAAATTTTTTGCGATTATTGTACCATTAATGTAATGTTCATTAATGTGCCATTCATTTGGGTTTATGGTCAAGAAATCTGAATTTATTTCTAATTTTTCAAACAGCTGCAGTGATCTTTTATTGGCAAAGTCAGCCAAAACGGCTTGGTCAGTTAAAAGTAACGAATCTCCTCTTATTTTTCGGCCAAGTGGCTCACACTCTGTTTTTTTAACAATTGCCTCCTTCTCCTCATTTGATATTTTTTCTGAGAATAAGCTTAATCCAACTAATTCATCTGAGAGGTACCACATATGAGATTTTATTGTATTTTTGACCACTTCACTAACTTGACGATCACTCACTTCATAATTAGTCATATCTTTCCACAGAGATAGGTCTGACCAAGCCGCATTTGTAGCCATAGGAGCTTCAAACCAATATTTAACATACACTAGGAGTCCAAAGTTTACAAAGCGTTCTACCTGAGACTTTTCTTTTTGTGTAGTTTTGAAACCGCCTTCGTCACGAAATAAGTGAATTTTTATGGTATATATCAGCTTTGACATCCAACGAGCATGATGTACTGCACCAGGAGCTCTCCAATGAATTTTATCAGGAGTATGACCCAAAGCAAGTAGTGACAATTCTATTAGCTCCATGTAATCATCCCTGGGCTGCTTTTTGCTTTTTAAGGCAACTAATAAAACTTTTACCGCATCAAGTTTTAAAAATTCTCTACCTGCAGCTTCTTCTAATGGTTTATAGTTTTCTTTACGTATAGATGCCCATGATGCTTTGAATCTTTTGAATAAGGAAATATCAGGAGAACTGGATGGTCCGAAGCAAAGAACAAAAACTTTACTCAGAACAATTTCTAAAATGTGATGTCTACATGCTAGCCATAAGAATTCTTGTCCTGTTTTTTGCTCCAGCATTACACAAGCTCCATTTTTTAATCCAGTATTAACGGATGTAGTGTCAAAACACATTCCAACTATTTTCTTCTCCAAACCCCATTCAGTAAGTGCATTATAAACAGCTTTAGAAGTGTTTGCGCCAGTACCACTTACAAGTTTTGGCACTCTGAGTAACTTCTCCTTACCATTTGCTGATACTAAAATTGGCAATCGATCTACTTTTTCACTGCCCAAAATATCATGCAGAATTTTTCCGTCCCAATGAACAATTATTGGATGATCAAAAGAAACAGACTGCTTTATTTCTTCAAACACACGTTTTCTTCCTTCTTTTCTTTTGCGTTGAATGGTACTTCTTGATATTGGCAATGAATTAGGTTCATGTCCCAATGCTGCTGCAATAGGGACTATTATTCTTAGGGCTTCCCTATCAGAAACCTTATTGCGATCTAATGCACTAGTAACGTGTTTGGAGAATAATAATTTCTTTGTAGTTGTTTCAGTTTGAATGTCTGTGTGGAATTTCCTTTTTTTTAGGGATGTTGATGGCTTATACAGCTCCTTTGATTTAATTTCAGGAGAATCAGAACACTCAAGTGCTTCATCTTCTGCGTCTGAACTTGAAGAAGTCACATCTAGAGATATCATGGATGCTGAGTCTAGTTTTTTCCATTTTTCAAGTCGTTCGTGTTCTTTTTTTTTTCTTTGAGAAATTCTTTCTTGCTTTTTGTTGTACTTCTTGTCTGCTAATGAAATAATCATTTTGCGTTCCGTTCTCTGATCAATTAAAAACTCTCTGTCTTCGTCTACTTCGCACATGGTAAGTGCATCATTATGAGCGATGTCAAAAACCATATCCAACTGCTCTTGAAATTTTGAGTTACGATTTTTTTGAACATCAGATATTCTTCCTTTATTTTTCTTTAAGAGCAGCCATTCAGAATGTTGTTTTTCGAGCTTAGCAATACAATGCTTCGGAAGTCTAATCGGAATAGTGGCTTTTTGCCACACTAAAATTAATTCCTCTACAGTGCTATGACTTGCATTTCGAACTGATTTTTTTTCTTGTAGGAAAAAGTGAAATCTAAGAAGAACTTGTCTTAGAGTTGGTAGTTGATTACACCTAGATATTGGCTCCAAATCTTTTACACCTATCAAAAATACAGTGCCTGCTTGACGTGTTAAACTTGATGACAAAGACATATTTGCAATTTTTATTTTTTGTGTGTTTTTACTTTTTATTTTCTTGATAAAAACAGTTTCTAAACAAAATATTCACACTTTCAAATTAGAACCTTTCTCTATTACTATTATGATACTAATGAAATATTACAAACTCTTTTAAAGTTAGTTTTCATAGAGATAAACTCACAGAAATATTTCGGGGAATAACCCAAAAAAAAACGAAGTTTTGAAATAACTGCTCAACGTATACACAACACGCAGCACTCATATATATCGGACAGACTGACAGAGAGTAAACAATACAAGAAAAATACCTCCTACAAAAACTTTTGCGAAACTAAAACTAAATAAATTTCAATACAAATGAGACACATATATGTAGCATAAGTATCTGCGAAAAATCCTATGTTACATACACAATGTGTATGTGACGCTGAAGAGCGAAAAATTAAAAACAAACAGGTATCAAAATTTTAAACAGTTTATAAGCGTTGAGCACTGCCTTCTATCCCACGTAGGGCATTGCAATTTTTACACTACACTACTATCAACTACAGTAAAAAAACTAGTGGGTGCCCAGGTGTATAAAGTGAATTTGAAAATTTTGGGCCACCCTAATGTATAGGTATTATGTAAGTAAATATTAAATGTATGTTTTTATAATTATTAATTATCAACTAAGTGGTAGATTGCATATTATTAATTAATTTAACGACTTGTAAATTTCAAATGTAAAAAAATGGCTTTAGGGTAAATACATATAATAATTAATAATTTTAATTTAAGTTAGAATTTTTGTGGTTGAATTATTTTGCAATAGAGAATAATTGTAGTTTAGATATTAAATTTTTAGTTGGTTTTAAAGTATGTATATGATAATTTTTTTTAAGCCTAGGTTAGCAAAAAAAAAATAATAAAGGAACTTCCAATTGTATTCTGGTACTTATGTATTGATGAATCAAACTATTGTCGTGATATTAAAATAGGGGCTTTGTAAAAACGACACTATTTCTCAGGGTATAAATACCTCAATTTCTGAATAAAAGTTAATTTCCAACATACACATTTGGGTCCCCTTTTAGCCTGTGTAGATCCTTCTACACCCACTAGGTGTAAGGATAAATGGAACTTATTTCCCTAGATTCTGGATATTTACATATATGTATGGAGGATATATCGCTTGGTGAAATTTTCTTATTGCCAAAGTAGGTGATAAAATGCGTGATTGCAACTAGGTGGAATGTTCCAGTAATTTCCATTAACCAACTGGTACATAGAAATCTGGAGGCCTCGAGGTTTTTGATTCGTATTAGTTTCTAAATAAAATAGAAAGTTTTATTGAGAAAAATTAGTCAATATTTAATTTCCACTTTGTTGGATTTTTACCTTTTTGGTATTAGGTATTTTAATTTTAAATATTTCCACATGTACATAAATCTTTAATATCACTTTTAGCACAAAAAAAAACTTCCGATTATTGTCTCTGCCTCTTGAAACACAAACTTGAAATGAATTTTAAAACCAAGTATAGAATAGCATTAAGCCTTACTATATGTTTTTTTTTTTGTTTTCTGTATTTGGCGCAATAAGGTATATAAGAAAATAAACGGGATCAATGTGTATTTTTTTTTTTTTTTTCTTTTCTCTCAAAAAGTACTTGTTCAATTTGATCATCTCTTTCCAATGTATCTAATTATGGTAAATTAATATGCAATTAAAATGCGTGTATAAGAGATACAGTATTAAACAAAGAAGAAAAACTTAATATCTCATGCTACCTTTCATTCCAATGTTAGGGTTTCACTTCAAGAAAAATCATAACACTCTACAGATACAGCTCTGCATGAGGTTGTAAGGGTTATAGAGAGATCTCTCGAATTTAAACAATATACAATGGCAGCCTTTCTAGATATAGAGGGTGCTTTCAATAATGTGACTACTCTTGCAATTCAGCAAGCTCTGACTAACCTAGATGTTGAAGAATATATCAATAACTGGATAGTTACCATGTTGAATTCAAGAATAGTCACAGCAAATCTTGGTAATACCGTTAAGTCTAAGCAAGTTGAGAGAGGCACTCCACAGGAAGGAGTAATCTCTCCACTACTGTGGCTTATCGTTATTAACTCGATTCTTATTGATCTAGACAGTAGGGGTATAAAAGTTGTTGCTTATGCGGACGATGTGGTGATACTCGTACCAGGTCTGTTTCCGGACGTGATCAGCGAGATTATGTCCACTGCTTTGAGGTTGCTCGACAACTGGGCCACAGTTAACGGCCTTGGGGTAAACCCGAGCAAAACGGAACTTGTACTTTTCACGACGAAGACCAAGATTCCAAGCTTCAGACTTCCAATGTTGAGAAACTGCGAAATTCCCCTTTCAAACAATGCAAAATATCTAGGCATTATACTGGACTCTAAATTGTCATGGAAGCTAAATACTCAACACAGGGTAAAGAAGGCAACGGTGGCCTATTACACCTGTCGTAGGATGTTTGGTAGGAAATGGGGACTTAGTCCCAGCATAGTTAAATGGATGTATACGGCTATAGTACGTCCAATTCTTACTTACGGATCTCTTGTATGGTGGACTGCAACTAGAAGGAAGTATGTCGTAGACCAACTATACAAAGTTCAGAGATCAGCCTGCATAGGCATAACGGGTGCACTAAGAACTAGTCCTTCAGAGGCACTGAACACTATATTGCACCTTATGCCAATTGACCTTCACATAATGGCCACTTCTGCCTGCAGCGCAGCGAGGCTTCAAGCGTCCGGTTGTTGGAAATCGAGAATATACACGGACTTTGATAAGATATTCAAGGTCTTAATTCCCTCTAGGAGTGAGTGGAATAGGGGCAATCTCGTGCACAAATACGACACTAGGATATACACAGACGGTTCTAAGATGAGCTGCGGTGTGGGTTCTGGGGTCTTCTGTGACGAACCTGGGGTAGACACCTCGTATCGTCTTCCGAATGAGTGTAGTGTTTTCCAGGCGGAAATTTTTGCAATCATGGCAGCTTGTAATACATTACACGATCATAACATTAGAGGCAATATAGGTATTTTTGTTGACAGTCAGGCGGCACTCCTCTCACTTAATGCCTACACAATTTCATCTTCACTAGTCAGGCAATGCAGGAATTCTCTGTCAAGGCTAGGTCGTCTATCTGACATTACCTTGGTCTGGGTGCCTGCGCATAGGAACCACTACGGCAATGAACGGGCAGACGAATTAGCCAGAACGGGATCTGCCTTAGATATCTCCAATGCGGTCTCAGTAGCGATTCCACTGGGGACCATCAAAGGTATCATCCTCAGACATTTTCTTGCAAAGGCTGAGTATAGATGGCGAAATTTAGACACATGTAGGATAGCCAAGTTTATGTGGCCATCTTTCAACGAGAAACGTACTATGCAACTGATAACTCGAAATAGGAAGGATATATCAAGATTGCTGGCACTATTAACGGGACACTGGACGTTAGGCAAGCATGCAAATCGCCTGGGACTCCCTTTTAACGACCATTGTCGTAGCTGTAAGGATAGAGAAAAAGAGGAAACGATTTTTCACCTTCTCTGCGAATGCCCAGCCCTGTGTGTCAGGAGACATAAATTCATGGGGAACTACACACTGAACGACCTTGGTGAGGTAGCCGGGTCAAAACTCAATGACCTGCTGAGATATCTCACAGCTACAGGTTGGGTCTAACAAGACACGACTTTTTTTGCACACACATATTAGCTACAGTATGTTGTACAAGACATTAAATCTGACGAGTGGTGTGGTCTTTTAAAACGGGGTCCCTTCGACCCTACTTAAGTGTTCGCACGTAGTGAACTACCACGTAAACCAACCAACCAACCAACCATAAACAACTCAAATAATGCATCTGATTTGCCTCCACTCGTTATTAGACCTCCTGTACCTCTAAGACTTAGCTTTAATGATGTTCAAAGCGCTATTGGTACTCTGAATCTTAAAAAAGCTCCAGGTATGGATAAAATCAGCAACAAAATGCTTGTGGAGTTACCTCGTGTAGCTAAAAGAATTATCCTATTTATTTTTAATGCTATTTTACGCCTAGAACACTATCCTGCAGATTGGAAGGTATCTATGATTACCATGATTCCTAAGCCAGGGAAGGACCCCACTAAAGTAGAGTCATATAGGCCAATTAGTCTACTGCCGACAATTTCAAAACTGTTTGAAAAATTGTTATTGGCTAAGTTGATTCCAATTCTGAACGACACTCAATGTATCCCAAATCACCAATTCGGGTTCAGAGCTAAACACAGTACCATCGAACAAACACACAGATTGGTAAATGTGATAAGACGGTCGTTTGAAGAGAAAAAATACTGTTCCGCGCTTTTCTTGTTTCTAATTCCCTTCTTAAATAAGGTTTAAGATTTCTTCTTAAAATTTCAATTAATTCCTGTTCACTTAGTGGATATTTAAGTCGATCGCAAAGTTGTAAAATGGAATGATAGAAATCATCGAAACTTTCGTTCATATTTTGTTTTCTTTCTCTTAACATTTCTCTAACATCAAGATCCGACAAATGATCATTAAAATGTAATCTAAGAACACTACATAATCGATCCCATTCCATTTGAAAAAAATCCAATAAGATTTAAGAAAATCACTCCGATTCATGAACAGTTTCTACGGAAGTTTATTTATAAGTGATTATGAAAAGAAAAAATTACAATTTTATAACAGAAAAATACTTCAATGTATGTATAATAACTTCATTACATAGAGAGAGTGAGAGTAATAATTAAAGTAAAATTAATGTTTGGGCATGGTAGGTTTGAATTCAGGCTACATTTTTCACATCCTCGGCCCAGCCATGCCAGATGATACTTCCAATGGATACAGTAGCTGAATAGGTCTTTTTAGAATTACGTTATTTCCTAATCGTACATTACAAGCTCGGACGTGACCATCTCTGCCATGGAATACAGAATCGACTACAGCTAGTTTCCAAAGAAGCCTTGATTTCAAATCTTCGTGTACTAAAACAACATTTCCAACTTTGATGCTTCGAATAGGGCCGCTCTTATTGTGATGAATTGTGCGCAATTGTTGCAAATACTCAGATTGCCATCTTCTGTAATATCGCCTAATTATTATTTGTCTTAAGTCCCAAGACTTAGCCATGGATGATTGATCGGATTGAAAATCTGTTGGAATAAAAATAGCTTTCTGATTAGTTAGAAAATGAGACGGAGTTAATGGCTCTAGATCGTTATGATCATTGGTAATGTAAGTTAGTGGCCTAGCGTTTATGACCGCTTCAGCTTCTGCCAAAAAAGTTCGTATTTCATCAAAGGTCAAAACACTTTTACCAATCGCTGCCTTTAGGCAATCCTTAACGCTACGGACTAATCGCTCCCAAAAACCGCCCCACCATGCTGCTCTTTCGGGTATATATTTCCAGGTGATTCCTTTATGTGCAGTTATTTGTTGAATCTTACTATGTTTTAGCAATTGTTCTAGCTTTCTCAGCTCTAAATCAGCTCGTTTGAATGTTTTTGCGTTATCAGATATAATAGTTTTTGGAGGACCAAATCTTGACATAAAACGTCGTAAAGCATTTATGCAACTTTCAACTGTCATATCTTTAACTAATTCTAAATGTACAGCACGAATTGCGGCACAGGTAAACAGCATAATGTAACTCTTTCGCTCAGTTACTTCACCATCGCTTTTTATGTAAAGAGGACCTGCGAAGTCGATGCCTGTTGTTTCGAATGGCCTTGTTGTTCTGATACGCTCGACTGGTAAGGTTGTCCATGGCTCTGAGCCGCTTTTGCCGTGAAGTCGCTTGCAGATCACACACCGGCTAAGTACATTTTTTATTAATTGTCGTCCTTTTACAATCCAAAAACGTTTTTGCAAGAGTGCCAAAACAGCATTAACACCACCGTGCATTGCCGCGTGATGCGCCTCATTTACTAACATTACGCTGAAATGACATTTTTTAGGTAAAATTATAGGGTTGCAGGAATAATCGCTGAAAGCTGAGTTTGATAAACGCCCTTGAAGCCGCATAACACCGTTGATTAAAATTGGGTTTAAACAAATTAACTTAGATTGTGCTGAGACTTTTTTATGTTTCTCTAAATCTGCATATTCTATTTCGTAGTGTGATTTTTGAAAGTGTTTAATCCAATAATATTCCGCTTGTTGTATTTCACTATACGATAACTCTTTAATATTGTTGACAGTAGTTAAATTGTCACGTTTTTCTAACAATTTATTTTTACAATTTTTAATAAAGCGTAGTACATACGCTGTGATGCGTAGCAACCTTTTCAATTTGCTGAATTCTTCAACATTTAAAATGGGTTCTGTTTTTTGCATGCTCACTGATTCGCTCTCCACCGATGCAAGCAAACTCATTGAAGATTTCAAATTGTATTCGCTTGGCCAATATTCGTTACTATTTGCTAACCACACTGGACCCGCTTCCCACACGCGACTTTTTAACAGTTGCTTAGCTGTTAGACCTCTCGTTAAAAGATCTGCTGGATTCGATTTACCGTCGCAATGTCGCCATTCATATATGTTGGTAAGCTGATTTATTTCGTTGACTCTTGCTTTGACGTATGGAATACGTTTACCATTACCATTAATCCAGTTCAGCGCTATGGTAGAGTCTGTCCATAGCCAAAATGCGCTTATTGCGAAGTCTAGTGAACATTTAAGAAATTCCTTTAATCGGGCAGCCATCAATGCCGCCGTAAGCTCCAATTTTGGCAGTGATAACTCATCATTTCTTGTGGATTTATCGATAGGGCGTACTCGATTTTTGGAACAAATAAAATTTGTAAAAAATTCACCGTTACATGTTGCCTGCCGTGAATAAGCAACTGCTCCGTAGGCTAAGGGACTTGCGTCTGCAAATATATGGATTTCTACACTACCTGCATTCTCTGATAGACACCGCTGCATTGAATATTCTTTTAAAATGTACAACTCTTCATGCCACATTTGAAATTCATTTAATAAATCGCCACTTAAACTCAGATCCCAATTAATACGTTCTTTCCAAATTTTTTGTAATAAGATTTTGATTCTTACAGTAAACGGACCAAGCATACCAAGAGGATCATAAATTCTTGCCATTGTTTGTAATACATTTCGTTTTGTTGCTCGTGGCATTTTCTCTTCAATTAACTTCTTTAAGTCGACATTAATAGTGTCGCTTACTGTGCACCAATTTATGCCAAGTATTTTTTGTTGTAGTGGCCTCTCTATCCCATCAGACTGAAAATGTTTTCTTACCTCTGAATCATTTGAATTCCACTTACGTAACTTAAAATTCGCTTTTGCCATAATTTCATTGGCCGTTTTCATTGTAGTTATAGCCGATTCAACTGACGTTTCGCTGATGACCATATCGTCGACATAAAAAGACCTTTTTAATTTGTTACAAATGTTTCCGTATTGTGCTTCACAATTTGATAAGTGCTTTTGAATTGTCGCTGTCAAAAGAAAAGGACTGCTTGCTACTCCAAAGGTTACTCTTGTCATCCTATATTCTACAATTGGTGGCAGTTCATCTTGGTTGTTTGGTGTATCTTCAAACCAAAAGAATCTGTGGACATCTCGGTCGTTTTCTGATAAGGAAATCTGTAAGAAAGCTTTTTCAATATCTGAGGTAATAACAATTTTATTGGAACGGAAACTTAACAACATTGCTAACAAGTCTGCTACCATATTTTTACCAATGCTTAAAAGATCATTTAAAGACGCTGTGCCTGGTTCGCTGGATGATGCATCAAAAACTATTCGCATTTTTGTTGTCGCTTTATCTGCTCTGTACACTGGTCTATGTGGCATGTAATAAACACGATTATTAATATTGAAAGATGGAATTTTCTCAGCAAAGCCACTCTCTAACAGATCGCGAATACCGGCATCATATTCAGTTAATTTATCGGTGTTATTCATTAATTTTAACGATAGACTACGTAATCGAGCCATTGCAATTTGTTTATTATCATTTAGCTTAGTGTTATTATCACTCCACGGCAACGAAACTTTATAACGATTGTTATCTAAAATTATTTTATTAATTGTTTCGTCAATAATTTCTATTTCGCTATCTGCTGCACAACTTGTTATGCCGATTGACTCTAAGTCCCAAAATTTTTCTATTTTGAAACCTTCTGCAGCTTCTCGAATTTGGAAAACACAATGAGCATTATCGCTATTATTGTTAGTACCTTGTAATGTCCAACCAAAAAATGTATTAATCGCAAAAAGATTCTTTGAAATTACTTGACAACCTTGTTTATAAAATTGCCAGTAGTAATCTTGGCCAATCAATAAATTAATACCATCGATAATTCGCACATTACAGCTGACAGCATCAGCCAAATTATGAAATATCTTGTTTAATTTTGCATTTTTAGTTATAGGCTCAGGCAAAACATCATCACAAATTTTTGGCACGACCGTCGCATTTATTGTGATCATTTTATCATCATATTGGTTTTTTATTATTATTTCAACCCGCTTAAATATGTCAGTTTTAATATGTTCTTGTTTTTGACCAAAGGGAATTATTTTAATTTTCGCTGTTCCACAATATTTTAAGCTTAACTCGCTCACTAAATGCTCACTGACATAAGTTCTCTGACTACCGTTATCCATTACTATTCTAGACAAAACGCTTTTGTTATTGTTTGCGTTGCTGATTATACCTTTCGCTGTTTGCAAATATACGACGTTTTGTTCTGCCTCCAATGTATTTAACGCTGCTGCGCTGCTACTCTCATTTTTTGGACTTTCCTGTAACTTCTGCTGCCTTGTTTCGCTGCTTCGACCTTCGTCGACGGTATCAGTTTTAGCATTAGTTGTTGTCTTCTCACACATCGAAGTAATATGCCTACCTCTGCAAGAGTCACATTTAACCCAGTTGGCTTTACAAAATTTAGAGTTGTGATTTTTTCTCGTACATCGAAAACATCTTGCTTCTCTCATCAAAATTCTTTTTTTTTCCTCAATAGATAACTGTGCTTTGCAATTTTTGGTGGCGTGATTATTTCTTTTGCAAAAAATACAATTGTTGTTGGTATTGTCGCTAATGAATAGACCCGTTGCAGTACCATAATTCGTTTGTACATCTCTCTTCGAAGTACGTCTCTCAGACATTTCTGCTTTTTCCAATGCTTCTACTTCCATTTTGATAAAATCAAGTAAATTCTTTAAACTTTTATCTCTATTGTCTCCTTCTTCGTCACCTACTATTGTACTCGAATGAGAAGCTATACTTGATGTTTTATGATACACTGTACGAAGCTGTGCTGGTATTGCACCTAATAAAATTGATTTTACCATAAGGTCATATTGTGAAGGGGAAACTTTTAAAGCCGTTAACGATCGAATTGTTGAGCTAACTTCATTGTAAAGACGACGAAGACCATTGACATCGCTATTGGAATGTACTTTATTTAAGCACATAAGTTTTTGTACAAACCGTTCTATAATTTTTTCTTGATTTCCATATTCCTCTAAAAGTAAGTCAATGGCTTCATCGTAACACGCTTCTGTGGGTGTAAACCCAGCTATTGATGCTGCCGCCTTACCCTCCAAAGATTCAGAAAGAAAGTTAAATTTTGCAGCCTTTGATAATTTACGATTCTCATGAACTGCGCTCTTAAATTGTTCCCAAAAGGGAAGCCAGTTTTCAAATGTTCCATCAAACTTTTTTAACTCAAAGGCTTTCAATTTAACGCCACTAAATTCGCTTATGTTATTGGTATCAACGCTGATTAACTTGGTTGTGTTATTTGCTTCAACGTTAGAAGGCCTGGGTGTAAACTTCGTGCTAAGAACGTGTTCTAATTTTGCAATAGTACAAATTGCTTTATCATCATACTCTATGATTGCATCACATTCTTTCTGATAATCTTCCGGTTTAATTGATACACTAATAGCCTGGTCAGCCTTTTGTAAATTCATGTGAGCATTCTTTATTCGCTGAACATAGAGGTTAATATCAGCTTCTAACTTTTCGACATCTGCAACTTGTGTGTCTTCATGGGATTGCAAGAAGTCCGCAGCCCCGTTGCATAACTTCGTCAGCTGGGTTCGCCATGTGGCTCTATACACATTATCCATCTTCGCTATAATTAACAACCGCCCGCTATTTAATTCTTTAATCGCTAACGCAATTAATATTTTATACTTTATATAATGTTATTAAAGAACAACTGTTCCCGGGTTTCGGCACCATGAAAAAAATCCAATAAGATTTAAGAAAATCACTCCGATTCATGAACAGTTTCTACGGAAGTTTATTTATAAGTGATTATGAAAAGAAAAAATTACAATTTTTTAACAGAAAAATACTTCAATGTATGTATAATAACTTCATTACATAGAGAGAGTGAGAGTAATAATTAAAGTAAAATTAATGTTTGGGCATGGTAGGTTTGAATTCAGGCTACATTTTTCACACCATTTGAGTTACAGTACTTCGGTAACGCCAATACCACTCTTTTGCTCTGGAAGTAAATAATACATGGCTATGTTCACATAATAATGTAAAATCTCCAGATAAATAATCTTTTGTCAATGAAGTTATCATATTTTTTTTTTTTTTGCATATTTTTTTTTATTGTATCTTCATTTTAAATGAACTAACAATAGGTATTCAAATCCTAAAACTAAAGTTAATTAAGATAAGTCCAGCCAATGCTAGACAAAATCTAGTTTTCAAATTCGATAGGATATAATGAGCAACTTGTATTTATTCATCTGAGAGCGGTGGTGTCCCTCCTTCTCAAACGGCTATGACCGGGATGTTGTAAGATGTCTCGAGCGAGGGGATTTGGATGAGTTTCCAGCTTACCCAAATAAAGGGCCACGTGTTTAGTTATTTCCCATTTGACAAGTGGAACATCAAGATCGTTGTGTACGTTGTTGTTTTTAATATACCAAGGAGCGGTAGTTATCATTCGTAGAATTTTGTTTTGACGGCGTTGAATTTTCTCAATATTGGAGTTGGAGGCAGTGCCCCATAACTGGATACCATAGCACCAAATTGGCTTTAAGATTGAGTTGTAGAGTAGAAGCTTACAATCGAGCCGAAGGACGGAGTTTCTGCCGATGAGCCAATGAATTTGGGCTGCTTTCAGTTTCATTTGAGTCAGCTTAGCATCTATATGTGGCTTCCATGTGAGACGACGGTCCAGATGAATACCAAGATATTTCACGTGTGAGTTTTGAGGCACTATATGGTCATTAATACGAATAGGGGGACATGATTCCCTACGTAGAGTAAATGTTACGTGGGTGCATTTCTGTTCATTTATTTTTATTCCCCATTGTCTTGCCCATTTCTCCACTTGCGTTACGTGGTGTTGTAATTGAATCGAGGCATCTTTTGGATCTTTGTGAGTACTGAAAAATGCCGTATCATCAGCAAATGTTGACGTGTGAATTTCATTGTTTGTTGGCATGTCTGCTGTGTACAGCAAGTATCATATAAATGATATCATATAAATGAATTTTTCTACAGGCATGTTTGATCCACTAAAAGTAATATTCCAGCTTGATATTAGACTGGCAATCTTTCCGCTATTGTTAATAGAGGTAAGAAAGAGTGAGTGTCTCTCACGATTTGCATTTACTGAAGGATCTGTTGAATGGGTAACATTTGCTCGTTGAGGAGGAAAAGGATATTCATTTTGAATAATATGCGCAGAGGCTGCTGTCGAGCTCGGTATACCTGAACGATAAGAAGTCAAGTTCTGTCTATTTAACGGTATATGAAAGGGCTCTCTAGGCCATTCTGGCCCTCTAGATTTATTTAAGTTAAAATCAAGGAATTGCTGTGACAATCGTTCTACCACGTTCTTAAGTTGGGATAATTCCTTGTGTAAATTATCTTGAACATTGGAGCGAATTCTATTTTCAACAACAGTCATGTCTGGGTAATCGTCAATAAGTTCGCCTTCTTCAGTACTATTCTGTTGGACAGATATATTCCTATTGTCGTTAAATTGTTTATTGCGTTTCTTTTTTCCTGATAGTATTCTTTCTTCGTGTCTATTAATCGTTCCTGTATCTTGTCGTATATTGGTATCGGTTCCCGGAAAAACGAAATCTAATAAACTAGTCTTTGTAACTGCATTATTGCAAATTGGACAATTAGGATTAGTTTTAAGGAACTCTAAAACACATTCACGATGGAATACATGCTTACATCTTGTAGAAACTAAAGTGCTAGTTGAATTATAAATTATACCACAAATTAAACAAGTATTGCTTTCAGTTTGCAAATCTGCCACTAGATATTCAGGGCTATGTCTAACTGCCATTTTTAATATTTAAATAATAAATCAGTTAAATTTTATACGATTAAAACTAATCAAACCCACGAAATTTAAAGTTTTCTTGTTTTCGAAAATGACTAATCCTAACTTAATATAGTAACCAAACCAAATCTGTTGTAAAACTATCTGAATTGTAAAACTCACCCCAAAATAAATATTTCTTATATTGTGAATCTATCATATTTCTACTAAATGATTGAAACCCGTCCTGTCGAATTAATTCGGACCAGTAACTAGCTCTTTTAAGAACGAAATTCTAGTATTCCTGATATTAACCAACTAGACCAAATCATTCAATAGATTCACTCTATTTTATTAATTTGAAAACTTCTTATGTGAATGTAAATTCTCCAACAAGTTTAAACCTGGTATAATTAAAATTGTTCTATAACCTATTTAATTATAAATTCCAACGCTAAAAACTAGATTGGAGTCTACGTACACTTAAAGTTGTACTGGTGGAACAATATGTGGCTTTCCCGGTACCAAGATGTTTAACAATAAATGTTAAATTTTTATTGTATGGTGTGTAATATTGAATTATATGGGACATATTGCCCCACGTTGGGCGCCACTTTTGTAATGGTACGGTGATTGGTTGTTGACTGTGGTTTCTACCGAATGTTTTCTTTCCAAAATGACCATAACCTTTAGCACGTGCTTGCTTTAAGGGTCTAGCTCGACGGATGGGGAGGGGTCTTGTTAGGTCATTTTGAAACCTCACTTACAAAAAGATATCACGTGCTAAGCTACTCTCTAAGATGACAAAAATTGGTTTTACATCAGATGTGGGAAACCAGATATTATATTTCCCTACGCCCTATCCCTACCATGTTACCATTTTCCAACCGAAATCTATTGGTAACCCAAATACAACTCAGAATTGGTTTGGTTACATTAAGTTAGATAATTTTTCTTTCTTTATTTACAATTCATTTTTTTTTTAAGTTTTTCACAAAACGGTATTTAAATAATCGTAAAGTTTTAAATTAATTTCTAGTGTAAATGTTTAAATATAACTTCATTAATTCTAGGTTCCATTTATCATTCAATTTTAATTATTTTATAAATAACTTACAATTTTCTATGAGTGTATCGATGTTTCAGGCCTGTGACATGATATTAAATTGTACAAAATCAGCTCAAAGCTTTAAGTGAGAATTTAAATATTAACAATAACAATCTTAAAATAAACCTAAATTACAAAGTTACATACATATTTATGTAAGTTAATATTCATTCATATTTCGTTTCTTACATTCATGTTTACTCTTATCAATGAGAACTTATAAAAAGCGAGAGCTCTCTTTTAAGTTAAGGTTGAACTACATAGATCAATGAAACTAAATGAAATTAAACAAATGAATGAATCAAATTATGAATGAATAATACTTTACTACAATATGTTTTTCGTTTTTTTTTCTCTTTTTTTCTTTTTTGGTTATGCCAAAAAAAAATTAAATTTAAATTATTTTATATTTTGAAAAATTTCATTAAATTCTTATTTAATATTTTATATTAGTAGTATTCTTTTATATTTAAATACAGTTTTATGTTTTTATTTAATTACTTCATATAGTATAGTCAATAGTCAATTTAAAAAAAATGGTAAATTATAGCACTTTGTTTAAACCAAAAATGTTTTCTTTTAATGTAAGGGGTATGTATTAACAAGTTGTATCGTTAAAATTAGTCTTAAAATTCATAAACTAAGATTATTATCAAATATTAGGAAACTTAAGTTTTCACGTGTGAAGTGATCATTATGTAATGTGAAATGGGTCAATAATTTATTATAGTTTTAATAACTTACAATTATAGTTTAAGAAAATTCCCACAAAATAATTCGCTGGTGCTTTATCCAATGGAAATGTTGGAGACCGAGGGGTTTTTTTCCAGAAATGTTGGAGCACGAGGTCTTGGTGCTGAAGAATTGTTGGAGCACGAGGTGTTTGTGCAGAAGAATTGTTGGAGCACGAGGTGTTTTGTACTCTCGCGGATATCAGATTTTACAATATCATTCCCCAATTCACGACCAGATCAAATTATATATGTACATATGTACATATAATTGTATTGGGTCAATTCCCTTTTCCACTTTTAGGATTTAATATTAATAGGCGAATTTTATTTTCACTGCTTTACTTTGTTAAGTTTTGAATTGACGGAATATAATTTAATTACTTAAGTTTTATAAGTGGTTGCGAAATAAAGTAACTAACATATATCGGAATATTATTGTATAAGTATTTATATTATTACTAAACATTACATCAATGTATATATGAAACACAAAAAAGAAAAGAATAATTATTAACTTAAGCATGAGTACGTTTGTTAGCTACGGTTACTCATTTGTTTCAATAATAATGAAAATTCACAAAGCCCAGCTCTGTCAATTACTTGTCTCCGAACGCACCCTAATTTTTGGCATTCAACATAATAGGTAACGAGTAGACAATTCAGGTTGTAAAAAAAAAAATTCTTTTTGGAAAAACACGTGAACTAGAAAAGCAGCACAGAAGGGTTAACTTGATAAATTGAAGGTTTGAATGTAAATTCGGTGTTTCTTAAGCCGCCAATATAAATCATTAAGAAAACACCTGGCAATTGAAAGTTAACTTTGCCACATCAGCTTTTTATCCACCAAGCCAATCGCCGGCAAATAGTTATGCCCGGCAAGTCATAAAACGTGTGGAAATAAAATTGGAAAAAATTCAAGTTCCACGTTCTATTGACAACGCATGTAAGACGACCCCACTGGGCTGTGCCTCACGGGAAAAAAACGTGGCCTGCGTAGTGGAGTCTCTTCAGTCATTTGCTTGTTAAGCAAACGCATACATCCACTCTATGACAATCTGCACATTTGAGCAAACTGTTTGGGGACTAAGCTGCGTGCCCACAATACCTGAAGCAGGAACAATCACACTAATTTATAGAGTAACTAATTGCTATGAATTGCACTTGCAAACATTGTTCTATGTGGAGGAGAATTCCAATGTCATCGTAATAGCAGCAAAAGGCAGACGATAATTAAACAAGAACACACAAGCGAATTTGTCTATTTTTTGGGGCTGTTACAAGATACAATGACGTCATAAAGCAGAGGCGAATATTGACAGAGAGCGCAAACTCAAATGAGTGAGTGAAACAAAATAAAATTTCATTTCTTTGTAAGCAGCCATTAGTATTAACCCCTCAAACATAATTTAACTTGTTTAAGAATATCAATATTGCTTTGAAAACCTAGAATTTGATTTTTATTATATAATAAAAGAAAAAAAAAATAATGAATTTAATGTAAAGCAAAAAAAATTAGAATAAGAAACAAAATTAACATTACTAATACACTTAGATATAAGATTTAATTAAAGAAAAAAAAAATTTTTAATTTGGAAGTAAATAAACATGAATAACTAAAACTAAAATAACAGTGTGTATGGAGAAGAAACAAGCCAGACAATCGGACGGACGAACGGACAGGCAGGAGTATGATATTGTCATGCTGCTGAACTAAATCGTACATAAAAATACGAGTCAGGGGCTGTAGCCAAACAATTAATTAGTTTGTTTACCAATACAGCTAAGGATGGGTAGGGAATGGTAAAAAGACTGTCATAGACATCAGACAGTTTTATCAGACTATTCGTAAAGAAAAGAGGAAAATCAAATTAAGGAATTCGGGTACGATTTTTTTTGTGTCATGCGGGACTATGTTTAACTAGCCACAAGAATCCACCCACATCCGACGAGCTAGATCGTGCTTGAAGCAAGCGTACCCGAGTGGCTGGGTGAACATTAAATGTTAGCTAGGTCCGCGCGTAACACTGGCGCCCAACGACAGGCAATGAAATTGCAAAATTACATTGCATGCTCACTTACTACAAATATGTAGATTTTAATTTGAATTTGAACGGATTGAATTTGATTTTCCTACTATTCACATTGCGACACACTATGGTAGCGAATTGACGAATTAAGATATGAATCGGTCTTTGATATCTCGGCTAAATGGTTAAATAATTAAAGCAGATAGTGTCGAGGACAAATTCGTGTCATTTTGAAAGTTGGAAGATTGTATATCGCTGCATGTTTAGAGTTATACTTTAAATAGTGAGGTGAATGTAACCTTTTAAAGATGAATTTTTTTGATAGCTATCCCATAAAATTGTATATTTAAATACGTATTGGAAGTGGTTATCGCGGTAGGATGAACTATTTTTTTGACATATTTTGGCTTGTGATTCTACATACACACATATTTTTTATGATTTGATACTAAAGAAAATAAAGAATATTTAAGATAAATTAACTTATAAAAAAAAAAAGAAAAAAAAAAACTATTATGAAATTTGAACAAAATATTGTCAAAGTAGACGCTTTGGTAGATGGTTGGTAGACATTTTTTTTTTGATTTATATATGTATGTACGGTTTACACTGTATTTTAGTTTAACAACCTCCTTTCAAATAGGAATATTGAGTTTATTGTGCTAAGATTTGAATTTGGTGATCTCAATATTAATTTAAAATGCCTACGAACGGGGATAATGGTAAAACTCTTAGAAGTGGTAAGGTAGTTTCGGAAGGACAAAATGATAATACTGTTGGTACAGCTTTAACTGACTTGGTAGACAATAATGCAAGGTATACGGAAGCAAATTCAGTGCAGTCTCAGGCAGGTCAACAACAAAGAGAAACAGAGAATGTGGCAATGACTGGGGGTTTACAAGATCTAATGAGTCGCTTTGAGAGGATGTTCGTGGAACATCAAATGGAGGTGAATCGAGCAACAACAGAAGCAGTTCATAGCGCTATTAAATGCCTAAAGAAAGATGTTGAAATTATGGCAGGAAGACTTTCTAATCTCGAAATTGCAAGTGCCAATAAAACAGCAAGCAACGAACAGGTACGGGATTCACTTGGGCAGAATCAACCTCGCCGAAGACTTTTTGAAGAAACACTAGACTTTACGCCAGCACGTGCTAATAATTATGTGCCTGAGACGTACGATAATAGGCGCACTAAACGAGTTCGCGATTGGGGACTCAAGTACGACGGCGGTCAAAATTCTATACCGGTAGAACGATTTATATTTAGGGTAGAGACATTACAAAAGAAACATAATATCTCTAGTGAGGAACTTTACGCGAACTTTCATTTATTATTAGACGGCCAAGCTCAAGAGTGGTATTGGTTACATATGGAAGAAAATGGCGATTTGGATAATAATAACTTTTCAAATTTTCGAGTAGCTTTTTTAAATCAGTTTCGTCAGGCAGACTGTGACGAAGAGATTCGAACTGCAATGAATGATCGAAAGCAGGGTTACAACGAAACATTCGATGAGTTTTATGCGGCAATAAAGGGAATGGCTTTTACCATGACACACAGAATTCCTGAGCAAGACTTACAGCCTGTTTATAGAACGCGACTCGCTGATAAAAACCGCTGAAATGTGAGCGGTTTTGTTATTTTGGGTCATAGAACACGACTGTTGACAAGTTTGTTAAAAAACGTAACTGCTGTCAATTTATTTGGTATATACAAGACGGTTAGAGTCGCCGAAGTGTCAAAATTGGACGAATATAGAATTGTGTTCGCGCGTAAAATTTAATCACAATTTCATTGAAAAAGGCAAACACGAAATGGATATTTCAACAAAAAAAAAAAGTAAGTACACATTGATATCATAAATGTTTTTTTTAGTTTATTTCGACTTGTTAAATTTTCAGCATTAAAATAACTACAGCAATACAGTTTTGGTAATTGGTGGATTGCATGGTGGAGTTTCCACACTTGGCCACAGGAGCTCCTCAGTTTGGTAGCAGCAAATCTACTATGGAATGTACTTGGGAGACTGTGGCAATTAAAATAAATGTTTGTTGAAAAAATATATCTGAAAATAAAGACAAAATTTTAATACATTCATACATACATTAATGAATATATTCATACTTCAATCAATTTACACTTATTTGTTTAAAAAGTTAGGGAAGACTCCTTGTTTTAATAGAAAACGTTTTATAATTTTTTTTTATCAAAAAATTTTAAAAATTCGTTAAATTTTGTTTTGCTTTTTTGTTTGTTTATTTGATATTTTTCATAAAAGTAGGGATACCATCTTAATATTTAACATTTAATACTAAATTTTGTATGAAGAAATATAAACAAAAAATATTTTTTAACACGTTGGCAATAGTAGGGTTTCAAACAACTTTGACATATGCGCGAATTAACGTAAGTGGCACGACAAAATCGACTCGTGTTCTATAAACGCTATTTATTTCTCACTCGTTCACCGGTCGTCGAGTCGCGAGTTGAGCGAGTCGCGTTCTATAAACAGGCTGTTAGTAAATATAATACGAAGAAATTTGAGACCTCGAATAAAAAATTTAATTTTTGGCTGTAAGATAGAAAGATTTGAACAGCTGAAGTACGAATGCAAACGTGCCGAAAAGCATTTGTCAGAATTTGAAAATAAATCTATACACAGAAAGAGAGTTGAAGAACTTGATTTGGAGGATGAGGAATCCAATTTTGATCAGGAATGTAAAGTATTAGATGCTTTTGAAAGACGACCTAGAAATTCTTACTTTATCGAAAGTAATCGCGGTCAGAATTTATCTGATTCATCGACAAGAGAAGAGAAACAGTTGAAATGTCCGTGCGATTCTCCGTTCCACAGATTATCTTGCTTCAAATGTAATAAGCCAAATTTAAAATGTTTTATTTGTGAAAAGTGTCAATCGGAAAACCGCAAGAGCGACGATCAGGCCGGGATGAGTCGTCCAGACAAGACACCCCCGGTAAGGAATGCCAACTGAATACTACTATATTAACAAATACACCAGAATGCCCTTTACAAACAAATCACAACACAAAACGAATATTATCATTAGAGGAGCGGCAGAAACGTTATGATGAAGTAAGATCACGCATATTTAGTGACGACGGGTGGTAGAAATTTTAGAAAGATTCAGGCGATTAGGACAAAAAATAGTTTCAAAAAACGAGAAAAGAAAGCAATAGAGGCAACAATAATAAGAGATTCAGGCGATCGACGACCATACACACATGTAAACATCAATGGGTTTGAAATGAGGGGTATGCTCGACAGTGGAGCAAACATTAGTTGTTTTGGTAAAGATGCTTTGGGGATAGTGGAAAAGCTGACCCTTAGTGTCCAGCCATTAGACCAGGAGCTAAAAACAGCAGATGGTAAAGTGCAGGCCATAGTAGGTAAAGTAGTTGTTGACGTGCAGTGGAAAGGTAAGAGTTTAGCCATGACCTTGTATTTAGTCCCAAGCTTACAGCAACAGCTATATCTAGGCGTGGATTTTTGGGACGGGTTTGGAATATTTCCACAAGTGGAGGAAATGAGTGTGAATCTGGTGAAACAGAGTTGGAACTTACGCTCGCCGAGCAGCAACGACTAGAATCCGTTAAAAGCTTTTTCCCATCCTACGCTAAACTGGGTCTAGGTAGAACACACATTATGGAGCACAACATTGAGGTATTTGATGAAACGCTGCCATGCAAACAAAAGTATTATCCCATGTCACCGATAAAACTGCAAAAGGCATACAAAGAAGTGGATCGCATGCTGGCACTTGATGTTATCGAGGAAAGCAATAGTGCCTGGAGCTCGCCCATAGTAATAGTAGAAAAACCTGGAAAAGTTCGCGTGTGTATTGATCTGCGAAAAGTCAACGAAAGAACTAAAAAGGACGCCTATCCTTCCCCACATGTTGAAAGTATATTAAGCCAGCTGCAAAATACGTACTTCATAACCAGTCTTGATTTGAAGGATGCCTTCTGGCAGATTCCTCTTCAGAAGACATCCCGAGAAAAGACAGCGTTCACAGTCCCTGGGCGGCCATTGTACCAGTTTAAGGTTATGCCTTTTGGCCTGTGCAATGCCAGCCAGAGATTGTGTCGCTTAATGGATCGTGTAGTGCCTTCCAAGCTTAGAGAACACATTTTCGTTTATACAGACGACTTGCTGATATGCTCACCGGATTTCCATACTCACATGCAGCATCTAAATGAAATTGCCGAATGTCTGTCCAATGCCGGATTGACCATAAACCTTGAAAAGTCAAAATTCTGTCAGAAGAGCGTTCGTTACTTGGGGTTTATCATAGGACAAGGTGAATTACGCACGGACCCGTCGAAAATACAAGCTATGCTAGACTTTCCTATACCCACTACAGCCAAACAACTCCGCAGATTTCTTGGAATGTGCGGATGGTATAGGAGATTTCTGCCAAATTTTGCCACTACGACCGGACCAATGACAGATTGTTTGAAGAAGGGCAAGGAGTTCAAAATGTCTAACGAAGCTGTAGATTCTTTCGAAAGATTAAAAGAGGAATTAACGTCACCAAGGATCTTAATAAATCCTGATTTTAAGAAACATTTTTTTTGCAATGCGATGGGTCCACGACAGGTGTTGGTGGCGTTCTTTTTCAACTCGATGACCAAGGTAATGAGCGTCCGATCGGGTATATGTCACAGAAATTGAATTCTGCACAAAAAAATTATACCGTGACGGAACTAGAGTGTCTTGCAGCCGTAGTGAGTGTACAAAAGTTCCGTGCATACATCGACGGACTTCCATTCACCATTATTACTGACCACATGAGTCTGAAATGGTTCATGAGCCAGAAAGAGCTTTCCGGACGACTAGCGAGGTGGAGCCTCAAGTTACAGGCATTTGACTTTAGTATAGTACACAGAGAGGGTTCCAAGAATATTGTACCAGACGCCCTAAGCCGCATGTTTGTAGAAGAAATTGCAGAAGGTAGTAGCATTAATGAGATTGATCTCAAAGCCCCAGCCTTTCAGGATTCAGAATATCTGAACCTTAGTGAGCACATCAAAAATAATGAGGAGTTGCTTCCCGATTTGAAGATAATGGATGGTGTTATTTTTAAAAGAACCAAATTTAGAACTGACGAGCACAATGATACAATTTGGAAAATTTGGGTTCCACGAGGCCTGCGCACGTGTCTGTTGGAGAAGCATCATCAGGATCCCATTGCAGGTCATGGAGGCGTTGGAAAGACACTTCATCGTTTAAGAGCAAAATATTATTGGCCAGGTATGGTGATCGATACGAGATCACATGTTCTGGAAAGCGAAATTTGTAAAAGTTCCAAGGCCCCGAATGCAATATCTCGACCGCTGATGGGAAACCAAATAACATCTGAACGTATATTTCAACGGCTCTATATAGATTTTTGTGGACCATATCCACGCAGTCGGTTAGGTAATACTTTCGTTTTCGTTGTCTTGGATCACTATTCAAAATTTGTATTTTTAAAACCCATGCGAAGTGCTACGGCAAGTGAAGTCGTAAAGTATTTGGAGAATGACATATTCCACGTTTTTGGTGTCCCAGAGGTGATTGTTTCGGACAACGGTCGTCAATTCACCTCAGAAAAGTTCGCAGAATGCCTGCAAAAATACGGTGTCAACCACATGAAAACAGCAGTTTATGCCCCCCAGTCGAATTCGTCGGAACGGGTTAACCGCTCTTTTCTTTCTATAATACGATCCTATATTAGTGAAAGTGATCAGAGAACCTGGGATACACACGTCTCCAAAGCGGCTTTTGCATTAAGAAGTGCTTTTCACGAGGCTATAGGCATGGAGCCATACCGAGTAGTATTTGGTCAATCAATGGTGCAACATGGTGACTCGTATGAAATACTTCGAAAACTGGATAGTATTGGTGAACCACAAACTGAAATACTAACTAAAGACTCGAGACTTCAACTGCTGAGACAGAAAATTATTGATAATTTGAAACACGCTTATGAAAAGGGAAAAAGAACGTATGACTTGAGAGCTAGGAATATACGATATAGGGTCGGACAATCTGTCTATAGGAAAAATTATAAACTTAGCAACGCAACCCAGAATTACAGTGCGAAGTTAGCCCCTAAATATTTGAAATCGGTAGTTTTAAGGGAAATAGGAAATTCATTGTATGAACTGGGAGATATTTGTGGCAAGTCTGTCGGTATATATCACGCAGCAAACATGCGAATATAAAATTGTGTCATTTTAAATTAATATTATTGAGTTTTACCAAATGTCTTTCTATATATACACAGGAAAATAGAGCATGAGATCTGCATGGGCTCTTGCCCCACGTTATTCGCGGACCATAGACTCAATATTCAAAAATAATTTACAGTTCATATATGATTATTATTACATAACAAAATGTGTTAATCGCTTTTCGAGTCAACCATCATCCAGCGACGTTCGTTTGACTCGCCCTGTTGCGAAATAAAGTAACTCATACATTTCATAATAATTTATATATACATATATCGGAATATTATTGTATAAGTATTTATATTATTACTAAACATTACATCAATGTATATATGAAACACAAAAAAGAAAAGAATAATTATTAACTTAAGCATGAGTACGTTTGTTAGCTACGGTTACTCATTTGTTTCAATAATAATGAAAATTCACAAAGCCCAGCTCTGTCAATTACTTGTCTCCGAACGCACCCTAATTTTTGGCATTCAACATAATAGGTAACGAGTAGACAATTCAGGTTGTAAAAAAAAAATTCTTTTTGGAAAAACACGTGAACTAGAAAAGCAGCACAGAAGGGTTAACTTGATAAATTGAAGGTTTGAATGTAAATTCGGTGTTTCTTAAGCCGCCAATATAAATCATTAAGAAAACACCTGGCAATTGAAAGTTAACTTTGCCACATCAGCTTTTTATCCACCAAGCCAATCGCCGGCAAATAGTTATGCCCGGCAAGTCATAAAACGTGTGGAAATAAAATTGGAAAAAATTCAAGTTCCACGTTCTATTGACAACGCATGTAAGACGACCCCACTGGGCTGTGCCTCACGGGAAAAAAACGTGGCCTGCGTAGTGGAGTCTCTTCAGTCATTTGCTTGTTAAGCAAACGCATACATCCACTCTATGACAATCTGCACATTTGAGCAAACTGTTTGGGGACTAAGCTGCGTGCCCACAATACCTGAAGCAGGAACAATCACACTAATTTATAGAGTAACTAATTGCTATGAATTGCACTTGCAGACATTGTTCTATGTGGAGGAGAATTCCAATGTCATCGTAATAGCAGCAAAAGGCAGACGACAATTAAACAAGAACACACAAGCGAATTTGTCTATTTTTTGGGGCTGTTACAAGATACAATGACGTCATAAAGCAGAGGCGAATATTGACAGAGAGCGCAAACTCAAATGAGTAATGAGTGAGTGAAACAAAATAAAATTTCATTTCTTTGTAAGCAGCCATTAGTATTAACCCCTCAAACATAATTTAACTTGTTTAAGAATATCAATATTGCTTTGAAAACCTCATTTTGAAAGTTGGAAGATTGTATATCGCTGCATGTTTAGAGTTATACTTTAAATAGTGAGGTGAATGTAACCTTTTAAAGATGAATTTTTTTTGATAGCTATCCCATAAAATTGTATATTTAAATACGTATTGGAAGTGGTTATCGCGGTAGGATGAACTATTTTTTTGACATATTTTGGCTTGTGATTCTACATACACACTTATTTTATATGATTTGATACTAAAGAAAATAAAGAATATTTAAGATAAATTAACTTATAAAAAAAAAAAAAGAAAAAAAAAAACTATTATGAAATTTGAACAAAATATTGTCAAAGTAGACGCTTTGGTAGATGGTTGGTAGACATTTTTTTTTTGATTTATATATGTATGTACGGTTTACACTGTATTTTAGTTTAACAACCTCCTTTCAAATAGGAATATTGAGTTTATTGTGCTAAGATTTGAATTTGGTGATCTCAATATTAATTTAAAATGCCTACGAACGGGGATAATGGTAAAACTCTTAGAAGTGGTAAGGTAGTTTCGGAAGGACAAAATGATAATACTGTTGGTACAGCTTTAACTGACTTGGTAGACAATAATGCAAGGTATACGGAAGCAAATTCAGTGCAGTCTCAGGCAGGTCAACAACAAAGAGAAACAGAGAATGTGGCAATGACTGGGGGTTTACAAGATCTAATGAGTCGCTTTGAGAGGATGTTCGTGGAACATCAAATGGAGGTGAATCGAGCAACAACAGAAGCAGTTCATAGCGCTATTAAATGCCTAAAGAAAGATGTTGAAATTATGGCAGGAAGACTTTCTAATCTCGAAATTGCAAGTGCCAATAAAACAGCAAGCAACGAACAGGTACGGGATTCACTTGGGCAGAATCAACCTCGCCGAAGACTTTTTGAAGAAACACTAGACTTTACGCCAGCACGTGCTAATAATTATGTGCCTGAGACGTACGATAATAGGCGCACTAAACGAGTTCGCGATTGGGGACTCAAGTACGACGGCGGTCAAAATTCTATACCGGTAGAACGATTTATATTTAGGGTAGAGACATTACAAAAGAAACATAATATCTCTAGTGAGGAACTTTACGCGAACTTTCATTTATTATTAGACGGCCAAGCTCAAGAGTGGTATTGGTTACATATGGAAGAAAATGGCGATTTGGATAATAATAACTTTTCAAATTTTCGAGTAGCTTTTTTAAATCAGTTTCGTCAGGCAGACTGTGACGAAGAGATTCGAACTGCAATGAATGATCGAAAGCAGGGTTACAACGAAACATTCGATGAGTTTTATGCGGCAATAAAGGGAATGGCTTTTACCATGACAAACAGAATTCCTGAGCAAGACTTACAGCCTGTTTATAGAACGTGACTCGCTGATAAAAACCGCTGAAATGTGAGCGGTTTTGTTATTTTGGGTCATAGAACACGACTGTTGACAAGTTTGTTAAAAAACGTAACTGCTGTCAATTTATTTGGTATATACAAGACGGTTAGAGTCGCCGAAGTGTCAAAATTGGACGAATATAGAATTGTGTTCGCGCGTAAAATTTAATCACAATTTCATTGAAAAAGGCAAACACGAAATGGATATTTCAACAAAAAAAAAAGTAAGTACACATTGATATCATAAATGTTTTTTTTAGTTTATTTCGACTTGTTAAATTTTCAGCATTAAAATAACTACAGCAATACAGTTTTGGTAATTGGTGGATTGCATGGTGGAGTTTCCACACTTGGCCACAGGAGCTCCTCAGTTTGGTAGCAGCAAATCTACTATGGAATGTACTTGGGAGACTGTGGCAATTAAAATAAATGTTTGTTGAAAAAATATATCTGAAAATAAAGACAAAATTTTAATACATTCATACATACATTAATGAATATATTCATACTTCAATCAATTTACACTTATTTGTTTAAAAAGTTAGGGAAGACTCCTTGTTTTAATAGAAAACGTTTTATAATTTTTTTTTATCAAAAAATTTTAAAAATTCGTTAAATTTTGTTTTGCTTTTTTGTTTGTTTATGTTTATTTGATATTTTTCATAAAAGTAGGGATACCATCTTAATATTTAACATTTAATACTAAATTTAGTATGAAGAAATATAAACAAAAAATATTTTTTAACACGTTGGCAATAGTAGGGTTTCAAACAACTTTGACATATGCGCGAATTAACGTAAGTGGCACGACAAAATCGACTCGTGTTCTATAAACGCTATTTATTTCTCACTCGTTCACCGGTCGTCGAGTCGCGAGTTGAGCGAGTCGCGTTCTATAAACAGGCTGTTAGTAAATATAATACGAAGAAATTTGAGACCTCGAATAAAAAATTTAATTTTTGGCTGTAAGATAGAAAGATTTGAACAGCTGAAGTACGAATGCAAACGTGCCGAAAAGCATTTGTCAGAATTTGAAAATAAATCTATACACAGAAAGAGAGTTGAAGAACTTGATTTGGAGGATGAGGAATCCAATTTTGATCAGGAATGTAAAGTATTAGATGCTTTTGAAAGACGACCTAGAAATTCTTACTTTATCGAAAGTAATCGCGGTCAGAATTTATCTGATTCATCGACAAGAGAAGAGAAACAGTTGAAATGTCCGTGCGATTCTCCGTTCCACAGATTATCTTGCTTCAAATGTAATAAGCCAAATTTAAAATGTTTTATTTGTGAAAAGTGTCAATCGGAAAACCGCAAGAGCGACGATCAGGCCGGGATGAGTCGTCCAGACAAGACACCCCCGGTAAGGAATGCCAACTGAATACTACTATATTAACAAATACACCAGAATGCCCTTTACAAACAAATCACAACACAAAACGAATATTATCATTAGAGGAGCGGCAGAAACGTTATGATGAAGTAAGATCACGCATATTTAGTGACGACGGGTGGTAGAAATTTTAGAAAGATTCAGGCGATTAGGACAAAAAATAGTTTCAAAAAACGAGAAAAGAAAGCAATAGAGGCAACAATAATAAGAGATTCAGGCGATCGACGACCATACACACATGTAAACATCAATGGGTTTGAAATGAGGGGTATGCTCGACAGTGGAGCAAACATTAGTTGTTTTGGTAAAGATGCTTTGGGGATAGTGGAAAAGCTGACCCTTAGTGTCCAGCCATTAGACCAGGAGCTAAAAACAGCAGATGGTAAAGTGCAGGCCATAGTAGGTAAAGTAGTTGTTGACGTGCAGTGGAAAGGTAAGAGTTTAGCCATGACCTTGTATTTAGTCCCAAGCTTACAGCAACAGCTATATCTAGGCGTGGATTTTTGGGACGGGTTTGGAATATTTCCACAAGTGGAGGAAATGAGTGTGAATCTGGTGAAACAGAGTTGGAACTTACGCTCGCCGAGCAGCAACGACTAGAATCCGTTAAAAGCTTTTTCCCATCCTACGCTAAACTGGGTCTAGGTAGAACACACATTATGGAGCACAACATTGAGGTATTTGATGAAACGCTGCCATGCAAACAAAAGTATTATCCCATGTCACCGATAAAACTGCAAAAGGCATACAAAGAAGTGGATCGCATGCTGGCACTTGATGTTATCGAGGAAAGCAATAGTGCCTGGAGCTCGCCCATAGTAATAGTAGAAAAACCTGGAAAAGTTCGCGTGTGTATTGATCTGCGAAAAGTCAACGAAAGAACTAAAAAGGACGCCTATCCTTCCCCACATGTTGAAAGTATATTAAGCCAGCTGCAAAATACGTACTTCATAACCAGTCTTGATTTGAAGGATGCCTTCTGGCAGATTCCTCTTCAGAAGACATCCCGAGAAAAGACAGCGTTCACAGTCCCTGGGCGGCCATTGTACCAGTTTAAGGTTATGCCTTTTGGCCTGTGCAATGCCAGCCAGAGATTGTGTCGCTTAATGGATCGTGTAGTGCCTTCCAAGCTTAGAGAACACATTTTCGTTTATACAGACGACTTGCTGATATGCTCACCGGATTTCCATACTCACATGCAGCATCTAAATGAAATTGCCGAATGTCTGTCCAATGCCGGATTGACCATAAACCTTGAAAAGTCAAAATTCTGTCAGAAGAGCGTTCGTTACTTGGGGTTTATCATAGGACAAGGTGAATTACGCACGGACCCGTCGAAAATACAAGCTATGCTAGACTTTCCTATACCCACTACAGCCAAACAACTCCGCAGATTTCTTGGAATGTGCGGATGGTATAGGAGATTTCTGCCAAATTTTGCCACTACGACCGGACCAATGACAGATTGTTTGAAGAAGGGCAAGGAGTTCAAAATGTCTAACGAAGCTGTAGAAATTGTTAAATTGTTTATTGCGTTTCTTTTTTCCTGATAGTATTCTTTCTTCGTGTCTATTAATCGTTCCTGTATCTTGTCGTATATTGGTATCGGTTCCCGGAAAAACGAAATCTAATAAACTAGTCTTTGTAACTGCATTATTGCAAATTGGACAATTAGGATTAGTTTTAAGGAACTCTAAAACACATTCACGATGGAATACATGCTTACATCTTGTAGAAACTAAAGTGCTAGTTGAATTATAAATTATACCACAAATTAAACAAGTATTGCTTTCAGTTTGCAAATCTGCCACTAGATATTCAGGGCTATGTCTAACTGCCATTTTTAATATTTAAATAATAAATCAGTTAAATTTTATACGATTAAAACTAATCAAACCCACGAAATTTAAAGTTTTCTTGTTTTCGAAAATGACTAATCCTAACTTAATATAGTAACCAAACCAAATCTGTTGTAAAACTATCTGAATTGTAAAACTCACCCCAAAATAAATATTTCTTATATTGTGAATCTATCATATTTCTACTAAATGATTGAAACCCGTCCTGTCGAATTAATTCGGACCAGTAACTAGCTCTTTTAAGAACGAAATTCTAGTATTCCTGATATTAACCAACTAGACCAAATCATTCAATAGATTCACTCTATTTTATTAATTTGAAAACTTCTTATGTGAATGTAAATTCTCCAACAAGTTTAAACCTGGTATAATTAAAATTGTTCTATAACCTATTTAATTATAAATTCCAACGCTAAAAACTAGATTGGAGTCTACGTACACTTAAAGTTGTACTGGTGGAACAATATGTGGCTTTCCCGGTACCAAGATGTTTAACAATAAATGTTAAATTTTTATTGTATGGTGTGTAATATTGAATTATATGGGACATATTGCCCCACGTTGGGCGCCACTTTTGTAATGGTACGGTGATTGGTTGTTGACTGTGGTTTCTACCGAATGTTTTCTTTCCAAAATGACCATAACCTTTAGCACGTGCTTGCTTTAAGGGTCTAGCTCGACGGATGGGGAGGGGTCTTGTTAGGTCATTTTGAAACCTCACTTACAAAAAGATATCACGTGCTAAGCTACTCTCTAAGATGACAAAAATTGGTTTTACATCAGATGTGGGAAACCAGATATTATATTTCCCTACGCCCTATCCCTACCATGTTACCATTTTCCAACCGAAATCTATTGGTAACCCAAATACAACTCAGAATTGGTTTGGTTACATTAAGTTAGATAATTTTTCTTTCTTTATTTACAATTCATTTTTTTTTAAGTTTTTCACAAAACGGTATTTAAATAATCGTAAAGTTTTAAATTCATTTCTAGTGTAAATGTTTAAATATAACTTCATTAATTCTAGGTTCCATTTATCATTCAATTTTAATTATTTTATAAATAACTTACAATTTTCTATGAGTGTATCGATGTTTCAGGCCTGTGACATGATATTAAATTGTACAAAATCAGCTCAAAGCTTTAAGTGAGAATTTAAATATTAACAATAACAATCTTAAAATAAACCTAAATTACAAAGTTACATACATATTTATGTAAGTTAATATTCATTCATATTTCGTTTCTTTCAATCATGTTTACTCTTATCAATGAGAACTTATAAAAAGCGAGAGCTCTCTTTTAAGTTAAGGTTGAACTACATAGATCAATGAAACTAAATGAAATTAAACAAATGAATGAATCAAATTATGAATGAATAATACTTTACTACAATATGTTTTTCGTTTTTTTTTCTCTTTTTTTCTTTTTTGGTTATGCCAAAAAAAAATTAAATTTAAATTATTTTATATTTTGAAAAATTTCATTAAATTCTTATTTAATATTTTATATTAGTAGTATTCTTTTATATTTAAATACAGTTTTATGTTTTTATTTAATTACTTCATATAGTATAGTCAATAGTCAATTTAAAAAAATGGTAAATTATAGCACTTTGTTTAAACCAAAAATGTTTTCTTTTAATGTAAGGGGTATGTATTAACAAGTTGTATCGTTAAAATTAGTCTTAAAATTCATAAACTAAGATTATTATCAAATATTAGGAAACTTAAGTTTTCACGTGTGAAGTGATCATTACGTAATGTGAAATGGGTCAATAATTTATTATAGTTTTAATAACTTACAATTATAGTTTAAGAAAATTCCCACAAAATAATTCGCTGGTGCTTTATCCAATGGAAATGTTGGAGACCGAGGGGTTTTTTTCCAGAAATGTTGGAGCACGAGGTCTTGGTGCTGAAGAATTGTTGGAGCACGAGGTGTTTGTGCAGAAGAATTGTTGGAGCACGAGGTGTTTTTTTTTTGCCAGAAATATTGGAGCACGAGGTCTTGGTGCTGAAGAAATGTCGGAGCACGAGGTGTTGGTGCTGAAGAAATGTCGGAGCACAAGGTGTTGGTGCAGAAGAATTGTTGGAGCACGAGGTGTTTTGTACTCTCGCGGATATCAGATTTTACAATATCATTCCCCAATTCACGACCAGATCAAATTATATATGTACATACATATAATTCCCTTCCACTTTTAGGATTTAATATTAATAGGCGAATTTTATTTTCACTGCTTTACTTTGTTAAGTTTTGAATTGACGGAATATAATTTAATTACTTAAGTTTTATAAGTATAGAGTACTTTTCCATTTGACTATTTTTTGATCAATGAATCACGCCACTCAAGTATTAATATTTTTTTCTCGTTTTAAGTCGTTCGATGAGTTCAAATCATCTTAAAAAAAACAACAAATTTAATTCATAAAAGGGAAAGAAAAAAAAACCGTATTGTTAATGAGAAAAAAAAATTGCAATCATAAAAAAATGCCCTTGAAAAGGTAATACCTTTCATTCATAAAAAGAAGAAACAAGACAAAAAAAAAATACTTAAAATTAAGAGAGGCTCAGATTTAAGAGAAAGTGGTAATCTGGAAAGCAGTAATTTAACAACTGGGATAAAAATTTTAGAATAACCGTCACATATACTCCCCATCATATCATCTCGTACTTTTGTATTTTTTTGGAGCGCTGTTGGTCGGAGGAGATCAGGGTCTTTCAACTTGTTGTTCTTCTGAATTAGTTTGTTGAGGTTCATTTGAACTAGCAGGACAATCATTATTTTTATCTTTATTCGTTTCTTTGTTTCTTATTAACCACTTATCCATCGTAACAAATAAAAAATAGAACGACTGCACCTGTATATGGAAATTGTCAACTAAAAAAGTAATAATACAGTTTTGTTTCAGATGTATTTTTAATAATATAACACAAAAAAAATCTTATTTTATTATAAACTTAAACTTTTATTCACAAAAAACTAAAAAAATTGAATGACAAAAGTCTACATACGAGCTGTAAATTAACATAAAAAACTTTGATTGGGTATTAAAACTTATTACTTTTTATTAAAATTAATATTTCGTTGGACCACCATGGGCATCTATAACTGCTTGTAAGAGTCTGGACATCGAAGCAACTAAATTGTCGAGTTCTGCGGATGTTATGTTTAGCCATTCTTCTTGAAGCTTCTCTTTAAGCATTGGGGCACTAGTAATAGGAGTTTTGCGAATTTTTCGTTGTAGAATCTCCCACACGTGCTCAATAACATTTAAGTCCGGCCTTTGAGGTGGTGTGTACAACTGTCGTGGGGCATGGTAGAGCAGCTAATCTTTGACAATCTGAGACGTGTGCTTCGGATCGTTATCTTGCTGGAAAATCTAACTCTGACCAAGATTTAAAATATCAACCGAGGGTTTAAAATTTTGTTTCAAAATGGCTTCGTACAGATAGCGATCCATATTACCCTCAATAAACACTAACTTTCCTACTCCAGAAGTAGCGAAAGCACCCCAAACCATCACGCTGCCTCCACCATACTTAACAGTAGCAACTAAGTTCTTCGGCTCCATATTATTTAAAGTTCTTGTATGTACAATTAATTCAGATCATGCAGCAATATCTTCGGCTAATTTTGTGGCATTTACTTTGGGATTTTTGCCCACTTCTTTTAAAATGAAGCTAACGTCTCTACGACTAAGTTTCTTTGGGCGACCTCCACGTGGTTTGTTTTCTACTGTACCAGTCCTTTTAAAGTTACTGACTATTGTCTGAACCGTAGACTTACTTAAATTAAAAAGCTTTGATATTTCATCAAAATATTTTTCCTAATTTTTGCACTTTACGACAAAATTACGGACATCAATTGATATTTCTTTTCGAGAAGCCATTATTTCTATTAAAGATTTATTTATCCGCCTAAACTTGAACTGAATAATATGTTAAAAAACCCCTTAACACAACAAAAAAAGTAAAAAATAAATAACGGCATTTTACCGTTTGAATTCAACAACAAAATCCCATACATGCTGGTCGTATGTAGACTTTTGTCAATGGTGTTTATTTGTTTATTATGAATAATTTTTAAAGTTTACATTACAATAACAATTTTTTTTTGGGCATATCAACAAAAATAGATTACAAACAAAACTGCATCATTATTTTTTTATTCCAAACTAATGTTCTCATAATATGTACAATATTGTGGTCGTATGTAGACTTTTGTCGGCCACTGTATTTTCTATGAAAAGTTTGTTACAAAAAAAATCATAGCAAATAACAAAGAGCAAAACGTTTTATAAAAAAGGTAATTTTTTTTTGCGTGCGATATCAAGAAATATTTTTCCTGTCTTATTTAAATAAAATAACGTTTGAAATTGTTATAAAAATTGTAACATATTTATAAGAGCGTGAAAATTTCCCCAAAAATAATGGTGTTTTTTTATTTATTGTTAATTTATAGTACAGATGGCGGAATTTCGAAAAAAAAGTATATTTTAAGGATGGAAAACAAAAAAAACGATTTTGGGAAAAAACCGTTAATTAATGAAAAAATGGTTTCAATTTTCAAAGGTTTCGTGTATCACGGCATTAAATAAAAATTAAAATAATAATAATAAATTGTAATAATTATTTCCCTACAATTATACTCATGTGAAGGTCATGGCAACTCTTGGTAAACAAATACAAACTTTGTGCGCCATTTGTTAATTTTAAAACTTATTTTATAAGAAATCTGACTTTTTAGAAAAAAAAGTAGTAGAAAAATTTATAAAAAATATTTTTACATACAATTTATAGTTTTTGCTGGAAAAAAATGTGAGTAGAAATGGTAAAAAATTGGTTATGGAATTTATGAATTTTATCTTTTTTTATAGTTTTACTGGAACTACAACGTTCAAAATGGATCCAAAAATAAATCTGCAAAATACAATTAAACCTTTTTCATAAATTTTTCTTTTTCATTTAATAACTCTTTTAATTTTAACAAAAAACTGATTTTTTGAAGTTTACGCTTTGACAACATTTTGAAAATGAACTTTCACTGTCCTGTGTAAACAGTAATGCTACTTGCAAATGGTTCGAGTTTTTCGAATAAGTTTTCGTATATAATACGTACACAGCAATCGCATGCAAATACTTGCATGTGTAAAGGCAGGGTTAAGAAGTAAAGGTGGTGAAAGCAGTGTTGCCAGAAAATGAATTTCAAAATATGCTCAAACTTGAAAAACTAAGTCCTGTTTCACACTCATCAGTCAAGTCAAGTATTTTTCAATGAGAAGAAAAAAGATGAAAGATAATTTTCTCTTTTCTTCTCATTGAAAAAATACTTGACTTGACGAGTCAGAACTGATGAGTGTAAAACAGTTCTAAGTGCTAAAATGTTCTACAGAAGAAAAAATAAGTGCTAAATTTTTTCAATGTAACAATACAATTTTTATTTTAAATGTTACAAATATATCTTATAGTTTTTTCTAATTTTGTTCATAACAATTGTTGACTTGTTTTAATAGATAACATTTCATATATAAATTCAAAAGTTTCCGTGTTCATTTACTTACCACACCAAAAGAAATTTAGTTGAAATAATAAAATATTTCTTTGATATTTCTTTATTTAGGCTCGAGTTCATTAAATTTAATTTACATTAAATTATTTTTACTGAAGGTAAAAAAAAAATAATTATTAAAATTTATTGATAACTAGCTGACCCGGCAGACGCTGTCCTGTCCAAATTAAAAAATTAAATTAAAAAAATGTTTGCATTCGATTTTTAAAATCCATTTAAGAGAGGAAAAAAAGTATTTTCAAATTAAAGTTGTGTCATGTCAAGACATTGCAAATGCACGGTGTTTATGGTAAGACATGAGTAAGTAACGAGTTATCTACAGAAATAAAACAAATTACGACACTGCGGTAGAGTCGCATTTTGGTTGACAAGCAAGCGGAGGTGTGGCAACACTAGCAAAAATGTCGACTTCCGTTGAAGACACGCTGATTCTCCCTTTTTGAATTTGGAGAACGTGACTAACACAACAGTGGCCTTGTTCCCAACAACGTGTCACAAAGTCGACAACAACCAGCACAACGTAGTCACGAACTTGGGACATCTTTAGCAACTGTAACAGAACTGTCCAGAATAAAGACAAAAGGGCAATCGCAAACGCTGCACCAACACCTACTGGCTCCTCGCCACTATATCCCTCAAGTTCCATTACAAATTTTCCATACGGTGAACAGATTAGTCCAGCCAAGTCTGTGTTTCAAACAGCTCACACTTAGGGAAATACATCAGTCGAAAGCCCCAATGCTCCCAAGTCTCCAGTGAATGCACCACCACCGTTTTCGACACCACATTACATCAAACCAGTTGCTGTCAATAGCGTTGGCGGCAATGCTAAGTTTCGGCCAAGCAATTATAGCAAAAGGCGTCTAGGTCAGCAATTGCTATTATCCGAGGCAGCAATCCATAAGCCTACAGCCAAAGTGAACTCGGTGCCATCATAAAATGGTGCTGTAACAGCCGATGAAGCATGTTTACCGGTGTTCAATCACATTAGTAACAACTACACTGCAGACATATTTTCACATATTGATTTGTAAATTATGTTAAACTTTTTACTTAGACAAAGTCACGCAACGCCGCAGGGGTCGTTGTGGTAGGCAGTAGACATAATGATTGTTAAGGGTGGCAGTGTTCGTACTGGGCAAAGAGAACTGTGCACCAACGATTATTTGCGAGTAAGTGAGCAAAGCGTTGACGCTGGCGTTAATAAAGAGGCAAATTGGAAAAAAAAACACACACACACACCAAAACATCATTTCCCATTATACTCTACAAAAAAACATCATATATCATCCTCTACAAAAAGAGTCATCCTATTCTACAAGAATTAACATTCATCCCATTCTACAAGAATCATCATTCTTCATATTCTACAAGAATCATCATTCATCCCATTCTACAAGAATCATCATTCATCACATTCTACAAGAATCGTCATATTCTACAAGAATCAACTCTCATCCCATTCTACAAGAATCATCATTCATCATATTCCACAATAATTAACACTCATCCTCATTCTACAAGAACCATCCTATTCTGCAAGAATCATCCTATTCTGCAAGAATTAACACTCATCCTATTCTACAAGAATCATCATTCATCATATTCTACAAGATCACCATTAGAATAGCAGATAAGTAACATACTTAACAATTTTGATCAACCCATAATTAGTTTTACCGTTAGGGCACCGATTTTTAGAAACTTCATTTCATTAGGGTATACCGAGTGGGTGTCGGGAAGAAGGACAAACAACTAATTGAATTAGCAATTTCATGTTTTGTCAGGAAATTGAAGTATAGATCTGGGATTCAAAAAAAATTAGGATAGAGGGAAAGAAACTAAGGTGCAGAATTGAGGAAGATAAAATAAAAAAAAAATAAAATAAAACCAAACATTTAACATTACGGGAACTAATTGAGGTGAAATATAATATAAAATAAAAGAAAAAGGAAAAGAAGGAAAAAGGAGGTGTATCCTGTCAGGTATTGAAATGTTGAATTTTATTTGTTGTTGATATATATTATTTCCTTTTGGGATGTAAAATTTCAGGCCTTTGACTACATCTGTCAAGTCCAAAAAGGGAAACAACCTAGTGAATCAAACCGAGGCAAAATACACGTTTTTTTTTGTTTTTCTTGCCAATTTAGATTGTAAGCTGCTAGAATAAATTAACGTATTATTACTTTATTTTGAGAAATATGGTTATGTAAGTTTATAGTATTTTAAGAAATGTGAAATTACAATAAAACAATAGCGGTATTACTCTAAGTGAATTAATATTGGAAATTTTGAGAGATATTTAAAATGATAATGGGGGAATAGAAGGGTAAGGTAGGTATTTGAGTGGTAAGAATGCTGATTAGGGGTAGCTATTAATTAATGCTAACATGCTACCATGGTCGAGCATCAGGATGGATGCTGAGGGAGGGCCAGCCAGGGATTGAATTTCATCTTAATCCCAGTATAAAGGTACTGTATTTCTCATGTGGTTCATTCGTGTTCCGGTTTCAGCTTTGGTTTCGGTTTTTTTACGCCCCATTTTATATTTGTATTTAGGCAATGCACTGGTACATTAAAATAATGTTCCATGCCCATCCATTGGCAACGAACACCCGCCCATGCCCGACGAGTCATAGCCCGGCTGAGAAATTGTTAGTTACCAGTATGACTAATGGATGAGCACACGAATCGTGCGAGTGGCAGTAGCCATTATTATTGGCGAATCGTGACAAAGTTTTATTCATATACGTACACACTAGGGTGGTTTTTCAAAATCGATTTTCGATTTTTAAAGGTGCTCACATCTAGAATTATGCAATTTAGTGTTAAAATACAATTGAGAAAATTTTAGCTCAATCGGACTATGCGTTCCCGTGCCGAAAGAGCCCCAAAGTTTTCGAAAATGCCTGTTTTTCACGAAATAGCGCCGTGTTTCTTCTTTAGCTGATAAATGCCATAAGTTATTACAATAAATTTACTATCAAATGAAAGGTACTTATAATGACTTTAAAAGTTAATTTCTTATTCATATTTACCACAAAATATTCAAGCAGAAATTAAAAATCGGGGAGTAATGTTACTTTAAGAGAAATATTCATTTAAAGGTTTTTGTGTTAAGTGAACAGTTCGTACAAGAAAGATATTAAGGCCAAAATGGCTCGTACTTCGTTCAATGTTCGTATCCGTGCTAAAACTCAGATTTATTTAATTAGACATTCATCTCAACAAATAACCGGCAGCAAGCAACCATCAAGTACTAAAGGCATTGTTTTATAACATGCGTAACGTTGGATTACCTTTCTGTGAAGCCGCAAAACTCACTCTGAAAGAAGTTTTTGTGCTCTGGAAGAAAGCTTGCCAGTTACAGAAAAATGCTGTTCGTAAAGTTCAAAAATTGTATAACGAATAGATATCACTAGAAAGCGTTGATAAGTTTCTACCATATTTGCCTAAGTTTAATAAAAAAAGTTATACCCTTAAACTTAACCTTGAGTATGTAATTAAATATTTACTATTGGAATCTATTAAATGTGTCTCACTGCAACAGAAAATTTACAAAATATCTCATTCTCTTCTGAATCGGAGGTGGTTTCAGACAATGTATTTACTGGCAATGGAAAAATCGGAAAATTAGGAACTGAGAGTAAAAAGAGGAAATACAGTTGCGGATATAAAAAAGTTATAGCCTAACAGCTATCAATTTTATTAGATAGGTGCTTTTTCGGCACGGGAAAGCCTAATCCGATTGAGCTAAAACTTTTACAATTGTATTTTAACACTAAATAGAACATTTGTAGGTGTGAGCACTTACAAATTTCGAAAAAAAATTTTGCCATATTCAATAAAACCACCCTAGTACACACATATGTAGGTTTTGGGTATGTTTGATTCACATTTGATTTGAAAATACATATGTATGTGCATATATGCTATGAATCATATACATAGTATTCTTATTACATTTTAATTGATAAGATCAATCAATATTCATGTAATAAAAAAAAAGTAAAACTTCATTGCAATGGTTTGTGATATACGACATTTTTTGTTTGGTTGTCTGGCGCATAAACAAATAATTCTGTTGGACTTCCGACAAGGGAACAGGCGACATATAATTGGCCATGCGAGAAGCATGGTTAATCCCGCAAACACGCAATGACTGCCCTTGAGATTTGTTGATTGTCATTGCATATGCGAGCCTTACTGGAAATTGCAAGTGTTTAAAATCGAATGGCATGTCGGTTGGAATCATTGGGATCCGAGGTATCAAAACATTTTCTCCTTTATACTTTCCTTTAAGTATTGTTGCTTCGATGACGTTATTCATCAGTTTTTTTTATTGGAAGTCGGGTGCCATTACAAAGACGTGGTTTGTTTATATTTCGTAACATTATTATTACCGATCCAAATTTTAGTTAGAGATTATGAGGGGGTAATCCGCGTAAATCCAGGGAGTTTAAAAATTCGATTGGATAGTTGACGACATCGTCCTGAGAAGTAACAGAATCCACAGATTTTATATTTATATTTATTTATTTCCAATTCTATACACAAGACTTAAAGTCTCTTATTGCAGTACAGAACATTGTTTTAGCAGAAACATTAAAAAGAAAAAAAAATATAATTCTTAAAAGTGTTTAAACTAATTAATTTATAAATTTATAAAAGGAAAAGAAAAGTGTTTGGTTAACAAATTAACATGTAAAAAAATTAATAATGCATTTTTTAAATCTCAGTGCGTTACTTATTATTTGTATGTTGTGCGGGAGTAGATTCCAAAGCCGGATTGCATTAAGAAAAAATTGCCAATCAGAAGTTAAACAATGATGTCTAAACAATAAGATTCGCTTTCCTCTATTAGAACTCAATAGGGTTAAGCGGTTATAGAGATGTTGTGGTTGTTGGGTATACACGATTTTGTGCATGAACAGAGTCCAGTGGTTTTACGTGAGTACCTGCCCAGAGGGCCCAAACTCACGGTGCTCTTAACACCGGGTGAATACAATGCGTCCACCACCGCCCCCGCCCACGACAAATTGCCGTGCACGAGTACCAATTCGAATTTGTGTATTTGGACACATTTTCCCCTTTGGCAAAGAGCGGAGCCCATCTAAAACTCCTTCCTTTTGAACTACTTTTAAAGAATTTTTTTTCATAAAATTTAGTACATGTCTTTTTTTTGAGTGTATACACGATTTTGTGCATGAACAGGAGTACTCTTGTTTTGAGTATGGCATCAAACTGAATACCATATAGTTTTGCCGTAAAAGGCGAAACAGAATCAAACCTTTTCACGCCATATACATAGCGCACAATACTTTTGTAAACTGAGTTTAGTTTTCCTGTACTTGCGGTATCGCATTTGGCAAATAATTCGCATCCATACATCAGAACTGGCAATAAATAGGTTTTTGCAAGAAGTACTCTTATTTTGACAGGTGTGCAATACTGCGTTTGCCAGAGAGTTCTAAGCATGGAATACGTACGGCCACATGCATAATTAATATGATTGCTCCATGTCAGGTTCTTATTAAAAATAATTCCAAGATTTTTTGCTGAGTTTACCCTTTCTATACGTGTGTCATTAAGAAAAATATCCGGTATATGATCACTTATAGTAGTCCGTTTTTGGATTAGAAGATATTTAGACTTTTTTGGATTGATACTAAGACCATTAGCAGTAGCTCATTTATAAATATGTTTTAACTCGGTATTTAGAGTTAAGACACACTGTTCAATTTTAGATAAATCACAACTGATGTAAATTTGTATATCGTCAGCATACATTCTGATTTTACAGTGCGTAAGTTGACTCGGCAAGTCATTAGCATAAAGCGAGAATAGTAGAGGCCCAACAATTGACCCCTGCGGTACACCTCTCATAACAGGTAGTAAATTTGATTTATCGTTACCACTTTAAACATACTGATGCCTGTTGGTAAGATATGTAAATACTAGTTGTGTAGCGACTGTAGAAAACATAAACATGTGCTGTAGTTTATAACATAGGGCGTTATGATCGACTGTATCAAAAGCTTTCGAATGGTCTAAAATTACTAAAATATTGGTTTATCGTTCATCTATCTCACTTCTTATATCTTCCGCAACATCTACAAGAGCAGTTATGCAACTGTGTTTTTGCCGAAACCCAGATTGTTTATCATTAAGCAAATTATGATCATTTACGAAATTATCCTCTCAAATATTTTGGACATAAAAGGTAAAATAGCGATTGGCCTATATTTTGATTTAGTTTTAGGTATTGGTATAATTTTAGATTTTTTCCAATTTGAGGAAAAATGACTAGTTGTAATTATATTGTTGAATATATGTGTAACATAGGGCAATATTATTGGAAGAATTATTTTAAAGAATCTTGGGTGAATTTCGTCGACGCCAACTGCATTTGATTTTATTGACATACAGTTCCTTATAACATCGAACTGATCTACTCAATTGAAAGAGAAGTTATAATGAGGTTCATGATTGTTATGGCTATGATTGTAAAAACTAATATCAGCTTCTACAAAAGGAATATTAAAAAATTTTTCATTAAGAACATCTGGATCAATAAAAACAGGGTCATAGTTTCTAGATTTACCAACACCGATTTCTTTTACAATATCCCAGGTTTTTTTTTTTGATCCCAGAGCCGAGGAGAATTTTTCAGTGTAAAATTTAGATTTTTCCTGCTTAATTATTTTGTGTACTGTCTTTCTTGCTGAACAATATTCAACGTTTGTTTTAAACCGTTTCCACCGATCTTAATAGCTTCCTTAATACAAGGTGGCGCAAAAGTAAACTTCCGATGTTTTTTGGCTGTCACCGACCGATTATTGGTCAAATAAATAGTCAGCAATATTCCACGTTCTGGAGCAGTGTAGCGTAACATTGTTTATTAACGTGTATTTCGCATGTGTTTACTACACAAATGTCAAAACAGAACTGACATTAGGGGCCATCGTATAATTTATAGCATTTTCTGATAGGAGGATTACTTTTGCGCCACCTTGTATATGATGAAAACCATGGTCTAGTTTTTTGACCCACTATTTTGGTTTTTATTGGAACAGATTGATCAAACAAACATAATATATTACGTTCAAAAAAGGCTATTTGATCCTCTGGTGAAGCCATAAAATAGATTGCATTCCAATTAATTCTGAGTAATTCTAGTTCCAGTGTGGTGTAATTAACATTTTCGAAATTACAAAAAGTTTTTGAATAGGGTGGTACTTGCAATTGCAAATTATAGGTCATGAGCAATAAATCGTGTTTCGAAAAACACGAGGCAGACAGTTGGTCGTAAAATTGAACACTCTTGTTATTACCAACAAATAGAAGATCTATTAGAGTGCTATTGGACAAGGTAAAGTGAGTAGGTCGGGTTACGTTAGTTGGAACAAGTCCTAATGGTGCCAAGATGTCGATAATGCTACTGTCATTCAAAAGGTTTGAGTTGAAATCACCCACAAGGACAACGTCTTTGTATAAAGCTGTGAAGTTCTCCAAAATTGAAAAAAAAACGGTTCCATTGGTATATTATTATTATATAATATCCATGTTGGAGTTCTCAAATATGTACCGGAATTCTTCAATTTTAGACGCCAAACTCTGAGCATTTATATGACAGATTTTTAAACCGTGTGCTTGTTTAGAAAGAATTTTGATCATATTTGCAGTACCGTATATGGAACCATCCCTTAAATTATTTTGAAAGTTCATTTATATATGTATACACAAAAATAAAATAAAAGAAGTAACGCAAGAGTTAACATAGGATTTTTTAAATAAAAATAATTTATAAATAGAAGCATTGTAAAATAATAAAAAAGACAAAATATCGCAAATAATATAAAAAAAAGTAGATGGCAAGAAAAAATAAAGTTATTCACAAATAAAAATAAAATAATATTATTGTAGTTGCATTGTGTTATTGCTTTGGTGACTAGCGCCAAAACTAAACTGATCACCTGATACAGGAAATAACCAATCCAAATGCTCGATTTCATCAATCTGAATAATAGGATCATTTGCAGTTTTTTTTTAACATATACGATCCCTCGCATGGAGAAGGCACTATGTATCCTGCGCTCCCTTTTCATTTTTACTGCAGCACGTAGAATTTCATAATTATCCTTTGTTAAGCTTTTATTCAAAAAGAATCTATTTTCAGAAACGAAACCAATCTGATTCAATCGAAAGGAAAAGTCTTTATTGAGTTTCTTAAAATTCGATAATGTTTTTAAGAAAACAATTTTGTCGTATGGGGACCACATTTTTACAATAATTGCAGCATCAGGCGAGTCGTTTTTCTTTTTGTTGTTATGGTTTTGTAACCGATATATGCTTTTGATTGGGGGAATGGTTGTGTTTATCGTTGAACATATGTTTTTGAAGATTTCGTGTAAATTTTCATTCCGACTAAAGGGTATTTCATTAATACGAATGTCTTTCGCGATAATAAAATTTTCTTGTCGCCGTAATTGTGTTTTTAAAGTTTTTATTTGTTCACCCATCTTTTTTAATTCGCCAGCTTTTCTACTTTGAATGTTAAAATTCAATTCGTCGACATCAACGTTTTTCGCAGCCAAAATAGCACGTTCGCTCAACCAATCATGATTTCTGTAATTTTGTGTAATGTTTGGAAACACCTTTCGGATGAGTTCGGAATTTTCATTCGGTGAACTGACAAAAATCGACGGGAAATTTAATACAGCCGGTCGAAATATCCACCGGGATTTTGCCGTTTCCTATGTCCAGCAATTGTTTCGAAAATACGTCTCGAGATTGATTGTTCTGCAGCTCGACCCGCATGTTCAGAGTCAATTTGAGCTTCCTGACGTGTTTCCACAATGCAGACGACTTCAAACATGCATTAAGTTCATCGGCGCACAGTGGCTGAAAATCGTTTTTCATTGGCCAAAAGTCGAATTTTTTTTTGTCACCGATTTTTAAAATTTTTACACCTTTTTGGAGCTAATATATCCATATTAAGGTAGCCAAAAAATTAGGTTAAACTATTAATAATTGTGGGCGTGGCATGCTGTCAAACTCAACTGTTTTTTTAATTTCAGAAAAAGGTGTTTTTTATTTGTTTTTTGTCAAAAATAAATGGTTACTACTCGCAAGCTATCATCGATAATGGCCTGCGGTCTTTTTTATAATGTTGGTAGGATTATAGTCTTTAGTTGTTGTAAGTGGTTACCGCTCTAGCGTTTAATATTAGGGGCGTTCTGAAATATTTATGAAACCACTATATTTTTCTGAAATTTAAACTTTAGTGGAATAGAACTTCTAGGGAACAAAAGGGAACAAGAAACGTATACCACCCGAAGAAAGGTGAAAGTGTCTTCTTTAATCCTATATATACTTTTGCACCCGCCACGACCCGCCGGTAGAACACTTTTTTAATTTTAATAAAATTACTCTAAAAAAATTCAAATTACGATAATTTAAACAGCCCTATAATTACTCGTATACAATGGTGTATTAAATTTTCACTTTTTTGCCTAAAGGTTTATGTTTCTTTACTTTAGACTACGTAAAACTAAAATAATTAAATATAATACCTGGGAAAGGGTTTTATGGCTTTGTTTTGATTAGCAAAAAAAATAAGTCATAAAAATATCACAATAGGTTCTACAGTAAACATATGATCTCTTTCTAATATACCTGTTATCAACTGTTAGGGTCAACCAAAGTCATAAACAATTTTATAATAATAATCGCGACATTAAACCACTAAAGAAAAAAAAAACCCAATATTGGCCAGATACTAATTAGTTTTACCTGATATTAACCCTTTCGGCCGCACTTGAATTTAGCTGTGACTACCAAGAGCATCACATATTTTTTCATGACGACTTATGGAACATATACTAAAAATCAGTTATGATTTGGATTTCGGGTCTTCAGGATCCATAAGAAACAATGGAACCAACAAAGAGTTAAGAAGTTCAAAAAAGAAACATGTTCAAGATGAATATCGCAAATTTGGATTAATTATAGATCAGCCAAAACAAGGGTCAGGCAATACAAATGATGACAATACCGCACGAAGATTCTTTTTAGATCCAGAAACAGCATCTGAAATAACAGGAGTAGATTTAAAAAAATCCTAGAAGTACTTGCGTGCAATGAAGAAATTGACGCTAGACAATTTGGAGATTATGCTAAGGAAACTGCAAAAATATATACAACCAACTACCCATAGAGAACTATGTCTGCAACAGTTCACAAAATCCTTTATCATGGAGAAGATATCATTAAATATCATTTGGTGCCACTTGGAGATCTATCAGAGGAGGCTCAGGAAAAAAGGAACAAGGATTACAGATTTTATAGAGAGCAAAATACTAGAAAAATTTCACGAAATTCCACAAATGAAGATCTATTTAATTTATTATTGGCAACATCAGATCCGTTCATATCCAATATTCGAAATCAATGGAAAGTGGAACATCGGGCTTTAGATGAAGAAGCCAAAAAACTACTAAAGAACAGAAATAGCGCAGAACAAAATATAGAATATTTGCAATCAATATTTGTTTCAAATGAATAATAATTATAATTGCCTTCATTGTTATTTAAGTACGAAAAACATAGTATCAGTAAATAATTCTTTAAAAAAAAACCGACTTCAAAATTTCGGCCAAATAAAATGTTGGATTAACTTTCAAAAATGTTTAATATAACTAATGTTGTTGCACTTTTTTGATTGAAAGAAAGAATTTTGAAAATCTTGTTAATCTTCTAAAAAATCGGTTTATGCTAAATCTATAATGTTTTCCCATTAACAGAGCTAAATTTTGACACCCATATTCGATATATTCTTAAAAATCGGTTTATGCTATATTTCCCCGATATATCTCAATCAATTTCTGAAATTTTCATTTCTTTACCTTAAATATATTTTTCTGCAAGCCATATATTCCGCCGCGGCGGGCGTTGATCGTGATATCACTGGCAGTGTTTGCCGAAAATCACCTGCCAACAGAATCGTCGTACCTCCAAATCGACTTTGATTGTTTCGTAAATCTTGCAACGTTTTGTCTAATGTCTCCAAATATTCTTTATGTGCCATTGTACATTCATCCCAAACGATCAGTTTGCTTTTCTGCAAAACTTTGGCCATCGCACTGTTCTTCGATATGTTGCATGTTGGATTTTAATTGGTTTGCATATTTAATGGCAACTTAAGTGCTGAATGAGCAGTTCGACCGCCTTCCAACAATGTAGATGTAATTCCTGACGATGCGAGTGCAAGTACAATATCATTCTACGAGCGTATCGTTGCCAAAATTAACGCGATTAAAAAAGTTTTCCCAGTTCCACCACGAGCGTACAAAAAAAATTCCTCCAGCTTCATCTTTCACAGCTTTCATGAGAGTGTTTTCTTTAAATTTGCTCCACAAATCAATTCGTTTGGATGGTAAACATGTTGAAATAATTATAGAAAACAATGTTCGTATTTGGTAAGAATTTGACGAAATTACAGCATCTCCGAGTGTCTATTCCCAGTGAATGTCATTCTCTAACAATCTCAGGCGTTGGCACGCTTCTCTATACGTGTCACACAATTCACCATTTATAGTTCGCAAATCTTGGAATGATGCTGGACCACGAAAGCCGTTCTCCACTGATGCAATGACCAACGAACAACATTGATTTTTATTTATATAGATATGTATATATTAAAAAAAGTAAATTGGATTACTTCGAATATTTTTTTTTTTTTTTAATACATTTAATTTATTTATTGGATCTTCAGAAATGAAATGACAATAAGTTTTCAAATCTTAATACTAAAAGAAAATAATAAGTCCAGCCAGTGCTAGACCAAAAATTATGATACTACAAAAAATTTATATCCACTGATCCAGTCATCTGTTTTGCGCTTGAGTTAAAGCAAGGGTATCCCTCCTTCTCAACCGAACATGGCCAGTAAAGTTAAGGATGTCTCGTGCAAGTGGGTTTGGATGGTGTTCAAGTTTGCTGACATATTTTGAGGCGTGTTTTGTAAATTCGACTTTCACCAAAGGAATGCCTAGATCTTTGTGGATTCGAGAATTTTTAACATACCATGGAGCTGCAGTAATTGTACGTAGAATCTTATTTTGACCCCTTTGAATTTTTTCAATGTTGGATGCTGAGGCAGTACCCCATAATTGAATTCCATAACACCAGATTGGCTTTAGAATTGCATTGTACTACAAAAGTTTGCAATCCAACTTTAATGTAGAATTTCTGCCGATTAGCCAATTAATTTGCACTGCTTTTAATCTCATCTGGGTAAGTTTTGCGTCGATATGAGACTTCCAAGTTAAACGACGATCGAGGTGGATTCCGAGGTATTTGACTTCATTGTGTTGCGGGATAATTTGATTATTTATTCTGATAAACGAGCATGTATCTTTTCGCAATGTGAAAGTTATATGAATACATTTCTGTTCGTTAACCCTGATTTTCCAAAGCTCAAGCCAATTCTCTAGTTTATAAACATATTTCTGCAAGTTCTGTGATGCTATTTGATGGTCCTTATGAACGCTAATAAAGGCTGTATCGTCTGCAAAAGTTGAAGTATGTATTATGGGGTCTAACGGCATATCGGATGCATAAATCAAATATAAAGTTGGACCCAGTATGCTACCCTGGGGTACTCCTGTTTCAATTGGCTGAGCGGGGCTTAAAAAATCGCCTTCTTTGATTGTAAATTTGCGACCATATAAATAACTTTTCATAAGTTTGTGGGTGTTAGCAGGCAGAGTTAATTTAATTTTATGCATTAAACCTTCATGCCAGACTTTGTCGAACGCTTGCGACACATCAATGAAAAGGGCGGAGCAGTATTTTTTCTCTTCAAACGACCGTCTTATCACATTTACCAATCTGTGTGTTTGTTCGATGGTACTGTGTTTAGCTCTGAACCCGAATTGGTGATTTGGGATACATTGAGTGTCGTTCAGAATTGGAATCAACTTAGCCAATAACAATTTTTCAAACAGTTTTGAAATTGTCGGCAGTAGACTAATTGGCCTATATGACTCTACTTTAGTGGGGTCCTTCCCTGGCTTAGGAATCATGGTAATCATAGATACCTTCCAATCTGCAGGATAGTATTCTAGGCGTAAAATAGCATTGAAAATAAATAGGATAATTCTTTTAGCTACACGAGGTAACTCCACAAGCATTTTGTTGCTGATTTTATCCATACCTGGAGCTTTTTTAAGATTCAGAGTACCAATAGCGCTTTGAACATCATTAAAGCTAAGTCTTAGAGGTACAGGAGGTCTAATAACGAGTGGAGGCAAATCAGATGCATTATTTGAGTTGTTTATAGTAAACACATTTCTCAAATGGTTAACAAATAAAATCCCCTTCTCGGAATCATTTCTAGCCCAGTCACCAGTCGGATTTCGCAGAGGAGGCTTTCCTCTAACTGGTCTTTTTAAACCTCGTGCCGCCTTCCATAACGAATAGTCAGATTGTGGGGTACTATCAAGACCCTCCAAGTAAGATTTAAGTGAAGCCATTCTTTGGGTTTCTAAGAAATTTCTTACTATATCTCTGCATACCCGTAGCCTAGCTTTCAGTTCAGGAGACCTGTGAATTTGCCACTCTCTTCTAACTCTTCTTTTTTTTGACAGGAGATGATCGAGTTCAGCGAAATAAGTTCTATTTGTCCCACTTCTGCACTCAACGTCGTATGTGGAGGCGTGATGTACAGCTCTTCGTATGTTATCAGTAAACTTGCCAATCGACCCATCAATATCCTCGGTAGTTCTCAACACTACATTTTCCGTGCAGTGGGAACTTAAATACTTTTTATACTTTATCCAACTTACTCTGGTTTTAGATATGTCCCGAAATGGAGAGCCATTCCCTTGAAGGAAACGCATTGAAATAATAGAAGGAGAGTGATCTGAAGACAAGTCTAATGAAGGCTCCACTTGTATCGATTCTACAGGGATATTTTTCACTACTCCGAAGTCAATAACATCGGGAATCTTCCGTCGGTCCGTCGGCCAGTAGGTGGGATGTCCACTTGAGAGTACATCTAAGCTCATTTTAGCAATGGTGTTGAAGAGTTCACGACCCTTCGGGGTAACCAGACGTGAACCCCAAAAAGTGTGTTTGGCGTTAAAGTCACCAGCAACTAAAAATCTAGCTCCAAGGGAATTGAAGAAGCTGTAGTATTGGTGTTCTTTTATTGAAAATCGAGGCGGCGAATAAATTGATGATAAAACAAAATTGTATTGACAGAATTCAATACAAATGTTTGTTGCTTGTAGGTAATCCTCACATATGTTGTTCATTAAATAATGTTTTATTCTGTTCTTTATAAGAATTGCCGAACCTCCACATGCTCTTCCGCGTGGATCTTTAGTATCATATAACACGTAGCCATTAATTTTGAAGTACGCTGTCGCCGTCAAGTGAGTTTCAGAAATCATCATGACATCAATCTGCTTATCCATCAGGAAGTGTTCCAGTTCGTTTTTATGTTGGCGGAGGCCGTTCGCGTTCCAAAAACAAATTTTTAAACAAATCATTTCTTTAAAATGGCTTGTAAGATAGTGGATTGCATTTTCAGCATTTCCTGCATCATGGATGTCATAGTGGTCGTAAAAGTGTTCATAGTTTGGACAAGAGTCTGCAATGTAGTCTCTAGAGAGTTAATATTAGGCTCGAAATATTGTGATTTAGGTTCCTGCTCCAAACCTGGCATATTAGATTTAACCACGTTTGCGTAAGAAACTTGTCTAGAACTAGGCACGTTTACATGACTAGTGGACCGTAACAATTGAGGGAAATTGTTACTCGAAGCAAAATTAGGCTGTTGAGGACGATCAGGTAATACTGACGTCTTGTTGGTTCTTATGCCTTTCAAATGAGTGTAAATTGGACAACCTCTATAATTTGCGGTATGATTACCTCCGCAGTTACTGCATTTTTTGATTTTTGAGTCAGTTTTCGACTTATTGCATTGAGCAGTTGCATGTAGCTCCCCACACGCAACACAAACTGACGGCAATTTACAATACGCCTTGGTGTGACCAAATTCTTGACAGTTAACACACTGGACGGGTCCCTGACGCTTATGCGGTTCTTCCACGGTGATTCTACGATGCAGAAGGTAAATCAGATTGTAGATGGGATGGGACTCGTTTTTCTTTAATACGACATCTCCAGGTTCCAATTCCACCCTAAACATAGGCTGTGGAATCTTTTCACGGTTTCTAATATTCACAACACTCTTAATTTTGAACCCTTTGTCCATTAAGCCGGTCTTTATCTCCGCAGGGTCAACACATGGGTCTATACCCTTTAGAACGACTTGGAGACCTTTTGCGCTTTTGAGCTGATAGGTGTAGAAATCCCTAGCCTCCCTCTCCAACTGGTTGGACAATTTTCGAAAATCATCTTCCTTTTTCACTTGAATTTTGGTTTCGCTGATATTTCCATGTTTAATTGATGTTACGCTAAACATATTTTCACCTATTACCGAAACAATTCTTTGTACCAATTTACTGGAAGTGGGCTCTCTCAGATAAATTGGTGGGGGCTTAAACGTCTTCTTAGGAAGTTCTGGCTCATCCGTCTGGAGGAGAGCAAACCTATTTTGATCATTACTCACGGTCTTAGGAGCTTTTGAATTTGATGATACTTGAGCAGATGTTGGGCTCCTCTGTCGCTTAAGAACTGTGACGTATTTATCCATACCTACTTGTTTTCTAGGTTTGATTGCACTATTTGATGTAGAAGGTGTTGCTGTTCCTTCATCTATTGAAATTACTATATTGGGCGAACAGGAACGACACCGTTCCACGTCTCTTGCAGTGAGAAGATTCTCCACAGATTTTTTTATGGATTCTTCCTCAGAGACCCATTTAGTTTTTCTAGTTGAGCTAAGCTCTTTCTCAGAATTACATCTGAGAGGAACACTCATACAGTTTTTATACGATTTTTAATGTTTTTTTTTTTTTTTTTTTTTTTTTTATATATATTTTAACCTATTACGATTTTTTTTTTTTTACTTTTTGTTTAATTTCAGCTTTTTACACTTTTTCACCTATTACGATTTTTTCACCGAAAATTCAGCCGCACTAAAAAAACACGTCCGAACAGTTCGATGAGACGAGACTGAAAAAAAATGACTTCGAATATTTAAAAAAAATTAGCCAAATCGGTGCAAGTGTTTTCCGATAAATAGAAAAAGTGAGCGTAAAAGTAGGTGTGACAAATTTTTCTTTCTATGAAAACTTTAAATGGATTAATACGAACATTTGAAAGAAAAATTAGCCAAATTGATGGAGCCGTTTTCTGATTTTAGGTAAATCAAAAAAAGTGGGCGTAAAAGTAGGCGGATCATAATTTTCTTTCCGTAAAAACCTAAGTTGGACCATGGCGATCATTAGAAAGAAAAAAATCGTCCAAATCGGTCAAGCCGTTCTCCACTGATGATTTTCTTTCCGTAAAAACCTAAGTTGGACCATGGCGATCATTAGAAAGAAAAAATCGTCCAAATTGGTCAAGCCGTTCTCCACTGATGCAATGACCAACGAACAACATTGATTTTTATTTATATAGATTTTTCTTGGCTTGGGATTCGAACCTGGGTTGTTGAATTTACATATGTTTCGAGAAACACCACTTTCTCTGATCAGAATTCTTTTTGCGTTCTAACCCTCTGCACCACTGCGGTGCCCGCTAGCCAACAGTCAAACATCAATCCTTTAACCAGTATTACCGGTGCACACTGTGGTAAATCACAAATCTAGCTGGACAAAATAAAAAATAAAAAGTCTGGCAACGTTCCTTCTGATCGTTTAATGAGCTTGTCAATACAATAGGTAACTGTAATTCATGTTTTGTTAGTTTTTAGCTCTGATTAGAAAAACTAAACTTTAAAGTCAGTTGTTGTCAACACGTGCATTCAGATTTCAAAGAGAAGCGTATTTTTTGTGTGATTTTGGTTTGTGATTGAAAAGGCTACGGTGACTTTATTGCCGATTTTTTTTTATTATTATTAAGCGATATTTCAAGGAAATATATTATAATTTTCATTTAATTATTTCCATTGTAAGTATTAAAACAATGTTTTTTTTTGTGAGAAGTTCAGAAAGTGAAAAAAATAAAATATTTCCTTTTCTCAAGTAGAGTTAAAGCTGTTTATTACGCAAAGTTCCGGTGTAAAACTATATTTGGGTTAATCTTTCAAGTGTTCACTTTAAGGTAAATCAAAAACCCATTGCGATTTTTTGCAACCGCCATACATTTTTTTGCACTTTTCCAGTATGACCTCCACTCTTTCGCGAAAGGAAATTTTTGATGAATGGATAAAAACTCCCAAAATACAGTGCAAAGATGCCTTATTGACATTAATAATGGATAGATATGGACTTCAAGATATACCAGTAGAAGTGAAAACAAATCTTAAGGCAAATATAAATATTATTTTTTTGTTAAATTTTTTATTAGAAATTTCTAAATTGGGCTTTCAAGGTCAGGTATTTTTTTATTATAAAATAAATAAAAGACTAGTTTATTTCATTTTCTCCAATCCTACGTTTCGTCGGTATTTTTCCGACCTCCTCAGGGATTAATTTTATTCAATCTGGCAACCATATAAATATATAAAGGATAATAACAATATTAATAACAAACAACCATAAATTTAACAATAAAATAATTACACTTACATATAGTCTTTTCGTCAATTTTACATTACTTTTAAATATATTACACCTTTTTTTTTGTACAACATTTAACATACGATACAAAAACAGAGTCAATTAATAAAAAATTAATGCAAAAATTAAAATAAAATATCACAGTAATTATCCTATCGCTAATATCACAGTTGAAGTTAAACTAAATTAAATTATTGCTATTATGTAGTTAGAGTTAGCGCCGTCTATATCTTCCTTCTTATTCATCACTTGATCTGCTTTTTGCTGGATTCTTAAACTTTCCAATGTATACCTTTTCCCAACTTTCTTTTCTACTTCTATGATCCTCACATTTTTAAGGTCGGCCGTATGTTTTTTATCAAAACAATGTTGAGAGAGACCTGTTGTTAGTTTTTGCTTTTTAATGTCAGCTTCATGTTCGTCTATTCTCGTACCTAAACTTCTCTTTGTTGTGCCTATGTAAATTTTTCCACACTTTTCTTGTTCGTTTCCAATACATTTTATCTCATATACTACGTTGCTTTTATCCCTTGTTTCTATTTTTGTTTTTGTTTGCGTGAACAGTGAATTCGTTGTTTTGTTTGCTCTGTGTGCCAATATTATATTGTTGTCCTTTATAATCTCTCTCATTTGTATATTTTCTGTAAGTTTGGGGATAAATGCTAAGCTGTAGAATTTCGTGCTGCCAGATGTGTTATTGTTTTGGGTATTGCTAATTTCCCCAGTGTTTTTATTTGTGGCTTTCTGTATTAAATTATTAATTATATTTTTCGGAAAACTGTTTTTTACTAACATTTCTTTAATTTTGTTTATGTTTTTTGATAGAAATTTATTATCACTTAATTGAAAAACGTTGTTAATCATATTTAATGCTGTGCTTATCTTTTGTGTCATTGGTTGAGTAGAGTGAAAATTGATAATGCGGCCAGATGCAATCGATTTAGTGTACCAGTCTGTTAAAATTTTGTCATTTTCCCTGTGTAGCCTCATATCGAGATATGGTATTGAATTATTTTCCTCTTTTTCCATGGTAAATTTTAATTTTGTGTGATAACTGTTAAATGTTTTTAAAATCTTCTCTTCGTCTTGTTTTTTGATAATTGCAAAAAGATCGTCCACATATTTAGTAATTAGTTTTATTTGTATGTTCTGGTTTTTCCGCAAATCCTCAGTTGTACGTTCCAATAGAGTATCCAGGACAATGTCTGCTATTGTTGGGGATAATGGATTCCCCATTGGCATGCCGTATGTTTGGCTATAAAATGTGTCACCAAACATAAAATAATTGTTGTCGTTTAGACAAAATTTCAGTAAATTAAGAAATTGTGTTCTCGGAATTTTTGTGTGGTTTTTAAGAACGTTCCATTGAGCCATAATATTACTTATTGCTAAATGTATCGGTATGTTTGTAAATAACGATACAACGTCTAGAGATATTAATATTTCGTCTTTGTCCAAAGATATTGCACTTAATTTTTTCTTTAGTTCCGGTGAATTTTTTATATTGTATTTGTCCAATATAATATTTTTCAAAATGTTGCCAATGTACTTTGATAGGTTGTAGCATGGTACTTCTACTGATGATGATATTGGCCGTAATGGTACATCTGGCTTATGAATCTTGGGTAGTCCATATAATATTATTTGTTTTAAGCTAGGCGAAAAATGGATAAAAAGTGGAAGACATCATGGCCGTTTTTTAAACTCAAATTCAGTTTGTCTTGATGAACCCTATGTATTGCCTGAAAGTGTACAATCGAAAAGATGTGAAAAAGCTGGAAGAAAACCGAAAAACTTTGATGACTGCAGTGAAAAATCGAAAAAAAGAAAGATACAAAGTCTTTTAGATGCAACTGACCATCGAGAAATTATTATTGAGTCTACATTTATGCTTACTATGATAGACGGTAAAATTTGTACTGCACTATCATCTTTAAGTGTGTGTATTACACATAACATATAAGCTTTGTTACGGATTTAGAGGGACAATTGTCTTTCGCTCTAAACATTGTTCCCTCACCCGCACCCAACATAGCATAAATATAACGGTATCACTTGAATATGCGCCTCATGCTCATATTTTGTTTAAATACCACGTACCCATTACATTTGCGCTATGACATGTTTAAAATCCCATCTTTTATTTCAGTTGACAACAACTTCTTTTTTTCCATCGTTGTTAAAAATCTGGAAGTATTTACAACAGAAAAGAATGTTCTAGAAAAGAGGGGAAAGAAAAATGTAACGTGATTAACATGCGCATTCATGACCCATTTTTTCTCTCTTTCTCTCTTCATAAAAAAACATTCACTCTCACATTTGCGTCTCGTGTTTAACACACACACAACAGACAAAAAATTGTGTAGAGATTTTTTTCTTACCATCATCTATGCTCATACACCAGAGGTGATCAAAATTTAAATGCTTATGTATTGGTGAGAAAATGAGACAAATTTAAAGGTACAGTAAAACGAAAAAGTAAACGATCGATTTTTATAAAATAGTAAACCTAAAAAATTGTTTCGGTTTAAAAAATATTAAAAAATTATTTCGCTTCGCAAAATATTGAGTTCCGTTTGTATTTTTAACTCATATTTTGTAACTTCAACTTTAAAGGGGGCTTTAAAAAGATCAAGAAATGGTTCAAGGGCATCAAAATCTTTAAACCCATCTTGAAAATTAAAAACGGGTTTCCCATTGACCTTTAAATGTTTTATAACACAAAAGGCATTGAGAATTACCAAATGCATTTTTGATTACAAAAAATTCTCGTGATGGTACCATACTTTTTTAACGTACTGTTTTAAAAAAACATTCAAAGCATCCGCTAAGCATGTGTACCATTTGCCTTGTGAAAGACAACTGAATTAAAAGAGCATAACAAAGTAGTGGGTTGGGCCAATAAGCAATTGTTCTATGAAATGATCACCTCTGTCATACACAAACACATTCTTACGGTGGAAAGCCAAAAATGTAAAGAATGTGTAAACCAGTGATGCCCAATGTAGTAGTATTGGTGAGAGTGACAAAATAACACTGGAAGAAAGCAATATGCTAATCATTTTATTTAGTCGTCAGCGAGATTGCGACGAAAGCACATGTGTGGCGGGTGTTGTCATTTTTTTTCTGTTTCTTTGTTTAACATAAGGGAAATAGTAAAATTAATGAATTAATTACCCATTCCTTCAACTTTTTAATAAATTTTTTTTTATAAATTTTAAATTGTTTTTCTTTTTCTTTCCCCTGCAAATTATTCATATCTTTGTGAACATCTTCAAAATGTTTTTTTAAATTATATGTCTTAGTTTTTTTAAATGTCTTATGACAAATAAGACATTGCATGTCATCAAAAGCATTTTGTAACATAAAATACTTCTCGGGTGACATCATTAATATATCGCAATATTTTCCTTTTTGATTTCCATTGTTTGTTCCAAAAATATTTTAGTAATAGGTAAATATTTTATTAATAGGCATTCGTTTTCTTTTATCTTGAATCATGGACAGCGTTGCCATATATTTTTTTTAAGAAAACTTTTTATTTCTAAAAAAAAACTTTTTTTTAGAAAAAAAAAACTTTTTTAAGTAGTAAAATATCAAAACCCAATTTTATTGAAAACAAAACAACTTTTATTTTTACATATTTACTTGAGTACTCCTTAAGTACATATGTACGTACTCGTATGTACAAAATAAAGAGTTTATTTGTGTTGTAAACTGTTAACATTTTATAAATATTTATATGGCATTTACTGTACTTAAGACGCAGACTAAATTAAACATTGTTGCAGTAAAAATGGATTAAAAAATCCATTAAATTACTAACGCAGTGCAGCATAGTAGAAAACCATTGTTTTGTTAATTGTGAAAATAACTTGTTTTATAAACTAAATTAAACTTATAAATAAATTATAAATTACAATTATTGTTTTTTTAGTTGAACTGTTAACTGTCAATTTTTGATCATTTTTAGTTAGGCTTAAATAATAATTTAATGAAAATTAAATTTAATGAACTCAAGCCTACTAAAAATTATCAAAAACTATAAATTTTCAAAAAACTTTTTTTTTTTAGAATAAAACTTAAAAACTTTTTTGCATCTCAAAAAACTTGCAAAAAAAGGTAAAACTTGGCAAATGGCAACGCTGATCATGGATAAGACACAGCAGTTCTGCAAGTGTATTTTGTCTCTCCCACTCAACATGCTGATTTCCTATTGGTTGATTGACGATTAAACAAAAGAGCGTAAGTATACGTGTGAGCTCAATTTGCTGATATCAGCCACTACTGGGCATCAATGGTGTAAACCAGAGGTGGACAAAATCGTTTTGCACTTGTATTAGTGAGATAAAGTGAGAGTTATTTAAAGTACTGTGACAAGCAAAAGTTGTCACAAAGATTTTCGTATGAGGAATTAAATTAAACGAAATCGTCTACATTAATGATGTCATGAGAGTTTCGTAAGAGCAGTATATGTTTCAAAGACATAGAACTAATTTTACTACGTTGTTTACTACAAATGAATTTTAGATCCGAAAAATTTTTTTTATATTTTTTAAATATTTGATGACATAAAAGACATTGTAGGTTTCCAAACGCATTGTTTATCATAAAATAATCTTTTAATTGCATTGCCATTTATATCAACCACTGAAATTGTAAAAAAATCTTTAAGCATCAAGCTAACATGTGCATTCGCCAAAGTCTGTTGAGCGACTAAAGTTTATATTGCCATTTATATTACCGACTGTAATTGGAAAAAAATCTCTCTTTTGAGCGACTAAACTGAAGAGCATAAGAAAAAGGGGGCGTTGATTATAAACAATTGTTTGGTGAAATGTCCATCAATGGTGTAAACCGTTATTTTTTTTTCTGATTGGAATGTGCATTTCAATATAAGTATATAAACGCAAGCGAAACCAAGAAATGGCAGTTAGTTGAAAACAATTGATCAGTGAAGTCGTCAGGCAAATAAGAAAAAAAGTTAATTTAAACAAGTGAAAAAAGAAAGAAAAGGAAGTTTTAAGGCCCAACTATAATATGCATAAGCAAGATTAGGCAAATTGCAAAAGTTAACGAAAAGGCTGTCAAATGCATAGCCAGTTCAGAGTTAACTTTTAGGTGGCTACAATGACTGTGAAACTTTTTGTCCACAGTTGCTCATTTATGTTTAAAAAAAAATGTTTTTATTTTAACAAAAACCCATTAAATGACTATATTTTATAAATATTATTATATTATTTTATAATTAAAAGAAAACTTCGTACCAAAAATGCATAATTTTTCCTTTTTTTTTTTTTAATTTATCGGCAAAAGTACTAAAATGTACAGCTGTGGCAGCACTACATTGTAAATAATAATAAACGTTTACATATGTTTTGTTAATTTTCGTATTGTGTTTGAAAAAATGGAGAAAAAACTTAAAAATTTAAATAATATAAAAATATTAAAGTTAGCGCTTGAAGGCCTGTGCACATTAAAATAAATAAGTGAACTACACTGTAAAAGAAGAAGACGCTCTTGTTCTGTCAGAGAAATAAACCGCGACAGAAAGACATTTTTGTTAAAATAAAAAGGGCCTCTTTTATTGTAAAGGCACTTATTTTTTTCCACATTTTCTATTAAATTTAAAATAAATGTATTTTATTCTTTCTCCATTTTGTTAAAAACACAAACAAACAACAAACAGCTGATTCCGTACGGAATATGCGATCAGTTTCGCTTTTTGCTTAAGCAAATGACAGTTGAAAAACTTAACGAAAAGTTTCGTTAAGTACATTATAGTTTGCCACATACAAATTATATGTGTTCGCACGTTTGCTTAAGCTAGCATATGCACATTATAGTTGGGCCTTTAACTAAATTTTGCAAAATTGTAACAGTGAAAGTAAAAACAAAATAAAAGGGACCGAATTAAGGTCGAAATCAAGTTAAACGGTGAAACCATTTAAACAACATCCTTTTTGTTATTTTCAAAATGCGAAAAATGCGGAAAAGAAAGGAAAAATTAATATGTGTACCTAAAAATAGGAAAAGAAAATAACAAAGGCATTATGAATGTTCCTCTTAAAAATTTTATAAAAAAAAAAAAAAAATTAGATAGAAACTTATTTAAAAAATTGTAAATAATTTAAACTTAAGTAAACATCACCCATATAAGTTTTAAAAACAGTTTTTTTTTACAACGTCAACCAAACCTTAACACCTATGTATGTAAACGTGCTCATTAAAATTAAATAAAAATTGTTGAAATGTAAATAAATTAAACCAACTAGTGTAACAATTAAATAAGCAAACACTTAAACAATTAGCTATAAAATATGAAAAATTGGTGAATTTCAAATAAATAAGAAAAGTTATGATAATACACATAACTAAACAAGTAATAAATATATAAAATCAAAAGCAAAGTATAGGGTTATAAGACGTATCACATAAAATATATCAAAGCAGAAGTAAAGATCATGTGTTAAATTTGGCGTGTTACCAAAACAAAATACCCTACAAAAAAAAACAACAACAATTAAAAAGAAGAAGCAAACTCAACTAACAAAAGTAAATAAACAAACCCACAAATTTAGTACCTGAAAACATTATACATATGTATGTAAATAAAGGGAAAAATTATAAAAATCAAAGTGTTACACATGCAAACAAACACAACATAACAAAGAAAAGAGAGAGAGTGATTCATTTGAAAACTAATTTTCATTTTCATTTTATTTATCCATAATATTTACAACTTCATTTAAATTATTATTTAAGTATTTAAGTGTTCAAGATTTTTCTTTTTCAGCTTAATTATAGATACATATTTAACAAAATTTCTATATACATATATACAATATTTATTTGGAGGAGAAAATTGGCAAAAACCTATTTAATTTTTATTTTAAACTACTTATAACTTATACTACTTATACTACTTCACTACAGACTAGATAAAAAAGAAGACCTATGATGATACTAGTTCATTAATATGAGCAAAATCGGAGTTTTGACATCTGATATTAAAATTTTGTGTAAGCCTATTGATTTTGTCTGAAACTAATTCCAAGCCCGTAATATTATGAAGACGTGTGGTAGAGAAATCATAAGGAAGATTGTACATAAGTTTTAATAATTTATTTTGAGCTATTTGCAATTTTTTTTATATGACAACATGCGCTAGTAGACCAAACGGGGACTGCATAGAATATTATAGCATGAAAAATGGATTTTAGAATTAGTTTTTTATTATGGATGTTAAGGTTAGAATTCCGATTTATGAAGGGGTATAGTATACGGGTTAATAAATTAACTTTATTTACTATATAAGGTATGTGATCTTTAAACTTCATTTTCGGATCAAGAATAATGCCAAGATATTTAACTTTTTGTTCCCATTGTATAGGAGTATTATTCATAATAATATTGGTTTGTGGTATGTAACATTCTTTTCGCTTCCTTGTAAAATATATCGCCTGTGTTTTATCATAGTTTAACCTGATTTTCCACTTATCGAAATAAGATACAATATCAGATAATGCTCTTTGCAGATTGGCTATAATATCAGCAGCCAGAATTTCAGAGCTGAGAATTGCAGTGTCATCTGCGAAAATTGACAAAGTGCAGTAGTCTACTTGAGGTAAATCAGATGTGTATAAATTATAAAGAATAGGGGATAAGCATGACCCTTGAGGACAGCCTGCCGTAATAGAATGGCTTTCAGAGTGGTGAGAGCCAATGTGGACTTGAAAGGAACGGGAAGTGAGAAAACTGTGAATTATTTTCGTCAATGCTATTGGCAAATTTAAATTAATCATTTTGTAAACTAGTCCCTCGTGCCAGACTGTATCAAAGGCAGCTTTAACATCCAATAAAACCATGCCGGTTGATTTCTGTTGGTTAAAGTTTGTTTTAACTAAATTTCTAATTCTCATTAAAGGATGGATTGTGTTATGTTCTTTACGAAACCCAAACTGATGAGATGGAATTATATTATTTGCTTCCATAAAATCGACCAATTTAATTTTAATGATTTTTTCCAAGATTTTGCCTACACTCGACAATAAGCTAATGGGACGATAAGAAGATGGGCAGTCAGGTTGTTTACCTGGTTTTTTAATTGGGATAACTTTAGCCACTTTAAATTTTTGAGGAAAATAACAGAGCTTAAAACAGGAATTAATAACGATTGTTAAAAATTTAATTCCTTTATTAGGAAGTGCTTTAAGGCATCTATTATTTATACCGTCGATGCCAGGAGACTTTTTATTTTTTAAAGTTTTCACTATACCAGCAATCTGTGAACTATGTATTGAATATACATCCAATGGATTAACTCTCAATGATCTGTACGATTCTAGAGCATTATTAACTAAAGAAGTCGTGATTGGGTCATCTAGATGAGATGAGATGGAGAAATTCGAAGCAAATGTCTGCGCTAAAATTTCACACTTTTCTTGATTGGTTGTGTATCGAGAATCATTTTGTTTTAAAATAGGAATACTATTGGACTTTTTCCTTAAAATTTTGGTCAAATTCCAAAAAGGCAGAGACCCTTTATCTAGCGTTGACAGTAAAGAATCCCAAGATTTATTTCTAAATAATTCAATTTCCTTACGAATTCTTAGGTTAATTATCTTCATGTGATAAAAGTCGTTCAGATCTCTGTATCTTTGCCGTGAGTTGCAACAACGTACAACACGAATATGGACAATTGTATTGAGACAAATTACAATTAAAACAACAATTATAACAACAAAATTACTACTACAACAAGAAATACAACTACGTACAACAAATACGTACAACAACATAAGTTTCGTCATGAGCTACAACCATAGCTGCCAGATTTGACGATTTATCGTCATTTTGACGATTTTTGGTTTCAAAAATAGCATAATGACGATTTGACGATTTTTTCATTGAAAGTGACGATTTTCTGAATTATTAAAAATTTCTATCATTTGTTAGTTTTATTAATGTTTTTGTTACCAAATTCTCTCTTTTTTTGAGACAACAACTATTGTTCTCATTTAATATCATAAATTTTAAGAAGAAGTAGTGTTTTCTTAATTATTGTTGTTAAGTTCAAGTAAAATAATTCCAAATAATATTGAGACAGGATAGTCGAAATTACTTATTTATCTGTAAACATAAAAATCAATTTTAAATACTGAATTCCACGAACTAATATTTTAAGAGGAAACAATTTCTGAATTTCCACGAGGAAATTCTTCTACAAAAACTTCTCCTATTTTAACAAAACGTCGAAAGCATATTCAGCCAAATAAATTTAAATAACAAAAATACGGAATTCTTTGAAAATAAGTACCTATACGCAAAATGATATTTAAAATTTAATAAAATAAATTGTCTTGACATACGTTAAATCAATTTTCGTACTTTTTAATGTAAATCAACATGCATGAAAAAAACAAAAGGAAATAAGAAAATTGACAGTACCGTCAACTTTGTACCCCTTTTGTTCTTATTTCCCTTCTCATCCAAAAATACTTGCCTTGACGAGTCAGAAGTGAAAACGGACTAAGATATTATAAAAATATTACACAAGTTGTGTTTAACATTATATGTTTTGTGATTTGTTATGTAAAAAGTTAAAATTAATGTATTTTGATATGTATTGTACAAGAGACTATATAATTTTGAATTTTTATGTGTTCGTTTAAATAAAAATTTCAAAATACTATTAGAAATAGTGACTTTTTATTTTTCCGATTTTTTTGACGATTTTTAAAATTCAAAATGACGATTTTTTTCTTTTTTTTTCGGGATTTTGACGATTTTTTCCGAAATTTATCTGGCAGCCCTGGCTACAACACCATTAGCAACAACAACATTAGCAACAACGGGGAGATGCAACACCACTAGCAACAACAACACGTAAATTTGAGAGTTATTTTAAGTTAGAATTAAGGTAAATATAAGGTTAATTTTAGTTTTGACTGTATAATTTAATTTCCATTACTACCCATAATTTTTTTCCATTAATTATAAATTACTTATAATAAAAAAAAAAAATCTAAACAAGAAAAATGAATTTAAATAAAAAAAATTTTTTACAACAATGAGTTATCTAAGAAATCCTAAAATGCATTACTAAATTCTTTCTAAAGGAGGAATGCTAGGAAAGGAATGGCGCAAAGTAAGGGACAGAAATATAAATTCAGGGTATGCATTCTGTCAAGGCGTCTGACAATCCAGTAGTCAGTAGGGAGGGAAAAGATTTTTTTATGAAAAAAGGGATAGATGAAAGCGGCAACACTGGAATAGGCAACACGCACAAATTTTATTTACGGACAATTTTTTACGAATTTTATTGAATTTTATTGTTTTCATCATTATTGCAAGCAGTTTATTTGCTTTTATAGCAATAACAGTGCTTGCGTGGGATTTCTTACTAATATCCTAGGATGAATGATATGGAGGATGACGTGTCGTTTGAGGACCAGCAACGGATTGGTAGTGAAGGTGCCATTGGTAATATTGGCAAAAAAAATACTAAGAGAGGAAGATGGGATTACTCTCCGACTGATGTTGATGTTTCTGGGTTAAAAGGTAACACCGAACATGTAGTTGATCCAAGCCGACACAACAGATTTTCAGTGCTTGGTGATCTGGAAATTGAGAACACAGTGAACAGGATACCTAACAGGAATAATAGTGGCGATGATTCTTCTTCCAGAGTAAGCAGACAAGTTGGCAAACCTTTTTGCCCACCGATATTTTTGTACAACGTCAATGTAAAATTGTTGGTGAAACAGTTGGAGTCTAAGACACCAAAACTTGAATTTAAAATTAAAAATATCAATATGCACAAAAGCAAACTTTATCTTTCAGATGCTGATATTCACTCTGAAATGATGGCACTTTTAAAAGAAAAAAAAATCAACTCTTATTCTTTTACCCCAAAGGAAAAAAGACAAATTTCTTTAGTTTTACGAGGTCTGTATTACAGCACTGAAGAAAATGATATAAAAATAGCATTGGATGAGTTAATACCCGGAGTAGTATCGAAAGTTTTCAAATTCTCTACTACATTTTCTAGGAAGAACAATTTGGATACTGGTCTATATATGGTCACCCTAAACCCTGGGAAAAAATTAAGTGACGTCTCTCAAATCAAATTCCTATTGAGTCAGTCAGTTGTGTGGGAGAAACCAAAACGAAAGGAACAGGAGATCCAATGCCGAAGATGCCAGCATTGGGGCCACATAGCTCGAAATTGCAATTCGGCATATAAATGCGTCAAATGCGACCAGGAACATTTTCCGGGAGAGTGTCTTCGTGTAAAAGCTGATGAGTCTGACCCAGTTTGTATAAATTGTGGTCAATCTGGCCACCCGGCAAATTGGAGGGGTTGCCCTACTTACAAAGATTATGTAGCAAACAAAAAGGATCGAGTGAAGAGGATCCAAGATGCAAAAGCTGCGGCAGCAAATAACGTAAAAAGGGCAGTACCCGCAACTATGGTATCTCCAAACAATACCTATGCCAGTATGTTTTACTCACAGCCTAACACATCAAATAATTATAAAAAAAAGTCACCAATTATTGAAAAATTTTTAGAATTAGCTAAATTTTTTTCGGAACCAGAGGAGCTAACATTAGAGCAGGAGATAGAAAAATTTCTAAGTCAACACGAAAAAATGACACTGATTGAAGCCAAAAATGAATTTTTGCGCATCTTAAAAAAGGTAAATGAAAAATATGGACCATAGATCAATAAACTTTATGTCTTTTAACGTACGATCGCTTGTCAATACAAGTCGAAGAATTGATCTGCTTAACACACTTTCCTATAACAAAATTGACATTGGACTTATTCAAGAATGCCACTTGAAAAGTAATAACAAAGTGAGGCTTAAAGGGTACAAATTTTTATACGACAATTCACCAATAGGTGTCGCCATAGTAATAAAAGATTCAATATCTTACAATCATGTTGTCATTGATAACATTGGTTTTAATTCAACATTTATTTCAATTGAATTTAACGTAAACAACGCACGGAAAAAGTTACTAATTGGGTCAATTTACTTTCCTTGTAACTTTTCAACAGCTGATTTATTCAATGGTTTAAATATTATTTTAAATAGTGCAACTACGTATGATGGTTTCATCATTGGAGGGGATCTTAACGCGAAGCATCCAGGTTGGGGCGATTATTACGAAAACTCAAATGGAAAAATTTTGAACAACTGGTTGTTAGATAATACTTTAGATGTCACTCGAATTTGCCACAATACGCCATCATTCCCAAATGGATCCTCTTTTCTGGATCATTTCCTCATTAGTCCTCACCTAATTAACACTGGTTCTACGAACATCAAAATATCTAGTCTTCCCTCTTTTTCGGACCACTTTCCGATTAAACTAGAATTGCAGCTTAACTCATATGAGCTCATTATGCAAACTCCAAGTTTTTTTACCTCTTATAAAAATACCAATTGGCAACAATTTCGGCGAGATTTGGAAATCGCAACTTTCAGTATAATGCCACCTGAGGACAGAAATCTCCGTAATGATGAAATTGATTCACTTTTGAATGAATTCAATATAAACTTAAATACAGTACACAATAGTCATTCCGGAAAAATTGAATTTAAAGGTAAGAAAATTCCATTGCCTGAAAATATAAAAAAAATGTTTCGCATCAAATACAGATGGCAGAGGGACTTAAAAAAAATTTTTCACCGATATGGAAACAGGCTTAGCACAGAATATCAAGTGTTGTCCAAGCAAATTCAGCTCGTAAAGATCATCATCAAAGAGTTAGTGAATTTGGATCAAGCAAAAAAATTTAATGAAAGATTAGAAAATATAAAGCCCGGCCCCTCGGCTTTTAAAAAGGTCTACCAAATTATAGGGAAGGATAAGTCCCCTTTTTGCCAACAAATTTGTATAAATAATACAACCGTAACCAATGATTCCGAAATTTGCGAACTTTTTCAAAAGCATTTTTCATCCTTGTATTGCGAAAAACTTCCAGAAAGGCCGATTGATAATCTTGAAGAATGTGTCTCCTCCTGTATTGGCGTAGTCACTCAGCACATTTACTCATTTGAGAGGACATTCTGCTCTATGGAAAATGCAGATTCCTACCATTTTACTAATGCATTGAAGATTAAAGAAATTATACAAAAAATAAATAACAAAAAATCCACAGGCTCTGATGGAATTTCAAATTTTATTATTAAAAAATTTCCAGAAATTTCACTGAATTTTCTTGCTATTATCTTCAACAACTGTCTTAATAACTGCTATTTTCCCTTGACATGGAAATCAGCGAAAATTATTCCCATTAAGAAAAAAGGAGGTGATAACATTGAAAATTTTAGACCAATATCTCTGCTGTCTAATATTGGGAAAGTCTTTGAACACGTTATAAAGGAAAAACTGGCAAACGAATTTACTGTTGATCCAATAACACCGTTTCAATTCGGCTTCAGGCGTTTTCACTCAACTCAACATGCTTTATTGAAATTTCACAATGACGTAGTAAATAATTTAAGGCAAAAGACTTCTACCGTTGCAGTTTCATTGGATATAGAGAAGGCATTTGATTCTGCGTGCCATAAAGGAATTCTTTATAAACTTGTGGACCTAGATGTGGATCCATATTTGATAAAAATGCTTCATAGTTATTTTTCGGATCGTACATTCAGCGTCCAAATCAACAGCACTTTATCCTCATCTGGAAAAATGGAAAGCGGAGTGCCACAGGGTAGTGTGTTAGCTCCTTTTTTATTCAATCTTCTTCTTCATGACTTTCCTCATTTATCCGAAAACTCTAAGGCAATCCTTTATGCAGATGACTGCCTCATTTATTCACATCATGAATCGCCAATACAGGCTCTTAACAATGCAGCATTTCATCTTGGTCTAATAAATGTCTACTACAAAAGATGGGGCATTAAAATAAATGCAGCCAAATCCGAGGCAATTTGCATCAGAAACGCTTCTGGGAAATGCGCAAGATTTGTGGTCCCGCAGAGTAAACTTCTAAAACTTTCCCTCGATGACGTGGAAATTCCTTTCAAATCTTCCATCAAATACCTTGGAGTCAACTTTGACACATTGTTAAAATTTAATAATCATGGCAGAGCACAACTTACAAAGGCAAAGCGGATCTCGGGTATTTTTTCTGGTATAATAAACAACAGCTACCTATCCCAGAAGACAAAACTTTTACTTTATAAAGTCGCTATAAGATCGGTTCTAGTTTACGGATTTCCAATTTGGTTTTCTATATCGCCAACAGTTCTCAACGAATTGGAAATCCTGGAAAGAAAAGTTTTAAGGAAATGCATCAATAAAAACTTTCAGTCCTTCACGAAACGTCATTCTAACAAATACATCTATCAAAAGTCAGCAGTAGTACCATTCAGCAAATATGCCATGACACTTCAAAGGAAATTTGTTGATAATCTTGCAGCTCATGACAACATTCTAATGAACGAGATTTTTTCTTCAGAGCGAAATGTAAGCTGGTCTTGTTATTCTTATCTGTCTCCAATTGGCATTCTTTTGGAGCCTCCTGATCATGAACAAAACATATCCAATCTTCCAAATTTTTATATTAAGGCGACTCCTGGCTCACATAGGGGCTAGATAATTAAACTGTGATATTTATCTTTTACAATTTTTTTTTTGTTTTTTTATAAACTATAGATTAAGCGATTATTTACATTTAGTATATTTACTTACTAAAACTTTATAAGAAAAGAAAACGAAAATTTTTTAAATTGTAATTTTATCGATTACTAATATTTTGTACATGTACATCTCGTTGAATATTTATTTATAACATTATGTGATATAAACGTTCCTGTTTTGATACTGTTATTAAACAGCTGTTTTTTTAGTTCTAAGTGTTATTTAATTGTAGATTTGTTAACAGACTTTCGCTCTGTATGTCACATCCAATGTCGGGAGCAAGCATTATTTATTTACTTTCAATGTGTAAGTTGTTATACTTAATACTCACTTTCATACTAAAGCAAGTAGCTTATTCATTTCACTGTGTATTAGAATAAGACAAATATAGTTCTAAGAAATATTTATTATACTGTTGATTGTATCTCATTTAGGAAAAAAAGAAATAAGTCTCAATAAAGATATTATTATTATTAGGGAGGGAAAATTGTACCCAAATTGGCACAACATCTTGCCAACAGTATATTTAAAAAATTTGAGCATTTGTTTTTTTCTTTTTATTAAATACACTATGGTAGTTTAAGGCAAATAGTGTATTATGTATAGAACCATTTTGTACCACTGACCTAGTCGAACACCAAGCGTTCAAGAAATTAAAGCAAATCCATTTTTCTTATAAGGCGAATCTTGAACATTTTTTTTATTGTTATATTTTCTCGTAGACGACGCGTTACATATATGGCGCCCAACGCAAATGCCACCCGTAGGGTGAAAATAAATTTTTGAATATGAATGAACAGTTTTTATGTGAATCTATCGGTTGAGATTTTATTGTATAATTTTTTTTTGCAAACTTTCGGGATTTTTAATAGGACGTATAGTCACGATTTTGGGTAACTTGAGACCTGGAACTTCGTTTGCGACGCACAGTGGCTGAAAATCGTTTTTCATTGGCCAAAAGTCGAATTTTTTTTGTCACCGATTTTTTAAATTTTTACACCTTTTTGGAGCTAATATATCCATATTAAGGTAGCCAAAAAATTAGGTTAAACTATTAATAATTGTGGGCGTGGCATGCTGTCAAACTCAACTGTTTTTTTAATTTCAGAAAAAGGTGTTTTTTATTTGTTTTTTGTCAAAAATAAATGGTTACTACTCGCAAGCTATCATCGATAATGGCCTGCGGTCTTTTTTATAATGTTGGTAGGATTATAGTCTTTAGTTGTTGTATGTGGTCACCGCTCTAGCGTTTAATATTAGGGGCGTTCTGAAATATTTATGAAACTACTATATTTTTCTGAAATTTAAACTTTAGTGGAATAGAACTTCTAGGGAACAAAAGGGAACAAGAAACGTATACCACCCGAAGAAAGGTGAAAGTGTCTTCTTTAATCCTATATATACTTTTGCACCCGCCACGACCCACCGGTAGAACACTTTTTTAATTTTAATGAAATTACTCTAAAAAAATTCAAATTACGATAATTTAAACAGCCCTATAATTACTCGTATACAATGGTGTATTAAATTTTCACTTTTTCGCCTAAAGGTTTATGTTTCTTTACTTTAGACTACGTAAAACTAAAATAATTAAATATAATACCTGGGAAAGGGTTTTATGGCTTTGTTTTGATTAGCAAAAAAGAAAGAAAAAAACCCAATATTGGCGAGATACTAATTAGTTTTACCTGATATTAACCCTTTCGGCCGCACTTGAATTTAGCTGTGACTACCAAGAGCATCACATATTTTTTCATGACTTTTTACTGTGGATCAAATGACGACTTATGGAACATATACTAAAAATCAGTTATGATTTGGATTTCGGGTCTTCAGGATCCATAAGAAACAATGGAACCAACAAAGAGTTAAGAAGTTCAAAAAAGAAACATGTTCAAGATGAATATCGCAAATTTGGATTAATTATAGATCAGCCAAAACAAGGGTCAGGCAATACAAATGATGACAATACCGCACGAAGATTCTTTTTAGATCCAGAAACAGCATCTGAAATAACAGGAGTGGATTTAAACCTTATTTTCAGATTTAAAATAATCCTAGAAGTACTTGCGTGCAATGAAGAAATTGACGCTAGACAATTTGGAGATTATGCTAAGGAAACTGCAAAAGTATATACAACCAACTACCCATAGAGAAATATGTCTGCAACAGTTCACAAAATCCTTTATCATGGAGAAGATATCATTAAATATCATTTGGTGTCACTTGGAGATCTATCAGAGGAGGCTCAGGAAAAAAGGAACAAGGATTACAGATTTTATAGAGAGCAAAATACTAGAAAAATTTCACGAAATTCCACAAATGAAGATCTATTTAATTTATTATTGGCAACATCAGATCCGTTCATATCCATTATTCGAAATCAATGGAAAGTGGAACATCGGGATTTAGATGAAGAAGCCAAAAAACTACTAAAGAACATATTTGTTTCAAATGAATAATAATTATAATTGCCTTCATTGTTATTTAAGTACGAAAAACATAGTATTAGTAAATAATTCTTTAAAAAAAACCCCGACTTCAAAATTTCAGCCAAATAAAATGTTGGATTAATTTTCAAAAATGTTTAATATAACTAATGTTGTTGCACTTTTTTGATTGAAAGAAAGAATTTTGAAAATCTTGTTAATCTTCTAAAAAATCGGTTTATGCTAAATCTATAATGTTTTCCCATTAACAGAGCTAAATTTTGACACCCATATTCGATATATTCTTAAAAATCGGTTTATGCTATATATCCCCGATATATCTCAATCAATTACTGAAATTTTAATTTTTTTTACCTTAAATATATTTTTCTGCAAGCCATATCTTCCAAATAAAAAAATAATTTTTAAAATTGATTCATAAATCACGAAGTTATTCAACAATTTATAAGAGAAGCACAGAAAAAATATAGATAACGGTAAATAAAAAACCGTATGTCCGTCCGATCTTCATAAAAATTAAATGGGACCCACCTGCAAGCAAACCCTTTCAAGCAAAAAAATTAAAATTGGTTCAGAAATGGTTATCGTGGAACAAACATAAAAAAAAGCAACATACCATTCGAATTGATAACCTCCTCCTTTTTGAAGTCGGTTAAAAATAATAATAAATAGAACCTACTATTGTTACAAATGCAAATAAAATCTATTGCAGTTTTTATTTTTAAAATTTTTTTTAAAATTATCAAATCTGACAGCAAAAAAGAATACATTTTTCTGTAGTAACAGCAAAATCTCCAGTGAATTTTACTATTTTTTTTTAGTGTAAACATTTTTTTGAGTGTAAAAATTTTTTTGAGTGTAACATTACAAAAATTCCATTATCACAAAAAATAATTATAATTATTATTAAGTTCCAAATATTAAATTTTTTAATATGTAAATAAAAAAAATAAACCCATATTTCACTCCAAAAGTTAAAAAAAATCAAAAGTTCAACTTTGACCTAGAAGTCCTTAAAAACTCATCAATCAATTTTAATGTAATTAAAACTGAGCCAAGCTGAACTAAATATCTATCCATTAAAAAGAAATTACTTCAATATTTTGATCGGTTCAAAAGTTACAGAATTTTGGCCAACGAAAAACGATTTTCAGCCACTGTGCGACGGCCAATTATTAAAATATCCACGTAAAGTTTTTTTTTTAACATCAAATACTGTTTCGCTGGAAATCTCCTACTAAAAGTCCGGACTGACGACATTGAGTTGCGCGGTTACGTTGCGTTAGTAGGCGGTTTTTAGAGAAGCTGTATGGAATCGAATATAGTTATTTGAGTCCTTGTAATTATTGCCATCGAGTGGCGATACAAGTTGCAAAATAATTTAGTTCGGTTCAAATTTTCGCGATAGATTTAGGAAAACTTGTGAAATCAAATAAAAAAATAATTAATTTTTCTTTAAAATTAATTGGTGTGTGATCTTTTACTGGACAGGTGTAATGCCTAGCATTCCTCCTGAGGATAATTTTTTTTGTTTTTTTTTGAAAATTTTTATTATACCAATATAAAAATACCAATTTTTTTTATTATACCAATATTTTTTATTATATTATATTATTATATTATCATATTATTATTTGCACTTTCTTTTGATTTTTTTTTGGTTTCAGTTCATTTTTTTTGCGTACTTTTATTTTATTTTTGCTTTCCTTTTTCATTAATTTAAAATTTTTTTTTGTTTATTCGAAAAATTTCGAATATCTCGATTTAGCACTTTTTTTCTCACTTTGTTTTTTTTATCACAATTTTTTTTCCATTATTATTGCTTCGATTTATAAATTTCTTTTTGCCTCCGGGATTTGTTTTGCGGTTGAAAAAAAAAAATTTTTTTTATTTTTTTTTGCTGTAGAAAACTCTCTTTTCTGCTCTCATCATTTCTTTAAAAAATTTCTTACCGGTCATTTCGTCTTGCGTTTACAAACAAACTTAAACTTTTTTTTTCGTTTTAGTGCAGAATGCACAAACAACAATTCAGTATCGTCTCATCGAACTGTTCCGACGTGTTACTTTTAGTGCGGCTGAATTTTCGGTGAAAAAATCGTAATAGGTGAAAAAGTGTAATAGGTTGAAATAAAACAAAAAGTGAAAAAATAACTCGTAATAGGTTAAAAAAAATCTACGGTAATATCGGTAATTAAAAAAAAACACTAAAAATCGCATAAAAATTGTATGAGTGTTCCTCTCAGATGTAATTCTGAGAAAGAGCTTAGCTCAACTAGAAAAACTAAATGGGTCTCTGAGGAAGAATCCATAAAAAAATCTCTGGAGAATTTTCTCACTACAAGAGCCGCAGAACGGCGTCGTTCCTGTTCGCCCAATATAGTGATTTCAACAGATGAAAAAACATCATCTTCAACAAATAGTGCAGTCAAACCAAAAAAACAAGTAGGTATGGATAAGTACATCACCGTTCTCAAGCGACAGAGGAGCCCGACGTCTGCTCAAGTGTCATCAAATTCAAAAGCTCCTAAGACCGTGAGTAATAATCAAAATAGGTTTGCTCTCCTCCAGACGGATGAGCCAGAACTTACTAAGAAGACGTTTAAGCCCCCACCAATTTATCTGAGAGAGCCGACTTCTAGTAAATTGGTACAAGGAATTGTTTCGGTAATAGGTGAAAACATGTTTAGCGTAACCTCAATTAAACATGGAAATATCTGCGAGACAAAGATCCAAGTGAATAGGGAAGATGATTTTCGAACATTGTCCAACCAGTTGGAGAGGGAGACTAGGGACTTCTATACCTACCAGCTCAAAAGCGCAAAAGGACTCCAAGTCGTTCTAAAGGGTATAGACCCATGTGTTGATCCTGCGGAGATAAAGACCGGTTTAATGGACAAAGGGTTCAAAATCAAGAGCGTAGTGAATATCAGAAACCGTGAAAAGATCCCTCAGCCCATGTTCAGGGTAGAATTGGAACCTGGAGATGTTGTCTTAAAGAAAAACGAGTCCCATCCAATCTACAATCTCATTTATCTTCTGCATCGTAGGATTACCGTGGAGGAACCGCATAAGCGCATTGGACCCGTCCAGAGTGTTAATTGTCAAGAATTTGGCCACACCAAAGCGTACTGTAAATTGCCGTCTGTTTGTGTTGCGTGTGGGGAACTACATCCAACTGCTCAATGTAATAAGTCCAAAACTGACGTAAAAATAAAAAAATGCAGTAACTGCGGAGGTAATCATACCGCAAATTATAGAGGTTGTCCAATTTACACTCATTTGAAAGCCATAAGTACCAACAAGACGTCCCGCAATTGTTACGGTCCACTAGTCATGTAAACGCGCCTAGTTCTAGACAAGTTTCTTACGCTAACGTGGTTAAATCTAATATGCCAGGGTTGGAGCAGGCACCTAAATCACAATATTACGAGCCTAATATTAACACTCTAGAGACTACATTGCAGACACTTGTCCAAACCATGAACACTTTTACGACCACTATGACATCCATGATGCAGGAAATGCTGAAAATGCAATCCACTATCTTACAAGCCATTTTAAAGAAATGATTTGTTTAAAAATTTGTTTTTGGAATGCGAACGGCCTCCGCCAACATAAAAACACTTCCTGATGGATAAGCAGATTGATGTCATGATGATTGCTGAAACTCACTTGACGGCGACAGGATACTTCAAAATTAATGGCTACGTGTTATATGATACTAAAGATCCCCGCGGAAGAGCATGTGGAGGTTCGGCAATTCTTATAAAGAACAGAATAAAACATTATTTAATAAACAACATATGTGAGGATTACCTACAAGCAACAAACATTTGCATTGAATTCTGTCAATACAATTTTGTTTTATCATCAATTTATTCGCCACCTCGATTTTCAATAAAAGAACACCAATACTACAGCTTCTTCAATTCCCTTGGAGCTAGATTTTTAGTTGCTGGTGACCAAACACACTTTTTGGGGTTCACGTCTGGTGACCCCGAAGGGTCGTGAACTCTTCAACACCATTGCCAAAATGGGATTAGATGTACTCTCAAGCGGGCATCCCACCTACTGGCCGACGGACCGACGGAAGATCCCCGATGTTATTGACTTCGGAGTAGTGAAAAATCACTCTCCTTCTATTATTTCAATGCGTTTCCTTCAAGGGAATGGCTCTCCATTTCGGGACATATCTAAAACCAGAGTAAGTTGGATAAAGTATAAAAAGTATTTAAGTTCCCACTGCACGGAAAATGTAGTGTTGAGAACTACCGAGGATATTGATGGGTCGATTGGCAAGTTTACTGAGGACATACGAAGAGCTGTACATCACGCCTCCACATACGACGTAGAGTGCAGAAGTGGGACAAATAGAACTTATTTCGCTGAACTCGATCATCTCCTGTCAGAAAAAAGAAGAGTTAGAAGAGAGTGGCAAATTCACAGGTCTCCTGAACTGAAAGCTAGGCTACGGGTATGCAGAGATATGCTAAGAAATTTCTTAGAAACCCAAAGAATGGCTTCACTTAAATCTTACTTGGAGGGTCTTGATAGTACCCCACAATCTGACTATTCGTTATGGAAGGCGGCACGAGGTTTAAAAAGACCAGTTAGAGGAAAGCCTCCTCTGCGAATTCCGACTGGTGACTGGGCTAGAAATGATTCCGAGAAGGGGACTTTATTTGTTAATCATTTGAGAAAAGTGTTTACTATAAACAACTCAAATAATGCATCTGATTTGCCTCCACTCGTTATTAGACCTCCTGTACCTCTAAGACTAAACTTTCGTGATGTCCAAAACGCTATTGGTACTCTGAACCTTAGAAAGGCTCCAGGTATGGATGAAATCAGCAATAAAATGCTTGTGGAGTTACCTCGTGTAGCAAGAAAGATTATCCTCTTTATCTTCAACGCTATTTTACGCCTAGAATACTATCCTGCAGATTGGAAGGTGTCTATGATCACTATGATTCCTAAGTCAGGGAAGGACCACACCAAAGTGGAGTCATATAGGCCAATTAGCCTACTGCCGACAATTTCAAAACTGTTCGAAAAATTGTTAATGACTAAGTTGACTCCAATTCTGAATGACACTGAATGTATTCCAAATCATCAATTCGGATTCAGAGCTAAACACAGTACCATCGAACAAACTCACAGATTGGTAAATGTGATAAGAGGGTCGTTGAAGATAAAAAATACTGCTCCGCCCTTTTCATTGATGTGTCCCAAGCGTTCGACAAAGTTTGGCATGACGGTTTAATGCGCAAAATTAAATTAACTCTGCCTGCTAACACCCATAAACTCATGGAAAGTTATTTATACGGTCGCAAATTTAAAATCAAAGAAGGCAATTTTTTAAGTACCGCTCAGCCAATTGAATCAGGTGTGCCACAGGGTAGCATACTGGGCCCTACTTTATATTTGATTTATGCCTCCGACATGCCGTCAGACCCCAAAATCCACACGTCAACTTTTGCAGACGATACAGCCTTTGTCAGCGTCCATAAGGACCACCAAGTTGCATCACAGAATTTGCAGAATTATGTTTATAAACTAGAGAATTGGCTGGAGCTTTGGAAAATCAGGGTAAATGAACAAAAATGTATTCATATCACTTTCACTTTGCGAAAAGATACCTGCTCGTCCATCAGAATAAATAATCAAATTATTCCTCAACATAATGAAGTCAAATACCTCGGCATTCACCTCGACCGCCGTTTAACTTGGAAGTCTCATATTGAAGCGAAACTTACACAAATGAGATTAAAAGCAGTGCAACTTAATTGGTTAATCGGCAAAAACTCTACATTAAAATTGGATTGCAAACTTTTGTTGTACAATGCAATTCTAAAGCCAATCTGGTGTTATGGAATTCAATTATGGGGTACTGCCTCAGCATCAAACATTGAAAAAATTCAAAGGGGTCAAAATAAAATTCTACGTATAATTACTGCAGCTCCATGGTATGTTAAAAATTCTCGAATCCACAAAGATCTAGGCGTGCCATTAGTAAAAGTCGAATTTACAAAATATGCGTCAAAGTACGTCAGCAAACTTGAACACCATCCAAACCCACTTGCACGAGACATCCTTAACTTTAGTGGCCACAATCGGTTGAGAAGGAGGGATACCCTTGCTTTAACTCAAGCGCAAAACAGATGACTGGATCAGTTGATGTGAAATTTTTTAGTATCATACAAATTTTTGTCTAGCACTGGCTGGGCTTATTATTTTCTTTTTAGTATTAAGATTTGAATACATATTGTCATTTCAAATATGAAGATTCAATAAATAATTAAATGCAAAAAAAAAAAAAAAAAAATATGACGTCGAGAAGCATTTTTAAAATAAGTTGTTATACATTCTACGACACCAAGGACCCCAGAGATAGATCATGTGGTGGCTCGGCAATATTGGTCAAATCGCGAATCAAACACCATTCATTGGGTGGTCTTTCAGAGTGTTATCTTCAAGCAACAAACATATGTATTGAGAACTTTTGTCAAAACCTCGTGATTTCGTCAGTTTACTGTCCGCCCAAATTTTCAATAACAAAAGATCAGTATAGAGATTTTTACAAAACACTAGGTAGCCGTTTCATAGTGGCTGGCGACTACAATGCTAAGCATACATTCTGGGGCTCACGACTCGTTAGCCCTAAAGGTCGTAACTTGTATGACTCCCTGTCTGAAATGGGACTAAATGTGATTTCAACTGGTCAACCAACTTATTGGCCAACTGACCAGCAAAAAATTCCTGACGTTATCGATTTCGGCGTGGCGAAAGGGGTATCCCCGGAACTCATTGAAGTCGAGGCTTCACTGGATCTTTCTTCAGATCACTCACCCACTGTAATCACCATCAGAAGTCCTCAGCAAATCGTAACTGATGCCTTACTTCTTGTCAAACGTCTGAATTGGTTAAAATACAAAAAATACATCAGCACTCACTGCACAGAGAAACTCCCGTTAAAAACTACTGAAGACATCGATGCCTGTATGAAAAGTCTTAATGAACATGTCGAGGAAGCCGCAGAACATGCTTCTTCCACTTACCGCCCGAATAGGTACAACAGAGTTTTTTCTGCAGATGTTGAGCAACTATTGTCTGAAAAAAGGAGAGTCCGAAGAGAGTGGCAACAACACAGATCGCCCCAACTTAAAACTAGGTTGAGAGAATGTACCAAAAATCTTAGGATCTTGCTAGAGGCGCAAAAAGCAGCGTCTCTCAAACAACATCTGGAAGGTCTAGACGCAACTTCCCAGTCAAATTATTCATTATGGCGTGCAGTCCGAAATCTGAGAAAACCCGTAATCGCAAAACCTCCACTGCGTTCTTTGAACGGATCTTGGGCACGAAATAACGAAGAAAAAGGCAACCTTTTCGTAAGTCATTTAAAAAATGTATTCACTCCCAATACGGATACTGACATTAGCGAACTACCGCCTGTTGTTGCCAGACCACCTGTACAAATAAGATTTCAATATCTGGAGGTTGTTGAGGCTATTGATAATTTAAATGTTAAAAAAGCACCTGGGTTTGATAAAATCAGCAATAAAATGATTTTTGAGCTGCCTCGCATTGCAAAAAGATTAATCCTCTTTATTTTTAATGCCATCTTACGGCTTGAGTACTACCCTCCGGTTTGGAAAATCGCTTTAGTAAAGATGATTCCTAAGCCGGGAAAAGATCCTTGCAACGTTGAGTCGTATAGGCCAATAAGTCTATTACCAACTATGTCCAAATTATTCGAGAAATTGCTTATAACCAAGCTGACTCCGATTTTGAATGAAAACAACTGCATTCCCAATCACCAGTTTGGCTTCAGACGTCAACACAGTACAATAGAACAAACACATAAATTGGTACAAGTCATAAGAAAAACCTTTGAGGAAAAGAGATACTGTTCGGCACTCTTTATTGACGTCTCTCAAGCTTTCGACAAAGTATGGCATGAAGGCCTGATATCTAAATTAAAGCAGAACTTGCCGGCGAATCTTTAACACCTGCTTTGGAAATACTTAATCGACCGTCAGTTTATGATTAAAGAAGGTGATTATTTAAGCCGTCCTCAACCTATAGGTGCTGGCGTCCCTCAAGGTAGTATCTTAGGACCAATTCTATACTTGCTGTACACAGCAGACATGCCAACAAACAATGAAATTCACACGTCAACATTTGCTGATGATACGGCATTTTTCAGTACTCACAAAGATCCAAAAGATGCCTCGATTCAATTACAGCACCACGTAACGCAAGTGGAGAAATGGGCAAGACAATGGGGAATAAAAATAAATGAACAGAAATGCACCCACGTAACATTTACTCTACGTAGGGAATCATGTCCCCCTATTCGTATTAATGATCATATAGTGCCTCAAAACTCACACGTGAAATATCTTGGTATTCATCTGGACTGTCGCCTCACATGGAAACCACATATAGATGCTAAGCTGACTCAAATGAAACTGAAAGCAGCCCAAATTCATTGGCTCATCGGCAGAAACTCCGTCCTTCGGCTCGATTGTAAGCTTCTACTCTACAACTCAATCTTAAAGCCAATTTGGTGCTATGGTATCCAGTTATGGGGCACTGCCTCCAACTCCAATATTGAGAAAATTCAACGCCGTCAAAACAAAATTCTACGAATGATAACTACCGCTCCTTGGTATATTAAAAACATCAACATACACAACGATCTTGATGTTCCACTTGTCAAATGGGAAATAACTAAACACGTGGCCCTTTATTTGGGTAAGCTGGAAACTCATCCAAATCCCCTCGCTCGAGACATCTTACAACATCCCGGTCATAGCCGTTTGAGAAGGAGGGACACCACCGCTCTCAGATGAATAAATACAAGTTGCTCATTACCTATCGAATTTGAAAACTAGATTTTGTCTAGCATTGGTTGGACTTATCTTAATTAACTTTAGTTTTAGGATTTGAATACCTATTGTTAGTTCATTTAAAATGAAGATACAATAAAAAAGAATATGCAAAAAAAAAAAAAAAAAAAATGTGTAATTGAGAGGGATGATGAAACAATAGCAACAGCCAGTCTGGTGGAAAATATGTTTAAGCTTAATGACAGCACAGCTCATATGTGTATGGTGGCGTCAAATTCAGACATTGATACTGGTGTTTCAAAAGTTTATTACAAAAGAATAAAAAAGAAGTACAAAGAATAGAGACAAGAAACTTATTTTAAGAAAATGATATTAACATAAAAGTAATAGGAAAAACATGCAGAGTTGTACTTTGGGGATATAATCCAACACTCCCTGCATATCCTTCGATATAATAATACATATTCTACATTTCAAAAATTTTTATTTTAATCCTAAACATTCCACAAATTTCATATGTTTTGTAAAAGAAAGATAACACAATAATATTATTTGGGGACAGCCGCTTGTGCGACTGTCCCGTTTGATTATTCTTTATTGATTAAATGTTTATTATTAAGTCTATCTTAATGCTAGTATAAAACAATGTTCTTACTCACTATGGGAGTATGCTGAGCAAGCATAATACATGCTTGTCAGCTATGTGCAGCGTGGACAGAAATACACACAACAAAGAGTGAGTGTTTAGTTACATACAAAAGGTATGTAACTAGTATGCGACTCGTCAAACACACTACAGTTTAGCTTTGGTTAAATTTTTAGTAAATATATCCGCAGTCATACTATCTGTTGAGATATAACGTATTTCAATCTGGTTCGATTTTACAACTTCTCTTACGTGTTGATACTTGACATCAATGTGTTTAGATATTCCATGAAGTACTGGATTCTTTGCCAAATGTTGAGCTCCAAGATTGTCACCACATATTACCATAGGTGCGTCATCTGGATAACAATTAATTTCACCCAGCAATCGTTTCAGATAAACTGCCTCTTTAGCTGCCATAGATAAAGCAACAAACTCAGCTTCCGTGCTACTGAGTGATATATTTGATTGCTTCTTACTTTCCCAGCTGAAAGCACAACCTGCCATAAAAAATATGTAACCAGTATATGACTTCCTGTCTTCCTCGCAGCTAGCCCAATCAGCATCTACGAATCCTTCTGGTGGTTTGCATGTTCTGGAATAGCACAATTTCAAATCTTTTGTTGCTGACAGATAACGTAGCAAATGTTTCACTGCTTGCCCGTGTTCACTATGTGGATCCTGATTCTTCTGTGCAAGCTTACTAACAGAGTGTAAAATATCTGGCCTAGTACTTATTGCCAAATACATTAACGTTCCAATTATAGACTGGTACCCCTTTGATCCTTACGTTCACAATTTTCATTTTCACAAGAGATTTGGAAACCTGGATCAAGCGGGGTAGATGCTGGTCTGCAATTTTTCATACCGTGTTCCTTAAGAAGATTCATTATATATTGCTTATGACCAACATTAATTTTAGCAGTATCTCCTTCACGATCAATTTCCATACCTAGGAAATGTTTAACTTTTCCATTATCGACTAATTTAAATCTTCCTGCAATTTGATTCTTGATTGCTCTTATGTCCTCTTTGTCGGTGCAGGCAATCAATATATCAAATTAAATTTATCATCCTTGTTGATACTATATAAGCATGGTTCACTTTCACAAGGCTTAAAACCAATGTCACGAATTGCTGCATCCAGGGTTGTATTCCAAGCACGACCTGACTGTTTAAGTCCATAAATAGCTTTTTTTAAACGTAAAACTTTACCTGGATCACTTTTATTTACAAATCCGTCAGGTTGTCTCATATAAACTTCTTCATCTAATTGGCTATTTAAATATGCTGTGGATACGTCTACATAATGTAAATGGAGTTCTCGTTCAGCCCTCAATGCAAAAATCATACGTATGGTTGAATATCTCATGACCGGTGAAAACGTCTCACTGTAGTTGACACCAAATTCTTGGCCACAGCCTTTTGCAACCAGGCGTGCCTTAAAGCGTTCCACATTGCCATGTTCATCTTTCTTGAGATTAAAAACCCATCGACTACCAATTGCCTTCTTACCGGTAGGTAGATCAACTAATGACCAAGTATTATTTTCTTTTAGTGAAGAATATTCTTTCATCATGGCTTCTTTCCATTTGCTAAAATATTTACTGCCAATTACTTCTTTATATGACTGGGGTATTTGGACCCCACCATGATCTACATCTGCAAAATTAAGATTGTTGTGTACTTTTTTAGGACGACCAACATTACCTGTACGAATCACTTTCGGTCTACCACGACCTTTTGCTTTAGGAAAATTACTTTGGGGTTGTTGAATTTCTTCTACTTCCAATTGTTCTTCCTCTTCTTCATTTTCAGTTTCAAAACCTAAGAAACCAATTTCAGAGCTGGATTCATATTCTTCATCAGATTCGTCATCGCCACTTTCAGTTTCATCTTGATTATTATTTGTAGCCTCATCATGTTTGACATCAACTGATGGAGTAATCAAATTTGGTATATACGAAAAATCGATGAATTCAGCAGTCGTATTATTTTGGAAAAACTTCTCGCTAAAAATAACATCTCGTTTCTCAACAATTTGCCTCTCCTTAACATCAAACAACCTGTAGGCTTTAGCAGTTAAGGAATATCCAACAAATATGTACTCTTCGCCTTTAGCTGAAAACTTTTTCGACTGTCTCTTGTCCAGCGCCACTGCAGGTGAACCAAAAGTACGAAGATGACTAACATTTGGTTTTTTACCATACCAAATTTCATATGGAGTCTTATCTTTCAATACTTTAGTAATTGCTCTATTTCGGGTATATACAGCAGTATTTACGGCTTCGGCCCACAATGCCTCATCAACGCCTGCTTGAACAAGCATACAACGGGCCATTTCCACCATGGTTCTATTGGCTCTTTCCGCAACACCATTTTGCTGCGGGGTGTACGGAACCGTAAGCTGCCTCTGAATGCAATTCTCCTGCAAAAATTAATCGAATTCACAACTCATGTATTCTCCGCCATTATCATTTCTTAGGGCCTTTATCTTTCTTTCACATTGATTTTCTACCAGGAATTTGAATATCTTAAATTTCGCCATAACTTCACTTTTGTTTTTCATACAAAATACAAATGTTCTTCTGGAGTGATCATCAATGAACGTAACGAAGTAACGTGAGCCTCCAATTGACGGTTTATCCATTGGACCACAGACGTCAGAGTGAATTAAATCCAACATATTATCAGCTCTTTTCTTACAACTTGATTTAAATGGACGTGATGTTATTTTGCATTTCATGCACGTAACACAACTGATGTTTTTTGGTATTTCACTTATTCCAATACCATTTACCGCATTTCTTGTTACCAAATCACTCAAGCCTCTATAGTTAAGATGTCCATATCGCTCGTGCCAACGTACAGCATCATCACCTGATAAATAAAAATGGACTCTTTCTGAAAATACAAATAAATTATTTTGATTTTTTGCCTTTAAAATAATTTCGCCCTTTTCATCCATTATATTAGCTTCATCTCTTTCGAACTTTACAAAAAAACCATTTTCTGTTGCTTTAGCAACCGAAATAAAATTTCCAATCATTTCTGGAACGTACAGTACTTCACGTAGTGTTATTTCGCCATTTTCTGTATTAATCTTCACATCTCCTTTACCCTCTGCTTCGATATAGTTGTCAGACGCTAACATAAGTTTTTCCTTTGCTTGTACATATGTTGAAAACTGTTGCCGCTTGCTACACATATGTGAAGTTGCGCCGCTGTCGACGCACCAAGAACTTCTATCAAAATCGCTGCTGTTACACACACCAAGCATAGCGAACGCACGATGTTGCTCTCTCTTTGCACCATCATTTTTTGTTGTACTCTTACAATTTTTCGCAAAATGGCCACGCTTACCACAGTTGTAGCATTTAAATTTTCGGCCGTTAAAATTGTTGTTGTTGCTGATATTCTTATTTTTACCATGATGACTTGATTGTGCTACAAAAGCCTGCTGACTTACAACAACATCATCACTATTTCCCTTCTCTTGTGTTCTACGATCTCCTTCTTCTATTAACTTCATCTTAATTACATCAAGGATAGGTAATGCATCTCTGGTTTCCATGGCTATAACAAAATTTTCAAACACCTTCGGCAGACTAGACAACAAAATGATAGCCAGTAACTCTTCACCCAACACAATTTCAACTTCAGCCAACTTTTCTGTAGTTTCCGTAAATATATTCAGGTAATCTGCCATCGCTGTAGATTCATTCATACGTAGGTTAAGTAGCTTCTTATAAAGACTCACTTTACGAAGAGGACCGCTTGGCTTATAAACACCTTCAAGTTTCTTCCATGCCTCATGGGCTGATTTACAGCTTTTCACATAATTTAATTGTGATGACTTTACCGATAGCATTATCGTGGCAAGTGCTTTTTCATCTTTCTGCTGCCATACCTCAGCATCCTTGGCAACTTCTGGCTTAACAATTTTTCCACTTGCAATTGACCATAATTCGGAGTGCACCAAAATACATTTCATCTGCAAGCACCAGGTGTCGTAATTGGTATTATCCAATTTATCAATTTGGTACATTGAAGAACTCATCATTATTCAAATTCTTTTCAAAAAAATATTCGCGACGTACGCTTAATCAAACTTTTCCACTATTCTAGAATTTTCCAATGTTCTAGAACTTTTTTCCAATTTCCTAGAGCTGGTCCCATAACCTGTTGTTTCAAAAGTTTATTACAAAAGAATAAAAAAGAAGTACAAAGAATAGAGACAAGAAACTTATTTTAAGAAAATGATATTAACATAAAAGTAATAGGAAAAACATGCAGAGTTGTACTTTGGGGATATAATCCAACAGATACGTGGCATGCCCGTATGGGCCATTTAAACTATTCTGACTTGTCCAAGACCCAGCAGCTAGTTAATGGTATAAAGTTTCAGAACTCTCCGGTAGAAAATTGTTTGTCATGTCTTCGGGGTAAAATGTCTAGAAAACCCTTTAAATCTTCTGATTCTCGTTCCAATGGTATACTTGAGCTTGTGCACTCCGACCTATGTGGCCCAATGGAAGAACCATCTATAAGTGGAGCTAAGTATTTTTTATCATTTATTGATGACTTCACACAAAAAGTATTTGTTTATTTTTTGCAGGCAAAAACGGAGGTACCAGCATTGTTTGCTCAATTTAAGTCCAGGGTTGAGAATGAGACCGGATTTAAAATAAAATGCTTGCGTACGGACAATGGCACAGAATTTTGCAACAAAGAGCTATTGACGATACTGGACAAGAGTGGCATACGTCATGAGACCACTGTACCATACAGCCCCCAACAAAATGGTGTTGCGGAACGCATGAATCGTTCAATTGTTGAAAAAGCCCGCTGTATGCTTCTTCATGCAAGATTACCAAAGAAATTTTGGGCTGAGGTTGTTGCAAATGCCGTATATGTCCTGAATTGCTCCGTTTCTGCCGCAATTACAAAAAATATTCCACAAGAAAAATGGACCGGCAACAAAGTTGATTTGTCGCATCTTCGTGTGTTTGGCTGTCGAGCCGTTTCTTATGTTCCAAAGGAGAAAAGGAAGAAATGGGACTCGAAAGCAAAGGAATTTATATTTGTTGGCTATTGTGAGAACACAAAAGGTCATCGTCTACTTGAACCAGGCAGCCTGAGATTAACAAAAAGCCGAGACGTTAAATTTTTTGAGAATGACTTTCAACACACAAATATCGCTCCAATCGAAGAATGTTATTTATTTTATGATAAAGATAACACTAATAATAAAGAAGACACAAACAATAGTGATGGTATAAATGATGGAGATGAGTTGAGTACTAATGATGAAAGCGATAACTCTCAGGAATTTTATGAGGCTGATGAAACAGTGACAAGTGATGAAAGTGTAATATTTCCAGGTTTGTCAATCAATCAAGATGGAAATATCAGACGCACAAACCGTATACCAAAACCGTTAACATGGACGACTATCATCTATATTTAGTGGAGGCAGAAAGTGCTGGTGATCCACTTACAGTTGATGAGGCTCTCAATGGTGTTGATGGCGAGCAGTTTAGGCAGGCGATGAATAGTGAGTATATGTCTTTGGTGAAAAATAATACTTGCACATAAAGAGCAAATGGGTTGTAGTGTGCGTGCTATAATTGTACACATCATTGTATGTGCTATAATTGTGCATATCATTATACACGCGCAAAGGAAATATGATAGTATTAAAATAACTAAAAAAAAATAAAATAAAAAAAATAGATAATTTTATCATAAATTTAATTAGAAATAATATAATAAGATGTACATTATGTACAGAAAATAATCTAATTATGGCGCCATACTATACAAATGAAGAATATATATCGCACACCTTAATACAAGGGTTTGTTCCTCCCGAGGCATTTTTGTACCTCGACAAGTTAAATTTAATGCAAAATGAAAATGGCTTCCCAGTCTTCTACCATAACTATAGACGGGCAAATATTAAAGCAGTTAACTGCAATTCAGCAGAAGATTATAATGTCAGATATGATACTAGTATAGTTTATAGAGATTTTTCTTCACAAAAGTCTAAAACCAAAAAGTTTTGGTGGCTATTACAATAAATAACTATAATTTTCTTCTATTTTACATTTAGACCTTAGTTTTTTATCTTTTGCAAATATAAAAGTAATGTTTTTATAACTTTTTTCATTACAAAAAATATAAATATATTCTTCATTTGAAGTGAGTAAAATTAAATGTTTTTGTAAAACAAAATGTATACTAATATCAACAATGCTAGAGATGCCCGTTTTAGGGACTGTGTATATAATGTAAATATTGTAAATTATTGTTAACTATTGTTTATTATAGTTTAAGTATTAATGTTATGAATAATAAATTAATAAACACTGAAAAAAAAAAAAAAAAAAGTAAACAAAATAAAAGAACCAATGTTCAAATGAAATAATGCTATCATTGCAATTTTGCATAGTTGGAATAATAATAATAATATTGTTAAATGAATTTATATTTTATTGTATACTCAGCAAATATCACTCAGTACATTCACACTTAAGTTAAACCAAGGGTAAATGAAGAAAGTGATATTTGCTGATCATTCATTAATTTAGTATATAAATCAGGTAAAATTGTAAATAAAATTCAGATTCAATCCAAGTTCAAACATAACAACTTGTCTTGTTTTAATTCTCAAAAAAAAAAGGCGTTTTGCCGCTCGGTTATATCGGCTGGTGAGCTTTGAAGAAAACACAACCACTACACTATACTAATACAAGACTTTTAGACATTACATGGCGATCCTGCCAAATAAAAAAAAAAAAATTTTGATTTTTCTTTTGAGATCCTGCTAAATAAAAATTTTAAGATCCTACAAGATTAAAATTTTGAAATCCTGCCAATTAAATGAGCTACAAAGAAGAAAGAGACGCTTCGAAAAAAATTGCGCAGATTTGCAGAGGATAATCAACATCAGCCAGGGTTCTCAAAGGAAGGAACTTATAAAAAAAACTAATTTAAAAACTACAGGATGGAAAAATAAATAGATAAATAAAAGTATATAAATAAATATTTTAATGGAAAAATTTAATATAACAAAAGAAGATAAAATCAGAACTATAATAGAAAATCTAAATATAACTATGGGTATTGCGGATGCTACTGTACAAGGACAAGTAAATGCTTATGCCATAAATAGCAATAAGATCACTTTAAGTATGGAAGTAATTATAATTTTGCTAGCTATATTAATATTGATAGGATTTTGGAAGTTATTACAAAATTATATTAGGAATTCATTAACAAGACATTTTAAACCAACTAAAACGACAAGTATTTTGCATTCTGAAATTAGGAGTATGAGACAAAAAGGAAAGTAGAAAATTACAAGGAAAAACTAAGCACATTAATTGCGGAACTCACAATGACTCAAATAACAGATTTAGGGAACAACTCAAACGAAGTAGCAAAATTCACCGTCAGGACGATGAACGAGAAATTAGCTTTAGAAATTTTCCAAGAAGGAATGTATGAGAATATAAAAACTGCAGTAGTAGCCGCACAACCTAAAACGCTAACACAGGCATACGAAATCGCAAGCACACAGGAAAGACTACTAAAAATAACCGACAATTTAAATGTTTTGCATATAAATAAGAATTACAGTAAAAATAATAAAAGATTAACAATATTAGCAATAATATGGGTTTCACTAATACACAGACCAAACTTCAATACACAATTTAACAGAAATAACTATGATAACAATAACAGAAGTAACAGAAATGTTAGGTATAACAATAGATATAACAGAAATAACAATAGCAACTCAATGAACAGAAGCATTAGTAATAGCAATTTTAATAATAATAATATTAGTAACACCAATTATAATAACAATAACCGTAGAAGAAGCGATAATCACAACGTATATAGCATACAAGAACATGGAAACATTCAAGCCCTGGAGATTCAGAACGATTCTCCAAGAAGGGAAAATTAAAGATATATTCAATAAATAATAAAACATCAAATTTTATTTACCTAAAAGTTAAAAACATAAAGTATAAAATAACATTTCTGATAGACACAGGATCAGAAATATCATTATGCAAAGAAAATATAATTCATAGTTATGATAGAAATTTTGAGGATATTTGTAAACTTAACGGTATAACAAGTGGTGATACACAAACAGTAGGCTCAACGGACTTAGACATAGAAATTGAAGAACAAATTTTAAAACATAAATTTTATTTAGTAGATAATGATTTCCCGATTGAAACAGACGTAATACTAGGAATAGATTTTTTCCACAAATACAATTGTAAAATAAATTATGACACACACACACTAGATATTTGCACAGATGATGAAATCATAACACTCCCCATAGAAATTTGTACAAAAAAGATAAGTAACATAATAATTCCACCCAGAAGTGAAAAAATAGTACTAGTACATATTAATATTAGTCAAGATAGTGTTGTATGTAGTAAGGAAATAGAGTACGGAGTTTTTGTGGCAAACACAGTTATGCCTAAAGACGGACATCGTCATATAAAAATACTAAATACATTAGAGGTCCCAGCACGTCTATCAATACTAAAAATTTCAACAATCCCTTTAAAACACTACAATGTGTATAAAGCTACACCTCAAAATAACATATATTCAGAACAAAGATTTCAAAAATTACTTACTACAATAAATTTCCAAAATTTCGAAGAAGAGAGCAAAGATGTTATATACAACATTTTAAGACAATATCAGGAAATATTTCATCTTGAAGGAGAGCAATTAACAATAAACAATTTTTACAAACAGAATATAGATTTAAATGACAACTCTCCGACATACATAAAAAATTATCGCCTACCACAGACACAATTAGATGAAATTAATAGACAAGTTCACGGACTGTTAAAGGACAATATCATACATCCTTCAATTAGTCCATATAATTCACCTTTACTAATAGTACCAAAGAAGGGACAAGAAGATATAAAAAAGTGGCGATTGATAGTAGATTTCAGATATTTAAATAAAAAAATAATCGATGATAAATTCCCTTTAACTAAATTAGAAGATGTGTTAGATAAGCTTGGAAGAGCCAGATATTTCTCAACATTAGACATGACCAGTTCTTTCCATCAAATAGAACTAGAGCCATCGTTACGGTGACCATTTTTGGGAAAGGAAAATACAGGACATATACAAAATAATATTAAAAGTGAAAAGAAAAACAGAAAAAATAATCATATAATATATTTATTATTATTGTTATAAAATTAAGTAACAACAAAAACAATTCTTCTTGATTAGAATAAACAGTTAAATAAAAAGTTTTTATAATATAATGAGAATTATTCCTCTTGCGAGTATTAATAAACAAATTTTAAAAAATTTTAATCGAAGTTGCCTTCAAGTTAAATATACAATTTATTTGAAAACAAATTGTTACACTACATTTATTTTTGAATATTTCTGTTATATGTTTTACATAGCCTTCCGTTGAAGGCTATGTAACTTGAAGGCAACTTCGATTAAAATTTTTTAAAAAAAGTTTTATAATATTATAATTTAAAAAAATAAATTTGGTTTTATAAAAAATCTTCTTGACTAAGGCTAACAAACCCCACCTTGCCGTGATGTGGTGGCTTAAATGATGGCTGTAGTGTATGTCTTATAACTTGAATCGGTTAATTTTAGCCGGAACAAGTCAGAAGGCATAAGCTTTAAAGCCAACATGACCAAGTGTTATCCCCACTTTTAAGGTCAAGGTGGATGATAGCAGTGCCGAAGACCTGAATGGCTAGTTAGTGGTTAAAGAAACTAGTCGTGAACAGCTTCCCTCCGACGCCAGGGCACGGGTCGGTTGTAATGGGTATTTTGCCTAGTCCATGTACGCCGTCACTGCATGGATGGTCCATCTCCTTACGTGCCTACTCGTGGGACCACCACAATAAACGTGACAAAAGCTCCTCTTCAAGTGGATGCCAAGGCTGGCGATCAATTGAAGAAGAAACGAAAGAGGAGGAAGAGTCAGAAAGACATCCTCAAGTCTCGCTACACCAAGGCGATATTCATTCTTGATAAGATTGATAAGAATGCTGCCAGCGGTGTTCCTCATGAGCGTGATGAAGCTGATCGCGCCAAATACCAGGCTGTGGTAGATGAATATCAAAAGTTTTTAGATTCAGTACCCAGCACATCAAAGGCAGCAGCCTTAACAACAGAAAGGGTCAAGCAAAATCGCTCTCAAACAGAGGGTGAAAAATCGCCTAAACGGAGAAAGGTTGGCGATAAAAATGCCGCTCCGGGACCCACATCTACCACGACCACATCCGCCAGACGACCCTTTAATGAGGTGGTTAAAGACCATCTCATAATGGCTCTGGCGACAGAGAAAGACGGTGCCATCAATCCTGTAGTAACAGAATGGGGTGCTATCGAGTCCAAATTAGCTGAGCTCGTTATGGAATACCTGATCGCTAATTGGACTGGTACGGCACCTCGCTTTGACTCTGGTGAAATTCACCGGGGATACAGGGTGATCAAATGCATGGACGGGTTCTCAAAGGACTTTCTGAGCAAATGCATCGCTAATATTAGTGGCGCATGGGAGGGTTTAAGCCTTAAACTGATCCCTGCTCAGGATATTCCGATGAGACCGCGTGCACGTATTTGGTTACCAAAGATGGCAACCGATGCACACAAGATGTTGGACTGTCTGAAGCTGCAGAACCCCAACATCCACATGGATGACTGGTCCATCATCCGCATTGAGCAAAGCGAAGGCCACACATGCCTTATCCTCGCCATCACTGAATCTGGCTCAGTGGAGCTTGAGAAGGCGGGTTTTAAGCTGTTCTTCGGAGTGAGGGACGCTAAGGTCAGGGTGTTTTGGCTCAAAGGAACAGGTAGCGTTGAAGTTGCAAGCTCTCTGCTCACAGATATGAAGCTATCGAAACCCCCCCCCCCAGATACTAACAATGGCGCTTAAGGTAGTGCAGATAAATCTGCAGCACTCGAAATGTGCTACAGATAACCTTCGGGTACTCTTAGCTGAAGAGGACCTGGACATTGGGCTGGTGCAAGAACCCTGGGTTTCAAACCTGGACGTGAAGGGTCTCCCGGCCTCAACATATAATATACTCTATGCAAGAAACAATGGTAGGCCAAGATCATGTATTATTGCCAAAAAATCTATTTTTCTCTGTACGCAGCTTAGTTCAGAGGACCTTACAGCAGCAAGGGTCGAGCTAACCGGGCAACAGTAGCCTCTTGATTGCCTCCAGCTATATGGCACACGACAAAACAGCTCCTCCAGTCGAGGTGAGTACTCTGATGTCATCTGTTGGAGCATCGGACATTATCCTGGGCTGCGATGCTAATGCAAGGCATTCAATCTGGGGCAGCAAGGAAACAAATGAAAGGGGTGAGTCTTTACTTGATTTCATTAATTCCAGCAAACTAAGTATATGTAATTCTGGTAACACGCCTACATTCATTTTTCCGAGTTCGGACAACTATAATGGATGGGAGGAAGTATTAGATATTACACTCATTAATGATAGGTCTAAGGTATCAGTAGATAGGTGGAGAGTATCTAGTGAAAGGTCATTGTCTGATCATAACTGGATTCTTTTCGAAATTAGACTTCAGAACTCGACAGAAAAAATACAATTTAGGAACCCAAGAAGGACTGATTGGTTCAAATTTAATGGGATCCTTAAACATAAACTTAGGAATATGCCAGTTGTAGAAGATTCAATCACTGGTCTTGAAAGATTGGAGGAAAACTTTAGTAAAACTGTAGTTAAAGCTTTTGAAGTTTCCTGTCCAGTCACTAAGGCTAAAAAAAGCTTCCGTCCATGGTGGAATTCGGAACTATCTAAACTACGCAGAGAAGCTCGTAGGGCCTTTAACATTAGCTATAATAGTAAATCATGGCAACCATATCGTGATCTATTGAAAGCTTACAAGAAAGCTATAGTAATCGCAAAAAGAAACTCGTGGAGACGCTTCTGCGAATCTATAGATAACACAAGAGACTCTGCAAGACTTAGCAGAATTCTGGCCAAGGGGCAATCCAATCCCACTTATATCAAGGGGAATGATGACTCCTGGTCCGAATCCTCAGCAGAGTCACTTGACATTCTACTGAATACGCATTTTCCAGGCTGTAAGGATGTTACTATGGATACGGTTATTGAGAATGTAGGCATGACTCTATCCAATATTGATAGTAACATCATCTCCTATGACAGGATATCATGGGCGATTGCCAGTTTTGCACCATTCAAGTCACCTGGGCCGGATGGTATCTTGCCAAAGATGCTACAAAGTGCAAAAAGGCATATCATTCCCTGGCTTCATAGAATTTTTACGCTCTGTCTATCCCTCAACCATGTTCCGGTTAACTGGAGGAGAGTCAGGGTCGTTTTTATTCCCAAAATTGGCAAAAGAAGTCATGAGAAGGCGAAGGATTTCCGTCCAATTAGTCTTTCATCTTTTCAACTTAAGACGTTGGAAAGACTCATTGATGCTCACATTAGGCAGCGCCTTGAGGGTTCGACATGGCTCTCAAACAGTCAGCATGCCTACCTTAAGGGTCGCTCTACAGATGCAGCTCTGCATGAGGTTGTAAGGGTTATAGAAAGATCTCTCGAATTTAAACAATATACAATGGCAGCCTTTCTAGATATAGAGGGTGCTTTCAATAATGTGACTACTCTTGCAATTCAGCAAGCTCTTACTAACCTAGATGTTGAAGAATATATCAATAACTGGATAGTTAGCATGTTGAATTCAAGAATAGTCACAGCAAATCTTGGTAATACCGTTAAGTCTAAGCAAGTTGAGAGAGGCACTCCACAGGGAGGAGTAATCTCTCCACTACTGTGGCTTATCGTTATTAACTCGATTCTTATTGATCTAGACAGTAGGGGTATAAAAGTTGTTGCTTATGCGGACGATGTGGTGATACTCGTACCAGGTCTGTTTCCGGACGTGATCAGTGAGATTATGTCCACTGCTTTGAGGTTGCTCGACGACTGGGCCACGGTTAACGTGGCTGAGTATAGATGGCGAAATTTAGACACATGTAGGATAGCCAAGTTGATGTGACCATCTTTCAACGAGAAACGTACTATGCAACTGATAACTCGAAATAGGAAGGATATATTAAGATTGCTGGCAGTATTAACGGGACACTGGACGTTAGGCAAGCATGCAAATCGCCTGGGACTCCCTTTTAACGACCATTGTCGTAGCTGTAAGGTTAGAGAAAAAGAGGAAACGATTTTTCACCTTCTCTGCGAATGCCCTGTGTCAGGAGACATAAATTCATGGGGAACTACACACTGAACGACCTTGGTGAGGTAGCCGGGTCAAAACTTAATGACCTGCTGAGATATCTCACAGCTACAGGTTGGGTGTAACAAGACACGACTTTTTAGCACACACATATTAGCTACAGTATGTTGTACAAGACATTAAATCTGACGATTGGTGTGGTCTTTTAAAACGGAGTCCCTTCGACTCTACTTAAGTGTTCGCACGTAGTGAACTACCACGTAAACCAACCAACCAAAGGCTAACAAAAAAAAAAATAGAAAAAAACTACATAAATGATAAATTTAGTTATGAAGTTTGATATTTTTCCACAGAATGGATTTTTTTTAAAACATCTGGATTGTTAATTAAAAATCCTTTAAATTTTGAGCAATTCATTTTAAAATTGCATTTTGTAATTAATAGTGATCTTAAAGTATTTACTTTTAATTGCGATTTTTCGGTGGTCCAAATATTATTCATTATTGAAAACACTCTCTCGATAGCAGCATTTGAAGCTGGTAGACATAGACAAAATTCAACAAGTATCAATATATTTGTATATGCAATCACATTTGTTTTAAAGTGATTAAAAATTTCAATCCATCTTTCATCTACTGATATATTCTTTACCCTCCAGTCTTCTATTTTTTCATTATTTGCAAAATTTTTCACGCAGCTCACTTCATTAAATAAATCTTCATTATTTATTTTTAAATCATTTCTTAATTCATTTAGATAGGATAAAGTTTTTTCAATCTTGTCCCAAGATAACATATTTCGTAACAATATCCAGTCTAAAATTTCTACATCTCTAAAAGCTTTATCCCACTGATTTAGGTAATCAATGCATGTTTGGTAAAAACTTGTTATATGTTCTTTAGTTATTGTTTCATCAAAATCATTACTTTTCTGTAATTCGAGAATAATATTTTTGACAGTAATGGGTAAAAATAGTTCCTTTTTCCGTTCGACCAATTTAAATTTTAAATCTTTTAAAATAATTGAAGCCTCAGGCATTGAAATATTTTGTGATTCTACTTTAATAATAGCTTTATGAAATGTTGAAGCTTGGCTATATGCAAAAGATAACCATAATTCAGCACAAGGATGCATAAAAAAATTTCGTAATATTGTCGGACATTTTGGTTGAGACATAAAATATAATTTTAAAGCTTCAAATAGTTTTATGATTCTTTCCAAAGCAGTCATTAAAGTTAACCATCGAGTTTTGCTATGTCCTAGTAACTTTTTATATTCTATTTCAATATCTTCACATATTTCTTTGAAATTTTCAATTCTAACTGTAGAAATATAAAAAAAAGAATAAATTTTGACAATAATAACTTCAATATCAATAGGTAAGCATTCTGCTGCAGTTTGTATGCAATTTTTCAAAATATGTGCAGCGCAATTTACACCTATCAATTTTTGGCCAATGAAGTTTTGCATTTTGTGAAAGATATTATTCTGACCTTTTCTGGCTGCACCACCAAAATTACAATTTGTGCTGTCTCCACAAAACGCTATCATTGAAATTACATTTTATTTTTGTTGGAGCCATATCTCTAATAAAATGAATGCTATTTTAACTTTTGGAAATGTAGGGAAAGTATACAGTTGGATTTTTATGATAATTTTGTATTAATGTTCGTGCAATGTATATGCTAAAAAGAGGACATTTGCATATCAAATTAGGAAATAAGGGACATTGTACTGTCCTGTATTTACAAAAAAATCTCAAGGGACAGCATGTTAAAAAACAGGACTGTCCTGTAAAATACAGGACGGATGGTCACCGTAGCCATCGTCAAGACCTCTTACAGCTTTTTCAACACCCAAAGGTCACTTCCAATACACTAGGTTACCGTTTGGATTAAAAATATCATCAAACAGTTTTCAGAGAATGTTAACCATAGCCTTATCTGGTTTGACGCAGATGACGTTAGGAGATTCGTAGCTTTCTGTAACTACTACAGAAGGTTTATACCAGATTTCGCCAAAACAGCCGCTTGTCTAAACAATTTATTAAGAAAAAAGGTTGTTTTTGATTGGACAGAAGAATGCCAAAAAACATTCAAAACACTAAACAAAAAATTAATCAACCCACCGATATTGCAATATCCAGATTTCGAGAAACCTTTCATTCTTACTACAGACGCATAAAACACTGCGTTAGGAGCAATACTATCACAAGTTGAGATAGGTAAAGATTTACCTATATCATACGCGAGTAGAGCATTAAATAGACACGAAAAGAATAAATCCGTTATTGAGAAAGAATTGTTGGGTATACACTGGGGAATACAATTTTTTAGACCATATCTTTATGGAAGAAAATTTACTGTTATCACAGAACATAGACCACTTATAGCATTGTTTACACATAAGAACCCATCCTCAAAATTAACTAGAATAAGACTTGAATTATCGGAATATGATTTCGATATAATATACAAAAAAGGGGCAAATAACACAAATGCGGATGCATTATCACGCATTGAAATAGATTCGAAAGTATTGAAAGACATGATTCCTTACTATATTGATGAAAAAGAAAAGAAAACTCTGGCAATAACACGTAGCATGGTCAACCAAGACAGTGATAATAAAAAACGCTAGAAATGAGGAAAATAAGAATGAAGACGGTATATCTCATAAGGGGACTGATCACCTCCATATGTGGGAATGCACGTCAATAAACGATATCAAGAAGCTTCAAAGAATAAGATTTATTTATGATAAAGAGCTGCAGCAAGAAGATGAATTTAATAATGGAATTAGGTGCACATTTGGTAATAGGAGTGAAAATCCGATGTTTTCAGAAACATCAACGGAGAAACTTTTATTGGAAAACCAACCGAACGGAAGATTAGATGATAAAATTACGCGCATATACTGTGGTCAAAGCGAAAATCCCATGTTCTCAGAAACATTTATGGAGAAACTTTTATTTAAATTGCGTCAATTAGAACATAAAACGTACGTACTATATGATAATGAATCATCATACATAAAGGCCGAAAAATTAAAAGAGATATACAATAAGATAGAGAAGAATGATATTAATATAATTATATACAAAATGCCAAAAAGAGTAAATAATAATATAGAACAATATAGATTGATACAGGAATTTCATGATTCACCATATAGTGGACATTTCGGAATAAGAAAGACACTATCAAAATTAAAACAAAGATTCATATGGAAAAACATGAATAAAATGGTGAAAGATTATGTGTAAATCATGCCAAAAGAACAAACAGATTAAATATACAAAAAAACAGACACTCCAACAACTAGTTTTGACATTGTCGTAGTAGACACAGTCGGTCCTTTAAGACTTTCAAACAACTATAGGTATATATTGACGATGCTGTGCGAACTAACAAAATGTGTAATTGCTACTCCTATAGAATCTAAGGATGCAAAATCAATAGCTAAGGTTTTAGTAGAAGATCTAATTCTTAAGCATGGTATATTCAATGTTATCAAAACGGATAGGGGTACTGAATTTACAAATGAGATATTGAGAGAAGTTTGTGAATTATTGAAAATAAAACAAAACTTTTCTACCCCTTACCATCACGAAACAGTAGGAACAATAGAAAGAAATCATCGTGTCCTAAATGAATATTTTTTGAATTTCGTGAAAGATGATAATTGGCATGAATGGATACCATATGTTACATTTGCATTCAATACAACTACCAATGTCGACACAGATTATTCACCATATGAGTTAATATTTGGTAAACTTCCACGTTTACCAGGTGAAGAATTATCAAATTCTACAAAAATTTACAATTACGACAATTATTCCAACGAACTAAGAGCTAGACTTAGTCATTCATTAAATAGAGCTAGAGAGATAATTCTAGATGTAAAAAGAAAAAGAAAATTAGTATCAGAAAATAAGAAAAATAGTATAGGTCTTAAAGTAGGTGGTTTAGTCTTAGTAAGAGTAGAAAATAGAAGAAAATATGAACCTCCTTACAAAGGACCATACAAAATTTAGATATAGATGACTTAAACGTAATAATAGAAATAGATAAATCTAAAGTAAAATGTTTGCACAAGAACAATCTAAAAAAGTTCGTATCTTAATATTTACATGTATACATTTCTAGACATTATTTAAGATTTTATTCAACACTAAAAATCAAAATATTTCATAAGTACTTTTTGTAAAGCAATAAATTTGTAACACATAATCTAAATTTACTAACTATAAGAATCAAATGTTTTATTTTTAATAATACCCAAACTAAAAAGGGTGAGGGTGTAGTGTGCGTGCTATAATTGTACACATCATTGTATGTGCTATAATTGTGCATATCATTATACACGCGCAAAGGAAATATGATAGTATTAAAATAACCAAAAAAAAGTAAACAAAATAAAAGAACCAATGTTCAAATGAAATAATGCTATCATTGCAACTTTGCATAGTTAGAATAATAATAATAATATTGTTAAATGAATTTATATTTTATTGTATACTCAGCAAATATCACTCAGTACATTCACACTTAAGTTAAACCAAGGGTAAATGAAGAAAGTAATATTTGCTGATCATTCATTAATTTAGTATATAAGTCAGGTAAAATTTTAAATAAAATTCAGATTTAATCCAAGTTCAAACATAACAACTTGTCTTGTTTTAATTCTCAAAAAAGGGCGTTTTGCCGCTCGGTTATATCGGCTGGTGAGCTTTGAAGAAAACACAACCACTACACTGTACTAATACAAGGCTTTTAGACATTACAGGGTTTTTAAGAGAAAAAGAGGTGAAAATGGCAATGTCCAACGTCACAAGGCCCGATTAGTAATCAAGGGATGCTCGCAGAAACCAGGTATAGATTTTCAGGAAACATACTCACCTGTCGTCCGATATTCGTCTATACGATATCTCTTATCAGTGGCAGCTCAATTTAATCTAGACATAGATCATATGAATGCAGTGACAGCTTTTATGCAGGGCGATCTAGAAGAGGAAATATTTATGGAACCACCAGAGGGTGTTGTAGGCAAAGCTGATGGAAAAGTACACTCAGAAAAGAAACACTTTAAATTCACTTTAAATCCAGTACAAGGGACTTTAAAATTAAACATTTTCATGTATGAAAACCAGCCGTATTGAAAAATATTTAATTTTAAAGTTTACATTTTAAAATGTAAATTATTAATGTTAGCACTTTGAATATTAAAGTGAAAACTTTACATTTTAATATGCGCATTTTCGAATACAATTTAAACACTTTTGATTTTAAAGTTCACACTTTTAACCCAATTTAAAAATGTTTGTATTTAAATTAAAAGTTAACACATTTAATCTGAAATTAAAAGCATTAGCTTTTATTTTAAGAGTGAACACTTTCAAATGCAATTTAAAAGTGTTCACTATAAACTTCAAAGGAAACAGATTATTTTAATTGTTTTTAATTCACATTTTTTTATTCAAACATATTTAAATTTTTTTTTTATATTTATGAACTAACTTATTTATAACTTATTACTAATACAATTAATAAAATAATTTAATATAAATTAAAAAATAAATCATTATGTTATCATATCTTTTTTAATCTTGCATATGTCTTTCCATTGTTAATTTGATGTAAATTCATAGGCAGGCTTGTGAAATGTGAAATGTTAATCAGTTTTAGGCAATTTTGTTTTATACCAGTCTCGTAAGATTGAAAATGTACATCAAATTTAATAATTTCAATAGGATAACATAGAACGTAAATAATTTCATTTTCGTAAATAAAAAGTTTGATTTTATAGATACAACAATTTATTTCATTCAGTAATGCTAAAAAATAATTTTGTTTATACTCGATTCCTTTATAATATATTATAGTCGAAACATAAACAGATTTATAGTTAATATTTTCAAAGTTCAATATTAGATAACTGAAAACATCTGAAACATTTATACATTATGACAATCGAAAAATTTACAAAATTTAATTTTTTTTTCATTCATGTGTGTTAACAATGAAGTAAGATTTGAACTTTGCAAATCAAATTTTGAATCTAATTCATAAAAATACTTTTGGATAAACATCCATGGCATTTCGCAGATCTTAGGATATTTAAGATTAAACACGTGAAAGATTTTAAAGCATATGTCCAAACTTTCAATAAAAGAATTTAATTTGTACAAAGTCTCGTCAAAGTAAATATAAAAGGTTTTAAGATCGTCTAAAGAGTCTCCTACCACAATTATAAACGGCTGTACAGTCAATTTATTATAATAGTATTTACCGATAATTTCTTTTATTCGTCTTGAGTAATCGCTAATTGTTGTTAACTGCAACACGAAGCTTTCATTAGCATCTTTAATGGTGGCTTTCTTTTTTGTATTTCCATCTGCACTAAATCTTGCTGAAGGCAGCAGAACTGAATTGAGAAGAATTGTAAAAATGTAGTCTTGACAATCTGAAAAAAAATTATTTACTGTTATTTATTAATTTAACAAAAAGCCCACAATTATTACTCACCAATTTTTTTCGTTGTTTTTGCTTGGTTCAGAAGGTCTATTGATTGCTGATTCCGTACGTTGACATCGTAGTAGTTCACTATCTTGGTTTTAAAATTATCCCACTTTGTTTTTAAAAGATTATCTTTTTGTGGACAAATCAAATTGAAATCTAGATTAATCTAAAAATAAATTAAAAATTTTTTATATCCTTGAATTTTGTGTAAAGTTCTTTTTAAATACCAGAAATGGTGCTCTGGAGTCTTTTAAAATTGGCCACTCCTTCAAAAAATCAGAATTTGAGCGATTTGCCAAATCCTTCTTCCGAAATGTAAATGTTTTCTTCCATTTGTCAATAACCTCATCCCAATTACTTTTAGGTCAAGAAAAAGTGTTTCCAGATCAAACTCCTTTAGCAGATTAAGGAGATCCGTATCTTCATCAACACACGTGTATGTTAAATCACCCTGCTCATTAATTTGGATTTCGTTGCCAAAAATTCGCAGCAAGTCACTTTCTTGTATAATTTTACCCTGACTGGTCATTCTTGTATCTTGTTCACACTTTTAAATTCACTTTACTGCCGCTAACGGTACAATTTAAAGTCGAACTTTTAAAATAAACATAAACACTTTGAAAATAAAAATTTTTCCGTTCCGTTTTAAAGTGTTCACGTTTAGTTCTAACAAAGACACTTTGAGTTTAAAAGTTAAAACTTTTAATACAAAATGTACACTTTAAATGTCAAAGTGAACACTTTTAATAATAAACTGACGCTTTATATATTAAAGTGAAAACTTTAAAATTAAAGTTAACACTTTTTACTCAAAACTAAAACTTTCAATATTAAAGTGAACACTTTTAATTTGAAAGTGACATATTAAATTAGAAAGTGACACTTTGATTTATAAAGTGAACACTTTTTTGCAAATTGATCACTTTACATTTGAAAGTTAACATTTTGAAAATAAACGTTTTAATTTTATTTTTTAAAGTTTAAAATGTTAAATTAAATGGATTCACTTTTAATACAATTTTAAAAGTGATTATTTTATAATTAATATATTTTACTTTATAAAATAAAGTTAAGAATTTTAAATTTAAGAATTTTACATTAAAAACAAAAATTTTAACTTTTAAATTAAGAGCAAACACTTTAAAAACTTAAAATTAGCACTTTTATAAAATATTTTTTTTGTGCCCCCCATAAGAAGTCTATAGGCTGAGGCACTTTAAATAAAATTTGAAAGTGTTCACATTTAATTTTAAAGTGCACTTTTTTTCTGAGTGTATGTAAACTCAATAAGACAATCTATGGGTTGAAACAGGCAAGTCGCCAATGGAATAAGAAATTAGATAGCGCATTAAAGAGTTTAAAACTACAACAGTCAAAGCTAGACCGATGCATTTATTTTGATATAACTGGTGATAAAATATTGATTATTTCAGTTTACGTACACGACCTGTTAATTTTTTCCAACAATACAACACTTAAATCTAAAGTGAAATCGCAACTGGAAAAATTATTTGCGATGAAAGATTTAGGAGAGGCGAAAAGCTGTGTTGGTTTACATATAACAAGAGATCGTGAGAAAGGCGAAATCTATATCGACCAGTCGGTGCATACAAAGGAGTTCTTAAAACGTTTTGGCATGAGTAACTGCAAATCTATTTCTACACCATTTGACTGTAATGTAAAATTGTCAAAACCATCATCTAATTCTAAACCAGTGGACAAAATTCCATATCAAGAGGCAATTGGTTGCTTACTCTACCTGGTCCAGGGAACACGCCCAGATATTGCTTATGCGGTGAGCTTTATGAAATGTTGAAGCTTGGCTATATGCAAAAGATAACCATAATTCAGCACAAGGATGCATAAAAAAATTTCGTAATATTGTCGGACATTTTGGTTGAGACATAAAATATAATTTTAAAGCTTCAAATAGTTTTATGATTCTTTCCAAAGCAGTCATTAAAGTTAACCATCGAGTTTTGCTATGTCCTAGTAACTTTTTATATTCTATTTCAATATCTTCACATATTTCTTTGAAATTTTCAATTCTAACTGTAGAAATATAAAAAAAAGAATAAATTTTGACAATAATAACTTCAATATCAATAGGTAAGCATTCTGCTGCAGTTTGTATGCAATTTTTCAAAATATGTGCAGCGCAATTTACACCTATCAATTTTTGGCCAATGAAGTTTTGCATTTTGTGAAAGATATTATTCTGACCTTTTCTGGCTGCACCACCAAAATTACAATTTGTGCTGTCTCCACAAAACGCTATCATTGAAATTACATTTTATTTTTGTTGGAGCCATATCTCTAATAAAATGAATGCTATTTTAACTTTTGGAAATGTAGGGAAAGTATACAGTTGGATTTTTATGATAATTTTGTATTAATGTTCGTGCAATGTATATGCTAAAAAGAGGACATTTGCATATCAAATTAGGAAATAAGGGACATTGTACTGTCCTGTATTTACAAAAAAATCTCAAGGGACAGCATGTTAAAAAACAGGACTGTCCTGTAAAATACAGGACGGATGGTCACCGTAGCCATCGTCAAGACCTCTTACAGCTTTTTCAACACCCAAAGGTCACTTCCAATACACTAGGTTACCGTTTGGATTAAAAATATCATCAAACAGTTTTCAGAGAATGTTAACCATAGCCTTATCTGGTTTGACGCAGATGACGTTAGGAGATTCGTAGCTTTCTGTAACTACTACAGAAGGTTTATACCAGATTTCGCCAAAACAGCCGCTTGTCTAAACAATTTATTAAGAAAAAAGGTTGTTTTTGATTGGACAGAAGAATGCCAAAAAACATTCAAAACACTAAACAAAAAATTAATCAACCCACCGATATTGCAATATCCAGATTTCGAGAAACCTTTCATTCTTACTACAGACGCATAAAACACTGCGTTAGGAGCAATACTATCACAAGGTGAGATAGGTAAAGATTTACCTATATCATACGCGAGTAGAGCATTAAATAGACACGAAAAGAATAAATCCGTTATTGAGAAAGAATTGTTGGGTATACACTGGGGAATACAATTTTTTAGACCATATCTTTATGGAAGAAAATTTACTGTTATCACAGAACATAGACCACTTATAGCATTGTTTACACATAAGAACCCATCCTCAAAATTAACTAGAATAAGACTTGAATTATCGGAATATGATTTCGATATAATATACAAAAAAGGGGCAAATAACACAAATGCGGATGCATTATCACGCATTGAAATAGATTCGAAAGTATTGAAAGACATGATTCCTTACTATATTGATGAAAAAGAAAAGAAAACTCTGGCAATAACACGTAGCATGGTCAACCAAGACAGTGATAATAAAAAACGCTAGAAATGAGGAAAATAAGAATGAAGACGGTATATCTCATAAGGGGACTGATCACCTCCATATGTGGGAATGCACGTCAATAAACGATATCAAGAAGCTTCAAAGAATAAGATTTATTTATGATAAAGAGCTGCAGCAAGAAGATGAATTTAATAATGGAATTAGGTGCACATTTGGTAATAGGAGTGAAAATCCGATGTTTTCAGAAACATCAACGGAGAAACTTTTATTGGAAAACCAACCGAACGGAAGATTAGATGATAAAATTACGCGCATATACTGTGGTCAAAGCGAAAATCCCATGTTCTCAGAAACATTTATGGAGAAACTTTTATTTAAATTGCGTCAATTAGAACATAAAACGTACGTACTATATGATAATGAATCATCATACATAAAGGCCGAAAAATTAAAAGAGATATACAATAAGATAGAGAAGAATGATATTAATATAATTATATACAAAATGCCAAAGAGAGTAAATAATAATATAGAACAATATAGATTGATACAGGAATTTCATGATTCACCATATAGTGGACATTTCGGAATAAGAAAGACACTATCAAAATTAAAACAAAGATTCATATGGAAAAACATGAATAAAATGGTGAAAGATTATGTGTAAATCATGCCAAAAGAACAAACAGATTAAATATACAAAAAAAAAGACACTCCAACAACTAGTTTTGACATTGTCGTAGTAGACACAGTCGGTCCTTTAAGACTTTCAAACAACTATAGGTATATACTGACGATGCTGTGCGAACTAACAAAATGTGTAATTGCTACTCCTATAGAATCTAAGGATGCAAAATCAATAGCTAAGGTTTTAGTAGAAGATCTAATTCTTAAGCATGGTATATTCAATGTTATCGGATAGGGGTACTGAATTTACAAATGAGATATTGAGAGAAGTTTGTGAATTATTGAAAATAAAACAAAACTTTTCTACCCCTTACCATCACGAAACAGTAGGAACAATAGAAAGAAATCATCGTGTCCTAAATGAATATTTTTTGAATTTCGTGAAAGATGATAATTGGCATGAATGGATACCATATGTTACATTTGCATTCAATACAACTACCAATGTCGACACAGATTATTCACCATATGAGTTAATATTTGGTAAACTTCCACGTTTACCAGGTGAAGAATTATCAAATTCTACAAAAATTTACAATTACGACAATTATTCCAACGAACTAAGAGCTAGACTTAGTCATTCATTAAATAGAGCTAGAGAGATAATTCTAGATGTAAAAAGAAAAAGAAAATTAGTATCAGAAAATAAGAAAAATAGTATAGATCTTAAAGTAGGTGGTTTAGTCTTAGTAAGAGTAGAAAATAGAAGAAAATATGAACCTCCTTACAAAGGACCATACAAAATTTAGATATAGATGACTTAAACGTAATAATAGAAATAGATAAATCTAAAGTAAAATGTTTCCACAAGAACAATCTAAAAAAGTTCGTATCTTAATATTTACATGTATACATTTCTAGACATTATTTAAGATTTTATTCAACACTAAAAATCAAAATATTTCATAAGTACTTTTTGTAAAGCAATAAATTTGTAACACATAATCTAAATTTACTAACTATAAGAATCAAATGTTTTATTTTTAATAATACCCAAACTAAAAAGGGTGAGGGTGTAGTGTGCGTGCTATAATTGTACACATCATTGTATGTGCTATAATTGTGCATATCATTATACACGCGCAAAGGAAATATGATAGTATTAAAATAACCAAAAAAAAGTAAACAAAATAAAAGAACCAATGTTCAAATGAAATAATGCTATCATTGCAACTTTGCATAGTTAGAATAATAATAATAATATTGTTAAATGAATTTATATTTTATTGTATACTCAGCAAATATCACTCAGTACATTCACACTTAAGTTAAACCAAGGGTAAATGAAGAAAGTAATATTTGCTGATCATTCATTAATTTAGTATATAAGTCAGGTAAAATTTTAAATAAAATTCAGATTTAATCCAAGTTCAAACATAACAACTTGTCTTGTTTTAATTCTCAAAAAAGGGCGTTTTGCCGCTCGGTTATATCGGCTGGTGAGCTTTGAAGAAAACACAACCACTACACTGTACTAATACAAGGCTTTTAGACATTACAGGGTTTTTAAGAGAAAAAGAGGTGAAAATGGCAATGTCCAACGTCACAAGGCCCGATTAGTAATCAAGGGATGCTCGCAGAAACCAGGTATAGATTTTCAGGAAACATACTCACCTGTCGTCCGATATTCGTCTATACGATATCTCTTATCAGTGGCAGCTCAATTTAATCTAGACATAGATCATATGAATGCAGTGACAGCTTTTATGCAGGGCGATCTAGAAGAGGAAATATTTATGGAACCACCAGAGGGTGTTGTAGGCAAAGCTGATGGAAAAGTACACTCAGAAAAGAAACACTTTAAATTCACTTTAAATCCAGTACAAGGGACTTTAAAATTAAACATTTTCATGTATGAAAACCAGCCGTATTGAAAAATATTTAATTTTAAAGTTTACATTTTAAAATGTAAATTATTAATGTTAGCACTTTGAATATTAAAGTGAAAACTTTACATTTTAATATGCGCATTTTCGAATACAATTTAAACACTTTTGATTTTAAAGTTCACACTTTTAACCCAATTTAAAAATGTTTGTATTTAAATTAAAAGTTAACACATTTAATCTGAAATTAAAAGCATTAGCTTTTATTTTAAGAGTGAACACTTTCAAATGCAATTTAAAAGTGTTCACTATAAACTTCAAAGGAAACAGATTATTTTAATTGTTTTTAATTCACATTTTTTTATTCAAACATATTTAAATTTTTTTTTTATATTTATGAACTAACTTATTTATAACTTATTACTAATACAATTAATAAAATAATTTAATATAAATTAAAAAATAAATCATTATGTTATCATATCTTTTTTAATCTTGCATATGTCTTTCCATTGTTAATTTGATGTAAATTCATAGGCAGGCTTGTGAAATGTGAAATGTTAATCAGTTTTAGGCAATTTTGTTTTATACCAGTCTCGTAAGATTGAAAATGTACATCAAATTTAATAATTTCAATAGGATAACATAGAACGTAAATAATTTCATTTTCGTAAATAAAAAGTTTGATTTTATAGATACAACAATTTATTTCATTCAGTAATGCTAAAAAATAATTTTGTTTATACTCGATTCCTTTATAATATATTATAGTCGAAACATAAACAGATTTATAGTTAATATTTTCAAAGTTCAATATTAGATAACTGAAAACATCTGAAACATTTATACATTATGACAATCGAAAAATTTACAAAATTTAATTTTTTTTTCATTCATGTGTGTTAACAATGAAGTAAGATTTGAACTTTGCAAATCAAATTTTGAATCTAATTCATAAAAATACTTTTGGATAAACATCCATGGCATTTCGCAGATCTTAGGATATTTAAGATTAAACACGTGAAAGATTTTAAAGCATATGTCCAAACTTTCAATAAAAGAATTTAATTTGTACAAAGTCTCGTCAAAGTAAATATAAAAGGTTTTAAGATCGTCTAAAGAGTCTCCTACCACAATTATAAACGGCTGTACAGTCAATTTATTATAATAGTATTTACCGATAATTTCTTTTATTCGTCTTGAGTAATCGCTAATTGTTGTTAACTGCAACACGAAGCTTTCATTAGCATCTTTAATGGTGGCTTTCTTTTTTGTATTTCCATCTGCACTAAATCTTGCTGAAGGCAGCAGAACTGAATTGAGAAGAATTGTAAAAATGTAGTCTTGACAATCTGAAAAAAAATTATTTACTGTTATTTATTAATTTAACAAAAAGCCCACAATTATTACTCACCAATTTTTTTCGTTGTTTTTGCTTGGTTCAGAAGGTCTATTGATTGCTGATTCCGTACGTTGACATCGTAGTAGTTCACTATCTTGGTTTTAAAATTATCCCACTTTGTTTTTAAAAGATTATCTTTTTGTGGACAAATCAAATTGAAATCTAGATTAATCTAAAAATAAATTAAAAATTTTTTATATCCTTGAATTTTGTGTAAAGTTCTTTTTAAATACCAGAAATGGTGCTCTGGAGTCTTTTAAAATTGGCCACTCCTTCAAAAAATCAGAATTTGAGCGATTTGCCAAATCCTTCTTCCGAAATGTAAATGTTTTCTTCCATTTGTCAATAACCTCATCCCAATTACTTTTAGGTCAAGAAAAAGTGTTTCCAGATCAAACTCCTTTAGCAGATTAAGGAGATCCGTATCTTCATCAACACACGTGTATGTTAAATCACCCTGCTCATTAATTTGGATTTCGTTGCCAAAAATTCGCAGCAAGTCACTTTCTTGTATAATTTTACCCTGACTGGTCATTCTTGTATCTTGTTCACACTTTTAAATTCACTTTACTGCCGCTAACGGTACAATTTAAAGTCGAACTTTTAAAATAAACATAAACACTTTGAAAATAAAAATTTTTCCGTTCCGTTTTAAAGTGTTCACGTTTAGTTCTAACAAAGACACTTTGAGTTTAAAAGTTAAAACTTTTAATACAAAATGTACACTTTAAATGTCAAAGTGAACACTTTTAATAATAAACTGACGCTTTATATATTAAAGTGAAAACTTTAAAATTAAAGTTAACACTTTTTACTCAAAACTAAAACTTTCAATATTAAAGTGAACACTTTTAATTTGAAAGTGACATATTAAATTAGAAAGTGACACTTTGATTTATAAAGTGAACACTTTTTTGCAAATTGATCACTTTACATTTGAAAGTTAACATTTTGAAAATAAACGTTTTAATTTTATTTTTTAAAGTTTAAAATGTTAAATTAAATGGATTCACTTTTAATACAATTTTAAAAGTGATTATTTTATAATTAATATATTTTACTTTATAAAATAAAGTTAAGAATTTTAAATTTAAGAATTTTACATTAAAAACAAAAATTTTAACTTTTAAATTAAGAGCAAACACTTTAAAAACTTAAAATTAGCACTTTTATAAAATATTTTTTTTGTGCCCCCCATAAGAAGTCTATAGGCTGAGGCACTTTAAATAAAATTTGAAAGTGTTCACATTTAATTTTAAAGTGCACTTTTTTTCTGAGTGTATGTAAACTCAATAAGACAATCTATGGGTTGAAACAGGCAAGTCGCCAATGGAATAAGAAATTAGATAGCGCATTAAAGAGTTTAAAACTACAACAGTCAAAGCTAGACCGATGCATTTATTTTGATATAACTGGTGATAAAATATTGATTATTTCAGTTTACGTACACGACCTGTTAATTTTTTCCAACAATACAACACTTAAATCTAAAGTGAAATCGCAACTGGAAAAATTATTTGCGATGAAAGATTTAGGAGAGGCGAAAAGCTGTGTTGGTTTACATATAACAAGAGATCGTGAGAAAGGCGAAATCTATATCGACCAGTCGGTGCATACAAAGGAGTTCTTAAAACGTTTTGGCATGAGTAACTGCAAATCTATTTCTACACCATTTGACTGTAATGTAAAATTGTCAAAACCATCATCTAATTCTAAACCAGTGGACAAAATTCCATATCAAGAGGCAATTGGTTGCTTACTCTACCTGGTCCAGGGAACACGCCCAGATATTGCTTATGCGGTGAGCTTTATGAAATGTTGAAGCTTGGCTATATGCAAAAGATAACCATAATTCAGCACAAGGATGCATAAAAAAATTTCGTAATATTGTCGGACATTTTGGTTGAGACATAAAATATAATTTTAAAGCTTCAAATAGTTTTATGATTCTTTCCAAAGCAGTCATTAAAGTTAACCATCGAGTTTTGCTATGTCCTAGTAACTTTTTATATTCTATTTCAATATCTTCACATATTTCTTTGAAATTTTCAATTCTAACTGTAGAAATATAAAAAAAAGAATAAATTTTGACAATAATAACTTCAATATCAATAGGTAAGCATTCTGCTGCAGTTTGTATGCAATTTTTCAAAATATGTGCAGCGCAATTTACACCTATCAATTTTTGGCCAATGAAGTTTTGCATTTTGTGAAAGATATTATTCTGACCTTTTCTGGCTGCACCACCAAAATTACAATTTGTGCTGTCTCCACAAAACGCTATCATTGAAATTACATTTTATTTTTGTTGGAGCCATATCTCTAATAAAATGAATGCTATTTTAACTTTTGGAAATGTAGGGAAAGTATACAGTTGGATTTTTATGATAATTTTGTATTAATGTTCGTGCAATGTATATGCTAAAAAGAGGACATTTGCATATCAAATTAGGAAATAAGGGACATTGTACTGTCCTGTATTTACAAAAAAATCTCAAGGGACAGCATGTTAAAAAACAGGACTGTCCTGTAAAATACAGGACGGATGGTCACCGTAGCCATCGTCAAGACCTCTTACAGCTTTTTCAACACCCAAAGGTCACTTCCAATACACTAGGTTACCGTTTGGATTAAAAATATCATCAAACAGTTTTCAGAGAATGTTAACCATAGCCTTATCTGGTTTGACGCAGATGACGTTAGGAGATTCGTAGCTTTCTGTAACTACTACAGAAGGTTTATACCAGATTTCGCCAAAACAGCCGCTTGTCTAAACAATTTATTAAGAAAAAAGGTTGTTTTTGATTGGACAGAAGAATGCCAAAAAACATTCAAAACACTAAACAAAAAATTAATCAACCCACCGATATTGCAATATCCAGATTTCGAGAAACCTTTCATTCTTACTACAGACGCATAAAACACTGCGTTAGGAGCAATACTATCACAAGGTGAGATAGGTAAAGATTTACCTATATCATACGCGAGTAGAGCATTAAATAGACACGAAAAGAATAAATCCGTTATTGAGAAAGAATTGTTGGGTATACACTGGGGAATACAATTTTTTAGACCATATCTTTATGGAAGAAAATTTACTGTTATCACAGAACATAGACCACTTATAGCATTGTTTACACATAAGAACCCATCCTCAAAATTAACTAGAATAAGACTTGAATTATCGGAATATGATTTCGATATAATATACAAAAAAGGGGCAAATAACACAAATGCGGATGCATTATCACGCATTGAAATAGATTCGAAAGTATTGAAAGACATGATTCCTTACTATATTGATGAAAAAGAAAAGAAAACTCTGGCAATAACACGTAGCATGGTCAACCAAGACAGTGATAATAAAAAACGCTAGAAATGAGGAAAATAAGAATGAAGACGGTATATCTCATAAGGGGACTGATCACCTCCATATGTGGGAATGCACGTCAATAAACGATATCAAGAAGCTTCAAAGAATAAGATTTATTTATGATAAAGAGCTGCAGCAAGAAGATGAATTTAATAATGGAATTAGGTGCACATTTGGTAATAGGAGTGAAAATCCGATGTTTTCAGAAACATCAACGGAGAAACTTTTATTGGAAAACCAACCGAACGGAAGATTAGATGATAAAATTACGCGCATATACTGTGGTCAAAGCGAAAATCCCATGTTCTCAGAAACATTTATGGAGAAACTTTTATTTAAATTGCGTCAATTAGAACATAAAACGTACGTACTATATGATAATGAATCATCATACATAAAGGCCGAAAAATTAAAAGAGATATACAATAAGATAGAGAAGAATGATATTAATATAATTATATACAAAATGCCAAAGAGAGTAAATAATAATATAGAACAATATAGATTGATACAGGAATTTCATGATTCACCATATAGTGGACATTTCGGAATAAGAAAGACACTATCAAAATTAAAACAAAGATTCATATGGAAAAACATGAATAAAATGGTGAAAGATTATGTGTAAATCATGCCAAAAGAACAAACAGATTAAATATACAAAAAAAAAAGACACTCCAACAACTAGTTTTGACATTGTCGTAGTAGACACAGTCGGTCCTTTAAGACTTTCAAACAACTATAGGTATATACTGACGATGCTGTGCGAACTAACAAAATGTGTAATTGCTACTCCTATAGAATCTAAGGATGCAAAATCAATAGCTAAGGTTTTAGTAGAAGATCTAATTCTTAAGCATGGTATATTCAATGTTATCGGATAGGGGTACTGAATTTACAAATGAGATATTGAGAGAAGTTTGTGAATTATTGAAAATAAAACAAAACTTTTCTACCCCTTACCATCACGAAACAGTAGGAACAATAGAAAGAAATCATCGTGTCCTAAATGAATATTTTTTGAATTTCGTGAAAGATGATAATTGGCATGAATGGATACCATATGTTACATTTGCATTCAATACAACTACCAATGTCGACACAGATTATTCACCATATGAGTTAATATTTGGTAAACTTCCACGTTTACCAGGTGAAGAATTATCAAATTCTACAAAAATTTACAATTACGACAATTATTCCAACGAACTAAGAGCTAGACTTAGTCATTCATTAAATAGAGCTAGAGAGATAATTCTAGATGTAAAAAGAAAAAGAAAATTAGTATCAGAAAATAAGAAAAATAGTATAGATCTTAAAGTAGGTGGTTTAGTCTTAGTAAGAGTAGAAAATAGAAGAAAATATGAACCTCCTTACAAAGGACCATACAAAATTTAGATATAGATGACTTAAACGTAATAATAGAAATAGATAAATCTAAAGTAAAATGTTTCCACAAGAACAATCTAAAAAAGTTCGTATCTTAATATTTACATGTATACATTTCTAGACATTATTTAAGATTTTATTCAACACTAAAAATCAAAATATTTCATAAGTACTTTTTGTAAAGCAATAAATTTGTAACACATAATCTAAATTTACTAACTATAAGAATCAAATGTTTTATTTTTAATAATACCCAAACTAAAAAGGGTGAGGGTGTAGTGTGCGTGCTATAATTGTACACATCATTGTATGTGCTATAATTGTGCATATCATTATACACGCGCAAAGGAAATATGATAGTATTAAAATAACCAAAAAAAAGTAAACAAAATAAAAGAACCAATGTTCAAATGAAATAATGCTATCATTGCAACTTTGCATAGTTAGAATAATAATAATAATATTGTTAAATGAATTTATATTTTATTGTATACTCAGCAAATATCACTCAGTACATTCACACTTAAGTTAAACCAAGGGTAAATGAAGAAAGTAATATTTGCTGATCATTCATTAATTTAGTATATAAGTCAGGTAAAATTTTAAATAAAATTCAGATTTAATCCAAGTTCAAACATAACAACTTGTCTTGTTTTAATTCTCAAAAAAGGGCGTTTTGCCGCTCGGTTATATCGGCTGGTGAGCTTTGAAGAAAACACAACCACTACACTGTACTAATACAAGGCTTTTAGACATTACAGGGTTTTTAAGAGAAAAAGAGGTGAAAATGGCAATGTCCAACGTCACAAGGCCCGATTAGTAATCAAGGGATGCTCGCAGAAACCAGGTATAGATTTTCAGGAAACATACTCACCTGTCGTCCGATATTCGTCTATACGATATCTCTTATCAGTGGCAGCTCAATTTAATCTAGACATAGATCATATGAATGCAGTGACAGCTTTTATGCAGGGCGATCTAGAAGAGGAAATATTTATGGAACCACCAGAGGGTGTTGTAGGCAAAGCTGATGGAAAAGTATGTAAACTCAATAAGACAATCTATGGGTTGAAACAGGCAAGTCGCCAATGGAATAAGAAATTAGATAGCGCATTAAAGAGTTTAAAACTACAACAGTCAAAGCTAGACCGATGCATTTATTTTGATATAACTGGTGATAAAATATTGATTATTTCAGTTTACGTAGACGACCTGTTAATTTTTTCCAACAATACAACACTTAAATCTAAAGTGAAATCGCAACTGGAAAAATTATTTGCGATGAAAGATTTAGGAGAGGCGAAAAGCTGTGTTGGTTTACATATAACAAGAGATCGTAAGAAAGGCGAAATCTATATCGACCAGTCGGTGCATACAAAGGAGTTCTTAAAACGTTTTGGCATGAGTGACTGCAAATCTATTTCTACACCATTTGACTGTAATGTAAAATTGTCAAAACCATCATCTAATTCTAAACCAGTGGACAAAATTCCATATCAAGAGGCAATTGGTTGCTTACTCTACCTGGTCCAGGGAACACGCCCAGATATTGCTTATGCGGTGAACTACCTGAGCAAGTTTAACAATGATTTTGACTATTCCCATTGGGCAGCAGTGAATTAATGCAAAAATTCTGTACAAGAAAAATGATGTTTTTAAATTACATGGATTTTGTGATGCAGACTACGCCGGCGATGTTGCTGACAGAAGATCCAGAAGGTGCTATTAGTTGAAGTAGCAAGCGCCAGACAACAGTGGCCCTCTCAACGACAGAAGCCGAATATATGACTATGGCTGCTGCAGTACAGGAAGCAGAATGGCTTCGACAATTTCAACATGACTTGTTTGGCGACGTTTTGGAAAATAACATATTGCTCTATTGTGATAACAAAAGTGCATTAAATCTGGCAACAACTGACGCATACCATAGTCGTTCCAAGCATATTGATGTGCGTCATCACTTTGTGCGGGAAAAAGTAAATACATCTAAGATATGAAACATCAGAAAATATGGCCGCCGATTTCTTAACAAAACCCCTACCAAAGGAAAAACATCTGAGATGTGCGGCAGTATTGGGGCTTATATTTGTATAGCCAGCTTTTAGTGGAGGTGTTGAAATAAAAATCTGGCTACACTGCCTTACTGCTATTTATAACTACTGTGTTTATTATATCTCTTCCTTTTTATACTTTACTTATTTACTTCCTTTTTGTACGCCATAGCAAAGAACACGTTCAATAAAACATTTTTACTTATTTATATACATCAAAGATAATATTATGTACTCAGACATATCTCTATCAACAACATCTTTTGAATTATTACAAATAAACATACACACAACTGATCATATTTCTCTTTATGCTGTTTACCGTCCTCCATCTCTTCATGTAAGTACATTCATAGCTGAGCTTGATCATGTATTGCATAAGATAAATAAACAACAACATGCTATAATAATGGGAGATATTAATATTGATATTTTAAACGAAAATCTGAGCGCAACTCATTATCTGGACATGTTATCATCCAACGGCTTTCAATGTTCGATTAAAGAATGCACAAGAGAAGACATAAGTAGAAATACACGTACTTGCATTGATCATCTCTTTGTAAGGCACAAACACCTACACACACCAATAAGTACGTATGTTATCAAAACAAACATCTCTGACCATTACACTCTCTTATGTTGTATCAAAGAAAATGATGCTGAAAACGAAAACAAAAACAAAGCAACCCACTATACAAAAATATGTAATGATAAAGTAACAAATCAAATACGTACAACCAATTGGCATGAATTAAGAAATATTACAAATCCAGATGATATATATAATGCAATTTATGAAAAATTTAAAAACATTTATAATAATTCAAAGATAAATGTGCAAAAGAAGAAAAATAGAATACCAAATCCATGGATGAACGATACTTTAATAAAAAATTGTGTAATCAGGGATAAACTTTACAAAAAATGGTTATCAAATAAAAATAATAAATCAAATGAATGTCAATACAAAAAATTTAGAAATATATTAAACAAACAGCTAAATTATGCTAAAAATTTTTTTATAAAAACAAATTATTCGAAAATAGAAACAATATGCGCGTAACGTGGCAAATAATTAACGATATACTAGGCAAAAAAACGAACAATGTAGACGATACAATATTAAAAAATTTTCAAAATATGAATTTAATGGATATATGCAATAACTTTGCAACTAATTTTGACCTAAATGTGAAAAATATACTACACAACTGCGAAATTAGAACAATAAATCATTATCCCCGAGTACTACATAACTCTCTATACCTCAGCAACACAAATGAAGAAGAAATTTTCGGTTTTTTAAGCAACCTTAACGTTAAGAAAAGTGCGGGATTCGATGGTATTAGACCAATAGATTTAAAAAATAATGCTAGTATAATGACGCCGATTATTACAAATTTAATAAACATGATGATAAATACTTCTATTATACCCAATTTACTCAAAGTCTCGTACGTTCGTCCAATTTATAAAAACGGTAAAAAAAATGAAATTAATAACTATCGGCCAATATCGATTTTACCTGTTATTGAAAAAATTATGGAAGAAATTGTATGTAAAAGATTAAATAATTATATAAACAAATACCAAATAATAAATTCAAACCAATTCGGATTCCAACAAGCGAAAAGCATCAACAAGCTACTGGGGAGCTTCGCGAACTACATTAACGAACGACTAAGCAAAAATCACCATTGTTTAACTATGTTCATCGACTTTAGCAAAGCCTTTGATACCCTATCGCACACAAAACTTCTACAAATGCTTGAAAGAATTGGAATTCGGGGAAACTCGCTGGAACTATTTAAAAACTACCTCAATCAAAGAAAATATTATGTTAAAGTTAGCAACACGTTGAGCGGAGAAACTGCAACTGATTATGGAGTACCACAAGGCTCAAAATTAGGTCCCATTTTATATTTGATATATTCTAACGAACTTATTAATGCTTTAAAAATATCTAAAACGTTTGCATATGCTGATGACACAGCTATTGTAGTTGCACATGAGGATGTAAATGTAGCTACTAAAATACTACAAAATGAGTTCGACATCGCAATTAAATGGTGCCATGATCACGGTCTGATAATTAATGCATCCAAGACGAAAATTATGCACATTAAACCACGTCACTTTCTATATACAGATATAAAAATAAAATTTCACTCCGTTGATTGTCTCCATAATAATGAAACTATGAACATTAATTACGAATCAGATCAATGCTCTTCCACAATAGAAATCGTAAACACTTACAAATATCTTGGAGTATATGTCGATCATAATTTCAAATGGAAAGTACATATTGAAGAAGTTCGTAAGAAATTAAGAAAAGCTGCATATATGTTACACCACCTAAGTTATTGCTCTACTAACATGGTGCTGAGACAAGCCTATTTTTCATTAGTTGAGTCTCACATTCGCCATGGAATAACTGCTTGGGGAAACTCGCTGGAATGTAAAAAACTACAAAAAAGTCAAAACCAACTGTTAAATATTCTCATCAAAAATCGTAACTACAATTCCACAACCACACCTAACATCTACATCTATAATCCTACATATAACATAGGCGAAGTTGACTCTGAAAATATTTCAACTACTCCAGAAACTACACAAAACAACTTCAATACAACACACAACATCACCAACTACAACAATACGACTAACTCAACTCCAGCAACTAATACTTCTACAAACAATAACAACATAAACATACGACCCCATAATATAGCTAAAGATCTGCGCATCCTCGACGTAAGAAACGTATTTCACACCACTATGGCTATTGAATACTTCAAGGATCCCAGATTTTTACATCGAATAAATCACAGATACCAGACCCGTATGAATTCTGAAGGAAGATACAGTGTACCGAAACACAATAATAACTACGGAAAAAGCACTTTATCAGTTGTCCTACCAACAATCTTTAATAAAATTCCAATTGAAATATTAAATAGTACAACTAGTAATAACAAAATGAAAAAATTAATTAAAAACTTCTTTGTTAATCAGCAATGAATGCTCCTTATTATTACATTTAATATTATTTAATTTATTTAATTATTATTTTTTTTATTGTGCATAATCACCTGCAGACAAGCCTTAATGGCTTCGCAAGGTTCATAATGTGTAATGAATTTAATTATTAATATTTAATATAATTTAATATATTTAATAATAATAATAATAAAGTTGAATTAAAAAAAAAAAAAAAAAAAAAAAAAAAATCATTCAGTCTCGTCTCAGCGAACTGTTCGGACGTGTTACTTTTAGTGCGGCTGAATTTTTGGTGAAAAAATCGTAATAGGTGAAAAAGTGTAATAGGTTGAAATAAAACAAAAAAGTGAAAAAATAACTCGTAATAGGTTAAAAAATCTACGGTAATATCGGTAATTAAAAAAAAACACTAAAAATCGCATAAAAATTGTATGAGTGTTACTCTCAGATGTAATTCTGAGAAAGAGCTTAGCTCGTCTAGAAAAACTAAATGGGTCTCTGAGGAAGAATCCATAAAAAAATCTCTGGAGAATTTTCTCACTACAAGAGCCGCAGAACGGCGTCGTTCCTGTTCGCCCAATATAGTGATTTCAACAGATGAAAAAACATCATCTTCATCAAATAGTGCAGTCAGACCCAAAAAACAAGTAGGTATGGATAAGTACATCACCGTTCTCAAGCGACAGAGGAGCCCGACGTCTGCTCAAGTGTCATCAAATTCAAAAGCTCCTGAGACCGTGAGTAATGATCAAAATAGGTTTGCTCTCCTCCAGACGAATGAGCCAGAACTTCCTAAGAAGACCAATTTATCTGAGAGAGCCGACTTCCAGTAAATTGGTACAAGGAATTGTTTCGGTAATAGGTGAAAACATGTTTAGCGTAACCTCAATTAAACATGGAAATATCTGCGAGACAAAGATCCAAGTGAATAGGGAAGATGATTTTCGAAAATTGTCCAACCAGTTGGAGAGGGAGACTAGGGATTTCTATACCTACCAGCTCAAAAGCGCAAAAGGACTCCAAGTCGTTCTAAAGGGTATAGACCCATGTGTTGATCCTGCGGAGATAAAGACCGGTTTAATGGACAAAGGGTTCAAAATCAAGAGCGTAGTGAATATCAGAAACCGTGAAAAGATCCCTCAGCCCATGTTCAGGGTAGAATTGGAACCTGGAGATGTTGTCTTAAAGAAAAGCGAGTCCCATCCAATCTACAATCTCATTTATCTTCTGCATCGTAGAATTACCGTGGAGGAACCGCATAAGCGTATTGGACCCGTCCAGTGTGTTAATTGTCAAGAATTTGGCCACACCAAAGCGTACTGTAAATTGCCGTCTGTTTGTGTTGCGTGTGGGGAACTACATCCAACTGCTCAATGTAATAAGTCCAAAACTGACGTAAAAATAAAAAAATGTAGTAACTGCGGAGGAAATCATACCGCAAATTATAGAGGTTGTCCAGTTTATACTTACTTGAAGGGCATAAGGACCAATAAGTCGGCAGTATTACCTGATCATCATCAACTACCTAATTTCACGTCGAGTATGAATTTTCCTCAAATTGTACGACCTCACGAAAAAAATAAATAAATAAAAAAAAAATAAATAAGGAACCTAAACCCCAATATTCTGAGCCACATACTAAATACCTACTAAATACTAAAGACCCCCGCGGAAGAGCTTGTGGAGGTTCGGCAATTCTTATAAAGAACAGAATAAAGCATTATCTAATGAATAACATAAGTGAGGATTACCTCCAAGCAACAAACATTTGCATTGAATTCTGTCAATACAAATTTGTTTTATCATCGATTTATTCTCCGCCTCGATTTTCAATAAAAGAACACCAATACCAATACTTCTTTAAATCCCTTGGAGCTAGATTTTTAGTTGCTGGTGACTTTAACGCCAAACACACATTTTGGGGTTCACGTCTGGTAACCCCAAAGGGTCGCGTACTCTTCAACACCATTGCTAAAATGGGCTTAGATGTACTCTCAAGTGGGCATCCCACCTATTGGCTGACGGACCGACGGAAGATTCCCGATGTTATTGAGTTTGGAGTAGTGAAAAATATCCCTGTAGAATGGATGCAAGTGGATCCTTCACTGGACTTGTCCTCAGATTACTCTCCTACTATCATTTCAATGCATTTCCCTCAAGTGTGTGGTTCTCCATTTATGAACATGACTAAGACCCGAGTAAGTTGGATAAAATACAAAACGTATTTAAGTTCTCATTGCACGGAAAATGTTGTGTTGAGAACTACCGACGATATTGATGAGTCGATTGGCAACTTTACCGAGGACCTTCGACGAGCTGTGCATCACGCTTCCACTTATCACGTTGAATGTAGAAATAGGACAAACAGAACTTATTTCTCTGAACTCGAACATCTCCTATCAGAAAAAAGAATGATGAGAAGAGAGTGGCAAATTCACAGGTCTCCTGAACTGAAAGCTAGGCTACGGGAATGCAGAGATATACTAAGACATTTCTTAGAAACCCAAAGAAGGGCCTCACTTAGATTTTACTTGGAAGGTCTTGATAGTACCCCACAACATTGTAATGAACAAGACGGTAGTTGAGTATGAACTGAGCTTTATTGTTAAGATAATGTTTATATTAAGTAAGTTACAAATAAGAATGTATGATAAAGAGAGTGATGTATAAACAGGGTGATGAGTATCATTATGACATCCCCCCGTTTATAAGATAAAAATAAGTATAACAACAAACAATCCAATTAATTGACTTCATTATAAGAAATTATACTTTTTTTTTTTTATTTTTTTTTTTTTTTTTAGTATGTTTAGTGGTATGTATTGGAGTTCCGAATAGTTACGGCTTATAAAATTCGGTCTGTTTTATCGGTCGGCCATATCTTGATGTTTTTGGAATGGGCATAGGTGTTGTAGAGGGGTTAGATTCCATCTTCGACGCTGAAGGTTCTGGAGTTTCAGGTGCCTGTGCTACGACATTATGTGGTATAGGTATGTTTGCTTTTGTCTGCTGTATGTGAATTGAATTTCTTCTTAGGAGCTTTCCATCGTCTGATCTTACCAAGAATGAGCGAGGCCTATTTTTGGGGTTATCTTCGATAGTACCACTTATCCAATTACGATGTCCTCGTTGAACTCTTACTCTATCACCTAGTTGGATCAATTGATTATTTTTTGTGTTTTTGTCAAAATTATTTTTGTATTTGTTTCTTATTTTGCTTATGTTTGTTTGTACTTGTGATATTACTCTGGGTTTTAGGACCTCATTAGATGTTGGTACCATACTTCGTGTTATTCTACTCATTAATCTCTGATTTGGTGATTGCAAATCTTCGGATCTTGGTGTATTTCTATAGTTTAGAAGGGCAATGTAGACGTCGCTGTTGTCTTTTGAGCATTTTTTTAAAATTCCTTTTGCTGTTTGTACGTACCTTTCGGCTAATCCATTTGATCTGGGATAGTATGGGCTTGATGTTTGGTGCTGTATGTCCCAGGCTTTAATGAAGTCAGAAAATTCTTTTGATGCGAACTGTGGGCCATTGTCGGACTCTAATATCAAGGGAATTCCATGCGTGGCAAACCATATTTTTAATTGTTTAATTACTTCGTACGACGTTGATTGTTCCAGGAGTGCAAAGTCCATGAAGCCGGAATAGCTATCGACGATTAACAAGTAATTATTGTTTCTAAACTGAAATAAATCAGTAGCTATAATTTCCCACGGTAATGAGGGAATAGGCTTTATCAGCAATGGTTCTTTCGGTTTGGATGGTTGGTATGACTGGCAAATAGAACATTTTTCAACAAAACTTTTTATGTCAGTAAACATTCCTATCCAAAATACGACTGATCGTGCTCTACTAATGCACCTTTGGATTCCTAAATGCCCAATATGAATTTTATTTATTATTTCTTTTTGTAGTGTTTTCGGTATTAAGGTTTTTGTAGATTTATATAGAATACCATCGTCGTGTGTAAGTTCATCGCGAAAATTCCAAAACTCTCTAATTTCTGTTGGTAAATCAGTTATAGATGACGGCCATCCATTAAGTATAAATTTCTTTAGTGTTTCTAGATTAGAGTCATTTGACGTTTCGATTTTAATTTTTTCTTTTGTTGTTGTTGTAAGCTTTGAAAGTACATGAACTTCAATGTTCTCTTCTTTATCAAACCATTCATTGTTTTCACAGTCTCTGCTAAGCGTATCAGCCAATTTTATTTCTGTTCCTTTTCTGTATATGACGTGTGGGGAATATGGGAGAACGTGTAGCAAAATAGTTTGCAGTCTCTGAGATGCAGAGTAAAGTGGCTTCTTAAAAATTGTTTCCAGCGGTTTGTGGTCGGTTTCAATTACAAGTTTTTTTCCGTATATATATTCGTGAAACTTCTCACATGCAAAACGAATGGCTGTTGCTTCTTTTTCAATTTGAGCGTAGTTTTGTTGCGATTTTGATAAAGCTCTTGAAGCGTATGCTACCGGTTGTTCATTTTGTAGAAGAGCTGCACCTACGCTTGATTTGCTAGCATCCACTTGAAGTTTAATGTCAAGATTTGGATCGTAATACCGAAGTAATGGTGTGGATGAAAACGCATTCTTTAGCTTATTAAACGCTGATTCGTGTTGTGGCGACCAGTACCACTCAACATTTTTTTTTAGAAGATCACGAAGAGGAGAAGTTATATCCGATAAATTAGATATAAATTTACAGAGGTATGTAGCCATACCTAATATTCGTTGAAGCTGAGTACGATTTTCTGGTTTTTTAAGCTGGTTAATTGCTGCAATTTTTTCTGGATCAGCAGCTATGCCATTAGACGTTAAAATATGCCCTAAAAATTTAACTTTATTTGCATTAAAAACACATTTATCTTTATTAAATTTCAAACCTGAATCTACTAAAATTTTAATAACTTTTTCGGTATGTTTTTCAAGTTGTTCCTTTGTTTCTGCATGAATTAAAATGTCATCCATCGAAACTTCCGTATTTGGCGAGTTTTCTAATAATTGAGACATTAATTGTTGATAGACCTCCGGGGCAGATGCTAGACCAAATGGTAAACGCTGGTATGAATAACGACCCCATGGAGTGGCCATTGTTAAAATTCTTTTCGTACGCTCAGTAACTTCAATCTGCCAAAAGCCTTTTTTACAATCTAGTAATGTAAACCATTTAGAAGTTTTAATATTAGCAGTGATTTCATCAATTGTTTTCAACGGGTGATAACGTCTATGAATATTTTTATTTATATCAGTTGGATCAATGCATACGCGTATCTTACCTTTCTGTTTAACTACAACCATTGGTGAAACTGCGGGAGTTATTTCGTCCGTTTTTGTTAAGACTTGAAGCTTTACCATGTTATCTATCTCTTTTTTTACAGAGTCTTTAATGGCATGTGGTATACGCCGTGGGGCATAATGTTCAAATGTTGGATTATCGACCAAATCGATATCATAAACAAAATTTTTTACCTTTCCCAAGCCATCAAAAATATTATTATCGATAATCAGTTCATTTACACGTAGAATTAAAGTAAACCGTTCGCAATCATTTTTGCCTAGAAGTGGCTCAAAATTTGGAAAATCGTCAACTACTAAAAATTTTGTTTTGTATTTTTTATTTCGAACAATGCATAATAAATTTAACTCTCCACAAACGTCTATTTTTGCTCCACCAAATGCAATCAATTTGTTGTTTACCGGCCTCATATGGGTTAATTGATCTTTATTTACCAAACTTACTGGAATGACATTACACTGTGCTGCTGTATCAAGCTTGAACTTAATATTTTTCTTATCAACGATGATTTCTTCATACCAATTGTTTTTTTCGTCTTTGTTTGTTTCTGACATTGTAATAGTTAGAACAAATAAATCGCTGTCGGTATCTGAATCGGCACTTTGATTCTGCTGCAGCGAATTGACTTGCTTCATATTGCTGCGTTTATTTTTATAACAGAATTTAGCGTAGTGTCCTCTTTGTTGACAGTTTCTACACTTGCTGTTAAATGCTGGACAATTACGAATTTCGTGATTTTTTCCACATCGTTTGCAATCATAAAATGACACATTGTTTTTGTTTGTTGTATTTGAACCTTTTGGTTTTGCATATTTTCTCAATGCTTCTACTTTTAGATCATCTTTTTTATGCAACTCTTTGAGTTGTTGTGTAGCCATTTCACTTGCTCTACAAATTTTTATGGCTCTTTCCAGATTAATATCATCCTCTGAGAGTAATTTTTCTCTAACTGTGTCGTTTCCAATACCTACCACAATTTTGTCGCGCAACAGAGAATCTTCAATACTACCAAAATCACATTTTTTTGATTGGTTTTTTATTTTTGTGAAAAATTCCTCAAAGGTTTCTCCCTCGCTTTGGTACAGGGTGTTAAATGTATACCTTTCAAACGTAACACTTATTTTTGGTGCAAAATATTCCTCGAATTTCTGCTGAATTATTGTTATGTCTTTTTGTTCGTTAGGGTTTAATGAAAAAGAATTAAAAATGTTGACAGCATCTCCCCCAATTGATGACATAAAAGTAGCCACCTGGATTTCGGCTGATTTTTTATTCAATTGTGCTGCAATTGAAAACCATTTGTATTGTTGTAGCCAATTTTTCCATGATGTTGATGCATTGTTTCCCGTTATTTGTAATGGTTTGGGAGGTTTAACAAATGAAGAAGATTGTTGTTCAGTTTCGTTCGGCATTATCTAATAAAAACCACTATTCTGACACCATGTAATGAACAAGACGGTAGTTGAGTATGAACTGAGCTTTATTGTTAAGATAATGTTTATATTAAGTAAGTTACAAATAAGAATGTATGATAAAGAGAGTGATGTATAAACAGGGTGATGAGTATCATTATGACAAACATGACTACTCGTTATGGAGGGCGGCAAGAGGTTTAAAAAGATCAGTGAGAGGAAAACCTCCTTTGCGAAATCCGACTGGTGACTGGGCTAGAAATGATTCCGAGAAAGGGACATTATTTGGTAACCATTTGAGAAATGTGTTTACTATAAACAACTCAAATAATAACGAATCTGATTTGCCACCACTTGTTATAAGACCTCCTGTACCTCTAAGACTAAACTTTCGTGATGTCCAAAACGCTATTGGTACTCTGAACCTTAGAAAGGCTCCAGGTATGGATAAAATCAGCAATAAAATGCTTGTGGAGTTACCTCGTGTAGCAAGAAAGATTATCCTTATTATCTTCAACGCTATTTTACGCCTAGAATACTATCCTGCAGATTGGAAGGTGTCTATGATCACTATGATTCCTAAGCCAGGGAAGGTCCACACCAAAGTGAAGTCATATAGGCCAATTAGTCTACTGCCGACAATTTCAAAACTGTTTGAAAAATTGTTAATGACTAAGTTGACTCCAATTCTGAATGGCACTGAATGTATTCCTAATCATCAATTCGGCTTCAGGGCTAAACACAGCACCATCGAACAAACACACAGATTGGTAAATGTGATAAGAGGGTCGTTTGAAGATAAAAAATACTGCTCCGCCCTTTTCATTGATGTGTCGCAAGCGTTCGACAAAGTTTGGCATGACGGTTTAATGCACAAAATAAAATTAACTCTGCCTGCTAACACCCATAAACTCATGGAAAGTTATTTATACGGTCGCAAATTTAAAATCAAAGAAGGCAATTTTTTAAGTACCGCTCAGCCAATTGAATCAGGTGTGCCACAGGGTAGCATACTGGGCCCTACTTTATATTTGATTTATGCCTCCGACATGCCGTCAGACCCCAAAATCCACACGTCAACTTTTGCAGACGATACAGCCTTTGTCAGCGTCCATAAGGACCACCAAGTTGCATCACAGAATTTGCAGAATTATGTTTATAAACTAGAGAATTGGCTAGAGCTTTGGAAAATCAGGGTAAATGAACAAAAATGTATTCATATCACTTTCACATTGCGAAAAGATACCTGCTCGTCCATCAGAATAAATAATCAAATTATTCCTCAACATAATGACGTCAAATACCTCGGCATTCACCTCGACCGCCGTTTAACTTGGAAGTCTCATATTGAAGCGAAACTTACACAAATGAGATTAAAAGCAGTGCAACTTAATTGGTTAATCGGCAGAAACTCTACATTAAAATTGGATTGCAAACTTTTGTTGTACAATGCAATTCTAAAGCCAATCTGGTGTTATGGAATTCAATTATGGGGTACTGCCTCAGCATCAAACATTGAAAAAATTCAAAGGGGTCAAAATAAAATTCTACGTATAATTACTGCAGCTCCATGGTATGTTAAAAATTCTCGAATCCACAAAGATCTAGGCGTGCCATTAGTAAAAGTCGAATTTACAAAATATGCGTCAGAGTATGTCAGCAAACTTGAACACCATTCAAACCCACTTGCACGAGACATCCTTAACTTTAGTGGCCACAATCGGTTGAGAAGGAGGGATACCCTTGCTTTAACTCAAGCGCAAAATAGATGACTGGATCAGTTGATGTGAAATTTTTTTAGTATCATAAAAATTTTTGTCTAGCACTGGCTGGGCTTATTATTTTCTTTTTAGTATTAAGATTTGAATACTTATTGTCATTTCAAATATGAAGATTCAATAAATAATTAAATGCAAAAAAAAAAAAAAACTTATTTAATTAATTTCATCGTGTTTTAATTACACCATCACAACAGCGTGGACACATCGCTTTAGCAGTCTTAATTCAAATTAACTAGTGAATTATCCCCATCCTAATGCTCATTATACTACGTTTCCACGGTACATGCTTCGCTCTCTATTCATGCTTCACATCCCAATCATTAGTGAAACAACTTGCTTCACCATACATTTTGGGGTTCACGTCTGGTAACCCCAAAGGGTCGCGTACTCTTCAACACCATTGCTAAAATGGGCTTAGATGTACTCTCAAGTGGGCATCCCACCTATTGGCTGACGGACCGACGGAAGATTCCCGATGTTATTGAGTTTGGAATAGTGAAAAATATCCCTGTAGAATGGATGCAAGTGGATCCTTCACTGGACTTGTCCTCAGATTACTCTCCTACTATCATTTCAATGCATTTCCCTCAAGTGTGTGGTTCTCCATTTATGAACATGACTAAGACCCGAGTAAGTTGGATAAAATACAAAACGTATTTAAGTTCTCATTGCACGGAAAATGTTGTGTTGAGAACTACCGACGATATTGATGAGTCGATTGGCAACTTTACCGAGGACCTTCGACGAGCTGTGCATCACGCTTCCACTTATCACGTTGAATGTAGAAATAGGACAAACAGAACTTATTTCTCTGAACTCGAACATCTCCTATCAGAAAAAAGAATGATGAGAAGAGAGTGGCAAATTCACAGGTCTCCTGAACTGAAAGCTAGGCTACGGGAATGCAGAGATATACTAAGACATTTCTTAGAAACCCAAAGAACGGCCTCACTTAGATCTTACTTGGAAGGTCTTGATAGTACCCCACAACATGACTACTCGTTATGGAGGGCGGCAAGAGGTTTAAAAAGATAAGTGAGAGGAAAACCTCCTTTGCGAAATCCGACTGGTGACTGGGCTAGAAATGATTCCGAGAAAGGGACATTATTTGGTAACCATTTGAGAAATGTGTTTACTATAAACAACTCAAATAATAACGAATCTGATTTGCCACCACTTGTTAGAAGACCTCCTGTACCTCTAAGACTAAACTTTCGTGATGTCCAAAACGCTATTGGTACTCTGAACCTTAGAAAGGCTCCAGGTATGGATAAAATCAGCAATAAAATGCTTGTGGAGTTACCTCGTGTAGCAAGAAAGATTATCCTTATTATCTTCAACGCTATTTTACGCCTAGAATACTATCCTGCAGATTGGAAGGTGTCTATGATCACTATGATTCCTAAGCCAGGGAAGGTCCACACCAAAGTGGAGTCATATAGGCCAATTAGTCTACTGCCGACAATTTCAAAACTGTTTGAAAAATTGTTAATGACTAAGTTGACTCCAATTCTGAATGGCACTGAATGTATTCCTAATCATCAATTCGGCTTCAGGGCTAAACACAGCACCATCGAACAAACACACAGATTGGTAAATGTGATAAGAGGGTCGTTTGAAGATAAAAAATACTGCTCCGCCCTTTTCATTGATGTGTCGCAAGCGTTCGACAAAGTTTGGCATGACGGTTTAATGCACAAAATAAAATTAACTCTGCCTGCTAACACCCATAAACTCATGGAAAGTTATTTATACGGTCGCAAATTTAAAATCAAAGAAGGCAATTTTTTAAGTACCGCTCAGCCAATTGAATCAGGTGTGCCACAGGGTAGCATACTGGGCCCTACTTTATATTTGATTTATGCCTCCGACATGCCGTCAGACCCCAAAATCCACACGTCAACTTTTGCAGACGATACAGCCTTTGTCAGCGTCCATAAGGACCACCAAGTTGCATCACAGAATTTGCAGAATTATGTTTATAAACTAGAGAATTGGCTAGAGCTTTGGAAAATCAGGGTAAATGAACAAAAATGTATTCATATCACTTTCACATTGCGAAAAGATACCTGCTCGTCCATCAGAATAAATAATCAAATTATTCCTCAACATAATGACGTCAAATACCTCGGCATTCACCTCGACCGCCGTTTAACTTGGAAGTCTCATATTGAAGCGAAACTTACACAAATGAGATTAAAAGCAGTGCAACTTAATTGGTTAATCGGCAGAAACTCTACATTAAAATTGGATTCCAAACTTTTGTTGTACAATGCAATTCTAAAGCCAATCTGGTGTTATGGAATTCAATTATGGGGTACTGCCTCAGCATCAAACATTGAAAAAATTCAAAGGGGTCAAAATAAAATTCTACGTATAATTACTGCAGCTCCATGGTATGTTAAAAATTCTCGAATCCACAAAGATCTAGGCGTGCCATTAGTAAAAGTCGAATTTACAAAATATGCGTCAGAGTATGTCAGCAAACTTGAACACCATTCAAACCCACTTGCACGAGACATCCTTAACTTTAGTGGCCACAATCGGTTGAGAAGGAGGGATACCCTTGCTTTAACTCAAGCGCAAAATAGATGACTGGATCAGTTGATGTGAAATTTTTTTAGTATCATAAAAATTTTTGTCTAGCACTGGCTGGGCTTATTATTTTCTTTTTAGTATTAAGATTTGAATACTTATTGTCATTTCAAATATGAAGATTCAATAAATAATTAAATGCAAAAAAAAAAAAAAAACTTATTTAATTAATTTCATCGTGTTTTAATTACACCATCACAACAGCGTGGACACATCGCTTTAGCAGTCTTAATTCAAATTAACTAGTGAATTATCCCCATCCTAATGCTCATTATACTACGTTTCCACGGTACATGCTTCGCTCTCTATTCATGCTTCACATCCCAATCATTAGTGAAACAACTTGCTTCACCATACAAAATTTTAAGAGCGAATCAAGTAGATTCATATTGAATCAACTTGCGAAGCACAAAAAATTGCACTCTTCTCTAATTTTTATCGAAAGTTTATCTGCACTAGCTGTAAAAATTTAATATTATTGTAAACAAAGCAAATTATTTTCTTGTTGCTGGAAGTAAAGAAAGTAAATACGTACAAATGTATGTTTTTTTCAAATAAGCTAACTAATTTTCACTCAGTTTTTTTGTCCATTAAAAAAAATATTTTCCACAAATCGTAAATTCTGTTTTTTTATTCTGTTTGTTTATTAAAAAGAACTGTCAAATCGAATCAAGTTTTTTGGTCATGTAAACATAATGATTCATAAACATGATTCAGAGAGCGAAGCAGGTGATTCAAGTCGTCGTGGAAACATAGTATTAGGTTAAACGTAAATGCACAAAATCAGAGTGAATTTTCACGGAATTTAGCTATTTCAATATGGCAACATCGTCGATAATCAATCATATGTTATCAAATTGTTTACTTTTGTAAAAGAAGAAGAAGACAATTGTAAAAGTAAAATAATAATAACAAATTTCCACAATTGTCATTCTCTTATTTCAGAGTGTCCTACTGCCGTCCCCACTTGTAACAACACGTTCAGGTTGATGGTTCCTACTGAATGAACAATTTTTGCATTATGGAGCAGTTTCAGCAAAAGTAATTTCAGCTTTTTTTTTCAAATAAATACTGGTGTTTCACCAAATTTTTTTCACAATCACTTATTTACAAACAAACAGCTGCTTACTAAATGCAAAAACTGTCGTCTGTCAGGGTAAAAACTTAATCCACATTAAGGTGCTATCAGACGGGATGTATTTTACATATGTACTGTCAAATTTTCCATCTGTAAGAGTTGTACACATCGTGTGATACATATGAAACATTGCATGTGTAAAATACATGTGGAAATACATATGTAATTTTTTCGATTAGAACACGCTATATTTTCCTGTGACAAACATAAACAAAACTGTTTTGTTTTGAAACAAAATTGTTTGAAAAAATATATTGTAAAAAAAATTAAAGAAAATGAATTTTTAATAAATTAAATTATGTTTATTATATTTATTGCAGTTAGATTGGCCAAAAGAAGCAATTCTTGAAATTTATACACGTTAAAAAGTCAGCTTTTGTTTACATTTATAGGTTATGTCATACGGAAAAACATAAGCAGGTGTGATAGCAAAAATTATGAATCGTATGTAAAATGGAAATTTTGACATACATATGGAATTACATATGGGTAAGAAAAGTGACAGTACATATGTAAAATACATCCCGTCTGATGGCACCTTTAGTGAGATTTTAATGCAAATTAACGCTGTCGTCTGTCTACGCTATTAATCTTGCCTTTTTGATTATTTGAAATGATAAGCAAGAACACGAGAGAGAGGAAAAAATACCGTTCACTTTTTGACTGCAGATCAAAAGTAGAAATAAAATTATGTTGATAGTGCAAGACTAATTTAATTATTTATGTACAAATTTATTATAATTAAAACTATTGTATATAAGTCCCCTTTTACAGTTGAGAAATTGAAAGACAGACAGGCGAAGTTTGTTGGCGATGTATTGAAGAGGAAGAGTGTGCGGTAGACTTCTACTGTACTGGACATTTTAAGACATTTTTCGTTTACAGTTTCCACCCTTCGCATTTTTCATGTTGTTGCTTCACATCATTTTTCTCACTTTAACGCGCGTATTGCAACAATAATTAAATTTATTAACCAAATAGATTTATTGATACCAAAACTTTATAATTAACAGTTGTTTATGTTTTTTTAATTTCTTTTATTTTCAATGCGTTTTTATCTGTCTGTCTATTAATTTCGCAACTCTAAAAGGTTTAGGCAAGTTCAAAGCGGAATGAGAAAAATGTCTGTCTTTCAATTTCTCAACTGTAAAAGGGGACTAAATTAAAAAAACAATAATTCAGAAGCTAAAAGCACTTGGTACAATGGCTATCGGTTTATTAATAAGTAACTAATACTGCATTTACATCTACGCAAAATCTACTAGATTTCAGTTTAAATCTTCAAGGAAATCTTTGCCGTTTACACTACTGTTTTTTGTCATATTGTGGGATTTCATTTTCATAACAAAAACAGCTGACTAAAAAGGAAGGAAAATTTTTAAATTTTTTTGTGGCAAAAAATGAGCTTCACAATGAGTTTTTTGTTTTTAAAAAAGTACACAACAATATACTTACACTTTATTTACTATTTGGTGCTCCATTGCCAATTATCTTTAATAATTATTACGATTTTAAATTTTGCCGCAAAAATTCCAAAAAATACCGCCCTTTGTTTGCTTTTTCTTATTGTCAAAGTGTCAAAATTTAATTGAACAGTGTTGCGTTTTTTAGTACCTTAATAGGAAAATCACGGTTGTATTAGTAAGTAGTGCAAGATTTTGAAAGATTTTGGCGAAATCTACTAGATTTGCTGCATTTTGTTTTGTATGGGAAATCTCAACAAAATCTACCAGATTTGGCTTGAAATCCCGTAAGTAGTAGATTTCGCTTAGGTGTAAATGGCATATAATATCCAAGTTTTCTATAGTATTTAATATTTTTTTTTGTTTTTTGAAGTCTACATAATTATGTAAATAAAATTACAAAAACAATTAAAGAAATCATAGAAATAAACTAAATAGAGCAATTTTGCAAAAATAATAATATAATAATTTAATAATACAATGAATTGTTTTCCCACATAATAATAATTAAATTTTTTTAACATAATGTTTATAATGTTACGTGTAGACATAGTACTAAACCGTAAATTGTTTTGTAGACTTGGCAGCACTTATTTTTAATACATTTTAGGTAAATGGATAAGTTAGAGCAGTTACACTATAGTCATTCTGTAGTTTGTTGTGTTGACTATTTTTACCCCATGTGTTTTCAGCATTAATAAAAAGAATGAGGTAAAACATTTTTGCATAGCAGGCTATGCCATTCACTATGGCAACCACAACGTTTCACTAGTCTAGGATTTTGTTTAAAAAAAAAAAATAAGAAGCAAATATTTGTGTTTTATTTAAGTTGTGAGCATAACAAAAAAACAAAAATGTGATATTATTTTTTTTCAGTGCAATTTTATAAACAACTTTTTGTTTTCCCACAAAAATAAGAATCTTACACACAAAAAATAAACAAATTTTAATAGAGACCTTAGTCATTGTACGGCGATAAACATTTTTTAATGTTGTAATATCTGTTGTTTGTTGTAATAATTACACACATTTGAAAAGAAATTAACAAACTATTGAGAAATTATATGCTATATTGTTCAGAAAAGATTTTTAATAACCAAATCAAATTTGTTCTAGGATATGTTCGTTCAGATTGTATTTTAAGGTAAGCTAGAAAATTTTGCCTAAAACAACAATTCACGTATTAGTTCAATTTCTGAATGAATGAATTAATATGTCACCACATTTAGGCAAAAAATAATTTAAAAAACATGAATTTTTTATTGCAGCTTTAATAGCGATTCAACAAGAAAACCTACACGGAAATCCAATCTCAATAATAACTAAACCTATTGTGTATTATTGTTACATGTGTAAAATCGACATTATTTTACTATAAATTGCCATTAGTGCCTGAAACACACAGTTTTTCCAATACAACTTTAAATACAAAAACAATTGATGAGTTCTCTCTAGTGATAGTATCAGCTACAACGTTATCATCCAGTTACACGAAAGTTAATATTGCGTACCGAAATTTCTAAAACTATATAATTGACATTCCAAACGATTTATTATTTAAGTTCATACATAAATGTTAACGCATTACGTATGAAAGACGACAAGTAAACTAGTTTGCAAGTTTGTTTAATCGGAAGCTGAGGAAGGATATATATTTGAATTAGACTCATATATATCTAAACTATAAATGAACCATAAGCATATACTTGATCTAACTTTGCGATTAACTCAGGCACTAGATCAGAACTATGATGTAAGAATATTGACTTTGTTTAGATTTGTTCTTTTTTATATATTAATGATTTTGGCGTTGTAGGTCGTTAGTATGGACACAGTTTTGTCGGTCATTGCGGCACTGGAGGGAACAACGATTACAAAGGAACAACTGGAAGCCACCAGATTGGCCAAGTACATTAACCAATTAAGACGACGTACAAAATGTGAAAATTTAGCGCGTCGGGCTAAATCTTTGCTTAAGAAATGGCGGGAAATGGTAGGAATACAACAGTCAAATGAATCGTCGGTAGCAGGATCCTTAGTTTCCGGTGTAGTTGCAGCAAGTGGAGCTACTATCAGTAACTCGATTTCTACAGCAACCGCACCTTTTAATATGCCAGTCGCTGACAATGCAGTTTCTACATCTCATTCAACAAATCACCAACTAATTAGCCATCAACATACTCAGCGACAAAATCAATATCTCAGTAATATTAAACAATATCCAATTCAACAGCAGCCTTATCATACACAGCCTTCCTCGCCTGTTAACCTACAAGAAAAGTCCAATACCAATGAATATTTAATTTCTATGTCTAATCCTGCAACGGGTTCACACATGGCTAAAAGCACAAACACAAATGTCCGTAAGAAAAAAAGACTTGAGAAATCACAAAACTACGATACAGTTTCTCAGCAACAACAGCAGCCCACAAGTTTTGCCAACTTATTAACTGGCTTAGGTAATACATTTGGTTCGACGCGAAAAACTTCCAGAGATAAGCCGGAGTCCGTCGCCGCCGCGTCTGCTATGAAACCTGTGGAAACTTTCATAATCGAACACTCATCGAATTCGAATTCCGATTTGATATGTTTACCATCGAAAAATACCATTAATAGTAATTTTACCTCAGCAACTGATATTCCTCCGGTTGTAATCGATTTACAAGATACCAATTCTAGTATGAACTCTTTAGTGTCAAAAGATGTTACGAATGCATCCTCATCATTTTATCGAACAAAGTCTACGGCAAAAAAATCAAAGAAAGAGAAAAAACGCAAAGAACGTAGCACAGAGTCACGACAAAATCAACCTTTACAAGATTGTGATGATCAAAATACAACAACAACTGCATCCTATAATCATAAAAGGGCATCTGATGCCTTACTATTGAATGAAAAGTCACATTCTGTATGTCCCACCATTTCAAATATATCTGGTATGTATAATTTGTTTTTATTTCAAAATGTTTTTATTTATTTATATAAAACCGCTGATAGTGATGAATGATTGAAGTGGAATAAGTCAAGTCAATTGACATTATTTATGTAGTTGTATGCTCAAAACTGAATTAGATTACGAAATAAAAAAAAATAGTCCCAATTTACACGAAGCAATTTTTGTTGAAAATATTGATACAATTTTTTCCTAGAAATTTCTTCTGTGTTTACACAGCACAATATAATTGCCTAAATCACTTGTATTTTATTTGAGTACATATTATTATTTGAACATCTGCATGCACATATGTGTTACTCTCTTATTCGTATTACATCTCTGTATACTCCAGTGTTGTCATTTTAGCACTTTCAGTGCTAGATTTAGCATTTTCTTTCTCGAAAATGCATTGAAATTTTTAAAAATTATGCTAAATGCTTTTTAGCATAATTTTCTTGATATATTTTTTTCTCGAAATTTTTGAATTAATATATGAAATCTAATCTATTAAAACAAGTCAACAATTGGTATGAACAAAATTAGAAAAAACTATAATTTTTATTTGTAACATTTCAAATAAAAATTGTATTGTTACATTGAAAAAATTTAGCACTTATTTTTCTTCTGTAGAACATTTTAGCACTTAGTTTTTCAAGTTTTAGCATATTTTGAAATTCATTTTCTGGCAACACTGAGTATACTGTCGTATTTTTATTTGACAGTATACACATATGTAAAGCTAAGTGTAGACGATATGTTGAATCAGCATATTTATGCTGAAAAATTTGTGACAAGTGCTTACATATCGTGTAAACGCAAAATTGTTTCAGCATACGTATGTTTAACAACATTTGCCAACTTTGTTAACAATGCCAACAAACGTATGTTGGTAATTTTAGCATATCGTGTAAACAGCATATTATTAGTGTTTGACAAATTTCCTGCGTATGTTGACAGATATGTTATTTGTTGAAAAGCGTATGCAAGCTTTTCAGCATATGACAAATTCATATGCGATCAGAGTTGTATTTTCTAATAAAGCTGATAAGAAAACAACAATGTCGGCTTCATTGATTTAAATCACAAATTATGATCTAAAGGACATACGTTTAACATTTTTTAATTGTTTGTATAGTTTATACAATTTATTATATTCACATATAACAACAAAATAATTGAACACAAATATTAATTTAAATGGCGGAAAACTGCGTTTGTTGACATTAGCAAAAACATATGTTTTTGCATCTTTTTTGTGTAATAGTGTGGCACCTATGACATACTTTGTTGCGATTTTTTTTAAGTGTGATTGAAATCGGTCAGATTTTCCATTCAATGAATCGTACGATTGTGTAGGATAGTGTATCACGGCCCAGCCACCGATAGTTTCTTTTTATGTAAATACAATTCTTGTTGCATATGTACGTACACACATACACACACAAGAACACAAAACGCAATATAATGGCCGGCGGCATAGTTCAAATTAATCGACACAGGGGCCAAATTACCGTATTCGTGATCGAATGAGCGAACGTATGATTTCGATATCGAAATTATTATAAAATATACTAAATTTCTTGCTCGATATCGTATGCCATAATCTCAAATAAGAAAATTACGATAAATTTTACTCGATATCGAATGCGATAATTTGGCCCCAGGTCTCTAGAAATAAACATAACCCCCTTATTCAAAAACCATTATTAAATTTAACAAACGTTTATTAAGACAGATTTGCATATAAAAATTTGCTTAAAAACGCAATAGCTAGACCAATTTCCTCCCACGTCATCATTTATGTTTTTTTATTGATATTTTTATTATTTAATTTTATTTCAAAAATTTCACATAAAATACAGAAGTTGAATAATAATTGAAAAATGTTGTCAAACTGACTAATTTCACAAACAAATGTTTATACGACTCAGCATATGTAGCACCACATAAAATTCAACATATCGTATAAACACAAAAATCGTATGCTAACTCTTATGTTGACATTTCATTTGCTGACATATGCTGACATCAAAAAATTTGCTACTTTCAACATATCGTGTAAACGTCTAACATATGACATAGGAATTTGCTGCTAATTTTAATCATATGCCTGTCAGCATATATATGCTGATTCAACATATCCTCTAAACTTACCTTAATACAAATAAGAGATTAACACTAGTTGCTGGTACAATCTTATCTTATCTTATCTTCCCTCACCCCGATGTCTAAACGGTAATCAGGTAAACTTAAAGAATTGCTTCATGTAAATTGGGACTTCGAGTTTATATTCGGCTGTACCGAATCTTATATACCAATCACCAAATCAACTATTACGGTGCGAACTTCATAAAATATTGTACCGTACTTTTCTATTCTCTCAAGAATTTTATGAAAATTTTAGTTATAATAAAGAATATACATTTTGCTTATATTTTTGAAGCGTGTAGCATAAAGCGTTTTACTTTAACACACACTAAATTAAGTACCAAAAAGCCCTAGGAAACAAGTTGGCTTTTTGAAACATCAAAATTATCACCTCTGTATACTCTGTGGTTATTCTCGGAAGTGATCGTTTCGGCCAATTATGGATCTACTTTCACAAAAGTCAATCGTATAAATTTTACATACTTATTAGTGATCTGTTTAAAATTTCGGTTCAATATGGATATTTATGTAGGTTAATGAGTTTTCGCGAGTACTCATAAGGGAGGGCCAAGGCTATGGGCCAAACATCATGAAATTCTTTACGATGATTTATATGTACAGTGTCCGACAGAACTCTGCATACGACCACAACATTGGACATTTTATGAGAACATTAGCGCGGAATAAAAAAATAATGATGCAGTTTTGTTTGTAATCTTTTTTTTATTGACATGCCCAAAAAAATTGTTATTGTAATATAAACTTTAAAAATTATTCATAATAAACAAACAAAAAGCATTGACAAAAGTCTAATACGACCAGCAGGTTGCCAATAGGCAACGCAACTGACACGCAAGTTGTTATTATGTAAGGCAACTTTCACGTTTAATCTGTTTTTCGAATTTTCGCATAGAAAACAAACATTTATATGTTAAAAATATAAATAGTTTAACAACGAAATAACTAACATTTAATATTAACCACTTAAAATAAAAATCAAAGCAACCACAAATTCTCGGATGCCATGTTTGGCAACTAAAGTTAACAGCTTACAGTTGCCATCTGTAATATGTTTTTTGCAACTGAAAACTCCACTGAGGTTCAATTGCCATCCGTAAACCACCCATAAGTTTATAATAAAATAAGATTTTTTTGTGGTATATTATTAAAACTACATCTGAAACAAAACTGTATTATTACTTTTCTTCATTATGGTTTCAAAATGCCCAAATTGCAAAAATATGGGTCGGACGTAGACTTTTGTCGGCCACTGTATATGCGAATGATTTGTGTTGAATTTAAACGCAATAATGATTTTTATAAGAGATTTATGTGCATTGAAGTGATTCTTAGAACTAAACTTTTTATGAGGACTACGGTCAAAAATGGACTGATCATCGTAAAATTTTGTATGATTATTTCTATATACATATGTATGGACTGTGTGGAATTTAAACTTGCTGTTGCTTAAGTGATTTTCGGAAGTGGACTATATATGGGGCTACGGTCAAATATTGACCGATCATCATTAAATTAGGTATGAATATTTCTGTATATGTATAGAATATTTGTGTCGAATTTAAACTTGCAGCTGATGCTTATAAGAGATTTATGCGCATTTAAGTGATTTCCGAAAGTGGACTTTATATAGGGGTCAAACATGGACCGATCATTATAAAATTTAGTACGATAATTTAAATATGTGTGCATATTACTTGTATTAAATTTCGAATTATTAGTGAATTTTATAAGAGATTTATACCCCTTTAAGTGGTTATCGGAAGTAGAATATATGGGTACTACGGTCAAATATAAACCGATCATCATGAAATTTGGTACGACGATTTAGATGTGTATTTTGATTATTTTTGTTAAATTTCAAATTGATAGTGATTTTTATAACAGATTTATGAGCATTTAAGTGATACATTCAGTCTCGTCTCATCGAACTGTTCGGACGTGTTACTTTTAGTGCGGCTGAATTTTCGGTGAAAAAATCGTAATAGGTGAAAAAGTGTAAAAAGTTGAAATTAAACAAAAAAGTGAAAAAAAAATCGTAATAGGTTAAAATATAAAAAAAAACATTAAAAATCGTATAAAAACTGTATGAGTGTTCCTCTCAGATGTAATTCTGAGAAAGAGCTTAGCTCAACTAGAAAAACTAAATGGGTCTCTGAGGAAGAATCCATAAAAAAATCTGTGGAGAATCTTCTCACTGCAAGAGCCGTGGAACGGCGTCGTTCCTGTTCGCCCAATATAGTAATTTCAATAGATGAAGGAACATCAACACTTTCTACATCAAATAGTGCACAGTTCTTAAGCGACAGAGGAGCCCAACATCTGCTCAAGTATCATCAAATTCAAAAGCTCCTAAGACCGTGAGTAATGATCAAAATAGGTTTGCTCTCCTCCAGACGGATGAGCCAGAACTTCCGAAGAAGACGTTTAAGCCCCCACCAATTTATCTGAGAGAGCCGACTTCCAGTAAATTGGTACAAGGAATTGTTGCTGTAATAGGTGAAAACATGTTTAGCGTAACCTCAATGAAACATGGAAATATCTGCGAGACAAAGATACAAGTGAATAGGGAAGATGATTTTCGAAAATTGTCCAACCAGCTGGAAAGGGAGACTAGGGATTTCTATACCTACCAGCTCAAAAGCGCAAAAGGACTCCAAGTCGTTCTAAAGGGTATAGACCCATGTGTTGATCCCGCGGAGATAAAAACTGGTTTAATGGACAAAGGGTTCAAAATCAAGAGCGTAGTGAATATTAGAAACCGTGAAAAGATCCCTCAGCCCATGTTCAGGGTAGAATTGGAACCTGGAGATGTTGTCTTAAAGAAAAACGAGTCCCATCCCATCTACAATCTGATGTACCTTCTGCATCGTAGAATCATCGTGGAAGAACCACATAAGCGTCAGGGACCCGTCCAGTGTCTCAACTGTCAAGAATTTGGTCACACCAAGGCGTATTGTAAATTGCCGACAGTTTGTGTTGCGTGTGGGGAGCTACATGCAACTGCTCAATGCGATAAGTCGAGAACTGACTCAAAAATCAAAAAATGCAGTAACTGCGGAGGTAATCATACCGCAAATTATAGAGGTTGTCCAATTTACACTCATTTGAAAGGCATAAGAACCAACAAGACGTCAGTATTGCCTAAACATCCTCAACAGCCAAATTTAGCATCGAGTGACAATTTCCCTCAATTATTACGGTCCACTAGTCATGTAAAGGCGCCTAGTTCTAGACAAGTTTCTTACGCAAACGTCGTTAAATCTAATATGCCAGGTCTGGAGCAGGAACCTAAAACCCAATATTCTGAGCCGCATATCAACAATCTAGAGACAACATTGCAGACACTTGTCCAAACTATGAACACTTTCACGACCACCATGACATCCATGATGCAGGAAATGCTGAAAATGCAATCCACTATCTTGCAAGCCATTTTAAAGAAATGATTTATTTAAAAATTTGTTTCTGGAACGCGAACGGCCTCCGCCAACATAAAAATGAACTGGAATACTTCCTGATGGATAAGCAGATTGATGTTATGATGATTGCTGAAACTCACTTGACGTCGACAGGGTACTTCAAAATTAATGGCTACGAGTTCTACGATACTAAAGACCCCCGCGGAAGAGCTTGTGGAGGTTCGGCAATTCTTATAAAGAACAGAATAAAGCATTATCTAATGAATAACATAAGTGAGGATTACCTCCAAGCAACAAACATTTGCATTAAATTCTGTCAATACAAATTTGTTTTATCATCGATTTATTCTCCGCCTCGATTTTCAATAAAAGAACACCAATACCATAACTTCTTTAAATCTCTTGGAGCTAGATTTTTAGTTGCTGGCGACTTTAACGCCAAACACACATTTTGGGGTTCACGTCTGGTAACCCCAAAGGGTCGCGTACTCTTCAACACCATTGCTAAAATGGGCTTAGATGTACTCTCAAGTGGACATCCCACCTATTGGCCGACGGACCGACGAAATTTTCCCGATGTTATTGACTTTGGGGTAGTGAAAAATATCCCTGTAGAATGGATGCAAGTGGATCCTTCACTGGACTTGTCCTCAGATCACTCTCCTACTATCATTTCAATGCATTTCCCTCAAGTGTGTGGTTCTCCATTTATGAACATGACTAAGACCCGAGTAAGTTGGATAAAATACAAAAAGTATTTAAGTTCTCATTGCGCGGAAAATGTTGTGTTGAGAACAACCGACGATATTGATGAGTCGATTGGCAACTTTACCGAGGACCTTCGACGAGCTGTGCATCACGCTTCCACTTATCACGTTGAATGTAGAAATAGGACAAACAGAACTTATTTCTCTGAACTCGAACATCTCCTATCAGAAAAAAGAAGAATGAGAAGAGAGTGGCAAATTCACAAGTCTCCTGAACTGAAAGCTAGGCTACGGGAATGCAGAGATATACTAAGACATTTCTTAGAAACCCAAAGAACGGCCTCACTTAGATCTTACTTGGAAGGTCTTGATAGTACCCCACAATCTGACTACTCGTTATGGAGGGCGGCAAGAGGTTTAAAAAGACCAGTGAGAGGAAAACCTCCTTTGCGAAATCCGACTGGTGACTGGGCTAGAAATGATTCCGAGAAAGGGACATTATTTGTTAACCATTTGAGAAATGTGTTTACTATAAACAACTCAAATAATAACGAATCTGATTTGCCACCACTTGTTATAAGGCATCCTGTACCTCTAAGACTAAACTTTCGTGATGTCCAAAACGCTATTGGTACTCTGAACCTTAGAAAGGCTCCAGGTATGGATAAAATCAGCAATAAAATGCTTGTGGAGTTACCTCGTGTAGCAAGAAGAATTATCCTCTTTATCTTCAACGCTATTTTACGCCTAGAATACTATCCTGCAGATTGGAAGGTGTCTATGATCACTATGATTCCTAAGCCAGGGAAGGACCGCACCAAAGTGGAGTCATATAGGCCAATTAGTCTACTGCCGACAATTTCAAAACTGTTTGAAAAATTGTTAATGACTAAGTTGACTCCAATTCTGAATGGCACTGAATGTATTCCTAATCATCAATTCGGCTTCAGGGCTAAACACAGCACCATCGAACAAACACACAGATTGGTAAATGTGATAAGAGGGTCGTTTGAAGACAAAAAATACTGCTCCGCCCTTTTCATTGATGTGTCGCAAGCGTTCGACAAAGTTTGGCATGACGGTTTAATGCACAAAATAAAATTAACTCTGCCTGCTAACACCCATAAACTTATGGAAAGTTATTTATACGGTCGCAAATTTAAAATCAAAGAAGGTGATTTTTTAAGTACCGCTTAGCCAATTGAATCAGGTGTGCCACAGGGTAGCATACTGGGTCCTACTTTATATTTGATATATTCCTCCGACATGCCGTCAGACCCCAAAATCCATACGTCAACTTTTGCAGACGATACAGCCTTTATCAGCGTCCATAAGGACCACCAAGTTGCATCACAGAATTTGCAGAATTATGTTTATAAACTAGAGAATTGGCTAGAGCTTTGGAAAATCAGGGTTAACGAACAGAAATGTATTCATATAACTTTCACATTGCGAAAAGATACATGCTCGTTCATCAGAATAAATAATCAAATTATCCCGCAACACAATGAAGTCAAATACCTCGGAATCCACCTCGATCGTCGTTTAACTTGGAAGTCTCATATCGACGCAAAACTTACCCAGATGAGATTAAAAGCAGTGCAAATTAATTGGCTAATCGGCAGAAATTCTACATTAAAGTTGGATTGCAAACTTTTGTTGTACAATGCAATTCTAAAGCCAATCTGGTGTTATGGAATTCAATTATGGGGTACTGCCTCAGCATCCAACATTGAAAAAATTCAAAGGGGTCAAAATAAGATTCTACGTACAATTACTGCAGCTCCATGGTATGTTAAAAATTCTCGAATCCACAAAGATCTAGGCATTCCTTTGGTGAAAGTCGAATTTACAAAACACGCCTCAAAATATGTCAGCAAACTTGAACACCATCCAAACCCACTTGCACGAGACATCCTTAACTTTAGTGGCCACAATCGGTTGAGAAGGAGGGATACCCTTGCTTTAACTCAAGCGCAAAACAGATGACTGGATCAGTGGATATAAATTTTTTGTAGTATCATAATATTTTGTCTAGCACTGGCTGGACTTATTATTTTCTTTTAGTATTAAGATTCGAAAACTTATTGTCATTTCATTTCTGAAGATCCAATAAATAAATTAAATGTATTAAAAAAAAAAAAAAAAAAAAAAAATTAAGTGATGATGCAAACAAAATATCGTTTTGAGATATCACTTTGCTAAACTTATTAGTGCAGAATTTTTTATGGCAAACTTGATATAAACGCCATCTTTTTGGTGGTAGATATAAAAAGAATTGATCCATTGTCTAACTTGTCCCCCATACTCAAATAACTGAAATATTTAGGTTGTGTGATAAATTTCGACTTCAAAGGTGGAATATTTACTAGGGAATAAGTTATTATCATAGAATGAAACGTTTGAACTACCCATCATTAAACCACATTGTTCCATTTAAGGGCTTGCAGCAACCGATATATTCCAATCCATCATGCAATTGTGGTCCCAGCCAATTAGTCAAGTAACATATACTGATCGACAATTACTGAGAATCCATGAACGGTAATAAAATTCTATGCTAATTCATAAAATCTAAATAAGGTTCTTACTGCCATTTCCATTGCATATGATCAATAGAGATAAGCGAAATCGTGAATTTTGAAGAACGAGATTTTCATTAAACCATTATTAAAAGTGGCCATCATGGCAGGTTTTGTTTTAAACAAAATAAACAACACGAGAAAATAACAAACCCTTAAGGTTCAATTAGTCGTGACTTAACCATAACCATAAAAAACAGCTGTTTAATCCAACTTTATGGGCAGCACTGTAAACGATTATTGCTGACTTAATACTATGTTTCCACGACGACTTGAATCACCTGCTTCGCCTTCTGAATCATGTTTATGAATCATGCTGTTTACATGACTAATAAACTTGATTCGATTTGACAGTTGTCTTTAATAAACAAACAGAATAAAAAAAAAACAGAATTTACAATTTGTGGAAAACGATTTTTTTTAATGGACAAACAAAAGTGAGTGGAAATTAGTTAGCTTATTTGAAAAAAACATACATTCGTACGTATTTACTTTCTTTACTTCCAGCAACAAGAATATAATTTGCTTTGTTTACAATAATGTTAAATTTTTACAGCTAGTGCAGATAAACTTGCGATAAATATTAGAGAAGAGTGCAATTTTTCGTGCTTCGCAAGTAGATTCAATATGAATCTACTTGATTCGCTCTTAAAATTTTGTATGGTGAAGCAAGTTGTTTCGCACATGATTGGGGTGTGAAGCATGAATAGAGAGTGAAGCATGTACCGTGGAAACATAGTATAAGGTTCAATTAGTCGTGACTTAACCATAACCATAAAAAACAGCTGTTCAAACCAACCTTATGGGCAGCACTGTAAACGATTATTGCTGACTTAACATAATGCCATAGCCATAACCATACATACCAATAGAATTTTGGTTTTCCGCCATAACCATAAACAGCTGATATTATATATAATATCAATATTTGCGTATTTGTTGCTTCTTTTTGTTTTCATTTTAGTTTTCACATTGGTATTGTTTGGTAATAGAGAACAGAATGAAAGCATTCACTTTCATTGCATATTCACACCATTCGTTGCTTTTGCCATGCAGTCACTCGACAACATTAACTATTGATGTTGCCATGTAATGCATACATTGTTTTTGTTGGTTGCCTTTTTCGTATTCGTTTTTATAATGCCTTTGTACATCAAGCAACGAAATGAAATGATGATACATTAAAAAACTAATATATTCGCACCATTCGTTCAGTATTCGTTGACTTATTGGAGTAATTAATGTACATATTTGTGTATAGTTTTGGCCTACTAATATGTTTTTTAGTACTGTTTAATGTTTGTGTTGTTGTTTTGTAGGTCGCTGGTTTCTTTTTGTTGTTAATTAAACAACTTTTGGTTAATTTCGTTTAAATTCTAATTTTTGTTTCCTTTTATTTATATATTTTTTATATTAATTTCAATACAATTTTAGTTTATGTTTTTTATTATATTTAGTTTATATATGTATGTTTTTATAAACCTGTTTGTTTTGTTTGTTATTCACACTTTTAATTTTCAATGTATGTACTTATGTTTATGTTAGATTTTGATTTTTATTACAATAATTGTTTTTGTTAATTTTTTTACAAATTTTTTTTTTGTTGTTACACTTATTTTATATGTATGTACTTTTTATTTGAACTATTTGTGTTGTTTGTTTTTTGCACTTGTTTTGTTTGTCTTATGTTTGTTGAACAAGATCAACTTTATGTGTCGACTGCTTATAAGAGACTATGTTTTGTTATGTTGATGAGCAATTATAAATGTAAGTAAAAGAATTTAAGGAATGCAAAAAACAAAGTGAGTAAATAAAACTCCGTTAGTATTATAAAGGGTGTTACATTAAAATATTAACGTTAAACAAGTACTACAAATAATGCAGCACGCATAACTTTTAGAAAAAGTAAATAACGGTGTTTTTCATACCATTAAAAGAACTCAAAAAGAAAAATTTGAATTTGAACTTTTCATTCAATAAGCATTACAAACATTCGTACCATTCGTTTTGTATTCGTTACTTTTGTGAGTATTCGGTGACATTAACAGAAGACATGCAATGCAATGCATGGTATTCGTCATACTTAATTTTTTTTGAATGGTTGCATGTATTGCTTTTCTCAAGTGATGTGAATTGACAACAACTGCTCACATTTTGTGATTGCATTCGAAAGCATAAAAATCTGCATTCAAACCGTTCTCTGTTTGGTAAGTTTTTTTAAATTGTTTAATAACTTCTTTAATATAATTTAAAATTTTGTAGTAAATAAAATGGATGACGGAAAACTTATTGACCTGATGCGGAACTGTCTCTATCTTTATGACAAAACCCAAATAGCATCACATGTCTCCAACACAATGTTTCTTACGGTAGTTTTTCCAATTTTATAGCTCCAAGCGAGTGTTTTGAAATGAGTTCCATATGCTAAATACCTAGAAATTCCTTAAATTAATTTTACAAATTGTGTTTTTATTTCAAAACTTACAAAAGTGTGAGTGATATGCGCTCTTCGGCGTGAATGGTTTCTTTAAATTTATGCATTGAAGTAGCCAACAATTTCAAAAAAAAAAACATCGTATAAATGCCGAGGCATTCTTGTGTGCGCAAACAGCTCTTCTTCGTCCATATCTTTTATTTTTAGAAACGTTTTCTGATGATACCCACTTGGGAACCAATTCATGTTGATAGGTCGGACTTTCCAACGTCTCTAACGCTTCAAATGTCTTCTTTTAGCATATGATGAAATTACATTTAAAAATATAAAATCAATTTCTTCGTCACTGCTCATAGTTTTGCTTTTATTTAATTCTGCGCTCTTGAGAAATTACGGTTATGGCAGCATTAACTGTTGCAAGAAAAAAATTATGGTTATAGTATGGCAATATGGCAAAGTCACGACTAATTGAACCTTAAAGGTGCGGTCACACTTGGCAAATATTTACTCAAAAAAGCGTAACCAATTATTTTAGCACATATTTGTTTGACGTTGTTTACTCTTAGATGAGTTTTGCAAGATCAAGCATCAAATAAAATAAAACTAAATAGTTTTTGTGTCTTGTCGAAATAAATGAAGTTTTTTTAAATATTATTTATATTTTTATACCCTTCACCTTCATGAGAAGGGTATATATGTATAAGTTTGTCATTCCGTGTGAAATTTCCACAATATAATTTTCCGACCCTATAAAGTATATATATTCTGGATCCTTATAGATAGCGGAGTCGATTAAGCCATGTCCGTCTGTCTGTCTGTCTGCCTGAGTGTTGAAATCAGTTTTTTGAAGTCCCGAGATATATTCGGGATCCAAATCTTCAATAATTCTGTCAAAAGTTCTTTCGAGAAGTTTGCTATTTAAAATCAGCAAAATCGGTTTAGGTCAACCAGAGTTATGAACCAATATGTGAGACCACCTCCATACAAATTTGATATTTTTCGTCCATTTTATTGCAATATTTTGCAATATATTGCAGATAATACCATGAAATTTTGTATACGTTGTTTGTATGATAAAAGAAGAAAGGGTGCGGAAAATAGTAAGAATCGGTCCATGGTTTCTTATAGCCCCCATACAAATATATATATTCCCGAAATATGGCTTAATGATAAATAAATGCCTATAAAATTGGAATATCAAGACAAAATTCAGCAAAAATTAGTTTTATGCAAAAAGAAATCGCAAAACGAAATTTTTTTTAGTTCGGTCCATGTTTGACCATAGACCCTATATAAAGTCCACTTCCAAAATTCACTTAAATATGTATAAAACTGGTATAAATAATCTTAAACGGCCAAAATTTGACATAAATACTCTTTATAGGCAAATAAATTGTTGTACTAAATTGTATAGTAGTCGGCCCAGAACTGGTCATAGCTCCCATACAAGGACCACATCTGAAAAAGACATTTTTCCCTATATATATTGTATAAATATCGGTACCGACTCAAAACTTTGCACAGATCATTTTAATATATACAAAAATCATCCCACAAAATTTTGTGGCCCTCTTCCGAAAATCACTTTAATACTCATAAATCTCTTATAAATAAGGGCACCAATCCAAAATTTTACACGGATCATTTACATACATGTCTATTGGTCCATATTTGACTATATCCCCCACATAAGGTCTACTACCGAAATCCACGTTAATACTAATATATATCTTAAATATATATGTTGAAATTCGACGTGAAATATCCTCATATGAAAATAACTGTTCCAAAATTTAAGAAGATCGGCCCATAATTTGTCATAGCTGCCATATAAGAACCATTTCCAAAAAAACAAAAATTCGAGTAAAAAATATTCTTTTCGGATTTAACCCATATTCGGTCCATATTTTACAATCATGATATATATCGTTGGAAAGGTATTTTTAATACCTTTTATATAATGTATTATAAATTATCAAGCACCCAGTAGTTCCCGAGATATAGGCCTATATATTTTCAACTTTACGGGCACGCCCCCTCAAAAATAGGCGGGACCGCGACCAATTTTTTTTTGCTGGCATCTCCCCTAAAAGCCCTATTTGGTTTTTTTTTTTTTTTTGAGCAAAATCATTAAAACCGAATTGTACCCCTTTTTTATACTCTGTTTGTTAAGTTACACTCACGATTATTATGAACATCAGACAAACGCTGTAAATTATGTTAGGAATTGGTAATTAAATCAATTAAAAATGGTGGAAATTAGACATAATTTCAAAATATTTAACATAAATTATGTTGGTCGTAAAATTGTCTTTCAAATAATATATCAAATACTAATATAGGGTGTTTTTTTACAGGTTTGTTTTTCGAAAAGAGATAAAACTGGCATTTTGTGGTAAAATCTGGCAACTCTAATGTCATTTATGTTCAGTTTGGTTTGGTAAAATTGTCTTTCAAACAATATTTCAAATACTAATAAAATTTGCACTAAGACTGAATAGAAAACGCAGAATAAGGATATTCTAGTCCTTTAACCAGTATAGTTTTTGTTTTTTTAATACGTTTAGGTGGAGGGTATTTAAGATTCGGTACAGCCGAATATAGCACTCTTACTTGTTTTTTTTTTATATATTTCTTTAGTCAGGCTCGAGTTCATTAAATTTAATTTTCATTAAATTATTATTTTTACTGAAGGTTATTCATTAGATAATGCTTTATTCTGTTCTTTATAAGAATTGCCGAACCTCCACAAGCTCTTCCGCGGGGGTCTTTAGTATCGTAGAACACGTTGCCATTAATTTTGAAGTATCCTGTCGACGTCAAGTGAGTTTCAGCAATCATCATAACATCAATCTACTTATCCATCAGGAAGTATTCCAGTTAATTTTTATGTTGGCGGAGGCCGTTCGCGTTCCAGAAACAAATTTTTAAATAAATCATTTCTTTAACATGGCTTGCAAGATAGTGGATTGCATTTTCAGCATTTCCTGCATCATGGATGTCATGGTGGTCGTAAAAGTGTTCATAGTTTGGACAAGTGTCTGCAATGTTGTCTCTAGATTGTATATATGCGGCTCAGAATATTGGGGTTTAGGTTCCTGCTCCAGACCTGGCATATTAGATTTAACCACGTTTGCGTAAGAAACTTGTCTAGAATTAGGAGTGTTTTCGTGAGTAGTTGGTCGTACAATTTGAGGAAAATTCATACTCGACATGAAATTAGGTAGTTGATGATGATCAGGTAATACTGCCGACTTATTGGTCCGTATGCCCTTCAAGTAAGTATAAACTGGACAACTTCTATAATTTGCGGTATGATTTCCTCCGCAGTTACTACATTTTTTTATTTTTACGTCAGTTTTGGACTTATTACATTGAGCAGTTGCATGTAGTTCCCCACACGCAACACAAACAGACGGCAATTTACAGTACGCTTTGGTGTGGCCAAATTCTTGACAATTAAGACACTGGACGGGTCCAATACGCTTATGCGGTTCCTCCACGGTAATTCTACGATGCAGAAGATAAATGAGATTGTAGATTGGATGGGACTCGTTTTTCTTTAAGACAACATCTCCAGGTTCCAATTCTACACTGAACATGGGCTGAGGTTTCTAATATTTACTACGCTCTTGATTTTGAACCCTTTGTCCATTAAATCGGTCTTTATCTTCTCAGGATCAACACATGGGTCTATACCCTTCAGAACGACTTGGAGTCCTTTTGCGCTTTTGAGCTGATAGGTATAGAAATTCCTAGTCTCCCTGGACAATAGTTGGACAATTTTCGAAAATCATCTTCCCTTTTCACTTCTATCTTTGTCTCGCAGATATTTCCATGTTTAATTGAGGTTACGCTAAACATGTTCTCACCTATTACAGCAACAATTCCTTGTATCAGTTTATTGGAAGTGGGCTCTCTCAGGTAAATTGGTGTGGGCTTAAACGTCTTTTTCGGTATTTATGGGTCATCTGTCTGAAGTTATTATTATTATTATTTATTTATTTAGTAGTATTCATAATACTTTATAATTTTTCGAATGTACATAATTATTTTACATTTTTTACAAATTACTATTGATCATATTATTTCTTAAAAATTGTACTATATTTCTTTTGCATATATTAATATTTCTTTCTCTTTTTATATTTTCTGGTAATGTATTATATAGTTTAAGACCTTTAAAGAATAGAGATCGTTGCATTGCAGTTGTTGTTGTTGTTGTTGTAACAGCAGTAATTGCTGAGTTGACAGCCCTTGGCCCAGTGATATCGGGTCATTCCGGTGCGTAGAACCGGCTGTCGTGGGAATGCATTGCATTTGTTGTTACCCTTGGTAGTCTGAAATTCTCTTCGTTTCTGAGGTAGTATGGTTGTGCTTCTCTCACATAGCCAAGTTGTTCGGTAAGGTATTCTGGTGCGTTTCCAATTCATTTTCTGAGTGAATTGCAGTGTATTTAGTTCCAGTCTTTGTTGAATATTTAACCATTTCAGTGTTTCTAGCATTAGTTGAATTGGAGCATATATATTGTATTTTAAAATTGACCGCATAGCTTTATTTTGTAATTTTTGTAGTCTTTCTATTTGTGTTGTTATGCAGCAGGTGTATAAAATTGTGGAGCCGAATTCAAAATGTGGTTTTATCATTGTGTTTTTTATGTATATTGCCGTTATTTGAGATACTTTATTTCTAACCCGTTTAAAGAAACCAATTTTTCTACCAATTTTCTTACATATATAATCAATGTGTTCTTTTAGTTTTAAGTCTTTATCTATTATAAATCCGAGATATTTAATTTTATTTACTTTTTCTATTGTTTCATTATTAATTGTAATCACATATTCACTGTTCATATTTATTTCAAGTATTTTAGTTTTGAGTTCGTTAAGTTTTAATTTATTCATTTTAAGCCAGTTATTTATGTTGTTTATGTCGTGCATTAGGTTTTCCCTACATTGTTCATCAGTGTCTCCTTCTGCATAAATTAATGTATCATCTGCATACAGAATTATTTCGCATTTCTTTAGTATATTTGGCATATCATTTATGTATATTATGAATAATAGTGCGCCTAGGATAGAACCTTGTGGAACTCCAAATTCATTGTTTACTTCATTTGATTTTATACCATTCACCTTTGTAATTTGCCTTCTATTAGTAAGATATGATTTAAACCAATTTAATTCAACTTCTCTTATACCATACATATATAATTTCCGAATCAGTATTTCTCTATCAATTGTCTCAAATGCTCTTTTAAAATCCAAAAACCTTGCCATTATTTTTTTCTTTCTATCTACAAATTTCCATCTGTTTATCACATAATTAACCGTTGTTTCGCATGAGAATTTTTTTCTAAATCCAGATTGATATTTTGAAAATAAGTTTTGTTGTTCCATATATGTTTCCAGTTGTTCCTTAATAATTTTTTCGATGATTTTTTCACATGTTTTAAGAGTGTTTATTTGTCGGAACTCGTCACATTTATTTGTTTTTGTAATTTTTTTTTATTGGTGTTACCATTGAGTATTTCCAGCTATCTGGAAAAATTCCTGTTTCAAGTGATTTATTTATTATATCACGCATCGATTCTCCTATAATATTCCAATTATCTATAATAAGTTTAATTGTAACATTATTGAAATCTGGTTTACTTTTCATATTTTTACAAATATTTTTAAGTTCTTGAATTGTTATTGCACGGAAACTAAATCTATTCGTTATCACAGGTATATTGTTTATATATTGCACATTTTCTATTTAATTGATTATTAATTGACTTAATACTATTCACAAAATAATGGTTAAATTGGGTGGCAATTTGGTAGTTATCTTTATATTCTATTTGATTAAATATAACATTTTTTATCATAGATTTATTTTTCTTAAGGACTAATACTGTGTTCAGATATGAAACTTAATTGAGTCAATATTCGGTTAATTGCCAATATTATTTTAAGTGTTCAGGCATACGAACAGTGTTGCATTCGAAATCTTACTCAATATTATAACAATTTCGTACTTATTGCGCAATAATTAATTGAGATTTAATATGGAATATTGAGCTCAATAATGGCGTTAATTGCGATTAACGCAATTAAGGCTCATATCTGAACACGCTATAAGTCTTTGATTTGTCTCCACATTTGTTTCTGATCTTTGGCATTTTTTTTTTATTAATGTAATTGTTCTTCTCAACTTCTATTTTGGTTTTATATGTATTTCTAATTATCTTATAATTGCTCCATGCTGCTTCTGTATTTTCTGAATTAGCTATTTCAAATTTAATATTTTTTTCTTTCTTCAATAGTTTAAGTTCTCTGTTATACCATTTGTTGACGTTATTTTTTTTTGTTTTTTGTTATTTTTTTGTATGTAAATTTCTTTATAGTGTTTTCAATGGCCGAGTCTAAATTATATACTTTATTATTTAAATCATCGTTCTCATAGTTTCTTAATATTGTACTAATTTCTTGATTAAAAAGCGTGTTATTATACTTAAATATTTCGATTTTTTGTTTGTTGATTTGATCTTGTTTTTCATTTATGATTTTGATTTTTATATCTAATGCTTCGTGATCTGCTATTTTATTTAAACTGTTATGTACTACTGAGACATTTTCACTGTTCGTGATGACGTAATCTATTATTGTTTTTGTGTTTGCTGTTATTCTCGTATAATCCTTTACTATTTGTTTCAGTCCATTATCACTAAAGGCGCATTCTTGTCTGTTTTTATAGGTTCCATCTTTACTCCAATCTATGTTGAAATCACCTGCTATTATTATATCATACTGTTGTTCACATATTTCTTCCATTAATTGCTCAAAGACTTGAATAAACTCTACTTCACTGCTGCTTGGTGATCTATATACTGCTAATATTACAAATTTTTTGTTCTTGATTGTCGCCATGTATAAACTCATCCAGTAATTATATCCAGAAGACTTTTCTCCAATTTTTATCACATTACATTGTTTTTTAAAATAGAGAATAACTCCACCCGTTCTGCTTGAATTTGGCCGTGTAATATATTGGTCATATTCTCTAAGTTGTATTTCTTGTTCTTCTATATCGTCAGTTAAATGTGTTTCTGTAAGAACTATAAAATCTGGGTTTTGTTCATCAGCAATAACTTCTAGTTGAATGAAATTGTTAACTAGTCCACAAATATTTGTATAAATACCGTATATTTGTTGTGATTGTTAAACTATCCAACCTCTTCTTTTTGAGAATGAGCTTGTTTTTATAGAGTGGGCATTCTCTGCTTGTTGTGACGTGCTTTTCATCAAGTCCCATATTTAACTTTTTATTCGCTCTAATGTAATTAATACATTTATTTATTATTTCCTTTTTGCATTCATTTGATCTGTGTGTTCCATGGCATTTATAACATACTTCTTCTTTGTTACATTCACTCGCCTTATGGTTGTATCCTTTACATTTAAATCACATAATTCTATCAGTCCCATCAAATATTCTACATTTTTCCCATCCAATGTTCAATTTTTGTGCTGCCTTAATCTTTGTATATGTTTCTTTGTCTACTATTAGTTTACTATTATAAATTACTTTATTATATTTTTTAAATTCATATGATTTTACAACTTTCATTTCATGTTCTTCTAATTGCCGATTTTGTCTCTTTATTTTTTCTATAAGTTCTTCATTTGTATATTTAAATGACATATCCGTTATGATTATTGACATGTTTTCATTTAGCTCTTTTATTTCATATGTTTCACCCATTCCATTTTCAATAGCATTTTTTATTCTATTTCTTTCTTGATCATTTTCGCTTTGTATCACAATTGTACCATTTTTTCTATTTTCGATGTTTTTTATATTTAAATTACCTGGATCAACCTTATTATTTAAGTCTTCTTTTGTTTTCTCTATTTTTTGTTTTTCCTTTGGTTTTATTATTAGGGAAACCTGTTTCTTCACAGCTGGTAACACCGTGTTTTTTTAATTGTGTCAGCGTGTGACAGTTTGTTTTGTTTATCACTTGTTTCTTTGATAGCTCTTTTTATCTCTTTGCACATCTTTTCATTGCTTTCTTCGATATTGTTATAAATCTGTTTATTTTTATTTTCATATTCATTTACAACATATTTTTTGCGCATCGTCTATTTTTTTAAGCCTCTCTTCATACCGTTTTTCTATTGCCTCCAATAAGAGTTTAATTTCATTTTCATTTTGTTCTAATGATGATTCAAACTCATTTTTATATTCGGCTAAATTTATTTTGTTTTTGTAAACCCCATCTTGAATTTCTTTTAACACCAGGTCAACATTATGTATATATTGAACACAATCACCATACATAAACCGCACAAAGTTATCCCCATCCAGAACTTTCACTGAATATTGATCAATACCAGCACATTTTATAGATCAGTGATACACTTTTTTGCATACTCCGGCACAGCTAATTCCTGATTCTCCACGTATTAAAGTTTTACATTTGTGACACTCAGCCATGGCTGTCCACGGCATAAATTTAAAATTATAATTATTTGTATAATTGTAATTAGTTTTTTCTATGGTTTCCAATAGTCCTGTCTATTTTTTAAGCCAACGAAAAAAAAAACATAAATTATGTGTAAATTATCCAAAAAATTAATTAAAATTACCGAGCAAACACGATAACGTCCGCCTCGTACTACATATAAACTTGTAGAGCAAATCTGTTTTGATCATTTGGCTTATCACTATTGACGGTCTTAGGAACTTTTGAATTGGAAGACATTTGAGCAGATGTTCATATGTTACAATAATATCTATAAACATGCGAAGTATGTATATCTTCAATTGAAAAATTTAACAAATGTAAAGCTTATATTTGTAAGTTACTGCCACTACCCAATATTCAGAAAACGTGGTTTAGCAGGGAACTTATTCAATTATATAGTATTCATAGCTATTAAAGTGTACACTGTTGTACATAAAAATGTCGACGAAAGTGTACAACAAACATAATAAACAAATGTATTCAGGTTTTCGAAACGAAGTCTTGACATGAATACGAAAAAACTGAAGAAAAAGGAGGCAACATGTAAATAAATTGAATAAAATGATAATTACAGCAAATTTCGAACCACCGGTAACACTGGTTAAAGGATTGATGTTTGACTGTTGGCTAGCGGGCATCGCAGTGGTGCAGAGGTTAGAACGCAAAAGAATTCTAATGAGAGAATGTGGTGGTTCTCGAAACATGTAAATTCAACAACCCAGGTTCAATCCCCCAAGTCAGCCGAAAAATTATCAATAAATTTTAATAATAATTTTCATGTAACAATTCCTACCTTCAGTAAAAATAATTTAATGAAAATTAAATTTAATGACCTCAAGCTAACTAAAGAAATATCAAAAATTAAAAAAAAAAATATTTTGTAGCTCTATACCTAGGGTTACCATATGCATTTTGAGAAAAAGAGGACGTCGACCAAAAAAAAAGCCGGACATTTAAAAAGAGGACAACACTCTGTAGCAAAATATTAATAAAACAACGCCTTAAAATACACAAAACAAGTTTAAAATTCTATTTACATATAACAACAACACAAAACTTAAACAAAATATTAAAAAAAATTATATTTTATCAGTCTGATCTCATAACTACTACAACATAAAAACATAACAATTAACAAATTCATTTTAAAACTTCACATGTACTACATATACATATATACATTTTTAGTAGAAGTTGTCAAGTTTCATGTATATTTTTCAGCGCTTTCAATTTGAACCAATATATTATTATCGCATTTTTTTAAATATTCATAAAACTCTTGACAATTCATATCAAAATTATATTTGACTCTAATAATATCAGAAATAGTTTCTGTGTTTAATTTGTTTCTTTCTGGTGTCCTTTGTATTCAGAACTTCTAGAACTAAGAACTTTGAAGAATATTATAAAACAAAATTCCCAAACGTTAACACACACATTCAGGGAAAGAATTGACCATTTTAAAATTTGGAATGATTTGGAAATTATAAGAAGATTTCGTCTTTCAAAGAAAAGTGCATCAGCTGTTTTTTCTCCCTCCAATAAATTAGCACTTCCTTTGGCACCTTTTCCAAACATTTCGGGACAAAACTAAAAAAGTCGTTGCAAACAATTTAATTTGGCAATTAATTGATGTAACTCTAAACGTCAAACACCAATGTTACCACATTTTTCACCGAATGCAGTCGGTAGTTACACGTAGGAAAAAAAAAACGTTAAAATTACCAAATTCTTTTTACCGGTTAGGTAAGGAAAACTAATAGGTATAAACACTAGTAGTTATCTATTTATTAAAATTACGAGCATAAGACAGGTAGACAAAGATCAAAAGCCAAAGCCGTTTAAAATTGTGACGGCGCATACTTATATGGCGGCAAAAAAGCATCAAACACAATGTGTTTACACAAGAAAGCATGTCATGACATCGTGTGTATTTAAAAATAATAATACATCAATGCCAACAATACTTTCGATGCAATAAAACGAAATTATAGATTAAAGTTTTAAAAGTAGGACAAACCCAGGACACTTGCAAAAAAAGAAGTAGGACTACCCCGGATGCCCTAAAAAAGAGGACGGTATCCGGGGAAAAGAGGACGTATGGGAACCCTATCTATACCTAAATATTTAGCAGAGTTTACTTCCTGTATCTCGTTGACCATTAATTTAAACAAATTACTTGCGATTCGTCAGATAACTTCTTAAAAGTGACAGCTCTTTACCGCAAATACCATACAACTTTGATTTCTCCAATAAAATGTTATGACTAAAATCAAATGCTTTTGTAAAATCATAAAAAATTCCAGCAACTCCACTAAATCCAGCATCTAGTCCTTTACAAATAAAATTTATGACATTAATTGTGTATCTTTGGTATCGGTACGACTTTACGGATTTTGAGCATAGGTGCTTATTTGGTTTCCAGTTCAATATCACATTATATATATTTTCCGGTGTTGCATAGTCAAAGAAAATCTTGTATTCATTTGAAAGACGGTTCTTAAGGAGGTGAAAAAATCAACTAAACCATCTAAACGAATTAAGAACTTTAGCTTTTTGCAAATTTTTAGTGATGAGAATCTAATAAGTAAATTTGTTTGCTCTTTGTTCTACCGAGTGTTTCATTTGAAAATGTTCAACATCTTTTCGGATCGTTCTGAAACCCGTCTAAATTATTTCTATAAAAATTATTCAAAGAATCTTTGTAGCTTTTTTATACCCTTGCTTATTTTTTTTACCTTGTCTCTAAAATGTTTTTCTTTAAAAATATAATTTTTAGTCGATTTCCATGGTGCAATTTTACATCTTAGCTCCTTATTTTGCCTCTTTTCACTTGTTGCAGTTGTAACACAATCATTTATGCAGATTTGTCAATAGACATGTCCCCAGTTTGCAATAATCTAGGTAAATTATAGCTGATGAGGTTTGCCACACGATTGTGATAATAGTGAAAACAAACATTTTCTGTATATTTAAGATTTTGTGCTTGAAACTTGACAACACATGCTATTAAGTTGTGATGTGATAAGTTGCACTGAACAGATACGATATATAAAAATTTGTGTACGTTGCTATAAATATTGTCCATAGATGTACCACTTCCAGGACGAGTTATCATTGTATTACAGTTTTTGAAATCATAATTTGCAATCGTATTCAATAAATCTTCCAAATACAATAGAAAAACGATTGATATTACACCTTTGAGATCTATAAAACGACACACAATTTAAAGGTTTTCTATTTACTTTAAAATTATTTAATGTTAAAAAATAACCTCTTTGTAATTCTCCTGAACAAATATTGACGTACGACCAAAACCATCTCACACCAGGTTCAATCCCCAACTCAGCCGAAAAATTATCAATAAATTTTAATAATAGGAACTTCAGTAAAAATAATTTATTGAAAATTAAATTAAATGAACTCAAGCCTAACTAAAGAAATATCAAAAATTAAAAATTAACACTTCAACTAAAAATAATAACTGATACAAAATAATCTTTCAGGGAGTCAACATATTAGAAACTTAATGTCAAAAACTGCTCAAGTTGTAGGATTGCTTTAGAAACTCATAAACAAATTTGATGGAAAAACAAAATTATTACTTTATAATGCATTAGTTCAAAGCCATTTCAATTACGGTGGTACAAAGAGTACAAAATAAAGCCCAAACGTCCAACGGTGTCTTTGTATAATAGTATGTTTAAAAATGTTCTACCAATCCATGGAAGTTATTACTTGCAGTTGTGAATTCATGTTTTTAAATGTCTGTATATAAATACAAGGAGAAATATGAACTTAGCAGTTTCCCGGTGTAGACTGGAAGTTACAAAACAAAGATTTGAACACATGGGTAGTTTTGAGTTCAACAACTTTACGCAATATTAAAAAAAAAATCAATGGAATTTCAATATTTAAAAGAAACGTTAAAATTATCTAATGTAACATTTTAAATAATTTATTAGGTTACATAACATTACAATTTATATCTATTAATATATAGTTTTCTCTATTATGTATTCATAATATTATGTTAAAAAGTAAAAAGCATTAAATGTATACTATATTGTCAACTCGCTTCTACAATACCTTTTTGGCGTTGAGGCCACTTATACTATATAAAAGAATTCAAATTAAAAAATAAAATTTACAAATTGAAAAAAAAACTTATATTCACCGATGTATTTATTATGTATGAAGAGTTGCAAAAAAGGGAAAGGGTTTTTTTTTTTGGAATAACCCAATGTATAATATGTACATTATATTATTTATTTTATTTTTATATTTTTTTTCAGAAATTTTGTCATTGTCGAACAGTTCAATGAGTTCAGTATTTCCTTCTACAGACGCAATATCCAAAAATCTATTTCAGACCGGCCAAAGTGAATTAGTTTCCTCTTCATCCGCGAAAATGTCTAAATCTGATTTGACGTTTGCTGGGAAATTCAAGCAAAATAATAGCTCAACATCGGGAGGATGTAACGTTTTAAATTACAACAGCGATAGCATGAATGTAAATATATTGTGTAGAAACTCTCCTAATCAAAAAAAATTTTCTCTATTTGGTGGCGGTGTGGGTGCAAGAACAAATTCAAATGACAGTTCGTCTAATAGTCGAGCCGCACGATTCAATGTCGTTGGCGATGCTATTAAACCCGAAGCCAGTAATACGAAACATAATATCGAAGATGTTCTTGTTAAGCATGACAATGAAAAGTCAATGTCGAATATGTCCATCAAGGGAAACTCTTCGACAGATAATGTATTTGATAATGTTGCTACCTTAACGAATACAGCAACGCAACAACAATCAATTGATTTGACGTCCATGGATTATTCATCACAACAAACGGTAAAACAACCAAAGAAACGAGGTCGCAAAAAGGGCTCTAAGGGAGTAGACGCAGTTATTGCAAAAGACACAAGTTTGTCATCCCAAATGCTTATGTCTTCTTTAAGTGTTGCGGGCAAAAAGGTGAAAACTACTAAGGAACTTTATGCAGAAATGGAAAATAGAAAAATGCGCAACGTCAAGGTAGGATTAGGGGATACTCCTGGCAATTCATCGACAAATTGGATCACACAACAGCAACAGGAACATCAGCAACTTCAACAGAAACCAGTAAACACCCGACGTGCCTCATTTTGTTCAGGTTTGTTAGCTCTTTAAAGTGACAAATTTTAAATTAATTAAGAAACAATTCCATAAAAAACTTGTAATTATGAAGGTTGGCATTAAGCTACCATTATCCATCTAACTATCTTTTAGACCGAATACCATTACCAAAATAACTGCAATTATATACATAGTTCATTAAAAATAAAATAGTAATAATTAAATTAATAATATCAGTAGTTCTGAAATAACCTTTAACGAAATAGTCCAAATTAGCAATTAACCGTTGAGAATTGGCAGCCAACCTTGAAAATTATTTGTTATTGTCATTATTTAAAGGTTTTTAAATCAATAATGATTTGTTTATTACAGATATTGTTGAAAGTGACAGCTGTACGATGACATCGGAACCATCTCGTGATAGTGGTAATACTTTAAATAAAACTTTAGGCAAACGTGAACAACCATTGGACAATAATAGCAATTATTCCGATTTTAAAATGTCCATTGTAAAGAGCGATGATGGCAGCTCCGCGTTGACTGAACAAAACTCAACTGTAGCAATAACAACGAAAATAAAACAGGAAATACAGGAAATGTTAAAACATTTAACGCCACCACCTAGTGCAAAACAAATTGAATACGACTGTTTTAATAATATAACGCCATGTACGTGTACCATTGAAGAAGTTGTTGCTGCGGACACAAATGATTTCAAAGACAGCAGTGGTGAAATCAGCCTCCGAGATGTGAATTCCAATGCGGCAAATAATACTACAAATAGTGAAAAAGAAAGCAGCAATCATTCGAATATTAAGCAAATGGTAAGTGTTGTGACCGAAGACGTTAAGATGTCCGATAAAGATCTTAAAGATGTAAAGTCTCAGCAGCCAGTAGCAAAAATTAAGAAATCTATTTTTGATTTGGATTTTGACGATGACGAGGATCCCTTAAATTCAATCATAGCCGATATTGTACGTAAAACTTCGAAACCAGACACCACGGAGGCAATAACCACCAGCCCTGCGGTTATTGAGCAAAAAACTGATATTCCCTCAAGCAAAGATGTTGAGCTTAGTAAAGCTGATAATCTAAATGTACCATATGCCTTAAACGTTCCTAATACATCTGCTGCAGATCTTATAGTTTTCCCCTCCTATGAAGTGAACTACGATTCAGATTGTGCTGCCAAAAATCGCTTTGAAGTACAAACACAAAAAATAACCAAATTTCACATAGATACTTTACACAATTGTTATATACCCAATGTTAATGGCAACTGGAATCATGCTGATTTTATCAGTATCCCCAGTCCATTTAAAGTAATGGGCCGGAAAAACAATGACGTCAGTCCTAACGAGGATTTAAGAATTGATGGTTACGATGTAGTGCCATTGTATGGTACAGATATGATTGAACAAATTTGTAAAGATCTCAGCCATATTAAATTTACACAAAAACTTCATAAAACCACAAATTGCAAAAATGAAATATTCTTCCAAATACCATTTTTGGGTGCCTCACGTGTGTCTGAGGCTAAATTGCGCAATAAAGACATGCTAAAGCTAAAATTGGAAGAGGAAAAGGAAAATGATGATAATAAATTGAATATAAATAATATTTGTAATAAAAGTGCACTCGATTCGTTAGAATATACGAAAATGAATGCTTCATTAGCCAATGAAAACGATGCGTGTGATGCCAAAGACATGGAGAGGGTGCAAAAAGTTGACTCTTCAAATATTAAAAACTTAAAAATAAAAACAATCCTTAACAAAATGAATCTAAAACGTAGTAAGAGAAATGTCGCTCAATTATGGAAACGATCCTCGAACAAGCGTCTTAAATTGGCGGTTAATGGTAACTTAGAAACATCGACAGAAGTTGACAGAGACAACACAACACCAGATGATGACACAAATTATTGTTGTGTTGACCTAAAACACCAAGAATCTGCATGTGAATCAGAATCTGCATGTGACTCGGAATCAGATTATGATGAGGAAACACATAATTCAGAAGCTGAGCATAACCTCAGCAGCCATGAGCTAGATGAGCAAGATAATTATGACATTGCTAATGAATATCAGCATGAGGTTGTGATAAATCATGATATCTCAGACTCGTCGGTTGGTAAAAATCATCACATTGTGTTAACAATTAAAAAAAGCGGCTCAAAAACAAATTCTTCTATTATAAATACCTTACCCACCCCATCATCAGTGGCGACAAAAATGCAGGAGATGAGGCAGACAAATAAGGAAAACAGTCTTCTTCAGGAAAAACGTACCCTAAAATGCGATTTAAATAATGAGAATAGCATTAAGTATGAAAAATTAAACAAGGTGGAGCAGGTAAATAACGAAATGTCGTCGTCATTAGGACATAAACGCTTAAGGAAGAAACGAATTAAAGGCAGAAACATCTTATCATCTGATCAACGGGTTGATAACAAAAAATTACATAATACATTATTTTATCACGAAGAATTGCGTCCGATGGTTTGGAATGGCTCTCGTTACCACAATGAATGTATATTTCACATAAGTAGTTGTAGTTCTGGTTGCAGTGCAGACGAAGAAACAACTAACGCAACTTTTAGTAAACAGTTTACTACACCATCATCTTCAGCTTCCGATTGTTCGGAAAATAAATACGAAGGTGATGAGTTTAACAAGCGAAAAAAGCAGATAGAGTTTGAAAAAACGTCTATGTGCACTAACGAAAGCGACAAAATTGAATTGAATGAAAGCAAAAACTGGATAAATTATGAAACCTTTTCTACTAACTGTGCTAATAAGGGCAGTGACAGCAACAATGATGCTGATGATGACAATGATCTACCTGAAGAAAATAATCGGATGTTATTATCTTTCAATAATATCTGCAAAAAGTATACCCGCGAAGAAAATGCTGAAAATTGTAAACAACAAGGAGATAATAAGGACCATGAAAATAAACTGCTGAAGCAGCAGCAGCAGCAACTTCAAAATTGTGATGACTATAATAATTTAAATAATAATTTTAATTTAATTAAATATATTGATAATAAAGCTAGTTCTGTTAATAATATTAATATTAATCATAATAATAATAATACAAATTCATGTAGCAATAATTACTCAGATATAAACATCATAAGCAGCAGCAGTAGTTGTAGTCATGAAAATCCCACAAATACCGCATCACTTCACCAAAAAAATCTCAATAGAAACGACCACACCAACGACGTTAATAATGATGTACAAATCAAACCACTCATAGAATATCAAACTGGCATACGGGCCGTCGATGAGGATGTTAATGACGATGATGGTAATAATTGCGGCCGTTTGCAACAGTTTAAAGAATGGCATGAAGTTTTACAACTACATTCGTACAACGATGAATTATTAACTGTTTTGCCATATGTTGTACTGGAATAACTTAATTTTTAGTTTTGTTGTTTATTTTTTTTTTTTTTATTTTTTTTTATTTTTTTTTTATTTTTTTTTTTTTCTTTTTTTATATAATGAATATTTTTATTCTTTTTTTAAATTATACTTTCGGTTTCATGTACTTAGTATATTTGCTTTGTAAATTTTTTGATTTCTTTTGCAGTTTTGTTAAAATTTTCGAAATAATTTAAATTTGTTTTTTTTTAATAGATAAAATTCAGTAATATTTTGTTTAGTTTCATATTTTTTTATTTACAATTCGTTTTGTTATAAATTTGTCTTTTGCAAATCTTATTGCATAAATGTTAAAATTATAAATACAATACACATACTGCGGACTATTTACCTTGCATGTTGCGCTTAGAAGTATTAGGATTAGTATACATAATTTTATATAAAATAATATTCAACTATTTCCAGAATTTTATGATTTTCCCATGTATCTATGTAAATTGTAAAATATTTAATTAATGCATTTTATTTTGAATTTTACAACATTTTAAATAAATTTGTTCACGGCTTAATATAAAAAAATAAATAAATAAATAGTTTTAAATTTAATATTAAATGAACAAATTCTATTTGTAATTTTCTATTATAACAATGTAACTATTATTTTTTCAAATGTTTAACGTTACAAATTTAATTAATTAATTAAATTTTTGAAATGTTTTTTAAATATATTCTTAATGAATTCAATTTCAAATTGTACAATATTTTCAAATATTTTTTGTTAATTTTTTTCAGTATTTCTAAATGCAATCAATATAACTTTTATGAAATCGGATAGTAACTTTATGTTATCCCAATTTATTTATTCGATCTTTTAAAAGTTCCGGTATTAATTATTACAATGTTGAATTTATTTGCAATATTACAATGTTGAATATTGTATTAATTTGTTTTTTTTTTAATACTACAATGGTGAATTCGATTATGAATAAAAATGATTGCATGTGTTAAATATTTTTGAATGTTAGTACAATAATCAATAAAATTTTTAATTCTAGAACAATTTCATTTACTTAACCTCTTCTTTGAAATATTACAATGTTGAATTCAATTTTAGATAAAATTGATTAATTTTTTAAATATATCTTAATGTTTTTAAATTAAATTTTTAATTCTAGAATATATTAATTTATTTAACCTCTCCTTTAAATTTGTTACAATGTTGAATATTATATAAAATGTGTTTTTTTTTCTAATATTTCTGAATGCAATATTACATTAATGATTTTATATTATTCCAATTTATTTATACAATCTTTGAAATATTTCTGTATTTAATATTACAATGTTGAGTTTAATTTTAAATAGAAATTATTAAATTTTTAATTTATATTAATATAACTTTTGACATACCTCTGATGTTGAAGTTGATATTATTCAATACTTCTGAATGCAATAATACATTAATGTATTCAGTTAATAATATTATAACATTATAATTAATTTCTTTTTTTAACATTTCAGTTTGTATATGATTTCAATTGGCAACTTTTATAATATCTCAGTTTTGTTATTGTATTTTCAAAATATTTCTGAATAAAATGTTACAATGTTGAATTCCATATTTAATTATATAGCATTTTAAATTTATTAAAATTTTCAAACATTTCTGAATGTAATATAACAAGGTTGATGTACAAATTTTGTTCTTTATAATTCCTTTAATGCTTTTTTACTAATTTCATTTCATTTTAGTTATTTATTTAATTTAGTGGTTTTTTTTTTGTTTATTTAATAATTTTAATAAACTTGATAACTGAAATCACATAATCAAAATAAACTAAAATTAACATTTAAGAGTTCCTCATTTTATATAATAATAAAATGTATGATATAGTTTAAATTGCATTAAAACGTGTCCATTTTGTCCGTTTATAGTTTTTTTTACTTCTCATTAATTGTATCTTGTTAAAAGCTTTTCAAACCTGTTCAAAATGTAATTCGCTATTGAGTATTTGGTAAATAAAAGCATAATTTTTAATTCACTTTATTTACCATTAAAAAATAATTACTTTTCTTTTTTCAATGCTCACTTACATACAGCCTTTATGTCAGCACTCGCCTAACTGTTTAGGTTTTACATTTTAAAGGTTTTTCTGATTTACCCCAAACATCCTGCCCTGAGTGTAACTGTTACCAGACATCATGTAACATTTATTTATAACGCCACAATTTGTAAATACACGAAAAATAAAAACCAGATGCATCAATGCCAAAAAAACAAAGCGTGTAATGTTTATATAATATTTGGTATAACAACATTGTGCCAAACTTGAAAACAAGATAATTATTTTATTGATTGTCATTTTTGGTTATGTTGGGTTAAGGTAAATTTTTTTTTTGTGCTGACACAAAGGTTGATTGTTCATATATTTTGATTTGTTATACAAAAAATCGATTTTTGATTTTTTGTTTCTGGGTATTCTTTAATAATTCATTTGAGACTTGTAAGACTGCAACCTTATTTGTCCTGACTTATTTGTCAGGAATTTAATAAAGCATATGAATATAAATTATTCAAAGTGGTTTTAAAAGTATAATTTGAATACATTAATAATAAACATTGCATATTAGTTTAGCTAAACACTTGCTTTTTGTGTTTTATGGACAATAATGTTACCTTTTTGTACTAAAAAACATGTATCTATTGGAAACAATTTTATACCAAAATAAAAGGTTTTAAAACGACCTTCTTATATATTTGTTGCTTGTATATTATAATTTTTGCATTAATTATTAATGTATTTATTACTGGTATTTGAAATTATAAAGTAATTTATTACCTCTTACCACAAACTTTATGTTTTTGTTATGACAGGTTTTGAAAAGCTTTAATAAGTTTATATGTATTCAAATAAATTGTACTAAAAATTAAATATCTTAATGTTTGTTTTCGTGTTTCATGTATAAATTATAATAAAATAAAACTTTTGTGGTATATATACAACTAATATCTGTAGTAGTGAGTATATTTATCGTACAGTTTGTACTTTATTTATTGTTACATAACTAAATGTTAATACCTTCTGTTACTACTTCTGCCCTTTATTTGGCTTTTATCAAAGATTTATGAAATAAATTGAGGTTTCATAAACCTTTAATTAATTAATAATTGAATTATGAATAAGATAAACCGGTTTATGGCTGGTAAACATTTAATTAAATTGATTTAAAATGAATTGAAATAAAATATCTTGATGTTTGGCCAACAAAATAAAGATGTCTTGTAACAAAAATAGCTAATATAAAAACAACTAATTAACATCTGTAGTTAGAGTATATTTATTACAGACTCTACTTTATTATTACGAGAACTTAAAATGCATATAAAAACTGATATTTACCGGCAATTAACAATAAAGAATTGTCCAGTTATTCATTCATAAAATGATAAAAGGTTTATTAAACCAGTCATCAGTAGAAAGACGTTTTTATTTAGTAGAAAACTCTTAATCAAATAAAACTGTCATTATGTATAAAAGATGTAACCTGAAGTTAGCTCTAACCTAATTACTTAATATTTTCTATCGTAACGTAAAATTCTAATAAAATTAAAAACACACATTTTAATTCGTTGAAATTCTAAGTTCTAAATTAAAAAAATTGTATCTTTTTAAATTCGCTAACTTTAAAGTAAAGTTTTTATTGTTAGTTAGGTTCAAACACCTCAGATATCTTAGTAGTGCTGGTTCTAGCAAAGGTCGTTTGAAATGTAAATCAAGATTCTCAATTAAACATCTTAAAACTAATTTGATATGAGACTTATTATGTGCTATAAAAATATTAAACTGTCCCTGTTGAAAAATAATTCATGTTGAATAAAATGGTAAAAAAATTAAATTTTAAATTTTCAAATCGAATTGTAAATACATACATACATACTAAACAAACAATTAAAAAGAAATACACACTAAATATACAGGTATTATATTATTTTTACAACTGCTGCTGCTTTATATAATTAATTACAAAATATGTTTATACATATGTATACTTATATCTATGTATATAAAACAAAACTAAAAAATAAGACTTGAATTATTCTAGGTTTTGATGAAATGTAAATATATGTTTTTTTTATTTTTATTTTAAAATTATTAATTATTATAAACACATTTATGAATTTCTTTTATTTTTAATATTTGGAATTGTCTTGATACAAAAATATATATATAAATATATTAATTAATACATGATACCTAAATTACTTATAGTGCTGAGAATGTAATCCTAAAGAAACTTGAAATACATTTTTGAATTACGCTGAACTTGTCAAAAAAAAAAAAAACACAAAAAACAAAAACAAAAAAAAAAAAAAAAAACAAATGGATTATTAATGTTTTGTAAATGTATGGTTTTAAAACGTTGCAGTCCCTAGCTTGAAAGAGTTAAGGACTTATACGTTTTCCAATAAATCCAATCCATAATATGTGTTGATTTAGGGAATGAATTAATTTTTAATAAAAAATTATCATTAAAAATTGTTTTGCCAATGTTTTATTTTGATGCTTAAGAGTTATGTAAAAGATATTAGTTAATTTTTTTAAAGAGAAGTAACACTCAGGGAATTAGTGTGCCTATACCTAGGGTTGCCATACGTCCTCTTTTCCCCGGACACCGTCCTCTTTTTTAGGGCGTCCGGGGTAGTCCTACTTCTTTTTTACAAGTGTCCTGGGTTTGTCCTACTTTTAAAACTTTAATCTATAATTTCGTTTTATTGCATCGAAAGTATTGGTATTGATGTATTATTATTTTTAAATACACACGACGTCATGACATGCTTTTTTGTGTAAACACATTGTGTTTGATGCCAAAAGAAGTGCTAATTTATTGGAGGGGGAAAAACCAGCTGATGCACTTTTCTTTGAAAGACGATATCTTATAAATTCCAAATCATTCCAAATTTTAAAATGGTCAATTCTTGTCCTGAATGTGTGTGTTAACCTTTGGGAATTTTGTTTTATAATATTTCTCAAAGTTCTTAGTTCTAGAAGTTCTGAATTCAATGGACACCAGAAAGAAACAAATTAAACACAGAAACTATTTCTGATATTATTAGAGTCAAATATAATTTTGATATGAATTGTCAAGAGTTTTATGAATATTTAAAAAAATGCGATAATATATTGGTTCAAATTGAAAGCGCTGAAAAATATACATGAAACTTGACAACTTCTACTAAAAATGTATATATGTATATGTAGTACATGTGAAGTTTTAAAATGAATTTGTTAATTGTTATGTTTTTATGTTGTAGTAGTTATGAGATCAGACTGATAAAATATAATTTTTTTTAATATTTTGTTTAAGTTTTGTGTTGTTGTTATATGTAAATAGAATTTTCAATTTGTTTTGTGTATTTTATACTATGTTTCCACGACGACTTGAATCACCTGCTTCGCTGTCTGAATCATGTTTATGAATCATGCTGTTTACATGACTAATAAACTTGATTCGATTTGACAGTTGTTGTTAATAAATTGTTAAATTAGAGAAGAGTGCAATTTTTCGTGCTTCGCAAGTAGATTCAATATGAATCTACTTGATTCGCTCTTAAAATTTTGTATGGTGAAGCAAGTTGTTTCGCTCATGATTGGGGTGTGAAGCATGAATAGAGAGCGAAGCATGTACCGTGGAAACATAGTATTAAGGCGTTGTTTTTTTAATATTTTGCTACAGAGTGTTGTCCTCTTTTTAATGGTAAATGTCCAGGTTTTTTTTGGTCGACGTCCTCTTTTTCTCAAAATGAATATGGTAACCCTACCTATACCTATATACTTGCGTTACTTTCTTTGGAAAGGGGATAGATTGAAGAGAAGCTTTATATCAGTGATGTTCAACCCATACAACAATTGTTTGAAAAATTTACACACATTTGTTATGCTCTTTTAAAAACATTCATTCACTCGTCGTTCAGCAAGCGATGAGAACACGTGCGACGGACTATCGTCATTTTTTTCAGAAATTTGTTAAGCATTGTTGTTGCTTCTTGTTGATCGAAGCACAGCAAACCACGCTATTTAATTACAATTGAAAACGAAAAATAAAAAACTGGTTTAGATAGACTTACAGTAAAACCCTCTTTAGTACCTCCCCGCTTTACCACCTAACCCGTTTTAGTACCCAACATTTGTAGACACTATGGTTTTTTTGTAAAAAATCGAACAAATTTACCCTTTTAAGTACCTCCCCGTTTAAATACTCAACCCGCCTAAGTACCGTAATTTGTTGTGCATTAAATAAAATTTTATGTACATTTTCCCTCGGTTAAGTACCTTTTTGTATACAATTCTTTTTTTTAAACGGCGACTCTATAATCGATTGTTTATTTATACCATTACTAATTTATCGAAAAACTAACATACATATCTGGCAAAATAAATCATAATCAAGATATACATAAAAGATTCGTAAAAATGCCTGGCAAAGGGCGAAAACTTACAAGTTTAACAATTAGCAAAAAATACAAATTCTTCATTTGAGCAGCATTTTCGGTGCGACATATCAACTGTAAATAGAATTTGGAGAAACCGACAACAAGTCGAAGAGGCCGCAAACGCAACTTGTTTGCGACGTAAACGTTTGCGTACGAGTCCGCACAATGACATTGAAAAAGCTCTTTCTCAATGGTTTGACCAGATAAGAGCTCTTAATACTGTGTTAACCGATGCTCAAATCCTCCAAAAAGCGAGAGACTTCGCAGCAAAATTGCATTCCGATTTTATGCCAACAAATGGCTGGCTATGGCGATGGAAACGTCGGGAAAATATTAAGTTCATAAAAATACATATGTACACAAAATGTTCCTTTTTTCAAACGATTTTTTTAAGCAATATGAAATACGTTTTTAATCAATATGTAATCAAAATATTTTTTGTTAAATAAATTTTTTGTTTGTCTTTAAATAAGTAATTTTCAATATTCTTAAAATTATTAAATGTTTAATTACCCAACAGAAGGTTCTAAAACGGGGTTGTTTAAGTACCCAACCTGAGGTACTAAAACGGGTCCTTATAAGTACACAACCCGCTTAAGTACCTAAAAATGCTGTCAATTTTAGTCAAGGCACTTATGCGGGTTTTACTGTATTTTTGTTTTTTATCAAAATAACTGTTCTAAAATTGGTTTTCGATATTGATAATTGTTATTTACGGTCCCTGATATTGTTTCATAAGGTGTTTACATTTGGAAAAAATTCTTTACTTTTTTCTGATTTTAAGCGTTTGACAATATGTTTGCTGTGCAAAATCTCTCACAAATACATCTACATTTTATTTTTGAACATCACTGCTTTATATCACAACTCTGCAATTGCGCATTATGTTTGTTTTAGTGCAGAATTGCAGCGCCTCTGGTGGTGAGTAGGCGGCGCATTATTTTTAAAGCTTGATTTTATAGCCTTTATTTAATTTTTTTTTACTTCGGTGGCCTTTCAATGCTATACCACCGAAGGAGGGCGCTGTGATAAATATTAGTTATGATGGATAGAAAGAAAACTAATAATTATCAGAAACTGATGTTGTTTGCGTGGCAGCGGCTGGGAATCGAACCCGGGCTACAAATACCAACTCATGCTTAATGATCAAATGCGCTAACCAATTAAGCTACAGCACCCTCTAATTTACCGACTTTACAGCAAACAACATTACTTTGGAAAGAAATCTCTGTGAAACAAGTTAATCAATCGGAATATATTTGTTTGAATGTTGGGCCATAGAAAATCAAAATAAAAGCTTTCAAAAACTTAAGCTTAAGAAAAAGCAAAAAATGTCATAAAAAGAAACCATGAACCTGCAAATAAGTTACTACGATCTTTAAAACAAAATCCGGGTCTCCGAGGCAAAACTCCCACAAAAATACAATTACAATGTAAGTCTTGCAATTAAATATCCAAATCGTAGTGAATGTTGCTTAAAACAAAATTCAACAACTTACTTTTAATGGGTGATTAAACAACATATGTATGTGAAAACCAACCTCAAGCAGGCACAACATTTGTATATATCAGAGAACGGATTGATTGGTTAATTTTAGATTTTGAATACAATCACAAAAAACGAACCTCATGTTGACAACATAAATCAATTCCGTAAAGCAATACATGCCATTATTCACAAAACGGAGTGTAACGAAAACTCATGCTTGAATTGCATGTCTTATACAAATGTAAACGTATACTCCCAAAAGCAACGAATACTTAACGATTGGTACGAATGGTTAACGATTGGTGTGAATGGTTTCAATTCTGATTGTATAAGTTGTACATACTAACAAAAAATATCAAACTTTACTAGTTTACTGTCAACAAATCGCACATAAAGCAACAACCAAAAAATATTTATTTTCTCATTAGGTTTTGTATTGTTTTTGCTCTTTCTTTATGTTTTCATTCACTGAAAGCAACGAATACTGGACGAATGGTGTGAATGTTTTTAGTTTTTTCATGTGGCATTGAATTATTTCGTTGCTTGATGTATAACCGCATAACAAAAAGGGAATGTAAATGTTTTATATTTATTGTCTTGAAATAAGCACGCGTCTTTATGTATGTTTGCAATCATAGATCTTTATTCAACGAGAGTATATAAGGGAATAACAATAATAAGATAAAAAGGAAAACGATATAACTTATGCTAATAACAAATTCTAACTACAGTGTTGCCATATTCATAGAATAAAGTGTTGGGTTATAACAATCTCCCACGCTTAATTGAGATCTTGTTATTATGAACTAATATATAATTTCATTTAATTGCAATTTAGAAATTTAAGAATATAGTTATTCATTTTAATATAATTTGAAAATTAAGAATTCATTTAAAATACAATTTTGAAAATAAGAAATTATTTAAATATAATTTTGAAAATAAGAAATTTAGTTAATGAGGGACATAATCACGAAGATATGTTGGCGCGTTACGTAGTCTTGTAGACCTACGAATAGCTTGATCTTGACTAGGATTCAATGGTGTAGTTTGACCACTAGGTTGATCATTTTCTTGAGATTCTGGATTTTGTTGATTTTGATGATTTGAAGTTTCGATTATATACTGGCTGTGATCTTGAGTTTGTTGATTTAATGGTGTATTCGAATTATTTGACGATGAAGTTTGATCGATGTTTTCATCCACACTGTCTGGTGCAAAACGTACTTTACGTTGTTGAACTTGCGTAACTTTAAGTTGGTCTATGTGCCGTTTAAGCGTACCTCCATCATCTAACTTAACTAAATAATGAAGTTGTCCATATTTACGTAATATAGTACCTGTCTTCCATACCGTTTTGTTGTTTCGAAAATGTATAACTTGAACTCTTTCTCCCACGCTTATTTGACGAACACCTGGTATTGGCTTTGTAGATTTAAATTCCATTGTTGGCTTTAAAGCATCTAGTTTTATTCGTATACGTCTATTGAAGTAAAGTTCAGCTGGACTCTTTCCACAGCTGAGAGGTGTTGCTCGATATCTTTGAAGAATTTCGTTAACTTTCTTCTGTAACGAACCTGGTTCCGATGACATAGCTTTTAATTTTCGTTTTAATGTTTGAACGTTGCGTTCAGCTAATCCGTTTGTACTAGGATGTCCCGGCGCGATTAATTTTTGAAAAATACCATTTTTACTGCAAAACGATTTGAATTGTTCACTGGTGAAAATTGAAGCATTGTCTGATACCATTATCGAAGGAAATCCATGAGTAGAAAAAATTTCGGTTAGAAGACTTATGGTATTTTGAGTTGTAGGTGAGTCCCGTATGACTCTAAATTCTGACCATTTTGACTTTGCATCGACGACAATTAAAAAGTTATGATCTTGAAAAGGCCCTGCGTAATCGATGTGAACTCTTTCCCAGTTTTCATCTGGTTCTTGCCACTGGTGCAGTGGGGCTTTTGAAGGTTTGTTTTGAACTTCAACACAGGCTTCACATGATCTTACCATTCTTTCAATATCGCGGTCGATTCCTTTCCAAAAGCAGTATCTTCTGGCCAGTTGTTTCATTTTCGTAATTCCCGGGTGTGTGTGATGTAATTCTTGGAGAATTTGAGACTGAAGGCTATTTGGTATCATAACTCGTTGGCCCTTGAAAATAACACCATTATTGAGCGTGTATTTTCCTTCGTCATCATCACCATTTTGTAGATGTGATAAAATGTTTGAAAGTGCTGGATCTTTTGAGGTTTCTGAAGCTAATGTTTCAGCATTTATTTGTTCACTGGAAATTTCAAAAACTGATTGACTACATAATTCATTTACCTCTTCATTGATGATTTTGTCTGTAGATGGTATTTCATTCAATTGTGTTGCACGAGATTAACAGTCAACATTTGTGTGCTCCGATCCCTTTCTGTAGACTATTTCGTAGTTGAAGCTTGACAGGAATTCGGCGTAGCGCAGTAACCTTGCTGATGTCATGGCGGGCATCTTGTTGTCTTGATGAAAAATTCGAGTTAGCGGACGATTATCGGTGACAAGTTGGAATTTCCTACCGTAGAGGTACATAAAGAAGTGATTTATCGTAAAAATAATTGCTAATGCTTCACGATCTAATTGGCTATAATTTTTTTCAGCTGTTGTCAATGATCTTGATGCGTATGCAACTGGACGTTCTATGCCGTTGACTATGTGTGAGAGTACGCCTGCTATACCTGTAGGGCTTGCATCGCATGCTACAATTATCGGCAACTCTGGGTCGAAAGGTATAAGTACCTGATCACTGGAAATAATATTTTTAAGTTTTATGAATGCTGCTTCACATGCTGCAGACCAATGAAATTTTAAACTTTTCTGGAGAAGTTGCCTTAACGGGTATGTTTCCGAGGACATATTTGGTATAAATCTGGAATAATAAGTAATCATTCCTAAAAATCTTCTGATGTCGTCTACATTAGCTGGGCGTGGTATATCCATAATTGCTTGGATTTTCTTAGGCGATTTTGAAATTTTGTTGAATTGAATAATGTGACCCAAATATTCAATTTGAGATTGAAAAAATGAACATTTGCTTCTATTTAAATGTAAATCGTGTTGTTGAAGACGCTTGAGGCACTCTATCAAATTTTCTCTGCATTCTGCTTCGGTTATGCCATGTACTATGATGTCATCAAAATAAGACATAGTCTTTTTTAATCCCGATAAGATTTGTTCGATTATACGGTTAAATTCTGAAGGAGCAGTTTTTATGCCAAAAGAAAGGCGATTTACTCTGTATGTTCCCCTGTGGGTAGACATAGTTTGTATTTCACTGGCTTCTTGATTTACGCGAAGATGTAAATAGGCCTTATAAAGATCAAGGCGACAAAAATAATTTGATCCTTTGAGATTATTAAAAATTTCATCTATACGACGAATTGGGTAGGTTGAGGAAACTAATTGTGGGTTAACCCCTGGTTTATAATCCACACAGAGTCTAATTTCTCCGTTTGATTTAGGAATAATGACAAGAGGCGAACCCCAATCACTTTTTTCACATTTTGAAATTATTCCGGCTGCTTCTAAACTGTCCAATTCGGTTTCCACTTTTTTACGAAGGGCAAACGGAACTTCCCGTTCTTTAAAAAATATTGGCTTGGAGCCTTGACGCAATTGTAATGTGACTTCAAAAGTTGGCACACATCCAATTTTTTCAGTAAAAACATTTTGAAATTTATCCATGATATCTGTAATTGAATGTAAATTATTAATTGAAAATTCATTAATTTGATGCCTGTCTATTTTTTGTAAATCAATTCCCAAATGGCGAATCCAAACTCTTCCCATAAGAGCATCATATTCGCTGGGTACTACATACATCTCTTCATTTGAAATAATGTTATTGTACTTAACATTAACATTAACTTTACCCTCAGGTATTATAATATTTTTCGTGTACGACCTAAATGCTATTTTTGAAGGTTGGAGTGATTGATGTATTTCTAGTTTTTCATATTGATTTTTTGGTATGAGTGTAAAACCAACTCCAGTGTCGATTTCAAATTTTTGACGCCGTCCATTTATATGTACTTCGGCAAAGTATTTATCGACATCACACACATTGTTTTTATTTGAAAATATATCAACAATTTTATTTATTTTATTTATTCCATAAATTTGGTGTATAGGTTCTTCGTCTACGTTATTTGATATATTTTTATTTGATTTAATTAAAGATTGAATACATACTTGTCCTACGTGACCTTTTTTTCCGCATGAATTACATTTTAATTTATTTTGATTTGTCCGGCAGTCTTTTGTTCTGTGGTTGTCTCTACCACAGCGTATGCATAAATGATCGATTCCCAACTGGGCGTAGTTTACTCTCGATTTTGAACGACCTTGTGCTCTTGAGGATCTGGATCGACTTTTTCGTCGGCTTGAAGTTCTGGCTTGAATTTTGTTGACGGTATTATCGATGGGCTGCTTTGTATTCAGTTCACGACAATCGATTTTTGCAGCTTCCAATGATAAAGCTTTTTGTACTATTTTTTCGAAGTCGTCTTCTTCAGATTGAAGTAGTTGCTCCCGGATTGTGTTGTCGTTTATACCACGTATAAATTGGGCTCGAAGAAAAATGTTTGATATGTCAGCCTTGCAGGCACACTTTGACACAAACTCACATTCATTTGTATCCCGCCGGAGTAATGCTACATACTCAGCTATTGTGTGTTCTTCATTTTGGTATGTTGACAAAAATCGGTGCTGACTTACCAGGATGTTCTTTTTCGGACATAAGTGCGTTTCCAAAATTTTAATTAAGTCGACGTATTCCACTTCGTTAATTGTCTTGGGGGCAATTAATGAAACCAACAACTTAAAGTGTTGAGAGCCAATTGAATTTATTAGCATTTGATGGCAAAATTTTTTATTTGTTATAACACCCTTCATCGTTAAATAATTTTCGAAGCGTTGTATATACAATTTGAAATTTTCTTTTCTTCCATCAAAATTTTCAAATGGCGGACACATAACCTGTAATGGTGGCTGCTGCTGTTGTTGTTGTTGTGTTTGAGTGCTAGTAGCATTTACGTGTTGTAATAAATCCCGTTGAGATTTGCTGAATACTTCCAATAATTTTGCAAATTGTGCGGCATCCATCTTGAAATATTTCTTGTGGTATAGAATTTATTTTTAATATTTTATTATAATATATTTGAACTTTATTTTATTATTTGAATTTTTTATTTTGTAAATTGAATGTTGAAGTCACTGTTTTTTTTTAATTTTTGAAAATTTATTGTTCTTTTTTACTCGTCGCCACTGTTTTATATTTATTGTCTTGAAATAAGCACGCGTCTTTATGTATGTTTGCAATCATAGATCTTTATTCAACGAGAGTATATAAGGGAATAACAATAATAAGATAAAAAGGAAAACGATATAACTTATGCTAATAACAAATTCTAACTACAGTGTTGCCATATTCATAGAATAAAGTGTTGGGTTATAACAGTAAAATAGCAAACAGTAATAAGGAAATTTCAAAAATTCCGGGTAAAACTCAGAATCAAATGGTCCATGTGTGTAATGTCATCACATGAGAACGGCTGGAGCGATTTGGCTAATTTTTTTTATTCGATTCGAAATTCTCAGGAGATGGGTTGTAAAGCAGTGAAGGCCAGTCCTATATACGCGTGTATAGGCACAAAATTTTCTGTCTGCGCGACGTTAACACACGTATGCTATAACCTGTTTCGCTGTCTGATCTCGCTGCACATTTTTTTGTGTACACTCAAAGCAAAATGTTTAACGAAACTGGTTATAGTATACGTGTGTCTGCATTAAATGAATATTGTTTTTATTATTATTATTATTTGAGTGTATTTATACTGTACATATATGTACAATTATTTGCGGTCGTTTCCCTGTAAATAACGCGACTAGTCCATACATGCATGTAAAGACTAGTCCAAAGAGGAGTAGGAGTACTCCAAAACTACTCCAAATATATGAAAAAAGGTGGTCCATTTAACATTGCGATGTCCTAGGCTTGGACCATATAACCCATGGGAGTAGTCCCAAAACTACTCCATGGAGTACTCAATAGGGTTAGTTTTAAAACTACTCAACATAACTACTCCATGGATTAATCAATAGAGATAGTCCTAAAACTACTCCAAGTGACTAGTTTATGGAGTACTCAAGAGGGTTAGTTTTAAAACTACACTATTACCCTACTTTTTAACACTAAAAATAACTTTACGTTTAAGCTTTTTTTCTTTATTATAAAAACAATTCACTTCATACATATGTATAATATATTTCTATATACAGTGAAGGATTTAAGTATACATGTAGTGCCACTTAGTGTTATTGTGAAGAAAATGCTTATTTAATAAAAAGAATAATAAAATAATAATTAAAAAAAATTATTTTGTTTTTTGAATGTAAATATGCATATTAAAAAATTTTTATATTAAAAACAAAATAAGAGAACTTATTCATGTTTGGAACAAAATTAAGAATTTAATTCAATTACTTATTAAAAATAGATAAGGAACATTTTAATTTCAGGTAACTTTAAAATATAAATTAATTGATTATTAAAAAAAGAACATATCAAGAAACAAAATAAGAGAACTTATTCATATTTGGAACAAAATTAAGAATTTAATTCATTTAATTATTAAAAATAGATAAGGAACATTTTAATTTCAGGTAACTTTAAAATATAAATTAATTGATTATTAAAAAAAAGGACATATCAAGAAACTTAAAGAAACTGCATGCTAATTACATATTTTCTTTTTTCTTCGAACTGATAAAACGAAAGTGTCGCTTCTTTACCACTTGAAGTGCAGCTCGTAGTTCCTTCTCAGCATTTGAGGTGTAATTTGATGTTGCGGCTAAAGTAGATTTCATTACTAAATGATGTAAGATTAATTAATCAAAATTCTTACCTACAATAACATTAAATATTTTTGTGTGATTTTTCAAACTTTTCTTCCCACATATTCCATCTGTATTGTACATCATACAAATTTCTCGACACAAAATTTTTTCTAAATTTTTAATTAGGTTGCCGTCTATTAAATATTTCACAACAGATACCTGAACAAATTAAAATAATTGTACAATACGTTATTACTTTCAATTTAAATATCAATTATAAGTATTAATATCTTACATATTTTTCTTCATTTAGGTCGTTTATTTCACAGTCTAGGTTCAGGAGATCATTTTCTGTTCTAATTGGGAATACTGTCGTTAGGGCATTTATTTGTTGGCGAGTCTGGCTTATTGTTTGCAGCTGAATTTTGTGGTCGGCCAACATTTCCATTATTATTTTGTTCTGATGTTCTGTTGTTGCTAAAATTATTAAAACAAACAATAGATTAATTATCAAAGTTACTACACAAAAATATTTGGTGAATATTAGATTTTACCTTGTAGTTTGGAAAATTGCTCTTTTAAGGATTTTTGATCGGCCATCATTTCAGCAATCACCTGAGTTTGTTTGTCGATTAATTCTGTAAGGTAAATAATGATATTATAATGAAAAAACCGAATGTTCCTTTTCGATTAACTCACCTTTAAATTGAAAGGAGCCATAGCATGGAGTTTTCTTTAAAGTATCTATAAAAATAAAAAAAATATAGTTATTTAAAAGAAATAACAATCTATGTATTTGTTTTTATTTTACTTACAATGTGGAATTTCAGCTAAAGCTTTTAATTTCTTTAACTTTCCTTCGTTATTCTCCATATATATATTTTTATTTATTATAATTATTTATTTATGAAATATAGTGTTTCACAAATTTATGCTATTGTTATTAAGTGCAACTATGTAGAATGGGAATTAAAAGAAATTTATTTTCAAAAGGCAGTGACAGAAGTTTGCAGTTTTTTTCAAAATTTTTTGGACATGACAATAGTCTTACAGCACAATGCAAAAGTAAAAATGTGTAATAAAAATCGTCACCAACATTATTTTTTAAAACTAAGACACCAGTGTACAACAAAAACTGACGGAATTCTGTCGCTTTCCAGTTAGCCAGTTCATCGAAACTACGAGGCAATCTTGTAAAGTCTTTAGTAATATATTTTTTTAAAGAAACTAATGACTTAGATATATTTTCTTTATTCAAAGTTGAAATTTTTTCATTCCCAAATCAATAACGTGCATTGGGTCTAGTGGAACTTGACTAATCATATTTAAATTTATTTCCTCCAATGGTGTCTTCGTATTATGAAATTTGAGTTGATGCTGATTTTTATATTTTCTTTTGTTAAAGTCATCATTGCCAATAATTTCAGCCACTTCTGTACTATAGGTTAAAGTATTACATATTTTTTTGGCCACTTGTGTACATTTTGAACATCCATTTGCTGACGAATGGTAAGGAATGCCACAAATAAATGATTTTGCTGGTGCATCACAAATCACTGCTCGTATTTTAAACAAAAATGCACAACAGTTCCCTCATATGCTTATGGGATGTTCTGCTATTTAACTGCCACTGCCCTAAATTGCTTATTAATCTGTCTTTTGTATCAATTCCCTCATCTACTTCGAAATGTATGGAGGCTTCTGCTTCCACCACTTCAATGTTTGCAGAATCTGTTGAGCCATTTGCCAACTCAATTTGTTCGCACCGATCACTTTTATTTAATAATTTATTTATGTATTTTTCTTTTTCTGTTTTTAAAAGTCGCCTTTTATGACGCGAACTACACTGCATTTTTTTATTGATTTTTTTTTAATTATTTGTTAATAACTTTACCTTTTTAATTATCGTTTTAAAATTATATGAATCACAGACTAAAATATGAATACCACGCGCAAAAAATAAAATGACACATTAAAGAAGCAATTACTGATTAAGGCTCATCCCGACAAGTATACATAAACAACAGGTATTTTGTTTTTGTAAAAATACCCATCTGTCAAAAATAAAAATCATTAACACAATTTTTGACAGTTGTGTTCATCCCGACAAGTATACAAAAACAACAGGCATTTTGTTTTTGTAAAAATACATGTCTGTCTAAAATAAAAATCATTAACACAAATTTTGAAGAAACAACAACAACTCAATATGCAATCGTGTTAACACGAAACCATGTCGTTTAACTACAAACTCTTGTTTAACTATGACATGGTCCATGACTGCATTACATTGGACCATGTTGGGAGTAGTCCATTTCATCTAAAATGGACTACGTAGTCCAATATTATTTGTAGGGTTGTTTTTTGCTGCTTCCAACACTAGCACATATGAGTGAGTGTGTGTGGACATCACTGCCCTAAAGTATGCTGTACAAATTTAGATATTTTATTTGCAAATAAATAAGAACAGACAGGTTGCGAATACATCTTATTCTACGCAGCTGAAGAAAACAAACTTTTTAGCAACATTTTTTTGATTTTTGGCAAACTTTTTGCAGAGTTGCATAAAAAGTAGTATTTCACGAGCACGTGCGTTTTTAATGTAAACAATTAATATCAACAAAATTTAGCTAAATTAATGTAACTACCAACAGGACATTTTTAAAGGAAAATAAAATTAAAAAACGTGAATCAACAGTACTATGGCCCAGTTATCAGATTTCCGGGTTGTCACTTGCGACATTTTAACTATTTGCTTAAAATCGCGCACTAATCCCAACCACATTTATTTTGATATTTTTAATAATAAAACCAAAAGTATTCCGTGTGCGCATATCTCGTTAATTGTAACCAATAGGACATAAAAATACGAATCGATGGTGATATAGTTTATAGTTCAATAGACTGTAGTTTAGAAGTTATTACGCAACAAACTTTAGAAAATGATAAAAAAACACCTAGTACAGTTTTCCATTAATAACTCCGAAACGATGCCTTGTGCGCATATCTCGTTAATTGCAATCGATAGACCGAAGAAATACTAATCGATGGTGGTACAGTCCATATCTCAAAAGACTGGATCTTAAAAGTTATTACGCAACAAACTTTCAAAAATTTTTCAAATCGCCAAAAATGTGTGAGTTAATTTTCCATTAATAACTCAGAAACCATGCCTTGTGCGCATATCTCGTTAATTGCAATCGATGGACCGAAGAAATACCAATCGATAGTGGTATAGCTCATTTCTCGGGAGACTGTATTTTAAAAGTTATTACGCAACAAACTTTCTAAAATTTTCAAAAAATGGCCAAAGTTTTTTGATGAATTGCATGTGCGCACATGGTTTAACTCACTGGCAAACTTTATAAAAAAAATGTAAACAAATAATGAACATAATATACCATTATTCATTTGATCAGCAGCAGGTCATTTTAAAAGATATTTTAAATTTGAAAACACGATTTTATTATGGAATGACCCCAGAATCAGATTTCCGGGTTGTCACTTGCGACATTTTAAGTACTTACTTAATATGGCGCACTAATTCTAATGACATATATTTTCATATTTTTAATAATAAAACCAAAAGTATTCCGTGTGCGCATATCTCGTTAATTGCAACCGATAGGACATAAAAATACGAATCGATGGTGATATAGTTTATAGTTCAATAGACTGTAGTTTAGAAGTTATTACGCAACAAACTTTAGAAAATGATAAAAAAACACCTAGTACAGTTTTCCATTAATAACTCCGAAACGATGCCTTGTGCGCATATCTCGTTAATTGCAATCGATAGACCGAAGAAATACTAATCGATGGTGGTACAGTCCATATCTCAAAAGACTGGATCTTAAAAGTTATTACGCAACAAACTTTCAAAAATTTTTCAAATCGCCAAAAATGTGTGAGTTAGTTTTTCTTGAATAACTAAGAAACGATTAGGCGTGCGCATATCTCGTTAATTGCAATCGATGGGCCTAAGAAATACTTATCGACAGTGGTATAGCTCATTTTTTCGGAGACTATATTTTAGAAGTTATTACGCAACAAACTTTCAAATATTAAAAAAAATCGCTAAAAATGTGCGAGGTAGTTTTCCATTAATAACTCAGAAACGATGCCTTGTGCGCATATCTCGTTAATTGCAATCGATAGACCGAAGAAATACTAATCGATGGTGGTACAGTTCATATCTCAAAAGATTGGATCTTAAAAGTTATTACGCAACAAACTTTTAAAAATTAAAAAAATCGCCAAAAATATGTAAATTAGTTTTCCATTAATAACTCAGAAACGATGCCTTGTGCGCATATCTCGTTAATTGCAGTCGATATACCAAGGAAATACCAATCGATAGTGGTATAGTTCCTTAAAAAGGACGTGGTCCCACCAACTTTTCTCTTGGTACTTATTCCAATACCATATTTACCAAATATCATCGACGTATGTCAAAAATGCCCGAAATATGGCGATTTAAATTTTTGGGTTATATGGGCGGTGCCACTCCCATTTGTTCAATCAAATACTACTATCATATTTTATAATTTTTTTATTAAAACAAATCCGCAATAGTGTTTTAAGGATTATTCTGAAATTTGGCCAATAGGAATGAAATAGTTTTAAATTTGGTATATTTTAACTCCACCTTGCGATAACGTCTGGGTATTATTTTAACACCTGGGGGGTTACTCTCTATTGCGATGCGAAAGCAAATTCGATGCGTAAGAGTATCAATTTGTACGCTTATCGCATCGAATTTGCTTTCGCATCGCAATAGAGAGTAACCCCCCTGAATCAGAGGATTTGTCAGCATTATTATGACTATTACCAACTCTCGCTACAATGCCTGCGCCATTCTTTAAAACATAGGGTATTTGATTACGTCTTAAGGTACGCGGATTGGGAGAATAGAAGAATACTAACTACATATATGGATGATTTGAAAAAAATTGTTTTTATTCAGATTTTTTTTAATTTATAAAAAACAATTTAAATTTGTCTAAATAAAGTATGTACCTATGATACATACTTACTACCATTTTCAAATAAGTTGATCAACTAAAACATATTTGATTGTTAAACGCGCTATTTTACTATTTTACAAAGTCTATTTTTTGTAAAAAAAAAGTTTTGAATAAATTTATGTTTATTCAGTTTTAGGTTTAGGAGCAATTTTTTTTAGCTAATTGAACCATTTGGTCGTTTGACTTCTTTGATTTATTTTTTAAGCCTCTGCCTTGACACCTCTAAATTCAATCTTCTTTGGCTTTTTGGCATATCAGCGTCACTACCACTGGAATTCTTTTCTTTGCTGGGTTTATCTTTTTTAGCTTTTTTGCCATCAAGTCTTTGTTTGGCACACTTCTTAGATGTTTTTTCTTTTTCGGAGTGGGTATCGCGCGCTTCTTTGGCTCCCAATTTTCTAACACTAAAACGTTCTACATTTATGTGACGATCATCAACAATGGTTCCATTAAGTTCAAGAGCTAAGACAACTGAATCGGGGGTCTTAAAGCAGACATACGATACACCTTTACAACCTTTGTCGCCATTTCGAATACGACGTACGTAATCAATTTCGCCACAACTGCTAAAAATTGCACGTAATGATTCTTCAGTAGCAGCTAGAGCAAAAATAAAAAAGTTAATTTTTAAACTCTGTAACTGTTTTAAACTTGGAAAAAACTTACTATATTTAAGACTGCCAACAAATAGTCTTTTTAGCTTCTTCCTTTTCGTGACTTAAACCTTAAACGATATTCCTTGAATTCGACGCCATTTAGTGATAAAGCCTTTTCACCTGTATCTTTGATTTTCAAAACTACATAGACATTTAAAGCCACCAGCGGAACGTAGGCGTAGAGTTGACGGGCCCAAAGTCCTTAAATAAAAGCAATCATTGTAAATGTTTAGTATTAATAGGCAAGTTTCCTACAAATACTGTAGCAGCTTCCATTGCGGGGTCTCTTAGTTTGTTTCTAATCAACTTTCTTCATTATTAAATTTGTATGCACATTTTAGAATAGATCATCTATCTTACCGGTAAGTTTTTGAGCCATTATCAATTGTCTCTTTTGGGCCTTCTTTTCCTTTTTCGTCAATACCTTACTACTTGCGGCAACAAACATTTTTACTAGCGGGGGTTTCCAATTTGTTTTTCTTACTATTTTTGGAATTAAGTTCCTGTTCGATAGGATTGGCCAGGCGATATTGATAGCGCAGCAATTCTGCGGGCCAATCGGAGAATCAACGTGTACCTGTTATGTACCAAATGCGGCAATACTATAGAAGATAGCAGGAATGTGGTGTCTCTGTTATGGGTACTATAGGCAATTGAGGCACTGGAGCGGAAAATTCCGTATCTCGTGAAAAGTTATATATAACTTGGGACGAAGAACTTCACTTAACTCAGCCGTATCACCAATCTTTTGAGGGTAAAAACCTTATTTTAATTATTTATGTTGCCATACATAACTAAAAGGTTGTCACTTCACACATAATCGGAATCGTTTCTTAGTTAATGGAAAATTAACTCACACATTTTTGGCGATTTGAAAAATTTTTGAAAGTTTGCTGCGTAATAACTTTTAAGATACAGTCTCCCGCAAAATGAGCTATACCACTATCGATTAGTATTTATTAGGTCCATCGACTGCAATTAACGAGATATGCGCACAAGGCATCGTTTCTGAGTTATTAATGGAAAACTACCTCGCACATTTTTAGCGATTTTTTTTAATATTTGAAAGTTTGTTGCGTAATAACTTCTAAAATATAGTCTCCGAAAAAATGAGCTATACCACTGTCGATAAGTATTTCTTAGGCCCATCGATTGCAATTAACGAGATATGCGCACGCCTAATCGTTTCTTAGTTATTCAAGAAAAACTAACTCACACATTTTTGGCGATTTGAAAAATTTTTGAAAGTTTGTTGCGTAATAACTTTTAAGATCCAGTCTTTTGAGATATGGACTGTACCACCATCGATTAGTATTTCTTCGGTCTATCGATTGCAATTAACGAGATATGCGCACAAGGCATCGTTTCTGAGTTATTAATGGAAAACTACCTCGCACATTTTTAGCGATTTTTTTTAATATTTGAAAGTTTGTTGCGTAATAACTTCTAAAATATAGTATCCGAAAAAATGAGCTATACCACTGTCGATAAGTATTTCTTAGGCCCATCGACTGCAATCAACGAGATATGCGCACGCCAAATCGTTTCTTAGTTATTCAAGAAAAACTAACTCACATATTTCTGGCGATTTTTTTAATTTTTAAAAGTTTGTTGCGTAATAACTTTTAAGATCCAGTCTTTTGAGATATGGACCGTACCACTATCGATTGGTATTTCTTCGGTCTATCGATTGCAACTAACGAGATATGCGCACAAGGCATCGTTTCGGAGTTATTAATGGAAAACTGTACTAGGTGTTTTTTATCATTTTCTAAAGTTTGTTGCGTAATAACTTCTAAACTACAGTCTATTGAACTATAAACTATATCACCATCGATTCGTATTTTTATGTCCTATCGGTTGCAATTAACGAGATATGCGCACACGGAATACTTTTGGTTTTATTATTAAAAATATCAAAATAAATGTGGTTGGAATTAGTGCGCGATTTTAAGCAAATAGTTAAAATGTCGCAAGTGACAACCCCGAAATCTGATAACTGGGCCATAGTACTGTTGATTCACGTTTTTTAATTTTATTTTCCTTTAAAAATGTTTAGTTGGTGGTTGCACAAAATTTAGCTAAATTTTGTTCATTATTTGTTTACATTTTTTTATGAATTTCATGGAAAATGTAAAAAAAGTACCTTTTATGCAACTCTGCAAAACAAAAAAAAAGTTGCTAAAAAGTTTGTTTTCTTCAGCTGCGTTCTTATTCTATTAGTTCTGTATAACTAGGGTTGCCATACCTCCTCTTTTCCCCGGACACCGTCCTCTTTTTTAGGGCGTCCGGGGTAGCCCTTCTTTTTTTGCAAGTGTCCTGGGTTTGTCCTACTTTTAAAACTTTAATCTATAATTTCGTTTTATTGCATCGAAAGTATATATTGTTGGCATTGATGTATTATTATTTTTAAATACACACGATGTCATGACATGCTTTCTTGTGTAAACACATTGTGTTTGATGCTTTTTTGCCGCCATATAAGTATGCACCGTCACAATTTTAAACGGTTTTGGCTTTTGATCTTTGTCTACCTGTCTTATGCTCGTAATTTTAATAAATAGATAACTACTAGTGTTTATACCTATTAGTTTTCCTTACCTAACCGGTAAAAAGAATTTGGTAATTTTAACGTTTTTTTTTTCCTACGTGTAACTTCGGTGAAAAATGTGGTAACATTGGTGTTTGACGTTTAGAGTTACATCAATTAATTGCCAAATTTAATTGGTTGCAACGACTTTTTTAGTTTTGTCCCGAAATGTTTGGAAAAGGTGCCAAAGGAAGTGCTAATTTATTGGAGGGGGAAAAAACAGCTGATGCACTTTTCTTTGAAAGACGAAATCTTCTTATAATTTCCAAATCATTCCAAATTTTAAAATGGTCAATTCTTTCCCTGAATGTGTGTGTTAACGTTTGGGAATTTTGTTTTATAATATTCTTCAAAGTTCTTAGTTCTAGAAGTTCTGAATACAAAGGACACCAGAAAGAAACAAATTAAACACAGAAACTATTTCTGATATTATTAGAGTCAAATATAATTTTGATATGAATTGTCAAGAGTTTTATGAATATTTAAAAAATGCCATAATAATATATTGGTTCAAATTGAAAGCGCTGAAAAATATACATGAAATTTGACAAGTTCTACTAAAAATGTATATATAATACATGTGAAGTTTTAAAATGAATTTGTTAATTTTTATGTTTTTATGTTGTAGTAGTTATGAGATCAGACTGATAAAATATAATTTTTTTAATATTTTGTTTAAGTTTTGTGTTGTTGTTATATGTAAATAGAATTTTAAATTTGTTTTGTGTATTTTAAGGCGTTGTTTTATTAATATTTTGCTACAGAGTGTTGTCCTCTTTTTAAGGGTAAATGTCCGGCATTTTTTTGGTCGACGTCCACTTTTTCTCAAAATGCATATGGTAACCCTATGTATAGCGAGTGTATTCTCTGGCGAACGATTGGTACACGGGCGATTACGTTACCAAATGAGTTTCTATAATATACTTGTCTGGCTTATACTATGTTTCCACGGTACATGCTTCGCTCTCTATTCATGCTTCACACCCCAATCATGTGCGAAATAACTTGCTTCACCATACAAAATTTTAAGAGCGAATCAAGTAGATTCATATTTGTTGTATAGTCAACACTGAATCCTTTTAACGTTTTTCAAATGTTTGCGTTGTCATCACTGTTTTTTCGACAGAAAGAATTAAGTACGATTTGATGTTCTGTCTGGCCACAACAACGTTTATAAAAACTACCATTTTAAGTTATTCTTATTTTAACTCTTTATAGTCAATAAAAATAAATTAGTTGAACTATTAAAACACTCATCGTTATTTATTTGAATGGACAGGAGTGTTCTGGAAGGGTTTAGCAAGAGTTAATAATTGGCGACGAGGAAAAAGGCAAAAGCGTTTCAGAAAGAAAAAATGGCGACCAAATATGGCGAGTTACATTCTTTTGAAGTAGCAAATGGAAATTGGCGCGTGTATTTGGAGCAAATGGAGTTTTTTTTTGGCAAACAACGTTGTGGAAGATAAAATTAAAAAGGCGATATTTTTGTCATCATGTGGAATTGAAACGTATACGCTGCTCAAATCTATTGCTATATCTAGTGATATTTCTACGGGAAATTTCACATACATCATGGCAATTGATTTACTGTCGAAGCATTTTTGTCCACCTCCTAACCAGATTATACAACGTTACCAGTTTTATCGTCGAGACCAGAAAGAAGGCGAATCGATACCAGAATTTTTGGCAGCGCTTCGGAAATTGAGCCAGTACTGCGAATTTAAAGATTTAGATGACATGCTTCCCGATAGGTTGGTATGTGGTATGCGGGATGAAAATTTGCAAAGACGGTTATTGTCAAACGACAAACTTACATTGAAAATAGCTCAGGATGAGGCCATAGCCAGCGAAGAGGCACAGAAAAATATGTCGGCGTTAAAATTGCCAGTAAGCCAAAGGGAAGTAAATAAGATCAGTAGCAGTAAGAATGTTCAACACCAAAATCGCAAATGCTACCGATGTAATGGAGACCATAGGCCAGAACAATGTAAGTTCAAAGAAGTCGAATGTCGATATTGCAAAAATCGAGGTCACATTGAAAGAGCCTGCATCACAAAGTTAAAGTCCGGTAAGAATATTAAAGAAAAAGCTTTTAGATCCAATAATCAAGGGGTAAATAACATTGAAACCGGTAAGAGAAACGAAGATAACGAGTACATTATGTGTCTAACAGGCAAGGAAATGTCACCCATTAACCCTTTCGCTATTTTGAGTCCATATGGATACATGCAACTTTGGGAGCCTATTGCGCTTTGCCGGTTGTATTTTTTTTTTTTTTTTAATTTTATTATTATTTTTTAATATCTTAAGAAATGTTTTTAATTAAAAAAAATATTGTAGTAGCAAAATAGACAAAACTACAGGTATTTTTAATAACACCATTTTCAATCCCATTTTTTTTTTTTTTTTAAAGTATTTTTCTATTTTGCATATAATATGTAAATTTTATCAAAAATTAAAATAAAATATTTATCAGTTAACAAAAAAATGTCTATTTTATGATTCTGCATAATTAGTTTTTCATTTTAATAACTGTAAAACCTGTGGTGATTTTATAAACTTCGTGTGTATCCATATGGATTCAAATTTATTACAAGGTAAAAAATGTTACCAAACACAAAGTAACAAAATCATTTTGCGTTTGCACTTGTTATTGAGCAGATGTTTATTTCTTGCGCTGTATGCATTCAAATTAAATAGAAATTAGGAAGAAAAATGAAGCCTACAGAAATTGAGAAAATTTTAATAAATTTTAATGATTCGGATCTATCCGATATAGAAGAGTCAGAACCTGACCTGGTTGACGATTTAATTGACGCATTGGATAATAATACAACATTGCTTTTGCAAGAGCTTTCTCGTCAAGGTCAATATGAGATAAACCTCCAAGATATAGACGTAGAAGATATGGATGTAATTGAAACAACTGTAGTTGATGTAGTACCCGAGGGCTCGACCCATCTTGAAAATGCAACTTCCAAAGTACCAATCAAAAAGCTTGACCAGTTTCGATGGAAGAAAACATCTTGGACTACATCCGATTTCGTTTTCACTGAAATGTATCCAAAGAATGAATTAAAATTGCCTGTGCAATATTTTTTGGAATACTTTACAGACGACTTTCTTGAACAACTCATCGATGCCACTAATCAGGCATCACTCCAAAAAAATGGTAAATCTATCAATCTAACTAAAGAAGAACTTTTGAAATTCTTGGCTTTAGAGATAATGATTGGTACCATTGGTTATCCACGGTTGGACATGTATTGGTCAAAGTGTACTGAAATTCTATCGTTCCGTAATAATATGTCCAGGATTCGATTTCATTCCTTACGAAACAATTTAAAGTTTTCAATAAACTCTGCACAAGATGACAAACTATTTAAAGTTCGGCCAATAATAAATATGTTTACGAAAAAATCATATACAATTCCGAAGGACGAAAATCTTTGCGTGGATGAAATGATAATTCCTTTCAAGGGTAGGACTTCAATGAAGCAATATGTGCCCAAAAAACCTACCAAATGGGGTATAAAAATATTTTGCCTATGCAGTTCAAATGGAATAATATATGACTTCGAAATCTACCAAGGCAAAAGTACAATTCCAGATGGTCCAAAGTTAGGATTTTGCTCAGATATAGTATTCATCTTGCAAAAACTATTCCTGAAATGAAGAATCACAAAATCTTTTTCGACAATTATTTCTCAACTGTTAATTTAATACTTTATTTAAATCAAAAACAAATTTGGGCCACAGGTACAATTCGTGGCAATAGGGTTGGAAAAGTTCCCTTGAAATCTGAAAAAGAGTTAAAAAAAGAAGGTCGAGGAAGTTTTGACCATCGTATCGAAAGGTCTGACAATATATTTCTTTTAAGATGGCTTGACGGAGGAATTGTTCAACTTGTTTCTTCAATATTTGGCGATGAACCTCTCAAAAGAGTTCCAAGATTTTGTGCCGAGAAAAAAGAAAGGACTGAAATCGTTCAACCTAACATTGTAGCACAGTATAATAAATGTATGGGTGGAGTGGACAAAATGGACTTTCTCCTTTCTCTATATAGAATCTCAATAAGATCCCAAAAGTGGACTCTTAAAATATTTGATCACTTTATTGATCTAGCCATATGTAATTCTTGGCTAGAATATAAAATGGATTACAAAAACAATAAGCAACAGCCAAATAAGTATATGGACTTACTCAGCTTTCGTAATGATATTTCGGATGGACTTTTAGCTCTGTCAAATCAGAAAGCATGTTCCCGCAGTCGGGGACGACCAAGTTCTACAATTAGAGATGATAGACAAAACAGCCCATCAACCTCCCAAAAGAGAAATGAAAGAGCACCCTCAACGTCGGTCCGATATGACGGAAATCAACATTGGCCAGAGCACACAAAAGATAAAAGAAGATGCAAAATTGGAGGATGTTCAGGACAAACCAGATACAAATGTTCGAAGTGTGATGTTCACTTGTGTATTCCTAATGGTGACAGAAATTGTTTTAAAGAGTATCACTATAAATGCAATACATAGTTATATTTTTCATTAAATTTATATGTAACTATATTCGATTTCCTATAATTTTTATCTATATTTTTCTTTATATATCAGTGAATTATTTAATTAGTTTTTAGTAAATTCAGATTTTTGTGTTTCATACTATTATAATAGTTATTTTATTTACTTTAATTTAAGATATTTGTATAAGTTAACTTTTAATTGATGTTTAAAAACCAATGAAATAAATAAAATAAATAAAATTTATATTAAAAAAAAAATACCTTTGGCTATATTTGAGTCCATATGGATACATTCTAAAAAACACATATAGACAAAATTTTTTTTGGAAATTATAATTGATTACTGATACTAAGGTCAAAAAGGGACAGAATATAAAAATTTAAATTTTTAATGCTCCCCAATAAAAACCTGTAGCGAAAGGGTTAAGAAAACAATGTTGATTTGTGGACAGCCGTTGGAAATGGAAGTTGATTCTGGAGCCAGTTTTTCTATTATTAGGGAGGAGGTATATAAGGAAAAATTTTATCACTTGAAATTAGAAAGAAGTGAGGTACAATTAAAAGCGTGGGGAGCCACTAAAAATATGGAGGTTTGGGGTGAAATTGGGGTACAAGTGTCGTGCGGTAATGTGGATAAAAATTTGAAATTATTATGGTATGTGGTGGTAATGGACCAACCGTGATAGGGAGAAATTGGTTTCAGCAACTGGGTATTCGTGTAACAAGTCCTATATGCAACATTCACATTGAGAGTCCGGTGGAAATTTCGGAATTTAATTCTGTGTTTGATAATCAGTTGGGTGACTACAAGGGTAAGCCTGTAAAGCTGGAAATGCAGAAAAATCACATACCAAAGTTTTACCGATATCGTCAAGTACCATTTGCCCTGAAGCCGAAGATTGAAGAGGCTCTGAGGTTGATGATAGATAAAGGAGTACTGCGTCCGGTTAGTTTCAGCGAGTGGGCGACACCAGTTGTACCTGTAAAGAAGGCCGATGGCAGCATCCGACTTTGCGGTGATTACAAATGCACTGTCAACCAAATGATTTGCCAAGAGACATGCCCTTTGCCAACGAACACAGAGGTGTTTTCAACTTTAGCAAACTGTAAATGGTTTTCTAGGTTAGATTTAGATCGTGCTTATACCCAGGTCAAAGTAGATGATAATTCTGCAAAGATACTTACCTTGAACACGCACCGAGGTCTTTTTGAAGTTACCCGATTACCATTCGGAATTTCAATGGCGCCAAGCATTTTTCAAGGCATAATGGAGGGTCTGTTAGGAAATATAGATGGAGTCGTGGTCTACTTGGACGACATTCTGATCGGTGGCACCACCAGAGACGAAATGTGGAAACGAACTTAATTAACACTGAAGCGTATACAAGAGGCTGGATTGAAGCTAAAGGGAGGAAAGTGCATTTTTGCGGTAAACGGGCTAACTTTTTTAGGATTCCACATAGATAGTGATGGAATTAGACCGACAGACGAGAAGATTAAGGTGATTTCCTGTGCACCGGAACCGGAAAATTTACAACAATTGCAAGCTTTTTTAGGCTTAATTACTTTTTATGATAGGTTTTTTCAAAATAAAGTTCGAGTACTAGAACCTCTTTACCGATTGCTGAGGAAAGTCGAAAAATTTATTTGGGGTAGAGAACAACAAACCAGTTTTGCCCGTGCCAAGGAAATGCTCAGTTCCAAAAATTTTTTGGTACACTATTCACCCAAATTACCTCTAATTCTATGTGGAGACGCATCACCTTACGGAGTAGGTGCCGTTTTGGCTCACATTATGCCTGATGGTCAAGAAGCACCGATAGCTTTCGGGTCAAGAACCCTCCAACCAGCAGAAAGGAACTACGCACAATTAGATAAGGAGGCACTCTCGATAATTTTCGGCATAAAAAAGTTCCACCAGTTTTTGAATGGCCGGGAGTTTACCATATTTACGGATCATAAACCCCTGGTAGGACTTTTCGATCCAAAGAAACCAATATCCCAACATATTTCACAACATTAATGACCAACATTCTAGGTTACGTTGGACATTAATGTTGGGTGCCTACCAATATAACATCAAGTATAGGGAGGGGAAGAATCATCAGAACGCTGACGCCTTGAGTCGATTACCGATTTATGGCGTGGCATTCCAAGTTCCGGATATTCCCGAAATTTTGTACTGCGGCGAAGGAGAAAACCAATTTTTAGTAACTTCTAGGGAAATTGCTGAATATACCAGAAGAGATCCAGTGTTAGCTCAGGTACTTAAACATATTTAAGATAAAATTCGATTTTTTTTTTTTTTTTAAATAACCATTGTTTGTTATGGGGTGCTCGAGTTATATTTCCAAAAAAGTTACGTTCCCGATTATTAGAGATGCTGCATGAGATGCATCAAGGCATGACGGCAATGAAGGCCATAGCGCGAAGTTATTTTTGGTGGCCAGGTCTTGACGAAGACATCGAAATGACAGCCAGGCGTTGCGTAAAATGTGCTCAAAACAGCAAACACCCTCCAAAAACACCAGCAAAACCATGGCCAACAACATCGAAACCCTGGTCCAGATTACATATCGACTATGCCGGACCATTTATGGATACAAATTTTTTAATCATTGTCGATTCGCATAGTAAGTGGGTGGACGTGAAAATTACAAAAAATACCAGCTCTTCAAGGACCATCGAGTTGTTAGGAGATGTTTTCGCAACACACGGTCTGCTTGACACAATTGTTTCCGACAATGGACGAAATTTTATCTCAGACGAGTTCAAAGCGTTTTTAAAATTAAATGGTATTACACACATTTGCACAGCACCATACCACCCATCTTCAAACGGACAGGCGGAAAGGTTTGTACAAACCATTAAAAACCACCTGAAAAAATGGCATCTTCAAACTTGCCTAAGAATTTGGCCAACTTATTATTACGCCTTCATACCACACCAACGGTGAATTCAAACGAGATTCCAGCCGAAATCTTGATGGGTAGGAGACTAAAAACAGTATTTAACCACATATGTTTGTATATCCCGACCTTAAGCCCAACCAGCAACAAACTAAACCGCAGGAATCAGTTAGAAGTTATGAAACGGGAGATGACGTGTGGTATCGAAATTTCGGAAGAGGGGAAAGATGGTTACCTGGAACCATACAATCAAAAGGTGCCCGAAATTATGAAGTACATGGGGGCGGTAAGATTCAATCGAGACATATCGACCAGCTACGAAATCGTGTTTCTAGCACCCAAACACCTACTGCAGATGAAACTCCACCGGAACTAGTTTTGCCTACTGAAGATGGGAAACTACCTGCTCAATCCGAATCAGCATCAACCAGCCAGGGAACGAGTATAAGCCAGCAGGGCTCAAAGGATACTTTGCCAGAACCCAGTATACCGGAGCCAGAAAATGAAAACGCTAGGTCGGCAGATTTGCCTGTAGAACCCTTACGCCCCGCTCGAGAAAGGAAGGCTCCCAAACGGTATGATGACTCCTTGATGGGGGAGGAACTGTTGTATAGTCAACACTGAATCCCTTTAACGTTTTTCAAATGTTTGCGTTGTCATTACTGTTTTTTCGACAGAAAGAATTAAGTACGATTTGATGTTCTGTCTGGCCACAACAACGTTTATAAAAACTACCATTTTAAGTTATTCTTATTTTAACTCTTTATAGTCAATAAAAATAAATTACTTGAACTATTAAAACACTCATCGTTATTTATTTGAATGGACAGGAGTGTTCTGGAAGGGTTTAGCAAGAGTTAATAATATTGAATCTACTTGCGAAGCACGAAAAATTGCACTCTTCTCTAATTTTTATCGCAAGTTTATCTGCACTAGCTGTAAAAATTTAATATTATTGTAAACAAAGCAAATTATTTTCTTGTGCTGGAAGTAAAGAAAGTAAATACGTACGAATGTATGTTTTTTTTCAAATAAGCTAACTAATTTCCACTCACTTTTGTTTGTCCATTAAAAAAATTATTTTCCACAAATTGTAAATTCTGTTTTTTTTTTATTCTGTTTGTTTATTAAAGACAACTGTCAAATCGAATCAAGTTTATTAGTCATGTAAACAGCATGGTTCATAAACATAATTCAGAAAGCGAAGCAGGTGATTCAAGTCGTCGTGGAAACATAGTATTACTCACAATTTTGCATTGGTCCCAGCGTTGCCATGTGTCAAGTTATCCCTTTTTTTTTGCAAGGTTTTCGAGAGGCAAAAAGTTTTTTGGAATTCAAAAATTATGAATAATGTTCACCAAACTGCTAGGAAATGCCGTGAGATATTCGGTTTTGATTTTTCGCAATTAATATTATTGATTTCGATTGATGAAATAATAGATTAATAAATAACATTCTCAATTTTCTTAAACATATATACATATATAAAAAAAATTAAAAAAAAACAATTTTTTTCAAAAATAAAAAGTTTTAAGATTTAAAATTAACAGTTCAAATAAAAATAATAATTGTTCTTAATATAGCTATGGCACAAGCTAATGTTTGCAGTTGTACTTTACACATACAAATGTCGACGAAAGTGGACAACAAACATAATAATGTATTCAGGTTTTCGAGACGAAGTCTTGACATGAATACGAAAAAACTGAAGAAAAGGAGGCAACATGTAAATAAATTGAAAAATTATAATTACAGCAAATTTCGAATCACCGGTAACACTGGTTAAAGGATTGATGTTTGACTGTTGGCTAGCGGGCACCGCAGTGGTGCAGAGGGTTAGAGCGTAAAAGAATTTAATGAACTCGAGCCTAAATAAAGAAATATCAAAGATATAAAAAGTTTTCTTTAAAATATATATGGCAACGCTGATTGGACCTACTAACATTTTTTTTTAGTAAAAAGCATTTAATTATTTAATATTGTTACTTTTATTTATTTATCTCTTTTATACACATTTTTATTTCGCTTTTTCATAATATCGGTCAATAAAAATTATTTTAATAAATTACACTGGTTTACAGCCAAAAAATACCAAGAACGCCACTTGCCTAGATAAGTTAATTGGGACCTCCTGAACACGAAAAACGCTGTAATTTTTTTTTTTTTTAAGTACCGTTTTTTAGATAACGGTACTTTTGTGTTTTTCGGTGTATGGGCCCATTCAAACCCTTGTGGAGCCCACCCGAAGAGCCCGAGATGAATGGAATATCGTAATCGAATGCCTTTTCCGCCGATATGCTGGAAATTTCTATCTGATAAGAAATAGCTGAGTTATGGCACCTCAAAGTTCGAAATTTGCCTATTTTTTACGTTTTTTTCAAAATTTTTCTTTTTTATTTAATTTTTTTTCTACGTTACAGTTAATATCTGGAATGTTTTATTTTTTATCCAAATAGTTTATTTAATTACCAACATTTTAAGCGTAATTTGAAAAAAATCGGATGAAAAATAAAGTTTTTATTAAGGATTTTGTGGAACGACAATATTTTCATCTTCATTGCTTATACACTATATTCGGCGTAAATACAAAAAAATTAAATTAAAATGACTACCTTTCCAACGATATGCCATTCATCTCGATCGCGCTCTTCGGTTGGGCTCCACAAGGGTTTGAATGGGACCATACACGGAAAAACACAAAAGTACCGTTATCTAAAAAACGGTACTTAGAGAAAAAAAATTACAGCGTTTTTCGTGTTCAGGAGGTCCCAATTAACTTATCTAGGCAAGTGGCGTTCTTGGTATTTTTCCAAATTAAAAATTTGTAAAGCAGGGGTCTAATCACCGCATTCGATATCGAGCAAATTTCATCGAAATTTTTCATTTTGGTATTATGGCATTCGATATCGAGTAAAAAGTATCGTAATTTGATATGATAGCATTCGATATCGAGTAACCAAACAAATAACATTACTCGAGCTGTCATTCGATACGTCAGTGCCTATCGTATACACACAATTAATAAATTTTTAGCGGCAAAAATACACATTTAAAAAGGTTTTTTTGAGAAACAAACGAAAAAATATGTAAGATTATTAAATATAATGCAAAAAACTTAAACAATAATCAAGTTTAATTTTATAGGACAAATATTAATAAAATTAACGCATTGCAAAAGGAGTTAATGGCAGAGTTTATGACTCAGCAGCCACAGTTGGCAAAAAATATTTTGCCAAATTGTGGCCAAGGACGGGCAGTAACAAATAAGCTTTGGGAACAACATTGCAATAAGTTAAATAGGTATGGACCACCAATTAAAGATGTGAAGTCATGGCGAAAGGCAAGTATATTTACAGACAGGCTGATGTTTTTGATGCTGCATATGAAAAGGTGTCCATTACTTTTGTGTTCTTATGTACATACTTTATGTACATATTTACATCAAACAAAGTTCGCTATGTTTTTTGTTGCCGATGAGGCCTTTCGTCTAACGTCAAGAGTTTTAAAACCATATGGAGAGAGATCAGTTAATGCAAATAAGGTGTTTAACTACAGACTGAGTCGGGCACGTCGAGTAGTGGAAAATGCATTTGGCATTTTAGCGAATAAATTTCAAATTTTTCAAAAAGAAATTGATTTATCAGTGGAAAAAGTAAATAAAATAACGTTTGCTTCATGCGCCTTACACAATTATCTCAGAGCACGAGATGGATTTGATGTAAAGTTATTAGATTTTGAAAACACAACCGCTGTGAGCTATAAACATGGGTCTTGGAGAAATGAGGTCATGCTGACAGATCTGCAAATAACTCAGGGTAACCGCTCAGGAGAATATGGAAGGAAAGTGAGGAATGCATATTCCGAATATTTTAATACAAACGGTTCAGTTCCTTGGCAAAATGATGCCATACAGAAATTCAACTTTTAAAATTCAAAACTAGTAATTTCAGGTAAGATATTTTTTTATATTACCATTTACTCACATACATACATAATAAATTATATTTTATTTCTCTAATATAGCAATTAAATGACAAATAGTACATTTGAAATCGATGCATTTACGTTTTATACACCAATGTTCTAAAGGAGATCAACAATTTCATTTAATTCATAAATGCAAATACACTTAGGTCTGTTTTTATGCGGTTTATTTTTATGCGGATTTGAAGTTATGCGGTTTTAAAATCGACTTTTTTTGTATGTATTATTGTTTTCATTGAGTTTTCAGAATTATTTTGTTGGCATCACTACTGTATAGTAATTTTCAAAATTTGAAAGAAAATTATGAAAAGCCAGAAAGTGATTGTGACGAAGACATTATAGCACCACTTAATGTTCAAACGGTTGCAAAAATTCTTCAGACAGCTAATGAGGTACAAAATCAAATCCTTCTGAACGAACCAGAAGCCTTTAAACTCAATAGATAAATTTGTAATCTTATGTCAGGATATCGCCAACAACACAATCAGTTAAAAAAAATACAACTCAAAAATTAATGACAAATTATTTTTAAAAAAACAGATCAAAATATTCTAAATAAAGATTGTATGCATTATCAAGTAGTGATTCCGATATATGGTAAGACATTACATATTACATTTAAGTATCAAATTTTAAATTCTATAAATGATTTTTTTTTTGGTTTTTAGTTCGTACATTTTTAACTTTTATAAACCTGTTTAAGCAGATAAATGTAATAAAATTGACTGTTTTCCCCCTTTTTATGTAATGTTTATAATAAATAAATGAATTGTTTTCGGTTATTTTTTTATCTTGTGACTTTTTTATGCGATTTTGGTCTAACTTTTACACCTAAATTTGAAGTTATGCGGTTTTTCAACTTTTTTGAACGAATCATCCATTTTGTGTGAAAATCAGCCTTTTTTTATGCGGATTTTCTTTATGCGGTTTTCTTTGGAACGCATCTACCGCATAAAAAAAGACCTAAGTGTATGCTTATAATATTAGAATATATCGAGCCATAACCGCCGAAAAAATGTATCCCACAAACTCAAAATTTTACAGGGGAAGGTTTTTTTTAAATAAAATCAGTTTGAATAAAGCCATTATTTTAAAATTTATAATGTAAATATTGTTTTGTGTAATACATTTAATTTTAATAATTTTAAATGATGTTGAACTATCGATTTCGATAAAAAAACAACAATCGATTATGGTGTGGGATACATTATTTTGGCGGTAATGGCTCGATATGTGTATTAGAAATAACATACCAATTTTTTTCAAATAAATCGAAATTAACTACTAGAAATGTAAAATGTATAAATTATAAAAAAGTACAAAACAATACAATTAAAAAAACTAAGGTAACTATAGTTCTTATTTTAAATAAACATATATACATATATAAAATAATCTAATTAATTATAAATTTTATTAATTATGATTCTTAAAAAATCGATTAACAGATTTATCACAATTTAATAACAATAAGAATGTTTAAAACTAAGAGGACTATTCTAATTTTGATTTTACAGTCTTTTTATGTCTTTGGAAGTTAGTGAGATTTAATATTAGCGGTATTCACACCGAGCTTGTTAGCTTGTTAGTCGTTAATCGTTACTTTTTTACACGCATTTTGTTTTTGTATATTTAACGCGCTAACGGATAAACATTTAACAAATTAACGACACGGCACCCCTGATAAAATAGTTGTTAATTGGTAACTCACAATCAGCTGTTGCAGTTTCTAAATAAATATATTTAAAAAATCATTTGTGATACATTTCTAAAAAAATATTTGTGTACATTGAGAGTAAGTATGTTAAATAAATGATTTTTTATTTTATTTTAATAAATCATAAACTGTTCTCGTAGTGGATAACCAAAAGAAAAAATGAGTAATTAAATGGTTTACAATTGTTTTTTTTTACACTTTCTCGTGGCATGTTTTATTTTTTCCAGAATAATAAATTGTGTCAAAACAATAAATCAGCTGTTTTACTACGAAAGTTACCAGACTAACAAAGTTTTAAAAAGGGGGTCGTTCACAGTTGGTAACTTTAACAAATTAACAACTACCGACTAACAAACTAACAAGCTCGGTGTGAATACCGCTATTATTTTTTTAAAATAGTAAATGTAACAAAACAAAAATTTGCTGCCAGAATTTTTGTTCTGTTACATTTATGTTACATCTAAAATTAAAGCATATTGGTTTAATGTTTTCATAAAACATGTTTTTGTTGGCCTGTGTAATTCATAAAAAAATCTAAAAGATGAGAGCTTATGAGTTTTGCTTCCGATTTCTTTTGGTTTCAAGGAGATTTAATGTTATTGTTTCCAATAACTCATTTTTAAGATCGTCATCTATTTCATCCAGCTCAGTTTTTAAATAATTGCAAAATGCATCATCTTTTTCATTCCCAATTTTGCGACTTTTAGCTATTGACTCAAGCGCTGATGTTGCTGCTGATAGCATAACGTTTTCTTGGCTCATAGTACAACTTAAAGGTGAAGTATCGGTTTTTGCTCTTTTACTGGGCTGTGAAGGCGATGAGTCAATCTCCAGCAAGAAATCATCCAGTTCTGTTTCTTGCTGTACATTAAAAATTTAAATTAGTTACATATGCACATCTCAAAAGCAATAATTTAAGAAAAATACTCACATATAAATTACATGCACCTTGTTTAATTTTAAAAAATTCCTCCAGGAAACCCATTTCGTTGAACCAAAACACACATGGCACGAGTTAAGTTAACTATAATCCCAATCACATTTCAGATAAGAAATATCTGAAATAGAAATATTGTAAACAAACAATAACAAAATAATTACTTTAAGATAACAAAATAGAAGATAATTACTTTAAGATAACAAAATACGGATCGACTAGAATATGTAAACAAACAATAACAAAATAATTATTTTAAGATAACAAAATACAAGATAATTACTTTAAGATAAAAAATATGTTTAAGGCAGAAATTTTGTATTTAAGCGAAGGAAAATTAATAAAGAAGAGCATTAACGATTAACAAGAAAATACGCATAGACGTCAGTTGTCGTTAAGCAAAAAACAAAAAAAGTGTTTTTTTTTAATTCAAATGCTTTACCTTAACTTCATTAGGGCCAATAGATGGATGGAAAATTTTTAATTTGTCAGCCATATCATTAAGCGCTGCGTACCTGGCATACTTATTATGGTAAAATTTGTTCCGCGCGTTATACAGGCATTCCTTCTCTTGCCACATTTCGATCAACTGTAACACCGCTTCTTTGCACCAGTCAAACTGGAACAACATAAAAATAACTATAAAAATTGCAATAAAAAAATACATATGTAGGTAGTACTTACTTTTGTTAACTACTTTTAAATTTTTCCCTCTATTTTCAATAATAAATTTGGATAGTTTTTTTTGTATTTTTGTTTTACTATTATATTTTTTATATTTAATTATATTTATTAAAATTTCAATTAATTTTTGGCGCCACAAAATTTTTGTTATAAAAAACAGCTGATGTCAGATGGTTTGTCACTTGAAAATAGAACTCGTTCTAAATAAAAAATGTCATGTGTATTGCACACATAGAAATAACACATGCTATTGTTTGAAGGTGTTCAGACTATATGTACAAATTTAACATGCGAAAATGTGACAGTCCACATGACAAATACACATAATGTGAACACACCTATATATATGTATTTGTTGATGATTGGTCAAATAATTATTTTCTTTATTTTAGTAGTTCACATTTTTATTTTATTATTATTTTTGATTTTAAATATTTCGTATGATTTTATTTATTTTTATTTGCAAAAGATATCCCTATCCCAACCGATTCTTCACTGAGTAGTAATAATTTTCACAACAATTTTCATTATTAGATATTTTGGAAAATTACGCAATTGATATTTCAGTTAATTTACAGCCACTTAATTAAAGATTTCTTAAAAACTTATAGTTTTTGTTTATTACATTTTGTTTAATCATAATTATACCATTCACCTTCATGAGAAGGGTATATACATATAAGTTTGTCATTCCGTGTGGAATTTCCACAATATAATTTTCCGACCCTATAAAGTATATATATTCTAGATCCTTATAGATAACGGAGTCGATTAATGTCCGTCTGTCTGTCTGTCTGGATGTTGAAATCAGTTTTTTGAAGTCCCAAGATATATTCGGGATCCAAATCTTCAATAATTCTGTCAGAAATGCTTTCGAGAAGTTTGCTATTTACAATTAGCAAAATCGGTTTAGGTCAACCAGAGTTATGGACCAATATGTGAGACAACCTCCATAAAAATTTTATATTTTTTGTCCATTTTATTGCAATATTTTGAAATATATTGCAGATAATACCATGAAATTTTGTATGCGTTGTTTGTATGATAAAAGAAGAAAGTTTGCGGAAAATAGTAAGAATCGGTCCATGATTTCTCATAGCCCCCATACAAATATATATATTCCCGAAATATGGCTTAATGATAAATAAATGCATATAAAATTGGAATATCAAAACAAAATTCAGCAAAAATAAGTTTTATACAAAAAGAAATCGCAAAACGAATTTTTTTTTAGTTCGGTCCATGTTTGACTATAGACCCCATATAAAGTCCACTTCCAAAATTCATTTAAATACGCATAAAACAGATATAAATAATGTTAAACGGCTTATTGGCCAATAGGCTTAAAAGCTATTGAATAAATTGAATTGAATTGAATTGAAAATTTGACATAAATACTCTTTATAGGCAAATAAATTGTTGTACTAAATTTTATGGTGGTCGGCCCAGAAGTGGTCATAGCTCGCATACAAGGACCACATCTGAAAAATACATTTTTCCCTATATATATTGTATTCATATCGGTACCGACTCAAAACTTTGCACAGATCATTTTAATATATACAAAAATCATCCCACAAAATTTTGTGAATTTCGGTCTATTTTTAACCGTATGCCCCATATAAGCCCTCTTCCGGAAATCACTTTAATACTCATAAATCTCTTACAAATAAGGGTACCAATCCACGGATCATTTACATACATGCATAAATCAAACTGCTGGATTTTGAGTATATCGGTCCATATTTGACAATATCCCCCCCATAAGGTCCTCTCTCGAAATCCACGTTAATACTAATATATATCTTATATATACCGTTATTATGTTGAAATTCGACGTGAAATATCCTCATATGCATGAAAGTAACTGTTCCAAAATTTAAGAAGATCGGCCATATCATATTGTCATAGCTGCCATATAAGAACCATTTCCAAAAAAACAAATAAATTCGGGTCAAAAAATATTCTTTTCGGATTTAACCCATATTCGGTCCATATTTTATAATCATGATGTATATCAATGTAAAGGTATTTTTAATACCTTTTATTTAATGTATTACAAATTATCAGACACCCAGTAGTTCCCGAGATATAGGTCTATATATTTTCAACTTTAAGGGCCCGCCCCCTCGAAAATAGGCATGCCCGCCAACAAATTTTTGTTGCTATCTCCTCTAAAAGCCCTATTTTTTTTTTTTTAGCAAAATCACTAAAACCGAATTGTACCCCTTATTTATACTCTGTTTGTTAAGTTACACTCAAGATTATTATGAACATCAGACAAACTCTGTAAATTATGGTAAGAATTGATAATTAAATCAATTAAAAATGGTGAAAATTAGACAACATTTCAAAATATTTAACATAAATTATGTTGGTCGTAAAATTGTCTTTCAAATAATATATCAAATACTAATATATAGATAAAATTTACACTCAGACTTAATAGAAAACACAGAATAAGAATATTCTAGTTCTATAACCAGTGTAGTTTTTGTATATCTTATTCCGTTAAGGTGGAGGGTATTTAAGATTCGACACAGCCGAATATAGCACTCTTACTTGTTTTAATTTACTTTTAAAATGCCATTAGTTCGTAGCGTCGGAGATATTCCTTCTCAAATCGATCGCGACGAAGGCAATGCTACAGTTCAATTAGAAATAGATGCTGGAGGTGATTCTAGAGTTCCTAGAAATCCAATAAATAAACCAAGGACTCGTCAGCAAACTCAAAGGGAGGCTATAGAGCAGAGTAGTAGAGATGATAGTAGAGTACGTCATATTGTGGACGAATCTTTAAGAAGTTTTAGGGAGGAAATTATTAATATGATATCAGACGGATTTCGAGATTTGTCAATGCCAAATCAAGGACCAGTTACACAAGATAGATCTCCTATACATAGGGAAATTAATAGAAAACACAGAATAAGAATATTCTAGTTCTATAACCAGTGTAGTTTTTGTATATCTTATTCCGTTAAGGTGGAGGGTATTTAAGATTCGGCACAGCCGAATATAGCACTCTTACTTGTTTTAATTTACTTTTAAAATGCCATTAGTTCGTAGCGTCGGAGATATTCCTTCTCAAATCGATGGCGACGAAGGTAATGCTACAGTTCAATTAGAAATAGATGCTGGAGGTGATTCTAGAGTTCCTAGAAATCCAATAAATAAACCAAGGACTCGTCAGCAAACTCAAAGGGAGGCTATAGAGCAGAGTAGTAGAGATGATAGTAGAGTACGTCATATTGTGGACGAATCTTTAAGAAGTTTTAGGGAGGAAATTATTAATATGATATCAGACGGATTTCGAGATTTGTCAATGACAAATCAAGGACCAGTTACACAAGATAGATCTCCTATACATAGGGAAATTAATAATAACCAGGGAGAAGGAGATAATAGAAGCATTAATTTACGGAATGGACGATTTGAACGAGGAAATAGAGATTCCCATTTTATTAATATTGACATTGACCGAAATTCAGAAAGAGTTCGTAATTGGCGAATTCGTTTCACAGGGGATATATCCGATGTTACCGTTGATGAATTTATATATCGAATTAATACCCTCACGGATACAAACTTACGTGGTGATTTTCTTTTGTGTGAACATGTCCATCTTCTTTTTGGGGAAAAGCATTAAAATGGTTTTGGCGTTTCCATCGAAATTGTGATGAAATAGTGTGGTATGAATTGTGTGAGGCTCTTAAGCGACAATATAAGGATTATAACACAGACTTTAACATCAAAGACGATATTCTACGAAGAAATCAACGGAACAATGAAGCTTTTGATGCATATTATAATGCAGTTATGGTATTATGTGATAGGTTACGTGTTCCTACAACGGATTATGAATTATGTGAAATATTACAAACGAATTTAAGACCTGAGGTGCCCCACCTGGATAACCATCTTGTCGTGATGTGGTGGCTTAAATGCTGGCTGTAGTGTATGTCTTATAACTTGAATCGGTTAATTTTAGCCGGAACAAGTCAGAAGGCATAAGCTTTAAAGCCAACATAACCAAGGGTTATCCCCACTTTTAAGGTCAAGGTGGATGATAGCAGTGCCGAAGACCTGAATGGCTAGTTAGTGGTTAAAGAAACTAGTCGCGAACAGCTTCCCTCCGACGCCAGGGCACGGGTCGGTTGTAATGAGTATTTTGCCTAGTCCATGTACGCCGTCACTTCATGGATGGTCCATCCCCTTACGTGCCTACTTGTGGGACCAAAAATGAATATGAATAAAGAAAATACAAAAAACAACAAAAACTCCCTTAAGAGCGCCGATGATCTCGGTTCTTCTTCAGAAGGCGACCTACTGGCTTCTAGCCAAGAGACCTTGGTTGCAATGGAGGACAGCGTGGGTGACCGACACAGCACTCTGCTGACCACCACAATAAACGTGACAAAAGCTCCTCTTCAAGTTGATGCCAAGGCTGGCGATCAATTGAAGAAGAAACGAAAGAAGAGGAAGAGTCAGAAAGACATCCTCAAGTCTCGCTACACCAAGGTGATATTCATTCTTGATAAGATTGATAAGAATGCTGCCAGCGGTGCTACTCATGAGCGTGATGAAGCTGATCGCGCCAAATACCAGGCTGTGGTAGATGAATATCAAAAGTCATTAGATTCAGTAGATTCAGTATTTTTTACTACTCTCAAGCGGGCATCCCACCTACTGGCCGACGGACCGAAGGAAGATTCCCGATGTTATTGACTTCGGAGTAGTAAAAAATATCCCTGTAGAATCGATACAAGTGGAGCCTTCATTAGACTTGTCTTCAGATCACTCTCCTTCTATTATTTCAATGCGTTTCCTTCAAGGGAATGGCTCTCCATTTCGGGACATATCTAAAACCAGAGTAAGTTGGATAAAGTATAAAAAGTATTTAAGTTCCCACTGCACGGAAAATGTAGTGTTGAGAACTACCGAGGATATTGATGGGTCGATTGGCAAGTTTACTGAGGACATACGAAGAGCTGTACATCACGCCTCCACATACGACGTTGAGTGCAGAAGTGGGACAAATAGAACTTATTTCGCTGAACTCGATCATCTCCTGTCAGAAAAAAGAAGAGTTAGAAGAGAGTGGCAAATCCACAGGTCTCCTGAACAGAAAGCTAGGCTACGGGTATGCAGAGATATACTAAGAAATTTCTTAGAAACCCAAAGAATGGCTTCACTTAAATCTTACTTGGAGGGTCTTGATAGTACCCCACAATCTGACTATTCGTTATGGAAGGCGGCACGAGGTTTAAAAGGACCAGTTAGAGGAAAACCTCCTCTGCGAAATCCAACTGGTGACTGGGCTAGAAATGATTCCGAGAAGGGGACTTTATTTGTTAATCATTTGAGAAAAGTGTTTACTATAAACAACTCAAATAATGCATCTGATTTGCCTCCACTCGTTATTAGACCTCCTGTACCTCTAAGACTTAGCTTTAATGATGTTCAAAGCGCTATTGGTACTCTGAATCTTAAAAAAGCTCCAGGTATGGATAAAATCAGCAACAAAATGCTTGTGGAGTTACCTCGTGTAGCTAAAAGAATTATCCTATTTATTTTTAATGCTATTTTACGCCTAGAATACTATCCTGCAGATTGGAAGGTATCTATGATTACCATGATTCCTAAGCCAGGGAAGGACCCCACTAAAGTAGAGTCATATAGGCCAATTAGTCTACTGCCGACAATTTCAAAACTGTTTGAAAAATTGTTTTTGGCTAAGTTGATCCCAATTCTGAACGACACTCAATGTATCCCAAATCACCAATTCGGTTTCAGAGCTAAACACAGTACCATCGAACAAACACACAGATTGGTAAATGTGATAAGACAGTCGTTTGAAGAGAAAAAATACTGCTCCGCCCTTTTCATTGATGTGTCGCAAGCGTTCGACAAAGTCTGGCATGAAGGTTTAATGCATAAAATTAAATTAACTCTGCCTGCTAACACCCACAAACTTATGAAAAGTTATTTATATGGTCGCAAATTTACAATCAAAGAAGGCGATTTTTTAAGCCCCGCTCAGCCAATTGAAGCAGGAGTACCCCAGGGTAGCATACTGGGTCCAACTTTATGTTTGATTTATGCATCCGATATGCCGTTAGACCCCATAATACATACTTCAACTTTTGCAGACGATACAGCATTCATTAGCGTTCATAAGGACCATCAAATAGCATCACAGAACTTGCAGAAATATGTTTATAAACTAGAGAATTGGCTTGAGCTTTGGAAAATCAGGGTTAACGAACAGAAATGTATTCATATAACTTTCACATTGCGAAAAGATACATGCTCGTTCATCAGAATAAATAATCAAATTATCCCGCAACACAATGAAGTCAAATACCTCGGAATCCACCTCGATCGTCGTTTAACTTGGAAGTCTCATATCGACGCAAAACTTACCCAGATGAGATTAAAAGCAGTGCAAATTAATTGGCTAATCGGCAGAAATTCTACATTAAAGTTGGATTGCAAACTTTTGTTGTACAATGCAATTCTAAAGCCAATCTGGTGTTATGGAATTCAATTATGGGGTACTGCCTCAGCATCCAACATTGAAAAAATTCAAAGGGGTCAAAATAAGATTCTACGTACAATTACTGCAGCTCCATGGTATGTTAAAAATTCTCGAATCCACAAAGATCTAGGCATTCCTTTGGTGAAAGTCGAATTTACAAAACACGCCTCAAAATATGTCAGCAAACTTGAACACCATCCAAACCCACTTGCACGAGACATCCTTAACTTTACTGGCCATGTTCGGTTGAGAAGGAGGGATACCCTTGCTTTAACTCAAGCGCAAAACAGATGACTGGATCAGTGGATTTAAATTTTTTGAAGTATCATAATATTTTGTCTAGCACTGGCTGGACTTATTATTTTCTTTTAGTATTAAGATTCGAAAACTTATTGTCATTTCATTTCTGAAGATTCAATTTTTTTTTTTTTTTTTTTTTTTTTTTTTTTATTAGCTTTTAGTTATTTATTGAATCTTCATATTTTGAACTAACAATAAGTTTTCAAATCTTAATACTAAAAAGAAAATAATAAGCCCAGCCAGTGCTAGACAAAAAATTTTTATGATACTACAAAAATTTCATATCAACTGATCACGTCATCTGTTTTGCGCTTGAGTTAAAGCAAGGGTATCCCTCCTTCTCAACCGACTGTGGCCACTAAAGTTAAGTATGTCTCGTGCAAGTGGGTTTGGATGGTGTTCAAGTTTGCTGACGTACTTTGACGCATATTTTGTAAATTCGACGTTTACTAATGGCACGCCTAGATCTTTGTGGATTCGAGAATTTTTAACATACCATGGAGCTGCAGTAATAATACGTAGAATTTTATTTTGACCCCTTTGAATTTTTTCAATGTTTGATGCTGAGGCAGTACCCCATAATTGAATTCCATAGCACCAGATTGGCTTTAGTATTGCATTGTACAACAAAAGTTTGCAATCCAATTTCAATGTAGAGTTTCTGCCGATTAGCCAATTAAGTTGCACTGCTTTTAATCTCATCTGAGTAAGTTTTGCGTCGATATGAGACTTCCAAGTTAAACGGCGGTCGAGGTGAATGCCGAGGTATTTGACTTCATTGTGTTGCGGGATAATTTGATTATTTATTCTGATGAACGAGCAGGTATCTTTTCGCAATGTGAAAGTTATATGAATACATTTTTGTTCGTTAACCCTGATTTTCCAAAGCTCTAGCCAATTCTCTAGCTTATAAACATAATTCTGCAAATTCTGTGATGCAACTTGGTGGTCCTTATGGACGCTGATAAAGGCTGTATCGTCTGCAAAAGTTGACGTATGGATTTTGAGGTCTGACGGCATGTCGGAGGCATATATCAAATATAAAGTAGGACCCAGTATGCTACCCTGTGGCACACCTGATTCAATTGGCTGAGCGGTACTTAAAAAATCACCTTCTTTGATTTTAAATTTGCGACCGTATAAATAACTTTCCATGAGTTTATGGGTGTTAGCAGGCAGAGTTAATTTTATTTTGTGCATTAAACCGTCATGCCAAACTTTGTCGAACGCTTGCGACACATCAATGAAAAGGGCGGAGCAGTATTTTTTGTCTTCAAACGACCCTCTTATCACATTTACCAATCTGTGTGTTTGTTCGATGGTGCTGTGTTTAGCTCTGAAGCCGAATTGATGATTAGGAATACATTCAGTGTCATTCAGAATTGGAGTCAACTTAGTCATTAATAATTTTTCAAACAGTTTTGAAATTGTCGGCAGTAGACTAATTGGCCTATATGACTCTACTTTAGTGGGGTCCTTCCCTGGCTTAGGAATCATGGTAATCATAGATACCTTCCAATCTGCAGGATAGTATTCTAGGCGTAAAATAGCATTGAAAATAAAGAGGATGATTCTTCTAGCTACACGAGGTAACTCCACAAGCATTTTGTTGCTGATTTTATCCATACCTGGAGCTTTTTTAAGATTCAGAGTACCAATAGCGCTTTGAACATCATTAAAGCTAAGTCTTAGAGGTACCGGAGGTCTAATAACGAGTGGAGGCAAATCAGGTGTATTAATTGAGTTGTTTATAGTAAACACATTTCTCAAATGGTTAACAAATAAAGTCCCTTTCTCGGAATCATTTCTAGCCCAGTCTCCAGTCGGATTTCGCAGAGGAGGCTTTCCTCTAACTGGTCTTTTTAAACCTCGTGCCGCCTTCCATAGCGAATAGTCAGATTGTGGGGTACTATTAAGACCCTCCAAGTAAGATCTAAATGAGGCCGTTCTTTGGGTTTCTAAGAAATTTCTTAGTATATCTCTGCATTCTCGTAGCCTAGATTTCAGTTGAGGAGACCTGTGAAGTTGCCACTCTCTTCTAACTCTTCTTTTTTCTGTCAGGAGATGATCGAGTTCAGCGAAATAAGTTCTGTTTGTCCCACGTCTGCATTCAACGTCATATGTGGAGGCGTGATGTACAGCTCTTCGTATGTCCTCAGTAAACTTGCCAATCGACTCATCAATATCCGCGGTAGTTCTCAACACAACATTTTCCGTGCAGTGGGAACTTAAATACTTTTTATACTTTATCCAACTTACTCTGGTTTTATATATGTCCCGAAATGGAGAGCCATTCCCTTGAAGGAAACGCATTGAAATAATAGAAGGGGAGTGATCTGAAGACAAGTCTAATGAAGGCTCCACTTGTATCGATTCTACAGGGATATTTTTCACTACTCCAAAGTCAATAACATCGGGAATCTTCCGCCGGTCCGTCGGCCAGTAAGTGGGATGCCCGCTTGAGAGTACATCTAAGCCCATTTTGGTAATGGTGTTGAAGAGTTCACGACCCTTCGGGGTCACCAGACGTGAACCCCAAAATGTGTGTTTGGCGTTAAAGTCACCAGCAACTAAAAATCTAGCTCCAAGGGAATTGAAGAAGCTGTAGTATTGATGTTCTTTTATTGAAAATCGAGGCGGCGAATAAATTGATGATAAAACAAAATTGTACTGACAGAATTCAATACAAATGTTTGTTGCTTGTAGGTAATCCTCACATATGTTGTTCATTAAATAATGTTTTATTCTGTTCTTTATAAGAATTGCCGAACCTCCACATGCTCTTCCGCGGGGATCTTTAGTATCGTAGAACTCGTAGCCATTAATTTTGAAGTACCCTGTCGACGTCAAGTGAGTTTCAGCAATCATCATAACATCAATCTGCTTATCCATCAGGAAGTATTCCAGTTCATTTTTATGTTGGCGGAGGCCGTTCGCGTTCCAGAAACAAATTTTTAAATAAATCATTTCTTTAAAATGGCTTGCAAGATAGTGGATTGCATTTTCAGCATTTCCTGCATCATGGATGTCATGGTTGTCGTAAAAGTGTTCATAGTTTGGACAAGAGTTTGCAATGTTGTCTCTAGATTGTTGATATGCGGCTCAGAATATTGGAGTTTAGGTTCCTGCTCCAGACCTGGCATATTTGATTTAACGACGTTTGCGTAAGAAACTTGTCTAGAACTAGGCGCGTTTACATGACTAGTGGACCGTAATAATTGAGGAAAATTGTCACTCGATGCTAAATTTGGCTGTTGAGGATGATTAGGCAATACTGACGTCTTGTTGGTTCTTATGCCTTTCAAATGAGTGTAAATTGGACAACCTCTATAATTTGCGGTATGATTACCTCCGCAGTTACTGCATTTTTTGATTTTTGAGTCAGTTCTCGACTTATCGCATTGAGCAGTTGCATGTAGCTCCCCACACGCAACACAAACTGTCGGCAATTTACAATACGCCTTGGTGTGACCAAATTCTTGACAGTTGAGACATGTGGTTCTTCCACGGTGATTCTACGATGCAGGAGGTACATCAGATTATAGATGGGATGGGACTCGTTTTTCTTTAAGACAACATCTCCAGGCTCCAATTCTACCCTGAACATGGGCTGAGGGATCTTTTCACGGTTTCTAATATTCACTACGCTCTTGATTTTGAACCCTTTGTTCATTAAACCGGTCTTTATCTCCGCAGGATCAACACATGGGTCTATACCCTTTAGAACGACTTGGAGTCCTTTTGCGCTTTTGAGCTGGTAGGTATAGAAATCCCTGCTCTCCCTTTCCAGCTGGTTGGATAATTTTCGAAAATCATCTTCCCTATTCACTTGTATCTTAGTCTCGCAGATATTTCCATGTTTCATTGAGGTTACGCTAAACATGTTTTCACCTATTACAGCAACAATTCCTTGTACCAATTTACTGGAAGTCGGCTCTCTCAGATAAATTGGTGGGGGCTTAAACGTCTTCTTCGGAAGTTCTGGCTCATCCGTCTGGAGGAGAGCAAACCTATTTTGATCATTACTCACGGTCTTAGGAGCTTTTGCATTTGATGACACTTGAGCAGACTTCGGGCTCCTCTGTCGCTTGAGAACGGTGATGTACTTATCCATACCTACTTGTTTTTTGGGTTTCACTTCACTATTTGATGAAGATGATGTTTTATCATCTGTTGAAATCACTATATTGGGCGAACAGGAACGACGCCGTTCTACGGCTCTTGTAGTGAGAAAATTCTCCAGAGATTTTTTTATGGCTTCTTCCTCAGAGACCCATTTAGTTTTTCTAGACGAGCTAAGCTCTTTCTCAGAATTACATCTGAGAGGAACACTCATACAGTTTTTATACGATTTTTAATGTTTTTTTTTTTTTTATATTTTAACCTATTACGAGTTATTTTTTCACTTTTTGTTTAATTTCAACTTTTTACACTTTTTCACCTATTACGATTTTTTCACCGAAAATTCAGCCGCACTAAAAGTAACACGTCCGAACAGTTCGATGAGACGAGACTGAATGAAGATTCAATAAATAAATTAAATGTATAAAAAAAAAAAAAAAAAAAAAAAATTAGATTCAGTACCCAGCACATCAAAGGCAGCAGCCTTAACAACAGAATGGGCCAAGCGAAATCGCTCTCAAACAGAGGGTGAAAAATCGCCTAAACAGAGAAAGGTTGCCGATAAAAAAGCCGCTCCGGGACCCACATTTACCACGACCACAGCCGCCAGACGACCCTTTAACGAGGTGGTTAAAGACCATCTCATAATGGCTCTGGCGACAGAGAAAGACGGTGCCATCAATCCTGTAGTAACAAAATGGGGTGCTATCGAGTCCAAAATAGCTGAGCTCGTTATGGAATACCTAATCGCTAATAGGACTGGTACGGCACCTAGCTTTGACTCTGGTGAAATTCACCGGGGATACAGGGTGATCAAATGCATGGACGGGTTCTCAAAGGACTTTCTGAGCAAATACATCGCTAATATTAGTGGCGCATGGGAGGGTTTAAGCCTTAAACTGATCCCTGCTCAGGATATTCCGATGAGACCGCGTGCACGTATTTGGTTACCAAAGATGGCAACCGATGCACATAAGATGTTGGACTGTCTGAAGCTGCAGAACCCCAACATCCACATGGATGACCGGTCCATCATCCGCATTTAGCAAGGCGAAGGCCACACATGCCTTATTCTCGCCATCACCGAATCTGGCTCAGTGGAGCTTGAGAAGGCGGGTTTTAAGCTGTTCTTCGGAGTGAGGGATGCTAAGGTCAGGGTGTTTCGGCTCAAAGGAACAGGTAGCGGTGAGGCGGATGAGGTTGAAGTTACAAGCTCTCTGCTCACAGACATGAAGCTATCGAAACCCCCCCCAGATACTAACAATGGCGCTTAAGGTGGTGCAGATAAATCTGCAGCACTCGAAATGTGCTACAGATAACCTTCGGGTACTCTTAGCTGAAGAGGACCTGGACATTGGGCTGGTGCAAGAACCCTGGGTTTCAAACCTGGACGTGAAGGGTCTCCCGGCCTCAACATATAATATACTCTATGCAAGAAACAATGGTAGGCCAAGATCATGTATTATTGCCAAAAAATCTATTTTTCTCTGTACGCAGCTTAGTTCAGAGGACCTTACAGCAGCAAGGGTCGAGCTACCGGGCAACAGTAGCCTCTTGATTGCCTCCAGCTATATGGCACACGACAAAACAGCTCCTCCAGTCGAGGTGAGTACTCTGATGTCATCTGTTGGAGCATCGGACATTATCCTGGGCTGCGATGCTAATGCAAGGCATTCAATCTGGGGCAGCAAGGAAACAAATGAAAGGGGCGAGTCTTTACTTGATTTCATTAATTCCAGCAAACTAAGTATATGTAATTCTGGTAACACGCCTACATTCATTTTTCCGAGTTCGGACAACTATAATGGATGGGAGGAAGTATTAGATATTACACTCATTAATGATAGGTCTAAGGTATCAGTAGATAGGTGGAGAGTATCTAGTGAAAGGTCATTGTCTGATCATAACTGGATTCTTTTCGAAATTAGACTTCAGAACTCGACAGAAAAAATACAATTTAGGAACCCAAGAAGGACTGATTGGTTCAAATTTAATGGGATCCTTAAACATAAACTTAGGAATATGCCAGTTGTAGAAGATTCAATCACTGGTCTTGAAAGATTGGAGGAAAACTTTAGTAAAACTGTAGTTAAAGCTTTTGAAGTTTCCTGTCCAGTCACTAAGGCTAAAAAAAGCTTCCCTCCATGGTGGAATTCGGAGCTATCTAAACTACGCAGAGAAACTCGTAGGGCCTTTAACATTAGCTATAATAGTAAATCATGGCAACCATATCGTGATCTATTGAAAGCTTACAAGAAAGCTATAGTAATCGCAAAAAGAAACTCGTGGAGACGCTTCTGCGAATCTATAGATAACACAAGAGACTCTGCAAGACTTAGCAGAATTCTGGCCAAGGGGCAATCCAATCCCACTTATATCAAGGGGAATGATGACTCCTGGTCCGAATCCTCAGCAGAGTCACTTGACATTCTACTGAATACGCATTTTCCAGGCTGTAAGGATGTTACTATGGATACGGTTATTGAGAATGTAGGCATGACTCTATCCAATATTGATAGTAACATCATCTCCTATGACAGGATATCATGGGCGATTGCCAGTTTTGCACCATTCAAGTCACCTGGGCCGGATGGTATCTTGCCAAAGATGCTACAAAGTGCAAAAAGGCATATCATTCCCTGGCTTCATAGAATTTTTACGCTCTGTCTATCCCTCAACCATGTTCCGGTTAACTGGAGGAGAGTCAGGGTCGTTTTTATTCCCAAAATTGGCAAAAGAAGTCATGAGAAGGCGAAGGATTTCCGTCCAATTAGTCTTTCATCTTTTCAACTTAAGACGTTGGAAAGACTCATTGATGCTCACATTAGGCAGCGCCTTGAGGGTTCGACATGGCTCTCAAATAGTCAGCATGCCTACCTTAAGGGTCGCTCTACAGATACAGCTCTGCATGAGGTTATAAGGGTTATAGAGAGATCTCTCGAATTTAAACAATATACAATGGCAGCCTTTCTAGATATAGAGGGTGCTTTCAATAATGTGACTACTCTTGCAATTCAGCAAGCTCTGACTAACCTAGATGCTGAAGAATATATCAAGAACTGGATAGTTACCATGTTGAATTTAAGAATAGTCACAGCAAATCTTGGTAATACCGTTAAGTCTAAGCAAGTTGAGAGAGGCACTCCACAGGGAGGAGTAATCTCTCCACTACTGTGGCTTATCGTTATTAACTCGATTCTCATTGATATAGACAGTAGGGGTTTAAAAGTAGTTGCTTATGCGGACGATGTGCTGATACTCGTACCAGGTCTGTTTCCGGACGTGATCAGTGAGATTATGTCCACTGCTTTGAGGTTGCTCGACAACTGGGCCACAGTTAACGGTCTTGGGGTAAACCCGAGCAAAACGGAACTTGTACTTTTCACGACGAAGACCAAGATTCCAAGCTTCAAACTTCCAATGTTGAGAAACTGCGAAATCCCCCTTTCAAACAATGCAAAATATCTAGGCATTATACTGGACTCTAAATTGTCATGGAAACTAAATACTCAACACATGGTAAAGAAGGCAACGGTGGCCTATTACACCTGTCGTAAGATGTTTGGTAGAAAATGGGGACTTAGTCCCAGCATAGTTAAATGGATGTATACGGCTATAGTACGTCCAATTCTTACTTACGGATCTCTTGTATGGTGGACTGCAACTAGAAGGAAGTATGTCGTAGACCTACTATACATAGTTCAGAGATCAGCCTGCATAGACATAACAGGTGCACTAAGGACTAGTCCTTCAGAGGCACTGAACACTATATTGCACCTTATGCCAATTGACCTTCACATAATGGCCACTTCTGCCTGCAGCGCAGCGAGGCTTCAAGCGTCCGGTTGTTGGAAATCGAGAATATATGGCCATGCGGGGATTCTTGGCCAGTTGCCTTCAAACGTTCTCCAACCATCTGACTACATTACTCCATACACGGATTTTGAGAAGATATTCACGGTCTTAATTCCCTCCAGGAGTGAGTGGAATAGGGGTAATCTCGTGCACAAATACGACATTAGGATATACACAGATGGTTCTAAGATGAGCTGCGGTGTTGGTTCTGGGGTCTCCTGTGACGAACCTGGGGTAGACATCTCGTATCGTCTTCCGAATGAGTGTACTGTTTTCCAGGCGGAAATTTTTGCAATCATGGCAGCTTGTAATACATTACACGATCATAACATATACAGGCAATATAGGTATTTTTGTCGACAGTCAGGCGGCACTCCTCTCACTTAATTTCATCTTCACTAGTCAGGCAATGCAGGAATTCTCTGTCAAGGCTAGGTCGTCTATCTGACATTACCTTGGTCTGAGTGCCTGCGCATAGGAACCACTACGGCAATGAACGGGCAGACGAATTAGCCAGAACGGGATCTGCCTTAGATATCTCCAATGCGGTCTCAATAGCGATTCCACTGGGGACCATCAAAGGTATCATCCTCAGACATTTTCTTGCAAAGGCTGAGTACAGATGGCGTAATTTAGACACATGTAGGATAGCCAAGTTGATGTGGCCATCTTTCAATGAGAAACGTACTATGCAACTGATAACTCGAAATAGGGAGGATATATCAAGATTGCTGGCAGTATTAACGGGACACTGGACGTTGGGCAAGCACGCAAATCGCCTGGGACTCCCTTTTAACGACCATTGTCGTAGCTGTAAGGATAGAGAAAAAGAGGAAACGATTTTTCACCTACTCTGCGAATGCCCAGCCCTATGTGTCAGGAGACATAAATTCATGGGGAACTACACACTGAACGACCTTGGTGAGGTAGCCGGGTCAAAACTTAATGACCTGCTGAGATATCTCACAGCTACAGGTTGGGTCGAGCAGGACACGACTTTTTTTTGCACACACATATTAGCTATAGTATGGTGTACAAGACATTAAATCTGACGAGTGGTGTGGTCTTTTAAAACGGGGTCCCTTCGACTCTACTTAAGTGTTCGCACGTAGTGAACTACCACGTAAACCAACCAACCAAGACCTGAGGTGAGGCATGAGCTATTACATCTTGAAATCACTTGTGTTGCTAAACTTAGACGTGCGGTCAGAAAACATGAAAAGTTTGTGAAAGATATGTCCGGGTCTAATTTAAACAAACGATCGTATCAAAAGGGACATATATCTGAAGTTTTTGACAGTAATAATAGTAATGATATGGACAAAGAGAATAATTTGATTGTAGAAGATACTGAGATTTGTATAGTGGTACGAAATGGACAATGGTGGAATTGTGATAAAGTTGGTCACAGTTTCTTTGACTGTTTGGAACCCAGAACAGTTTTCTGCTACGGCTGTGGAGCAAAGAATACATATAAGCCTAAATGTCCAAATTGTATTCAAAAACAGAGAAACTTGATAAAGGATGTCCGTACGAAAAACAACGGACATCCCAAACTAAATTAGAATATGTTAATCCCATTTTACCTGCCGTAACAGACAAAATTGTGTCTTCAAAATCACCTGCATTGACAAATTTACCGGAAATGACAAATAAACCCGATAAGACAAAAATTCATCCATTACAACGACCATACCATATTCGCCTAATAGATCCTCAAGAACGATACGAGAGTACTACAGTTAACGCTCTTTATGAGCCCAAAAAACAATGATAATTGCTCTGAAAACCTTCAGAAAAGAGGGTCATTACATTCGAAAATGGTCCGTCAGAAAGATCTCTTTGATAATGCAGAAAAGAGTCTTTTATGAGGTTTTTTTTTTGGGCTCTGTGTAATCTTGTTTTTATCATTCTTGTGTGGTACAGTATGTATTTTTTGTTCAAAGCACAAATAAGAGAACAACAACGCTTTGGTACACACATAATTAAGTGGAATTTCTGAGTCATACTGCGTGTCGACTCAGGACAGTAACAAGCAAATTTTTCTTTCGCTCCGAAAATGCTCTTTTGTTGGACTCTTTTCTGACTCCTTTTTCGGAGCGCTCCTAGAATGGTATGCTGGGTAATTTCATTTACAATGGTGATAACTTTTTTATTTTTGTGTATTGAACAAAGTACTGTGCGCCATCTGTTGATAAAGATGTTGTACATATGTAGATAAACATGCTGTATCTTGATACCGGCCGTTAAATTTATATTGAAACAAAATTTCGTAACACTGTCCCCCGCTTAGGCCCTTATGACACTACATTTTTTATTCATTGAATTGATATAGAATTGATAGAAAGAAACAGAAAATGTTAGAAAAAGCAAACTAATGTAAACAAAAAAGCCTTTTAGTTTTGTTATTTTGTTATGGTTTTGTATATTTTATTAAATGTTGTCAAATTTTTGTTTAGAGAAACATAAAAACAAAACAAACAAAAAACGGTAAATCGCCAAATTTGCCATAAACCGCTGATTCAGCAACACTTCTAATATTTCAAGCTTGGAATGTCAATTTTAAGTTGAACAATTTTACATTTTTTTTGACACAACTTAATTTTGTATCGATAACTTTAGTAAAATGTTTGACAGTTTGCCATTTATCTTAATACTGCTGAACTCTTTGCACTTTGAAAATTTTTCTATTACATTATATTTGTACTGTTCACCAAAACTTGAACAATGCATTAAAAATGTAGTGTTATAAGGCCTTTAAGCCTGTTCGTCCTGAACAGACACAGATTCACCTTTTTCTTAGGCAGATAATCGTTCTAGATGTACAGCTTTCAGTTTAGATCTCGGGCTCTTATATTTTAGTATTCTATAGACCACGTCGTTTAATTTTTCGCTCGATCATACATATCTGGCTTTCATTTTGTTGATTGTCATTTTAATTCGTCTTCGCACAAATTCATGGAGTTCGTGAAGGTCATCTTGCTCTTGGCAAATGTTTTGATTGTCCTTATTTACTGATTAAGGCAATTTGAGCTCAGTTCCAAAGACGATTTTTGCAGGTGTTCTAGAGGCGGAGTCGTGAACAGCTGATCTGCATGCTAGCAAAAATATTTGTATGTGTTTATTTCAGTCCTTTCGATGTGCACTGACCACTTTTGTCAAATATTCCTCCAGAGTTCGATTAAATCTTTCGACCATGCCATCAGATAGCGGATGTAGTAGAGTTGTTCTGGTTTTTCTTATACCATATACATCACACATTTTCTTAAATACAGCGGATTTAAAATTTCTTCACTGGTCACAGTGTAACTCCAATGGAACACCATAACGGCACACCCAGTTGTTTACAAATTCATCTACAACTGTTTTAGCTTTTTGGTTAGGAATAGTATATACCTCCAGCCACTTTCTGAAATAATCCATAACCACTAGAACGTAACCGTTTCCATCATCACTAATAGGTTAAGAAACCAGGATATGCTATTTCAAACATTTGCCTGTAAACAATGAACCAGATAATAATATGTTACTGGAATGCAAACGGCTTATGCCAACACAAGGTAGAAGTAGAAAGTTTTTTAAAGTCTCAGTCAGCAATATGGTTTCTGAAACGCATTTTACATTAAAAAATAGTTTTCGAATAAAAGGATACTCCACATATGCAAAGCATGTGGTGTTGCAGCTATAATAATTAGGAATAAAATTAGCCACTTTCCAATGCCGTAATATAAAACTGATCACATTCACGTCTCATCAATATGCCTCTCGGCCACAAACATCACCATATCTTCTATATATATGTAGCTTGGTCCATATCCAAGGACGAAATCTGGCAATTGCATGGTCTTTGTAGCTATTGACCATTTTACAAAATATATATTTTTGAAACCACTGAAAAAGGCGAATAGCATTTCAATAATAACTTATTTGGAAGAATCAATTTTTCACCAATTTGGTACTCCTCAGTTTATCCATTCAGATAATGGAAAACAATTTGTCTCTCATCAAATGGAAGAATTTCTGAAGTCATATGGCATAAAACATATAAAAACAGCATTATATTCTCCCCAAGCAAATGCTTCGGAAAGAACTAATAGAGAGTTCCTTATTAAACTTAGGATACTTTTGAAGGATAAACAAAATACTTGGGATGCACATGTGTCTAAAATAGCTTGTATTCTTCGAAGCGACTACCATGAAGCAATTAAGTGCTCTCCATATTTCTGCACCTTTGGCTATAATATGGTACAGCATGGGTCAGTATACCCTATTTTGCAAAGGTTAGGTTGTTTAACAGACGGCCAGATAAATATAACAAGCAATGACGTAAGAATTGCTAATTTGCATGAAAAAATTAGAGAAAATCTTCTCCTTGCTCATCAAAAGGCTACAAAAAACTATAATACCAGATGTAGGGACGTTAATTTTAAAGTTGGTCAAGAGGTTTATAGAAAAAGTTTCCAACAATCGGATTTTAAAAAGAATATTAACTCTAAATTGCTACCGCCATATATCAAATGCAGAATACGAAAAAAAATTGGTTCATCAAATTATGAGCTTGAGACTCTTAACGGAAAATTCATTGGCGTATACCACGCAAAAGATATAAAGGCTTTTTAATTTTTAGCTACGTATAAATAAAAAAAAAATAAAATAAAGGAGATAATTTAACTATATTTTAAATATATTATAACACAGAACTTTTGTTCTTTCAATACATACATATATGTATGTACAACATTTTTTTTTAAAGTAACTTTTAAGCAAACATTTTATTTTTGTAATGATTAGCAACATTTTCCATTTGTAAACAATTTTATTTAAACAATTTTTTTAAACATTAAAATTCAAACATAAGTTACAAATTTATCTCAGGGCGTGGTCGTACCCCACAAACAAATTTCCATACAAAATCTGGTTTTCCTTATTTTCGACCTTGTAAAATTCGGTCTACAAAGAAGGTTTGTAGCAGATTTTGTATTTCGTAAATAATTGTTTAACATTTTTTTTTGTTGAAAATAATTTCAGTAACATGGTTCTTATAAATTATTTTAATTGTACTAATAATTAGAATTTATGTGGGAAAATTGACTAATAAATCTAATAAATAAGACAATAATTACAATTTGTCACAAATAATTAATTTTTTTAGTTCTGTTTTAATCATTTAAAATTTTAGTTTACAACAAAAACAAAACTTATCGTTACACAAATTTTCTTATTTCATTTAAAAAAAAAAAAAAAATTGCCTTTATAACAAAAGAGACATAATTTCCCTTTACTAATCTTGATTAATTCTAATCCTAATTTGTTCTCTTAATAGCCATGCTCAATAATGTTGACAGAGTAACATATATATTTAGAACCGATACATTTTTTTATTTACTTATCAGTCAAAAGTTAACCCTAATTTTTTTAACATAACCATATTAAGTTTGTTTTTAAATATTGTAATTGTTACATTATCATTCTTATGATATGCTGCGACTTTTTTTTTTAAAGGCGCATAGTGTAAAAATGACACACACGTAAGGCAAGATCGATAACATGTTCTTAACTTAACGAATAATTTTCTCATACCTAACGGACCGATCTTGTGAGAATTAGCTGATACTTCGGGTCTTTTTATTTATGTGAAGCAATCAGATAAGACGTATATAAAAGAAAATATAATTATTATTAACTAATAATCCGTGAACATCAACTAATTAATTATATGCAATTTTAAATAAAAGTTATTTTTAAAATATATCGCTAGTTGTAAAGTAAATTGTGAAAATATTTCGGTCGATTGCCAATTTAGTTAAAAAAACCAAAAACACCACATTGTGCAGAACTAAATTAAGTTTTAATAAAATTGCTCAAAAGGAAACCCAAATGTGTTTTGGTAAGATAAAATAATACAATATCAAAAAAAAAAAAAATTTTTTATTTGTTATAAATATAATATTTATTATAGGGTTTTAATGTTGGATCATTCTTCATTCAACTTAAAAGTGATACCCTAACATAATTTTGATCTTCGAGTTGAAATAAGCTAAATGCAAATAGATATACATATATAAAATATAACGGTACTGCAAATTCTTCAACACCCAAAACTACATAAACACAAATAGCTAATAAATAATTGAATTGGCAATAAATCCATCTCCAATAATTCTCTTATGGAGTTAATGCAATTAGAAGTCTGGTGCCGCCCCGTTATAAAAGATTGCCGATCACTGCACATTTTTTTTTGTACCAATTTAGTGTACAGAGCCTGAGATGTTATGAGAGATAGCTATGATGTCATCAAAATTTAAAAGAGATTAAGAATAAGTATAAATAACATTAGCATTAATTGTAGCTTACATACTTACAAACCTTAATAATTTTAATTGCTTACATAGACTGTAAAATTTACAGTGTAAATCATTTGTTAAACCTGTTGTTAACATTAAACATTTTTATTTACATTTATTGTATTGTAATACAAAATACCTTTTGTTATCATGCACCTTACATTACGTCTTAATGACTTTGAATTTGTATGAATTATTTTTTTTAAATTAAATGTAATGTGCATGATTAACTAGTTTACATTTCTTTAAAATTTATATATAATACATAGTTTATTTAAAATGAATAAATTATGCATATTAAATGTTTGTGTATTAAAAAAAAAAAAGAGAAGGCTGGTTCATGTACTAGAATAGTATATATATATGTACATATTAATGAAGTGAATTATGACTTTTATTAATAATTAAACAATTTTTTTTAACAGCTGGGATGATTGAGCTCAAACATCGTAAGCAGAAAGAAAACTACTGTATTCATTGATATTCAACAACATTCAGCGTCCATCAAAAAAAAAAAAAAATTTATAATCGTAAGTTTAATACACAAAATTCAATTTAATATGCTTTCGATTTAATCCTTTTTATAATATTATATTATTTATACTCATAATTTTACATTAAATTAATAATTATCGAATAAGTTATTGCCCAATTTGAATTTATATAATTGCCAATTTACCGATCGTCCGAATTGCTAAACGATTTTTTTAATCAGTTTGATTACTTATTATTTTTTTGATTATTTAATAAATTGTTTTTGAAATGTTTAAATTAGAGTAAACTAATTTTAAAGGAATGTTGGTAAATAAACGTAGAATGGAATAATTTAACAAGTCAAGACAAAAGGGGAGATACAACCAAGAATATTTCTTTGAACACTGATGTATCTCGTGACATGGTGTGTGGGATGTTTATTATAGTGTTCAGTGTGAAAATAACATCTTTCATTTTTGTAAAATCAATGATATCAAATTTATATCAATATTTTAATTTTTTTTAGTCTTGGAATTTATAATTTATCACTTTCTGTTTAGTTGCTAGGACAGTTTTAATATAGTAAGAACCCTCCCATTCCGGCGAGCTCAGCCTTCAATTTAAATTCCAAGCAATGCTATATTAAAGCTGGAACAAATTTTAAATTTATATTTTTTTAAACATTAATTGTAGATTTAATTTTATTTTAAATAATACAATTGCAACCCATAACAGAAATGGCGCCCAACGAAAAGGACAACTAGTTTTTTTCGTAAAATTTTCGACTGATAACAGTTTAGTAAATAAGTCTTTAGCTGATCTATAACAGAGTCAGATATTATGCAATTTACAATTCCCCTTTTTAAGTATATTACTTATCTTAAGCCTACGATGTCTATGATGACGTTATGCGGAGATGAATTAAGTAATAAAATATTTTCATAATTTTTATTAGATTATAAATTAGTCATTAAAATTATGGTTAAAATCTGATTTTAATATGCAAAAATTAACTAATAAATTTATTTTTTTAGTAAAGTTCAATAGTATTGACAGTAAGTTTTATGAAAGTCGTAAGTTAATACTTGATTTATATAAATATATTACTTAGTTGCGCATGAAATTTTGTCAATAAAATTAGGGAGATTGATATTGATTTTACACATTAATTGTTATTGTTCCATTTGAGTTTATTCCAACATTCCTTTATTAGTATTGAATATATAGTATATATACATTTTATAAGTAACTTTAAATTAGATTAAGTCAAGTAAGGCATGTCTAATCGAAGACGAAAGATTGTAAAAGATTCTGAAGATACGTACGATAGTGATTCTCAAGTAAATTATACCTTTGACGAGGATATAGACGATAACCCGTTTATTGCGAGGCCAAGAATTGATAAAAGCCCCATAGTTACAAGATCTCAAACAATAGCCAAAAGATCTGCTAAAAGCCGTAAAGATATGGAGGATAAAACAAAAGATACGAATTTAACTGGATCTCAACAGGCCGTATCAAATTCTCCAACTGTAGGATTAAATAATTTAGGAGAGTTAACTACCCAATTAGAGAAGATTTTGACTTTAAATCACAATATTTTTATGAATGAGATAGTTAGTTTAAAGAATGTACTCGTTGAGAATATAGGTAGATCACAAAACACAAATTACCAAATATCTAGGAATAATGATAACGTTCTGAGTAATAACAATAACAATGAAGATAGGTCCGATACTCAACAACGACATTCTAATGTCTCGTTTCACAATCAGAGTTTAAATTCTGATCCTGGTAGGAGTCCTGTTTCCGTTAACTCGTTTAGATTAGACAAATGGAATATAAGTTATGATGGTTCTCAGGACATAAATGAATTTTTGTTCAAAGTTGACACCTTAAGGGACCGTTGGTGCACTCCAGCCGATCAGATTGTAGGCAGTTTCCATACATTTTTAAAGGGTAAAGCCGAAACGTGGTACTGGTCATATTTGAGACAAAACCCAAACACCAATTATGACCAATTAAAATTGGCAATGATAAAGCAATTCGGCAGAATCGAAAATGATTGCGATAAGATAGTTAGGATAATAGAGCGAAGACAATTTCCCAAAGAGTCATTTGATGACTATTTTACCGAAATGTTAAGATTAAATTCATTGCTTGCTCAACCTATGTCCGAATCAAAGATGATAGATTTAATTAAAAACAATGTAAAAGAATCATTGGGAAGTTTACTATTCTCATACGAATTATTTAGTCTTGACCATTTGCGTGATGCGGCGAGAAAGGCAGAGAAATATTTATTGCGTCAACAACAAACTAAATTCCAGAAAAGAGTAGTAGCTGAAGTTGAAATTGAAGTAGATAATGATGATACATTGACTAATGGTGCTGAAATAGCTGCTTTTAAATTTCAAAGCTTACATGGAAAAGAGGGTGCAAACATTGATACTAGTAAATTCAAGTGTTGGAATTGCGATCAAATAGGGCATTCTTTTTACGATTGTCCTTCGAGCAAACGAAACTTATTTTGCTTTCGTTGTGGAGATAAGAACATTACTACTCCACAATGCAGAAAGCACCAAAAAAACTAGAATGCAACCGAGATAAAGAGGGTGACTCGTTGTTGCCGGAGAAACCCTCATCTATTCAAAATGTTGACGACAATTGCATGAAAATGGTAAAATCTTATACGACTGATTCTATAAGTGATTTAGATATTCTTATGACAAAACGATTTGATTGCGGTTCATCATTACATGAGAGAAAAATTAAAAATGAAAAGGCAAGGGAGAAAATAATTGGCATTAATGCTTCCAAAAAAATTTTAAAATGTAGAGAACGTTATAGAAAACGTAAGAATTATAGGAAAATTATTGAATCGACAGTTATTCACGACGGTTCTGATAATAGACCTTATGCTAAAATACTTTTGGGGTCTATTGAATGTTATGCTCTGCTTGATTCCGGCGCTTCTATAAGTGTCTTGGGAAAAAATTGTTTGGATCTAATTAGGAAACTTAATTTGAATTTAACTGCTATTAAAAGTTCTCTAAAAACGGCCGATGGTAGTAATCAGCAAGTTATTGGTTTTGTTGAAATTCCTGTAACTTATGGGAATAACTCAAAACCCATCTTGTTTTATTTATCACCAGAATTAAAACAACCCATATATTTAGGTATTAACTTTTGGAAGGAGTTCGGTATAGCCCCACAGATTTTTGTTTCAGAGTTGAACCTAGATAGTGAAACATTTCAACAGGAAATTAATTGTGATAACGTTCACGAACTTGGTGAGAATGAATTATATGAATTAAGAAAAGTGATTAGTGAATTTCCGTCTTTTAGTAAGCTAGGTTTAGGTCGTACATCAGTTGAGAAACATATTATTGACACCGGAGATTCGTTGCCGTTTAAAATAAGACATTACCCGTTGTCACCACCACGTCAGCAGGAAGCTTTTAATGAGTTAGATCGAATATTGTCCTTGGGTGTAATAGAAGAAAGCAATAGCCCTTATTGTAGCCCTATAGTATTAGTTAGAAAACCTGGCAAAATTAGGTTATGTCTAGATTCTAGAAAGCTTAACTCATTGACGAAGAAAGATGCTTATCCTCTACCCCACATTAACGGCCTCTTAAGTAGATTACAGGACACTCACTTCATTACCGGTATTGACCTTAAAGATGCATTTTGGCAAATACCACTTGATGAATGTTCTAGAGAAAAAACTGCCTTTGCAGTACCTGGGAGGCCACTGTACCAATTTACAGTCATGCCTTTCGGGCTCTGCAACGCAGCACAGCGTATGAGCCGTTTGATGGATAAGGCTATCCCTAGTCGAATTCGCGAAAACGTGTTCATTTACTTAGACGATTTGCTAATATGTACTTCAGATTTTAAATGTCACATTAAGATATTACGAGAAGTCGCAAAGTGTTTACGAGCAGCAAACTTGACTATTAATGTTGAGAAAAGCAAATTCTGCCAGAAAGAAATAAAATATTTAGGCTACATAGTAGGACAAGGCTGCTTAAAAACAGATAAAAATAAAATCGAGGCCATAGAGAACTTTCCATTACCAAGAAGCCAAAAACAGATTAGAAGATACATTGGTATGACTGGGTGGTATAGGCAATTCATACCAAATTTTGCAGACTTAGCAGCACCACTAACAGATTGCCTCAAAAAAGCCAAGAAATTCGAAATTACTCCTGAGGCTAAGCAAGCATTTCAAAAACTTAAAGAATCTCTGACTACGGCACCGGTTTTAGTACAGCCAAATTTTAGCAAGCCGTTTACAATTCAGTGCGATGCTTCACGCGTAGGAGTGGGGGGAGTTTTGACACAACTAGACGACGAAGGTAAAGAACACCCCGTAGCTTACGTTTCTCAAAAATTAAATAAGAACCAGAGGAATTATACAGTCACAGAGTTAGAGTGCTTAGCTGCTATTGTATGTCTAAAAAAATTCCGTCCGTTCGTTGAAGGTCTTCCTTTTAAAATCATAACTGATCACTCCAGCTTACGTTGGTTGATGTCCCAAAAAGATTTATCTGGTCGGTTGGGCAGGTGGAGCTTGAAATTGCAAGCCTTTGACTTCGATATTGAATATCGAAAAGGTTCTGCAAACATAGTCCCTGATGCACTTTCTAGGCAAGATGTAGACGAGATTTCAATTGAATGTCCATTAATAAGTACGGAAATTGACCTTAATTCGGAGTTTTTTAAAGCTGAGGAATATAGAACATTAATTTCAGAAATTTCTAGTAGTGCAGACAAATTTCCAGATACAATTGTATCTGATGGATACGTTTATCAACGTGTTAAATTTCGAAGAGGAGAATTTGCAGAAGAAGATTCACTTTGGCGATTGTGGTTACCAAGTCCATTACGTGTTAATGTAATGGTTAATAACCATAATGTAACTTCTTGTCATGGTGGTTATTCTAAAACGCTTAATCATATTAAAGAAAAATATTTTTGGCCAAATATGGCTCGTGACGTAAAACAGTTTGTAGCAAGTTGTGACATTTGCAAAATTATGAAGCCCACTAACCAAATTCTGAGACCACCAATGGGTCGACAAATGATAACAGAACGTCCTTTTCAACGAATATACATGGACTTGCTTGGTCCATATCCAAGGACGAAATCTGGCAATTGCATGGTCTTTGTAGCTATTGACCATTTTACAAAATATATATTTTTGAAACCACTGAAAAAGGCGAATAGCATTTCAATAATAACTTATTTGGAAGAATCAATTTTTCACCAATTTGGTACTCCTCAGTTTATCCATTCAGATAATGGAAAACAATTTGTCTCTCATCAAATGGAAGAATTTCTGAAGTCATATGGCATAAAACATATAAAAACAGCATTATATTCTCCCCAAGCAAATGCTTCGGAAAGAACTAATAGAGAGTTCCTTATTAAACTTAGGATACTTTTGAAGGATAAACAAAATACTTGGGATGCACATGTGTCTAAAATAGCTTGTATTCTTCGAAGCGACTACCATGAAGCAATTAAGTGCTCTCCATATTTCTGCACCTTTGGCTATAATATGGTACAGCATGGGTCAGTATACCCTATTTTGCAAAGGTTAGGTTGTTTAACAGACGGCCAGATAAATATAACAAGCAATGACGTAAGAATTGCTAATTTGCATGAAAAAATTAGAGAAAATCTTCTCCTTGCTCATCAAAAGGCTACAAAAAACTATAATACCAGATGTAGGGACGTTAATTTTAAAGTTGGTCAAGAGGTTTATAGAAAAAGTTTCCAACAATCGGATTTTAAAAAGAATATTAACTCTAAATTGCTACCGCCATATATCAAATGCAGAATACGAAAAAAAATTGGTTCATCAAATTATGAGCTTGAGACTCTTAACGGAAAATTCATTGGCGTATACCACGCAAAAGATATAAAGGCTTTTTAATTTTTAGCTACGTATAAATAAAAAAAAAATAAAATAAAGGAGATAATTTAACTATATTTTAAATATATTATAACACAGAACTTTTGTTCTTTCAATACATACATATATGTATGTACAACATTTTTTTTTAAAGTAACTTTTAAGCAAACATTTTATTTTTGTAATGATTAGCAACATTTTCCATTTGTAAACAATTTTATTTAAACAATTTTTTTAAACATTAAAATTCAAACATAAGTTACAAATTTATCTCAGGGCGTGGTCGTACCCCACAAACAAATTTCCATACAAAATCTGGTTTTCCTTATTTTCGACCTTGTAAAATTCGGTCTACAAAGAAGGTTTGTAGCAGATTTTGTATTTCGTAAATAATTGTTTAACATTTTTTTTTGTTGAAAATAATTTCAGTAACATGGTTCTTATAAATTATTTTAATTGTACTAATAATTAGAATTTATGTGGGAAAATTGACTAATAAATCTAATAAATAAGACAATAATTACAATTTGTCACAAATAATTAATTTTTTTAGTTCTGTTTTAATCATTTAAAATTTTAGTTTACAACAAAAACAAAACTTATCGTTACACAAATTTTCTTATTTCATTTAAAAAAAAAAAAAAAATTGCCTTTATAACAAAAGAGACATAATTTCCCTTTTACTAATCTTGATTAATTCTAATCCTAATTTGTTCTCTTAATAGCCATGCTCAATAATGTTGACAGAGTAACATATATATTTAGAACCGATACATTTTTTTATTTACTTATCAGTCAAAAGTTAACCCTAATTTTTTTAACATAACCATATTAAGTTTGTTTTTAAATATTGTAATTGTTACATTATCATTCTTATGATATGCTGCGACTTTTTTTTTTAAAGGCGCATAGTGTAAAAATGACACACACGTAAGGCAAGATCGATAACATGTTCTTAACTTAACGAATAATTTTCTCATACCTAACGGACCGATCTTGTGAGAATTAGCTGATACTTCGGGTCTTTTTATTTATGTGAAGCAATCAGATAAGACGTATATAAAAGAAAATATAATTATTATTAACTAATAATCCGTGAACATCAACTAATTAATTATATGCAATTTTAAATAAAAGTTATTTTTAAAATATATCGCTAGTTGTAAAGTAAATTGTGAAAATATTTCGGTCGATTGCCAATTTAGTTAAAAAAACCAAAAACACCACATTGTGCAGAACTAAATTAAGTTTTAATAAAATTGCTCAAAAGGAAACCCAAATGTGTTTTGGTAAGATAAAATAATACAATATCAAAAAAAAAAAAAAATTTTTTATTTGTTATAAATATAATATTTATTATAGGGTTTTAATGTTGGATCATTCTTCATTCAACTTAAAAGTGATACCCTAACATAATTTTGATCTTCGAGTTGAAATAAGCTAAATGCAAATAGATATACATATATAAAATATAACGGTACTGCAAATTCTTCAACACCCAAAACTACATAAACACAAATAGCTAATAAATAATTGAATTGGCAATAAATCCATCTCCAATAATTCTCTTATGGAGTTAATGCAATTAGAAGTCTGGTGCCGCCCCGTTATAAAAGATTGCCGATCACTGCACATTTTTTTTTGTACCAATTTAGTGTACAGAGCCTGAGATGTTATGAGAGATAGCTATGATGTCATCAAAATTTAAAAGAGATTAAGAATAAGTATAAATAACATTAGCATTAATTGTAGCTTACATACTTACAAACCTTAATAATTTTAATTGCTTACATAGACTGTAAAATTTACAGTGTAAATCATTTGTTAAACCTGTTGTTAACATTAAACATTTTTATTTACATTTATTGTATTGTAATACAAAATACCTTTTGTTATCATGCACCTTACATTACGTCTTAATGACTTTGAATTTGTATGAATTATTTTTTTTAAATTAAATGTAATGTGCATGATTAACTAGTTTACATTTCTTTAAAATTTATATATAATACATAGTTTATTTAAAATGAATAAATTATGCATATTAAATGTTTGTGTATTAAAAAAAAAAAAGAGAAGGCTGGTTCATGTACTAGAATAGTATATATATATGTACATATTAATGAAGTGAATTATGACTTTTATTAATAATTAAACAATTTTTTTTAACAGCTGGGATGATTGAGCTCAAACATCGTAAGCAGAAAGAAAACTACTGTATTCATTGATATTCAACAACATTCAGCGTCCATCAAAAAAAAAAAAAAATTTATAATCGTAAGTTTAATACACAAAATTCAATTTAATATGCTTTCGATTTAATCCTTTTTATAATATTATATTATTTATACTCATAATTTTACATTAAATTAATAATTATCGAATAAGTTATTGCCCAATTTGAATTTATATAATTGCCAATTTACCGATCGTCCGAATTGCTAAACGATTTTTTTAATCAGTTTGATTACTTATTATTTTTTTGATTATTTAATAAATTGTTTTTGAAATGTTTAAATTAGAGTAAACTAATTTTAAAGGAATGTTGGTAAATAAACGTAGAATGGAATAATTTAACAAGTCAAGACAAAAGGGGAGATACAACCAAGAATATTTCTTTGAACACTGATGTATCTCGTGACATGGTGTGTGGGATGTTTATTATAGTGTTCAGTGTGAAAATAACATCTTTCATTTTTGTAAAATCAATGATATCAAATTTATATCAATATTTTAATTTTTTTTAGTCTTGGAATTTATAATTTATCACTTTCTGTTTAGTTGCTAGGACAGTTTTAATATAGTAAGAACCCTCCCATTCCGGCGAGCTCAGCCTTCAATTTAAATTCCAAGCAATGCTATATTAAAGCTGGAACAAATTTTAAATTTATATTTTTTTAAACATTAATTGTAGATTTAATTTTATTTTAAATAATACAATTGCAACCCATAACATATTGTCCCCCAAGACACAAAATAACTGAAGACCAATTCATTACTTTCTACAAAACGCTAGGCAATAAATTTATAGCGGCAGGTGATTACACTGCAAAGCTCACGGCTCATTACTCTGAAGGGCAGACAGCTATTAAAAGCTATTTCTTCTCTTAAACTTGATATTATATTTGATGGACAACCCACTTATTGGCCCACAGATCTAAATAAAGCTCCTGATTTAATAGATTTTGCAGTCAATAAGAACATCAAACGCGAACAGCTTTCTACAGTCTCTTTGTTCGATCTGTCCTCAGACCACTCTCCCACTACATTTACGGCACTACAATCAGATTTGTCACCGTTTTGTTGTCTACACTCTCTCACGTTAAAATCATAAGTCTGAAGCCGTTCAGGTTGTTTAAATTGCAACAACCAACTTAGGGCAGAATGATCAGTTATTAGTTGGAAGTGCTAGGAAATCACGTCGTGTTACACAGTAGTTTCTCTCAGACTTAGATTCAGCTGAAGTAACCAATAACTTTTTCTGTACCATCGACCACTTGTGAAAGCACGCCGTCTATTCAATATCCGCTCGAGTCCCAGTTATTTTTAAAGAGATTTATGCGCATTTAAGTTTTTTTTTTTTTTTTTTTTTTTTTTTTTTTTTTTTGCATTTAATTATTTATTGAATCTTCATATTTGACATGACAATAAGTATTCAAATCTTAATACTAAAAAGCAAATAATAAGCCCAGCCAGTGCTAGACAAACATTTTTATGATACTAAAAAAATTTCACATCAACTGATCCAGTCATCTATTTTGCGCTTGAGTTAAAGCAAGGGTATCCCTCCTTCTCAACCGATTGTGGCCACTAAAGTTAAGGATGTCTCGTGCAAGTGGGTTTGGATGGTGTTCAAGTTTGCTGACATACTTTGACGCATATTTTGTAAATTCGACTTTTACTAATGGCACGCCTAGATCTTTGTGGATTCGAGAATTTTTAACATACCATGGAGCTGCAGTAATTATACGTAGAATTTTATTTTGACCCCTTTGAATTTTTTCAATGTTTGATGCTAAAGCAGTACCCCATAATTGAATTCCATAACACCAGATTGGCTTTAGAATTGCATTGTACAACAAAAGTTTGCAATCCAATTTCAATGTAGAGTTTCTGCCGATTAACCAATTAAGTTGCGCTGCTTTTAATCTCATTTGTGTAAGTTTCGCTTCAATATGAGACTTCCAAGTTAAACGGCGGTCGAGGTGAATGCCGAGGTATTTGACTTCATTATGTTGAGGAATAATTTGATTATTTATTCTGATGGACGAGCAGGTATCTTTTCGCAATGTGAAAGTGATATGAATACATTTTTGTTCATTTACCCTGATTTTCCAAAGCTCTAGCCAATTCTCTAGCTTATAAACATAATTCTGCAAATTCTGTGATGCAACTTGGAGGTCCTTATGGACGCTGACAAAGGCTGTATCGTCTGCAAAAGTTGACGTGTGGATTTTGGGGTCTGACGGCATGTCGGAGGCATAAATCAAATATAAAGTAGGGCCCAGTATGCTACCCTGTGGCACACCTGATTCAATTGGCTAAGCGGTACTTAAAAAATTGCCTTCTTTGATTTTAAATTTGCGACCGTATAAATAACTTTCCATGAGTTTATGGGTGTTAGCAGGCAGAGTTAATTTAATTTTGTGCATTAAACCGTCATGCCAAACTTTGTCGAACGCTTGGGATACATCAATGAAAAGGGCGGAGCAGTATTTTTTATCTTCAAACGACCCTCTTATCACATTTACTAATCTGTGAGTTTGTTCGATGGTACTGTGTTTAGCTCTGAATCCGAATTGATGATTTGGAATACATTCAGTGTCATTCAGAATTGGAGTCAACTTAGTCATTAACAATTTTTCGAACAGTTTAGAAATTGTCGGCAGTAGGCTAATTGGCCTATATGACTCCACTTTGGTGTGGTCCTTCCCTGACTTAGGAATCATAGTGATCATAGACACCTTCCAATCTGCAGGATAATATTCTAGGCGTAAAATAGCGTTGAAGATAACGAGGATAATCTTTCTTGCTACACGAGGTAACTCCACAAGCATTTTATTGCTAATTTTATCCATACCTGGAGCTTTTCTAAGGTTCAGAGTACCAATAGCGTTTTGGACATCACGAAAGTTTAGTCTTAGAGGTACAGGAGGTCTTATAACAAGTGGTGGCAAATCAGATTCGTTATTATTTGAGTTGTTTATAGTAAACACATTTCTCAAATGGTTAACAAATAATGTCCCTTTCTCGGAATCATTTCTAGCCCAGTTACCAGTCGGATTACGCAAAGGAGGTTTTCCTCTCACTGGTCTTTTTAAACCTCTTGCCGCCCTCCATAACGAGTAGTCAGATTGTGAGGTACTATCAAGACCTTCCAAGTAAGATCTAAGTGAGGCCGTTCTTTGGGTTTCTAAGAAATGTCTTAGTATATCTCTGCATTCCCGTAGCCTAGCTTTCAGTTCAGGAGACCTGTGAATTTGCCACTCTCTTCTCATTCTTCTTTTTTCTGATAGGAGATGTTCGAGTTCAGAGAAATAAGTTCTGTTTGTCCTATTTCTACATTCAACGTGATAAGTGGAAGCGTGATGCACAGCTCGTCGAAGGTCCTCGGTAAAGTTGCCAATCGACTCATCAATATCGTCGGTAGTTCTCAACACAACATTTTCCGTGCAATGAGAACTTAAATACTTTTTGTATTTTATCCAACTTACTCGGGTCTTAGTCATGTTCATAAATGGAGAACCACACACTTGAGGGAAATGCATTGAAATGATAGTAGGAGAGTGATCTGAGGACAAGTCCAGTGAAGGATCCACTTGCATCCATTCTACAGGGATATTTTTCACTACTCCAAAGTCAATAACATCGGGAATCTTCCGTCGGTCCGTCGGCCAATAGGTGGGATGTCCACTTGAGAGTACATCTAAGCCCATTTTAGCAATGGTGTTGAAGAGTACGCGACCCTTTGGGGTTACCAGACGTGAACCCCAAAATGTGTGTTTGGCGTTAAAGTCACCCGCAACTAAAAATCTAGCTCCAAGGGATTTAAAGAAGTTATGGTATTGGTGTTCTTTTATTGAAAATCGAGGCGGAGAATAAATCGATGATAAAACAAATTTGTATTGACAGAATTCAATGCAAATGTTTGTTGCTTGGAGGTAATCCTCACTTATGTTATTCATTAGATAATGCTTTATTCTGTTCTTTATAAGAATTGCCGAACCTCCACAAGCTCTTCCGCGGGGGTCTTTAGTATCGTAGAACTCGTAGCCATTAATTTTGAAGTACGCTGTCGCCGTCAAGTGAGTTTCAGCAATCATCATGACATCAATCTGCTTATCCATCAGGAAGTGTTCCAGTTCGTTTTTATGTTGGCGGAGGCCGTTCGCATTCCAAAAACAAATTTTTAAACAAATCATTTCTTTAAAACGGCTTGTAAGATAGTGGATTGCATTTTCAGCATTTCCTGCATCATGGATGTCATGGTGGTCGTAAAAGTGTTCATAGTTTGGACAAGTGTCTGCAATGTTGTCTCTAGATTGTTGATATGTGGCTCAGAATATTGGGGTTTAGGTTCCTGCTCCAGACCTGGCATATTAGATTTAACCACGTTTGCGTAAGAAACTTGTCTAGAATTAGGAGCGTTTTCGTGAGTAGTTGGTCGTACAATTTGAGGAAAATTCATACTCGACGTGAAATTAGGTAGTTGATGATGATCAGGTAATACTGCCGACTTATTGGTCCTTATGCCCTTCAAGTAAGTATAAACTGGACAACCTCTATAATTTGCGGTATGATTTCCTCCGCAGTTACTACATTTTTTTATTTTTACGTCAGTTTTGGACTTATTACATTGAGCAGTTGGATGTAGTTCCCCACACGCAACACAAACAGACGGCAATTTACAGTACGCTTTGGTGTGGCCAAATTCTTGACAATTAACACACTGGACGGGTCCAATACGCTTATGCGGTTCCTCCACGGTAATTCTACGATGCAGAAGATAAATGAGATTGTAGATTGGATGGGACTCGTTTTTCTTTAAGACAACATCTCCAGGTTCCAATTCTACCCTGAACATGGGCTGAGGGATCTTTTCACGGTTTCTGATATTCACTACGCTCTTGATTTTGAACCCTTTGTCCATTAAACCGGTCTTTATCTCCGCAGGATCAACACATGGGTATATACCCTTTAGAACGACTTGGAGTCCTTTTGCGCTTTTGAGCTGGTAGGTATAGAAATCCCTAGCCTCCCTCTCCAACTGGTTGGACAATTTTCGAAAATCATCTTCCTTTTTCACTTGAATTTTAGTTTCACAGATATTTCCATGTTTAATTGAGGTTACGCTAAACATGTTTTCACCTATTACCGAAACAATTCCTTGTACCAATTTACTGGAAGTCGGCTCTCTCAGATAAATTGGTGGGGGCTTAAACGTCTTCTTAGGAAGTTCTGGCTCATCCGTCTGGAGGAGAGCAAACCTATTTTGATCATTACTCATGGTCTTAGGAGCTTTTGAATTTGATGATATTTGAGCAGACGTCGGGCTCCTCTGTCGTTTGAGAACGGTGATGTACTTATCCATACCTACTTGTTTTTTGGGTTTGACTGCACTATTTGATGAAGATAATGGTTTTTCATCTGTTGAAATCACTATATTGGGCGAACAGGAACGACGCCGTTCTGCGGCTCTTGTAGTGAGAAAATTCTCCAGAGATTTTTTTATGGATTCTTCCTCAGAGACCCATTTAGTTTTTCTAGACGAGCTAAGCTCTTTCTCAGAATTACATCTGAGAGGAACACTCATACAATTTTTATGCGATTTTTAGTGTTTTTTTTTAATTACCGATATTACCGTAGATTTTTTAACCTATTACGAGTTATTTTTTCACTTTTTTGTTTTATTTCAACCTTTTTTTTTTTTTTTTATACATTTAATTTATTTATTGAATCTTCAGAAATGAAATGACAATAAGTTTTCGAATCTTATGGCCTGTTCGCCGATCTCGAACGTTAACGTTCGCTTTGATAAGACTTAAGACATAAACTTGATTGTGGAATAAACAAACTTGATTGAGTAAAAAAATAGATACGATAAAAAGTTTGTGTCTTAAGTCTTATCTAAGCGAACGTTAACGTTCGAGATCGGCGAACAGGCTATTAATACTAAAAAAAAATAATAAGTCCAGCCAGTGCTAGACAAAATATTATGATACTACAAAAAATTTATATCCACTGATCCAGTCATCTGTTTTGCGCTTGAGTTAAAGCAAGGGTATCCCTCCTTCTCAACTAACATGGCCAGTAAAGTTAAGGATGTCTCGTGCAAGTGGGTTTGGATGGTGTTCAAGTTTGCTGACATATTTTGAGGCGTGTTTTGTAAATTCGACTTTCACCACAGGAATGCCTAGATCTTTGTGGATTCGAGAATTTTTAACATACCATGGAGCTGCAGTAATTGTACGTAGAATCTTATTTTGACCCCTTTGAATTTTTTCAATGTTGGATGCTGAGGCAGTACCCCATAATTGAATTCCATAACACCAGATTGGCTTTAGAATTGCATTGTACAACAAAAGTTTGCAATCCAACTTTAATGTAGAATTTCTGCCGATTAGCCAATTAATTTGCACTGCTTTTAATCTCATCTGGGTAAGTTTTGCGTCGATATGAGACTTCCAAGTTAAACGACGATCGAGGTGGATTCCGAGGTATTTGACTTCATTGTGTTGCGGGATAATTTGATTATTTATTCTGATGAACGAGCATGTATCTTTTCGCAATGTGAAAGTTATATGAATACATTTCTGTTCGTTAACCCTGATTTTCCAAAGCTCAAGCCAATTCTCTAGTTTATAAACATATTTCTGCAAGTTCTGTGATGCTATTTGATGGTCCTTATGAACGCTAATAAAGGCTGTATCGTCTGCAAAAGTTGAAGTATGTATTATGGGGTCTAACGGCATATCGGATGCATAAATCAAATATAAAGTTGGACCCAGTATGCTACCCTGGGGTACTCCTGCTTCAATTGGCTGAGCGGGGCTTAAAAAATCGCCTTCTTTGATTGTAAATTTGCGACCATATAAATAACTTTTCATAAGTTTGTGGGTGTTAGCAGGCAGAGTTAATTTAATTTTATGCATTAAACCTTCATGCCAGACTTTGTCGAACGCTTGCGACACATCAATGAAAAGGGCGGAGCAGTATTTTTTCTCTTCAAACGACTGTCTTATCACATTTACCAATCTGTGTCTTTGTTCGATTGTACTGTGTTTAGCTCTGAACCCGAATTGGTGATTTGGGATACATTGAGTGTCGTTCAGAATTGGCATCAACTTAGCCAATAACAATTTTTCAAACAGTTTTGAAATTGTCGGCAGTAGACTAATTGGCCTATATGACTCTACCTATTACACTTTTTCACCTATTACGATTTTTTCACCGAAAATTCAGCCGCACTAAAAGTAACACGTCCGAACAGTTCGATGAGACGAGACTGAATGTGATTTCCGGAAGAAGACTTTATATAGGGACTATGGTCAAATATGGACCGTACATCATGAAATTTGGTACGACGATTTAAATGTGTATTTGGATTATTTTTGCAGAATTTCAACTTGATAGTGGTTTTTATTAAAGACTTATGCGTATTTAAGTGATTTTCGAAAGTGGTGTTTGTATGGGTCTATGTCAAAATATTGACCGATGCAACCAAAATATAGTTCTGAGATTTCACTTTGCATGAAACTTATTACTGAAGAATTTTATATGGATACGACTTTTCTATAGACATTTGTGTACCATAAAGCCATATTCTGGGAAGACATTTGTATGAGGGCTATTAGAAATCGTGGACCGTATAATAAGTAAGTGTGTATAATTTCATGATATCACATTGTATATTTGATACATCGAACTGTTCGGACGTGTTACTTTTAGTGCGGCTGAATTTTCGGTGAAAAATCGTAATAGGTGAAAAAGTATAAAAAGTTAAATTAAATAAAAAAGTGAAAAAAACTCGTAATAGGTGAAAAACTTTACAAAGTCAAATAATTACACTAGGTGCAATAAAAAATTAATAAATTTTAATAATTTATTTTTAATTATTTGAAAACTAGAAAATTAAATACAGTGAGACAGTGAATGAGTAACAATTCTAACAGTGCGAGTGGGCCTCAGAGCCGAAATGCTTATTTCGTGTTGAGCTCGGCAAGTGTTAGTAATGAGAACATTAAAAATCCCGAATTTAATAAAAACTACTTAACTGTGAAACCAAAAATAAGCACAAATTTAAGTGCAAGTGCACCAAACTTGAATAAATGTGTTGAACAGGGCACAAACTTAGCCCAAATCATATTTAATTTAAATAGAAAAATCACTGAAGGACCGTCTTCTTCACGGTCCTCGTTATCAAATATTGGAGAGACGTCAACAGCTGCAAAAGGCACATTAAGTCCTACAAATATAGTTGCTGTTGAAGAAAAACAAAAAACACAGGTAGGAATGGACCGTTATATAACAGTATCGAAGAGAGGCAGAAGCCCAAAATCTGCCGAAATTACACCAGCCGCAAAATTATCAAAGAATGCTGAAGAGCCACGCTCGCAAAATCGTTTTGCCATCCTCCAAGACAAAAATGATGTCCCTAACGCTGTGAATAAGCCAGTAAAACCACCTCCAATATATTTAAGAGAAAAAAACTCAAACGAACTTATAAAAATATTAGTTTCATTAATTGGTGAAAATTCTTTTTATGTGACTCCAATTAAGCGTGGCAATATTAATGAAACAAAGATTCAGGTTAATAATGAAAACGACTATCGGAGAATAGTTTCGGAATTTGAAAAACGCAAAAAGAATTTTTACACGTATCAACTTAAAAGCGCAAAAGGTCTACAAGTCGTAATTAAGGGAATAGATTCTTTTGTTGATCCTGAGGAGATCAAGAGCAGTTTGGCCGACAAAGGCTTTAAAATCAAGGCAGTATCAAATAGGATCCCTCAACCATTATTTAGAGTGGAGTTAGAACCTGGTGATGTTAAGCTGAAGAAAAATGAAACACATCCTATATATGACTTGAAATTCATAATGCACCGAAGAGTTACAGTGGAAGAACCTCATAAACGATCTGGCCCAGTACAGTGTTCGAACTGCCAAGAATATAGTCACACTAAATCTTATTGTAAGTTGCCTACTGTTTGTGTTGTTTGTGGGGATGATGACACCTCAAAGTGCGATAAACCTAAGGATGATTCCAGGGTAAAAAGATGCAGCAATTGCGGTGGAAACCACACTGCCAACTACAGGGGTTGCCCTGTTTTCGAGGTCGTTAAACGCTCCTTGATCAACAAACCCGCTTCTACCCCTACTTAGACGACAAAAGTACCTATTACAATTATTCCCCCCGTAGCACAAGCATCCACTAGCCAATTTTCATATGCCAACGTGCTAAGATCTAACCAACCAACACTGCAAAATGAATCACCAATAAATGATACAAACAGCCACAATTTTAGCCGTCTTGAAGGTATAATGGAGAATCTGGTGCAATCCATGAACCATTTCATGACAAGCATGACAAGTATGATGCAGGAGATGCAAAAAATGCAGTCCACGCTACTGCAGGCCATACTTAATAGACCATGAACTGTCTCAAAATATGTTTCTGGAACGCAAACGGCATACGCCAACACAAAAATGAACTTGAATATTTTCTTTTTAATAAGAAAATTGATGTAATGCTGATTTCCGAGACTCATATGACGTCGAGAAGCATTTTTAAAATAAGTGGTTATACATTCTACGACACCAAGGACCCCAGAGATAGATCATGTGGTGGCTCGGCAATATTGGTCAAATCGCGAATCAAACACCATTCATTGGGTGGTCTTTCAGAGTGTTATCTTCAAGCAACAAACATCTGTATTGAGAACTTTTGTCAAAACCTCGTGATTTCGTCAGTTTACTGTCCGCCCAGATTTTCAATAACAAAAGATCAGTATAGAGATTTTTACAAATCACTAGGTAGCCGTTTCATAGCGGCTGGCGACTACAATGCTAAGCATACATTCTGGGGCTCACGACTCGTTAGCCCTAAAGGTCGTATCTTGTACGACTCCCTGTCTGAAATGGGACTGAATGTGATTTCAACTGGTCAACCAACTTATTGGCCAACTGACCAGCAAAAAATTCCTGACGTTATCGATTTCGGCGTGGCGAAAGGGGTATCCCCGGAACTCATTGAAGTCGAGGCTTCACTGGATCTTTCTTCAGATCACTCACCCACTGTAATCACCATCAGAAGTCCTCAGCAAATCGTAACTGATGCCTTACTTCTTGTCAAACGTCTGAATTGGTTAAAATACAAAAAATACATCAGCACTCACTGCACAGAGAAACTCCCGTTAAAAACTGCTGAAGACATCGTTGCCTGTATAAAAAGTCTTAATGAACATGTCGAGAAAGCCGCAGAACATGCTTCTTCCACTTACCGCCCGAATAGGTACAACAGAGTTTTTTCTGCAGATGTTGAGCAACTATTGTCTGAAAAAAGAAGAGTCTGAAGAGAGTGGCAACAACACAGATCGCCCCAACTTAAAACTAGGTTGAGAGAATGTACCAAAAATCTTAGGATCTTGCTAGAAGCTCAAAAAGCAGAGTCTCTCAAACAACATCTGGAAGGTCTAGACGCAACTTCCCAGTCAAATTATTCATTATGGCGTGCAGTCCGAAATCTAAGAAAACCCGTAATCGCAAAACCTCCACTGCGTACTTTGAACGGATCTTGGGCACGAAATAACGAAGAAAAAGGCAACCTTTTCGTAAGTCATTTAAAAAATGTATTCACTCCCAATATGGATACTGACATTAGCCAACTACCGCCTGTTGTTGCCAGACCACCTGTACAAATAAGATTTCAATATCTGGAGGTTGTTGAGGCTATTGATAATTTAAATGTTAAAAAAGCACCTGGGTTTGATAAAATCAGCAATAAAATGATTTTTGAGCTGCCTCGCATTGCAAAAAGATTAATCCTCTTTCTTTTTAATGCCATCTTACGGCTTGAGTACTACCCACCGGTTTGGAAAATTGCACTAGTAAAGATGATTCCTAAGCCGGGAAAAGATCCTTGCAAAGTTGAGTCGTATAGGCCAATAAGTCTATTACCAACTATGTCCAAATTATTCGAGAAATTGCTTATAACCAAGCTGACTCCGATTTTGAATATAAACAACTGCATTCCCAATCACCAGTTTGGCTTCAGACGTCAACACAGTACAATAGAACAAACACATAGATTGGTACAAGTCATAAGAAAAACCTTTGAGGAAAAGAGATACTGTTCGGCACTCTTTATTGACGTCTCTCAAGCTTTCGACAAAGTATGGCATGAAGGCCTGATGTCTTAATTAAAGCAGAACTTGCCGGTGAATCTTCAACACCTACTATGGAAATACTTAATCGACCGTCAGTTTATGATTAAAGAAGGTGATTATTTAAGCCGTCCTCAACCTATAGGTGCTGGCGTCCCTCAAGGTAGTATCTTAGGACCAATTCTATACTTGCTGTACACAGCAGACATGCCAACAAACAATGAAATTCACACGTCAACATTTGCTGATGATACGGCATTTTTCAGTACTCACAAAGATCCAAAAGATGCCTCGATTCAATTACAGCACCACGTAACGCAAGTGGAGAAATGGGCAAGACAATGGGGAATAAAAATAAATGAACAGGGAATGAATAGGGAATCATGTCCCCCTATTCGTATTAATGACCATATAGTGCCTCAAAACTCACACGTGAAATATCTTGGTATTCATCTGGACCGTCGCCTCACATGGAAACCACATATAGATGCTAAGCTGACTCAAATGAAACTGAAAGCAGCCCAAATTCATTGGCTCATCGGCAGAAACTCCGTCCTTCGGCTCGATTGTAAGCTTCTACTCTACAACTCAATCTTAAAGCCAATTTGGTGCTATGGTATCCAGTTATGGGGCACTGCCTCCAACTCCAATATTGAGAAAATTCAACGCCGTCAAAACAAAATTCTACGAATGATAACTACCGCTCCTTGGTATATTAAAAACAACAACATACACAACGATCTTGATGTTCCACTTGTCAAATGGGAAATAACTAAACACGTGGCCCTTTATTTGGGTAAGCTGGAAACTCATCCAAATCCCCTCGCTCGAGACATCTTACAACATCCCGGTCATAGCCGTTTGAGAAGGAGGGACACCACCGCTCTCAGATGAATAAATACAAGTTGCTCATTATATCCTATCGAATTTGAAAACTAGATTTTGTCTAGCATTGGCTGGAATTATCTTAATTAACTTTAGTTTTAGGATTTGAATACCTATTGTTAGTTTATTTAAAATGAAGATACAATAAAAAATAATATGCAAAAAAAAAAAAAAAAAATTATGATATTATCTGCATTATATTTGACGAAATTGCAAAAAAATAGCCAAGTAGTCTGAAACTTCTTCTTTTGTCATAGAAATAACGTGTTTAAAATTTCCAATATTTTTTGTAAAGAAAATGGTTAAAAAATACAAAAATTTTTATGGAACTTGCCTTACATTTTGGTCCATAACTCTTGTTCTACTATACCGATTTTGCTCATTATACCCTACACCACAATAGTGGGGAACGTATATTGGATTTGTGCTGATCTTTGTAACGCCTAGAAATATTGGTCCAACGGCCACCTTAAAGTATAGCGATCGACTCAGAATCACTTTCTGAGTCGATTTAACGATGTCCGTCCATACATCTGGCTGGCTGGATGTCCCTGTAAACCTTGTGCGCAGAGTACAGATCGCAATTTTAAAGATATTTCGATATAATTTGGCCCCCATACAAATGTCCTCCCGAAATTGGAGTTTACCGATCATAAATGTTTGAATTATGCAGTATCCAAACAAATTTCATCGCAAATGAGTGGTAAATGAAGTTAAGTCACATCTACAAATTTTGTGCAGATCGGTCTATAATTACTCGTAGGTCCTATATAAGGCCCACTTCCGAAAATCACTTTAAAGAGCATAACTCACTCAAAAATGTTGGTATCCAAATAATATTTCATATGCATACAAATAATACGGTACAATTTTATAATTGTCGGTCCATAATTAGTCAAAACTCCCATAATTCAATGAATTCTCCGTAATTCACTTTAACCTCCATAAATCTTTTAAAAGTATTTATATCGCGATAAAGTTTAACATACATACGTAATATTTATATTCACAGAAGTCATGGGACTAAATTTTTGGATGATCGGTCCACAATAGGTTATATCTCCCATATAACGCCCATTTCTGAAAAACTTTTTTATACATATACTGCGTGTAGGGTATTATATGGTCGGCCTTGACCGACTATACTTTCGTACTTGTTTTCAATACCAAACTAAGACTTCCATATGATCAATAATATAGTATACTTTGTTGGATCTCAGATGAATATTTACACGGGCAATGGCAGACTTAAACATACCACTTATGGTGGTGGAGGGTATAAGAATAAATATTTGCGAACTTTTAACGTATATAAAATAATTTACATTTACAATTATTATACCCTGACTTAAAAAATTGCTAAATTCGTTTGCCAACATTTTTAGTGAGTTATGCTCTTGAAAGAGATTTTCGGAAGAGGGCTTATATGGGAGCTACGACTAATTATGGACCGATATACACAAAATTTGTAGATGTGATTTGGCGTCATTTACCACTTCTTTGTGATGAAGTTTGTTTGGTTCCTTGCATAATTAAAACATTTATTATCGGTAAACCCATATTTCGAGAGGACATTTGTATGGGGGCCATGTGAAATAATGGCCCGATTTCCACCAGTTTCAATTCCATCCGTCCTTGTACTGAAAAAATATCACTTACCAAATTTTATCAAAATATCTTCAAAATTGCGACCTGTACTCTGCGCACAAACTTTACATGGATAGCCAGACGTACGGACGGACATCGTTAAATCGACTCAGAAAGTGATTCTGAGCCGATCGGTATACTTTAAGGTGGGTGTTGGACCAATAGTTTTGGGCGTTACAAACATCAGCACAAATCCAATATACTCTCCCCACTACGGTGGTGTAGGGTATAAAAATTATATGGTCCATGTATGTAATGGCATCACGTGAGAACGGCTGGAGCGATTTGGCTGATTTTTTTTATTCTATTCAAATTTTCTGGACATGGTTTGTAAGACAAAAGTAAAAAATTACTCGTAAAACTCGGAAATTTTAAGTTTTTGATATATTGCCTCCTTTTCACTTCTCATTTTTCTTAATAAGAGACATTTTTTGGAGAAACTTGAAGAGCTAACAACACTGTCTCCTTTTCACTACTCACTTATTTTACTTAACCCTTAAGCGAACACCAGGGCCTGGCCAGGCATTTTTGAACATTTTTTTCTTAGATAACTTAGGCGGAGCCCCTTAACTTTTTATGAATTCCTCAATAAAGGTGTTTTGTACAAAAAAATTAAAAAAAAAAATTAAAATTTTTTATCTCTAGGCGTGTTAATTACTCTCAACATGTTTGTAACACCAGGGCCCAGCTAGGCCCTATTATGTAGAAAATGCAGCAAATAAAATCAAAACAAAAGAGATTAAACCGATAAAAAGCAGAATCAATGTGCTTGAACGTTTCAGAAATTAGTTTTTTTTTATTGTTGTGTTGGCAGTTAACAAGTTTTAATAGTGTTACAATGAGTACTAAATTAGACAAAATCTCACCCTAATTATGACAGATTGGCAGAGGCATTTGCCAGGCAGTTTAAAAAGTAGAAATTGACTTAAAATCGTTAGGTATTTCCCTAACGAAAAATCGACTAACTACTACAGTTGCCACAAGTAATGCAAGAGTTCGCCTTTTGACTCTCTCACACATGGATATGTTAATGTCTCTAACCTAATTTTTTTTTTGCGAGTGGAAAAAAACTGTGCAGTTATTACAAAGAAAATCAACAAGAAAAAAAATTATTTTAAGTAGTTATTTTGATTTTGTGTTGGCGTCAGTTGCAATTGGAAGTTCATGGTCACTGTACGTGTAATTTTTAGTAAAAAAAGTGTTTTTTGAGAAAGGTAAAATAAACAGCAGAAGTGAATTAAAACGTCGCACAAAAAAAGAAAAAGAGCAATCAATTAAATAGCGAAATAACTGACGAAAACAAGCATGCTTATGTGAGTATTAATAAATATCTTATATATTAATCATATAATCTTAAATAATATTATTGTTTAGGTATATGTTATGAAGTCTATACTTAAACCACGTGGAGTTGAAAAAAACTTAAAATATATACTAAGTAATAATGTTGTCATGGCCTATAACATTGATGGAGTCCATGGCAAAAAAAGTCTCAAAGAACTGGAACATGTATACTCCGCACTCATAGGTATATCATATATATTTAAAATATTATAATATATTTCATTTCCAGATTATTTATTTATCCCTTTTTTAGAATCCGTACCAATAAACGCAAAATTCCTTGGCCCGGCTGAAGACCAATTAAAAAGAGCTATTTAACTGCAAAAAAAGGAGATAAAGGCAAAGTCTGACAAAAAACTAATACTTTTCCTTACTTATTTTTTTATTACATTTTTAATTGATATGAATTGCCTGGAATTTATTTTAAGTTTTAATTGTAGTTTAAAAATGAATTACATAATTTTTTTTTATTTATTTTGTTAAATAAATAAGTATTATTTAACAGTACTTTCATTATGGAAATATCATTAGTGATATAACTGATACATTTTGACTAGAGGAATAGTTGGGGTTTGCTGTTAGTTATTTCGCTAAAGAAGCAGTGTCAGTGAAATGATTAGTAAACGGTTATGCAGATGGTGGCAATTGACTACCGTCAATGTCATCCCCATGTTAAAATCGTCAGTCGTGGGCATTGCTAGTAGTTAGGCTGGTAGTTAATGCTAAGGATTGGTATTTACGGAAATAAATAGCTAGACATTCGCTAGCTACACCGACTGTAGGGTAATGAGTGATATATGTACGTATGTGTTTGCTCTGTGATATAATTTGGTCGTGTTTGATAATATCAAAAGATTAGATTAGTTGTTAAAACAAAGATAATTATAGGAAAGTTTAAAGGTGAAGAAGTGCTTATCCCCAGGATAGCTATGAAACCAAGTGATCTATAATTTAATTTTAAACGCGTCCAATTTTCAGTTTGCCTTGCATTCGCCATGACGATAAATAAATCTCAAGGACAATATTTAAAAGTGTGTGGGTTAAATCTAGAATCCCAATGTTTTTCCCACGGTCAATTGTATGTTGCGTGCTCGAGAGTCAGTACACCGTCAGGACTATTCATTTTCTGCTCCAATAGAAGAAAAAAAACATTGTTTACCATCTAGCTTTAAAATAATGTTTTTTTGATTATTAATTAATAATTGTTTCAATTGTTGTTGCATATAATAATAAACAAATTTTGAAGGGACTTTTTAAGCCATAAATTGATACAAATTTTTGTTATTTTTTCTTTTACTGAAATTTTTTTGTCTTAATTTTTAATTCTATATGAAATACAAATCATTAGTAAATACCGAGCGAAGCCGGGCCGGTCAGCTAGTATATAATAAATATATAAATATACTCGTATGTATATTTATTTTACAAATAGTATTTTTTGTCAACTCTGTGGACTTTACAAGTGTAAATTTAAATTATGAAAGAAAATAAATAAAGACTTCACTTCAAAAAAATAATAATAAATAGTAATTGTTAATTTGGTAACAACTAAAAATTCTCCACACGCCACACCCCACCTCCTCCTTGTTGATAGCCACATGAACGTATGGATAACTGTTTTTATTACTTTTTCTCATACTACAGATTTAGTTGAAAGAATTTAAAAAAAAGGAAAACTTAAATTAATATAAATTTATTAATAAAAGCATTTTTTAAAGCGGCCGTAGTTTTGTTCTAATCGGATCTAAAACATATTTTTACTTTAATAACAACAATAGACAAAAAGAAGTAACAAAATGTGGCACGTGTCATCGCTTGTCTTAATGTTATTGTCTCAGAAAAGTGTTAAACACATAACATACATCCATAACACACATTCTTCCATCCACCACCGTACGTACTCGCTCCCCATCCACCCTTTTATAACGGTATGTACTGATAGTGCTGCTGTTGCTGTTGCTACACTGATGGTTTTTGGGCAAAAACAAAATCAGATCTTTCCCGCCAGCATACACACTCTCAATGACACTCTATTTTATTTAATATGGGCTTTGTAGGCGGCGATACCGGAAACTTTGACGGAAAAGTATGCTTTCATGCTTGAAAGCCTTTTAACGCTCATGACACAGGCTGCTGTGTCGTTCGTATTGGAAAGATAACGTTCAATCAATTTAAAGAACGTAAAGGCGAAAGAATTTCCGATAAAAAAGAAAGCAATGCTAAATATGATAAAATCCTTTGAAGATACTCGTAACGTGTAACATATGGATAAGACATAAAAAATATTACAAACAACTTTAACTTTCATCTATAGAGGGAAAAAAACTAATTTTAAACTACATATGTATGTATGTATGTACATAACTGCGGAATAACATTTTTAGACTATCCTTTAACAATCTTTCATTTTCATTAATAATAATAATAACAATTATGACAAAACAGTCGAATGGAAAGTGAAAATAAATCTGGAATATATAATTGGTTAGTTTGATTTTAATAATACAGAACTATACTGTTGGAAAAAATATTGAGAAATAAAGCCAAGGAAGAAATTATATGGTACAAATTCCTTTTACTTATTATAATTAAGTAGTATTAACAGCTCTAACTTTTAATGCTATTTATTATAACGCTGCATCAATGCTCTTCCCAACAACAATAACATGTCTGATGTAGACATCATAAATTTACCGTTATTTTTTGCATTCTGTTTTAATATCGTTGTGGTACAAGTAAAATTTTTAACAGATTTATCTAACAATTTACAACTAAAACACATTTTTTGATGCAAACAATATTATTTGGTGTAAGTGCAAAACGATATTATTATAAGCAATTAAAATAATATTTTTTGTGTGAAAATTAATGAATTTTAGGCAAAAATGCCACGTAGAAACCAACTTTCGTTGATAGATCGTACGCAAATTGAGTTGCTGAGGGAAAATGGGCACTCAATAAGGTCCATAGCAAACCGTGTTAAGAAATCAAAATTACTTGGCGGATCCAAAATCATACGGCCCAAAAAAAAAAAAGATCTGGTAGAAAACAAACATGTAACTGACCGCGATAGACGATCAATCAAGCGCCTAGCTATCACAAATAATTTCGGAGCTGGAACTAAATGTGACCAAAAGGATTAACCAAATTCTAAAACGATTGACTCCTGGACACAAGACAGCCAGATTATCGTTCGCTGAAAATTATAAATTTTGGGAAGAGGAGTGACGTAATGTTTTATTCACTGATGAACAAAAATTCAACCTTGATGGACCTGATGGATTCCAATATCATTAGAGGAAAAAAGGCGGCGATATACAAACCAGAATAGCACGCAATTTTCAAGGAGGATCTTTGCTGACTTGGGTTGCTTTTGGGTATAGAGCACGTTCTCCAATTTGTTTTATTTCTCATAAAATGAATGCGGAGAACTAGGTAGAATTACTGGACAGTGTTTTTATTAAATTTGCTGAGGAAAATTATGGAAATAATTTTACTTTTCAGCAGGACGATGCCCCTATACATAAAAACAAAAGAACTAAAGCATTTTTTGAAGAAAAGGATATATGTAGCTGTTTTGGACTGGCCACCTCTTAGCCCTGATCTAAATCCAGTTGAAAACCTCTGGGAAATTTTAAGTGCCGAAATATATAAAAATGGAATGACTTATAACTCCTTAAAAGAGCTCAAAGAAGCTTTAGTAAAAAAAATGGACAGAAATTCCTCAAGATGTGCTACAAAAATTAATAAACTCTATGCCATTTCGGTTAAATGAGATAATTGAAAATCGAGTAGGACATTCGCATTATTAAAATTTATTATTTATTTTGATATTATTACAATTAAAATTTTAATAAACCTTAAAATTAAAGCACTAGGAACATAGGCTATCGGCTATATTAAAATTTATATTTTAGTTGAATATATTTAATTAGTTTTAGGTTTCGATTTTTTTTTTCTTATTTTGTACCATAAAAATAATTCCTATAAGAATTTGAATTAACAGTAAAAAGTATTTAATAAAAATAAAAAAACCCTGAAAATCTTTTAATTTAATTTTTTGTTTCTCTCTACTAAATATCAAAAATATATAAACTTTTACATTAGCTTTAAAACCCAAGAGATTTTTAGAAAAAACACATGAACCATATAATTTCTTCCTTGGCTGTAGTAGATAAATGAAAAAAGTGAGCTGTGGATTGTGTAGAAATATAGCAAAAACAAAAGTTATCCCATGCCAGGACAATGATCCCAAGCTCACATCCAAACCAGTTAAGTCTTGGTTTAAGCAAAACAAAATTCGCGTTATGGAATGGCCGTTGCAATCCCCGGACTTAACCCCTATTGAACAGCTTTGGGGAGTCCTAAAAAAGAAAAGAAAATAGCGGAATATAAACAACAAAATAAGAACTACACTGGTAATCATATAAATTAAATATTCATCATAATAGTAACTTATTCAATTTATTTTCTATTTATAAAAATATAACAAACATTTTTATTTCACTAATTAATTTTAAGCCTGCCTGCTTTAAAACGGATCATTTTTTTTTTCATTTCATTTTATTTATCCATAATATTTACAACTTCATTTAAATTATTAATTAAGTATTTAAGTGTTCAAGATTTTTCTTTTTCAGCTTAATTATAGATACATATTTAACAAAATTTCTATATACATATATACAATATTTATTTGGAGGAGAAAATTGGCAAAAACCTATTTAATTTTTATTTTAAACTACTTATAACTTATACTACTTATACTACTTCACTACAGACTAGATAAAAAAGAAGACCTATGATGATACTAGTTCATTAATATGAGCAAAATCGGAGTTTTGACATCTGATATTAAAATTTTGTGTAAGCCTATTGATTTTGTCTGAAACTAATTCCAAGCCCGTAATATTATGAAGACGTGTGGTAGAGAAATCATAAGGAAGATTGTACATAAGTTTTAATAATTTATTTTGAGCTATTTGCAATTTTTTTATATGACAACATGCGCTAGTAGACCAAACGGGGACTGCATAAAATATTATAGCATGAAAAATGGATTTTAGAATTAGTTTTTTATTATGGATGTTAAGGTTAGAATTCCGATTTATGAAGGGGTATAGTATATGGGTTAATAAGTTAACTTTATTTACTATATAAGGTATGTGATCTTTAAACTTCATTTTCGGGTCAAGAATAATGCCAAGATATTTAACTTTTTGTTCCCATTGTATAGGAGTATTATTCATAATAATATTGGTTTGTGGTATGTAACATTCTTTTCGCTTCCTTGTAAAATATATGGCCTGTGTTTTATCATAGTTTAACCTGATTTTCCACTTATCGAAATAAGATACAATATCAGATAATGCTCTTTGCAGATTGGCTATAATATCAGCAGCCAGAATTTCAGAGCTGAGAATTGCAGTGTCATCTGCGAAAATTGACAAAGTGCAGTAGTCCACTTGAGGTAAATCAGATGTGTATAAATTATAAAGAATAGGGGATAAGCATGACCCTTGAGGACAGCCTGCCGTAATAGAATGGCTTTCAGAGTGGTGAGAGCCAATGTGGACTTGAAAGGAACGGGAAGTGAGAAAACTGTGAATTATTTTCGTCAATGCTATTGGCAAATTTAAATTAATCTATAAAAATAAAAAAATTAAGGAAATCGGTAATGAGGTTTTAGAAATAATTAAAACATAATATTCTAATTTCCTTCTGAGGACTGTTTTGACATTTGCCAATGGCTATTGGCCCAATCCCGTGCCAAGAAAACTCAGCCCCAAACACCGTGTTTTTTAATTGTTTTTATGATATACTTTGGATGATGCTGTAGTGTGCGAGTTACATATCCATCCCTAAACGACCATTATTGGCTGGCTAAGTGTAGCGAAGCATTAGCTTCCAATTACGTTTCCACATTTAGCCAGACAGCAACGTAAGCATTAATGTTTATGTTGCTTACTTTTAGTTAAATATAAGATTACAATTTTTGCATTTATGTAAAACAAAAATTCATTTTTAAGATTCAATTCAATAAATGAAGTAGCTACTCTAAAGAGCAGCTACTAAAAAATAAATAAATAAATATAATTTGCGTGCTATAATTTTACACATCATTGTATGTGCTATAATTGTGCATATCATTATACACGCGCAAAGGAAATATGATAGTATTAAAATAACCAAAAAAAAGTAAACAAAATAAAAGAACCAATGTTCAAATGAAATAATGCTATCATTGCAACTTTGCATAGTTAGAATAATAATAATAATATTGTTAAATGAATTTATATTTTATTGTATACTCAGCAAATATCACTCAGTACATTCACACTTAAGTTAAACCAAGGGTAATTTTTTTTTTTATTGCCTTTAATTATTTATTGAATCTTCATATATAAAATGACAATAAGTATTCAAATCTTAATACTAAAAAGAAAATAATAAGCCCAGCCAGTGCTAGACAAAAATTTTTATGATACTAAAACAATTTCACATCAACTGATCCAGTCATCTGTTTTGCGCTTGAGTTAAAGCAAGGGTATCCCTCCTTCTTAACCGATTGTGGCCACTAAAGTTAAGGATGTCTCGTGCAAGTGGGTTTGGATGGTGTGCAAGTTTGCTGACATACTTTGACGCATATTTTGTAAATTCGACTTTTACTAATGGCACGCCTAGATCTTTGTGGATTCGAGAATTTTTAACGTACCATGGAGCTGCAGTAATTGTACGTAGAATTTTATTTTGACCCCTTTGAATTTTTACAATGTTTGATGCTGAGGCAGTACCCCATAATTGAATTCCATAACACCAGATTGGCTTTAGAATTGCATTGTACAACAAAAGTTTGCAATCCAATTTCAATGTAGAGTTTCTGCCGATTAACCAATTAAGTTGCGCTGCTTTTAATCTCATTTGTGTAAGTTTCGCTTCAATATGAGACTTCCAAGTTAAACGGCGGTCGAGGTGAATGCCGAGGTATTTGACTTCATTATGTTGAGGAATAATTTGATTATTTATTTTGATGAACGAGCAAGTTTCTTTTCGTAATGTGAAAGTGATATGAATACATTTTTGTTTATTTATCCTGATTTTCCAAAGCTCTAGCCAATTCTGTAGCTTATAAACATAATTCTGCAAATTCTGTGATGCAACTTGGTGGTCCTTATGGACGCTGATAAAGGCTGTATCGTCTGCAAAAGTTGACATGTGGATTTTGGGGTCTGACGGCATATAAATCAAATATAAAATCAAATATAAAGTAGGGCCCAGTATGCTACCCTGTGGCACACCTGATTCAATTGGCTGAGCGGTACTTAAAAAATTGCCATCTTTGATTTTAAATTTGCGACCGTATAAATAACTTTCCATGAGTTTATGGGTGTTAGCAGGCAGAGTTAATTTAATTTTGTGCATTAAACCGTCATGCCAAACTTTGTCGAACGCTTGGGACACATCAATGAAAAGGGCGGAGCAGTATTTTTTGTCTTCAAAACCCCCTCTTATCACATTTACCAATCTGTGTGTTTGTTCGATGGTGCTGTGTTTAGCTCTGAATCCGAATTGATGATTAGGAATACATTCAGTGTCATTCAGAATTGGAGTCAACTTAGTCATTAACAATTTTTCGAACAGTTTAGAAATTGTCGGCAGTAGGCTAATTGGCCTATATGACTCCACTTTGGTGTGGTCCTTCCCTGAGTTAGGAATCACAGTGATCATAGAAACCTTCCAATCTGCAGGATAGTATTCTAGGCGTAAAATAGCGTTGAAGATAAAGAGGATAATACTTCTTGCTACACGAGGTAATTCCACAAGCATTTTATTGCTGATTTTATCCATACCTGGAGACTTTCTAAGGTTGAGAGTACCAATAGCGTTTTGAACATCACGAAAGTTTAGTCTTAGAGGTACAGGAGGTCTTATAACAAGTGGTGGCAAATCAGATTCGTTATTATTTGAGTTGTTTATAGTAAACACATTTCTCAAATGGTTAACAAATAATGTCCCTTTCTCGGAATCATTTCTAGCCCAGTCACCAGTCGGATTTCGCAAAGGAGGTTTTCCTCTCACTGGTCTTTTTAAACCTCTTGCCGCCCTCCATAACGAGTAGTCAGATTGTGGGGTACTATCAAGACCCTCCAAGTAAGATCTAAGTGAGGCCGTTCTTTGGGTTTCTAAGAAATGTCTTAGTATATCTCTGCATTCCCGTAGTCTAGCTTTCAGTTCAGGAAACTTGTGAATTTGCCACTTTCTTCTCATTCTTCTTTTTTCTGATAGGAGATGTTCGAGTTCAGAGAAATAAGTTCTGTTTGTCCTATTTCTACATTCAACGTGATAAGTGGAAGCGTGATGCACAGCTCGTCGAAGGTCCTCGGTAAAGTTGCCAATCGACTCATCAATATCGTCGGTAGTTCTCAACACAACATTTTCCGTGCAATGAGAACTTAAATACTTTTTGTATTTTATCCAACTTACTCGGGTCTTAGTCATGTTCATAAATGGAGAACCACACACTTGAGGGAAATGCATTGAAATGATAGTAGGAGAGTGATCTGAGGACAAGTCCAGTGAAGGATCCACTTGCATCAATTCTACAGGGATATTTTTCACTACTCCAAAGTCAATAACATCGGGAATCTTCCGTCGGCCAATAGGTGGGATGTCCACTTGAGAGTACATCTAAGCCCATTTTAGCAATGGTGGTGAAGAGTACGCGACCCTTTGGGGTTACCAGACGTGAACCCCAAAATGTGTGTTTGGCGTTAAAGTCGCCAGCAACTAAAAATCTAGCTCCAAGGGATTTAAAGAAGTTATGGTATTGGTGTTCTTTTATTGAAAATCGAGGCGGAGAATAAATCGATGATAAAACAAATTTGTATTGACAGAATTTAATGCAAATGTTTGTTGCTTGGAGGTAATCCTCACTTATGTTATTCATTAGATAATGCTTTATTCTGTTCTTTATAAGAATTGCCGAACCTTCACAAGCTCTTCCGCGGGGGTCTTTAGTATCTTAGAACACGTTGCCATTAATTTTGAAGTACCCTGTCGACGTCAAGTGAGTTTCAGCAATCATCATAACATCAATCTGCTTATCCATCAGGAAGTATTCCAGTTAATTTTTATTTTGGCGGAGGCCGTTCGCGTTCCAGAAACAAATTTTTAAATAAATCATTTCTTTAACATGGCTTGCAAGATAGTGGATTGCATTTTCAGCATTTCCTGCATCATGGATGTCATGGTGGTCGTAAAAGTGTTCATAGTTTGGACAAGTGTCTGCAATGTTGTCTCTAGATTGTTGATATGCGGCTCAGAATATTGGGGTTTAGGTTCCTGCTCCAGACCTGGCATATTAGATTTAACCACGTTTGCGTAAGAAACTTGTCTAGAATTAGGAGCGTTTTCGTGAGTAGTTGGTCGTACAATTTGAGGAAAATTCATACTCGACATGAAATTAGGTAGTTGATGATGATCAGGTAATACTGCCGACTTATTGGTCCGTATGCCCTTCAAGTAAGTATAAACTGGACAACTTCTATAATTTGCGGTATGATTTCCTCCGCAGTTACTACATTTTTTTATTTTTACGTCAGTTTTGGACTTATTACATTGAGCAGTTGCATGTAGTTCCCCACACGCAACACAAACAGACGGCAATTTACAGTATGCTTTTGTGTGGCCAAATTCTTGACAATTAAGACACTGGACGGGTCCAATACGCTTATGCGGTTCCTCCACGGTAATTCTACGATGCAGAAGATAAATGAGATTATAGATTGGATGGGACTCGTTTTTCTTTAAGACAACATCTCCAGGTTCCAACTCTACCCTGAACATGGGCTGAGGGATCTTTTCACGGTTTCTGATATTCACTACGCTCTTGATTTTGAACCCTTTGTCCATTAAACCGGTCTTTATCTCCGCAGGATCAACACATGGGTCTATACCCTTTAGAACGACTTGGAGTCCTTTTGCGCTTTTGAGCTGGTAGGTATAGAAATCCCTAGTCTCCCTCTCCAACTGGTTGGACAATTTTCGAAAATCATCTTCCCTATTCACTTGGATCTTTGTCTCGCAGATATTTCCATGTTTAATTGAGGTTACGCTAAACATGTTTTCACCTATTACAGCAACAATTCCTTGTATCAGTTTATTGGAAGTGGGCTCTCTCAGATAAATCGGTGGGGGCTTAAACGTCTTCTTAGGAAGTTCTGGCTCATCCGTCTGGAGGAGAGCAAACCTATTTTGATCATTACTCACGGTCTTAGGAGCTTTTGAATTTGATGATACTTGAGCAGACGTCGGGCTCCTCTGTCGCTTGAGAACGGTGATGTACTTATCCATACCTACTTGTTTTTTAGGTTTGACTGCACTATTTGATGAAGATGATGTTTTCTCATCTGTTGAAATCACTATATTGGGCGAACAGGAACGACGCCGTTCTGCGGCTCTTGTAGTGAGAAAATTCTCCACAGATTTTTTTAAGGCTTCTTCCTCAGAGACCCATTTAGTTTTTCTAGTCGAGCTAAGCTCTTTCTCAGAATTACATCTGAGAGGAAAACTCATACAATTTTTATGCGATTTTTAGTGTGTTTTTTTAATTACCGATATTACCGTAGATTTTTTTTAACCTATTACGAGTTATTTTTTCACTTTTTTGTTTTATTTCAACCTATTACACTTTTTCACCTATTACGATTTTTCACCGAAAATTCAGCCGCACTAAAAATAATACGTCCGAACAGTTCGATGAGACGAAGGGTAAATGAAAAAAATAATATTTGCTGATCATTTATTAATTTAGTATATAAGTCAGGTAAAATTGTAAATAAAATTCAGATTTAATCCAAGTTCAAAGATAACAACTTGTCTTGTTTTAATTCTCAATAAAAGGGCGTTTTGCCGCTCGGTTACATCGGCTGGTGAGCTTTGAAGAAAACACAACCTGTACACTATACTAATACAAGACTTTTAGACATTACAATGCTGCTGATTAATCGGACGGGAAAAGCGGCAAAACTTTGATTCATCACTTCAAAGTACGATTTTGAAAAACCGATAATCTTTTTTAAATTTTGTTTTGCAAACTCAAGGCTTGATTTTATATATTCTTCTTCGAAACAACAAGTTTGCGTTGTGCGATGCGGCCACGAAGAGAAATTTCATTAAGCCTTTTTCGTATTGTTTTAAATGAAACTTTAATCCTATGCGATGACTTAACTTCAACCTGCATTTGCCTGAAAGTTTTAAATGGATCAGCTAGAAAGGTTTTTTTTTATAATTTGATCTGCTCTTTTGTTTGTTTTTCGCTGTTGATGACCTCTTGCAACATTTGTAAAATATCATTTACCAAAATTTTTCGAAGTATCATCAAAATTGCGACCTGTATTCTGCGTCGATCGGTATACTTTAAGGTGGATGTTGGACCAATATTTATATTCGTTACAAACATCAGCACAAATCCAATGTATCCTCCCCACTATGGTGGTGTAGGGTATAATAATAGAGAGAAATAACTGAGGAATTAACAGACATAAAACAAAAAATTAAATTGCAAAAGAAACATTAAAATTTTTTAATTGGGTGTAATTGGACCTATGTTTTAATTATATGGCCACCACTGTATATACATATGTAGTATGTACGAGTATAATTTTTTTGAATATCTTCCAATTGCTACCTGACAGAGGAACGTCATATGGTAGTGTCGGATGTAAAAAGCTTGGACACATATGACATTATGATATAGTTTATCAGATACACAAACCTTAATATGAAAGACAGCATCCGGAACAGTTGCAGAATTGCCAGAGCAAACAAAATTTTTAAGCTTATGATCGTAATCAGCGTTGCCACGACCAAAAAAATTTTGTAACCAAAATGTAAAAAAAAAGTAACCAAAAGCAAAAAAAAGTAACCAAAATTTTTATATATTTAAAATTTTATTTTATTTATACTTCAGCTAAAAAATATATATGTGAAATATAAATTAACCATTGCATTTCAGTTTCTAGTTTAGTCTTATAATTAGGTACAATTGAAAGAAAAAAATAATTCAGCAATAACAATATTAATAAAAACCAAATGTAATTAATTTCATTAGATTTGTTACAAAACACTAGTAGATAAAGTTTAAGTAGATGAGGCTAAAAATCTGTCTTGAATGTTCTTAGATGATTTATCCATATAGCGAACGACTAGAACTAGTGATTTCTTTGTGGATACGTATGTTGTTTCGTCTACTATTAACGAAAACTTTCCTAACATTTCTGTTAATTGAGTTGCTTTACCTGCCACATTTAATGTGTTTCGCAATTTTGAGAGTCGGGACAGCGCTCCTCTAATAAGCCTGGTAGATAGTCCATTAATAAAAAAAGGCAAATTGTGGGTAATAAGAAACATTACTAATGTTAGCTCTGTTTGGTGCACTTGCTTATTAAGAGTTTCTTTTTGAGAACTTGCAAATGTTGTTTTTATTTTCCACATTTTGCTTATGACACTTTTTTTGTGTGCTTTCGTAAATAACTTACGTGATTTGGAATTTTTTTTCACAGGCAGCGCAGAAACAACATCGATCTTTGTTTCTTAGCCACGGAAACTCATCCAACCACAATACACGGAATTTTCTTTTCGTGCTGTTTTTAATATCACTAAACAACAAAATATTATTTAAAAAAAGTTATTGAAATTGAATGCAAATATGCCTATTCTCATCATCACTTCCAGAAGATAACTCGACATTATTAGTTTTACTTTGAGCAGCCTTTTTAAATAAAAATCTAACAAAAATAAAAATTGTGCTTAAAACCAATATTATTATTTTTTAATTCGAAGTACATACAAACTTATCCATTTTTTACGAAAGAAACCCAATCTTAACTATTTAAAAAACACTTTATTAATTAAAAATTAAATAGCACGCTAATTTGTAAAAAGCTTTTTTTGGTTTTCTGATAAAAAACATAATTTATGAATGTTTATTAAGGTCCGTTCATATCTAAAACAAAAGAATAATTAACTTGCTCCGATGTCAAACATCAATATGAAAATGCATTTAGTAGCATGTTTTTAGATGGTTTTTGTGAAGAACCTTTTACTCGTTCAACAATACAATGATTGTGTTTGTTATGTTTGGAGACAGGCATGTATTTTTTTGTAATCTTGTGTTTAGTGTTTTATATTTAAAACACTTAAAATGTGGTAGTTTAGTATATCACCAAAATTAGTGGTAAAAATTAAGTCAAAGTAAAAACAATGTAAAAAATGGTTACTTTTGTGTTAAAAAAAAGTAACCAAAACGGAAAAAAAGTACACAAGTACACATTGGAAAAAAAAGTAACCAATTTTGGTTAAAAGTAACCAAAACGGCAACGCTGATCGTAATACTGTGTTCAGATATGAAACTTAATTGAGTCAATATTCTGTTAATTTACTAAAATATAGCTTTGATCTTTTTCCGATATTATTGTTTTTTTTATAAGAAATTAAGATATTTTTCTGAATATGTTCGATAACATGGTAAATGGTTAAACCAATCTTTACACCCATTAAATTAAAATTGATAAACGCTGATTCAGCATCCCACTGCCATCGGCGTAGATAGCCCGGAATCCCCCAGAATTTTTATTCTTTTATTGCATTTTTTTATTTGAACAATTTTCCATAGCTTTTACTAAATTTATAAATTAACAATTTAATGTTGTCTGTCCCTTAATATTTTTATGTGTAGTTAAAGAACACTTCTTTACAAATCTTTTTTTAAGTGTTCAACATGTGGCTAAATACAAACTTCACAGTGTAATCACCAGCTGATTGACCAGATGATCGTAAACAAAACGTAATAGCAAAACAAAACACGGAAACAATCTTTGCCGGATTTTAAACAAAATACACAATTTTTTTATTTTATTGAAGTCAGTAAAAAAAAAGATCAAAAAAGCTAATAAATTAATTAAAGCTGAAGTATTGGTATGTTTAATGATTATTAAATCGTGTTAAACGTATTAAAAGGTGTATTTTTTTTATAGTTATGAAGAAAATAAAAGATATACGATCATTTTTTAAACCAACACAAAGTGCAAGTGCTATTGTTGAAACAGAAGAAAAAAGAGAAACATGTGCTGAATCCACAACTCTTGAAGAGGAGCCTCCTCAGACATCAAAAAAAGATTCAAATATTAATGATGTATCTGACTTAGGAACAAAAGAAAGTGGGCCACAACAGCCAAAAGCAACTTTTAAAAAGACTTTTGTTGATGGACAAAATAGATCGTTTTCTTCTAAATATTATGATACATATGATTGGCTTGAGTATAGTTTGGAGAACCAAAGGGCTTTTTGTTTTGTCTGCCGCAATTTCGGTTCTAAAGTATGTCGACAACAAAATGAGAAATTTGTAGTTTCAGGTTTCGAAAAGTGGAAAAAGCTAAGTGATACTCTCAAAAAACATGACAAATCAGAAATGCATATTAAAAGTATACAAGGCTATAAGATGTATCAAAGCACACCCGAAATTCATGATATAATTCTAATTCAACATTCCAAACAAATAGAAGAGACTCGTGAGTATTTAAAAAAGGTTATTGATTTATTTTGGTATTAGCACGACAGGGGCTTCCTCTCCGTGGACACAGAGAGGACATAAACTCAAAAAATAGAGGAAACTTTTTGGAGATCTCAGATTATATCGCAAAATATGATGACAAGTTCAAATCAAGTCTAGCCAAACCTAAAAATTATTCCAGCCCAACTATACAAAATGAAATTATTGAAATTGCAGCAAATCTTGCATATAATATTATCGTACAAAAAGTTAAAAAATGTGGTTTTTATTCCCTTATACTAGATGAGGCAAGGTGTTTTAAAGAAGAGCAGTTGTCGATTGTTATTAGATACGTAAATGATCTTGAAGTTGAAGAGAGATTTTTAGGATTTGTAGATTGTTCTTCAGATAGAGATTCAAATTCTTTACAGATCTTACTGGCAGAGTTTTTTTAGAAAAGAGGATTGACTGATATACCTATTATTGGACAATCCTATGATGGCGCCAATGTTATGTCAGGCTATAAAAATGGACTACAGGCAAAAATTAAATAATTGAATCCTCAAGCTGTTTTTATTCACTGTTTAGCTCACAGATTAAATTTAGTGGTTGTGGATTCTTGTTCAAACATAAGATCAGCGACATCATTTTTTAACACAGTAGAGGCATTACATATCCACTTCTCAAAGCCCGGAAATAATAGTGAGTTAAAAAAAGTTTGTCAATCTCTCCAGCTAAATAATATTTCAGTTAAAAGCCTTAGTACTACTAGATGGAGCTGTCGGTATGAAAATTGCAAATCTATTATTAACAATTTTGCCCTTATTAAAGCTACCTTGGAAAAGGAAATAAATGAATCAAGAGATAAAAATGCAATTGAGGCTCTTGGTATTCTAACTGCAATAACAAAACCCGATTTTATTGTTAATTTAGAAATTTTTTATTTTGCACTTCAAACCATCAATGTCTTAAGCAAATTTTTTCAAACAAAAGATGCTAATCTTGGCCAAGCTTATGGTTCCATTATGGCTGTGATAGAGACGTTTCAAGAAAGTCGGGGTAACTTTTTAAAAATTTGGAATCAAATAGAACAATTTTCAAACAAAAATGATATTTCATTGGAACCTCTTAGAATATCAAAAAGAAAAAAAGGAAGCTCATTAGACAAAGATTTCTACGTTGATTCGCCTTTGGGCAAGAATCCGTTCTTGGATTTACCAACTACTACTTCTGCAGCAGAATACTGGAAAATCAATATTTACTACCCTGTGATTGATAATATAACATCTAACTTAGAATACAGATTTAAAAGTATTCCACTTGCAAAATCTATCAATTCATTTTTTAAATTAGATTTAGAAGAATCCACCGATTTTATTGATAATTATAAACATGTATTAAATATTGACTGTGATTCTCTTAAAGCAGAAGTCATGGTATTTAAAAATTTGGTCAAGAATACAAATAGTGAACAACCTTTAGACATAAACATAATAATTAAATCTAAAGTGGATAAAATCATCTACCCAAACTTGTTTAAACTTTTGCAAGTAGCTATGAGTCTACCAATAAGCTCAGCTGGATGTGAACGCAGTTTTTCGGCTATGAGGAGAATTAAAACCTGGTTGCGTTCAACAATAAATCAGAATCGATTTTCAAATATGGCTACTTTAAACATTGAAAACGAACTAGTCAAAAACGAAATTGTGGCAGAAGATATTCTTAATATATTTTGTAAACAAAACAGGAAACTAATCTTCGACTGAAACTAACTATTTTTATTAATTATATTTTTTATTACTTTTATTATTAATACAAATTAGTTTAAGTGTTTTACTTTATTTTTTTTAATGTTAATTAAATGACTGAATTTATTTTTTTAATTGACAATGTGATTATAAAAACCTGAAATATGCTTGAATTTTTTTTGTTTATTTAGTTTTAAACTTTAATTTAATAACATTGTTATATGTAATATAAAAATGTTTAACTCTTTATTTTTTTTAAATAAAAATAAAAAAAAGCACATTTTTTTTACTGTAAATGGCTAGAGCCCCCCCCCCCCCCAGCAGCGTTACCGTTGGCAAATTTCAGAAAGTCACACAAAAAGGGGATTTATTAAAAAGAAGGGGCACCACTTTTAAAAAGATGGAAAATAAACAAAACAAAAATAAAAATCGTATTTTTTTCATTTAAATGTTGTATATGATGTATGTTTACATATGCATATAATAAAAAAATTAATAAAAAAAAACTAATAAGTATCAAGTAAAACAAAAAAAGGTACACAAAAAGTGGCAAGGCATCTGTAAAAGGGTCAAATTGCCACTTTAGTCGCATCAACGGTAACGCTGCCCCCCAGGAAAAAGGCCTAGCTACGCCGATGCCCACTGCTCAATTGCCTGAAATTTAAACTGTTTCTATCTCCTCTTATAGTTCAACTAAGTAGGAATTTTTATTACATTCTAATGTTTATGTTTAAACATTCCTAACTAATAAAACATCAAAAAGAACAGTTGTTAGAAAATACGGAAATACTTCTTGGATCTAATTATATAAATGCATACCTACAATCATTAAAATCTGTATATATGTATATAATTATTTAGACATGTAGTTAATATATCTCCTTTTTTATCTCTTTTTATCATTATATAATATCTTTGTAAATTAATGTAAATAGTTGCCATTAGCCTCTATAAAGCCAATTCGGCGCTGGGGCAATTATGTATATTACTGTAGATACTTAACTTTAAAAAAGAGCAGACACGAATTTGGTCCTTTGTGGAAATTTGTTCCCTTTATAAAAATCAAATATAAAATACTGAACTTTAAATATATGCATATAATGCATCAAACTAAATATATTTTTAATAGCTTTAAAAATAACTATAGTCCATTTCATAAATAAAACAATAAAATAAAAAATATTGAAAATTGCCAATATGTATTTGAAAAAAAAAATACAATAAATTTTACTAAATAAAGATTAGATAACCAAAGATACATACATATTTCTATGGCATTCCACAGGTATAAATAAATTTAGTAGAAACTTAATTTTAATTTTACTTATATTTTCCAACAAATTGTAACATGACTTGGATTTACTAGACGCAAAGCAAAAACGTGTTTGTGGTAAACATAATCTAGAGAAACATATTATGACAAGATTTATGATTGAAGTCAAAAATTATTATGATGAATATTAGTATCATAAAATATTATATTATGATCAATTATCATCGTAATATTTCATCATAATATTTTCTTATTAATCACAATTTAATATTTCCATTTTCATACATGATCATACCAAAATAATAATAATATGACCCAAAGTATCCATATTATAGGTTAAAGTAATCATAATATGATTAAAAGTAATATTCTTATGATAATAAATAATCTAAACGACAGTTAAAAAATATAATTACGAGCAGACTAAATTATAAATAGACCAAATACAGTGGTGGTCCAGTATAACGAATGATATAATATCCAGGGTCGTTCGGTGTATCGAATATTCGTTATATCGAATATATATATTTTTTTCATAAATATTAGCATAGTACCAAGTTAAACTCTATTCGTATTTTCATTTATTAAAAAAAGGACCAAAATTAATAATTTTTGAAAAAAACTCCAATATGTGTTTTTTTTTAATTGTTGTACTGAAGTCAAAATCTTGTTCTTGGAATCTCCTTAAAATAAATACTTTGCTGTGTTCAATTCCATTTTCTTCTGCCCAGTTGATACACGTTTGGAAAGCATTAATGGTATTCTTTAACGTGACCAGGGGGCTAATTCTCGCATTCGTATGCGAGTAAATTTTCATTCAACTTTAAGGGCCCGCCCCTTGAAAATAGGCATGACCGCCAAAAAAATTTTTTTGTTGCTATCTCCTCTAAAAGCCCTATTTGTTTTTTTTTTTTTAGCAAAATCACTAAAACCGAATTGTACCCCTTATTTATACTCTGTTTGTTAAGTTACACTCAAGATTATTATGAACATCAGACAAACTCTGTAAATTATGGTAAGAATTGGTAATTAAATCAACTATAAATGGTCGAAATTAGATAAAATTTCAAAATATTTAACATAAATTCAAACAATATATCAAATATTAATAAAATTTGCACTAAGAATGAATAGAAAACACAGAATAAGCCGAATATAGCACTCTTACTTGTTCTTCTTTGCTTTGAGGTGTTTGTTACGTACAACAACATGTTGTTACTACATCTATAAATAAATATGTATGTATGTATATCTTGGGCAGTGATGTTAACCGTACGGTAATTACCGTATTGTACGGTAATTTAGACCTCCGTACGGTAGGCAGGTAATTTCTACTTTTGTACGGTATTTTAAAAATCATAAATTTCAAAGTTGACAACGCTGCTAAATGTTGTCTGTAAATTATCTTCATTGAAACAAAGCATTGATAGATAGCAATGTGTGTATAAATAAAAAATAAATATCGATATAACGAATTTCTCGATTTAACAAATGGGCCTGACAATATATCGTGTATATATCGGCATTTAGTATCTGTTATAGGTATTAAATTATTTATGTTTTATTCATTTGGTTGAACACCTTTTTTATGTCATTACTTGGAACTAGTTTTAATGCAGTTGTGGTAAGTCCTTACCTCCAAAAAGACACCAGCATGATGAAAAAAATAATTAAAATGCTATTTTTTTCAAATTGTAAAATGTTTGAATTATTAATAAATTTATTTTTAATATGGTAGATATTGAAAATATTTACATTTAATTAGTATTAAGAGGGCAAAAAATGTAACATTTTTTTCGCAGAAGAAAAACGACATTATTGAACGATGTAGGGCGGCAAAAATAGCAATAATGCTTTAGTTATAATATTGCATAAGTGTAGGGTTGCCAGATATACAATCGACAAAAAAAAGTACAGATATCAAATCGAAGTAGAAACAGCAGTACAAATAAGAAAAAAAGTATACTTTTTATTTTAAAAAAAATCATAAAATTCAGTACATAAAAGAAATAATTGATGTAACTAAGAACTAGGAAATTCAGTATTAACAATAACAATTCAATGAAGAAAATAACAAATAATAAAAACAAAATAAGAGATCATATATATTTTTGTGTAATAAAAAATTACTTAAAATTAGTCAGATGTATTCGATTTGCTATCAAATAAGAAATTGTTCCTTAAAAAAAAAATAAAAAAAGTACAAAAAGAAGTACAGAGGCTGAAAAAAGTACATTTGCGTACTTCTTTAGGTCTTATGCAGACAGATGTACAATTAGTAAGTCCCCTTTTACAGTTGAGAAATTTAAAGACAGACAGATGAAGTTTGTAGGCGATAGGAAGAGTGTGCGGTAGACCTCTACTGTACTGGACCAAGGCATATTGATTATAATAATAATATATTGATTATTGATTATAATAAAATAAATTGATTATAATAATAATATATTGATTATAATAAATATGCCTTGGTCCAGTACAGTAGAGGTCTACCGCACACTCTTCCTCTTCAATACATCGCCTACAAACTTCGTCTGTCTGTCTTTCAATTTCTCAACTGTAAAAGGGGACTAAAAAAAAGTGCTAAATGCAGTACGTCTGGCAAGCCTACGTAAGTGTAACGTGACCAGATGTTTTTTTTTCTATAAAATGAGTATAAATAATTTGAAAAATCGGGATACAGCAGTAGATTTAAAGACATACTTTTAACAAAAAAAAAAAAACTTAAATAAACTATGCGATGGAATCGGATGAAGTCGGTTATAGAGATTTCATAATAGAAATTTCCGGAGAATTTTGCGCTATATCCTATACCGCATACATACTTGCCATTTCGTTCACTCGCGTATCTTCAATATTCTTGCTAATTACCATCAAGTATCTTCATTTGCATGCAACGCAACAACTTCGCGTAGAATAACAGCCCAACTATAATATGAATAAGCAAGCTTATAGCGTAGACAGACGACAGGGTTAATTTGCATTAAAATCTCACTAATGTGAATTAAGATTTTACCGTGACAGACGACAGTTTCTGCATTTAAAACAGCATTTAAGCAGCTGTTTGTTTGCAAACAACTGTTTAATTATGAAAAACTTTTTTTTGGCATTTGGTGAAAAATCAGTATTTATTTGAAAAAAAGCTAAAATTACTTTTGCTGAAACTGCTCCATAATGCAGAAATTGTTCATGTACTAGCAACCATAAACCTGAACGTGTTGCTACAAGTAGGGACCGCAGTAGGACACTCTGAAATAAGAGAAAGGCAATTGTGGAAATTCATTTTTATTATCTTAATTTTACAATTATCTTCTTCTTTTACAATTGTAAACGATTTGATTTTCGACGATGTTGCCATATTGAAATAGCTAAATGCAGTATAAATTCAGTTTGATTTTGTGAATTTACGTCTAACCTAATGCGCATTAGGATGAGGATAATTCACGAGTTAATTTGAATTAAGACTACTAATGCAAATTAACTGTGTCGTCTGTCTACGCTATTAAGGCCCAACCATAATGTGCATAAACTAGCTTAAGCCAACTTAAGCAAATGTGCAAATATGTACATGTAAAACGTATGTGACAAACCATAATGTACTTAATTTTTTTTTTTAATACATTTAATTTATTTATTGAATCTTCAGAAATGAAATGACAATAAATTTTCGAATCTTAATACTAAAAGAAAATAATAAGTCCAGCCAGTGCTAGACAAAATATTATGATACTACAAAAAATTTACATCCACTGATCCAGTCATCTGTTTTGCGCTTGAGTTAAAGCAACCGATTGTGTCCACTAAAGTTAAGGATGTCTCGTGTAAGTGAGTTTGGATGGTGTTCAAGTTTGCTGACATATTTTGAGGCGTATTTTGTAAATTCGACTTTCACCAAAGGAATGCCTAGATCTTTGTGAATTCTAGAATTTTTAACGTACCATGGAGCTGCAGTAATTGTACGTAGCATTTTATTTTGACCCCTTTGAATTTTTTCAATGTTGAATGCTGAGGCAGTACCCCATAATTGAATTCCATAACACCAGATTGGCTTTAGAATTGCATTGTACAACAAAAGTTTGCAATCCAACTTTAATGTAGAATTTCTGCCGATTAGCCAAGTTTGTACTGCTTTTAATCTCATCTGAGTAAGTTTTGCGTCGATATGAGACTTCCAAGTTAAACGACGATCGAGGTGGATTCCGAGGTATTTGACTTCATTGTGTTGCGGGATAATTTGATTATTTATTCTGATGAACGAGCAGGTATCTTTTCGCAATATGAAAGTTATATGAATACATTTCTGTTAACCCTGATTTTCCAAAGCTCAAGCCAATTCTCTAGTTTATAAACATATTCCTGCAAATTCTGTGATGCTATTTGATGGTCCTTATGAACGCTAATAAAGGCTGTATCGTCTGCAAAAGTTGAAGTATGTACTTAATGAAACTTTTCGTCAAATGTCATTTGCTTAAGCAAAGTGCCAAACTGAACACACTTTCCGTACGGAATCATCTGTTTTTTGATTTCATAAAAAAAAATTAAAATGTAAAATCTAGAAATAGATGAGGAGTCGGTGTTCATTTTTAATTTAATTGAAAATGTACAAAAACACAACGGCCTGTACGAGAAGAGAAGCCCCTTTTACTTTAACAGAAATGTTAAAGAAAAGTCTTGGCAACAAGAGCAGAAATTTGTAGTGGTATGTATGTATGTATATGTTTGTTAGTTTTTATAATTTCCTAAATTAAAAAGAGTTTTTACTGTTTGCAAATTTTCAATAAAATAAAACATAAACGCTTATCGCATTGCATTTGCTTTCGCATCGCAATAGAGAGTAACGCCCCAGGGCTGTAATTTTTGGTACTTTTTAATTTAAAGTACCCACAAAAACATAAAAGACTGCACAAATATGCAACAAGGGTTACATGCATCTTAATGTCGTGATACACTATTCTACACAATCGTACGATTCATTCACTGGAAAATCTGACCGATTTCTATCACACTCAAAAGAAAACCGCATCAAAGTCTGTCATAGGTGCCACACTATTTCACAAAAAAGATGCAAAGTGCTAATGTAAACAAACGCAGTTTTCCGCCTTTCAAATTAACTTTTATTCATTGTATTTTGTTGTTATATGTGAATATAATAGATTGTATAAACTGTACAAACAATTAAAAAATGTTAAACGTCTGTCCTTTAAATTATAATGTGTGCTTTAAATCAATGAAGCCGACATTGTTGTTTTCTTATCAGCTGTATTAGAAAATACAACTCTGATCGCATAGAAACTATAATTTTATGAAAAATTTTAAAAACTTTTGCAAGTCGGACTTGTCAAAAAAAACTGTAATTTAGTTAAATTTTTAGGCCACACTATCATACTTTATGAACACACACGATATCGTACGACTAAATATGCACCTTTAAGTTCATGTAAATACATTATGGCCACCTAAAAGTCTTTTTTAATTTACTTATGCATTTGACAGACTTTTCCTTCATTTTTGGCAGTTGCTAAAGCTAGCTTATGCACATTATGGTTGGGCCTTAAGACGGAAAAAATAAAAGAAGAGGGACCCAGCGGTAAATGGAACTAAGTACCTAGATTATAATCGATGACATCAGTATAACATTCTAAGCGAGCGATTTAGGTTAGGTTAGGTTAGCAGGCGGCCATGTAAAACGGCCCACTTAGGTCCATATTATTGGTCCCATTGTGATACCTGTTTGGATAGAAGATTATAGAGAGAAGAGAAAGAGTGAACAGGGTAGTAGTAGGATGAGTTTAGTGTAAGAGGGTGAAAAGTATGAAAGATTTGAAAGGATGAACGTGCAGACCAAAACCTAAAACAAGGGCGCAGAATACCTAGATGGATAGATAAGGCTACTGCAGCCAATTACTGCTTCTGATAAAAGCGTCAATATCCTCCAACTTCAAAGCTGAAAATTCAGATAAGTCGTCGAAGAATGGTTGCCCCAGAAGAATGGTACGAGATCCACTCATTGCTGGGCATCGACAAAGAAGATGAGAGACCGTTTCTTCCTCCTCTTCATTATTGCAACTCCTACAAAAATCGTTATAGGGTAGACCCAGTCGTCTTGCATGATTGCCAAATTTGCAGTTTTCTGTGATTAATGACACCAAATTGCTAAGTTGTGGTCGCTGTAATTTCAATAAATACAGCGTGCGTTTCCTGTTTAGTATAGGCCAAATCAGTCGTGTGACTGTACTGGTTTGTTCATTTTCCCACCTGGTTTGAGCTAGCTCACAGTGGAAATTGCTGACTATTTGCTTGCATTTCGATAGCGGAATGCCGCAAAGATGGTCAATGTTGTCGTCAGGTAACATGGCACCTTTCCTTGCCAAGTCATCTGCAATACAATTACCTGTTATGTCTCCATGTCCGCGCACCCATATGAGTGTAACTGTCGAATGTCTCGCCATCCTGTTTAAGGATGTCCGGCATTCATGGACCAAGATTGATGTAGTATGTACACCTGTTAGAGACTTTATTGCAGCTTGACTGTCAGTGTATATAGCGATTTAAGTACTTAGAATGTTATATATGTGTAATCTAATAAATATAACCTAGTAATTATAACTTCGATTTTCATATTAATGAGCTAGCTCATCTTACGTAGCTAAGATTTAGAATAAGTGTTTTTAAAAAAATTAACAAAAATAAAAAAAAAAAGGCTGAATTTCAGTTTATGGGGGACACCCCTAGAGAAAAAATCTAAATATGCCATCCCCTTCAGAATGTTCCCAGGAGTACGAAAATCATAATGAAAATGGGGGCTCACGCCCCCTATGGGCGTGGCAGTCGAAAAACGACCCGGCCCACCTACGTAGACAATATGGGTATCAAATGAAAGCTAATGTCTTCACGATTCCAAAAATAGCCATAGTTGCCAGATCGGGCGGTTTTTGCAGCCGATACGGCCATTTTTGTTAAATAGGGGCGGGGGTGAAAAACGACCCATGCCACCTACTTAGGCAATATTGGTATCAAATGAAAGGAAATGTCTTCACGATTCCAAAAATACCCGTAGTTGCCAGATCGTCCAGAATTTGAGGAAGATATGTTAATTTTTATAAAATGGGGGAAGGACTTTTTTTGTTTATTTCTTTTTAGCTCGGCCAGAGGCCGAGCACTCGAGATCCCCGCCGTCTAGAATTAAGACATACTGGAGTTAAAAACCCCTAAGCCCGGCCGTAGGCCGGTCACGCAGAAAAACTTTACTAAGCGAAGCCAGTATAACAAATTTTCATTAATCAATCAGAAGCTTTCAAGAGTTTTCCTCGTTTCTTAATTTTGTACTTATCCTCATTTATGATTTGACTCTTGACACGAGAACATCACTAAATATGGATTGCGTTACTGCCTTTGACATTCACGACTAGGGTCGTGAATTGGACGATACGGCTATTTTTGGAATCGTGAAGACATTAGCTTTCATTTGATACCCATATTGTCTACGTAGGTGCGCCGGGTCGTTTTTCGACTGCCACGCCCATAGGGGGCGTGAGCCCCCTTATTCATTATGATTTTCGCACTCCTGGGGTCATTTAAGGGGGCGTGGCATTTTTGTTTTCCCAGGGGTGTCCCCCATAAACTGAAATTTTGCCAAAAAAAAAAACAAAAAAAAAATATAAAATATATAAAAAAATATAGGTTCAAATAGGTTTTTGCTAAATTTTTACCTCCTATATAATATTGTCATGTTATATATAAAATTATTAGTCGAAATATATTATAATTAAGTAGAAAAAGATATTAATCTTGAACTCTTTACAACTAATTATATACAATTGAAATGTAACATATTAAATTATAACAATAAATAAAGAAATAAATAACTTCGATTACAATATAAGCGGAGTTGGTGGGTTTATGTTAAAAAAAAATATGAATTATATTTAATTTGCCTGAATTTATTGACGTGCCATCAAGCTCGCTTAGAACACCACTTATAACGTAAGTAAAATTGAAATGATACTTAATGACATCGCTGCTTACATTTTAAGCGAAAGCGCACTAATTAAGCAGCCTATGACACTCGTGTGTAAATGTAAGCAGAAATATAAGCGACAGCATCAGTACTGATTGCTACTAATTATTCTGACATCAGCGATTAAGTAATGGGCATTTTTACCGCTGGGGAAGTATGTAGCCCCTTTATTCTCTTTTCGCTTGAATTTGAAATAGATTTGCACCTTGTAAAAAATATTGTTCAAGATCTAAGCAAACCAATTTTAAAACAATTCGTTTACATGATGAAATTAAATTAAAGAATTTTCCAAATTTAAATGTAATTTAAATAAAATGTATATTTATTTTTCTTTGCTAAATAAAATATGTTCGGTGGTATTCCATATAATAGTTTCCAAATAGCTCACAATAACTGCTAAACGAATTGTATATATATGTACTCGTATGTATCTACATATATGTATGTATATTTTTGCTACACAATTTCGAGAAAGATTCTGAATCTTTCGTATAGAATCTCTTTAAAAAGAACTTTGTATATTATCAAACAGAAACAATTAATAAAGTATACAATTCCAACATAATTACAAAGAAGACTGACAATTTAAAAATTCATCATTTCTAGAAGAAAATTCAGAATCCACTCACCCACAGTGAGGCAGATACAAATTATTTTGAAAAAAAAAAATAACAAAGGAAAATTCGAGTTTGAAAATCGACCCCGTATACCTTCCATTGGCAGCGCTGACATGTATATTTACTACCATGATATTTAAGAAACGTGGTTACGTGTATTATTTCTCTGCTAATGTTTCCAAATTATACACGTATGAAAGTAAATATTTAAATATTTTCCCATATCCTGGTCCGTTTTTTTAAATATCGAGGAAAATTTTCTATATTTAAAATCATATTCAGAAAGATTCAAATCAATATCGTTTCCCGGTCAGAAATAAAAGATTTTAATTTGAATATTTAAAAAAGTTAAAGTGCTATATTCTAAATATCCTCCACCTAAAAATACTGAGAATTATACAAAGATGTTGTTAGAACAAGAATATTATTATTTAGTTTTACAGTTTTGCACAAATTTTATTAGTATTTTATATATATACCTATTATTTGATAGACAAGTTTTCGCATAATATAATTTAATATAGAAAGGTATATTAATTATATAACAAATGTTTTTAAGTTTTATCTACTTATTACCATTATTTACAGAGTTTTATTATAACAATCTTAAGCTAAAAATGGGTTCAAAATTTTTCCATATTCACCACGTTAAGGAAAAGAGTATAAAAGAGACTAGGTGAGGCTTATAAATATTATCTCAATAACGTCATTAACCAGTGTTCATAGATATTATTCATAGAAGTGGATCAATTATGGACTGATATCTTTAAAATCCAGTAACGTGATTTCCATGTATTTGAGGAACATTTCGGTAGAATTTCATCTTATAAAAGTAAACTTCAATGGTTGCTATAATAATACTCGGAAGCTTACTTTATTTGGGAGCTATTGTCAAATATGGACTGACAACTACAAAATTCGGTAGTATAATTGCCATATGACCGATATTAGTATGATATCTGGATTAAAATTACAGATGGGTTTAAAATGTTGGTTTGATATCGATATTTATTAGGCATTTTCCTTTTTTTCGGAATTGGCTCTTATATATGTAGGAGCTATGATAAATATGGACCGATCTCGGTACATAGAATTTTATATACTTATATGGGGACATGGCCAGGATATGAGGATATGCTCAAATATGGACCTGAATTCACAAAATCCAAGAGCTCGATTTTGGCATATACAACATATATACATGATCTGTGAAAAATTTTGGATCCGTACCGTTATTTATAGCAGACCTCAAACAATGCTCAAACATGGACCGAACTAATCAAATTTTAGTTTTGTGATTTATTTTCATATGAAACTTATGTTTTGAAATAACTGACCGATTCTTACTATTTTCATCTCAGTTTGACCTTCCGTCGTAAAAATAACGTGTACAAAATTTCATGCTATTATCTGCAATATATTTGAAGAAAATAGCAAAAACTGTGTAAAAATATCATATTTTGATGGAGGTTGTTACACATTTTGGTCCATAACTGTGGTTTGCCTGAACCGATTTTGATGATGTTCAATACTAAACTGCTTAGGAGAATTATAAACGGTTTTTTGAAAACTTTGCTGACTTTAGACGTGAGAGTGTTTTACACAGTCAGACATACAGATGGACATACATACATAGCTCAATCGACATAGAATTCCATAAGGATCAAGAATATACATATATACTTATTGTGTCTCAGATGAATATTTATCAGTGTTACCTATGCCTACATGTATACCCTCATTCATCACTTGTGGTGGTGGAGGGTATTTTTTGGTCCAAAAAGTGTCTTAACTTTTTTTATTAGTAAAAAACGTGAAATTTGTTTACTTTTATTTTTTTAACATTGAATTTAAATAGGAAAATGTGAAAAGTGAACAAATTTCACGTGGAATTTTTATTCACGATAGGGGTGAATAGGTATTTCATATTTGTGAAAAACATACATACATATGTACCTACATAGTTATATGCAACATTTTTAAAAATTAATGCTGATCCTACAAAAAAATATTTAAGTGATTTAAGAATATATGTACATATGTATGTAGGTAGGTACCAATTTATGGACTCAAAATTAATGCACATTTAAAGTACAAATTTAACGAAAAAGACGTAACCTACAATAAAATGTACCGATCTTTATAATACCTATATAAAAACCTTTTGGGAAAATAATGCAAACTAAATTCAAATGTTTAAAGATCACAGTTTTAAAAATTTGCAAAAAATACGTTTATTGAAACGGCAAAAGCGGAATTTCGGTCTGAAAAGAAGATGTAAATTTACACGGGATAAGCTTTAAAAAAGCTGGATACTCTTGCCAGAAGCGGGATATATGGTCACGTTATGTATGTATAGGTAACTTAATGTGCTGTAGGTATTTCGAAAAAAAAATTTAAATAATAACGTTTATAAACGTTTTGTGTCGGTTCCATATTAAGAATCAACCCCAACCAACCAACCAACATTTGTTCAGACAAAGCACAGCTCACATTGTTTGTCGGCTATTTCTTATTCGGAAAGACGCATTATCACACACAACAAACAAACACAAACTATTATTGCTTCTGACAGCCAGACATACAATTTCCAATTTAAGCCACTACCCTGTTTTGTAATGAAAGTGTGTGTACATGATTTTATGTACATACATATTTACAATATAATGGTGGTTGATTAACAAAAGCAAACTCACATTACACACACACACTTGTTAAAGGGTGCAAGAGTACACACATGAACTAACATACATACATGTTTTAAACAGATCTAACTGGTTTGTTGTTCGTATACTGTCTGTTCGAATAAACGAATGAGTGTAGATTTGATTCGTGTTTGGCATTGGCCAATCAGAGTTCAGTTTAGTGTTTTTGGTTGGTTAGAAAGGTGAATGTTGACATTGGTGTGTGTGTTGGGACCGGTCGGTTGGTAGGTTGGTTGGTCGGCCTTTCGTTCATTCGTTTGTTCATTTTGTATAACGTTTGCCTATGTGTGTGTGTGTAAATATCAGTAAACATTTATAACAAAAAATATGGCAAATTGTAAATGAAAAGTAAGCGCCAGCCAGGATACATAACGATACGAATAAACAGACGGAAGGTCGCAAATTTTTTGAGCGTGAAGTAGCGACAGTAGCGTGCTGCGTTTAATAAAAATACGTAATGCTAAAATTTGTAAACAAACTTTTAAAAACACGTGTGCATTAAGCTCAATCAGTTGCTTTTCGTATTTGTAGTACTTATGTACATACGTATCAGATTGTTTAATGTATCGAATGCACGTTGTGTAGCGCAAATTCACGCCGCTGGTTGTCGGTTCTCTGACAAAAATATATATAATTGCCTCTCCTAAACGCGCGCTACTTTTAACAATAAGTTTAATTGAAAATTTAATATACATACTACATACCAGTATGTTGTATTATAATAATTGTGATAAATTAGTTTAAAGGATAAATTTACCTACATACCTATAATAGTGGAGTCACATTAGAAAATTATAAATTATTTTTATTAAAATGGTATAAAAAGTTGCTACTGGCAGGCAGTAAAAGGCAATAAATAATAAATATAATATTGCGAAATATAAAAAAAAAATATATTTATGTGTGTATAAATAAATAAGAAATAAGCAATAATAAAAAGTGAAGTGAAATCAAATGCCCATTTAGTGTATTATTTTTTTTGTTGCCACCACCTGTGGCGTATGAAGCTTTTACATATTAAAAAAAAATAATTTCAATACTGTCTCTTATTTTAATTACGAAATTATATGCGATGGCTATATGCAAATAATTTATTAGGAAAGTGCTGCTTTGTGAAACAAAAGAAAGAAAAAACGTTTTTGTTTTCAAAAAACGTTAAACCACGGGAGCTTTATGTGTAATTGTTTATCCAAGGAAAGCCTGTTGTCAGCCTGTCAAGCGTAGTGCATCACATATCCTTAATTGAAAACAACGGTACATATGTAGATATTGATTAATTTTACTACAACATTATTCATTTATCTTTTATATGTATGTACATACAAACCTACATATATGTATATGTATGTATGTACATATGAAATATGTAAGTTATTAAACAGACTCAACAATCCCCTCAAAATTTGTATTATATTTAATTTGTATTACCAGGCACAGATTTTTTGGATTGTTGAGTTTTCTATATAAACATTATATGTATTTGTGTCTATGTACCTTCATACATACGAGTAGGTATATTGTAATTCAATGTAAATCAAGGTGAATGGCTACAATTTCGTAGTTAATCTATAAAGATTAGATAGGTATACTAAGATAAAACTGATATATTGTCCCATACAATATAAGCATTTTTGTAAATGCATACATACAGTGGCTCACAGCTTATTTTATGGAGTATCTACATGTTTTTGTTTCAAAACTGCAAAAAAAGAAAACTAACAGGAACTTAAAAAATAAATTGGACTCATTTAAAAGGAATGTTATAGTCTAAAGCAGCCCATACACGTTTCAATTCAATTGTCAACTGAGTTGTGCAAATCAAAGCGTGTATGTATGGCTTTGTCATTTGATTGATTTGACAGTTGACGAGTTGGTCGAAGTAAAATCAAAAGGTTTTGATTCTTTCAAGTTGACTAACAAGTCTTTCAATTCGATTGTACTGTGTGTGTTCGAGTCTCTTGATTAGCTGTCAAAATTTAGGTTTGTAGTTTTTTTTTTGCAAAGCAAAAGTTGTTTACTTTTAAAATCTTTTTTTATTTTAGTGAATTTTAAATAAAAAATTAAAAAAAAAATGACATTGATTTTTCTAGAAGTTGGTGAAAAGCATCTTCATTTAGCCTTGTGAAATTTTTAAAGTCGTCCGGCTCTATTGTTTTTAGTTACCTTATTAAATTTTCATTTGAGTTTTTTTTCTTGTTCTTCAACCATTTGTTTGACCAAATTCTTCGTCGCTTTTCTTTGTCTTCATCATTAAGACATTCTGCAATATTTTTCTTTTTTCAGCCATTAAAGTTTTTAATTTTTAAATTTGTAGTTGTAAAAAAATATAAATGTGACAGTTGAATGCAAATCTTTCAATTCAGTTTAAGAAGTGTGTGACCAAGAATCAATTCAATTGAAGGACTCAATTGACGATTGAATTGAAACGTGTGTGGGCTGCATAACAAACTAAAATAATTATGTATGTATTTGCAAAAGTGTACATTTTACATATATACCTATAGAAAACAAAATATGTACCTATAATCTGAGGTATTCCTCCCTTGTATAAAAACTTACAATGCTTACGAGGCATTGATCCTACCAGGTTTTTAGGAGTTGTCAAGTCAATTTTATCCTACTCTATCAATATTGCAGTTTTTAAATCTTTTAAAATTGTATATTGTCTTGCCTTTGAAAACACTTTGGCGGAAAGAATTCCCCAAAGGTCTTCTATTGGATCGGAATTTACGACTGGCAATTCTTATAGATACTGGTATGGGTGTTAAAAATTCTTTGTTTTACGTGGGAAATGAATCGAAGCGTTATCTTGTTGGAATGTCCTATTATCACCATACAACTCAGCTGCAAAGCCTATTAAATTATTCTCTAGAAGATCTACATATAAATATTTCAGGATTCACTTTGCTTGGCACCATACATATTCAACTCCGTCAGCAGCGCTTTTTTAAATCGTTTTGTTATAAATTTTATGTTTACAATTGGTGATTTCTGAAATTGACTATAAATTCTCAATAACATTAAGGTGGCAGATATTAGCTATATTAAGGTGGCTATACACTACGTGTTTTTGCGTATGTTTTTTAAGTTTTCTTTATGTCTGTCAAAATTGGTTATTTTACATAAGGGTTTTAATTTTTGCTCACCAACTTGTATGTACAATTACACGTGACATCGCCATGATTATTTACATATAAATTTCCATGTCGTTTCTTTGCAAAATGCCTTAAAGCCGCTGCAAAAATTTTTGGTGGCGTCACTTAAATGCCGGCGTCAAAAATATTGATTTAAGGTTTTTCGTCTTTTAATATACAATATGTGGAGCTTGTATCAAAAATATTTAAATAATTTATATCATTATTTATTAAATTAACAAAATGAGATAAAAAAATATTTAATTTATCACTTATGCAAATTCTTCATACGGCCGGCTAATGATAGCGCAGATATTCAACCGTCGACAAATCTTTTCGCATGGCATATACATTTGAAAACATGTGTTTGAACATAAGAAAATAGAGCGTGTTCTAATCGAAAAAATTACATATGTATTTCCACATGTATTTTACACAAGCAAAGTTTATGAGGTCACCAACTACATGTTTTCACTCCGTTATGTAAAATTTGACATATACAATGTAAAAAACACGTAGTGTATAGCCACCTTTAGCCAGGTTTGCACAAGGTTCACTGCGCTTTCCAACAAGTTGTCCTGTAGAATATGAAGGTACTTAAACTTGTCCATGATTGTTTAAGAAATGTTAAATTCCTAGCACGAGCAGCTGACATACAGGCCCAATTCATGACAATGCCACCACCATGCTTAACTGTTGAAAACGTTATTTTTGTATGAGTTCTGTATTTGGTTTCCGTCAAGCATACATACGACATGCCATCTGAACTTAATATGTTAAGCTTAGATCCATCGGCGAAAATGACCTAATTCTAAAATAGAGATTCCTTGCAAACATGTTCTTCGGCGAAATTTAGCCTTTAGTTTTTTTTTTTTTTATTTATAAACGGTTCCTTGTGTGCAACTCGGCACAAGAGACGACAAACAGTTGCAACGCATCATTGTTTGCCCAGGTCAGCTTCAACTTCGGAAGCCAGTTGTGAAGCTTGTTTTTATTAAAATGTGTCGCTCGTCATGTTCGTTGACAATTTCATTTAGTGCCTTTCTGCCTTTGTTATGGACCCGATTTTCATGAATAAAGCGCTCAATAAATTTAATGTTAACCATTTCTGCAATTTTTGAGTGGTTGTGAGTGGCCATTTTCGTATCGATACAGTATAAACTGACTGCATCGTGAAAAAGCGAGCATTTTTTTTTTGTTTTTTATTTTTTTAGTTTTAATATACATATCGAGCCATAACCGCCGAAAAAATGTATCCCACAAACTCAAAATTTTACAGGGGAAGGTTTTTTTTAAATAAAATCAGTTTGAATAAAGCCATTATTTTAAAATTTATAATGTAAATATTGTTTTGTGTAATACATTTAATTTTAAGAATTTTAAATGATGTTGAACTATCGATTTCGATAAAAAAACAACAATCGATTATGGTGTGGGATACATTATTTTGGCGGTAATGGCTCGATATGTATGTACATTTTTGCAATAAATGTAGCTTTAGACTACAAGATTTTTTCTTTTAAATGACACCTATTTATTTTTGAATTGCTGTTAGTTTTCTTTTTATTGAGCTTTGAAAACAAAAGAAAATGCAATGCATAAAATAAGCTGTGAGCCACTGTATGTATGTACATTTTTATTTAATGGTATTTATAATATATACCTAATTATATTCAGATAGTTTATTCTAGATGTGATTAAGCTCTATTCATTTGTGGCGAAATTTGTTTGGATACTTGCATAATTCAAACATTTATGATTGGTAAACCCCAATTTCGGGAGGACATTTGTATGGGGGCCAGGTGAAATAATGCACCGATTTCCACCAGTTTCAATACCATCCGTCATTGGGCCGAAAAAGTATTATTTATTGAAATATCTTTAAAATTGTGACCTGTACTCTGCGCACAAGCTTTACATGGACAGCCAGCCAGCCAGACGGACGGACGGACATCGTTAAATCGACTCAGGAAGTGATTCTGAGAATTAAAATAACGTTAAATTATGTCTTCATAAAATTAATCGAATTAGGTATTCGTTATGCGAAAATGAATATTTTCAAATTCTTCGAAGACTTATGGCCGAATTCTGGGTCATTAGTTAACCATTGGTAAATAAAAATACTAACTATTGTTTAACTATTACTTGATATTCTTATGGCAAACTAAGCATTGCGAATAAAGAATCATTAGTTAAGCCTTTGTCATTAGCTAACTAAAGACTGTGAATTCGGCCATTAGTGGTCCATTTCAAAGAAGTGCAAAACTCCCATTTTTACCCGTTATTACTATATAGGTGTCGTATTATGAAAAATTAACTTCTCAAATACAAATACATATTTTTGTAATTGCATAAAGCTACAACAAAAATTTCGTTGTCTTAATTAAAGCAACAGATAACTACAAAAGGCATCAATAAAGTACAAAACCGCAAATCTTTACTCTTTTTAACCCCTTTAGTTTGTATGTTTTTGGTAAGTTTTTTTGGTCTTTTAAAATACCAATAATATATAATAAGTTTCAAGTTTAAAGATTACTTAAGGTACGGTCACATTTGGCAAATATTTGCCGAAAATGACGTAACCACTAAATAACATTTATTTGAACTCATTTGTTTACTTAAAAAAACTTTTCTTATTTAGGCCAAATCACAACAAATATTTAGTTTTAATTTATTTGATGCTGTTTGATCTTGCAAAACTCTTGTAAGAGCAAACAACGTCAAACAAATTTGTGCTAAAACAAGTGGTTACGCTTCTTTGAGGAAATATTTGTCAAATGTGACCGTACCTTTATTAAGATTAAGCACAAAATTTCACTTCTTACTCGTTTTATTCCCTTGAAGATAGACGTACAAAGAACTACTTTTCTAATGCACAATGTTGTGCATACAGAAATCTATATACAAGTGATTGTGTGTCTGTATGTATGTTTATTATTATTAGTTTGGGATCTATAGACGGCTGAACCGATCTGCTTGAAATTTTCACAGAATATTTCTGTATGTCTGGAAGGAGCTATAGGCTACGTTTTTTTTTTAAATTTAAGTGGGCGTGGTACCTCCCATACAAAGTTAATTTTTAAAATCAAATACTTAGGAAACTATAATAACTACAGTACTCAAATTTTGCATAAGCAATTCCATTGTTTGTTTAAATATTTGCGGAAAAAATGAGAGTAGTAGCGACAGGAGGCATGGCACCTCCCATATGATGATAATTAAAAAAAATCATATATATGGTATACAATAAGATATATGGTACGATTATTCTACCATCAATATTAATATTCAGGGCAGGGGCTTCCATTTCATAGCACCAGAGTTACCGTTGATGCGACTAAAGTCGCAATTTGACCCTTTTACAGATGCCTGGAATTATATTTTGTGCTTCTAATAAAGGTAGCATTCTTTCCAGTAGCAATTTTCCAAACATTTTTTAAAGTATTGACAATAAGCTGATTGATTTATAAAGCTAGATTTACACGATTGAATTTTTCTTCGAAATTGCTCTTCAAAATGCTTCAAACTCGTGTATACAGCAAAAATTCTTCAAAATTTATTTATTTAATAGTTATGTAGAAATTTATTTATTTAATGATGTAGAAATTTTGCTGTTTACACGAGTTTGAAGCATTTTGAAGAAAATTTCAATCGTGTAAATCTAGCTGAAGAGTCAATTAAATGTTCCAATTTATGTGGCTTAGGAATCATAACTATTTCTGCATATATCCACTGGCTAGAACAATGACTTAACCGTAATATGGTATTAAACAATATTGTTATGAAAATAACTCCTTTTTTTGGTAAAGATTTTATAATTTTTGAACAAATTTTATCGTAGCAAGGACAGTTTTTATTATTAAGGTTTGTGATGATTTGTTGAACCTCGCGGGGAGTAATATTTTTTATCGAAAGACTCATTTGACAAGCAACATCTAAGAATTGTTCGATTTCTGCCTTTTGTAATTGGGTATTCAAGCTTATTGGTTGAAACATGTTTTCTAAATGTTCCTTAAAAGCAGTAGCTTTAGACACGTCAGATTTGCACCAGGCCCCACAAGCAGTTTTAAACGGAATACTTCTTTATATCGGTCTTTTAAGATATTTTGTAGGGTCCAAATTTCTTAACATGTCTTGTACAAATTCATTTTTATATTCTTTTAACCTCCGTATTAAATAATTGCATGCATTATTCAGATTAGTTTTGTCTAAGGGACGTCTTGACCTTTGGTACACCCTCCGTGGATATCTATTATTCACAATCAAATTACGGATTTCATTAGAAATTCTTACATTATTACCATTTGGTAGGTCACTTGTTGGTGTGGATACAAACGCTGCATCACAAATAAGATTGATGAACAATTCAATAGCGTCTTCTAATTCATATCCGGTTTTTTAAAGAAATATTCAGATTAATGTTATTTTTTTATATAAGAGGCAAATTGGCGAACATCGGTTTTATTTGTAAAAATCCTATGGTTTATATCCTTAAGCTCGATTTGTGTATTGAAGTAAAGAAAAACTGGGGTGTGATCTGAACTTAAATCGTCACTATCTAAGATATCTAACAACGATCTGGAAATACCATTAAATATAGCTAAATCTAGAAGATCTAAAATTTCTGCTGAATCACTTGGCCAATAAGTAGGTTTTCCCTTGGAAAGTATATTATAGTGATTTTCATACCCTACACCACCATAGTGGGGATTTGTGCTGATGTTTATAACGCACAGAAATGTTGGTCCAACACCAACCTTAAAGTATACAGATCGACTCAGAATCACTTCCTGAGTCGATTTAACGATATCCGTCTGTCTGGCTGGCTGGCTGTCCATGTAAAGCTTGAAGATATTTCAATAGAATTGGGCACATAATACAAAATTTGTACTTTTAAAAATTAAGCTAAGGTTTACCCACTTTTATTTGCATTATTTTTTCGCTAATTTACTCCAAAAAAATATATGTTGATAAAAATACTGTTTTTTAACTACACAGAAATTTTCAAAAAATCGTATAAAGTGGTTGTATCCTATAAGATACATTGCGCATTCCACCAATTAGAAATGTTGGCTGTTATTGTTTCATGTAGTACACTGTTTGTATTGAAAAGAGAAACGTGTTGCTGGTGCACAATTTGCTGTGCTGCTTTCTCTCGCTGTTTTATTCTAATATTAATTGCAAATATAAATATGGATGCGTTTAGACGTATTGATAGATCCAAAATGACAAATGATGAAATATGTAAAATTCTTTGCAACAGCGCAGATTTCCATATGACAGCACTGATGATGAAATTCCAAAAATAGTGTCCACTAAAAATAAAAATGTTGCCCTTATTGATAATGACACTGATCCCGAGGAAGAATCTGAAATTAGCGTTGATATAAATGCTTCAGTTCATGACTAGTTTATTGCATTGATGAACGACGATAATGTGCTCTCAAGCCCTATACATTCTTCTGTAGCTGCACACTCAGATATTTGCAAGTCTGGTACCCTTCCGTCTTCTGGCCTAATAAAATTTAACTCCCCAGCACCAAATGTAAGAAGGTCTTCCTTCATCCAATCCTCTGTTGCCAGCAATGGTTCATTATCAAATCCTACTGCTTCCAGTACCCCAACTGCGAACTTACAAGATTCGCCAACTAATCAATGCCCAACTAACTCACGGAACTTACCATCAAGTCCATGACATTTGCTTTCCTCAAATTTTCAAAATGTATCTTTGACTCAAAATCTTCTGCATTCGAAAAAATTATATGGAAACAGGGTAATATGCAATTCATCAGTCAGGAAGTAGAATTTAATAGCTCTGTGCCTGATGATATCAAATCATTAGTTACTCCTTATCAAGTTTGGCGTTACTTATTTCCTGAGAGATTGCAAAATTTTATAGTTAAGGAAACTTTGCCATATTCTGGAATAGATGAAAGATTTTCTTCCTTCAATGTTTTAGAATTGCGAAAATTTATTGGTATTTTATATTATATGACATATTTCAACCTACCAAACTCGAGAGACTATTGGTCAAATAATAATGATAGATCAGTGGACGTTATCACGAAGCCAATGTCTCAAAAGAGATTTGAAAAAATTAGACAATATCTACACTTTAACGAAAAAGAAAACCAGCCATCACGCGTTGTAGATACACTTAATACCAAATTTGGTGCTATACCTAAAATGGAAAGGTTGTCTGTCGATGAGCAAATCTGTTCGACTAAAATGCACACCTATATGCGACATTATTTGACAAACAAACCTAAAAAGTGGGGCATTAAATTTTTAAATCTCCTAAAGATGTGAGATTAGATGGCACTCAACACTGGACCGTGGTCAGTAAAGGAAGATGTAAAATGCCAGGTTGCACAGGACAAACAAAGATGTTTTGCAGCAAGTGTGAGCTGAATTTATGTTTGACCCCTGAAAGAAACGGTTTTCTTCAATATCATAACCAATAAACATAATATTTGAAGGAAATTTGCTTTAATTTTTTTTTGTATTTTATATTATTAACTTTTAGATATAAGATTGGTTTATTCAGAATTAAAATTAAAAAAAAAATTAAAATAAATTAAAATATAGAAGAAAAAACATTAAAAAAATAATAAAAAAACCCAATTTCATTAATTTTAATTAAACTGAATGAATTTGAATTACATTTTATACAATTACTATTAAAAATTAATATCTTTCATTGTTTGGTTTCTGCGTTTCTCTGTGGAGTGCGCAGTGTATCTTATAAGATACAACCAGTTTTTCCTTAATAAAATTAAGAAAAAGCAAACAATTTAAAAAATAAAAACGAAGTTTTTAATTTTGTGCTTATTTACATACAATATATTTTTTCCCTAAAGATACTACAATATGATTTTGACAGTTCTGCAAATTATGAAAATTGCGCATTTAAGTTTTTTTTTATTATTTGATAAAAATATTCAATAAATAAACTCGCCGCGAATAAAAACATTGTGCTACTGTGTTATTAATATCAACTAAAACAATGAATTTAGATGAAGAGGAAATCAATGATGCAGCTTTTGTCCATTTAAGCTGCGTTCACATTGTGTGTATTTGTCATGTGGAATGTCACTTTTCGATCCACATGTGTTTTCATGTGTATGTCAACATTTGAGTTTCACATACGGTTAATAATTTACATGTTCAAATGTTGGTATGTCAATTACATTTGACATAACCTATCAAAAATAAAATCTTAAAACAGCTGATATGGTAAAACTTATTGCGCGCGTTATACAGGCATTTCTTCTCTTGCCACATTTCGATCAACTGTAGAACTGCTTCTTTGCACCAGTCATACTTTAACTACATAAAAATAACTATAAAAATTGCAATAAAAAATACATATGTACTTACTTTTGTTAACTACTTTTAAATTTTTCCCTCCATTTTCAATAATAAATTTGTATAGTTTTTTTTGTATTTTTGTTTTACTATTTATAAATTATATTTATTAAAATTTCAATTAATTTTTGGCGCCACAAAATTTTTGTTATAAAAAACAGCTGATGTCAGATGGTTTGTCACTTGAAAATAGAGCTCGTTCTAAATAAAAAATGTCATGTGTATTGCACACATAGAAATAACACATGATATTGTTTGAAGGTGTTCTGGTCGTCTGTCAGTCAACCCGACTTTAACTCAACCAAATTATTTTTTGGTATTGTGTAGCACAACGATTTTTAGTTGTAATTGTTATGGCGTTGCCGACATGAAATATCGATTTAATGTTAGCAACACCATGCACAAGGCAATATTGATTAATAAATTAATAAATATGCCTTGACCATGCATTTTATTTGTAAAGTGAAGAAAAAAAAACGCAAAAAAAATCAAGTTTTTATAAAATAAAAAGAATGGATTTAAGTGTCGATTTATTTTTTGAAGACGAAAATCATGACGCTAATACAAATGTTCTACGTATACGTAGAAAAATACGCGATGATTCCAATCCTCTTGAACTACCCAGTGCGAAGTAAGAAATTTCCAAAATAAGTAACAAATATGTTAGTATAATAAGTATTATTTTTCATAGAGGCAATTTTCTTTTGCTTAATTTGTAAAAGCTGCCTGTTTATTTCATAATTTTTATAACTGTTTTTCTCCAAATCCTTAATACTTTTTTAAAGTTTAGCTTGTGTCTCGCATTGTTTTCTCAGAAGTTCCAGACGCTCTTGTTCTGGTGATTTTTTTCTTTTCTTGGCTGATGTGTTTATTATCTCAGGTTCATTTGTAACGATTTGTTCCATGTCGAGATTTTGAGGAGTTTCTAAAGCCGGACTTGTTGACGGACCAACGTTTTCAACGCCGAAAGTGTGTCCAGATGGTGCTACTTGGTCATTTAGTGATAACAGCTGGGACACGCAATCCTCAAGTACATTAAGCGGAATTTCTTGTGAAGGAACACCACCTGCTGCTGGTTGGTTTTGTTTATTATTAGCAAGTTCTTTTTTAATACTTGCTTTGAAATGAATCCAAACCTATATGAAGTAAAAATTCTAATAAAATGTCTGTTTACAATAATTAAGATGTCATATACATACACGTTGCCATTCGAAGGATGTTCTTGTAAGTGGGCCCAAGCTATTCAATTCTATTGTAAATCCTTCCCACGCTTCCGTACACTGAGTTTTAGTCATCTCAAATTTTTGCTTTCCTTTAGCAATTTCTAGATTTTTTTCCATCAGCTGCACAAGTCGGTCAAATTGGGCTTTAGTTGTTATTTTGACTGTCCTGCGTATGTGTATTAATCATTTAATTAATTCTATTAAGATCAAAAAACACCTATACTTACGATTTTTCCATTTTTTGTATTATTTTTTTAAAGGAAATGTATTAAAAATTTTATTTAAATCTATAACCGACAAAGACTCAACTGCTAATAAGCAAATTTTTTGTTTTAAAAAACAGCTGATGTCAGATGGTTTGTCACAAGAAAATAGAACTCGTTCTAAATAAAAAATGTCATGTGTATTGCACACATAGAAATAACACATGCTATTGTTTGAAGGTGTTCAGACTATATGTACAAATTTGACATGCGAAAAAGTGACATTCCATATGACAAATACACACAATGTGAACACACCTTAAGTTGTTTTTAAAGTTGAATTAAAAGTTAGCTTTACATTTATTTTTGATTTAATAATAAGAAACATACAAAACCAATAATAGTTAAAGATCTATTTTTATTTTTTGAAAAACTACTTCAATTTGCAAATAAAAACTATGCGTTACAATTTCAAAAAATCCGTTAAAAGTATCGAGTAGTATTGAGTACTCAAATGAAAAGTATTGAATATTATTGAGTAATGAAAAGTAGTAGAATTTGCTAGGACTAGATGGCAGGTTTAGTATTCTTAAGTATAGTACCTTAAAAAATAATGTTAATAATAAACACGTTACTCAAAGCTTTGAGTTTGTGCTTCATCTTTGTGGAAACTGTAATAGGTTACCAACTCTCACAAGAAAATCGATAATCTCAGGAATTTCTACACTTGGCAACCCTTGAAAAACACAATCACAATCAAATAGTTAAGAAATCATGGCGTAGTATTTATTTCTATCATCATTCGTGATAGGGTAAGTGGAAATGGCAGAAATTCATACCTTACAGTAAATGCAGAAGAGAGTGATAAGTATAAAAGAAAACAATAAAGGAATTGATGACAGAATATGTTAAACCTATTATAAAACCAACCAGAAGAACCCGTTACCTCCTTCCCTCATTAATATTAATTAATGAAAAAAAATGAAAAGAGAAAGAAAAAATAATAATAATAATAATAATAAGAAATTAAAAAATATATTGTATTTAATTAATTATACGCCCATGTTCTGAAAAACGCAAAACGCTTAAAATTGGCGTTTTCATATACAAATTGAAATTAAAAACGCCAATTATAAACGTTTTACGTTTTTCAGAACATGGGCGATAATTAATAACACTGTGCTAGAATTTGACACTTTTTTTTGTGACAAACGGGGAA